>CAKXYN010000132.1:1327500-2655000 GCA_935064755.1 Tragelaphus eurycerus | reverse complement strand
TCTGAAGTAAAATAGGAACATATGTTTGCGGAAAAGGATGGGCTATTTGAAAACCGAACTACTGTACAGAATCTGGGATGAATAGTCACCATGCTTACCACAGAAAATTTCAATCACACCTGTGATCGCGCCATTTTATTGCTATGACTCGCCACAGTTTATTTTTAATGTGGCATAAGCATCTATCAGTAATATATTTAGACTAGAAGAAAAGGTCAAAAAAATCTTTAAAAATTGCTGACCTCTGCCTCCCTCTGTACTTTAAGTATGGAAAACCCTGTCTCATTTTACTCAAAAATCTGAGGGCAGTGGTAACTACATGGAAGTTTGCAAAAGTTTCACATACGCTACTAAATTAACATAAAAGCCTAGGTATTGCACGTCTCAGAGGCCGCTAAACCATAGTACGGTATTGAGCAGGATGCCTGAGTGGTCAACAGGCCAGCTGACATTGGGACCAGGTAGACACTTGACTGTCACCAATTTCATTGCAGAGTCACATACGCCACAATGAGATAGCAGCTTGTAACATTTGGAAGAAGAAATGAGACTGGTGCAGCTCCCTCACATATGGTGTTGAACAGACCACCCTTCCCATTTGCTCCTCCGAAAGGTGTGCATTTTCCAGGGATAATGCCAAGTGTTCTTTGTGCTACGGTATCTTTGCCTTGAAAGGTGATGTGTCTGACACATTTTGGCAGGCTACCGTGAAGAGCTTTAGAATTTTCCACTGACTTGCACTAAGACTTAAGAGAATAAAGTCATACTTTATTGAGGATAATGATCTGACTTTCAGAATGATAGGGTCATAACTCTGGAATGAACCAAGAACACGAGAATATGGATTTTTACTGATGATATTCCTCACCACCCTGTAAAATTCCTGCTTTTTTGCTTTTGAAAAACAATACAGACAGACTAATGGATCTGCCACCTAGGTAGGTTTATCATTTTAAGAAGATTGTGAATTAGAGCTATGAAATGTAGATACAGTAAAACCAGAATGTGTCTTGTGAAATCCTCTCCTTTTTCAGCTGCTCTAAATGAAATGCAGAATAAGAGTCAGAATACATGCAAGGAACTTCTCTCAGAAGACTGAGAGAACCAATTCTCTATGCAAACTGAGGGAAATCTTCATTTCTATCATGAACAGTGGGTATTTCCCCACCCACTGTTTAGAAGGATTTCTGTTAGTCTTTTGTGAAAGATTGCTCTCATTTATTTAACTCATGCCACATGGCTTAGCTTCATAACCGGTATAGGGTTTCTAGAGATTAAAAAAAATCCATTTTGTATCTATGGAAATATGAAGCTGGAATTTAAGCTATGATTGCTCCAAGTTTTCCACATTATGGTATAAAATGGCTGGATTTATTAATGCTGGGCATACTTCAAGTACTCTGTGTTTTGCCCTGGTCAATAGTTACCTGTCAAAATGTAAAACAATTTTTAAAGAATACTCTGTGCCACCAGGAAAAATAATATGTGGATTTTTCTCATCTTTTTGTTTGTTATAAGCAGAATATTTGCAATAATTCATGGAAAGTCTTAGAATTATAAATATTAAAGCATTGCCAAATGATTTATCTATCCCTCCATGGCAAATTGTCTTTAAACACTACCATTTTTTTTTCTTTCGTTCTTTTCTTTTTA
The DNA here is from genome assembly GCA_935064755.1 of Tragelaphus eurycerus. NCBI lineage: Eukaryota > Metazoa > Chordata > Mammalia > Artiodactyla > Bovidae > Tragelaphus > Tragelaphus eurycerus. Next base: position 2,653,347 of record CAKXYN010000132.1, on the reverse strand, counting down.
TCATTTACTTGTGGACCAGAAACACTTGCAGGCTCTTGCCCCTGGCCTTCTGTGAGAATGTTAGTTAGCAATGCTCATAAAAACTCAATTCATCAATGTGAACATAATTTGCTATGAACAGAAAGCTCACAAAAGGGTGAATTTGTCAGATAGACAGGTGGCCTGAGATCTCTCCCTGATACTGAATGATATGAATAATAGATTCTGGTAAATGTATGCCAAGACTTGAGCTGTAAACACAGCTGCCTCCATTCCCTTCCAGAAAAACAGCTTCGAGGACGAAAGCACAGGAACCACGGTTCCACCTGAGGACCTAAGCTTGTACACACACACAAACACACACACACACTCATTCAAGAAATAAGCAACCTCCATAAAAAAGGACAGAGTTAGAGGAGTCTTCTTGTTTTCCCTCTCTATGAGAAAGACATTTAAGCTGTCTTGGGCAGAGGAGACTAAATAAAGAGAAAAAGAGAAAGGAAATAGATTTTCCTAATGGTTCTGGTTCCTTGTTATTCAAATGTCTTATTTTAGAAAATACACAAATCAACAGAGCTAATAAACTTTGCAATATTATAACTCCTGTTTTATAATGAGAAAAATAAGAGAGCAGGTTGACTCTATGCAGAAGCACTATGCTTAAAATCATTCTAGTAATTCATGGCTATTTGTCTTATGGGTTATTAAGTATTTATTGAGGTTCAAATGTAATGTAGCCTTTTCTCCAATTTACTCTGAACTTTAAAGATCTATTTTGCAAATTGTTTTCCAGGTAATGCACAAGCCCACTTAAGATTGAATCTCAGGATTTAGCAGATTCTGATTGAGTGCAACATATATTTTTTTAGTCTTTATAGATAGTATAAAAGAGGTTGACCTATTCTGATAACATTTGTGACTGATTGTCAACTGGCAAAGACATTAGTTGAGTCTTTTTTAATATAGTACAGCAGTGCTTCTTAAAGTAAAATATGCATATTGGTTGTGTAAAAGACAAATTTAATGATTATGTATTTATTTTCATGTATATTAAAGTGTAAGGAATATCTAGAATGTATGCATCATGGATATTATTACTTGGGAATAAAGCTAAATCTATCGGTCCATGGAATTTTCCAGGCAAGAATACTGGAGTGGTTTGTCATTTCCTTCTCCATTATTTAAATAAAAAAGTCTTAAAGTTAATTTAAGAAAAATATTTGCCATTGCTTTACTTAAAATACTATCCATGAAATTAGCATGTGGATCGATGAAGTTTGGGAAACCTGGCAATCTCATTCCAATCACCAAAATCACATAAAAAATCTTATCAAAAATAATAAGAATCATAGAGCCACAGAAGATATTAATAGAATCATGACATTTTTAGAGTTGGAGTAGACTTTGGAAATCTTCTGTCCTAATATCTAATTTTATGGATGTAGAGGCTATGATACAAGGAGAGTAAGTCAATGAACAGGTCATACATCTAGTCATGAGCATATGCTACGCTATGCTAAGTCACTTCAGTCGTGTCCAACTCTGTGTGACCCCAGAGACAGCAGCCCACCAGGCTCCCCCGTCCCTGAGATTCTCCAGGCAAGAACACTGGAGTGGGTTGCCATTTCCTTCTCCAATGCATGAAAGTGAAAAGTCAAAGAGAAGTCACTCAGTTGTGTCCGACTCTTAGCGACCCCATGGACTGCAGCCTACCAGGCTCCTCCATCCATGGGATTTTCCAGGCAAGAGTACTAGCGTGGGGTGCCATTGCCTTCTCCAGACCCTATTAAAAACCAGAGCTCCTCACAGGCTATCCTCTGATTGTTAGGAAAAAGGAATAAATAAATTTTGGCATCACTTCCCATTCATTCCCACTTGATTTCTGGAAGAAACACTGACTATTCTCTATATAAAAGGTTATCATCTTGACTATATTGAAACAAAATTCCTAAAATTTCTGACTAGTATTCTACTTAGGGTTTCTCAATATGCATACATTCAAAATGAGTTAAATTGGTGTAAAAGAAAGCAAGTCTCTTTAATGGGGGGGGGTGAAAATAGGCAAATATATTCTTCCTCTTTGCATTTTCATAAGAATGCATCTCTGCCCCTCTTTTTCCACATGAGTTTTCACTTCTTATTGTGTATCAGTTAGAAACTTTTTTTTTCTCTCTGAAAACCTGGTAGAACTTTGCATAAAAGAACTATGCCTTATTTATCTTTGATGTTTTAATTTCTTATCTCAGTGTCTTACTTGTAGTAAGTATTCAATAACTTTGTTATATGAAGGCACAAATGAATTCAGTTCCTCAAATCCCTATTAATATTGCCTGATATGTAACTCCATTACCTATAAATGTTATTTCATCCAGTTCAATTAAAATTCAGTCTATGAAATACTTCAGTCCTTAACTAGCACTTGATTTAAATGATTGTTCCAGGTGCTGTGAGGTAATAAACTGTTATTAGCTTAAAGGGCACATCAGCTAAGAGAGTGATATGACATGATCAGAATTAAAATACAAGGCATACTAAAGAGGTTTGAATTTCTATGAGGATTTGAAAATGAAAAATATATCTATTTTTCTGGGATAAATCGGAAGGGCTGAATGAAAGGTAGTTCCAACAACCTACTTAGTTCATTTTTTTCTCCAATGTCCAAAGATAAATAGAGCAATATACATTCTCAGGAGAAGGCAATGGCAACCCACTCCAGTACCGTTGCCTGGAAAATCCCATGGGCGGAGGAGCCTGAAGTTGGGAAGAGTCGGACATGACTGAGCGACTTCACTTTCACACATTGGAGAAGGCAATGGCAACCCACTCCAGTGTTCTTGCCTGGAGAATCCCAGGGATGGGGGAGCCTGGTGGGCTGCTGTCTATGGGGTCGCACAGAGTCGGACATGACTGAAGTGATTTAGCAGCAGCAGCAGCACATTCTCAGGTTTACCCATTGATTCTTATATCCAAACTCATGATTACATTACAAAGTACACCAAACATGTCTTCCAAAATTTTGTGTTCACAAAACAGAAATCCCTTAGTCCAATCAGGTCTCAATTTTCTATTTCTTCCTTAAATCTTAATAACTGGTACTCTGGGTCTCTACCATGTTTAGAGGGTCTTGAGTCATTATTGCAACTTCCCTGGAGGCTCAGACAGTGAAAGTGTCTGCCTACAATGCGGGAGACCTGGGTTTGTTCCCTGGGTCAGGAAGATACCCTGGAGAAGGAAATGGCAACCCACTCCAGGACTCTTGCTTGGAAAATTCCATGGACGGAGGAGCCTAGTAGGCTACAGTCCATGGGGTCTCAAAGTGTTAGACACGACTTAGCAACTTCACTTTGTTTCTTTCTGAGTCAATATTAGAATCATTGGAACCATGGAAGACTAATGAAACAATGAATGAGATGTCTCCTGGAACCAGGAGAATCAAAACAGAATAAAATGATGAAAAAACCATAATGATTTTTCAATTACTTTCCATTTAATTTTTAGCTCAAGTAAAACTAAGATAAAATTCAAATAGTGGCATGCATACACCTTAAGTGTATAGCTTTATTAGTTTTGATAAACTCAAGTAACAAACACCCCAATTAAGTTAGTACGTCATTCTCACTTCTAAAAATGCCTTTAGACATCTTTCTAGTCAATCCCCATCTTTCTCACATGCAACCATTCTTCTGAGCTCATCATAACAGATTAATTTTGCTCGTTTGTGAACTTTGTATAAATGGATTATGCAGATACATAGTATTGTGTGTTTGAATTCTTTTCCTCAAAACAAATTTTAAGATTCATCATGCAATTTTGTGCATTGATAGTTCATTCTTCTTTTTAATGCTTGATTGTTGTAAGTGCTCATCGCTCAGTAGTGTCGGACTCCTTGTGACTCCATAGACTGTAGTCCAGCAGGCTCCTCTATCCATGGGATTCTCCAGAAAAGAATACAGGAGTGGGTTTCCTTTCGCTTCTCCATGGTATCTTCTCGACTCAGGAACTGAACCCAGGTCTCCTGCATTGTAGGCAGATTCTTTACCATCTGAGCTACTAGGGAAGCCCTTAATGCTTAATAGTATTCTATTATGTGATTTGTTGATCAATTCTCCTTTAGATGAACAAATGAGTCACTTTTATGGTTTTGGCTATGATGAACAGAGTTTGTGAATTCTTGTACAAGACTTTTGGTTGACAAATGTTTTTACTTGTTCTTTGGTATATAACTTAGGAGTACAATTTTTGGATCATAGGTAGGAGTATGTTTGATTTTTATGTTTGATTTTTCCAAAATGGTTGTACTATTTTACACTCTCACCAGCAATATACAAGAGTTCTAGTTGCTTGCTATTTTCACCAACGTTTGTTATTAGTCTTTTTAATTTTAGCCCTTCTCATGGGTGTAAAGTTGTAATCTGTGGTTTTAATCTGCACTTCCCTGATGACTATTGATGCCAAGAAACTTTTCCTCTCTTCTTTGACCACTGTTTGTCTGAAGGTTTGTCTGAAGGTTCAAGTCTTCTGTTCATTTTTTAAAAAGAGGATTGCCTATTGTCTTCTTATTAATTTTGTTTTATACACACACACACACATATATACAGGTATTTTTGTCAGATGTATGTGCTAGTGGTAAAGGACCAGCCTGCCAATGCAGGAGACACAGGGGACTCGGGTTCAATCCCTGAGTCGGGAAGATCCCATAGAGAAAGAAATAGCAACCCACTCCAGTATTCTTGCCTGGAGAATCTCATGGACAGAGGAGTCTGGTGGGCTATAGCCCACAGAGTCACAAAGAGTCAGACAAGATTGAAGCAACTCAGCATGCATGTATGCATGTATTATAAACATTTCTTCCCAATCTATGGCTTGCCATTTTGTTTTCCAAATGATTTTTGTAAAATCCAATAATAATAAATTTCCTTTTAAGGTTATTGCTTTCTATGACTTGTCAAAAAAATCTTTGCCTACTTCCCAGGTCTTAAATGTGTCCTATAATATTTTCTTGTAGAAGGCATGTAGACTTAAATGTTACTTCTAAGTCTATGCTGCTGCTGCTGCTGCTGCTAAGTCGCTTCAGTCGTGTCCGACTCTGTGCGACCCCATAGACGGAAGCTCACCATGCTCCCCCGTCCCTGGGATTCTCCAGGCAAGAACACTGGAGTGGGTTGCCATTTCCTTCTCCAATGCATGAAAGTGAAAAGTCAAAGTGAAGTCGCTCAGCTGTGTCCGACTCTTAGTGAGCCCACGGACTGGAGCCTACCAGGCTCCTCCGTCCATGGGATTTTCCAGGCAAAAGTACTGGGGTGGGGTGCCATTGCCTTCCCCGTCTAAGTCTATGGTCTAACTCAAATTATCTTTTGTATATTGTATGCAATATACATCTCACAATATATATCTTTTGTATATTGTGAGATAGGGACCAATGTTTTTCTTTTCTTTTTTCCATTTTATTATTTAATTGCTCCAGTGCTATTTGTTGAAAGGACTTTTCTTTGCCATTAATATTTTGCTTCTTTTTATGATTGTTTCAACTGTTCCAAGCTGCTTTCATTCTCTTATTCATTTTAGAATCAGCATGTCATGTCTACAGAAATGCTTGTTGAAAATTTGGTTGTGTTGACTTTATGGATGAATCTAAGTAGAGCTGACATCTTACTAAAATTGAATCTTCTAAACCATGAACATGGTATATTCTTCTATTCATTTAGGTCTTGTAAATTTTCAGCAATGTTTTGTAGCCTTTGATGTATTAGTATTATATGACTGATAAATTTATTGCTAAGTATTCAAAGCCATTTTTAATGGAAGTTTTAATTTAAACTTTTGAAATTTCCATTTCTGGTTGTTTGCTGCTAATGTGTGTGTGTATGTGTGTGTGCATCTACTCAGTCTTGTCCGACTCTTTGCGACCCCATGGACTGTTGCCCACCAGGCTCCTCTGTTCATGGGGATTCTCCAGGCAAGAATAATGGAGTGGGGTCTTCCTAACCCGGGGATTAAACCCACATCTCTTGCATCTCCTGCATCTCCTTGCATCTCCTACACCTCAGTGGATTTACCACTGCATCACTTGGGAAGCCCAATAATATACAGATATACAATTGCTTTTTTTTAAATTGATTTTTATCCGATGGTGCTTATAAATTTGCTTATTATTTCCAGTACTATTTTTATAGATTACCTTAGGATGCACTGGATAGAAAATCTAGTACAATTTTGAATAAAAGTGCCAAGACATTGGGTCGACTTTTTACCAGCACTTTAACAATGCTTTTTCTTTGTTTTTAATGAAAATTGAGTCATAATTTATAATATCTATATATTTGCACGAATTGCGTTTTATTTTCCACAGACTTCTAAGATTTTTATTTCCATCTTTGGTTTTAAGTTAAAATATATAGTTTAGTGTTTTTATTTTTCTTTGTATTGTATTTCTTTCTTTTTTTTTTTTTTGCTTAGGATTTTCTGAGCTTGTTAAATGTATAAGTTGAAGTTTTTCACAAAATTTGGGAAATTTTGACTATGTTTTCATATATCTATATAGTTCTCATTCTTTTGTGCTCTTTTTCTACTCTCCCACTCTATGTCAAATTATAGTATGTTACATTGATTTTGTTCTGCAAGTCAGTGAAGTTCTGTTCTATTTTTAAAAACTTTTTTTTTCTTTTTCTGTTCTTCTTGCTGGATAATATCTATTCATCTGTCTTCAAGTTCGCCAACCTTTTATGATATAAATACCTGTCTATTGTTAGGCGCATTTATTATAAATTAAATTTGTTTACTTTCAATATTTTACTTTTCAGTTATAAAATATTTATTAGGTTAAATAATTCTTCCTCTTCTTTCCTTCCTCCCCTTCTCTCTTTCTACATTTCTATGCTGAGGTTCCCCTTCTGTTTGCTCAATTTGATCATCTTTTAAGTCTTTAGACATTTACAATACCTGCTTCAAATTTTTTTTTTTTTTTTGCTGACTTCATTATCCTGATCATCTTCACATCTATTTCTGTTGTCTGCTTTTTTCTTGATTGTGGGTCATATCTTCTACTTTGTCACATCTCCAGCAACCTTCACTGTATCTTTGGCTATGATACATTGCATGGAATCTGTGTTAGGTTGCTTTTCCTTAAGGAGGAGAAGTTTTTAATGAAGGATAATTAAGCTTCGGTCAGATACTATCAGTCTTGTAAGACTTGGCTATTTTTCTGTTAAGGGTGGTCTATTTCACTTTTGAACTCAATTATATGTCTTATTAGATAGCTACAGCCTTCCTTAGGTCTCACCTAAAAAATTGCTCAGAGAGATTTCTCTACTTTGACTAAACTGAAGCTCTAATGTCTCTCAGTTCTGTGAGACCTCAGTACTGTAAGACATCTTGCTTCCACTCTCAATCCTGAAACAGAAGATCTCTTCTTGGCCTCATGGAAGCCTTTTGCATGTATAACACAGTTCTCAGGTACACAGTATAGAGACTGCCATGCAGATTTCTGAAAGTCCTGTTTGCAAAGCTCTTTCTTTTCTTATGTCATCCTCCATGAATTCTAGCCAATTTAACAGTCCTGAACTCCAGCCTCTATCTCTTTAACTCAACAACACTACCATACTCAAATGAAAAATTTTTCATTTTCCTATGCTGCAACATTAAAGTGTATCCCAATAACACTTTGCATCCACTTAGCAATCACCAGGCCCATTTCATGTGATTCCTTTCATTTTATTTTTTCAATATCTTAATGCATCTTCTATTTTGTTGAATTGTACAGTTATTTCAAATTGGAAAGAAAGTCTATTAGCAGTTATTCCAATATGGAGAGATGCAAATTGCCTATCTGATATATGTATTTTTAAAATTCAACTTTTCAATAACTATCAAAAGAATAAGAATGCAAAAGTGTCATCTCCTTAACTTTTTTATCTGCTTATTTATTCAAATTAAGAGTTTAAACTAAGCTTAAATATATGTTTTACCATTGCCTTTGGATATTTCTACTTTCAGTTCAGTTCGGTTGCAAAGCAAATAATGTAGATATTCATTTAGCTTAATTAATTCTCACACTGCACCATTAAAGGCTACTATAGAGAGTAAAGATTCAATGTTATAAAATATTATTCTGCATTCTTGGCCCAGCAATTTCTTCATGGTTTGTACATGAATCAGCAGGGCTGAGTTGAGGTTCTTTACCTTTTTTATTAAATTGAACCAATTTAATGGAACTGCACAAATTGCAAATTTTGAAATCAATCAATACTGAATCTAGACAGTGTATTAAAAAGCAGAGACATCACTTTGCTGACAAAGGTCTGAATAATGAGAGCTATGGTTTTTCCAGTAGTCATGTATGGATATGAGAGTTGGATACTAAGGAAGGTTGAGCGCTGAAGAACTTGATGCTTTCTAATTGTGGTACTGGAAAAGATTCTTGAGAGTTCCTTGGGGAGCAAGGAGATAAAACTAGTCAATCCTAAAGCAAATCAACCCTGAATATTTAATGGAAGGACTGTTGCTGAAGGTGAAGCGCCAATTCTTTGGCCATCTGATGCAAAGAGCTGGCTCACTGGAAAAACCCTGATGCTGGGAAAGGTTGAGGGCAGGAGCAGAAGGGGACGACAGAGAATGAGATGGTTGGATGGCATCACCGACTCAATGGACATGAGTTTTAGCAAACTCTGGGAGATAGTGAAGGATAGGAAAGCCCAATGTGCTGCAGTCCATGGGGTCACAAAGAATCAGACATGACTTAGCAACTGAACAACAAATAGTATATCTATCATGTAATATCTGTGGTGAGGTCCATTAATTAACTTAAAAATCATTTGAGTCTTCTAACATGTGCATCAGAGAAGGCGATGGCACCCCACTCCAGTACTCTTGCCTGGAAAATCCCACGGATGGAGGAGCCTGGTGGGCTGCAGTCCATGGGGTCACTAAGAGTCGGATGCGACTGAGCGACTTCCCTTTCACTTTTCACTTTCACGCATTGGAGAGGGAAATGGCAACCCACTCCAGTGTTCTTGCCTGGAGAATCCCAGGGACGGGGGAGCCTGGTGGGCTGCTGTCTATGGGGTCGCACAGAGTCGGACACAACTGAAGTGACTTAGCAACAACAACAACATGTGCATATAGTCGATTTGTCTCATCTTTGGGCTCTTCATGGGCATTAATAGCGATAGTTCCTCATGTTTGAGCAATGAGCCAATTTTTGAGTTTTGTCCATCATGTATATGCATTTTTGTGCTCTACTTTGATTTTTTATCTGAGGGTATCAGTTTACATTGAGCCAAAATGATTCAAAACAAAACATAAAGGTGCTTCTTAACATATTATATTGCATGAATATTGTTCATAGTAATTTTCAATTATTGTTCAACCAATAACATACACTATGTTTTTTAGCTTTCTGACACATCGTTTTCTCAGTAGGCATGCCATTAGGCCATTGTTCTCGAAGAAAATATAATTGTAGAATGGAGGTAGTGTGGTTAAAACTAGAAGAACTAATGCGTATTCCCAAGAACTCTTTTCCAGTAATTTGTCAATGGTTTCCTTTGGCCTGGGGTGTTTTAACCCAGTTAACTCATTCTGTTTAGGCAGTCAGGTTGGTTTACTAGCTGATAGAGAGAAAGTACTCATTTTTAGAAACCTGCAACGTGCAAAGCAACTTAAAAGACATAAAACAATTAAAAAGGGTTCTGATCTCCAGTGATCCATTGGATCCCTCAATGTGTTCAGGCTGTTGAAAGCATGAAATTTGGGATTTGCCAATGCATGGAATTGGCAGAGGCAGGCAGAAGTGATCACATGTGTATCCTTGATTTTATGTGTCTTTTGCACAGCATTTTACTGGTCTGGTAGGTGATATGACAAAGAGAAAGCAAACTGAGTTTGAGGCATCAGTCTCATGATCTTCAAATCCTTCCTATCATATTCCAATAAGGATGATACGCATGACACAGAAAATGCGCTGACACCAAGAAGTAATACAATAGCACTAGAAACACAGAAAAAGTTGAGGTTTTTGCATAGGAGACAGAAAAAAGTAGATGTTATAAATTTAAAAAAAAATCTGCAATGTGGTTAAGGGCAGAGAAGGGGTATATTCTAAGAACTTTGACCAGGAGCAAGACTTAGATGGTAAAGAATCTGCCTGCAATGCAGGAGACATGGGTTTGATCCCTGGGTCAGAAAGATCCCCTGGAGAAGAGAATGGCAACCTACTCCAGTATTCTTGCCTGGAGAATTCCATGGACAGAGGAGCCTGCTGGGCTACAGTTCATGGAGTCACAAAGAGTCGGACGCAACTGAGGAACTAACACATATACATACAAGACCCTTTTCAGGTGGAGCCTGACTCCTGCAGTATCAAGTCTCTTGTCCATCCTTGGAACACTTAACTGCAACCAGTGAGCTCAGCTCCTCCCTGGCATCCAAGGTCTGTCTGACCTTCAGCAGTGATGGGTACTTAAGAAACTAGTCTATATGCCCTCTGTGGGGGACCTGAAAACCATGTCACCTCTGCAGCTTGTCTCAGCCTAAAATTAACTTCAGTGTGAAACACTGGTCCCCTTTTGCTTGAATCTTTTTGGTGGTGATGAGATCAGGTATACCTTGGGTCCCTCTAGTAATGGGAGTCTTGGGATCCTCTCCCTATCTTTCTTATGTAGAAACACTTCTATTCAAGTATAGACACTCAGAGCACCATGCTCACATACCTAGAAGCAAATCTCCATTTTCAGCTCTCAGGTCTGGAAGTTGTCCTACATTCTCAGACCTTCAGAGTTTGCTAAGATAGCTCTTTGTCTGGATTATAAAATATAACCTTAGATTCACCTTTATAGATTCATATGATATATGTCTGCTGATAGAGACTAAGTCCTACCTGACTAAAGTATGTTAGTATATAAGAGATTAAGTCTTTGGATCCTGGACCAGAGATTTAGATTTAAATCTTGGTCTATAAGTTACTAGTGGTCTGATCTTGGACAAGCCACATAAATTTCTGGGTCTTAGTTTCCTTATTTAAAAAATGGAGAGAGTGATAGCTGCCTGATCATGGTATTTAAGTTACATAGCTTAGAGAAAACCTTTAGCACAGTTTGGGTATATAGCTAATGCTCAACAAATCACAACTGTTGTTGTCATTGTCTTTTTTGGTTTCTATATGGTACCTACATTTGTGTTTATCCTTCAAATGTTTGATCCATGACATGGCAAATTTGTTTGTTCGTTCATTTATTCAACCTGCAGCGTTCTAGGCCTATTCTAGGCATTTGTTCTAAATCTTGACTTTTCTCACTGGGCTCAATCTTGTGGTAGGTTGGGACTTCTCTGGTGGCTCATACAGTAAATAATCTGCCTGCAATGCAGGAGACTGAGGTTCGATCCCTGAGTCAGGAAGATACCCTGGAGAAGGGAAGGGCTACTCATTCCAGTATTCTTGCCTGGAGAATCCCTGGACAGACGAGCCTGGTGGGCTAAAGTCCATGGGGTTGCAAAGAGTCAAACACAACTGAGCAGCTAACACTTTCACTTTTTCATTCTCTAAGATGAGACATAAGAGCGGACGTATACTTCGGTGGCAGCTAAAAAATGGCTTTGGCATTATACTACCTAGGTTTGAACGCCAGTCTCTCTGCTTAACAGCTGAATAAACTAAGATAATTTTTCTACACCTCGATTTTTCTTTTCTGTAAAAGAGAGATAGTAATAATACATATCTCCTAGGATTGCTATAAAAGCTGAAATTGACACATTTAATGTGCTTAGATTAGTACTTGGCTCATAATAAATATTCGATGTTAGTTATAGTAAAATTTTAAGGTCCAAACTCAGGGATCTGAGGCCCAACAGAATGTAAGCTTTCCACATAGCTAGCCATTCCAATATCTGAAAACAATTAAAATTCTGATTCTTTTATAGTGGAGAGAAGAATATGCTGCTGCTGCTGCCAAGTCGCTTCAGTTGTGTCCGACTCTGTGCGACCCCATAGACGGCAGCCCACCAGGCCCCGCCGTCCCTGGGATTCTCTAGGCAAGAACACTGGAGTGGGTTGCCATTTCCTCCTCCAATGCGTGAAAGTGAAGTCGCTCAGTCATGTCCATCTCTTAGTGACCCCATGGACTACAGCCTACCAGGCTCCTCCATCCATGGGATTTTCCAGGCAAGAGTACTGGAGTTGAGTGAGAGAAGAATATATTTGCAAACAAATTTATACTAATGTGAATTAAATCATTCTCATATTTCTACTTTTTGGGAAGTGCTGTTGTATCAAGTTATGCGTTGTGAGCTTGAATGATTCTATAGCTGTCTGTGGCCTGTATATTTGACTTTACAGGATTGTCTATGTATTCAACTTCAAATAGAAAGTTGGAATTTCTCATCAAAGGATTGGAATAAAGGTGACTTGAACTACAAGTATATCAGGACTCTGGGCTTCTCTAAGAAAAAATAACTGGCAGATCAACTGCAGCAAAAGGAACAGGGTGACTTATTCAGAAGGAGATGGTCATGTAGGCTGCACAAAAAAGGAAGAGTTAGAGTACAGGCTTGTCAAACAGCAAATTGCGCCTGCAAACAAAGGACATAGTTTGAGGGCATGGGGTCTCAGAAAGGAATGCTGGTCTCTCATTTGTCTTTTCAGCTGGGTCTGCATACATGGGTGATATCGCCACAATCAACCATGTCATCTCTGAATAGGGAGGAATAGAGACTCACACAGAGCTTGCACCAGGGAGATCCTTCACACAGACGAACAATTCATTAGTCATTCAGAACTCAAAGCTGTTGCCAAATTTTGCTCTGTATGCTAAAAACAATACCATGATTGCAAATAAAAAGAAAATAGAATCAAGACAGCGAAGAAGGCTTTTAGGAGGCAATGGGGGTGTTACATCAGCATACTGTTAAGATTCAGATGAATATCTTCACAGTATTTTCCACCCTGTGGGATTTGAAACTTAGACTGTATACAGGGTTAACAACAGTGTTAACTCTTCTCCAGTCTACTATTAATACTAATACGAAACCTACAAAATACACCTCAAAACCTTTTTACCTGTTTCTCTTTAATGTATTTTTCTTTTCTGAATCTCTATCACGATTTATTGGGCTTTCCAAGTGGCTCAGTAGTAAGAGAAGCTGCCTGCCAATGCAAGAAAACCAGGGTTCAATCCCTGGGTTGGGAGGATCTCGTCGGGAGAATGTTATGCATGGGGCGCCCAGTGGCTATAGCCCATAATGTTGCAGAGTCAGACATGAGGGAGCACATACACATCATGATTTATACTAAATTATAGATGGGATTTCTTGAAGATTAAATCAACTCACTTCTGTTTAGCATTTATTTGCAAGGTAGTTATCACTGATAATTTTATGTTCATAATAAAAACATATACTTCTTAAAGGTATGAGTTTTTTTTTTTTTAATATACTTATGGGGTCTTTTCTTGTTTCAGCCTTGTGTTCCTGCTTATCTTTTCCTACTTCTCTGTTCATAGCTGACATTCATTAAACATTTGTTCTTTCATTATTTTGGTGAGGATGATGTAGGATTTTAACTATTTATCATCTAAACCATGTTATATCCTACTCAACTTGTGTGGCGGGCAGAATAACAGACCCCCAGAGATGCTCAGGTTCTAGTCTCTGGAAACTGGAGCAAGTTATCTTCATAGTAGAAGGGACTTTGCAGATACGATTAAATGAAGGACCTTGAGGTGCAGATATTATCCTGGATTATCTGGTGGACCCCAATCTAATCATATGGTTCCATAAAAGAGAGCTTTGCTGGTAGTGGCCAGAGGGAGATATGAGTATGGAGGAATGTTCCGAGAGATACAGGATAGTGTTTCCATTTGTTGCTGGTTCTGAAGATGGAAGAAGGGGTCCATGAGCTGGGGAATTTGGGTAGTTTTAGAAGCTGGAGAAGGCAAGAAAATGAATTCTTCCCTAGAGTCTTCAGAAAAAAACACAGTCCTGCCAACACCTTGATTTTAACCCAGTTAAGACCCATACCAGACTTCTAAGCTACAGAACTGTAAGATAATGAGTCATCAAGAGAAAATGAATACAATAGTGATGAGATAAAATGAGGACATATATGTGTGATATTTGCTGCCAATCACAAACTCACTCTGTTGCTAGTACTCCTAGGTTAAAAGTCAGGGGCTAGGAGATTTCTCACAAGGAAACCTATACGATAGGTCCAATCTGTTTGTTTCTGTGACAATTTAGCAACTATTGTAATTTAACATAATTGTACTCAAATTAAAATAACCCTCATGGAGATGCATTACATGTAAAGTTCACTTATATTTATGCAGGCCTATCTGGAGAGTGAAAAGGTTGGCTTAAAGCTCAACATTCAGAAAACGAAGATCATGGCATCTGGTCCCATCACTACATGGGAAATAGATGGAGAAACAGTGGAAACAGTGTCAGACTTTATTTTTCTGGGCTCCAAAATCACTGCAGATGGTGACTGCAGCCATGAAATTAAAAGACGCTTGCTCCTTGGAAGGAAGGTTATGACCAACCTAGATAGCATATTCAAAAGCAGAGACATCACTTTGCCAACAAAGGTTCGCCTAGTCAAGGCTATGGTCTTTCCTGTGGTCATGTATGGATGTGAAAGCTGGACTGTGAAGAAGGCTGAGCGCCGAAGAATTGATGCTTTTGAATTGTGGTGTTGGAGAAGACTCTTGAGAGTCCCTTGGACTGCAAGGAGATCCAACTGGTCCATTCTGAAGGAGATCAGCCCTGGGATTTCTTTGGAGGGAATGATGCTCAAGCTGAAACTCCAGTATTTTGGCCACCTCATGCGAAGAGTTGACTCATTGGAGAAGACTCTGATGCTGGGAGGGATTGAGGGCAGGAGGAGAAGGGGACGACAGAGGATGAGACGGCTGGATGGCATCACTGACTCGATGAATGTGAATCTGAGTGACCTCCGAGAGCTGGTGATGGACAGGGAGGCCTGGCGTGCTGCAGTTCATGGGGTCGCAAAGAGTCGGACACGACTGAGCAACTGATCTGATCTGATCTGATCTGTAATTAACTTCTTGATCAGTTCAGTTCAGTTGCTCAGTCATGTCCGACTCTTTGTGATCCCACGAATCGCAGCATGCTAGGCCTCCCTGTCCATCACCAACTTCTGCAGTCCACCTTCCATTAAAAATGTATAAACTGTGTATCTTAGGATTGACTCTTGTACTTATGTTTTTTTTTTTTTTTTTTAATAAGTTCTTTTTTTTTTCACTCTTCAGTCCTTGGCTATGTTAAACCACCATTACTGTTTAACCTCTCAGGGTACAGATCTCTTTTTTTGTTTCAGAAATGTTGTTCAGAAATATAGAACTTTAAAATCTGGCTGAAACTAGTATTCAGTTCAGTTCAGTTGCTCAATCATGTCCACTCTTTATGACCCCATGAACTGCAGCATGCCAGGCCTCCCTGTCCATCACCAAATTCTGCAGTGCACCCAAACCCACATCCATTGAATTGGTGATGCCATCCAAACATCTCATCCTCTGTTGTCCCCTTCTCCTCCTGTCCTCAATCTCTCCCAGCATCAGTGTCTTTTCAAATGAATCAGTTCTTTGCATGAGGTGGCCAAAGTACTGGAGTTTCAGCTTCAACATCATTCCTTCCAAAGAACACCCAGGACTGATCTCCTTTAAGATGGACTGGTTGGATTTCCTTGCAGTCCAAGAGACTCTCAAGAGTCTTCTCAAACACCACAGTTCAAAAGCATCAATTCTTTGGTGCTCAGCTTTCTTTATAGTCCAACTCTCACATCCATACATGACCACTGGAAAAACCATAGCCTTGACTAGACAGACATTTGTTGGCAAAGTAATGTCTCTGGTTTTAAATATGCTGTCTAGGTTGGTCATAACTTTCCTTCCAAGGAGTAAGCATCTTTTAATTTCGTGGCTGAAATCACCATCTGCAATTATTTTGGAGCCCATAAAAATAAAGCCAGTCACTGTTTCCACTGTTCCCCATCTATTTGTCATAAAGTTATGGGACCAGATGCCATGATCTTCATTCTCTAAATGTTGAGCTTTAAGCCAACTTTTCACTCTCCTCTTTCACTTTTATCAAGAGGCTCTTTAGTTCTTCTTCACTTTCTGCCATAAGGGTGGTGTCATCTGCATAACTGAGGTTATTGATATTTCTCTCAGCAGTCTTGATCCAGCTTGTGCTTCTTCCAGCCCAGTGTTTCTTATGATGTACTCTGCATATAAGTTCAATAAGCAGGGTGACAATTATACAGCCTTAACATACTCCTTTTCCTATTTGGAACCAATCTGTTGTTCCATGTCCAGTTCTAACTGTTGCTTCCTGACCTGCATACAGATTTCTCAGGAGGCAGGTCAGGTGGTCTGGTATTCCCATCTCTTTCAGAATTGTCCACAGTTTCTTGTGATCCACACAGTCAAAGGCTTTGGCATAGTCAATAAAGCAGAAATAGATGTTTTTATGGAACTCTCTTGCTTTTTCCATGATCCAGCAGGTGTTGGCAATTTGATCTCTGGTTCCTCTGCCTTTTCTAAAACCAGCTTGAACATCTGGAAGCTCATGGTTCACGTATTGCTGAAGCCTGGCTTGGAGAATTTTGAGCATTACTTTACTAGCATGTGAGATGAGTGCAATTGTGTGGTAGTTTGAGCATTCTTTGGCATTGCCTTTCTTTGGGATTGGAATGAAAACTGACCTTTTCCAGTCCTGTGGCCACTGCTGAGTTTTCCAAATTTGCTGGCATACTGAGTGCAGCACTTTCACAGCATCATCTTCCAGGATTTGAAATAGCTCCACTGGAATTCCATCACCTCCACTAGCCTTGTTCATTGTGATGTTTCCTAAGGCCCACTTGACTTTGCATTTGGGGATGTCTGGCTCTAGGTGAGTGATCACACCATCATGATTATCTGAGTCGTGAAGATCTTCTTTGTATAGTTCTTCTGTGTATCCTTGCCATCTCTTCTTAATATCTTTTGCTTCTGTTAGGTCCATACCATTTCTGTCCTTTATTGAGCCCATCTTTGCACGAAATGTTCTCTTGCTATCTCTAATTTTCTTGAAGAGATCTCTAGTCTTTCCCATTCTATTGTTTTCCTCTATTTCTTTGCACTGATTGCTGAGGAAGGCTTTCTTATCTCTACTTGCTATTCTTTGGAACTCTGCATTCAAATGGGTGTATCTTTCCTTTTCTCCTTTGCTTTTCGCTTCCCTTCTTTTCACAGCTATTTGTAAGGCCTCCCCAGACAGCCATTTTGCTATTTTGAATTTATTTTTCTTGGGATGGTCTTGATTCCTGTCTCCTGTACAATGTCACGAATCTCCATCCATAGTTCATCAGGCACTCTGTCTGTCAGATCTAGTCCCTTAAATGTATTTCTCACTTCCACTGTGTAGTCATAAGGGATTTGATTTAGGTTATAGCTGAATGGTCTAGTGGTTCTTCTCCACTTTCTTCAATTTCAGTCTGAATTTGGCAATAAGGAGTTCATGATCTGAGCCACAGTCAGCTCCTGGTCTTGTTTTTGTTGACTGTATAGAGCTTCTCCATCTTTGGTTGCAGAGAATATAATCAATCTGATTTTGGTGTCACCCATTGGTGATGTCCATGTGTAGAGTCTTCTCTTGTGTTGTTGGAGTAGGGTGTTTGCTATGACCAGTGTGTTCTTGGGAGAACTCTATTAGCCTTTTCCATGTTTCATTCTGTACTCCAAAGCCAAATTTGCCTGTTACTCCAGGTGTTTCTTGACTTCCTACTTTTGCATTCCAGTCCTCTATAATGAAAAGGACATCTTTTTGGGGGTTAGTTCTAGAAGGTCTTGTATATCTTCATGCTGCTGCTAAGTCGCTTCAGTCATGTCCGACTCTGTGCGACCCCATAGACAGCAGCCTACCAAGCTCCCCCGTCCCTGGGATTCTCCAGGCAAGAACACTGGAGTGGGTTGCCATTTCCTTCTCCAATGCATGAAAGTGAAAAGTGAAAGGGAAGTCGCTCAGTCGTGTCCGACCCTCAGCGACCCCATGGACTGCAGCTTTCCAGGTTCCTCTGTCCATGGGATTTTCCAGGCAAGAGTACTGGAGTGGGGTGCCACTGCCTTCTCCGTATATCTTCATAGAACTGTTCAATTTCAGCTTCTTCAGCATTAGTGGTTGGGACATAGGCTTGGATTACAATATATAAATGCAACTGATGTTCCCATTGGCTCTCCTAGAACTTCTGGGATTACAGAGTGGAAAAGACATTCAGGAGTTGAAGAAGCATACTAAATGTGGAGATGAAGGAAAAATATACTCAGATGTCATTTTTGAAAACAGATAGAAACAAGTATGATTTAACAGATTTTACACAGAGGAAAGTTTGAATGAAGGAGTTAGTGAGGGCTTCAAGGATACCATCATTCCAGACTATGAAGTTTGTAATGATTCTTGTCACATAGCAATAGAACATCTCGTTAGACTCAGATCTGCTGTATTTTGGAACACAGACCATGTGTCTATCCACAATACACTGTTAGAAAAATTAAATCCTGAGTTAAAAACTCAGGATGTTGGTCTATGTTAGCTTTTTCTAGCATCCCTCCATGAGAAGAATATTCATCTATTGCTTCAATTTATCTTGAAGAAAGTTCTAAGATGAAGATCATGCTGCTGCTGCTGCTGCTGTTCAGCTGCTACGTTTTGTCCAACTCTTTGTGACACCATGCACTGTAGCCCACCATGTTCCTCTGTTTTCCCAGGCAAGAACACTGGAGTTGCCATTTCCTTTTCCAAGGGATCTTCCCAGTGCAGGCATTGAACCTGTGTCTCCTGCATTGATAGATGGATTTTTTACCACTTAGCCACCTGGGAAGCCCCAAGAAGCATCAATAAACAGAGTGGGAGAGAAAATGGCAGAACACAGAAGCTTATTGCTAAGAGGCTGAAGTTTCCACAAAAGATTTCTAAAATGATTGAAAGCTGATATAATTGACTAGAAATGAAAAACCAATAAACCCAAAGTATTCTCAAATTTTAAAACAGATTGTCCCTGAAAGGATAGACAACTCCTTAAAATTTCCCTGGGCCCTTGAGGACATGGATGCTACTAAAGACTATCCTTCACTCTCTCTTTCTCCACTCTGACCATGGGAGACAGTGAATAAGTGAGGATTTCCCAGAAAGTAGAATGAGGAGCCGTCAGACTAGCTGATCTAGAAAATCACTCCACAGCCAGGGCACAGAACTCACAGAATTCCTGCTCAGCAGAATATCATCTGTTTTATGGACAAAGCACTACCTTATGCTCTCCATTGTTCACTTTTACAAATAGAAATCTTAGTTTTAGTTACGCCCTTTTCTTCTACTTTTGAATAGTAAGTGCTTTGGCGGTAGATAGCTGTCGTTTAGTTAGAGAAGTCTCATTATACCTGGTAATGCAAACCAGGTGTGCAAACCTTGATTCTTAGAACTAGCTACAGTAGCTGGATGAGACTTTAGAGGGGAGTGAGTGGCTTCAAATAGCTGTGAAGGTTTCAGAGGTAAAGATTGGAGCAGAAAGGAGCATATGAGTGTTCTACAGTCAATGAGTTGGAGAGGAGATGCCAAAGACTGTCTATACTACAATTACTTTCTCCTCTCCTAAATGGAACTTCCATGCTGCTCTTAGCAGACCCCAGCCCCTGATCCGGGATTCAGCCTTGCCTAATCCAAGTCAACCTGCTTTTCCTTGCTATTTTAAGAAATAAGCATGTGATGCAGTTCAAAGTAATTAGGTGAAAAGAGATGTTTGCTTCAGATTTCTGGGAAATGGGCTCTTGTACCTCCCACCATATGTAACAGAGGAAGGACAAGGTTGTGTTGCTATTTGGGGTCATCTTATACAATGAGGGCAATGAACATGAGAAGGAAGCCAGCCCTGTGGATGGCAGAGCAGTGATAGAATGGGCCTGGGTCCTCCACACCCATCTTAGAATCACTGTATCAATAAATCCTATAATCCCCCCAATCTCCTATAACCCTTTCTCATTATATGAACCAATACATCTCCTCATTGCTTAAATCCCTTTGAGCTGACTTTCTGTCAACTGTAGTCAAACATAATCCAACTGACATATTTGATATTTGGAATTTGACACTGATATAGCGATGGTTACGTTACTCATTCATTTACAGGAATAAATAACATACAAAGGTTTAATTCTGGCTCCTCAGATGTGTATGCCAAAATGTAATGGATAGATGTATAGGTTTTTAAGCCAAACAAACCTAAATTTGATCCTGCTGTGTCTATTGCAGCCTATGCTTGTCTTCTCTGAACTCCAATCCTCAAACTGGCACAATGAAGATAATGAATCTATCTTATACGGTACTGGTAGAGAGAAAATGAGATAATGCATATAAAATTCTTATCATGGAGTAGATGTTCAATCATTGCAACCATCATTTTAAGGGCCAGAGAAAAATTTGTGTAAGAACCCTTGGTGAGAATTTTATAGGAAGATGGCTCAAGAGGAACAGAACACTAAAAAGTGAAATTCTGAAAATATAATTGCAAATGATTCTGATGAGAAAGAGAATGAATAGTTAGCTAAAGGAACTTCAGTAGCTGCACAGAATAAGTTCCATGAACTGACACAATTTTTAAAATGTATATTGGGAGAGCAGAAACATTTTACCACCCATAATGGTTATAAAAGAGAAGTGCAAACTCCAAGAACAGGATGGTGGTGGGAGGGTTGAGGCACAGAAAGAATATCAATTTAAAAAAAGCCCTCATAATTATATCCAAAGCCATGATAGTAAGAAGAAATCAATAAGACACATGTAGAGACTATAATGTTAAGAGGTGACAAGTGAACATAAGTATGTTTAAAAACTGAACTGAGCAATATGCAAGAATAATATGCATAATATAGATGGAATCACCAAACAGTAAAATAATATTCTACCTATTTTTAAGGTAAATGTTACTACTAGGAAATTTTCAATTTTACTTTGAAACATTACAGGCCATGTTGACTTATTTGTTACTTAATTATGAAAATATAATGAAATAAAATATCAGATAAATTAGATTGATATCATCCTGAGTTCGTGATAAATTTCAGAGAGAAGTCTTGACAGTACAAAAGGATCAGATCAGATCAGTCGCTCAGTCGTGTCCGACTCTTTGCGACCCCATGAACCGCAGCACGCCAGGCCTCCCTGTCTATCACAAGCTCCCAGAGGTCACTCAGACTCGCATCCATCGAGTCAGTGATGCCATCCAGCCATCTCATCCTCTGTCGTCCCCTTCTCCTCCTGCCCTCAATCCCTCCCAGCATCAGAGTCCTCTCCAATGAGTCAACTCTTCGCATGAGGTGGCCAAAATACTGGAGTTTCAGCTTTAGCATCATTCCTTCCAAAGAAATTCCAGGATTGATCTCCTTCAGAATGGACTGGTTGGATCTTCTTGCAGTCCAAGGGACTCTCAAGAGTCTTCTCCAACACCACAGTTCAAAAGCATCAATTCTTCGGCGCTCAGCCTTCTTCACAGTCCAGCTCTCACATCCATACATGACCACAGGAAAGACCATAGCCTTGACTAGGCGAACCTTTGTTGGCAAAGTGATGTCTCTGCTTTTGAATATGCTATCTAGGTTGGTCATAACTTTCCTTCCAAGGAGCAAGCGTCTTTTAATTTAATTTCAAGGATAATTGCTCTTTATCCTAAAGTCTGTACTGGCAAACCACGACTTTTCTGTATGAACATGATATTCCCACCTTGCCTCAGTGAATAGACATAGCTTTCTAAAATCTTTGATTAGCTTTAAATTATAAAAATGTTTCTTAGTGATTATACTAATAGATAATATGTCCCCAACCCCACACACAGAGGGGGAAAGATTGGGAATTGGGTTCAGAATTCAGACAGATGCCACTGTATATGTGCCTTACTAAAAACATGCCAACACACACCAGAAATTATATCCTAATTTCTCTGTATCTGCCAGCAATAAAATCTGAGGGGAGGCCTTTGTTATCGAGGTTAAGTTCATGTCTGACCTAGTTAATTCTTCTAGAGAGGAGAAGGACTCTGCCTTGCGAGGCCAGGAGAGAACACAGCTTTTTAACCGAGGAGGTCCTTAGAAATAATTCACCTTCAGGTGAACTGCTTTTAGAAAGCACTTTTCAGTTACCTGCCCCCAGAGTGAAGTTCAAAAGAAAAGGGAGTAGAATGTTCTCAATCAAGATCTCTGGTCTGTGGTGCTTCCTATCACTGGAGAGTTGCTTGCTTCCGAACATTATCACCTTCAGGAATAAGAAACAGTCATTTCTTTACTCAGACAGTCTTTTAATCTTGGAACAAGAGGCCTGGAAATCTATTCTCACAGAAGGCTTTTCTTGCATTTAAAAACACAATCAAATTGGTTCCAGTGGAGTGGGATATAAGGAATGTACCTCCTCTACTTGTACACAAGTAATTGGACTAGCCTAATTAGATTGCCCAAGTGTTTAGATACCATGGTGATGGGTACTTGATAAATACTGTATGTAGCTAAACTGGGAACATCCCTTGTGGCAGTAATAGCCAAACAGTTAGCTCTGATAGGTTAGCAAGATGCAAGCCAAGTGCTTCGCTACATTCCATAATATTTATTGATAGTTATTTATGTTGACATTTTCAGCCATTTGTGGTGTCTTTTTACTCTAGATCTGTGGGTAGTGTGGTCAGAGACGACTTCTGCTGACAAAAATATCTTGTATGCAAGGTAAGCATCAGTGTGGATTCTGCCTAATAACTAAGGAAACTATTATAACTTATAAACAAATGCCATCCAGAAATCAAGCTGCACTTAATCAGTTTAGAATTAGAATTTGCTCAAATGAGACCTGCTGTGAGTGAAAACCACACATTGCATAGAACTTAATGGTCTTTGGTCCTAGAAGAAAACCAAAGGATATTCTCTAGTAGAAATAAATCCAGAAAATAGC
Organism: Tragelaphus eurycerus; assembly: GCA_935064755.1. Taxonomy (NCBI): domain Eukaryota; kingdom Metazoa; phylum Chordata; class Mammalia; order Artiodactyla; family Bovidae; genus Tragelaphus; species Tragelaphus eurycerus. The sequence continues at coordinate 2,630,400 of CAKXYN010000132.1, read as the reverse complement.
CTAACTGAATGCTGAGTTGCTTTCCTTCCTCCTCAAACTCTTTTTCTGCCTCATTTGTCAAGCTGGGGCAACCTCAGTAAGAAAACTACAGTGAAAAAGAATGAAACTGCTGATTTATATAAGTAGGAAGAAACTGATTCATGTTTTCAGTCTTTGTATTTAATTCTTCCAGACTGGAAGGTAATTTATGATTTTTTAAAAGGTTTGGAAATTCTTGCATACCACCAAGCAGTTACCTAGCATGATAGGGAAGTGATACAAAAAAGCAAAACCTTTTGCTCTAAAATCAACCTTTTACTATAGGGAAGAAAGGGAAATGAACATCTCACAACGCCAGGGCCCATCTTCTTTTTATAACACCATGTTTTCTTGCTGTGTTAAAAAATGCTGCCCTAGGGAAATAGGTTGCTACCTTCACCATGAGTTTTTCAGAATTTTTATTAAATTTTGATTGTGTGTTTGTCCTCACAGTTAATTACTGCATTAATAAGAGCATCATAGTATACATGGAAGTGATTAGCCAGGGCAGGGGAGAAGCCAGATTTAGAATAAAAATACCTGGGTTCAAATCTTGAGGCTGGCAATTTTAACGTAGCTTCAAAATGAGAAATGTCATTTAACTCCTCTTCATCTCAATTTATTTATCAGAAAAATGAATGTACTTATAATATCTTGTCCCAGGGTTGGTGACAACAAAATGAAAAACTTGAAAATGCTTTAAGGAAATATGTAACAGTTAAAATCAAAAGATTTTATCTTTTGAGGTGCATTTAACTTTTTGGGAAATTCAATCATGTGAATCCATTGCACCTACTAGGCTGAATCAGTGCTTCACTGATAATGAAACTTTAGTAGGGAACTGTAATATATTACGGAGAAGGCAATGGCACCCCACTCCAGTACTCTTGCCTGGAAAATCCCATGGATGGAGGAGCCTGGAAGGCTGCAGTGCATTGGGTCGCTGAGGGTCGGGCATGACTGAGTGACTTCACTTTCACTTTTCACTTTCATGCAATAGAGAAGGAAATGGCAATCCACTCCAGTGTTCTTGCCTGGAGAATCCCAGGGACAGTGGAGCCTGGTATGCTGCCATCTATGGGGTTGCACAGAGTCGGACACGACTGAAGTGACTTAGCAGTAGCAGCAGCAGTTAATATATTAATCTTCCCTCATTCTTTACTCTAAGTGGTCAGACAAATTCTGTTACTTTTTATCTCCAAATACTCCTTATATAACCAATGTCTCCTTAATTAGCTCCCCACCCACAGTCTTCCAACCCCTAAGTATACATGTTGCACTGCTAATCTTAGTATGTCTTCAGTTCAGTTCAGTTCAGTCGCTCAGTCATGTCCGACTGTTTGCAACCCCATGAATTGCAGGATACCAGGCCTCCTTGTCCGTCACCAACTCCTGGAGTTCATGCAGACTCATGTCCATTGAGTCAGTGATGCCATCCAGCCATCTCATCCTCTGTCATCCCTTTCTTCTCCTGCCCCCAACCCCTCCCAGCATCAGGGTCTTTTCCAATGAGTCAACTCTTCGCATGAGGTGGCCAAAGTACTGGAGTTTCAGCTTTAGCATCATCCCTTCCAAAGAAATCCCAGGGCTGATCTCCTTCAGAATGGACTGGTTGGATCTCCTTGCAGTCCAAGGGACTCTCAAGAGTCTTCTCCAACACCACAGTTCAAAAGCATCAATTCTTCAGTGCTCAGCCTTCTTCATAGTCCAGCTCTCACATCCATACATGACCACAGGAAAAATCATAGCCTTGACTAGACGGACCTTTGTGGGCAATGTAATGTCTCTGCTTTTGAATATGCTATCTAGGTTGGTCATAACTTTCTTTCCAAGGAGTAAGTGTCTTTTAATTTCATGGCTGCAGTCACCATCTGCACTGATTTTGGAGCCCCCCAAAATAAAGTCTGACACTGTTTCCACTGTTTCCCCATCTATTTCCCATGAAGCGATGGGACCAGATGCCATGATCTTCGTTTTCTGAATGTTGAACTTTAAGCCTTATTTAAATCTTCAGGGGACTTTATTTGTCCTCAGTATAAACCTCCCTCCATAGTAAGTCACAGAAGAGTGTTCAGAATCTGATAAATGATTATGCTACTTCATTTATAAGTGATTAAAATAATCATTTTTAAGCAACTACCACATGCCACACACCATGGCCTGCTCTGGTGCTATGGAAGTAAAGGTAACAGACAAACAATTAACCATCTCAAACGAAATTAATGAAAATGCTCTGACTGAGGGAAAGTACTGGGGATAGAGGATGCTAATCCACACTGGGGGGCAAGTAGTACTCATTGAGGAACTCTTCTTTCTCACCTCTTTTATTTTGTGTTTCTTAAATGCTGGTGGCTCAGGCAGTAAAGAATCTGCCTGCAATGTAAGAGACCTGGGTTTTATCCCTGGGTCGGGAAGATGCCCTGGAGGAGGGAATGGCTACCTACTCCAGTATTCTTGCCTAGAGAATACCACAGACAGAGAAATCTGGTGGGTTACAGTTCATGGGGTCACAAAGAATTAGACACAACTAAGAGATATTTAGCCTGGAAAATCCCATGGACGGAGGACCCTGGTGGGCCGCAGTCCATGGGGTCGGTAAGAGTCGAATACGACTTCACTTTCACTTTCACTAAGAGATATTTAAGAAGCAGTGTTAAGTTTTCATCAATTTCCTAAAACTTTGTATTCTCTTTTTTGAAACGTCTTTACTATATTCTTTAGAAAGATCTTATAAAAAGCAAAGAAGATGCTAGTTACTAAATTAGGAATGAGGGAGGTGACATCTCAGTAAATTCTATTAATAATAAAAGAACAGTAAGAAAATATTATAGGAAAATTTATGCCAATATATTCAACAAGTGAAATGAAATAAATTTCCTGAAAGACAAAATCAACCAACATTCACACAAGAAGAAATGAATGACCTGGAAATTCCTATATCTAGCAGAGAAGCTGAATTTTTAGTTAAACCTTTCTCACAACATTGAAGAGGAAGAAATAGTTCTTCATTCTGTCAGGACAAGCATTATTGACAGCAAAGAAGAAAACCATACAAATGCATTGCTAAGGAGGAAAGATCCTTTAAAGATCAATACCTTTTATCAACATAGATGCAAAACACTAAATAAAATTTTAAGAAATGGAAACCAATGATAGAAAAGATAACAGATCATGAACCAGTGGGACTTGTTTGAGGAATACAGATTCATTCTAGCATTTGAAAAGTCTATCAATGTAAATAACTGTATTAATAAGATTTAAAAAAATCATATGACCTTTCAATAGATTCAGAAAAATTATTGACAAAATTCAATATCTATTCTGATAAAAACTGCCAGGAAACTAGCGATAGATGAGAAGAAAAAACCTACAGTCAGCAATATGCTTAGTGGTAAAAGAGTGAATACTTTCTACCTAAAGGAAATGATAGGACAAAGATGTCTACACTCATCATTTCTATCTAACGTTGTGCTGGAGGTTTTAGCTAGTGTAATAAGACAAGAAAAAGAAAGAAAATGTCACTAGATATGAAATGAAAAGTAATATTTTTTAATTCAAAGATGACATATTCATCTATGTAGAAAACTTGATGATGTACCAAAAAACTGCCAGAACCAATGAATTAGTATCACAATATTGCAGATGTAAGAACAAAACATAATATCAACACTATTTCTATACAGAAGTGAAGAACAACTAGAAATTGAAATTAAAAATACAATAATAATAGCAATGAAAATATTAAATATTTATGGATAAGTCTGACAAAATATGTGCAAGATATGTATAATGAAAATTGTAAAACACTGATGGGAAAAATTAAAGAAGATATAAATAAATGATAAGGTATAATTTATTCATTGGTTGGGATTCACTATATCGTTAAAATGTCAATTCTTCTTGAATTCATCAGTAGGTTCAATTAAAAGCAAATCAAAATCTCAACAAATTTTTAAAAGTTTTATAAAAATATAATTCCAAAATTCGAGTGAAAATGAAAAGGACGTACAACAAGGTTTAGCAAACAATGACCTGCAGTGTATTTCCAGCCTGCTGCATGCTTTTGTAAATAAAGTCTTTTTGGAAGATAGCCATCTCTATTAGTTTAAATATTGTCTATGACTGTTTTTGCATTACAGTGGCAAAGTTAAGTACCATATGAGACTATACAGCTGTAAGCTTAAAACTATTAGCTATCTGTCCCTTCAGAGAAAAAAGTTTGCCAATTCCTGACCTAGAATAGTGAAAACAAGTTTGATAAAGGATGAAGCTAGAGGAAAAACAATACCAGATCTTAAGATTTATTCTAAATTTATGATGATAAAGTGTGGCACTGCCAATGAGTTATATAAATAGATCAATGAATCAAATGGATAGTACCAAAACAGTACTAGTTACATGAACAACAGACATTCAACAAAGGTGCAAAGGCAACAGAATGGAAAAAGGATAGTATTTTTAACAGAGTCCTGAAAAAATTGGATGCCTACAGGCAAAAAAGAGTGGATTTCAATTTTTACCTCTCAGTTGTATGTAATTGAGAGGTATGGCTGAGTCCCTTCACAGTTCACCTAAAGCAATCTCAACATTGTTAAATGGCGATACCCAAATACAAAATAAAAGTTTTTAAAAAGAACTCAAACTGGATCATAGATCTAATGTAATCCCAAACTACAAAATTTCAGGAAGATAACTTAGGAGAAAATCTTTATGACATGGGGTAAGGCAAACATTTCTTAGATGACACGGAAAGCATGATTCATAAAAGTACTAAATTTATAAATTAAACTTCATTAAATTTAAGAGCTTCAGTTTCTAATGTACACTGCTGGGAAAATGAAAAGACACAAACTAGGAGAAAATGGGCTTCCCAAGTGGCACTAGTGGTAAAGAATCCGCCTGCCAATGCAGAAGGTGCAAGAGACATGGGATCCAGGCCTGGGTCAGGATGATCCTCTGGAGTAGAAAATGGCAACCCACTGCAGAATTCCTGCATAGAAAATTCCATGGACAGAGAAGCCTGGCGGGGAGCTACAGTCCATGGGCCGAACACAGCTGGACATAACTGAAAAACTTAAAAGAAGAAAATATCAGCAAAACATGTATGCAAGAATAGATCTATATCTAGAATAAGCAGCTCTACAAATATATCAGAAATCTGAAAACTAATCAATCTGATAAAAAAAAATGACCAAAATTTGAACGGACACTTCACCAGAGAAGACATAAAAACTGCAAATAATCACATGAAAAGATGCTCGATATTATTGGCCATTCAGTTGAGTTTAGTCACTCAGTCGTGCATGCCTCTTTGTGACCCATGGACTGCAGCACGCTAGGCTTCCCTGTGCATCACCAACTCCCAGAGTTTACTCAAACTCACGTCCATTGAGTCGGTGAAGCCATCCAACCATCTCATCCTCTGTTGTCCCATTCTCCTCCTGCCTTCAATCTTTCCCAGCATCAGGGTTTTTCCAATGAGTCAGTTCTTCACATCAGGTGGCCAAAGTATTGGAGTTTCAGCTTCAACATCAGTCCTTCCAATGAACACCCAGCACTGATTTCCATTAGGATGGACTGGTTGGCTCACCTTGCAGTCCAAGGGACTCTCAAGAGTCTTTTCCAACACCACAGTTCAAAAGCATCATTTCTTCAGCACTCAGCATTCTTTATAGTCCAATGCTCACATACATACATGACTAATGGAAAAACCATAGCTTTGACTAGATGGACCTTTGTTGACAAAGTAATGTCTCTGTTTTTTAATATGCTGTCTAGGATGATCATAACTATCCTTCCAAGGAGCAAGCGTCTTTTACTTTCAAGGCTGCAGTCACCATCTGCAGTGATTTTGGAGCTTCCAAAAATAAAGTCTGTCACTGTTTTCATTGTTTCCCCATCTATTTGCATGAAGTGATGGGACCAGATGCCATGATCTTAGTTTTCTGAATGTTGACTTTTCAGCCAACTTTTTTCACTCTCCACTTTCACTTTCATCAGGAGGCTCTTTAGTCCTTCTTTGCTTTCTGCAATAAGGGTGGTGTCATCTGCATATCTGAGGTTATTGATATTTCTCCCGGAAATCTTGATTCCAGCTTGTGCTTCATCAGTCCAGCATTTCTTATGATGTACTTTGCATATAAATTAAATAAGCAGGGTGACAATATACAGCTTTGATGTACTCCTCTCCCAATTTGGAACCAGTCTGTTGTTCCATGTCCAGTTCTAACTGTTGCTTCCTGACCTGCATACAGATTTCTCAGGAGGCAGGTCAGGTAGTTTGGTATTTCCATCACTTGAAGAATTTTCCACAGTTTGTGGTGATCCACACAGTAAAAGGCTTTGGCGTAGTCAATAAAGCAGAAGCAGATGTTTTTCTGGAACTCTCTCACTTTTTCGATGATCCAATGGATGTTGGCAATTAGATCTCTGGTTCCTCTGCCTTTTCTTAATCCAGCTTGAACATCTGGAAGTTCATAGTTCATGTACTGTTGAAGCCTGGCTTGTAGAATTTTGAGCATTACTTTGCTAGCATGTGAGATGAGTGCAATTGTGCTGTAGTCTGAGCATTTTTTAGAATTTCTTTGGGATTGGAATGAAAACTGACCTTTTCCAGTCCTGTGGCCACTGTTGAGTTTTCCAAATTTGCCGGCACTTTCACAGTACCATCTTTTAGGACTGGAAATAGCTCAACTGAAATTCCATCATCTCCACTAGCTTTGTTCATAGTGGTGCTTCCTAAGGCCCACTTGACTTTGTATTTGGGGATGTCTGGCTCTAGGTGAGTGATCACACCATTGTGATTATCTGGGTCATGAAGATCTTTTTTGTATAGTTCTTCTGTGTTTTCTTGCCACCTCTTCTTAATATCTTCTGCTTCTGTTAGGTCCATACCATTTCTGTCCTTTTTTTTTTGTGCCTATCTCTGCATGAAATGTTCCCTTGGTATCTCTAATTTTCTTGAAGAGATCTCTAATGCTTCCATTCTATTGTTTTCCTCTATTTCTTTGCTCTGATCACTGATGAAGGCTTTCTTATCTTTCTTTGCTGTTCTTTGGAACTCTGCAGTCAAATAGGTATATCTTTCTTTTTCTCCTTTGCCTTTGTTTCTCTTCTTTTCACAGCTATTTGTAAGGTCTTCTCAGACAACCATTTTGCCTTTTTGTATTTCTTTTTCTTAGGGATGGTTTTGATCCCTGTCTCCTGTACAACGTCACAAACCTCTCTCCATAGTTCTTCAGGCACTCTATCTATCAGATTTAATCCCTTGAATCTATCTCTCACTTCCACTGTATAGTCATAAGGGATTTGATTTAGGTCATACCTGAATGGTCTAGTGGTTTTCCCTACTTTCTTCAATTTAAGTATGAATCTGGCAATAAGGAGTTCATGATCTGAAGCACAGTCAACTCCTGGTCTTGTTTTTGCTGACTGTGTAGAGCTTCTCCATCTTTGGCTGCAAAGAATATAATCAATCTGATTTCGGTATTGACCATCTGGTGATGTCTATGTTTAGAGTCTTCTCTTGTGTTGCTGGAAGAGGGTGTTTGCTATGACCAGTGCATTCTCTTGGCAAAACTTTATTAGCCTTTTTCCTTCTTCATCTGTACTCCAAGGCCATATTTCTTCTTTTCTCCAGGTATTTCTTGACTTCCTCTTTTTGCATTCCTTTCCCCTGTAATGAAAAGGACATCTTATTTTGGGTGTTAGTTCTAGTAGGTCTTGAAGGTCTTCATAGAACCATTCAACTTCAGCTTATTCAGCATTACTGGTCAGGGCATAGATTTGGATTACTGTGATATTGAATGGCTTGCCTTGGAAACAAATAGAGATCATTCTGTCATTTTTGAGATTGCATCGAAGTACTGCATTTCAGACTCTTTTTTTGACTATGATGGCTACTCCATTTCCTCTAAGGGATTCTTGCGCATAGTAGTAGATATAAAGGTCATCTGAGTTAAATTCACCCATTCCAGTCCATTTTAATTCATTGATTCCTAGAATGTCAATGTTCGCTCTTGCCATCTCCTATCTGACCACTTCCAATTTGCCTTGATTCATGGACTTAATATTCCAGGTTCCTATGCGATATTGCTCTTAGAGCATTGGATTTTACTTCCATCACCAGTCACATACACAATTGGGTGTTGTTTTTGCTTTGGCTCTGTTTCTTTATTCTTTCTGGCGTTATTTCTCCACTGATCTCCAGTAGCATATGAAGTGTACACATATCTCTTCATGTTGATGAAGATGAGAAGAATTGCAACTTCCACATACTGCTGTCCTATCTTTCTACCTTTTCATACAGTTCATGGGGTTCTCAAGGCAAGAATACTGAAGTGGTTTGCCATTCCCTTCTCCACATTTTGTCAGAACTCTCCACCATGACCCATCCATCCTGGGTGGCCCTACGGGGCATGGCTCATAGTTTTATTGAGTTAGACAAGGCTGTAGTCCGTGTGATCAGATTGGTTAGTTTTCTGTGATTGTGGTTTTCAGTCTGTCTGCCCTCTGATGGAGAAGAATAAGAGGCTTATGAAAGCTTATGATAATCACGATGGTGTGATCACTGACCTAGAGCCAGACATCCTGGAATGTGAAGTCAAGTGGGCCCTAGAAAGCATCACTACGAACAAAGCTAGTGGAGGTGATGGAATTCCAGTGGAGCTATTCCAAATCCTGACAGATGATGCTGTGAAAGTGCTGCACTCAATATGCCAGCAAATTTGGAAAACTCAGCAGTGGCCACAAGATTGGAAAAGGTCAGTTTTCATCCCAATCCCAAAGAAAGGCAATGCCAAAGAGTGCTCAAACTACCGCACAATTGCACTCATCTCACACGCTAGTAAAGTAATGCTCAAAATTCTCCAAGCCAGGCTTCAGCAATATGTGAACTGTGAACTTCCTGATGTTCAAGCTGGTTTTAGAAAAGGCAGAGGAACCAGAGATCCAATTGCCAACATCCGCTGGATCATGGAAAAAGCAAGAGAGTTCCAGAAAAACATCTATTTCTGCTTTATTGACTATGCCAAAGCCTTTGACTGTGTAGATCACAAGAAACTGTGGAAAATTCTGAAAGAGATGGGAATACCAGACCATCTGATCTGCCTCTTGAGAAATCTGTATGCAGGTCAGGAAGCAACAGTTAGAACTGGTCATGGAACAACAGACTGGTTCCAAGTAGGAAAAGGAGTAAGTCAAGGCTGTATATTGTCACCCTGTTTATTTAACTTCTATGCAGAGTACATCATGAGAAATGTTGGACTGGAAGAAACACAAGTTGGAATCAAGATTGCCGGGAGAAATATCAGTAACCTCAGATATGCGGATGACACCACCCTTATGGCAGAAAGTGAAGAGGAACTCAAAAGCCTCTTGATGAAAGTGAAAGTGGAGAGTGAAAAGGTTGGCTTAAAGCTCAACATTCAGAAAACGAAGATCATGGCATCTGGTCCCATCACTACATGGGAAATAGATGGAGAAACAGTGGAAACAGTGTCAGACTTTATTTTTCTGGGCTCCAAAATCATTGCAGATGGTGACTGAAGCCATGAAATTAAAAGACGCTTACTCCTTGGAAGGAAAGTTATGACCAACCTAGATAGCATATTCAAAAGCAGAGACATCACTTTGCCAACAAAGGTTCACCTAGTCAAGGCTATGGTCTTTCCTGTGGTCATGTATGGATGTGAAAGCTGGACTGTGAAGAAGGCTGAGCGCCGAAGAATTGATGCTTTTGAACTGTGGTGTTGGAGAAGACTCTTGAGAGTCCCTTGGACTGCAAGGAGATCCAACCAGTCCATTCTGAAGGAGATCAGCCCTGGGATTTCTTTGGAAGGAATGATGCTAAAGCTGAAACTCCAGTATTTTGGCCACCTCATGCGAAGAGTTGACTCATTGGAGAAGACTCTGATGCTGGGAGGGATTGGGGGCAAGAGGAGAAGAGGACAACAGAGGATGAGATGGCTGGATGGCATCACTGACTCGATGAATGTGAGTCTGAGTGACCTCCGGGAGTTGGTGATGGACAGGGAGACCTGGCGTGCTGCAGTTCATGGGGTCGCAAAGAGTCGGACACGACTGAGCGACTGATCTGATCTGATCTGATCTGAAAGCTTCTTGATGGGAGAGACTGACTGAGGGAGAAACTGGGTCTTGTTCTGAAGGGCGGGGCCATGCTCAGTAAATCTTTAGTCCAATTTTCTGTTGATGGGCAAGGCTGTGTTCCTTCCCTGCTTTTGACCTGAGGTCAAACTATGGTGAGGGTAATGAAGATAATGGAAGTGAAGTGAAGTGAAAGCTGTTCAGTTGTGTCCGACTCTTTGGGACCCCATGGACTACACAGTCCAGGGAATTCTCCAGACCAGAATACTAGAGTGGATAGCCTTTTCCTTCTCCAGGGGATCTTCCCAACCCAGGGATTGAACCCAGGTCTCCCACATTGCAGGCGAATTCTTTACCAGCTGAGTCACCAGGGAAGCCTGAAGATAACGGAGACCTCCTTCAAAATGTCTCATGCATGCACTGCTACACTCAGTGCCCCTAACCCTGCAGCAGTCCACCACCAACCCACACTTCCACCTGAGACTCCTGGACACTCATGGGCAAGTCTGGGTCAGTCTCTTGTGAAGTCACTGCTCCTGTTGGCCATTAGAGAAATGCAAATAACAACCACAATGCAACACCTCTACAAACCTGATAGAACTGCAAAAATTAAGAAGACGGACTATTCTCATGTTGATGAAGATGAGGAGAATTGCAACTTTCACATACTGCTGGTGAGAATGAAAAATGGTATCAGATCAGATCAGATCAGTCGCTCAGTCGTGTCCAACTCTTTGCGACCCCATGAACTGCAGCACGCCAGGCCTCCCTGTCCATCACCAGCTCCCAGAGGTCACCCAGACTCACACCCATCAAGTCAGTGATGCCATCCAGCCATCTCATCCTCTGTCATCCCCTTCTCCTCCTGCCCTCAATCCCTCCCAGCATGAGAGTCTTCTCCAATGAGTCAACTCTTCTCATGAGGTGGCCAAAATACTGGAGTTTCAGCTTTAGCATCATTCCTTCCAAAGAAATCCCAGGGCTGATCTCCTTAGCTACTCTGAAATATAGTTTGACAATTTTTAAAGTTAAATATTCATAATCATATAACCTAGCCATTCTAGTTCTAGGTATATACACAAAGGAAATGAAAGTATATTTACATACAAAGGCTTACACACAAATGCTCATAGCAACTTTACTTGTAATAACCCAAAACTTGACAATCCAAATGTCTACCAACAGGTACATCGATGAGCAAACTGTGATATAGCCAAACAGTAGAATATTACTTAGCACTAAAAGAATAAATCCCAATATCTACAACATCGATGAATTTTGAAATAATTGCTCCACATGGAATGAACTGACAAAAAAGCATATACATTACATAATTCTAGTTATATGGTACTTGAGAAAATAAAACAAACCTATAGTGATGGAATGAAAATAATTTGTTATGGAGGAGGGCACCAGAGGTGGAGAGAGGGAATTACTAAAGGACATGGGGAGCATTTTGGGGGTTAAGGATAAGCTCAGTATTTTGACTGTGCTGATGATTTCATGGTGTACACATATCTCACTGTGTGAAATTTATCAAATTGTGTACTAAATTTGTGTCCCAAATAATACCTTAACACAGCTGGAGAAAAATTCACATGGTATGCTCTAATACTGTGCATTTTTAGTTTTTACTAATATAGCCTTTATCAAAAACAAACATACAACAACAGCAACCAGACTTAACATGTACCCTTGGTCTTTACTGGGCAAGGCCAGGGCATCTGCATTGCACTAAACCCATTATATTTGCCTTTTTAAATTTTTTTTTGCTGATTAGAAGAATTGATGATTTTGTGTAATAAAAAATCTACTAGTACATTGATATATAGGCTTTTCCTCCAAGATTCCTCCAGATCACCACTGAAATATATTTCTAGACAGTAAAAATGGACAACATATGAGGATGTGCTGATTTGGGGGAAAATGAGTCATGTGATGGGAGCTATGTAATCATGCATGCATGCATGCTAAATTGCTTCAGTCGTGTCTGACTCTTGGAGACCCTATGGACTATAGCTCACCAGGCTCCTCTGTCCATGGGATTCTCCAGGCAAGAATAATTGAGTAGGTTGCCATGCCCTCCTCCAGGGGATCTTCCAGATTCAGGGATCAAACCCATGTCTCTTATGTCTCCTGCATTGGCAAGCATGTACTTTACTACTAGTGCCACCTGGGAAGTCCAAGGTATATTGAGTGCCACCAAATATATGACAGATTAAGCCAAGAATTTTATTTTGTCAACAGTACTGTAGAATTCCTCACCAATACCAAATACATCGTATTGGCAATTAGGATTTGCTATGTATAAGGATCTTTGATTTTTACCTTCCTCAAAACAAGACAAAGGTGCTTTCCTGCCTCTTTCATTTGGCTGGGCCCTTGACAAAGAGAATACTTACCAGGTAGAGTATAAAAGACTACAGGAGAATGAGGCAAGAGTCTTGGCTTGATTCACTAAGAAACAGCAGACTTGTGAAGAAGGTAATCTGTAAAGTTTAGCACTACAGAACCATGAACTTTATAGTAGGTTGAGGTGGTTAGAAATCACTTTGTTTGATAACCTTGAACATCAAATTTGAGAGGACAAATTATTTGTTTGATCTGAGGAGCTAATTTGAGCCAAACTCACTTGTGAACCCACTCTTTTCGTGGTAAACCGTATTTGCCCTTTATTACTCATGGTGCCATACAATGTATGTCACCACATACATTTGTCACCACAAAAAGACCCACAGAAACTTTATCATATTACTTTGAAAAAAATAGTTGTAGCCAGCCTTGATATTTCAGCTCATCAGGACCCACATCTAGGGAAAATTTTCAGTGTTGTTCCTGATATAAATGAGTTTCTGATAATTTTTTTTTTTTTTTTTTTTGCAGAGTGCTAATTGAACATTTGGACTTCCTCAGTGGCTCAGCGGGTAAAGGATCTGCCTGCAATGCAGGAGACACACAGAAGACATGAGTTTGAGAAGACAGGGGTCAAGAAGATTCCCTGGAAAAGGAAACCCACTCAAGTATTGCCTGAAATATCCCATGGACAGAGGAGCCCGGCAGGCTACAGTCCAAAGGGTTGCAAATAGTTGGACACGACTGAGTGATTAAGGATGCATGCAATTGAAAATTTAGGTTAATGAAGGAATTTAGAAGAGGACAAAATGCTCCAACAATATGAATATGAAAGTTTATTTACAACTTTTTGGAAAATATTAATTTTTCTTAGTAAAGGATACTTTGTACCAAAATGATAATTTTTCATTTAACTCTTGCAATCCCTGTAAGTATGAGGTACTTTATAAGAGATGTGCTTTCACTGCTGTGTTTCACGGTAGTATCCCAGTTCCTTCCGTCTGTAAAATGGGAATAACTGAATTCTAATGACCTGAAGTGAACAATTCTTAGACTGTTATGTATTTCAACAGTATTGGTATGCACACAGAATGTTGTAATTTTCATTCCCCTATATTAAAGGGCACAGATTTATTCAATACCGTCCTTATTCAATGATTGTGGAAAACAGACTACATCTGCCAGAGAGCAAACACTGTTTCTTCTCTCCAGATGTCTGCTTTTCCTCCCAGAAGTTGGAGAGCATTGGACAAGCAATAACAGATGATGAACACATGCATAACTACAAATGGGCAAGCTGATTGTTTTCAAAATTGGTATAAACATTTGCTCTTGGGTTGAGATTTAGCCCATAGCAAATCTTTACATTTGCGTTATAAACTCCCAACTTAAAAAAAAAATGTTTATAATGGAAGTGCTGACAATGTGAAAATTCAGTTATGGTCAGGAAAGCAGTTTTGTTTAAAAATGCCATTTTGCGCTTCCATATTTACTTCCTAACCAGTGAATGAGATGTCAATTTCTCCAAAGTTTTCTTTTCCAGTCCAAGGAAGAATCTGACAACTGTTTTGAAATGAACAAGAGAGCTGAATTTCAGCCTCTTGCTTCTTCAACAAATAGAGATTAGAGGATAGAACCACATGCTGGTTACTTAACTGATTACATAGATGATAATGATGTTGAATGTGATGTTGATAATGATGAATGAAACAGAAGACAACTATGCTTGTTGCTCACGCGAGGTTTTGCTTTTTATACACTATTTGAAAAAGAAATGGCAGCAATTATCAGCAGATACTTCGCATTCTCTGGCCTTGAGTATGCCAAAACATAGTAAGTACATTCAGTTCAGTTCAATCGCTCAGCTGTGTCTGACTCTTTGTGATCCCATGGACTGCAGCATTCCAGGCTTCCCTGTCCATCACCAGCTAACTCCTGGAGCTTACTTAAACCCATGTCCTTTGAGTCAATGGTGCCATTCAACCATCTCATCCTCTGTTGTTCCCTTCTCCTTCCTCCTTTAATCTTTCCCAGCATCAGGGTCTTTTCTAATGAGTCAGTTCTTTGCATCAGGTGGCCAAAGTATTGGAGTTTAAGCTTCAGCACTAGTCCTTCCAATGAATATTCAGGACTGATTTCCTTTAGGATGGACTGATTCAGTGATTAGAGGTTATTAAGTAAAGTCAGAGAAATCCCTCGATTTGCTTATAAGTCACTTGGTGTGGGACCTCGTGTGTGGTTTTTCACTATGAGGCTGGTAATACAGTGAGGCCAGTGGGCTGAATCAGATGTTCTTCCTGTGTCTCATTATGTAAATATATATATGATCCTCTTATATAGTTGAATTGTAAAGACCACTCTTCTGTTCACTTCCAGGATGGCGAACAAATTTAAAAATAGAAAAATGTAATAAAGATGTAGACATGTGCTAACAATGCATATTTATGAGCTAGGATTTCATTTTTTTGGAAAAATTTGGTTGGGTAGAAATCATAGGAAATTTTATATTTGATTAGAGCCAATGGTGGGAATCTCTGCTCTAACTTTTGGATATCAGGCAACTATTTTCATTTGAAAATTTAAAGCTATTATGTTTTATAATCTAGATTATTGCCTAGATTCTCACTTATCTGCAGGGTAATTGAAGTATTTTTATAATAAAAGGGGAGAGGGGAAGGAAAAAAAAAACAACCAAATCTTCCAAAGAATCAGGTTGACATGAATAGGCAAAGACTCCCCATGCCCACTTTCAACATGTGGGTCTGAGGGTCCCACTTGCTTAGGTTCAGACATGAGAAGAAGGACAAATAACTTATCCTTAGCATAAAAACACATAGCAAATTTCTCTTGAAAATGCTGAGAGTCTTTGAAGGAAGGAAAACTATGTTAAAATCTGAGTTCACTATTTAACACTTGCCCAATACTGTATTCAAAAAATTAAGGCATGCATGTAAAATTTTAACATTTGTATTTTCTCTCATTGAAGCACATAACTAACAGAATACTGTGGTCACAGTAACTCTCAAGTTAATGCATGCAAGAGGGTTAGAGTTCAAATCTAGAAACGGGAATGAGAAGGCATTCAAGCATTATAAGAAAACATGGACTTTGCCTAGATTGCTTTTGGGCTTTTGCTTTCAGATCTCAAATCATGTAAATGCTCAACCTTGTCCAAGGTTAAGAAGACTTGCATTTATCTTATTAGTATTTGTGGGGGACAATCTGGGTGGTGGTAGAGTAACAATAGTCAGAATGGATTGATATTTTGAGTATTAATACTCAGCCCTCTCCAGCTGTTAGATTTCTGGAACTATTTTGAAAAGAGTGTTACACAGACATAGAACATAATGAAGAAGGCATGTGTATGAAAATATGGAGTCCATTCTCATTTTCCTTGTTAGTGAGAGACAGTTTTCTTCAGGACACTGAAATACTTTCAAGTGAAAGGCATACCTTGAAAAAATGATACAGTACAGTATAACTCTCAGATAGCAAGTCAATTGCTAGTCATTTTGAAATTTTTACTGTAATTTAACATTTCAAAAAGTTATGAATATTTGTAAATTGAGTTAATCGAGTGCTGATAGATAGAATAAAAACAGAATTAAAGATAATCTTTCCCCAAATGAGATCTTTTTGGCTCATCCCTTTACAATTATTACTCAGAAGATTGGAATGTGTCCTTTGTTTATGACTCAATGATTCTTATAAAGGCAGCCCTGTATTACCACATAAAATAACTATAATAATTTGCTCTAATTGAAGAAAAATGTGTTTGTGCAGAAAGCACCTAACAACCACAGTTTTGGTGAATTCTTTTCATAATCCTTCGATCAGCACTGTAATGTGAGCAGATTTAAAATATACTTTCTGATAAGTGGCTTGCCTTTTTTTTTTTTTTTCTTAACTACTTGGTGATATCCTAATTAACCATGCTCAACTGATTGCTTTCAAAATAAGAACTGAGAGCTCTCATCTAGTCAAGTGGAAGCTAATTCAACTCTTTTACACTATGGCAATGATACATCTCACATACACACTCAAAACAGCATGCACACTGCTACCACACGTAGTCTAGTAGACGTACTAAGTTCTGGGTCTTCTGGTTTGAGTCAGTGTAGCTTGCTAATCACATTTCAATGGATCTTCACGTATTACTATCTTTTAATGCTCATAAGTTTTTATTTTTCATTCATAGATTGATATTGTTTTCAGATTTTTTTAAGATCATTTGACAAACTCTCATATCCAGGAAATAGGCTGTTTACTTGGAAGACAGCAAAAAAAGTTAATGGGAGAAAACGAACCCCGGTCAGGAATTCTGACCTTTTCAAATCTTAACTTCTCCCAGTTGCCTCTCTCTTTTGTCTTTTCATGTCAGAATTAAACACATCTAACTTGGGTCGACTAAACACTTAATCACTTGATTATGAGATTATCGTAAGGAGCCGGAACATCTACGCACATGATGGTATTAATATTTGGGGGTAGAATACAGAATTTTCAGACCCTCATTACTGGGCACCCCATGAACATCTTCTCCAGCCAAATGTATAAATGGGGGTAGATGATACAATACATAACTTAATGTCATGCACAGACCTGAAAAACTGTATTGAGTATATATAAATCTCAGTCCAGGCATTACACAACAGGAGTTTAAAATGTTACATGTAAATCATCCAGACTTAAGCTTCTTAGGAAACACTAACCATTCTCCAAGGACATATGAGACCAGAACTTCAGAAGATTCTAACTGTGGCATGGCAGAAAAAAGCAGCTCACAGACCACCCTGGTGTGCAGTAATCAACAATATAGTGGCCCACTTTATAAAGGCGTCAGACAGTCTGTAAGCAAAAAGGCAGAACCTCCAACTGAGACAGGCCCTGCTAATAAGTGGCTTCTAGTAAAAAGGGGAAAAAAAGCCAGCTTTAACATATGCAACAGGTCTCAATTTGCAATGTATTTATTGCTTTTGTGTTCTATCTTCTTTCATTTGGAGCATCGTCATCAAGGATGTCATCTTGAAACACCATGAGCAGTGGAAGAGAGACCCTTCGTTAGCTCAGGTACTTTCATGTCTTCATTGTGGGGTTGCGCTTGTACTGTAAAGCTCTTGTCACATGTCTGTTTCGCTGCTGGACTGTGAACTTCATAAAAGTGGTAGCCTGTCCTGTTCATCTTACCATTTTTAACATTCAGTATATCATGTCCATAAGAAGTCATTCAATACACATTTGGTGAATAAGTTGTTCTATTCCAGTACTGCTCTTAGTGATCTATCTGGACAAAGTTCTGGACAAAACATTTCATGGGTTTTAGCTTCAATTTCCTCATTCAGCTTTAAACATTTCATAAAAAGTTAGCAAATATTTGAAAAAAATTTAAAAATATTTTAATAAAAAGTGTGTGCTTGCAAGGTGCAGGTTTGGGCATTTCTTGCAATATAAGCTAAATTATCTGAATAATGTAATTGTTATATGATTTATAATACTATAACTGAATTGTTCTTATTCTGACAGAGAAGTTCTTGTTCTATGATCTTATGCTAAAAATCATTCACAAGAATGTTATTAATTTGTATTATTTGTATAACACATTAAATGATGAAAAATAACAGCAATTACTTCAGGAAGTATTGAAAATGTTTCTGTTTCTTTATGATTCTGACTATATCAGCAAAAGTACCTTAGTGAGTGCTCATACCTGCTGTGATAAGTAGAGAGACTAAACCACATTTTGTCAATAAGGGCAACTTGTACAAACTGGGTACACAAATAGAAAATAATACTGCTGAAGAAAGTGTAATTAATTAATTCAAGCTTCAAGATAAGATCACTGGATCCTGCTGACCCTACATGTTAATCAGTTGATTGATTAATTGCTACAATCATAATAATTATATGGTGCAAATCTAAGTACACTTAATGATAGTGTAGACAGAGTTAAAAGTTCTTTTCAATCTGCATATCTTTTCCCTTTCTTGAATCAAAGGAGTTGGTTTCATTTACTTTAAGGGTAACTTTTGGTTTGTAGAACTGGAAAGCTTTTGTCAAAATTAGTCAAGGTTCACATTTGCATGTTCTGTTAACCGTTTTTGCTCATTTCTCAATGCTCTGTTTAAAAATTTAAAACAATGTTGCCTCTGAACTAGGAATTTTACATTACACTTATTCATCAAATAATTACGCTTTTCACCTGTGGAAATCCCTGTTTTAGGCTTTATTATTACTATAAATTATATCCTTAAAGGAAATCAGTCCTGAATATTCACTGAAAGGACTGATGTTGAAGCTGAAACTCCAATACTCTGGCCAGCTGATGCGAAGAACTGACTCATTGGAAACGACATTGATGCTGGGAAAAATTGAAGGCAGGAGGAGAAGGGGACGACAGAGGATGGGATGGTTGGATGGCATCACCAACTCAATGGACATGAGTTTGAGCGAGCTTCTGGAGTTGGTGGTGGACGGGGAGCCTGGTGTGCTGCAGTCCATGGGGTTGCAAAGAGTCAGACACGACTGAGTGACTGAACTGAACTGATTATTATTATTATTGCTACACACACACACACACACATCAATCAGATCAGATCAGATCAGTCGCTCAGTTGTGTCCAACTCTTTGCAACCCCATGAATCACAGCACGCCAGGCCTCCCTGTTCATCACCAACTCCTGGAGGTCACTCAGACTCACATCCATCGAGTCAGTGATGCCATCCAGCCATCTCATCCTCTGTCATCCCCTTCTCCTCCTGCCCTCAATCCCTCCCAGCATCAGAGCCTTCTCCAATGAGTTAACTCTTCTCATGAGGTGGCCAAAATACTGGAGTTTCAGCTTTAGCATCATTCCTTCCAAAGAAATCCCAGGGCTGATCTCCTTCAGAATGGACTGGTTGGATCTCCTTGCAGTCCAAGGGACTCTCAAGAGTCTTCTCCAACACCACAGTTCAAAAGCCTCAATTCTTCGGCGCTCAGCCCTTCACAGTCCAGCTCTCACATCCATACATGACCACAGGAAAGACCATAGCCTTGACTGGGCAAACCTTTGTTGGCAAAGTAATGTCTCTGCTTTTGACTGTGCTATCTAGGTTGGTCATAACTTTCCTTCCAAGGAGTAAGCGTCTTTAATTTCATGGCTGCAGTCACCATCTGCAGTGATTTTGGAGCCCAGAAAAATAGTCTGACACTGTTTCCACTCTTTCCCCATCTATTTCCCATGTAGTGATGGGACCGGATGCCATGATCTTCGTATTGATACATTGACACACATCAATATATCATGTGAACTTTGATTTTGCCAAAATTTTCATTCTAAACACTCTCTACTTCTGATCAGCTATTCAGTATTCAAATAGTCCTAATCAGTTGAGTTATGCCAGAATAACTTGAAGCACAAAGGTGCATTGAACTGTCTTGCTTCTAAGTCTATAAGAACAATGCCAGGAAGAAAAATCAGTTCATCGATGAGTTGTGTTTGGTCCAGTCTCCTACTGCATGCCAAACCACCAACAAAGCTTTTCTATTTCTATCAAATACAGTTCTGTTCTCTTGATTATCTAGGTTTAAAATCTGACCATGATAGTCTGTCTACGTTCCCATTACTTCTTGGCGACTTTTCTTTTTCTGGTAATCTTTACCAAATACCTTCTTCTTTTCCTTTCTTTCTTATACAAAGCCGGCAAAGATTTTCAAGTTGGTGAGAAGCTTAGAACTCATCCAGCTACTAGATGCTTCTTAAACTTTTGCATGCAGATGAATAACCTTGGGAGCTTATAAAAACGGATTCCTGGGCTTTGTTCCCAGACATTGTCATTCAGAAAGTCTGGAATCAGGCCCCAGGATTTTCACGTCTAACAAGATCCCAGGTGATTCTGATGCTACCACTCTGCAGACCACACTGAGTAGTGCTTATTCTATAAATTTTTGCAAGATCACATATCTTCTGAGAATTTTGTTCCAGAAAATACACAGGTGCACATAAGTAGAAATTTGGACAACACTTTGGGCAGTGGATCATGATATGCTTGCACATCTATGTATCTCAATTTCAGAATTCTGACGTGGTATCATTTCATTACTTTAGAGAAAAAAAAAACTGAGTCCCTGAGTAGTTAGGTTACTTGTCCAAGGTCATATTCAATTGGTGGCCAGGTACAATGCTAGTAGGTAAATAACACAACAGGGATTCATGTCTCCTATCTCTCCTCTTAAACACATCTTGTCAATTACCATGAAATAATTTCTCTAAAACATATTTTTCAGTTTTTCACTACTTTTCTCAAAAATGTTTAATGGAATTTCCTCTACTGTGGATTAAAATGAAAACCCTTCTGTAGTATTGAATTCTCTGCAATTAATTAGTTAATTTATTGACCAAATATTTGCGAAGTCACTTTTCTGTAAAAGGTACTGTGTTAGGCAGGAGGATACAAGATCAAATACTAGAGTTGTTGCCCACAACTTTCATGGGGTTTGTAACACTGGCTTAACTGTATCTCTGCTCCTCATCTTCATTTGTTGCCTCCAAAATCTTTAGTGCTTTTTGCTCAGATTCCTCACTTTCACCAGAACAACACACTCATCTCGGGGCCCGAGCCAGTGCTTGTGTTCTTTCCTGGGCTGGCTTTTCCAAACTCCAAACACACTGAATGACTGCTCCATGAAGTCATCCCAACCATTGCCCTTTTCTCTCCTCTATATAGCGTTTAATCACTTATGGTGCAGCTAGAACCCATAGGGTTGCATATTCTTCTCTGTTGTTTTTCAGTAGCTCTGCCGTGTCCAACTCTTTGCAACCCCATGGACCGCAGCACACCACGCTTCCCTGTCCATCACTATCTCCCGGAGTTGTCTCAAACTCACGTCTATTGAGTCGATGATGCCATCCAACCATCTTGTCCTGTGTAGTCCCCTTCTCCTCCTGCCTTCAATCTTTCCCAGCATCAGGGTCTTTTCCAATGAGTTGGCTCTTGCATCAAGTGTCCAAATTATTGAAGTATAGTTTCAGCTTCAGCATCAGTCCTTCCAATGAATATTTGGGGTTGGTTTCCTTTAGGATTGACTGGTTTGACCTCCTTGCTCTCTAAGCGACTCTCAAGAGTCTTCTCTGACACCATAGTTTGAAAGCATCAGTTCTTTGGTGTTCAGCTTTCTTAATGATCCAACTCTCATATCTACATGACTATTGGAAAAACCATAGATTTGACTAGATGTACTTTTGTCATCAAATGATGTCTCTGCTTTTTAATACTCTGTCTAGATTTGTCATAGCTTTTCTTCCAAGGAGCAAATGTCTTTTAATTTCTTCTCTAGTTTGGGGAATTTACCTCTTACTTCTTTAATCTCTCCCTCAAGGAGCACACACATGGCTTGGGGTGAGCTGCTATGATGCCAATAGTCTGTTCAGAGAAAGAGCTTCTTCTTCCTTATCAGCTTTATTGGGGAGAAGGGATCAAAAATCAATGCTTCCTGAATCTGACTACACATCTGTATCATCTGAGGATTTGCTCATTGCATTTTGGTAAAAATTTCTCTACTTCCTCTGAGGCACACTCACTCAAAATCTATCAGAATCAAAATTGACCAGGAATCTGTTTCTATGAATGTGTTTTAGGTCAAAACCATTTTCCAGATCCTTTAGGGTAGGTATGGAGAAGGAAATGGCAACCCACTCCAGTGTTCTTGCCTGGAGAATCCCAGGGACGGGGGAGCCTAGTGGGCTGCCGTCTATGGGGTCACACAGAGTCGGACACGACTGAAGTGACTTAGCATAGCATTAGGGTAGGTAACCGCTCTTGGGACCTCTTACAACAAGGTCAACTCACCCTCTTTTTATATCTTTTATTCTTAGTGTTTTATTATTACAAATGTACTTACTAAAGAAACTTACAGAACACAGAAAAGCAAGAAGAGAGTATCAAACAAAGGCTATATAGTTATTCAGATAAAGTGAAAAGTGAAAGTGTTAGTCACTCATTCATGTCCAACTCTTTGTGACCCTGTGGACTGTAGCCTGCCAGGCTCCTCTGTCCAAGGAATTCTCCA
Source organism: Tragelaphus eurycerus (assembly GCA_935064755.1). Taxonomy (NCBI): domain Eukaryota; kingdom Metazoa; phylum Chordata; class Mammalia; order Artiodactyla; family Bovidae; genus Tragelaphus; species Tragelaphus eurycerus. Next base: position 2,607,878 of record CAKXYN010000132.1, on the reverse strand, counting down.
GATAAGAATACGGGATTCCCATGCCCTCCTCCAGGGGATCTTCCCTGACCCAGGGATAAAACCCAGGTTCCTTGCATTGCAGGCAAATTCTTTACCATCTGAGCCATAAGAGAAGCCTCATCAGAGAAAACCTCTGTTAAGATTTTGAAATAAATACTTGGTCTTTGCTAAGTTACTTCAGTCGTGTCCGACTCTGTGCGACCCCATAGACGGCAGCCCACCAGGCTTCCCTGTCCCTGGGATTCTCCAGGCAAGAACACTGGAGTGGGTTACCATTTCCTTCTCCAATGCATGAAAGTGAAAAGAGAAAGTGAAGTCGCTCAGTCATGTCTGACTCTTAGCGACCCCATGGACTGCAGCCTACCAGGCCCCTCCGTCCGTGGGATTTTCCAGGCAAGACTTATAGATAATTATATACATATATAAAAACAGATTAATATTGTACACACTTATGCTCTCTTTTAATATTTATATGCATTTTACCTTGTGAAGCAATGTTTTCTATAACATAATTTAACAATTGTATAATATTTCATTATATGAATGTGCTGTAATTTACCTTTCAGACAAATATGTTACTTTTACATTGTTCACTATTATAAACAAGAGCTCTATAAACAAGTTTTATACACATTCTTGTGCATATCTATAAAAATTTCCTGAGGTAAATTTCTAGATATGTAGTGGCCAATACAAAGGTATGCAAATTTTTAAACCTTTTGATGTATATATAGCTAAAATGCCCTCAAGAGTGTTGTAAGACTTCCAATTCTAAGTAGCTAACAATTCTTGCCTCATCATGAACTTCAGCTGGCATTTCATCTAGAGCCAAGTGTTTCTATGATCATCATTTCTTTACAGGTATCATCAGCTTATATCCGTGCAGCATACTTCACTATGCAGAAACTGCATCTTTTGTTAAGGTTATTAAATTTTTGGCTATCTTCCTTGCAGGCTTCCACCAATGTTAGAGAAAAGAGAACTCCAAAATAATTAATCTTCTGAAGTAAACTTTGATGAGATGTAACATTAAAACTAAAAAACCTGAGGAAGGAGAATGCTATTTTCTTGTGTGATACCTTATTCTGGCCATCTGTTTAACAAATATCTGGTTCCAAAGAGTGTCAATTAAAACTGATGGCAAATCTTAATAACTTCAACTTGTGAATATCAGCAAGTGCAAGCTTGTGCTATTCATGTAGTTATCTTATGGCAGTTGAGGAACCACCAGATTTTACATGGATACACAATGCTCTCTCACTTTATCTTTAACCTAGCAGAACTAGTTATCCAGAACACCCACTGCTAAGCAACTTTGTAAAATACAATACTGCTTAGCATTGGGAAATCCCAAATCTGGTGCCCGGAAGTCCATAAATATTGTAATGAACCCTCCCACGTCAAAAGTGAACACTGTTTAATAGAGCAAGTAGGAATGGCCTCTGTGATGCTTTGAAGCTGGAGGTGTTGGACTGCAAGAGAGCAGAAACTTCATAATGGTAGTAGTTGTAACACCAGATCCTGGAAAGGCCATCTACTTCAGTTTGCAAGTAAACTAGAAGGAATGGCTGCTCACACATGGTCCTGATGCCACAGAAATAAGAAACACAGCCACAGGAGCAGAGGAACAGGAATTTGGTGGCAGATGGAAAGGTCTGCGGGAAGTGTCCACCCAGCTTTGTTTGGCCCATATTCTGAAACAACTAGAATAAACACTTAGTGTCGTAATTTATACACATTTCAATACCAATAAATCAGAATCATGCAAACAGTCATGTTTATTATATTCTTGTTGCTTAATATTCATGACAGTAATTTATTTTTATAGTACAGTTTCACTGTTCTCTCCACCACTGCCCTGCATTTAAGTCTGGCAAGTTGTCTTAGGAGGAGTTCAGGTAACCCTTTGAATACTGCAAAAGTTCACTAGCTGATCAAAATCCTTTCTTTGTTCATTTAATTTCCTCTTTATTCTCTCATAAACTTTCAAGCCACAAAGATGAAGTCTTTGTAAATTATATAGTAATGCCATTTTGTCATACAGAAAGTATGAAAACAAGAGTTGGTATATTCTTCTGATGGTGACATTTTCACAGAGTTTTAAAGAAGATGAAGGACATTCGGAGAAATGTAAGCAGTTAATTCTTAAATCCATTATTAGTAAAATGGGTAATATTAAGCACAGTTTCCTCCTCTTTTTTTTTTTACCTTGTGACCAGTCCTTTTCATTACGGCACTTCAGCAGTCCATTGCTGCTAATTACAATGGGCTGTTAAAAGAGGAATTATACGAAACGACCAGCACAAAGCATGTTACGTCTTTACATTCACCTAGTGCTGCAGCTACGAGGATAACTAAGACATGGCTCCTACCCTAGAGACCTTCAGGGTAGGTTAAGAGATGAAAAACAATATCCTGAGTTCCATACCCAGAAATGAGACAGCTCACACTTGGTTTCACATTTAAAAATTCAACAGAGATAATTTATGATTAATCATCAGAGAAAAGAGTCACAAACATACAAGCCTGGAAAATCAATTTTATAAAAAAGAATTCCAAATTAATAACGCTCTCAAGATCTGTGTACTTTTCTGTTTGCTCTGTTTCAACAAAGATGTGAAACCTCTTTTTTTTTTTTTTGTTTTTAAAGGATATCACTACATGTGAGTGGACATAGTGTCAATATTTTAACTATAGTTGGGTTTTTTCTATTATGATTAAAATGATTGAAATAATGAATCTATTTATAGACTCTATGAAAATATATTCTAGCTTATGACATGAGAGGCAAAGCAATGCTTTGTTGCAGTTCTACCTTTCAATTCAATAACACATATGATGAAAGTTGTAAGAAATTTTATGTTATTTCTTAATTCACTTTCTAGAAAATGTAATAAGAACATAGAGTCTTGTTTCTACACTTTAAGGATTTTTTCTCCATCTGCTAGGAATGTTTGAATTTCACTGGTGCTTAGTTTTATTTTTAAAAGTTTTTCCAATGACCAGGAATGAGAAAGAGTACCTGCAATGTTGCCTTGGATACAGAAAGCAATAAAAAAATTTCATTGAATTTGTTATAAATTGAATAGCTAGGACAGAAGCTTTTCTTAAATAAATAATGAGGTTTTGAGACCACGTGTATGAACATAACAATTTATTCATGTTCTATTTAGTTTCCTCTCATTATAATTCTTGACAACAGAGTCTTTATCTAAGCCACATCTAAATCTACTAATTACCTAAACTCTAAGTAGACTTGTTATCACTTCATCCAAATTAGGCAGAAGTGATAGTTTTCTGGTTAAGAACAACAGCTTTGGAGTCTTCCAGCTTTGGGTTCAAATCTCAGCTAGCAACTTTCCAGCTGGTTTAGGCACGCTATTTCATTTTCATGAGCCTCAGTTTTCTAAGCTGAAACAATGGGAGTAACAACACCTATCACAAAGGAGGTTCTAAATACTACTTTAAATGGAAAAATGGACATATTGTACTTGGCTTTATGCAAGTGAAAATATGGTAAGTAACCCATAAATTGAAACTGTAATTACATGAGCTGTTTCTGGATTTTTTTATCCATTAACATTATTCTATTAGATTATAACATTTATAATTCAAATGACTTCTTAAAACTGTCCAAATGTCTAAAGAATGTCTATATTATAAATTTGTAATGCCCTTTTCTACAGTTCTTCTTATTGGTACAATATTTGAAATTCTTAACAAAGTGTTATAAATTGTTCTCTCTCATTGCCCCATTGTTTCAAATGGCTTTCCAGTCTTCATGGCATGGTCCTGAAATGTATTCAAGAACCAAGGAATACACAGTGTTTGGATTTGCAAATGCCACAATGCTGAGAGGAAGATCAGATGGTAAGACTAAAGGATTTATAGTGAAAAACTTGCATTTTGGTCTAATTGTTATGTGACTCAGATGAGATAAGTCTTGTGAATATGCAAAACTTAAAGCGGAAACTCCTCTGCCAATGTTATTGTTTTGACAGCCTGGGATCACGAGGGAAAAAGGACAATAGTAGAGGGTTGCATTCATAAATCTTCTTGTAGGTTAAAAAGTGCACAAATTAGTGTGAAAGAGAAATGGGTAAAAGTGACACCTGAAACTTTAAATTCAGTTTTAGACCCCAATAATACAATCAAATAAGAATAAAATACTATTAATAAAGAGCTAGTTAAACCTTGTGTTGCAGTGATAAAAAGATACTGCCAGAATAAGGCAAGAAACTTTATCCAGCACTGATTAGTAGTACATCTAAAATATTCCACTCAAGAATGATTTCTGCTATTGAATGTTTTTGTTCACTCCACCCCCCAAATTCTTTCATTGAAATCCTAACTTCCACTGTAACAGTATTTGAAGGTGGGAGCTTTACTCAGAGAAAAAATACAGAAAAGTGTCAAAGAACAATCTTATCATGGAAGGTAGAGTTAAGGACCTGGAGGGGGAGCTCAAAAGATCATTGATTTCATGGATCGGAAGGACAGTATGAACCTGCAGCTAGCACAACAGATGGCATTAATTAGGTCTGCCCATCCATTACTTGGCAAAGGGATGGACTTGAGATCTAAAAGAGACAATCTTTCACCTGTTGGACACTCCAAGTGAAAAGTGAAAGAGAAAGGTGCTAAGAGCTGATTGGTTTTCACAGACTCAGATCAGATCAGATCAGTCGCTCAGTCATATCCGACTCTTTGCGACCTCATGAACTGCAGCACGCCAGGCCTCCCTGTTCATCACCAACTCCCGAAGGTCACTCAGACTCACATCCATTGAGTCAGTGATGCCATCCAGCCATCTCATCCTCTGTCGTCCCCTTCTCCTCCTGCCCCCAATCCCTCCCAGCATCAGAGTCTTCTCCAATGAGTCAACTCTTCACATGAGGTGGCCAAAATACTGGAGTTTCAGCTTTAGCATCATTCCCTCCAAAGAAATCCCAGGGCTGATCTCCTTCAGAATGGACTGCTTGGATCTCCTTGCAGTCCAAGGGACTCTCAAGAGTCTTCTCCAACATCACAGTTCAAAAGCATCAATTCTTTGGTGCTCAGCCTTCTTCACAGTCCAGCTCTCACATCCATACATGACCACAGGAAAGACCATAGCCTTGACTAGGCGAACCAGGGCCTTAGAAATGTACACTTTCAGAGTAATTTTCTGGAAAGTGAAGGTATGACATGAAATAAAAAGTGATATGCATGTGTGCTCAGTTGTGTCTGACTCTTTGTGACCCCATAGACTCTAGCCCTTCAGGCTCCTCTGTCCATGGAATTTTCCAGGCAAGAACACTGGAGCAGGTTGCCATTTCCTCCTGTAGGGGATCTTCCTGACCCAAGGATTGAACCCACGTCTCTTGCATCTCCTGCATTGGCAGGTGGATTCTTTACCACTAGTGCCACCTGGAAAGCTCAAAATAGGGGTGGGGGTGAGCTGCATATTTAAATGGAAAACTATAAGTAAGTCAATGAAAGGAGGAAATACATAATTATACAACACTTTTTTTTTAACTGTGCATTGATTTATTTTTAAGATACACATTTGCTTTTGTTCTTTCAAGCATATTACTTTTACTTGTAAAACTAGCACTGCTACTTGTTTTCTATAAAAGGCTATCCATTTTCCATGTTTCTCTTTCCCAAAGTGTAGGTAGAAAATGTGTGAGTCAATCCTTAGGGGAAAATTCCATTCTCCAAACAACACGGCAATTCTGAACGAGTATATTCTGCTGTTCCAACATGAGCAGAATTCCCGCAGGACTTGTATAGTACTCCAGCAGACATCACTTCTAAAGTTTAACTCTCTAAACAACAAAGAGTGAGTGGATGAAGACACATTACATTTTAAGAAGCCCATGATAGTCCTACAAGCTATTAAGAGAAAATTCTGTTATAAACGTAGAGGTAGAGAATTAGAGCAGGGACAGGCGCCTGAGCACTGAACTGTGTGACTGAGTATGAGCAAGTAAGAGAACAGAGGGTAAGGCATCAGTTCTTACCTCATATCAAGGTTCAAACATAGCTCAGGGAGGTTAACGTGAACTTTTTCTTGAGATTATTATAAAAAATAACTCTACCTTTTAAAACTGGAATGTCATAAGCTGTGAAGCACTTCCAGTTTGGAGAATGTGTCTGTGTGTGTGTGTGTGTGTGTGTGTGTGTGCCCTGTGTCAATGGGTGTGTATGAGGAGGGACGACTTCTTGTGGAATATGGTTTAGTTGACAATTCTTTGAGTGTTTTGCTCTGTGAGAAAGATCAACAGTGTTACAAATACTTGTACAAGCTGGTAAGTAGCCTCCCTGTGCCGCACCCTAAACTCCTTACATCTTAACTTGTGAGTCTGTGACCTTCACAACAGAGAACACAGGAACACTATCAGCAAGGAAGCTAATTTCCCAACTTGGAAAAAACAATACTTGGAAGTTTTCTTTTCTGGTGCTACTCTCGATGCTACAATTTCTAATATTTAGTAGAAGGAAGACAGCATCAGGTTGGGGAGGGTGAGCCTCTGGGTTATGATAAAGATGTATGTTTTACAATGAAGGAACAAGCTCTGGAGTCATGAGGTGGAGTTGGGCTTGGGAACTGCTGGCAGAACAAAGGAGAGATGTGAGATAAAGGAAGTGGGAGTTGCTGGATCTTGAAGCAAGAGAATATCCTGGAATGTTATCTGAAACATATTTGGTGCTATCTGGAATTCTGGAAACCAGTATTAGAGCGGAATAAAGACAGTCATATGTGTCACTCAAGACAATGTTATTAAATGAGTAGAAAGATGGTGGGAATGGATAGGAAAGTCACGTGAGAGTGCTGACTGAAGGATAGTATGACTGTCCGCAGGTTTTATATTACTGGCTAACGTTCACTGAAGGCCACATGCCATAAATCTGTAAATAAGTGCCTTGTCATGATAGTCATGCTCAGTTGTGTCTGACTCTTTGGCACCCCATGGACCGTAGCCTGCCAGGCTCCTCTGTCCATGGGATTTCCCAGGCAAGAATACTGGAGTGGGTTGCCATTTCCTCCTCCAGGGGATCTTCCTGACCCAGGGATTAAACTCATGTCTCCTGTGTCTCCTGCATTGGCAGGCAGATTCTTTACAACTGAGCCAACTGGGAAGCCATTGTCACGATTGCCATGGTGTTCACAGTGGCTCAGTCATGTCTGACTCTTTATGACTCCATGGACTGTAGCCCGCCAGGCTCCTCCATCCATGAGGATTCTCCAGGCAAGAACACTGGAGTGGGTTGCCATGCCATCCTCCAGGGGATCTTCCCAACCCAGAGATCGAACCCAGGTCTCTCACATTGCACATGGATTCTTTACTGTCTGAGCTACCAGGGAAGCCCTTTTTCATGATTAGCATTTCATTAAATCCCCTACAGTCCTATTGGGAAAGATATTACTTTTACATTTATTTCTAGATGTAGACATTGATGTGTTCTTGTTAAAGGTCTTAGGACTCAGGATTTGAATGGCAGTGGTGCTGTGCCCTGCATGTAGAAATGTTAGCTTCCCTGATGATATAGGCCTCACTGAGGAGTTAAATGTAAGTGAAACATGGGGACATGCCCCTGGTAGAGAGGTTGAGCAGTCAGACCCTCCATATACCTGGGGCATTCAAGGAAGGGCCAGGAAGCCAATGGGCTTGAGTGAGACGGTCCAGGAAAGACAGCTGTGGGTGACCAGACACGAAGACTTTGAAGATCTCACAAAGAATTTGTCTTTTCTTCAAAAGAAAACTGCAAACCAGTTGCATAAGAAGCCTACCTTTACAATTAGATTTACTCTGGATTGGGTGAGAGAAAAGAAACCTGTTAGGGAAGTAGAAGAGGTCTTTCTCCCAGAAGTGTGGTCAGACTCAGAGTTGGGAGTGGGTCAGTAGAAAAATTTTTGGAAGCCCTCTCTGTGGTGTTCACAAAACGGTGTGGGTATCAACCCATGAATGTGAGATAAGACGAGCATCTCAAAGACCACAGACCTTCAATTTCATTAGGCTCTGTTAGTGCTGTGAACTGGATAACAGTTGATGAAAACTGTCACCTAAATCTACATTAGAGGAGAGGGTAAGATAACTGTTGTCCATTGAGGTACTGAGGATAAATTCTACATCCTGCTATATATTTTTAACAGCATTTCTCTTCAGTGGGAGCAGGGATGCTCAGGAAGCTGTCTCATGAAGGTTGACTGGAGGATCACTCAGCTTGAGAAGTTTATTGCTTTGAAAAGTGACCTCATAAGGATATGGAAGAAAGAAGTGCAAGTAAAACAAAGTTATAAGGAAAAACAAAGATAAGCACTGCATTTTCTCATGGAGGTGATGTCTTACCACTCAATTAATTTCAGCGTCAAGGCCCAATTTTAGTTCTGAATCACCTTCTAGTTTTACTTATAAAGGACTTTTCATTAAGCCAAATTAAGTAGATGGAGGTCCAGTTGTTTATTATCTAGCACTAAACTATTCCTACAAAAAGACACCTGTGCAAGCCATTTGGCTCCAGTCAACTATTTTTTTTACAATTTAATTATGAATATAATTAGAATGAGTTAAGAGACAAGCGAGGCATCCACCATAAAATTTCTAGTTTGTTAACACACACACACACACACACACACACACACACACACACACTGATTAAAAAGCAACCACAACAAAAACCCTGCCAAGTCTGTGAGAATGTTAGCTTGCTGTGGAGACTGTTGTAAAAGGGGAGTATTTGTAAAATCTATCTTTATTTTAATTTCAAATTTCTTTAAAATGGTGCTGTAGAGAATATTTTTATACTATATTATTTTTACATCTCTGTTGTCTTTGTGGTTACCCTTTAAACCCTGTTTTTTCCTTTCTCTGGTCTTAAGGTAATTTGTCACTATCATGCTTTCATGTTTAGCAACTGTTTGTAGTCAAGTGCCTTGCAAGCTCTGTTTCTTTTCTCCCAAAGAGTATCATCATGGAGTTGATGATGCATCAGAAATAGTTTGACCAAAGGGCAAGATAAAGTCAAGAGTAAAGAAAATATTTGCAAATATACGTGACTCGTTTTTTCCCCAATTACTTATTTAAAGTATACTTTAAAGGTAAAGTGGCATGATGGCCGTAGAGGGTGAAAAAAAAAACATTAAAATATGCAATGGATACTTTCTGCCATAATGTAACACCTTTTTATAGGAGGGTGGTGTGACTGACAGATACATAGCAGGATGAGTTGTATTTAAGGATACATACGGGGAAGGCAATGGCACCCCACCCCAGTACTTTTGCCTGGAAAATCCCATGGACGGAGGATCCTGGTAGGCTCCAGTCTATGGGGTCGCTAGGAGTCGGACACGACTGAGCGACTTCACTTTCACTTTTCACTTTCATGCATTGGAGAAGGAAATGGCAACCCACTCCAGTGTTCCTGCCTGGAGAGTCCCAGGGACGGGGGAGCCTGGTGAGTTTCTGTCTATGGGGTTGCACAGAGTCGGACACGACTGAAGCGACTTAGCAGCAGCAGCAGCAGCAGCAGCAGCAGGGCATGTTTGGAGAAGGCAATGGCAACCCATTCTAGTACTCTTGCCTGGAAAATCCCATGGACAGAGGAGCCTGGTAGGTTGTAGTCCATGGGGTCACAAAGAGTTGGACACGACTGAGCGACTTCACTTTCACTTTTCACTTTCACTTTACACTTTCATGCACTGGAGAAGGAAATGGCAAGCCACTCCTGTGTTCTTGCCTGGAGAATCCCAGGGACGGGGGAGCCTAGTGGGCTGCTGTGTGGGGTCATACAGAGTGGGACACGACTGAAGCGACTTAGCAGCAGGGCAGGTTTTATCTTTGGGGCCTAGATTTCAAAGATGCTCATTCAACCTTATGGATACCATTTCTCAGAATTTGTTTTACTGCTTAATTAATCAGTGTATACCAAAACTGGTCATAAATATTGTTTTCAAATGTGTGTGTGATTGCAACCTTTAAACTGAAGACTTGAAAATTTTATTTATTTGATTGGAGGTTAATTACTTTACAATATTGTAGTGGTTTTTGCCATACATTGACATGAATAAACTGAAGACTTATATGGAACATCTTTACTGTCTCAGTTTATTGCTGGCTTGTCTAATCTCCAAGGCCTATATACATAAATACACATACACATATGGGCTTCCCTCATAGCTCAGTTGGTAAAGAATCTGCCTGACACGACTGAAGCGACTTAGCAGCAGCAACAGCAATGCAGGAGACACCAGTTCGATTCCTGGGTTGGAAAGATCCACTGAAGAAGGGATAGGCTACCCACTCCAGTATTCTTGGGCTTCCCTTGTGGCTCAGTTAGTACAGACCTGGATTCGATGTGAGAAACCTGGGTTTGATTCCTAGGTTGGGAAGATTCCCTGGAGAAGGGAAAGCCTACCCACTCCAGTATTCTAGCCTGGAGAATTTCATGAACTGTATAGTCCATGGGGTCACAAAGAGTTGGACACGACTAAGCAACTTTCACTTTCAATTCCACATGTATATACACATATATTAAATAAACATGCTATATATAAAACAAACATGATACCTAATAAGCATGATATGTAATAAACATTATGCATATATATTTGGCTTCCCTAGTGGCTCAGATGATAAAGAATCTGACTACAATGCAAGAGACCTGGGCTCGATTCCTGGGTTGGGAAGACCTGACAACAATGACAAGGGAATTGGTATTGGAAGCACAGGTTTTTTCACTGTGAAGTTAGCAGTGTTTGCATCCCTATGATGGGAAATTCACAGGGCCATGGTCAGGGATGGGAGGAAAAGTAATTATTTTTACACACAAAAGGCAACTTTGGAAATTGAGAATATAACACATCAACAAACCTCAAATCATGCTCTAATATGAGCAGCAAAGAGCTGAGGTGAAGAAGGTGACCAAAATGAAATTATAAAATAGTCCTTGAATAACTGAACTTTGACCTAGGCTTGAGAGAAATCTCTAAGCCTATCCCTCATAAATAATAGACAAAACATTTTGTAAGGAAATCCATGAGGTCATTTCTCTTTATTTCCCTCTCATCTACTAATTAGCCTATAGTTTTACTATTATCTCAGCGCTGATGATTGTTTCAGATCAGATCAGATCAGTCGCTCAGTCGTGTCTGACTCTTTGCGACCCCATGAACTGCAGCACGCCAGGCCTCCCTGTCCATCACCAGCTCTTGGAGGTCACTCAGACTCACATTCATCGAGTCAGTGAAGCCATCCAACCATCTCATCCTCTGTTGTCCCCTTCTCCTCCTGCCCTCAATCCCTCCCAGCATCAGAGTCTTCTCCAATGATTTGAGGCAGTTAGATGAAAACTGATGGGTTAAGAGCTTTTATCATATGGAGATAAAGTGCCATCTGTAAAAATTAAGAAAAAAAAACCTGTAGTAGGCAAAAAATGGCTCCATAAAGATGTCCATACTTTAATTCCCAGAGGCTGTGACATTCTTCCTTTACATGACAGAAGAGATTTTGAAGATGGGATTAAGTTAAGGACCTTGAGATGGGGAAGTGTCCTGGATGATTCAAGTGGGCCCAGTGTAATAACAAGGATCCTCAAAAGAGAAAATTGTAATCAGAGCAAGTCTGAAGGAAATATTTCAATGGAAGAGGTTGGAGGGATATGATGTCGTATGATTGTTGCCTGTGAAGGTAGAGGAAGGGAACCACTGGCTAAGGCACGCAGTCAACTTTAGAAGCTGAAAAAAGTGAGAAGTGGATTCTCGCACAGAACCTCCAGAATATGGTCCTTCTGACTCTGATTTTCACTCAGTGAGACCAAGTGTCACACTTTTGTCCTACTGAACTATACGGTAGTAAATCACTATTATTTTAGGCCACTGAGTTCAAGGTAATTTGTTATGGCAGCAATGGGAAACTAATACACAATGTCCTATAGGAAACAGAGGCTCTAATTCAGAAAACAGAAAGAAATCCCTGTTTGAACATTCTGAAACAGGGATTTCAGGCTCCTAGAAGCACCACTGTAAATGGCATAAGACTCTAGAAAGAAAACATTCTGTAAAATTGGGACACTACAATAGAGTCAGAAGAGTAAGTTCATTATAAAAGAAAAAAAAAAAAACATAGAGAATTAAGCAATTACAGACTCCAGGAAAAAAATAAATAATCTACGCAAGAAAAGCATGATCCAACTATAAAGGGAACCAAATATGGCCACTAGTTTAAGCAATTTTTGGAGAGTAATAGATTCTGTTGGATGTGGTGAAGGATATTCTTTGAGAAATGTAAGAATTGTAACAGTGAATTCTAAAGAAAAAGTCTTTGTGAGATCTCTTGGACAGGCAATGAACAAGACTTACAAACTCATCAGATCAGATCAGTCGCTCAGTCGTGTCCGACTCTTTGCAACCCCATGAATCGCAGCACGCCAGGCCTCCCTGTCCATCACCAACTCCCGGAGGTCACTCAGACTCACATCCATCGAGTCAGTGATGCCATCCAGCCATCTCATCCTCTGTCATCCCCTTCTCCTCCTGCCCCCAATCCCTCCCAGCATCAGAGTCTTCTCCAATGAGTCAACTCTTCGCATGAGGTGGCCAAAATACTGGAGTTTCAGCTTTAGCATCATTCCCTCCAAAGAAATCCCAGGGTTGATCTCCTTCAGAATGGACTGGTTGGATCTCCTTGCAGTCCAAGGGACTCTCAAGAGTCTTCTCCAACGCCACAGTTCAAAAGCATCAATTCTTTGGCGCTCAGCCTTCTTCACAGTCCAGCTCTCACATCCATACATGACCACAGGAAAGACCATAGCCTTGACTAGGCGAACCTTTGCTGGCAAAGTGATGTCTCTGCTTTTGAATATGCTATCTAGGTTGGTCATAACTTTCCTTCCAAGGAGTAAGCGTCTTTTAATTTCATGGCTGCAGTCACCATCTGCAGTGATTTTGGAGCCCAGAAAAATAAAGTCTGACACTGTTTCCACTGTTTCTCCATCTATTTCCCATGTAGTGATGGGACCAGATGCCATGATCTTCGTTTTCTGAATGTTGAGCTTTAAGCCAACCTTTTCACTCTCCACTTTCACTTTCATCAAGAGGCTTTTGAGTTCCTCTTCACTTTCTGCCATAAGGGTGGTGTCATCTGCATATCTGAGGTTATTGATATTTCTCCCGGCAATCTCGATTCCAGCTTGTGTTTCCTCCAGTCCAGCATTTCTCATGATGTACTCTGCATATAAGTTAAATAAACAGGGTGACAATATACAGCCTTGACGTACTCCTTTTCCTATTTGGAACCAGTCTGTTGTTCCATGACCAGCTCTAACTGTTGCTTCCTGACCTGCATACAGATTTCTCAAGAGGCAGATCAGGTGGTCTGGTATGGGAATACAAACTCATAGTAACACAAATATAAATCCTGTTTGTTAGTTTCCAATTTGGTCAAATCATTAAAACTTCAAGGGGTTCATGATCTGTGATTGTGAAAAAAAGGAAGTGAGATATAGGAAAGTACAGAAAGGAAAATATACTTATCTTACAAAGGGAAGTTATGAGTTATTATAGAATGTTGATGAAGCAAGAAACAGAGGCTTATTCATATTAAGTACCAAAATATAATAGCATGATTATCAAATATTGGAGGAAGTGTAATAGAATAAACTGATATTTCCTATTAGGAATTATCTATAGATGATAAGTCAAGAAGTAGAGATGTTATCTAGAGGTACGTAAGTAACTGCTAGAAGAGATAAAAACTGACATAGCTGAAGGAAGTTTCCTCTTATGAACAGGCCTGGGGATGTGAAGTGATAGGACTCAATCTATCACTTTCCATTATAAATTCCTCTGTGGAATTTGGTTTGGTAAATGTTGTAGTTTGCTACAAGTGAGAAACTGTAAAAAAAGGAATATTAATAACACTTAAACTTGAAATACTACTCATATGATTTAAGAAAATAATATTGCATATATCTAAATGAATTTCAAAAGGGTGTGTGTGAACAATTGGTTATAGAAATAATACAGTGGAGGGTTAAAATGTACTCAAAGAGGCAACATTTAAAGCATTGGTGCTTTTAGTATCTATTAGCAAGTATTGAAACACGGCACACTCTTGGAAAGTACTAGCTTTATTTCTAACCTAAAACTCCAGTACTAAAATTTCTGATGATTTAATTCTAGCCTTGATTTAAAAAAACACCAAAATGATACGATCTTCTGTAGAATGATATAGGATATATATGTCTTATATAGGATGATGTAACAGACATATATTTGGCAGCAGCTAGTTATTTATTCTTCCAGCAAGATTTCTTTTAGATAAACAGTCACAGAAAGGCAATGTAGGATGATGGAAGGTATTTATGTTTTAGAGTCTGCAGCTTAATGCTAAACCTAATCTTCTGAGCCACATGAACTTGGGAAATATTTTGCGACTTGCTTTATTCCTCTTAAAAATGAATTTCTTTCAAATCATTTATTGAGCACCTAATACAAAGTACGGAAAATGTTATGCTGTATAATTCTTATAGAAACTGTATGAGCTAGAAATTATTTTCCACATGATTTTTCCATTTCTTCTGTATCCTGTGTTATCGGAAATGAACAATATAATTAAAAAAAAAGTGCCAATGAGTTTTCCTTTCCCAGGAATTTTGAAAAGATGCAGGTAGCAAAATAGAAAAGACACGGTTTGTTGCCTCTTTGGATCTTTAGAAGTACCAGAACAAAAGAGCTGGGAATAGAGGTAAACTTAGTACATTTCCTAGGATTTAGATGTACTGGAAATGGCCACAACCCTGGCAGGCTTTTAGCTACAAGATTGCATCACCTATCATAAAACTCTAAAGCTGTGTTTTTGTACTAAGTTCACATTTAAGGTATTAATAATGCCTTCAGCACAAGTTATTTCCAGGGAATTAATTTCCTAGTAGTCAGTGGGTTAAATCCCTACAAAATAATGTGCAGGTGACCCAGTTGTATTGACCTCAAGTATAGAATTTCAGGTCAATAGCTGTAGTACTTGGATTCTGAAATATAAAATAATCACAGGTGTTTTTGTTACTCCAATGGGTGTTATAAGACAGGGATCACTATGACAATTGCAGGTTCTTATCATATCATATTAATGTTTGTTTTTGGTCCAAAAAGAAACTACTTAAAAAAGTAAATGCCTTCTGTTCCCTCTTCTTGGAATATGTAATGATGACTTTCAAACATATAATAAAAATTAACAGTATTTCAAATAGCACAAATGGTCATTAATTGCTTTTACATGAAATAACATTTCTTCTTCAGAAGCAGAGCATTACAGCTGGATGCAAAATTCTTTTTAGTCTATTCACCTCTTAACTCTGTCATGAAAGCGTAACAGAAGATCTCTCAATTTGTGACCAAAGAGAAACGTTAAGCCTACACAAACTGGGCTTGGAGGTAGTGAGGCAGTAAAGGGAAGTACTTTTATAGCTACCTGAACCATGACATTAACTGGCATGACATTTTGCTAGTGAGCAATCAGTGACAAGACATCACTTCAAGCATTGACACCAATAGAGGGAACTGATTACCCATGTGGTAAAGAAGCTGAGAGCCAAGTAAAGAAGAGTGTAGTAACCAAGTAACTAGAGACTGCAGAAAGCCACTACCCAGCTAGAGGGGCAAATGGAGGAGTGTCCCCATCACCAGATGGAAGCTGGAGCCAGAATGGACTGAAGACATGGAGGAGACGGATCCTTGGGTAGGGAAGCTACCTGAGGAAGGTGGGTGGGCAAGGCAGAGAGGGGTGGAGGATAAACTAAAAAACTGGGTTATCTTTTCCTTCCCCCTCCCTCTGCCAACTACCACTGGCCACTTTCTTTGACTGCAGTAGCATCTCTGTAATACAGCTGGCTAGGGTCAACCTTCCACAGGTACAAAGCAAAAAAGTGACAAAAGAAGATGGTCAAAGAAGCCCAGAGCCAGCATATATGGACATGTCCCCTGGGGAATTACTTTACCTGGCTGGTTCCTTTTCATGAAAAGTTACTGGCTGGTTCATTTTCATGAAAAGTTAAGAACTCATGAGTAGGTCTGCTGAGCTCACAAGAAGCGGTGAGCGCTATGATAAAGCCCAGCACCTCTCTGCAATGGATAAGGATGTATTTACAGTTTCAATTTTTTTTTTTTTTTCAGTTAGTGCACATTGGGTAACAGTGCCTCCTCTGGTGTGGTTTTGCCATTTCCAAGCAACTATGTGGCCACTCTCCTATTGCTTAAGGATATTTAAATACGAACTACGACTTCGAGCTGAGTTAAGAATTCAAGAACTAATGTCAAGGTTATGTCAAAAATGCATGGATTAGCAAACATATGTCCCTTTCCAACATATTTATCAACCACATTAACCTCTTGGTTAGTCCCTCCATTTTATATATTAAGAAAATACTAAGTACTGCATGACTTAGGTAAGGCAAGATTGTCGAGATTGATTCTCCCTGCCTTGAAAAATGAAAAACTCCCCTCTCTTTTCTTATAGATCACTTTCTTAAACAAAGCTGATCAGAAGAAACACTGTTAGCATTTGTTCAGTATCTTACATCTTTAAAGGGACGTTCTAAAATACCTTCTCATTCGTTCTCAACATAGCCTTTTTGATAGGAGTTGGAAAAAATCATGCAATAGCCATATATCACAGTAGCATGCTGCCCTACCTCAATTTTACTTTGTTAAGTTCTGACCATGCCAGTGTTTCTGAAATTCTGTCCAGTTTGGAGCCGAGTCTAGGATAGTCCAGAGATGGTCTTACTTTTTACGGAAAGTCAAAGGACACAACCTCACATGGGTTCAAGGGCCTGCTTTCCACATCCTTAGACTAAGGGAATGGCTTGCCTAACATCTTCAGAATCAGGTTAAGTAAGGAAGCTTAAATGACGGGTTGTGGCTCAGCTGGTAAAGAATCTGCCCACAATGCAGGAGACCTGAGTTCGATCCCTGGATTGGGAAGATCCCCTGGACAAGGGAAAAGCTACCCGCTCCAGTATTCTGGCCTAGATTTTTCCATGAACTGTGTAGTCCAGGGGGCCACAAAGAGTCGGACACTACTCAGAGACTTTCACTTTCAAATGATGGGTATATTACATCATAGCCCTCAGATCAGTACAAGCACGAGTATGCTTCCAAATGAGACAATTCTCACTTAAAAGTATGGCGACCACGATGTGAAATTTGTATGACTTCTTTAGATATATATAATCAGAGTACATGGGTGCATGCTAAGTTGCTTCAGTCATATCTGACTCTGTGCGACTCAGCCTGCCATGCTCCTCGGTCCATGGGATTCCCCAGGCAAGAATACTGGAGTGGATAGCCATGCCCTCCTCCAGGGGTAGCTTCCTGACACAGGGATTGCACCCGCCTCTCTTATATCTCCCTCACTGGCAGGTGCGATCTTTATCACTAGCACCACCCAAATGCAGAAGCCCCCAGTGTCTTACTGGAAGGCTGTCCTAGCCTTATGACTGACCTTCCGTATCAGAATGAACTGTTATGGAAATTCAGGCTTGTTTATTTTTGTCTTTATTCTTCCTTTTAAAAAGAAGTTAAGAGAGCCTGGGAACTATAAAATACTGTTCTTCTTGAGAAACAGAGGACTCATGAAATAAAAAGTCTGACAGGGGATAAGAGTTCCAGCCTCACTTCAAAACCCATATTTAAAGCACTGTTCCTCTATTCAACAACAACAACATCATCTGAAATTGTGAGCAGGCAGCAAGAAAAAGACCTTGGGAGAATAAACTCTGCTTTATTCCTCTTGATATCATTTTGCCAGAGCTTTAAACAAGCGTGAAGACTTTTGTGAAATGAAAAACAGAATAAAAGAGTATATTGAGGGGCTGTTTCCAACAGGCTCCCCGTATCCCACTCCCCCTAATGGGAATGCTGTACACACAGCCATCCAAGATCAGACCTCCTAAGTAGAGCATTTTTTTTTCTTGGAGATTTTTCTCATTTGGACTTTAATTAAGCTCCTGCCAGGCTTGCAAGCTTTTTAATTTTACCTTTCTTTCTTCTTTCTTTTTTCCTCCTTGAATCAGCCTGCTTGCCAGGAAACTTTTTCCAAGCTGTCACAATCATAGTAAGTATACCCTAAGATATTAATATTAAATTTAGAAATGTACTAGTCGCTGTTGCTTCAAGAATCAATAGCAGAAGTTGCCTCACATTTGGAAAGATTTTCATTCGTTTGTTCATTCATTCATTTATTCATTAATCATTTGTTTTTCCTTAAGCGTGTGTGTGTGTGTTATGAATGAGAAGATAACAAAAAGAAAGTTTCATGGAGTGTACAATGACTACTGGATAGTGATACAAGTCAATCTCCCCCCAAAGCCACCAGTTTAATAGAAGAAACCTTCCATTACTTAATTGATACTCACAATGTCCATAAACAAACTGTAGCCAACTCTTTCCTAGTGTTGGTGGGTGTAGGGTGAATGATCCCTTAAGAAGGTAATGTCTCAGTTGATGATTTAATACCTCTTTGATGAAATGTAATGTTTAATTCACTTCAGTTCTTTTTCAAAATCCCCTTGTAATCAGTTAACCTCACGGTGACTCCAAAAGTATAAAGGTAGGGGCTGGGGATGTGGAAGGCGACCCCTTTAAAGCAGATTGCGGACAAGGACCTAGTGTAGAGCACAAGGAACTCTGCTCAGTGTTATGTGGCAGCCTGGATGGGAGAGGAGTTTGAGGGAGAATGGATACTTGTACATGCGTGGCTGGGGTCCTTTGCTGTCTACCTGAAGCTATCACAATGTTTTTAACCAGCTCAACTCCAGTATAAAATAAAAAGTTTTATAAGCAACAACAACAAGAAAAAAATAAAGCAGATTGTATGAGAAGCTATTTTCATTTAAGGAGGCTTAGTTGAAAACCAGCCACACCAAACAGGATGTCTTTTTTTCCTTAATTTTTTAAAATACTCATATAATATTGCAGAAATAAGAATAAGCCATTAGAAACACCAAAACTAGAACGAAGGCTGTGGAGCACTGGGGGTATTATCATTACCCTGATTGCTACTCTCGCCATTCTTATTGTTTACTTAATAATAATTCCACACCACCAGGTTTTTGCACCAGCCATTCCTGTGTATCAGGTACTTACTGATCGCCTCCACAAACTGCTCAAAGAAACTGTACGGGAAGAGCGGCTCAGGCAAGTCCCGGAAAAACATCTTCAGTGCTCCGGTGACAACGTGGATGTCCTCCCACTGGCTGTCGTCCAAATTCAGCTTCTCTTCTGGGAAAACACGAGGAGAAATGGAACAACTGGTTTTAATGAAACAATTACAAGACACTAATTATTATGTTAATGTTTGCCTACTATCATCAGCAACCGTTAACAGCCTTCTGCACCTAGAGGTTTGGTGCTGTGCATGTTTTTTTTTTTTTTTTCCTTTTTTCCATAGGAAGGGAACATTTTCAATGGAATACCATCTGTAGGAATGCAGCTAACAAAAAAACAAGAGACACAAAGAGACAGTGCCATTGACACAGTATGTCAGATACATTTATTCCCATAATGCATCAGTATGAAAATTAGCATCACAGCTCAACATGATTCAAAGCTATTTGGTTTAGAGGCCGAGGGGCTAAGAGTTGCCAATGATGGCTGGCTCAAGGGACCGGCCTAAAGGCCTTGCTGAGCCAACAGGAGACATATGCTAAACATGGCAATAGAAAATGAGTTATTGCTTTACATGTGTTAGCCTTGCTATGTACAAGGGAATAATGGGTAACACTTTTTTCCTTTTTTCACTGAATATAAAGTCAGCAAGGAATAGAATACCGAGTGCGAAAAGATATTAATTCCTTCTTACTGCTTCAAAAAATCTCTTTTTTTTTTTTTTTTTTAGTTTTCATCTCAGCGAGGAAAATGTGCCCAGCAACAATATTAGACAGACCCCTGTTGGCCTACGTAGGCTATGCAAAGCTGTCAAAAATGATAACACACTAAAGACAAACCACAAGTGCTCACCAACTCCTCTTAGAAACAACGGAAATGTTTGCTTGGGAAGCTTGAGTGAGTTGAGACATTTAAATATTAAAGACAATAAAGGCCCCAATAAAGTTCTCAGAAGGAATAAAAAGAGCCTGGGCAATTATTTCCTTCTCTTTCATCTTCAGTATGAAAGACTGGAACCATTCTCACTCAAAAAGTGGATGCAATAATGTCTGAAAGTGACACCTTTACATACAACTAAAAGGAAGCAGGCATACAAACATTGCTGCTGAAATACAGTATTTGTCTTTCTGAACGTCACAACACAGAAAAGATTTTGGATTCTGGGCTTAATGAAAACTGAAGCTAATCATTTTGGACAACCTGGGGGTTAACAGGAAAGCTGAGGATCCTGGCAAGAACTTAATAGGTATTTGGTCAACTGGAATTGTGTGTCTTTACCGATGTCTTGGGCTCACATTTAGATGCCTGCTTGTGTCAGTTTTATGAATGCAGAGGAGACTTTGCACCAAAAATGTAAGAAAAGCTGAGAATTATCACTGTAGGGAATCTCTGCATGGGCTGTTTTGCTAATAGTGTTCATGTCCTTTTAAAAATGTTAGCTGAAATCTTTATCAGATCTTTTTTTCTAAATGGATTATTATTCCCAGGGCTGGTAAGTGACGTTCCTGCTCAACTGGCTGTTTGCAAAGAGAAGGAACAAAGGTGAGTCTGTTTATTTCAGCTGGGCTATTTTCTTCTTCCCTTTCAGTCTCCATCCCTACCTCAATCATAACGCAATAATTTGACCCACAACAAAATCAGCAAGGAGACCTTCTTTCTGCCCTGCAATCATTTTTGATTGATTGTATTTCAACAATTAGTCTTTTATTTGGCTACACACTATTGAAATAGGACGACAGCATCCTAGCAGGCCAGCTTTAAACAGTCAACTGTTAACAATAGCATCAAAAGGAGACCTGATGGGGTTTACTGTCACTTTAAAGAACGGGGTTTTCACATTGTTGAAATCTGTCAGATATTTTGAAATGTCCCTCTCACTATGGTGCCACACCCCCTGCGTGCCCTTATAATAAAATTGGTTTTACTCCTGATTAAATCATTTTCTCCCTACCCACTACCATACTTCTCATAATGGACCTGTGCGCTCTACAGCTGGTGTTCTTCCCATGGTACCAATTCTTACTTTATCTTTTAAGCACTTTGCTGCTAAGATCTCATGCAGAGTGCTTATGTTTTGTTAAGAGCTTCATTCTTAGAGAAATAGCTTAACACATGTTCTAAAAATGTTGTACAACTTATTGCTTAAAGCACATTTAGAAAATGTATAAGTACGGTAGCTTTGGCACTGAACTTTAAGTGGAAAACTAAATACACACAAACACACACATACACACACATGCTCACATGCACAACTATCTCTACCAAAATTTCATCACAAAAGTCTGCACAAAAATTCATTTTGATGCATAGATTTAAGAGCACAAAAGTCCAACACAAAATGCTATTTAGCTGCATAAGTTTAAGTTCAGCAGGTTAAAAAACAGGATGATTTTATCCTGAGCAAGCAAACAATAAGAGCAGACAATTGCATAACCAAAGATAGATGCCAGTCATGTTTGTCACCTTCAGATAAACATCACTTAATTCAACTGATTTTGAAAATGAAATATTTCAATATACATAAAAAAGAAAATCTACCACTCAATCAACACCATTTGATTATATCCATTTAAAATGCCATATAATATCAATATCAACTTGTGTTACTTAAACTAACATTCCTATTATGTGGTCTTCATTTTTAAAAGACCATGTATAGCCCCCCAACAAGTAGCTTCAATAAATAAGATGGTAAGTAGTTAGAAAGTCTTTTGGTATGCAATACCTAGTTTTTATATTAAGTTTTTCCATAAACAACCAAGGTTAAGATTTCTTTGTAAAACAGAGGACTTTAAGGCGTATTTTTCAAGACTACTGCTACTTATCTAAACATGCAGTCGGGTCCATATTTATATGCCTTCTCATGAATGCAATCTGTAGTGAAGATGAAGTGACGCTCATCTCTGTGTTAACAGGTATCATTATGAACACATTTGTATTATCTGATAGGCATTTTCTAACAAATCTGTTAGCAGTGATGATGTCTTCTTGTTACCCCTTTTCAAACGAGCATGATTTCTCTGTAGTGAATCACTGTTGACATTTGGGACTGAATAATTTTTTGTAAAGGGGGTTGTCTTGTGCATGCTATGGTATTTAGTATCATCCCTGGCCTCAGCCAACTGGTTGCCAGCAGCACTTCCCAATGGTGCTGATGAAAAATGTCTCCAGATATTGCCAAATATCTCCTGGGGGTACAAAGTAATCCCCCAGTGGAGAACAAAAAACAATAGAGTCTATCAGATCAGATCAGTCGCTCAGTCGTGTCCGACTCGTTGTGACCCCATGAATCGCAGCATGCCAGGCCTCCCAGTCCATCACCAACTCCCGGAGATCACTCAGACTCATGTCCATCGAGCCAGTGATGCCATCCAGTCATCTTATTCTCTGTCGTCCTGCCCCCTGCCCCCAATCCCTCCCAGCATTAGAATCTTCTCCAATGAGTCAACTCTTCGCATGAGGTGGCCAAAGTACTGGAGTTTCAGCTTTAGCATCATTCCTTCCAAAGAAATCCCAGGGCTGATCTCCTTCAGAATGGACTGGTTGGATCTCCTTGCAGTCCAAGGGACTCTCAAGAGTCTTCTCCAACACCACAGTTCAAAAGCATCAATTCTTCGGTGCTCAGCCTTCTTCACAGTCCAACTCTTACATCCATACATGACCACTGGAAAAACCATAGCCTTGACTAGATGAATCTTTGTTGGCAAAGTAATGTCTCTGCTTTTGAATATGCTATCTAGGTTGGTCATAACTTTCCTTCCAAGGAGTAAGTGTCTTTTAATTTCATGGCTGCAGTCACCATCTGCAGTGATTTTGGAGCCCCAAAAAATAAAGTCTGACACTGTTTCCACTGTTTCTCCATCTATTTCCCATGTAGTGATGGAACCAGATGCCATGATCTTCGTTTTCTGAATGTTGAGCTTTAAGCCAACCTTTTCACTCTCCACTTTCACTTTCATCAAGAGGCTTTTTAGTTCCTCTTCACTTTCTGCCATAAGGGTGGTGTCATCTGCATATCTGAGGTTATTGATATTTCTCCTGGCAATCTTGATTCTAGCTTGTGTTTCTTCCAGTCCAGTGTTTCTCATGATGTACTCAGCATATAAGTTAAATAAGCAGGGTGACAGTATGTAGCCTTGACGAACTCCTTTTCCTATTTGTAACCAGTCTGTTGTTCCATGTCCAGTTCTAACTGTTGCTTCCTGACCTGCATACAAATTTCTCAAGGAGAAGATCAGGTGGTCTGGTATTCCCATCTCTTTCAGAACTTTCTACAGTTTATTGTGATCCACAGTCAAAGGCTTTGGCATAGTCAATAAAGCAGATAAGAGTCTATAAAAGTTACTCAATAAACATTGATTTGTGAAGTTTACCTTTGGTGGGTAGAAAAATAGAAAACTAGATATGTCCATATTGAGGTTTCTTTAACATGAACTTAAGTGCTGGTGGGGCTTCCCTGGTGGCTCAGTTGGTAAAGAATCTGCCTGCAATGCAGGAGACCTGGGTTTGATCCCTTGGTAGGGAAGATCCTCTGGAGAAGGTGATGACAACTCCAGTATTTTTGCCTGGAGAATTACATGGAGGAGCCTCGTGGGCTATAGTCTATGGAGTCACAAAGATATGAATGAGTAGCTAACACACTCAACACTAAGATCTGGTAATTACTATTGACAAAATAAAAATCTGTTACAGAACAAAATTCAGATGACTATATTTTAGGGAATCTTTGCAACAGAAAGAATAACCAGTAGTTATTTGATGCTTACACCATGCTAGAGACTATGCTATGCACTTCACATTTTTTTATATATAATTTTTTAAATAATGAGGTCTATGCTATTGTTACCATCAGCTTATTTTACAGACAGGGAAAATGAGGCATGTATAGATTAAGTAAAATCTCCCTGGCTGACAAATTATAAGCCCAGGATAAGGAGTCAAGTTGTTGTTGTTGTTGCTTAGTCTCTAAGTCATGTCTGACTCTTTTGCAATCCCATGGACTGTAGCCCACCAGGCTCCTCTGTCCCTGGGATTTCCCAGGCAAGCATACTGGAGTGGGTTGCCATTTCCTTCTCCAGGGGTCTTCCCAACCCAGGGATCGAAACTGCATCTCCTGCACTTCAGGCAGATTCTTTACCGACTGAGCCACCTGTGAAGCCCAAGGAGCCAGTCAGTCCCTCTCCAAACCACTATGGTCAGGCTAAGCCTGGCTGGAAGAAGCTGAAAGGACAAAGGCAAGTAAATAGTAATTGCCAGTGGTAGTGGATTGACTATTACTTCAAAGATAGTGATTTTTACATTTTATCCCTAAATATCTTACTTGAGGCTATGCTTTTACCTGTAAACTGACTCTGATCTTTCCTAATTACTCATTTATAGAAGAAACAGATTCTTATATAAACAGATATAAAGCAAACTGGCAATTAAAAAAATGCATTAGGAATGGGACAGAAGATGGGGCAAATTACTATGTGGTGCTAGAATGAAGAGGAAATATGATAGAGTGAGAAAGAGATTATATAAAACACCAGGCCTGGATTTACCACTAATTTATTGTGTATCTATTTATTTATTTGTGAAATAAATATATTTAGAAGGACAGTCATTTGTATCAAATGAGAAAATGTATCTGAAAAACATTGGGAAAGCAAAAAAACCTCAAACATATCCAAGATGCCATTGTGATGGAGAAGATGAATAAAGGCTCAAAAGGCAAAATATATTAGGGATTAAAGCAATGGAAACACTGAGCAGACATCATAAACCATCCTGATTGTCTTAGAGGATTTACCTCAGCATGATACAATTTGTCATAGGAGCTCAACAAAAACTTCACATGCTGGAGTCCAGTACTGGGAAGAAGTCTGGTTGAGTCAAGACACCTCACAACCGTCACACCAATAATCTGTGCTGGTTTCTCCTGGCCCTCTAATCAGGTTATTGTAAATTCATGTTGGTCATGGCTTTTGGCTTAAACCATTTAAACAGAATTGAAGACAGCTTAAACTCCAAAATCCAAAGTCACTCTGTGACTTGTAAGATACCACAACAAATATATTTTAATATTGTATCCAAGCAATCAAGTCTATCTTGAAATGTCCTTCCTTAAAGGGTTTTTTGTAGATTTTGGTTTTTTTTTTTTAATAAAAACTTACCTATATCCAGCTAAAAATCCACTATATTTGAAATTAAACATTTTGGACAATAGCTATTAGAAATTACCTCTTTTTAAAAAGAAGAACTGAAAGGTGGATCTTTGAGAGCCACAGAATGTCATGATAATTTCCATGGAAAAAGGCATATTTAAATATCATTAATATGATTTCCTTGGTGGTTCAGTGGTTAAGAATCCTCTTGCCAATGCAGGAGACAAAGGTTCAATCCCTGGTTCAGGAAGATTCCACAAGCCTTGGAGCAGCTAAGCCTGTGTACCACGACTACTGAGCCATGCTCTAGAGCCCATGAGCCACAACTACAGAGCCCACGCGCTTCAGCTATTGAAGCCTGTACACCTGTAGCCCATGCTCTGCAACGAGGAGCTATCACAAAGAGAAGCCCACACACCACAGTGAAGAGTGGCCCTCGCTTGCCTCAACTAGAGAAAGTCCACACCCAGCAATGAAGACACAGTGCAGTAAAAATAAATAAATAAATAAATATCACTCATGCAAAGAGTTGACTCATTGGAGAAGACTCTGATCCTGGGAGGGATTAGGGGCAGGAGGAGAAGGGGACGACAGAGGATGAGATGGCTGGATGGCATCACTGACTTGATGGATGTGAGTCTGAGTGACCTCTGGGAGTTGGTGATGGACAGGGAGGCCTGGCATGCTGAGATTCATGGGGTCGCAAAGAGTCGGACATGACTGAGCGACTGATCTGATCTGATCTGATCTGAATAGCTTAATCACCACTCTCTTCTCCTAGTATATATTGCTCTACAGACTTGCTGTAACCCAAAGTTGCAACATTGTCTGACTTTAACTAAAGGCACTGTGTTAATCTAGGATTGGTTGACATGAAGCTGCAGACAAACTTGGACTCTTCAGAGTAGAATAGTTACATAAGAATAAAGATGAGCATCTTTGTGTATTGAAAGACAAGTACAGTTTTACCTTGTAATTTTCCCATGGCAGTTTTAAAGTCCCTTTTCAACTTTTATTTTACTGGTGTAATTAAAAAAAAAAGAGGAAAAGACAGCCCAACTTTACCAGGATACAGAGAGAATAGCTCTGATATCATTAATACAGTAACAAGAACCTATTACATCGTGAAACTCTCATAACGGATATGGTATCTGCTTCCAGCACAGATGACCATTTGGAAACCTTATCGGAAAGCCCTGCTGGGTACATGAAAGTCACATCATGAATGAAAGAGATGCCATAGGGATAATTGATCCAAAAAATAATAATATGTTTAACCATAAAATCAAACTGGAAGATTAGATATAAGAGTGGATGAAACATACCATTTATAAGGATACAGCCGATTTTTAGTTTAGCATTTAAAGGGGTGGATCAAAAGGAAGTCTGGTGAATCATCCAACTAGCTCAACCGTTCCTGTTGTGTTAGCTCTTTAAAGTGACAGTTCAATCTGATTTCTGGTGGATTAGAGAGGTTCCAAATTCTCAAGCACAGCGATATGTAAACTTTGTGCCAAAACCATCCTCTTTGCATCCTGCACCCACTTAAAGGACCTCTGTAATTCCTTGGGAACATCGGACTTTGGTGGGGACATCATCTTAGAAAATTAGGCTGGTTGACCAGTTAATTTGCTAGTTCATTTAATTTTTACTCAACAATTGTAGCTTGAATGGAGACTACATACTAGGAGCTGTATTTGGTGCCTTTTTATAGCTTCAACTGTTGAGGCTGCTTTGTATACCTCAAAGAAAGGGCTTCACCAGGTGCTCAGAAATATTATTCAAGGGAAAATAAAGTAGGTTCTAGGCATTTTACATCTTATTCCTGTCCCCTAGAATAATACTCTTTTTGACCTTAAAGCAGAGACAAATTCACCCCCAAAATGTGCTTTATGTTTGTTATGGGCTGAATTGTGCCCCCTCCAACCCACCACCACACTGCTCCAATGAATAACTTGGAGTCTCAAACCCCTGTTCAGTTCAGTCGCTCAGTCGTGTCCGACTCTTTATGACTTCATGAATCACAGCATGCCAGGCCTCCCTGTTCATCGCCATCTCCTAGAGTTCACTCAAACTCACGTCCATCGAGTCGGTGATGCCATCCAGCCATCTCATCCTCTGTCGTCCCCTTTTCCTCCTGCCCCCAATCCCTCCCAGCATCAGAGTCTTTTCCAATGAGTCAACTCTTCACATGAGGTGGCCAAAGTACTGGAGTTTCAGCTTTAGCATCATTCCTTCCAGAGAAATCCCAGGGCTTATCTCCTTCAGAATGGACTGGTTGGATCTCCTTGCAGTCCAAGGGACTCTCAAGAGTCTTCTCCAACACCACAGTTCAAAAGCATCAATTCTTCGGTGCTCAACTTTCTTCACAGTCCAACTCTAGCATCCATACATGACCACTACCCCACCATATTTGGAGATAGGGCCTTTAAAGAGGTAATTAAGGTAAAATGAGGTGACATGGATGGCTTTATTCCAATATGACTGGTTTCTTTATAAGAAGGGGCAATTAGACATCAAAAAGGAAGACCATGTGAAGACATAGGAAAAAGACAGGCATCCACAAGCTAATGAGAGAAGCTTCAGAAGAAAGCAACGTTGCCAACACCATGATTCTGGTCAGAGAGGAAATACATTTCCATTGTTTAATCCCCTAGCCCCTCATCCCTCCTAGTCTACAATACTTTGTTCTGGCAGCCCTAGAGAATGAATACAATTGCCACTCAAAGTTTCTGTGCAGAGAAAGACATCATGTTCCTAGATCATATCTAGAGATTTTCTCAAATCATGGGCCATTTCACATATGAAATATGGTAGACAACAGAAATAGCTGTTTAAGTAATTCAAACTAAATGAAAATAATTATCTAGATTCAGAGAAAGCATTTGAAAGTTGAATTAGTTGAATAATTTCTTGCCTATTCAGGCTCAACCTAACTATTTTAAATGGTTTGCTCTATACACATGCAGGATACTCTCTAGCATGACTACCAGACAATAAAATCATGATTGCTATTTTCTTACTCATTTTTTTTTCCAGCTACTACTTCTAAAGTAGAAATACTTCATTGCTGCTATAGCCCAAGACATGAAATACTAAGGAACATTTAAAATTTTTCTCTGGAAATCTTGGGCTTCCCAGGTGGTGTTAGTGATAAAGAATCTGCCTGCCAATGCAGGAGATATAAGGGAAGCAGGTTCGATCCCTGGGTCGGGAAGATCCCCTGGAGTAGGATATGGCCACCCACTCCAGTATTCTTGCCAGGGAAATCCCATGGACTGAGGAGCCTGGCAGGCTATAGTCCATGGGGTGGCAAGCAGTTGTGCAAGCAGTGTGCGACTGAGCATGTGCATGCCCAAGTGCATGCGTGTGCGTGGCACACACACACACACACACACACACACACACACACGATCTCAATGCAAGCCAAATCAACTCCCTATGGCTGTGGTTATCTATCAAAGAAGGCAGAAAGTTGTTTTAAATATGTAACTTTATATTCCCAAACCAAAGAAATTTATTCCTTACTATTTACCACAGTAACCTGCAGGAAGCTATTAGAAGACATACATTTGAAAATGGTTACTCTACTATAAAAAGAGATGGTTTGATCCATATAGAGAATGGACACTTTTGCCACCTGGTTTACCAAATTCAGTCTTGTGTGGCCTCCTTGTAGTAAGAGAAAGGGAGGAACCAAGAAAATAAGTAGAAATTCTCCAACTTGCTAAAGCCTCTTTCATGAAAGCTTCTATTTCTTAACTCCACTGGGTTAAGTGAAAATAAATTGGGGTATTTTGGTATGCCATCTTAGCTTGCTTTCCATGGACTTCATGCTGCGTATATTTCTTTGGAAATCACTTAGGAAGCCCAAGGCATGCAAATAATGTCACAGGCTAATGAAATGTCTTTAGTGACTCTCTTTGATGGTGGTGGAGCAGCCTTCTACTATATCTATCCTTCCCCAGCTAACCAGTACAGGAACTGAGTCCAGAATGACTATGCCTTATTTTTATTTTTCCTCAGATTTCATTTGAATGTAAATAATAACATAATAAATAGGTACAACTGAAATTTGTGAAGCAGGCACCACAGATGGAAAGTATAACAAACATGTCATTGCTTTTGCATTTTTAATTTATAATGGCATAACATAAAACATCTTCCCATCATAACTCCATGTATAATGCCACCTTATAAAATGCTGTTATGGACATTACTTTTCTCTCCTGGCTTCTAGGTTTTTTTGTCTAGGCATCCGAGGGGAGGTAGCCCTGTTCAGACTCTAACAACAATGATAAAAATGAATTGACTTTGTTAGGATCATAAGTTTTTAAAAAGGATACATTTCATGATACCAATATATACTTCTTTAATTCCTTTCTTACTCAGAGCTTCCAATACTGCTCTTATTTCCATGCAGTCAAAGGCTTTTTGTGCTCTGCAGACACTATACACAATGGTTCATTTTATTTGACCATCTTCTCCAAACAGATTCTGAATTCACTCAAATTCCATGGATGATTTCATACATTACATATGCCAAAGGGTAGAGAATCCATAGGATTAAATTTCAAGTCATTTTTGAAAGTTTTCTTCGTTATCAGCTCTAAGTTTCAACACTATCGCTTTTTGTTCTCTCCGAGTTATATTACATTTGTAAATATCAAGCAGAAGGTCAGGTCAAAACATATCTCATAATGATATCTAGGAAATAAATATAACTAAGGTCTATAAATACCCGTATACAGATAATATGTCCATTGTAGGTATGTGCACATATACAGATATTGCTTAACATACTGGTTTCCTTACTTGTCCAATGAGAACTGTCATCTCTCCCTCCTAATTTTGTGTGCGAATTCAGTGAAGAGATATAAAAGATCTAGGATAGGCTTGTTATACATTATTAGAAAGTTTATTTGAGTATTATCTTTGTCAGTCAGACTTTGGCAAATATTATCAGAATCTTATATAATATCTGGCTTAAATTACTCCTTTTACTGTATTGTCATGAGAGATGTAACTTCTGATGAAAAGAAAAGTTTGACTCTTTAAGAACTGATAAATAATTGATGCTTAACAAATATATAACAATAATACAGCTGACCCTTGAACGACCTGGGTTTGAACTGCAAGGGTTTACTTAATATACAAATTTTTTTCAAATACTGCAGTGTTAAACGACCCGCACTTGGTCAAATCAGCAGACGCAGAGCCATGGCTACAGAGGAACTGTGCATATGGAGGGTGGATTATAAATTATATTCCGGTTTTCATCTGCATGGAAGTTTTGCCACACCTAATCCCCTCAGTGCTCAGGGGTCAACGGTAAGTACAAATCAAAAAAATAAACCCAACAACAATGACTTTTTTCTGATGAAATAAAAATCTAAATAGAAACAAAGTCAAAAGAAAAAGGAATGAGCATGCTGAAAATGAAACGAATGAAATTCCATCATTATACATCAATTTCAGTATTATATTTATAGCGCAAAGTGAAACAAAACTACCAATCAAGTTAATACATTCACTAATTAAAAATAAAACACCTAATATGTGTCAAATGTGCTAAGTGCAAGAGGTATTGGTTGGAAAGGCAATTATAATGACAGAACGAGGATTGTAAGATATCTAAGAAATGGTATATAATCTCTTGAAATATGACAATTCTTAAGTTTTTTAACATTAGTACTAGAATTATGCTGTCTCTAGGAAAGGAGCTACCCCTTTTAATTTTATATTCAATTCATTAGTACAAAGACATGCTCAATTAGTTCCTTACTAAGTATCTTTTTAAATAAAGATGATGATGATAACTATATAAATGTCCAAGTCTGAGAGTTATCTACAGTTCCTTTTGTAGAAAGACAGGAAGACATCATTTGCTATAGTCTCAGGTGAACTGTCGGAGAAAGCGATGGCACCCCATTCCAGTACTCTTGCCTAGAAAACCCCATGGACGGAGGAGCCTGGTGGGCTGCAGTCCATGGGGTCACAAAGAGTCGGACATGACTGAGCGACTTCACTTTCACGCGTTGGAGAAGGAAATGGCAACCCACTCCAGTGTTCTTGCCTGGAGACTCCCAGGGACAGGGGAGCCTGGTGGGCTGCCATCTATGGGGTCGCACAGAGTTGGACACGACTCAGGCGACTTAGCAGCAGCAGGTGAACTGTTGGTACTAAGACACCTTTCCAAGCAGCCTAGGCAGTTTTGGCCTGTATGAGCCTCTTCCTTTTCTCTGCAGAGTAGAGATGTACTCAGGCTAACTTCACCACACATTCTCACACAAGAAAGTTAGTGGAGGAAACTGGAGTGATGTTAGTGGAAAGATACAGCTTTCTTCAACTAGGTACTCTTCTTGCTTTTCTTTTTTGATCTAACACAAACACGTCTGTGGCCCTCACTCCTGAGTTTTTGCCTATGGTTCCTGATGTCACCCATGTCTATGCTGCTGATCTTCACTCTGGCCTATATTCAGCTTCATTTCAGATCCATTAAATATGTTAGTCATTCTAGCCGGGTAATTGTATTACTCCAGGCTGTGCGTGCGTCCTCAGTTGTGTCTGACTCATTGCAATCCCGTGGACTGTAACTCACCAGGCTCCTCTTATCTGTGGGATTTTCCAGGTAAGAATACTGGAGTGTGTTGCCATTTGCTCCTCTGGATATCTTCCCAACCCAAGGATCGAACCTGTGTGTCTTGCATCTCTTGCATTGGCATGTGGATTCTCTACCACTGTGCTACCTGGGAAGCCCATTACTCTGGGGGCACACCCTAAATAACTTAGCTACAGCAGTCCTCTTTCATCCTTAGTTTTGCTTTCCACAGGTATCTGCAGTCAACCACAGTGTGAAAATATTAAATGATAAATTTTAGAAATAAATTTTAAGTCATTCTGAGTGGTGCGATGAAATCTCATGCTGTCCTGATTTGTCCCCTTCCCTCCCCACTCCCGGGGCCCGGAATCTTCCTTTTGTCTAGTGTAGCCTCCATCAGTCACCTAGTAGCCATCTCAGTTTACCACACTGGCTGTCATAATATCAGAGGCTTGTGTGCAAGACACCCTTCCTTGATATTGGCCCCCAAACACAAGAGCGGTGATGCTGGCAATTTGGATATGCCAAAGAGATGCTATAACGTGTTTCCTCTAAGTGAAAGGGTAAATGTTCTCCATTTAATAAGGAAAGGAAAAAAGTTGTATGCTGAAGTTACTAAGATCGATGTTTAAGAACAGACCTTCTGTCCATGAAATTGTGAAAAAGTAAAAATAAATTCATGCTAGTTTTACTGTTGCACCTCAAACTGCTGAACTTTAGTTAAGATGGAAAAGGCATTAAATGTGTACAGTAAGATATTCTGTGTGTGAAAGAGCACAGTCACATAACTTTTATTTCAGCATATTGTTATAATTGTTCCTGTGCTTTGGCAGCAGTGAGCAAGATGGATCAGAGTGAGTACATGGATGAGAGATTATGTGTCCAAGAGGTACCAGCAGCAAACAGCTCAGTTGAGATGCTCTGTTGTGTTAAAATACTGCATATTCACTGTGGAAAAACAATATTTTAAATGCAGTCAGGAGATAGAGAAAAACTCAGGTGTATTCATGAAACCATTGCACAGCAGAGAAAGAAGTCTAGAAAACTGATGGCTAGGCATATACAAAGGATTAAAGTTCAGAGACAATTATTGTGTATCACATTTATCACAAGTTCAAGGAAGTCAAAATACTCAATTTTCCTGAAGTTTATAAAAACCTGCTGGTAGTTGGAAAACGAAAATCCGCGTGGATTATCTGACCAGAGATAAGACTTCAATGGTGTTTCAGTATCATGCACTACTTTACTGACTCTACAAAAGGGAATTACAATTAATTGGATTATGCTGGTCTCCACACGCTGATTGTAAGAGAAGGAAGTATAAAAGTGTAACTATTGCTAACAGGTCATATCTATCATCAACCATGGGATTTGCTTTTTTACTTACCAATAAGATTAATTTCTTCTTTACAATCTTTCAATTTGAAGCTGTTTTAATTATAGAGTTTAGAAAAGTCAAAGGAAAAGGCAAACCTACTTTCAATGTATTATTAATAATTGACCACATTTTTATGCATCTTTATGATAAGGGAAAAACAAATGGATGGTTTTGTGTACTGATTAGAAGAGTTTTACTTAAGATTTCTTTGCAATCTTTTCGGAATTTCAATTCAATTGAAAGGTTTTTATACTTAATTTCTATAAAGTGCTAGGCCTGGGGTTATGTTTCTGGGAATTCATGGTCTCTGTTTTCAGGGTGCTTAACACTAAAGCAGAGACATCACTTTGCCAACAAAGGTTCGCCTAGTCAAGGCTATGGTCTTTCCTGTGGTCATGTATGGATGTGAGAGCTGGACTGTGAAGAAGGCTGAGCGCCGAAGAATTGATGCTTTAGAACTGTGGTGTTGGAGAAGACTCTTGAGAGTCCCTTGGACTGCAAGGAGATCCAACCGGTCCATTCTGAAGGAGATCAGCCCTGGGATTTCTTTGGAGGGAATGATGCTCAAGCTGAAACTCTAGTACTTTGGCCACCTCATGCGAAGAGTTGACTCATTGGAGAAGACTCTGATGCTGGGAGGGATTGGGGGCAGGAGGAGAAGGGGACGACAGAGGATGAGATGGCTGGATGGCATCACTGACTCGATGGATGTGAGTCTGAGTGACCTCGGAGAGTTGGTGATGGACAGGGAGGCCTGGCGTGCTGCGATTCATGGGGTCGCAAAGAGTCGGACACGACCGAGCGACTGATCTGATCTGATCTCTGAACACTAGTAACGGACTTTGTTCTGCAAACTCTAAATGTCATAATATGCTAAGTGGAGTGTTAGATTAAAGATACGAACTACTAGGTAACATAATATAATTGAGTCCGTCTCAGGCACTATTCTAAGTGCTTCACATATGTTAATTTATCTTCACATCAACACACGCTATAAGCACTATTATTTTTTTCAGTTTTACTGATAGGGAAATGGGTCCAGTATTAAGTAACTTATCCAGGTTCACACAGATATTTAGATAGAGTCCAGTAATCTGGTTCTAAGCCTTCAGAACCCTTAGGCACTGTGCTAGCACAGAGTATGAACTGGTTCATTCAATGGCAGTAAGGGATTCATTGGATTCTAATGGACTGAGCTGGGGAAAGAAAGGTGTTCTGGGCCCTGGTCATACAAATGTGGTCTCAGGACCAGCCATATTGGCATCACATAGGACAATGTTAGAAATGAAAATTAATGAACCATACCTCAGACTTACTGATTCAGAATCTCTGGGGAGCGGCTGGCCATCTGTGATTTAACAAGTACTCCAGGTGATTCTGATACATGCATGCTAAAGTGGGTTACGTAAGGTAATGAGAGCTTAGCTTGGAAATCAGTGGATAGCTTCACTGTCATGTTAAGAGATTAAATGTTCTTTAGACAAGAGAGACCCATTAAAAGTTTGAGTGGGGATATATGTCACTCAGAGTGTATTTTATGGACATAGTATTTGAGAGATGAAAAGATAAGAATATGCAAATTATTTAGGAAGCCATTGCAATTGTCCAAGGCACCATGAAGGCCAGAATTACGTAGTCTTTGTAGAAATGCAAAGAAAAGGTTAAGGATGCTGCTGCTGCTACTAAGTCACTTCAGTCGTGTCCGACTCTGTGCGACCCCATAGACGGAAGCTCACCAGGCTCCCCCGTCCCTGGGATTCTCCAGGCAAAAACACTGGAGTGGGCTGCCATTTCCTCCTCCAATGCATGAAAGTGAAAAGTGAAAGTGAAGTCGCTCAGTCGTGTCCGACTCTCAGCGACCCCATGGACTGGAGCCTACCAGGATCCTCCGTCCATGGGATTTCCCAGGCAAAAGTACTGGGGTGGGGTGCCATTGCCTTCCCCGAAGGTTAAGGATAAAAGGACTTAAAATTTAATGAAAACAGTGGTGGTAAAGGGAAAAGAGAATCAGGTAAAACTATTGTTTCTAGCTAGAAGGATGTTGGTGTGTTGATACAGCTGTCATGTATTAGACACCGAGGAAGAGTTTTTATTCACTCAGTTTGTTCTCAACAAGAAGATGCCAGAGAGTATGAGTTTGATTTGGCAATGCTACTGGCATTTCTAGGTGGCAATGTCCATATAGACATTTGTATATTTGAACATGAAGCTTAGTAAAGGGGATAAAGATTAAATAGGTCAATTTGAGAATTATCAACATAGAAGTAAGAGTTAAATAATAATGATAACTACAGTAATGACAACAGAAGCTGTTAAGTTAGTTTCTATCATGTGCCAGTCACTGTGAGATGTACTTTACACACACATGATCTTAATTAACTTCCATAGCAACCAAGCAAGGTAGTACTATCCCAACTTAACATGTGAAGATCTAAAGACCAGAGAAATTAACTAGCTCAAGTTCACTCAGGAAGTTAGTGTCACAGTAAGTTTTTAACATTGTTTCCCCACTTGTAAACTATTTTGCAAGACTACCTAAGATAATAAGGGAGAGAAATTGTCATGTAGAAACAGAGCAAGAAGAGAAGGATACCACTCAAATTTATGTCCTGGAAGTCAGAATATAATTCTTTTTATATGAGTTTAAAAGCAAACAGCTCCAGACTGATTTGAAAGAAATATCCAACCAACAGATTGGTTAATATCTAACCAACAAATTGGAATCTGTGTTAAACATAGATTCTTGTGTTAATACTTAAGTTCCAAAAATCAGCATCTACACAAATCAGCTGGCTTGACAAGGTAAACTCCACAGCAGTTTTGTCTCTAGCGGAGGAGCAGCAGTCTTAAGTACACGGAAGAAGTCACACTTTGTGATTCAGGTCATCTGTCCTAAAGAACACCAATCACTGCAAACCCAGTGCTCTCTGAACTGGTGCTGAATAACGATCACTATGTTGTAAATTTTATGGGTAAAATACATCTAAATTTGAGGGGAATGAAACATAATGGAGTGATAGGTGTTTTCCAGGCTCAATGGTCATGTTTATGCAAACTATCAATTTGTTGTTTGATAGTCTGAAGTTGATAGTTTGCAATCAAACCAACTACAAATAACCTGTCAGATTTATAACACTCCACCTTAGTCCAAAAGGTTTTAGGAAGACAGTACTAAATGATGACTCTTGGTTAAGGCATGACATGATTTTAGGAACATTATGTTTTAGTTTTCTGAAAATCTAGGTTACATTTCCTTTAATGAACAGAGCTATTTTTAAGGGATAGAACAGCCAAAAGTTAATTTGAATGTGTGATAAGGCACTTGAATAAACCTCCACAATACATATCATTCACAGATTGGGTCTATAGATTGAGCACACTTTTGTCATGTATTTTAAAGACCATGATTTCTCATTCCATCCATTCAAGGCCTCTACTATTAATACATGACCCATCCTGCCATTTAATCTTAACTTTCCTCGTCACTCATACCCCTGACATCTGTTCCTGTTAAGCTGGTATTCTCTCCGTTCCTGAGAAAAGTTAAGCTATACTCCATACTCTCTGTACTTTGGTTCCTTCTCATTCTGGACCCTAAGCTATCATATCCACTCCCTCCTTCTACTCCATCCTACCAATTCTTTAAAGCCCAAAGGGAAGCCTTCACATCTCCCAAAATCCTCCCTGCTGCTGCTCAGTTGCTTCAGTCGTGTCCAACTCTGTGCGACCCCATAGACAGTAGCCCACCAGGCTCCCCTGTCCCTGGGATTCTCCAGGCAAGAACACTGGAGTGGGTTGCCATTTCCTTCTCCAATGCATGAAAGTGAAAAGTGAAAGTGAAGTCACTCAGTCGTGTCCGACTCTTAGTGACCCCATGGACTGCAGCCTACCAGGCTTCTCCACTCATGGGATTTTCCAGGCAAGAATACTGGAGTGGGTTGCCATTGCCATCTCTGAAAATCCTCCCTAGAGTGATCCATTTCTGGTTGATCTTACTTGCCTTTGAAAGCTGCTGCTGCTGCTGCTAAATCGCTTCAGTTGTGTCCAACTCTGTGCGACCCCATAGACCGCAGCCCATCAGGCCCCATCCCTGGGATTCTCCAGGCAAGAACACTGGAGTGGGTTGCCATTTCCTTCTCCAATGCATGAAAGTGAAAAGTGAAAGCGAAGTCATGTACGACTCTTAGTGACCCCATGGACTGCAGCCTACCAGGCTCCTCCATCCATGGGATTTTCCAGGCAAGAGTGCTGGAGTGGGTTGCCATTGCCTTCTCCATTTGAAAGCTGAGGATTTATTTTCTATGACACTAATTTGGGGATTGTGCATGCATGCGTGCTAAGATGCTTCAGTTGTGTCTGACTCTTTGCAACCCTATGGACTATAGCCCTCCTGGCTTCTCTGTCCATGGGGTTCTCCAGGCAAGAATACAGGTTAGGTTGCCATGCCCTTCTCCAGGGGATCTTCCTGATCCAGGGATTGAACCCACGTGTTTTGTGACTTCTACGTTAGCAGGCAGGTTCTTTACCACTAGTGCCACCTACGAAGCCTGATTTGGGGATGAAGCATTAAGAATCAGTGCATTCTTGCATTGTCTCCTCCTACCCTCTGTTCTGCAGAAGCCTCCTTCTGGTTCAATCTGGTTGGAAGCCTTTTGGTAAACAGGACCTTGATGAAGTGGTACATATGAGTTAGGTCCTGGGTACAGAGCAGGGTAGAGAATAAGGGAGAACCAGTGTGGAGCAGGGAGGAAATAGAAAATCACAAGCATGTCAGTCCAATAGTGGGCTTCCTAGGTGGCTCAGTGCTAAAGAATCTGCTTGCCGACACAGGAGACATGGGTTCAGTCCCTGGGTTGGCAAGATTCCCTGGAGGTGGAAATGGCAACCCACTCCAGTATTCTTGGCTGGGGAATCTCTTGGACAGGGGAGCCTGGTGGCCTACAGTCCATGAGGTCACTAAGAGTCGGACTTGACTGAAGTGATTGAGCACTAAGCACAATCCAATAATCATGTATGTTAGAAACTTGAATCCAGTTGTCCAGAGTAATAGTTCAGAATCTCAAACAGTATAACTTGGCTTTGAATACTGTAGGAACTTTCTGGGTGGAGATGGGAGGCACAAATATCTTTTGTGGAAGGCCATCCCTAACATCCTTAATCCCATAAAGAAACACATGTACATACACTTATTTCAAAGTGTAATTATTGACATAAACACAGCTGCTCTCTACGTTAAAGGAACATTAAACTCACAAAAGCATGGAAATTCCTACTTAGAGTGTCTACTCCATCCTTAACATGCCTTGTTGTGCCCAGATGCTGCATGTATTTTTGCACTGTTTAAAAGTTTGATGTACAAAAGCAAAAAAAGGTGGTAGAAAAATTAACTGAAAAAAGGATCAAGCCATGTAGCCTTGTCCTATTCTTCAATTTTATTATGCTCTAATCTCCATAATGGCTAGGCACAACAAAACAAATTAAGAATTAAAGAAGAGATAATTTGACCATGGGTTTTTGGATTTGGGGGCAGGAAAGCAATGTATGTAAGGATACACAAGACACGTACAGCCAAAACAGAAGAATACTGAAATTGTGTAGTTTATGATAAACTTAAAATAGAGATTTACACTTCCCTTTAGATCCAGAAATACATGAAAAGTTGCAAGGCAGCCCACAACAAAGCAATTGACAAGAAAGATAGCATCTGCTTTTCTGTCTATTCAAGCTGAAGTTTTTCATTCTAAATGCAAGCAATGCTTCCCAAGTTAACATAATTAACTCATGACAATCCTGAAACATCATAATATAAGATACAGATGGAAATTCAAAGCTTTAAAAATGTCAGCTAACTGCATCAGGATTATCACTTTTTTTTTTTTTAAAGTGAACAAACCATAATGCTAATTAAAACAGGTGTTTTTATTTCAAACCCTTTTGCATGCTATGAAATTACAACCAGGGTTATTTATTTATTAGTCTGCTGTGAAACATACATCTTAGAACAAGGGGATCTGTGAAAACAACAAAGTAAAAAGATAAAAAGAATGACACTCAGCATTGCTTTCTGACACAATAGAGGACCAGTCGTTCAATTAGTTAGTAATTTCCGTGTGACTACTTGACAGAATCTACTAATTGTTAATCTTCCACTAACTATTGCTTTACATAATTAATTATATTCAAATAAAAACAACAAAGACATGTGGGCCAGTTGCCCTTTTGAGAATTTTTTTTCACAAACTGGTTCTGCTACTGACAATATTTCGAATATGAAAAGATATTAATGTCACAGGAGAAAAGACATTAAAGTGTTCACACTGTGTCTTCTACCTTGCTTCTAGAGTGCCCCCACCCCTCTACCACCACCAAGGACACAACAACAAAAAACCCTGAAGCTACTGACTGCTTTACACAAATCCATCCTCAGAGCAATTCGTAACAGCCAAAGTCCTTTGAGTCGGAATCTCTCATATTAATTTAGCATTGCATAAAATTCAGAGTAACCCATACGGAGGTCAAGCATCATTCATCATTAGCTGAAGTGACATTTTCAACCCTTCATATTGCAGCTGCTAAGAAGTAGGGTAGAAAGGTATTCTTTGGGAGGAAAAAATCAAGACTCAGAACACAATCCTTGCTCTATCCACAGAAGAGAAAACAAGGTGCCTCTATGTCAGCGCGATAATATGCTTAAATTTGGTGATGTCATTCTTCCCTAACCTAGAAGTCACTGAACACATGGCAGCTACATTCCTCCATTTAGGAGTTCTAGTGGAGATCAGTATTAACCGTTTTAGATGTAAATGCAATCCTTTAGTGGGGTGGAGAACATAGCTTTGTGAGCTGAAATGATGATTTATATCCAAATCCTATCTTGTTTTCGAGAGATTGCAACTGTTAACAAGGCTACCCTTGTTCTTGTGGCATCCTCCAGGCATAAAAAATTCTGGGAAGCTGAGTATGATCACTTTTGAAACTGCAAAACAGCATTCCAAGGCTTTGCGGCAAACATACTGCCAAATTAGGATCTATGAAGCTTTGCAGCTCACAAATGAAAGATCACTCTCTCTATTGTGGGATGCCTTCCTTTCTCTAAAACATTAAGGTCAAGACGGGGAAATGGGAGCAATTACAATGAAAAAACAATCAGAAAAAAGTAGATAACTGGTATTTAAATGACTAGTAATTCACAGGGCTTTTGATAATGCATAGATATGTGCAAAATTATGAGACATCTCTGGTTCTAAAATATCAGGATATTTGCTCTAGGAAGTAAAGTTTCTCTGGCAAATATTCAAAGTTCAGACACAAGTGTTATAAAAAGTTCCAATGAAAAAGGTGAGATCTGAAGGTCTCTGTTGAGACTCTCTAGTCTCTTTTGAGTCACCTTAGACTCTGATTCACATGGTAGAATTCTGAAGACACAGTGAAGTTTTGAAACATAGTAGAATTTTACTGCTACTTCTCCTCCCAAGTTAAGCACTGTGATTGAAAAGTATCTACAGCAATTATGATGTGTAAAAAAAAAACTTTTCAAAATTTGCAAAAATCAAAACTAAAAATGACTGACATTTCATTTGGGAGAAGAAAGCAATTTAAAAGAACACTCCACATTGATGACTTATATAGATTTGAATTATGTATATTTTTGTAATTCTGTTGCACTATGTCAAGACATTTAATGTGGTATTTTCATCTGTAACGACTATCCTAATATCATTTAACCTTATCCTCTACTGTGTTTGGCTAGAAGTATACCTATTCAAAGGACACAAGTGGAGTAAATAAAGGCATATGATTACAGTAGGTAAGATCACAGGTTTTGTGGATTCTTACACATGTGGTCAAAGCCTGCAGTGGTCCAAATTTTAGACTTGACCCTGAGGGAAATGTACACCTTTTACTTACATCAAAACCATATGGGATTTCTGGCACTGAAAAGTTCTTTACAGTGCAGGCTTTAAGTTTGGGTATGAATGTCTCATAAACACGGTGACAAGAAGAAATAGAGGCTGTCTATACACAGGAGTCCAAGGACTGTTATAAATGCCAAATGTCTTTTCTATTCCACTGTTAATTACCTGATATGAGCTGAGCACCCACAGAGATCAAATTGGATGTTAAAAGGGTAGTTATCTGAATAATTTAAGAAATTACTAAGCTACTAAACTAATTGGAGCAAAATATAACAGATTATGTTAATATCATTCATCACATTCAAAACACACTCACATTCAGTATCTCATTTAACACAACAGTCTGGGGAAAAGTTATTACTAGCATTCTCTGCATTTTAGAAGACAATAAATAGGGGTTCAATGAAATCACTATACAAATATTGTAAATAGGAGAGTCAGGATTTGAATCAAGTCTTTGAGTCAAATATTCCAACTCTTTGTGACTCCATGGACTGTACCCTGCCAGGCTTCTGGACTGTAGTCTGCCAGGCTCCTCTGTCCATGAGGATTCTCCAGGCAAGAACACTGGAGGGGGTTGCCATGCCCTTCTTCTGGAAATCTTCCCAACCCAGGGACTGAACCCAGGTCTCTCATATTGCAGGCAGATTCTTCACTGTCTGAGCACCAGGGAAGTCCAAGAATACTGAAATGGGTAGCCTATCCCTTCTCCAGGTGATCTTCCCCACCCATGAATTGAACTGGGGTCTCCTGCATTGCAGATAGATTCTTACCAGCTGAGCTACCAGGGAAGCCCTTTTAAAGCATACCTAGGTTGAAGACAGCATTCAGGGATAAAAAATGGTAAAACCATTTCAAATTCGAAGCACAGGTTGTTTGAAAGTTATAGATGAATGGTTTTAAGCAAGGTCTCAACTAGCTCCCTGTGGTCAATTAATTCCACCTCTTTATGCTGGAAGACAAAAGTGGCTTTATCTCAAGTGTCCTGAATCTGCTTCATAGTAGTAGATGTTGGTATAACTGTCAGTTTGGGATTATCTATAAGTTTTTTTCCTGGGACCTGTCCTATTTTCAATTGTGGATTTCAAGCACCTTGACATGAGGTGCTATGTTTTACATTTTTTCTAGTGCCTTGTTTCTATGCAGTTAGGTACTTTTTACATTCTTCCCTCAGGACTACATCTTTACCTGGATATATAGTTCCAAGTGCTAATTATGGTGCTGCTGCTGCTAAGTCGCTTCAGTCGTGTCCGCCTCTGTACAACCCCATAGGTGGCAGCCCACCAGGCTCCCCTGTCCCTGGGATTCTCCAGGCAAGAACACTGGAGTGGGTTGCCATTTCCTTCTCCAATGCATGAAAGTGAAAAGTGAAAGTGAAGTCGCTCAGTCGTGTCCGACTCTTAGTGACCCCATGGACTGGAGCCTACCAGGATCCTCCGTCCATGGGATTTTCCAGGCAAGAGTACTGGAGTGGGGTGCCATTGCCTTCTCCAATTATGGTGCTGCTGCTGCTGCTGCTGCTGCTAAGTCGCTTCAGTCGTGTCCGACTCTATGCGACCCCATAGACGGAAGCTCACCAGGCTCCCCCGTCCCTGGGATTCTCCAGGCAAGAATACTGGAGTGGGTTGCCATTTCCTTCTCCAATGCATGAAAGTGAAAAGTGAAAGTGAAGTCGCTCAGTCGTGTCCAACTCTTAGTGACCCCATGGACTGGAGCCTACCAGGATCCTCCGTCCATGG
Organism: Tragelaphus eurycerus; assembly: GCA_935064755.1. NCBI lineage: Eukaryota > Metazoa > Chordata > Mammalia > Artiodactyla > Bovidae > Tragelaphus > Tragelaphus eurycerus. Next base: position 2,564,951 of record CAKXYN010000132.1, on the reverse strand, counting down.
GATTTTCCAGGCAAAAGTACTGGGGTGGGGTGCCATTGCCTTCCCTGATTATGGTGCTATGGTGCCAGTACCAGAGAAAGAATACCAAATGGAAAATGCAAATACTTTTCATGTGAGAGTGCAGGCATGGAGCAAATGTTGATGTAGCAGGAAGGAGCTGAGAGGATGAACTCCTTACTTCAAGTCCCTGCTCTGTCTCTCTTAGCTTCAATTGTTGGGTTGTGTTGCGAGGATCTATTTAAGGAAGTATATGCAGGAACAATCTATGAAAGTGTAAAATACTATGCTATATAAGGCATTACTACTCCAACCTTTTCTTCACCAGAACAGAGATGCTCAAGAGAGTACAACATTTAGGAGGAAGCACAGAATGTGTATGCGAGATTTAAAGTTGTCTGAATGTCACTTTTTAGTTTCAGCAAATTCTATTCTATTAATATATCATCTGATTTTAGTAGGAGTATAACCTGTATGTACCAAATCGTGGTCATTAAGGCTAAAATACTAAAGCCTTATCTAGAGGAATTTATTAGGAAATATCTCAGGAGCTACCTATGTACAATACTTTGTCCAAAAGGGCATTTTGTACATACAAATGGGCAAAATGCCCCAAATGCGCAAAATGTTGATGATTGAAAGGTTTTGTGACTAAATGTTATTTAAGTGCAATAATAGGAGCTTGATAAACATTGGAAAGTGGAGCAGAGAGAATTCTCTAAGTGATATCTGTAATGATATATTCTTGCTTCTGATAGACGCTTGAAGAGCAATGCAGATTCACAGACAAAACCAGGTCTGTCCACGAGAGTCCAGTTTCCCAAAATAGCTTGCAAGAATCCATAATGGAGGGTCTTGGAAAATTCCGATCCAACATTTGGATCGGAATTTTCAATCAAATAAACAAAAACAAGAGAAACAGCCAGGCTCAAAAGAATTGATTTTTCTAACTTCCAGAACAAAACTCTGCATTTGAGCCTGCTATCTTTGGCTGCCTTCAGTCTGTCCTTAAATTTGAAATCTTATAAGCAATGCAACCACTACTTTGAGAAATTATTTTGTAGTCTAATGGATCTCATTGTCAGGAAATGGTTTTTGATATTCAGCCAAAATCAAGCTTTCCAGAAACAACTTTTATTTGTGCATTTCCCTCCTTTAATATTTATGGCTAATGTAGATATTTCATTTATGGGCTTCTTTTTTCAAGCTTCAAATTGGTGGATGAGGAAAGGAAGATGAGAAGAATTTCTTCGAGAATTTCTTTCTTTTCTTCTCCTTATCTCCAGTAAAGTGAACTGCTAGTGCAGACAACTACTTTTCCACTGAGAGTATGAGAAATTCTTACAAGGAGAAGCAGCACAGACAGGTGGGAATATTTGAACAGTACTTTGCAAGAGCTGCTGCTGAAAGTTCACCAAACAAACTAAATCTGTAAGAAGACTACTTCAACAGCTTTACAAGTCTTTGTATTGCCATCATTCATTGGTAACTGGGGAGTTTTTACAGCCTTTCAAATCTTAGAGTCCTTTCAATCACTAGATGCCTTAAAGGGACAGAAAGCCTTAAAATGTGCTCCCGATCTCCCAAGTTGAAAAAGATACATAGACAGAGGGGGGAAAAGTCAAACAACAATACAAAAAGCATTAATGCAAAGAACAGTGGGGTCTCTCCCTAATTTGACTTTCTCTACAGGTGGCCTGCAGCTGCGTCCAAACAGGTTACTCCATTGCCTTCCCATGAGCACAACAACAAAGTGCTATCTGTATTCACAAGAATACATTTAGTGGCAGAGACTGATTCAGGTCTAAAAATAAGAAAAAAGCATTTTTCCTGCATAGCCTGAGGTAACTGTGCACCAGCGGAAGACAGTAGCACTCTTGTCTCCCTGGCTGTGCCTGAACATAAAGGAATCAGAAACCTACTTCACATGACTCGAGGAGGCCCAGGGCCAGTGAGGAGTTGATTCATTTTATTTACATCCCTATGAGTCCCACTGACTACATACAGCAGCAGAGCAGGCCAAATCAATAAGGAATATTCTGTTTTCAATGGCCTTCAAGGTAGACTATACCTATAGATTGAGATTGATATATGTGTTTAAATAAGTGTTCTATCATGCTGGTCAACATTATGCTGAAGCATGCAAAATTAGAGCACGCCTATTGGGTTTGGCTTTAAAATAATTGATCAGACCGCCTTTACTAATCTGCTTTAAAGACACACTCCCTGCCTACATGGTGACTTAGTGATGAAATGACAAAAAAAAAAAAAAAAAGAAAACCGGAAAAAAGTTTATATTGGACAGATAAGCCTCTTAAAATTGATTTATAATTTATGTCTTAATACTTAATATCTTTTGAAATGAGATTTCAATTACATTGCTTCTTGTATGTAACATTTACACGTGAGGGAGTTCAGCCTGTTTCTGGAAAGTTTTCCTACTTTCCCTTTTTCCCTCCTCTGTCCTCCATTCCTTTCTTCTTTTTTTTTTTCACATTTCCCTTCTTATCTCTAAAGCATGAATTTTATTTTTTTCTTTCATGAAATTTCTATTCTTTTTCAATTCATCAGGCTGATTTAAGAGCAGATCAGTAAAAGGTGCTCTCCCCATTCACCTCTGCCAAGAAAGAAAAATCTTACCCCCTCCATCTTCCCTGGAACACCATTGTATTTCCATTATCATGACCAAGCAAATCATCTTTGAGATATGTTTAATTCCCTACTGACCCAAGAAGTGTGAATCTCCACTTGCCTTCTAAGTACAGGTCTCATGAATAATTTTACTTCTTCAATTGCTACACTCCAGAACTGTCTTCTTTTAAAACTTTTTGATAACTCTGTGTTTTCCCGTCCACTCAGAAAGCCATACAATGTTATTTTTGTAATGTGTACATGACAACCATTAGCAAAACTTTTCTCTACTTTGGATATCCAGATGGTTCCAATTTCTTTCCCTATTTCTCTTTAAACCTCCACCTATATTGTTTTATGAAGATATATTATTTTAGAATACCTCATAATATACTTTTGCTGATGCATGCCAAAAAGAAAGAAGAGACTAACTTATTTGCCTTTTGAATTCAATAAAGAGAGAAAGAATTAATGAATGCTTTATTGTTTTATGTAATACAAGGCGAAAAAAAAAAAAAAAAAAAACAACCCTGAAAAATGTATCTTTGAAAGGGTAAGTGTCCAGTAGTCTATGCTCATTGTAGAGTGAAGGTTCACAAATGGGACTGGGGTAAGATTAACAAGTCACTCCCAAAGGAAGTCACAAACAACTGGGTGTACTTAGGGGGAAAAAAAAATCCAAGATAAGCTATATAATAGTTTCTTATTTTAAATGAAACACACAATACAATGTGGTTTGAAATAAGACTTTTAAGAATTAGAATGGAAAACTTTAAATCCTGCATCATACAAGATTTTCAACACCAGATGAAGTAAAAATGCTCAATTATGTTCTCATGATTGAGATATGAAAGACAAATAGCAAGGGAAAATTGAGAATCTCCAACTCACTCTAACCAGGGAAATCATACAGCTCAGGATTTAAATGGTCAAGCCCTATGGTCAGACAACCTCCTCCCTCTTGTGTTTGAAACTAGCAACATTTGCTTGATCACTGGCTACTGCTAATTTTTAAGGTTTATGAATTCTTGCTGTATCAGAGAAAAGAGAATTAATTTCAAAAACTTTTTCTATTGTCTTTTACTTCTTATTACGTCTATGTCGAATTTCCCTGGGCAAGAAACCTTCTACCATTAACGAAAGAAAACATCTTTGAAAAGACAGATTGTCAGCAAAATATTATAAACTCATGAAATCCAAGCAAATCTACAGACCACCACATTGTAAAATACATGTTAAAGATATCAAGAGAAATTGAATCATATTTGGAGAGAAAGTCAGATAACTTATTGAGGTTTCTTCAAATCCAGCAGTTGAATTATAAATACAAGCTTTGAAAACCAGTTTGGGACTTCTACAGCAATTGATGCTTTCCAGCTAAACTTTTAGAACTACTGCTTTAGTACAGAGTTTGGCAAACTATGGCCCATAGAACAAAGTTAGCTCAAACATAGATGGGTAACATTTTAAAAATAGGTCATATTTTAAATATGCCATGCTTCAAGAAATGTCATTCATATAGGTGGTATATTTTAAATGGTAAACTTATATGAAGTTTCTTAGTTCTCAAAAAAGTATTATATTGGGACTAAAAAGAATAAAATAAAAAATAAATGTGCATTTGTGCAAATGAACTACTTAAGATCACTTGCCGGTTTCCCAAAAGCATCAAAAATATTACATTGCTGCTGCTGCTGCTGCTGCTAAGTCGCTTCAGTCGTGTCCGACTCTGTGCGACCCCATAGAAGGAAACTCACCAGGCTCCCCTGTCCTTGGGATTCTCCAGGCAAGAATGCTGGAGTGGGTTGCCATTTCCTTCTCCATTGCATGAAAGTGAAACGTGAAAGTGAAGTCGTTCAGTCATGTCCGACTCTTAGCGACCCCATGGACTGGAGCCTACCAGGATCGTCCGTCCATGGGATTTTCCAGGCAAAAGTACTGGGGTGGGGTGCCATTACCTTCCCCAAATACTACCTTAGCCAGTACCATTTAGCTAACTATAGACAAGGACTTTAAAGGTTAGTTTTTCTGGCGATTGACTTAATCTGCTTTATGGGACTCTATGCTCCTTCAATATAGTGGACAATTTCACATGGCAATTAAATGAAATGAGGTTTATAAAAGCCATTTAAAGCAGTAAAGAACTATGTAAAGTGGTAGTCATGGTTGTGATACTAGTGGTAGAAGTAGGTGTTTAATAAATATTTGTTGGATGAATTAAATGTTGGCTCCATTTTGAACCATAATTTTAAGAGTTTTAACTGCTGAGAAGAATATCATGCAGATAAAATGTCTGTTTCAGATCTGAAAGTCGACTGAGTTACATATAATATGAACACTCTGCTGGTTATGCAATGCTTGGAATTCCAAGTGGGAGTTTTACTCATGGAAGAAATACAGTATGTGGCCCTGTGACTAAAAGATAATAGGAACTATTGAAGATGGAGATTTTTCCACTTGGTCCTGGGCACGGAATCAAAATCTAAGTTTAACTTGGTGATATTTAAAAATGCATAACATGCAAAAGTCTGCAATCATTCTGTTTCTCAGCTAGTGAAAATAGAAGTCTACAGCCTAGTATGTGTCAATTTTGAAAATATAGCCAAATCAGACCGACAAGAAAAATCTTAAGTAAATAACTTCATCCATGTGTTTAGTACCATCCACAACTCTATGCCAAATTCACTTCAAGTTCCCTTCTTCAGCAACTTCTTTTATAACATGTGCCTGCAGCTATTAACTATCTGAAGTGTTGATGAGGAAAGAAATTACTTCATGGTTATGTTTTAGGGGGACATTTGGAATTCAGCACTACATTTGAAGGGACCAGCTTCAGCTTGAAAAAAAATCTGCTAAGAAAAACACCTGAATTCTAAGCAAACAGTTTAGCCATTTAAAACTCACTGAGGCAGATACACATGATAAGAAATAGCAGAACTGGCAGAAGAGAGAGAGAAAGAGAGTGAGAAAAGTGATCCATGTCCATAAGTAGCAATGGATAGGAACTTAAGTTAAACTGGAAATTCATGATGAATACAAACTATATGAGAATATTAAACATTTGATTTTTGGATGGAAAGTGCTTTCTGTTCTTTGAGGCTTATTTTTCTGTTTTTTTTTTTTTTTGCAGTGATATTTTCATTTGTTTATCATTTACTATTTGTTAGTAATTGACAATTTTTTCAATGTATTTTTGTTAACACAAAATCATTTTTTCCCTCCTAGCTGTGAAATATTCGAATGGCTCATGCTCAAGTTTACTTTTGAAAGAATTGTGTATTAATAAGAACTTACAGGTGTACATATGTTTCTCAAAGTACATTGTTATTTGCTGGTAGGAAAATTACTTAGGCTCTCATCTATGGACAGCAAAAACACTATTCAAAAGTCCATGTTTATTGAAATGACTTACTGCTGTTTTTCCAAGTGGAAGTATTTAGAAGGTTAGCATTCTGTGAATAGACAAATAATTTTCGCAATAGCTAACATTCCTTCCAGAATACATCACTTGTATTCCTGTTTGCTATTGATGTTTGGTTTTTAAGCAAATGCATAGACCTCTTTAAGACTCTTAAGTTTTCGACCCTGAGAAACGTACCTCTCCTCTTCTATCCAGAATATTTCTTAGGATTTCTATCTTCTGTGTGCACACTCTCTATCCTCAACAGAAATAAAACAAACCTTCTATTTAAAGAAGAGACTGCTGCAGGCTGGGTAGGACAAGCAGGGTGTGATAGAGACATACAAGCTTTGGCTGATCTTGTTGGGTGGCTAATCCAGCTCCACTTCTAAGTTCCTTCCCTGCGGCCACCTTCCAGCTGTGTGCTGTGCCCTGCTTAGTTGCTCAGTTGTGTCTGACTCTGCAACCACATGGACTGTAGCCCATCAGGCTCCCTCTGTCCATGGGGATTCTCCAGGCAAGAATACTGGACTGGGTTGCCATGCCCTCCTCCAGGGGATCTTCCCAACCCAGGGATCAAACCCAGGTCTCCTGCATTGCAGGAGGATTCTTTACCATGTGAACCACCAAGGAAGCCCAAGAATATTGGAGTGGGTAGCCTATCCCTTCTCCGGGGACTTTCCCACCCAGGAATCGTACCAGGGTCTCCTGCATTGCAGATAGATTCTTACCAGCTGAGCTACCAGGGAAGCCAATGGTGGCCATGTGAGAACACAGTGGCTGAGAAATTTTACCATGTGTATTTCATGTAATACCATCTAAAGTCTTTACATCTCTCCATAATTACTGTAGACCTTGGAAGCTACTAACTTTGTTTACTCCCCTACCCAGTTTATACACTACTTTTGACAAGATTTCATCTGTCTCTAGATTTACACTCCACAAATGTATCATTGTTTTACAGTTTCTTTAGATTTACTCTTAAGTTTAGTTTCTTCACTAATCTTTCCTTCTAACAGTTCAGACATTTCTTCTGGCATAATTTAATTCCTTACTGAAACACATTCTTATAATACTGTTTTGAGAGAGTCTGTTGATGTTAAACTCTCAGATTTGCTTGCTTGAGGTTGTTTCTATTTTGCTACAGAATAAATATAGACACATGTTATTAGTTGAATGTTTTTTTTTTTCATGTAAGAAAAATGCCACTTATCAAACTACCTTTTCTATCTTTCTGTACCATTTTTAAGTTAAATATTTACCTTTTGAGATTAAAGTCTCTCTTTCTCCCTTAAATTAGATTTTCGAAGGGAACAATAAGAAGGAATTATTAAGCTGATTAATACTTCCTATTAAGTGACTGACTTAACATTTTAAGGGACAGCTGGACAGGGCAGTTCTCATGCTTGGCCTCCTGGTTTCTTTTAGAAAGGTCATATGAGGGAATTTCCACATCAGCTGGATTAAAGGTAGATTTTCTATCTGCATTAGCATCGGAATTAAGATACATAAGCCAATATGTATTATACATAATATAAACTATAATAATTTTTCCATAGCTCTTACAAAAGAATATCAATTTTATGTTTATCTCTCTATTATCATATTTTATATTTAAGCAAATCAACTACCAAGTGATAATAAGAGAAGTCCTGAATTCTGCCATGTTTCCTAAATTGTAAATTCTCAAAAGTTCTTTTTTATATCACTGTAATTTCAAAATGGCTATAAACATGTATTACTGTTAGGTGAAGGTGGTGGTTGATGAGAGGGATAGGAAGAGGAAAAGAAAAGGAAAGGAAAGCTTAAATTAGTGAGAAATAAAATTATGGTCAATTTTGGTTCATTTAAAATAGATTATTATATATTATTGAGGATAATAAATGATTCTTGGTGGAATTCCTTAAAGGATCTGAATTAGAGATTAGTGATGAAGGTTTTAGAGTTAGAACACTACTTTGGTGAAGAAAAACTTTTACAAGTAATTTATAAGGCTTAAAAATGTCCCTAGAATTTTGGAAGCATTTTTTGAAGATTTTTTTGCATAATAAACAGGTAAACATCAATCTATTCCATCTCAAGTATATATGAATCATTAATTAGTGAAATCTAAATTATTTGGAAGGATGATACAGACTATTCTAAAGATCTGGCTTAATGATTCTAAATAAAAATAAGGATAACAATCGAAGTAAGGGTTCAGACAAATGCTAGTTTATATGTAATTTAGTTTCAAGAGTAATTATTTTAATTTTGGGCAAGTTGGGTAGATTCACAAATGGCTACTTTTATTCAAATCATCATTGTTCCTCTCTTCCAAATGATCTGATTTCGTCAACCCCATTTCTCTGGGGTTGTTATGACATGAATTGAAAGTTTTAGCATTCTTTGAACAGTAAAAAATAAAATCTCTTGTTTGCTTCTAATTTCAGTAGAAACTTGCTTCACACAGGAAATAGCAATCTAGATGTTTCTCTTCATATTGACTCAACCTAAAATTTTCATTTTAATGAGAATTAGACCATGGCATTTTTCCTTAGCAAAGCCACATTTCCATTCCAGGGACTGTGTTTTAATTCCTGGTATAAACTGAACATAATCCTGAAGAGTAGAGTCAATACCACCTCCTCTCTTGGCACAAAACAAGATGGTTTGGGGAAAAATTTGAGACTGTCTGTTTATTAAGGAACCTAAATTCACCCTCACCTTAAAATTTTTTCTTTACATAAAAGGAATGCTTAAAAGCCTCAAGTTAACAATCAATCTTAGTCTAAGAGCTGGATCTTGGTTAGAATATAAATTCCCCTGAAAAAGACAATACTCTTAATACCTAATATTTGTGGGTTTCAGATACTTTTCTGAGAGTAGGTTTTAGAAAAGAAAAAGAGAAAGAAAATACAGAGGAAATATGTCTCTTAGAGGACTTAGAAGGTATCCTGAAGGAAAGGACTAGTGGACTAATGTTGATAAATTTCTGCTTCCTCAGAATCTTATCAAGGGCTTCCCCAATATTCACGCATGAATACATTCTTTCATCCCTTTGATTAGTTTTCATTGGTATGTCCTGTGTTCTAGACTGTGCTAAGGATTGGGGCTGCAAATTGAACGTGGTATATTTTCTGTTTTTAGGAATCTACTCTAGTGGAAGAGGATGTCACCAACAATCAAAATACATAGTGACAAATGTGTAAGGGAAGACTATAAGAGATTCCACTGGAGGATTATGCAAACTAAATGGACTATTGATCTATAAACTCTTTTTGAAGTTAAAATATTTATTTACAGGAACATGAGATGATGCTAATTTAGTATAATGTACACTAAATTTAGTCAACCATTGCTGGCCTTATATAACCAGCCCTAGGAATGTCTCACCACATTTCTTCTCTGAAGATACAGTGCTAGCAAAGCTTAAAATATTTTAATATCTGGTCAAGTCAGCTGCTCTGACAGCAATTGATTTGCTGAATGTCAAATCTGTTCACACTGGAATTTAATGGGTTTTAATAAGGTTGGGGATTGGATAAATCTAAATAATGTTTGAATAAGTATTTACCAATTTAACTTTTTATATTTTGGTTGAATAGGAGGTGTTTATATTTCTAAACATGGATTTACATCCTGGGCTTGATGGCAGTACCACTATTCATTTTATGGATTATAATATATCTTGACACAATCCAGGGAATTTGAAGGTAGAGTTGACACTCCATCATTTGCTTGCACAGTTGTGTCTTTTCCTAAAACTGAACAACTTAAGCAGGGGATGATTATAGACCTTAACTTTGACACTGCTGACATTTGTCACCTTATGCCATAACATTAACATTATTTAAACATATTTGTGGAAGAGCTTCCCGATTGTTCAAAGCACAGTCTAGCATTCTGAAATGTACAGGCTCCTGTAACATTTGCTCCGTCAGCAATCAACACATCAGCTTTTCTTTGAGAGGTAAATATTATGTGTCATGTTCCATAGGGGAAAACAGTAAGACTGCTATGACATGGTCTTTGATAATTTTTCCTCCTATTTTCCCTTTGTTTCAGAGGTTACTTGTATCAGAAATGAAAGAGGCTGTGAATTTCTCTTTGTCCTTCATCAATCAAAGCTGATCAATTATAAGACCAGCAAAACTGGATCACAACTCCAAGCTACATGGTCATATTACACTCATATTATTACTAAAAGCCACATCTATATTCCAAACTTGGATACTATAACCCTTTTGTCATTTTCCAATAAAAAGACCATACCAAATAGGCCGAGCACACCGTAATTAGCAGCTGGCAGAGAAAGCTGTAAATCTGTATGAGTTCTGAACGATTTGCTTACATTGTTGCTTTGTTGACAAATGATGCTGTACATGTTAATGTTCCTGAAATGTCCCCATTGCACCTGATGTGCCAATAAATGCCAGCCAGCTGTATGAATTATGGAAATAAGATTTTTGTTTATGAAGGTATCCCAGACATTTATTTTACAGCATTCCTCTCGACAGATTTAATGTCTGGAGTTACGTTGAGAAGATATTTGCTACCTGACATAATGGATAATGGAAACTTTAAAGGCTTTTTTTTCCCTCCTTTTAATGATGAGATTAATACATCCACACACGCACACACATGCACACACATATATGTATTTGAACATTTACCTTTTGACTTTATAATTTTCTCTTAATTTTTTAACATCATGCACTCCTGCTCAAGAGTAAAATAAGTTATAAATTTCCAATTAAGATTATTAGGGATGAATATTTAGAATTATATACTGATAATTTTCATTTCCACTCCAATCATTCTTTTAGTATGTATGTGAACAGCACAAAAATATTTTGTACACATTGTATTATTTTGCATTTGTTGATCTGTTACTTTATTGTTGATCTAAAAAAGGTGTGTGTGTAAGTCATGTCCAGCTCTGAGATCCCGTGGATTGTAGCCTGCCAAACTCCTCTGTCCATGGGATTTCCCAGGCAAGAAAACTGGAGTGGGTTGCCATTTCCTTTTCCAGGAGATCTTCGCTACCCAGGGATCGAACCCATGCTGCCTGCATTGCAGGAAGATTCTTTACCACTGAGCTATCAGGGAAGCCCCCCAAAAGCTTTACATGTGGGTATTTCTTTTACAAGTTAGTACTCTTGTACTTTCTTTTATAAGACTAAAAGTACTTTCTTTTACAAGTTGTAAATAGCTTTATTTTAATATACTTTAAAATAATGTATTCTATGACTAGGGGATCCTACAAACTTTGTCTCATTGCCCATGGCACCACAAAACCCCTTTATTCAGATGAGAGAGTTAATTTATTATCAAAGAGCTCTCATATGAGATAAAATTACCTAATCTTATAGTAATCATAAAATAACCGCTAGTTCTGAAACTGACAAACACCGTCATAAATTAAATCATACTAATTTAAAAGCCTTTTCTCTAGCATAAGTATAAAATGTATAATTCCAAGGTATGAATACTAGCCTTCTCAAGTTTTAATCTTCAAAACATTTTCAGATGGTTGCTCACTATTGTATTTGAATTATTATACTTTTCCATAGGTCAAAGGGGATTAGAAATTATTATTTTTGGACTATAGTAATACTTTTGTCTTCCATTTTCATACCAAGAATGAACTCAATCAGTACCAGAACTGTTGATAATACATGGCCAATAAGATTTTGAATTTGATTTTGATCTCCAAAGGATTTGCCATATCGTATGGCACGTGATTTAGAAAAGAACCAATGAGTAAGGCTAAGTTGCCTTCCCTCAGTGACTGGTTACATGGTTTCTCATCTGGATTAATTTGTTTAGTTGATTTTTACATACTTAGGCCAATGTGCTTTGTCCACAGAATTTTTGATATACCTTTACACATCCTAATCAAGATCTCTAAGCTACCTAAAGTCTCAAAACTGTAGGAAAAAAAAAAAAGCCTCATTATGGAACTTTGAACAATGGCACCTTAGGGATGATTAACATACAAATAGGGAGGGAAGTCAAAACACCTTTGTGACCAAAGGCAATTCCCTTCAAATGTTTCTTGCCTCACAAAAGAATCCAGATGGCAAAAATGATACTTAAATAAATGCTGGCTAAAGCTCAATTCTTCTGGTTCACATTGGCTACAATAGACACTCACATTTATATATTAACCATTTCACAGATTTTGTGCAGAGAGTAAGCTACATGTCCATAGGCCTATTGTGTTTAAAGAGTTAAGTCTCCAATTCTTGGCATTGCTGCTTTAGTCTGTATTTGCTCAAAGGAGGATTAAGGGTAATGTGCAGCAGAGGAACAACGTAAGGGGACCTGGATTATATCTCTCTTCTCAATATACCTGCACAACGGGAAATGTGGGGCTCCAGACTCCACTCTCCATGTTTTATTTCACGTGCATGGAATTCATTGAAACTAATGGGAAGGAAATTATAGTTGCCTCACAGGTCTCCTAACTACAGGTTTCTGTGTGGATAAATTTAACTTGTCAAGATTTCTTACAGAATGACACAACAAAAGTCAAATAGTCAACGAAGAATAGCAGGAAAATCTACAAGTATTCAATTCCCCCATTTTGGTTAAATAAAACCAGATACATCATAGGCAAAGATCAGAGTGTGACTGGAGACTTTCCAAAACGATACTATAATTTCTTACTGAGTTGTGAAGTTAAACACACACAAAGTAATAAATATCTAGAAAAACATAGTTCATCTAATTATCTGAGTATAATTTTAAAATTAATTTTTATAGGCAAATCTTTTCATATATTCCATTAGGATACAAAGGATTGACATTCAAAAAATTAAAAGGAGTTGTTAAATGGTGTTTGACTATTAATCATTCAGAAAGAGCATTTCATCCAGGAAATACTGAATATAATAAATAAATAGCTGAAACAGAGAAATGTGGTATGCCGCTTTATGGGGCAAAGTAAAGCAGTAAAAGAAAGTTTCTTCAAACATGAGTCCTTCTAAAAAGAGAGTTACAAGAAATTTTATCCCAGCAATATTTGCAGAATAGTAAGAAAGTAATAATAATAACCTTTGTCTCACTTGCATTTGAAGTTGGAACTTCACAAGGTAGGATTATTAATTTTGTGTTATAGTTGAAGAAGCAAAGTCCTAAGATGTTCTAACTTTTCAAGGCTGTGCCAGTTTTACAGAGCAAAGCTTGAATTTATCCTAGGCCAATGTGACTCCAGAATTCACATTTTAAAGCACAAATTATTTTGTGCTTAGAAATGACATGTGCTGATTGTCACTATCTAATTTTATAATGTAATGAATGTGTTTTGGAAACTTTACTGAAAAATGGAAAGCAAAGCCAAGTGGATTGGGGAGGAAGATTCTCTGGACAGAAGAGCTGCAAGGAAAGGATAAGTAACAAAAATAGTTAACAAAGTATTTGTGAACAGTAAGGTGGGATACACCAAATGGATACTTTTGGAAATTTACAAGAAGAATCTTTTTCAGGGTCCTCAGTGCATGATATCCTAAATTCACATAGGTCATCATCAGGAGAAGTTCTGAATTGGATGCCTAATTTTTGTGAACAAATATCTCCTGAGTACTTGTCCACTTCAAAATGAGAACTTGTCCACTTTACTGTTTACAATTACTTTATTATTTTTTTTGCTACTAATCATGCCCTACAAACTTCTGTCTGTCCAGAGGATCCTCTTTTCCAATCCACTTGGCTTTGCTTTCCATTTTTCAGTGAACTTCCCCAAATGAGACAATCATCTGCAATAAGTACTGAATCAAGGGAGAGAAAATATATACAGATTAACTACTAAGAGCTAAATATTTGAAACTGCAACAATACTACTCACCAACTCGTAAAAAAATGCCCACCCCCACCAAGTTTCAGTCTCACTGTTTTTCACTAGCCCCAAAAGTCCGCTGAGCTAGGGCCATATCTTACTCATTTTGACACTCTGTTGTTTTGTACCTGGAACATATAGGCCAATGAATTCATGTTTGTTAAAGAAAAGTGACTGCAGACTCAAGAAGCTTACCCTATACCTAGAGTGAGGCAGAATTTAAGATAACACTATGGATCTTGACACAGTATGTAAAAAGTACATTGACATTAGATTCATATCAATCCTAGGTTTGACTTTTGACTTTGTCACCTACTAGCTTTGTGCCCTTAGGCAAATTAACCTTACTAACTGTTTGCTTATCAGCTCAATTGAGACAATAATGTCTACTACTTTGGGCTGTAAGTTTATTAAATGAGATAATATTTGTAAATCACATCATGCAATGGTGGTATATAATAAGTGTTCAAGAAATACTGTTAAAGATATGGTGGTTTTGAGAAAGTAAAAAAAGCAAATACTGGAAATGACTCAAACCTGTCATCCTAGGTTAGTAAGAGCAGTCAAATTTTGTAGGCAGTAGAGTATACACAGAGAAAGTAGATTTCTTAGAACAGAGATTAAATTTCTCTATCATTTCAGTGACTAGTGATCATTTAAGTGGAGACATATTTTTAGGCAATAAAAACCACACTTGTAATAATATACTGAAAGGCAGGAATTAAGGTATAGAAATAAAGGTTTGAGAATAATTTGATTGCAAGTGATAGCTGAACTATGCAAGTTCTCTGAAGAGGGAGTAGAGAAGAGGGTCTAAAGTTGAACTTTCTCCAGCCTAGTTCAACAGGTGAACTATTGATACAGATAAGGAACCAACAAAAGGGACCCTAAGGCCTTTTTAAACTCTTCAGATCAGATCAGTCGCTCAGTCGTGTCCGACTCTTTGCGACCCCATGAACTGCAGCACGCCAGGCCTCCCTATCCATCACCAGCTCTCGGAGGTCACCCAGACTCACACCCATCGAGTCAGTGATGCCATCCAGTCATCTCATCCTCTGTCGTCCCCTTCTCCTCCTGCCACCAATCCCTCCCAGCATCAGAGTCTTCTCCAATGAGTCAACTCTTCGCATGAGGTGGCCAAAGTACTGGAGTTTCAGCTTTAGCATCATTCCTTCCAAAGAAATCCCAGGGCTGATCTCCTTCAGAATGGACTGGTTGGATCTCCTTGCAGTCCAAGGGACTCTCAAGAGTCTTCTCCAACACCACAGTTCAAAAGCATCAATTCTTCGGCGCTCAGCCTTCTTCACAGTCCAGCTCTCACATTCATAGGTAAAAAAGGCCATGGAAGAAGGCAATTGGTTGGGGAAGTCAAACATGTATGTGAATTTACTATAGAGCATTGGAAACATGTTCCAGCCAGGGAGGAAATGTATTAAACTGAACAGAAAATAAAAAATTCCAGAATCATTTAATTTTCAACATAGTACAGGTGGTATTTCTTTGTGGGAGAATTTCTGATGAGTATGCCCAGGAGGGACACAGTCTAACTTAACTAATTAGTTATCCATACTTTTTCTCTTCTGTTCATAAAAGCAAACTGGAATGCAATGAGAGTGTGATTTTTTAAAAATGGAAACCTTGGTTTTTCTCCAATATATTTAGAAGATAAATAGCTTGAAAACATGAGTACTTAAAGCAATTGAGATCACTGTTCTAGAATGTGATAAAGGGTAGAAAGCCAGATGGAGGGCCTACCTAGAGGGTACCATTGGTGCTCCAGATCACTTATCCAAAAGGACTCTAAAAGATCACTTCAAATGTAATGAGTAGGGAGAATTTATAGTATTAGAACTACTCGTAGGAGGAAAACTATACATAGTTCTTTGATAAGCTGTTTGGCAAGGAGGAGAGGAGCTAAAATTCTAGGTGATTATGCTTGAGTAAAACCAAAATACTGTTAAACTGTTTTCTAAGGAAGTTATGCCCAGTTAACAGAAAGGTTTTTAAGATATACTGAATGGGGTCTACATGATGAGGTACTGGCAACAATAGACTTCTTTTCTATTATACTTTTTCTAATAGACTTTCTTTTCTAATACACTCCAACCCCAGTATGGAGCTTGCCTTTCAGTTCAGTTCAGTTCAGTCGCTCAGTCGTGTCCGACTCTTTGCGACCCCATGAATCGCAGCAGGCCAGGCCTCCCTGTCCATCACCAACTCCCGGAGTTCATTCAGACTCACATCCATCGAGTCAGTGATGCCATCCTGCCATCTCATCCTCTGTCGTCCCCTTCTCCTCCTGCCCCCAATCCCTCCCAGCATCAGAGTCTTCTCCAATGCGTCAACTCTTCGCATGGGTGGCCAAAGTACTGGAGTTTCAGCTTTGGCATCATTCCTTCCAAAGAAATCCCAGGGCTGATCTCCTTCAGAATGGACTGGCTGGATCTCCTTGCAGTCCAAGGAACTCTCAAGAGTCTTCTCCAACACCACAGTTCAAAAGCATCAATTCTTCGGCACTCAGCCTTCTTCACAGTCCAACTCTCACATCCATACATGACCGCTGTAAAAACCATAGCCTTGACTAGACGGACCTTTGTGTCAAAGTAATGTCTCTGCTTTTCAATATGCTATCTAGGTTGGTCATAACTTTCCTTCCAAGGAGTAATCGTCTAGAAATGTTTAATAAATATTTATATCAGTTTAAAGAAGGGACAAATGATTGGTGTTCTTTGGAGGTCAAATGATAAGTTGGACCATAGCACAAAATTATTATCCCACCAGTGGTGTCCACATGTCTCCAAATAGTTCAAATGGAGGACTGGCACTACAGAAATTGTTATGAAAGAGGAAAGATGAAAGAAAGGGAGGCCTTTATCCTTTACTTTGGGAAGGATAAAATCAACTAAAGCAAGAGGCATTTGGGAAGGAGTAGTATATTTGATTTGTTTAGAGTAATTCATTAGAAAGGAAGATATTTTTCCAGGAATATTTAAAGATCAAAACACAATGACACAAACTTCAAAAGTCCAGAGGAACTTAGGTCTTAGATTATTTCATTTAAAAAGCATCTAGATTGAGTGCTTTGAAAACATACCCAAAGCAATAAAGACTGAAAAAAAAAAAATAGGACCACAACAACACTAACAGCAAAATCCTTCAAATCTTCAATAAAACAAAAAAGTAGCCAGAGCTTTGAACTATACACAGTCATGTGTACCGTGAACTACTATGGAATCTACCAATATGAGGAAAGAAACTATCAGTAAGAGCCAACACAAACTTCAGAAATGGAAGAGAAAAGGGGTTTCCTTACAAGTGTCATAGTTTCGAGTGTGATATCTGATGATCCAACAGAATCCCAGGTCTGAGAATGGAATGGGTGCAGCCTGTGAGTAGGCAAATATCCTAGAAATTTATGCCACAGAAAGTCAAGGAAGGTAGCATGGAAGCAAAATCATTTTATTGTTTATTCCCCGGTTACTTAGCTGAGGAAAAGTTCCAAAGAGGAAACTGCATGGAGGGAGATAAAACAGAAATTTGCAGGTTCCAACAAACAGAGCTGTGTTGCTGAGAAAGAGAGAGAAAGATTAAATTGCCCATTTCAAGGATTAGTGGTAATCAGAAAAAATAAGTAAGGATTACAAAAGTACCAAGGTATCATTGTTTAGATAAGAATAAAAAGACAAGGGAATATAAGTTATAAGAGAAATTATTCAAAAAACCAGGAGAGTTCAGGCAAATAGTTATCTACAGTTGAAAAAATATCAATAAAATTTATCAGAAATTTAATTTTTTAAAAATTTTTTAAAAGAGCTATACATATTCAAAGGGAGAAAAACAAGTTGATCAAGCTCAGGAAACAAGTGAAATAAAAAAAAAACAACGTAAAAATGTCAAAGTAGAAGAAAACTTGCATACATATATAATTGAAAATACGGGATGAGATATAGACTAGAAGAAATTAAACAAAATGAAAAGGTTAAATGCATAAAATATGCCTGAATAATTTTATGTATATGAATAAAGGTGATTATAATACAAAGACAAAACTAGTGCTCTTTAAGATCAAAGAACAAATGGAACAGAAATAAACAATTAAAGATGAAATAGAAGAAAATTTTTGGAACTAGAGAAACATTTAAATTTTCTTACTGAAAAAATACACTTAGTTTCAGGAAAAATTGATACATATCCTAGTAGGTCTAAGGATAAATAAGAAGACACATGGTTTTCCATACAGCACAGGTAATTCGTATTAAGAGAGAGAGGTCAAAAAAAAGATTGGTGTTAGAAATCTTCATAGCAATGCTCCGTGCCTAATAAAAAGGTTTGCAAAATTGGGAAAAATTCATTCGGTAACTGGAGAGTAACCTACTCGTGCTCCTTTATTGGAAATGCAACTGGATAACAAAATGTAATAAATAAAGTTTAAATGAAGTCCTTGAGAATAAAGAAAACTTGGTAAAATGACGAGATGTGAGCATTTTTTCTTTTGTAGCATAGAACTAAGTCCAAACAACACTGGGAATAATGATTACAGATGTGAATGTTACACTTGTCAATAATACAATTCTAAATAAATTGAAGATCGTCTGGAAGGAAGAACACCTCCCAAATCTTTTGAATAGTAAAAATTTTACTCTAAATGGAAATAATTCTTTTTACTTCAAAATCTTAACATTTTCCTCAGGGTTAAGTTACCTTTAAGGAGCTGATTGCTCTTGGGTCAAATAAACATTTATTTGAAGTTTAGCCATTCTTTCAAACTCATTTACATTTCTTTTTCTTCTTAAAATTCAAGTAAAACTAAACATAAAACATTTTACTAAAAAAAAGTAACTGTGGCAGAGTCCCATTTTTATCTATCTTATTATCCATATCTGTCTACATCACTATATCAAGAGTCATCTCCAATGCTATTCACTATTAACATAATTATACATGTGTATATTTTATTATGTGTTTATTTACGAAATGACTACATGACATTTTTTTCTTTTTTCTTTGTGTATTTTTGTCTGTTTGAATTTCTGTAACAGTTAATATTTTAATACAAAAAGTTGTAAAATATTCTTTCAACAAACAGCAATATAACTGCTTAAGGTCAGAGCTGAGGTACTTTTATCACTCTACAGTCAATACAGAATTATAAAGAACAGTTACAGGCTTAAGCAAATCTCTACATTCTTTTAGTTTTAGTCAAGAGAACTATGAACCTCTTATAGGATTTATCTTGCATTTCTCTAAATTTAGAAAGGATATTTTAAGTCTCAAGATGATTTCTTAACACCCAGAATGTTTCTAATCCATCTCTCTATGCTTTTATCAATATGCTTAGGAAATGTAAAATTAGTTTCATAGCAAAAGTAAAACACAAAGATATTTTCAAGGGATTCCAAAGCCAAATACAAATTATTTGGTACTATTTAGAATTGTCTTCCACAGTGGTTCAGGAAGTGAAGAATCTGCCTACAGTATAGGAGACATAAGAGACACAGGTTCAATCCCTGGATTGGGAAGATCCCCTGGAGAAGGAGAAGAAAATGGCAACTCTCTCCAGTATTCTTGCCTAGGAAACCCCATGGACAGAAGAGCCTGGTGGGCTACTGTCAATGGGGTTGCAAAGAGTCAGACATGTACGAGCACGCACGTACATTTAGAATTACAGATTTCATTGTCAGTTGTTCTGATATGGTCTTATTTCATTTTCAGAATTTTTCAGGTATTTAGATTTTAAATTTTGCAACTGAGAATAAAAGATGTGTGACAAATTATTTACATTCATAAAAATTGCTTTGCGGAATTACAGCTTGACTTCAATTGGCTTCAGAAAATATAATATATGTCTATACTGTCAGATTTTTAATGCTCTAATTATCTAGATTATGTTGTAATAATGTTGCTGTTCTCTTCTAGAGTTTTTAATTTATCAGAATACTACAAATAAATAGATTGTGAACGTTCACATACTTTGATACCCAGAAAACTTGGAATTTACTGATTTTCTGTCCTGTCTTGTGTCTACACTGTTGCAATAATTTTACTCAAATTCTTTTGGACATTTACTTTCATGACATTTCTTTCCAAATATCTGACTTCAATAGAAGGCATCTTTAGCAGTTTGAAAAAATAAGAATGGTAAATCTTGGGTGATATTTTGGCATATTGCATTTATTTAATCTATTAGTTAATGGAGAATACAAACTATAATGCTTCCATTTTCAAATTTCAAATTTACCTAAAAGCATCTCAATGTAGGCAAAAGATAAAATTTAGTTGAAACTCTGAGAAAAGATGGGAGAAACTAGTTTTCTCAACCAATAAAATGCTTAAAAATTAGTAGTAGACATTTAACTATAAGTAAATAAAACTAGTATTTTGCAGTAACCAGGACAAAATAAATCCTTGGAGAAATCTTATTCATTATTATTTCTAAATATAAGAATTGCTAGTTTATCCTTGCTCACAAGAGGTCTTCCAGTCTGAGCTTTAACTTGATCTCCATGTTTAAATAAACTCAGACAAAATCTTAGAAATATTCCTGACAGAACCTAACTCCCTACATTAATTTTCGATTTGTCTAATTCAGAAACATTGTTTTAAACACATTCTGTTAAGTAAATCCATGCCATCTACCTTTTTGACTTATTTTTTTTTTTAATGAATGCAAGTAACATCAATCATGAATAACTTGACTTTCTATAAAAGTAACAGTTCATAAAAATCTGTAAAACTACTACTGGGAACAAACAAATTAAACAAATGACAATGTAAAATAATAAAACTGCTCTTGTCCTCCTCTGGTGGAAGAACTGCTTCTTCTATGGGACTAATACATCTTGCAGAAACAATTTTAGATAATATGTAACATATGGATTTAGTTTTTATTATTCTTCTAAAAGAAGATAATTATATTTATGTGATAAACTGTTCAGTTTTAGTAGCATGATGTTTATATTACCGGCCACTTAAATAATCTTTGACATGCTTGTATGTGGATCAGCAGCCTGCTTCTCTTGAAATCCTGTTACATTTAAGTCCTGTCTCTTTACAATGGCGGTCATGTGCACTCAGAGCATCAGGAATGCACTCTGGTCTCTACATGAGACTGACGGAAAAATTTCTTAGAGTGGATATAGCTAACACACATCCATCTCCTCTTCCCTTCCACACACCTTCCATATGAGTTCTCTCCTCTTCCTTAAGAGAAAGTTGGGACATGACCTCAGTCCGTGTTTGACAGAACGAAAGGAAAGTAGCTTTTGAAATTTTGCTTTTGCTGAATGAACATCAACTAGGCG
Organism: Tragelaphus eurycerus; assembly: GCA_935064755.1. Lineage (NCBI taxonomy): Eukaryota > Metazoa > Chordata > Mammalia > Artiodactyla > Bovidae > Tragelaphus > Tragelaphus eurycerus. The sequence continues at coordinate 2,543,800 of CAKXYN010000132.1, read as the reverse complement.
TTACCCGTAAAAAGTTTCTGAAATACTGTCTCCTTCTCACTCACTGGAAAGCAGGTTAGAGATGTATTTTATATTACTTTTTTCATCTTTATTTTTTAAATTGAAGTATAGTTGATTTATAATGTTGTGTTTGTTTCAGATGTACAGAAAAGTGATTCAGTTATACATACATAAGATCTATTTTTTCACATTCTTTTCCCTTATATCTATATTTTTCAGATTCCTTTTCTTTTTTCCTCTTTTCACATTATTACAAAATATTGAGTATAGTTCCCTTCACTATATAGTAGGTTCTTGTTGGTTATCTATTTTGTATATACTAATGTATATATGTTAATCCCAAACTCCTAACTTATCCTTCTTCCTCCCTTTTCTTGTTTGGTAACCTTAAGTTTGTTTTCTGTGTCTGTGGTGGGTATGTTTCTGCTTTATTTAAGTTCATTTGTATCACTTTTTTCAGATTCAATATAGAGTAAGATATGATATTTGTGAAGTTTTGTGGAGTAGAGAGAACCCTGTAGACATCTGACAAGTTGCCTTCCACAATTCATCTAAAAATGCTTAATAAAAGCAGAGAAAAGTTTGTCTCCACATCTTTCAGTGTGACTGCCCCCTCACTCACACAGACATTTTTGAAGGAGAGAAATGAATTTCCAAATTGTCACTTTGGCTCACTCCTCAGTTGCTGCTGTGTGTTTAGATAAGACTTGTTAAAAAGTGATGGAGTTTGCTTTGCTGACTTGTGCTTCTGTAATGAATCTCTTACAGAATAACAGTTGGCGTAGTATTTACCTATGCCCCTCCTCTCTGCTCTACTGAATGAGTTGAATAATTCTAATAATCAAAGGCATAGAGTCTGCATCTAGTTGAGAAGTGAAACCATGGGTAATTTTCAAATGGGTTGCCCTCAATTTTTGATGAATTGTCACAGAAACAAGAATTAACAAAATTCAAAAATCCCATCCACTAACGGACAGAGATCAGCATCTGTGGATGATTTCTTCTAACCCACTACCCTCATATTTCCTTTCCTGCCCCCCCTAGTAAAAACACACCCCTTTGCCTCATGCTTCCAATTTAGCTCAATCATGCCTCTTACTGGCCATTGCCTTGCAGGACACCAGCTGTCAAACATAGACGCAAGATATGAGGGTTTGAAATATAAAGCCTTATTAATGTAAAAGATGTGCACATCTTTATATCATGTCCAATATTAGACTCAAATAAGACTGCTCAGCCTGCAGAAGCAAGAACACAACTGCATCATAAACACTGGAAATGAAGGAATGCTAAATGGCAGTTATCACTTTCCAGAGTCTTTAAATGAGTAATCTCATCTCATCTCATCTCATTTCATGTCTTTCAGAGAAAGAAATGGCCCTGTTCCCATCTTTTCCAATCCCCTCCCCACCAATAAGGTGATTGTGAGAAAACCCCCATCTTTGGAAGGTTTTAAGAAACTGACTTTGAAGGTAAGATTTTGCTCTTCCATAGATTTTGAGAATCTAAAGTTAGGGGAGCTGCCAGGGGAGCTCAGAATATGTCATTTCTAGAATTGGAGCAGCTAATTTCATGCATAAATAAACTGTGCTGTTTTTTCTTTTTTGTAATAACTAAGTTAAGACTCATTTATTTCTATCATTTCGACACTAGTCCTCATGCCAAGTAGAAGAGGCAAAGGTGAGATGCAATACTTGCCCTAATAAAATTCAGGTCTACCAGTGAAAATACTGAGTGTTATGAAAAAAGCATGGATATAATGGAAAAATACAAGAGGAGGAAGGGTGAGGTCGTCTGTGCCTGAGGGACCTGAGGACAGTTTCAGAGATGTGATTTTAGCTGGATTTTGAAGGATGAACAGGAATTTGCAAGCATTTGTGGGGCTCTGGAGTGGAAGCCTATTCTGGGAAGGACTAAAGTGTGTGCATTGGTTCACACTGATGCACAAGCAGGCATAGAAAATTGCTGCTTTGACACCATTAACCCAGCTCTGCATAAAGTGATGCTATAAAAAATTTCAGCTTGTCTAACACATGTTATAGTATATCAGGATAGATGTTGCTTGGCTCCTGCATCTTCCGGCTTTTTGTGGAGCTAATTAGTCAAACACCTATGCTTGAAAACAAGGACTCTGTTAAGAATGTATATGTACGACTCATGTCCTTTGTCACTATACCTTTTCTCACTATACCTCAGTCTGAAGATGGATGTGATACTAGTACTTGCTACATAGGATTAATGTGATGATCAGTAAGAAAACGCTAATCAAACACTTGGCACACACAGTACCTAGCACATAGTAAGGGCTTGATAAACATGAGTTATCAGTCTCATCATCACTATTAAGCATCTATTATGTCACAAGTATTCTTCTGGGCACTTTAAGAGTAAAAATATACAATAAGATATGATGCTACTCCTGAGGATCAAGATGTTTTTGGTTGGGGATACAAGTCAACTGCAGAATTAGTGTAAAGAGAAATATACATATATGAATTAGTATTATGTACTAATGTAATAAAACCCTAGAAAATAGAGCAATTTAAGCATTAATTATTATAAAATAATATTGCAATAAAAACACGTAAAAAGAGGAAAAGTAAGGAAATAAGATTAATTCATTAAAGGAATTTGGAAATTGAGATGAATTTTGAAACATGGTCTAAGCAAGGGAATTTCAGGGAAAAAAAAGATCCAGAAAAGCGAGTCATAGTGGGGGAAGCAAATACACCTTTTTCTTCCTATAATGATTATATTTAATTGCAGGAACATAAGATTGGGTATGGGTTGAAAATAGCAGGATGTGGTTAGCTTCTGGAGAACGTGGTGAACTCTGCAGAAATTTATCTGGATTTTACACTAGTAGATACAGTAAATCTACATTTAAATTTTGTCTTTACATTTTCTATTTAATTGTTATAGCACACATCTCTGAATACTCTGAGATGAGACAAGTTACTTTCACCTATCTCTGGCCCCCTAATTGAGTCACTACTAATTAAATATAAAACAGAAAATATTGCTTGAGTTTCTTCTCTAACTTTGGAATATGCCATCAACCTAGTCTTCAACTGGCTCTGTATCCATATCACTGAAAAACTAGGGCAAGATTCAAAATAAAAAGCCTTTTTTCACCTCCTAGTGTTCTTCCTTCGGGGAAGGCAATGGCACCCCACCCCAGTACTCTTGCCTGGAAAATCCCATGGATGGAGGACCCTGGTGGGCTGCAGTCCATGGGGTCGCTAAGAGTCGGACACGACTGAGCGACTTCACTTTCACTTTTCACTTTTATGCATTGGAGAAGGAAATGGGAACCCACTCCAGTGTTCTTGCCTGGAGAATCCCAGGGACGGTGGACCCTGGTGGGCTGCCGTCTATGGGGTCGCACAGAGTCGGATACGACTGAAGCGACTTAGCAGCAGCAGTGTTCTTCCTTAACATTACAAACAAATGCTATTCCATTGCTGGTAAAGGAGAGGTTTATGTGGGAAGAGCTGGGTAAAGCCTGGAATGGTTGCTCACTTAAAGGTGTGTCCCTCCAAAATATTTATTAACAACAACAAAAAAATTAGCTTCATTTTCAATTTTAAAAGTTGCCTTTGAACACTGGCCTCTCTTGACAAAATATTTAGCTAATTTCCTCCATCTGAGGCATATGTTTTGGGCGGTTTTTCTGGAAATTGGATGGATGTGGGTTGCTCTACTTATTCTTTCTGGTTTAGTTCCCCTCATAATCATAGGCACACATTTCTGAGAACATGCATCTGAATTAAGGACAGTCTATATCTACAGAATATAAAGGATCAAACTGACGCACACAGAGACTAGAAGTCCTGTGCCCTAACTCAACTAAAGACTTTTTTTCCTCAAGGAGAGAAAACCATGATAGGTCAAATTCAAATAGATTCAATTTTGCCAAGATAGTGTCCATGATGTGAATCAGCTACAAATCCTCTTCTAGCAAACTTATGTTTGAATTAGTTTCCTATTCAATAGCCAATATGAATGGCAACTTCCCACTCTCTGATTTAACCATCCCTGAGAAGACCATGTACTTATATGCCTCCTATCACAGTTTAAATGCGCTCTTAAATATTCAAATTACACAATTATGCCTAATTATGCAATACATTGTCTTTGATTACAAAATAATACAGTTTTGTCATCATTGTCATCTTATAGCATTTGCCTTATTATGTTGTGGCATTTTGAGTATTTTTGATCAAACCGTATAAATGGAACAGGTTTTGCATACTGAGCATCTTAAAACCCACTTTCAAGAGATTTACTATCAATGCACATTTTCTGTTTGGCTGAAAAAACATAAGAACTTTATATTGTATATGATGAAATGTAAAATATTAATACTATTTAAAGTTAATGATATGTCAAAGAAAATGGCTAATAATACATTATACAATTAAATGCCTATTATATTAGTTCATCTATTAACAAAATAAAATAGATTCAAATAGAAGGATTCTGACTGGTAGTTTTTCCATCAAGGGTTGCCCATGTGTAAAAGCTAATTTATTCAATTTTTAGACTGCTAGATACATCAGTTTGTAATTATTTGCATTATATTTGAATGTTTTGTCATATGTCTGTGATACAACAAAACACCCCCCCCCCCCAGTTTTCTCTTCTTATACGAAGGCATCTTCTTCTGCATAGATGCCACCAACAGTGACAAAAAAATCAACCAAAAAATCATCTTCCACTATGTCTAGAGAGTCATTAAGGATTTCTAAATGTCCTAGAGTCATCAAAGATCTTCATACTATGGTTTCAGACGCTTTGCTGAACTGTACGTTATCATACCTTAACCCAGTTCTTTGGTACATAGTTCTACATCATTATTCTGACTCTTTCAACATTTACCTATGCCTGTTCAAGGTTAAGTCTCTTCTTTTTAATACTCTATGTTGTAATTTTATACATCTTGGTCCATGCTTGTTTATGATCATGTGCTTATTATTTTCTTTTCAATGTTGGTAACCTAAAATACATTGAGAACATATAAGTTTTGATCCTAGAACAGTCCAAAGATTATAGATTAATTAAAAGCTGGGAACATGTTAGGGCCCATGCTTGTGCTGGAGCAAGCTAACCATTTTAACTACCCCTTTCCTGAACCTATCAATTACAGCAATGTTTGTGTACATCATCCCAAAGCAATTACTGCATGTTTAAAAAAGCTCCCAAACCCTGTGAAATGGATTTACCCAAAGAGTTTTTGTGTGTTTGAGGACCTGCTTGAAGATATGTGCATTCTATGAGTGTATCTTCCACACCCACTGTCTTAACAGCAAAAATTCATCTACTCATTGTAGACAGCATCTTGCTTCTGGACCTTATACACCAAATTTCCTCAAGGGAACACCTGACTTGTCTATGCCAGTCCAAATGCTCTGAGTGGGCCTCTATCCCTACCTCCAGGTATGAATCATGTGACATTTGGTCTAAGCCAGTCTCCCCATGTGATTTTCTTAGCCACGGTGGCTGATTCAGGAATATTGGTTAGTGAGCCAATTTTGATCATTAGTACTCAAGCCTGTTGAGGAAAAACATTCCAGGGGACCATGTTGACCAAGAGATTTTGCAATCATTATTGCCACTGTGTAAAGCCTGAGCAGAGCTGAGGGATCCAGAGTCTAGGTCCTGATGAGGCTGTTTAAGCAATCAATTTTACTCATGATTGAGTCTGGATTATTTTCTGAATTTTCCAGTTATATGACAAATATATTTAAATCGACTAGAATTGGTTTGCTATTCCTTGAAATCAAAGAATTCTAACTGATTTACTTGTACTTTCTATTTACTTTTTTGTTTCTTTAAAGATGCTAAATTTTTGAGCTGCTGCATGGTGAGAGACCAAATATGTCAATAAATTAAAAAAAAATCAACATTTCACCATAATCCCCAATGAAGGGGATTTTGTTTTAGTGGTATAAGAAATGGGCAAATAGTATATTTATTTCAAGCCAACACACAACTTAAATTGAACATTGAGGTCTTGCATAGATGGCAGTTTCATCAAGCTTTTTCAGGGTTGGTCAAAAAATTAGAAGTTGCTCCTGTGGGACTCTTTGCGATCCCATGGACTGTAGCCTAGCAGGCTCCTCTATCCATGGCGTTTTCCAGGCAAGAGTACTAGAGTGGGTTGCCATTTCCTTCTCCAGGGGATCTTCCTGACCCAGGGATTGAACCCAGGTCTCCTGCATTGCAGGCAGACGCTTTACCCTCTGAGCCACTAGGGAAGCCCCAAGTCTCATCAACCTGAGCCCAAAGTGAAAGTAAAGTGGGAAGACTGATTAGATATATCATTTTAGTTTTTCTGTATTTCAGGTGACTTGTTTTTATTTCTTAATTAGGGGGTTTGTTCTATCCACAATTAAATGATAGTTATAGACAGAAAGACAGTGTCTACAGTCAGCTGAAGTCATGAGATGGGATGGGACATTTTTTGTAGGAAAGATTATTTTGGACTTCCTGTTACTTCAGTGAGAGTCAACTCAATATACGGTTTACATAATGAACAAGAGTCAACCAAACTAGCTTACTCATACCTTATATCAAAGCGGGGTGAGGGGGACTAATAGTTAGTGGGTAAAACAGAGCTAGTCTTAGTAATAAATTGTTCAATCAGATGTGGCTTCCTTATCTAATTCATTGTAAGAGTCAAGGCTTTTTTTTGTTGTTGTTGTTCTTATGCTTCTAGGACTTTTCTTTAGTTCTTAATTCTTCATCATATACTCTTCCTCTCTCCTGACTCTTCCAAAATTTTCTTTCTTTGCTGTGTTCTCTTGGAGGTATACTAAGATGTGTGCTATCCTGCCCGATAAACAGATTTTTGTTCATATTTCCTTAATGCATAAATCTTATATGATATTTGCATTCTAATAATTAACTTTTGTTAATCCAATACCATATTCCAGAAACAGAAAACTTGTGGCAGGCCTACTTAGGTTCTTTTAAAAAATAATGCCATCATACGACATCTCTTATATGCAGAATCTAAAAAGAAATGATACAAATGAACTTATCTATAAAGCAGAAACAGATGCATAGACTTACAGAATGGACTTATGTTGTCAGGGGGAAGAATGGGAAGAAGGGATAGTTAGGGAGTTTGGGATCAACGTATACACACTGCGATATTAAACATGGATAACCAACAGGGTCCTACTGTATAGCACAGGGAACTCTGCTCAGTTTTATGTGGCAGCATGGATATGAGGGGGCTTGGGGGAGAATGGATACGTGTATATGTATGGCTAAGTCCCTTTGCTTTCCCACCTGAAACTATCACAACATTGTATGTTACTGTTAATACAAAATAAAAGTATATTAAAAAAATAATGCCTGTGCCATACATCACTTTTGCATCATAGAAGTCATTCTCTTTAAGACATTGCTTCAGTCTCCTTAACACAACCATCTAATCACTAAAAATCAACTGTATTTAGTATAAGAGGTAAGATTATTTGCCTTTCTTGCCTTAGCCAGATTAATTGATTTTCTAATTGTGGCATTTCAGGCACAGTGAAATGGTGGTGGGAAATTATTTTGTATGTAAAGAATTTTCTTCATTGGCAAAAGCATCCACCTACACTGCTGTCAAATCAGGTTAGTCCATGAGTATTTTAAACTTGTTAAATAAGAGATATAGATTTGGGTGTTACCGAATAGTGCTTTTTATACTGTCGTTTGAATATGGATGTACTCAGTGACCTAAGTGAGTTTATATTCCACCTCCTCCAGTTTAGATTATTTATAAAATAATTCAGGGCACTTCTTTGTCAAAATAACATATTCCATCTAGAGAAGGCTAAATCAAGTACTCCAGTCCCTGCTTCCTTTTCCTTCCCTCTTGCCCCCAGAATAGGACTATTCATATGGAAAACAAAACCCAGGCACTATTAGAATGGTATCATCTCTTATTTACTTCACAAAACAGAATACAATATGGGTTGGGTTGCTGTGAAATACAAATGAACTGTAATCCTCATCAGGTTTGGAAATAATGGATTCAGGCTAACATTTCCAGAAGAAATATGAAGGCAGTATTCTAAATTTCCTATTCTTTCCCAAATGAGTTTGCACAAAATGTGTCGCTAAGAAGAGTAATGTGCCCATCACATGGCGAAATTTCCCACTTGCAAAATGAAAATGAAAAGTCTGCATTTTAGGATGGCGTCTTTAAACACATGCACCATGCTGTTTGTACAGGAGGGAAAAGAAAGCTCCCCCTACTGGAGCATAAACAAGCCTCATCGCTTTCCTGCACCCCATGGCTCCATCATATGCAGGAAGGCACAGAAACATATAGTCTTCCCATTATCCTGCACACAATCCTGGTTCTCTCATCAAAACATTCCATTTTCCTCATTTCAGTTAATTAAAGGACAGCTGGACATTTCATTATTGCACGAGCCTCAGCTCTGACTAGTTGAAATGGGGCATGGGAAGGTCTTGGTCCCAAAGACACTTTCACCCGAGACAAAAGATTTTAAAATTCATGCCTCTAAGGGAGAAATTTACAAAACAAATAAAAATAATCTTTGAAATGTGTACATGTATATGCCTGTGTATGGTTTTCACAACACACAAGTACATATACATATGGGAAGGGTGAAATTTAACATGGGAGAATTTTACTAGAGAATATCTTATCTATCTATATAAGAAGAGAGAGAGACACAGGCATGCTTATGTGCATACTTTAAAGATTACTTCTATTTTTTTTCATACATATATGAAGAAAGGAATAAAAACGGAGTTGTGAGATTGGTGAGATATTACTAATGGTTGGTTATTAGCGTTTTATTGGCAAATCTCTAGACATGTGAAACTCAATGTCTATCTATTTTACCCTGTAAGTATAAAAAGCTACTGTAAATGTGAGAGGTTTAGAGGTTTAGAGGCATGGCCAAACTAAATATAAAAATAATTTTTCCCATGACATTATATGAGGTCACATGTTTTATCAAGAGGGCAAAGGGATTTATACTAAAAAGGATTCTAATGAAAATTTTCCTCCAAAGAATTTCTAAGCTTTTATTGTTGCAACATTTGCTGTCCACAGGAAAAACATCTACACTTAACCAAAGTTAAGAATGTGTCTACTGATTCTAGCAGGATGGGGGCATTGCTGAGGGGGACATTAAGCATGTTTCCCAAATATTTTCACAGTTTTCGTGTTACTGACTTGAGAAACTTTGGGGACATGCCCTTCTCATCAAGATCGGGGCAGAGGAGGGTATTCTTTATCTTTGAGAAAACAACAGACAACTGGAACAATTCTTGCCTTTGGAATAGGTTTAATCATATTAATAGTTCATCATTTTTAAGACAAGGCTTATATGTTCATTCTTTTTCGAAATAAAACCTGGGCCTTGTCACTCCCTTCAGAATTAGCAATTAAACAACACACTCTCTCTCCCCTTTAGACTAAGCAAAGGACCTGCTTTTAAAACAGCGTTAGACTCAACCTTATGCTCTGTGACAACCTGGAGGGGTGGGGTAGGGTGGCGCATGGAAGGAAGGTTCAGGAGAAAAGGGACATATACATAACTATTGCTGATTCATGTTGTTGTATGGCAGAAACCAACACAGCATGGTAAAGCAATTATCCTCCAATTAAAAATAAATAAAAAAGGTCTCTGGGCTCTGGGCAATGGAGACTTGGTCAGCAACGTTCCCACTCCTAGAAATCTGAAGAATTACAGTCACGCAATTTTGAAAGTCATACGGATTAGATGTTTTACTCAATGATTCCAAACTCTAAAGGGTTTGTGAGGATAAGGGAATATGTTTATGCTAACACAAGTGGCATAGGAATAGACATTGTGCATAGAAGAAGTTCTTTGCTCCTTTTCTTGTTTCCTATAACAGATTCAGGAGCAACTATTTTCAGGAAAATGCAGTCCAGAAACCATCCTCTACTGTTCACACATATTTTCAAGAAAATAGTATAAATAGTGACAGGATAAAAATAACTCAGACAACTTTTCCTCCTCTCAATCCTGATTTTATTAAATAAAATATAAAAGCTGCAATTTTTCTATAAATGGAAAAAATATGATTATGATCTGTAGTGAATGGGGGAAATACGTAAGTCAGATTTGTCACTGGTTTCCAACAACTAGAACTGGGTTACCTCTTACAAAGGAAGAGTGCACCTCTAAACATACTATACTAGGTATGTTGGAACCCATAAAATTTCCAATTACTGCTTCAGAATTTATTGTGCACATATGGAAAATAATACTTGTAAAACAGAAAGGGGTTTGTGCCTTGTGCTGTCAATACTGTGAAGGATGAGGTGATTATAAAGCAAATTAACAATACTTTTAAATGTGCATTCACTTATCTTTCCAATTAAATCCTTGTTAAACAACTGCACAGACAGTAATGGCGCTTCTGCAAAGCACTGATCAAGACAGTTTTATTGTAATTTTTACTCTGTAACAATTAATCAAGTAGGCATTTTCTTTATTATTAAATTATTTAGTTAATAAATATTCTCAATTGGCTAACATATTTGTAGTTTACATGTTATTTTTGATTTTCCTACAGTGGGAACATATTTGGGAATATTTCCATTTTCAAGCAGAGGGACCATTAAGGGATGTGATTTTATACATTTCTTTTCTCGAGAAGAATAACTGTGAACAAGAGAAGTCCTTGAAACTTTAAACCATTCAAAAGTCCTATTTCAACCCTTTTTTTTTTTTTTTGGTAAGGGATGCAAACACATTGCTTTCAGCAGATAAGAAATGAGAGGTTTTGCTCTAAGGCGGCTCTCTGTTGGGTTAAGCATTAAAATTAGCATTTTAAAAGTTCATTAATACGAGTTACAGACTTTTGAGTCACAAGGCTGCATTGTGGTTTGCATTTTCTTCTCTTGTCCCAGTGAAATGAAAAGTACCTGAATGTTATTTCTTCTATAAACACACAAGGTGGTATAAACGAAGAAACATATAAAAATATCTGTTTTTGTTTCCATTTTTGAATTTCCAGTTTTGTAATTGGACATTTGAATTTATCCAGTTGATATACTTCACTTTTAAAGTGCTTTAGATGGTTCTTAATATGGTCTTTTTTTTTGTTTCAATTGTATATTTTATATCTTAAAGTGTTTGATTAGAACAAAATTTTCAGATAACTGGATTAGTATTGAGAACAGTGATCTCAGAAATTACACCTGGATTTAGGATTCAGGAGGGCTATATTAATTCAGAATTAACATATGAGAGCTACACATCTGAGCCATAAAAAGAAAATTCCAGGCACAGTTGGCTCTAAAGTTGTCAAAGTGGTATGATTTTGAGATGAGTCAACATTACTTTTTGAAAATGCCTTATGTAGAAACCTGATACCCTCACTTTTGCCCTGGTTATAGGAGTCCCCTTATATTACTCTATTATGTAGTAAAGAGTCTGAACTAGTTTACTGAGGTTAACAGATTGTCACCTTAGAAGGTCTGAGCAGACTCTTGGGAATGATGATAAAGGTCAGCAGAGAGTATCAGAAAAGGGAGAGGGAAAGGAATGGAGCAGATGGTTGGGTGCTGTGAGTATGAAAGTGGAGAAAGCAGGCTTTGGAGGCATCAGAGGTGAGGGCAGAATGGCTTGAAGGCTCTAAAGGCACACTTTGGTCCCTCTGCACTTTGAGATGATTGACCTCAGTTTCAAGTCAGATAGCTCTCTGGGGGTAGAAGTGCAACACTGATGCCAAGGCATATATTCTCCTGGCTGAGTATTTGGCAAGCAGAAATCATAGGCTCTGGCAGGGACAACTTTACTGAGGGCCTATAATGTACTTGGCACAAGATGGGCATAATGGGAAATCCATAAGTAAGCGTGAAGCACATTTCACTTCCCAGAATCTAACGGTCAGGAGAGGGAGAAAGATACGATGCAAAATAGACTAAAACCACTGCTGAACCACAGGTACACAATGATACAGGAATACAGTGGAAGAAGAAGCTAATTTCTGTTGAGATTGATCCCAGGAATCATGAGAATTGTCTTAAAGAGGTGAAGTTACCAGTCAGCAAAACCAATGATGGTGTGTGTCTTGCTCAGAAAGACAGATCTGATGTTCCTTCCATTGGGACCAATCAAATAATAATATACACACATATTTCTGTCTCTGTGTCTGATGGGACATTGAATTGAAACATCTCGAGCATAGAAAGGAGACAACCCTTATGGTTGTCAGAGCATTAAAGGAATGATTTAACTAGAAGGGAGAACAGGCCATTCACAAGAGAAAAATGTAGCAGGGAGTGGGGAGACCACAAAAAAACAAACAATCTGGAAAAATGTAAAAGATGAGATGGTGAAACAGCAAGACAAACTGCTATTTAAACAACATTATTCTAGTGAGTTTTTTAGGATCTCATGGACATTATGTTAAGTAAACTATCAGACACCCTGCTCACCCTGAGAGCATCCAAGATGGAGAGCAGGTTTTTGAACACTTGAGCTGGGCTTTAGATCCATTTCGTCTCTAGATTACCATGAGACACACAGTGCCTTCTAAAAATATCATTTGAATGAAACAAATGCAAGTTTTAGCAGGTCATTTAACCTCATAGGGACTTTCATTCATCTATAAAGTGAACAGCTTTTTTATACAGATCTAGTGAGACAGCATTGAAAATGCTTTAGAGAATCAAGTACCGACATTCCCTTGGCAAGTTCTAAGGGTGAGCACCATTCTCTTAAAGCGAATTTACACAACTTTTAAAACAAAGATGTATTTCTTTTGTTATTTCAAAAAAAATATGTGTTAACTGTGTGAAGTTAGAACATGTTTTAGAAAAAAGGAAGACAATAAAAGTCACCAGTACCTACTCAGACATTTTGTGCATTTCTTGCCATTGTTTCTGGAACAGAGTTTGGCAATATGCAATGAAATAGTCCATTTTAAGAGTGTTCTCTAGCATGTCTAAAATACTTCCTTTTCTTTTTGAAGGAAATATCCCAACTCTGGATCTGATCAATATATTAATTAAAATGCATAGAGATTTTATCCATTGCAAGAGAGCTTTCAAAGTGAAGCAGGACAGACAGACTTCTGGTCTCTGCTCTTAAGGAGTATCAGTGTGTTGAGAAGATAAGATATCCATATAATTCTTGCTAATAATATATGACAACACACACAACATGAGATTTCTGTGACTCAACTAGCTGAAACTGCAAACATATAATTTAAAAGGCGCAGCAACTCCTGAGGGTTGGGGTGATTCAGGGAAAAAACTGAGTTACATTTAAATAATCCAAGAAAGATATGAGATTAGCCTTTTATCAAACATTCTTTCCTTTTAAAAAACACACACTTAGTTGTATTAAAATAGCTATCACCATTAGGATGGTTGTCAGGGACACATTTCGATATAATTTCTGATTCTACAAGCATACTCTGAAGATATCATGGGTTTGATTCCAGATCGCAGCAGTAAAGCAATCCACAATAAAGTGAGACATACAAATTTTTGGCCTTCCAGGGAATATAAAAGTCATATTTACACTCTGCTGCTGCTGCTGCTAAGTCGCTTCAGTCGTGTCTGACTCTGTGTGATCCCATAGACGGCAGCCCACCAGGCTCCCCCGTCCCTGGGATTCTCCAGGCAAGAACACCGGAGTGGGTTGCCATTTCCTTCTCCAATGCATGAAAGTGAAAAGTGAAAGTGAAGTTGCTCAGTCCTGTCCGACTCCTAGCGACCCCATGGACTGCAGCCCACCAGGCTCCTCCATCCACAGGATTCTCCAGGCAAGAGCACCGGAGTGGGGTGCCATCGGCTTCTCCTATTTACACTCTACTGTAGTCTATTAAGTGTACAGTAGCATTATGTCTACAAAAATAATGTACATACTTTAATTATACATACTTTATTGCTAAAAATTCTAACCATCAGCTGAGGTTTCAGTGAGTCATAATTTTTCTGTTGGTGGAGGATCTTGCCATGATGTTGGTGGATGCAGACTGATCAGGGCGGTGGTTGTTGAAGGCTGGGTTGGCTGGAGAAGATCTCTTACAATATGACAATGAAGTCTGCCATGTTGATAGGCTCTTCCTTTACAAACAAGTTTTCTGTAGCTTGCAGTGCAGTGCTATTAGATAGCATTTTACCCACAGTAGAGCATCTTTCAAAATTAAAATCAACCCTCTCAAACCCTGCCTCTGCTTTATCATTTCAATTTATGTAATAATCTAAATCTTTTCTGCTATCGCAACAATCCTCACAGCCTGCTCACCAGGAGTAAATTTCACCTCAAGAAACCAAACTCTATGCTCAACAATAAAAAGCAACTCTTCATTCATTCAAGTTTTATCATGAGATTGTAGCAATTCAGTCACATCTTAGGCGCCACTTCTAGTTCTCTTTCTCTTTCCACTGCATCTTCAGTCACTTTCCTCCACTGAAGTTTCGAGCCCCTCAAAGTCATTCATGAGGGTTGGAATCAACTTCTCCCAAACTTCTACTGATGTTGATATTTCCAGTTCTTCCCATGAATCACTAATGTTTTTAGTGGCATCTAGAATAGTGAATCCTTTCCAGAAGGTTTTCAATTTACTTGGTGTAATTCCATCAGATGAATCACTATCTATGGCAGCTATATAACTTTATGAGATATATTTCTGAAATTATAAGGCTTGAAAGTAAAAATTACTCCTTGCTCCAAGGGCTGCAGAATGTGTGCCGTCAGCAGGCATGAAAACATTAAGCTCATTGTCCATCTCCATCAGAGCTCCTGGGTGACCAAGTGCATTGTGAATGAGCAGCAATATTTTGAAGGAAATCTTTTTTTTTTTTTTTTTCCTGAGCAGTAGGTCTCAACAGTGGGCTTAAGAAATCAGTAAACCATGTTGTCAACAGATGTGCCGTCACCCAGGCTTTGTTGTTCCATTTACAGAGCGCAGGCAGAATGGATACAGCATAATTCTTAAGGGCCCTAGGTTTTCAGAATGGTAAACGAGCTTTGGCTTCAATTTAAAGTCACCAGATCATTAGCTTCTTATAAGAGAATCAGACTGTCCTTTGAAGTTTTGAAGCCAGGCATTGACTTCTCCTCTATGAAAGTCCTAGATGGAATCGTCTTCCAATAGAAGGCTGTTTCATCTGCATTGAAAATCCATTATTCAGTGTAGCACCTTCATTAATTATCTTAGCTAGATCTGGAGAACTTGCTACAACTTCTATACCAGCATTGGCTGCTTCATCTTGTGCTTTGATGTTATGGAGACAGCTTCTTTCATTAAATCTCCTAAGCCAACCTCTGCTGATTTAAGATTTATCTTCTGCAGCTTCCTTATTTGTAAGTCTTTATAGACTTGAAGAGAGTTAGGACACCACTCTGGTTTAGGCTTTGGCTTAAGGGACTATTATGGCTGGTTTGATCTTCTATCCAGACCACTAAAACTTTCTCCATATAAGCAATAAGACTCACTTTCTTATCATTTGTGAATTACCAGTTTCCCTGGTGGCTCAGCTGGTAAAGAATCCTCCTGCAATGCAGGAGACCTGGGTTCAATGCCTGGGTTGGGAAGCTCCACTGGAGAAGGGATGGGCTACCCACTCCAGTATTCTGTCCTAGACAATTCCATGGACTGTATAGTCCATGGGGTTGCAAAGAGTCGGACACGACTGAGTGACTTTGACTTTCAGCCTTTCAGAGTTGCACTTTAATTTTTTTTTTTTTTAAACTTCTGTTTGCATTCACAACTTGGCTAACTGATACAGGAGGCCTAGCTCTCTGCCTGTCACAGGTTTTGACATGTCTTTCTCACTAAGCTTAATCGTTTCCAGTTATTGTTTTAAAGTGAGAAACACATGACTCTTCTCTTTATTTGAACACTTAAAGGCCACTATAGGGTTCTTAATTGGCTTACTTTCCATATTGTTGTGTGTTAGGGACTAGGAGACCCTCAGAGAAGGAGAGAGACAAGGGAATGGTTGGTTGGTGGAGCAGTCAGAACAAACACAACATTTGCAGATTAAGTTCACTGTCTTACATGGGCGCCATTCAGAGTGCACCAAAACAATTACAATAGTAACTTCAGAGATAACTGATCACAGATCACCTTGCTGCTGCTGCTGCTGCTGCTAAGTCGCTTCAGTCATGTTCAACTCTGTGCGACCCCATAGACGGCAGCCAACCAGGCTCCCCCATCCCTGGGATTCTCCAGGCAAGAAGACTGGAGTAGGCTGCCATTTCCTTCTCCAATGTATGAAAGTGAAAAGTGAAAGTCAAGTCGCTCAGTCACGTCCGGTTCAGTTGTGTCCGACTCTTCGCGACCCCATGGACTGCAGCCTATCAGGCTCCTCTGCCCATGGGATTTTCCAGGCAAGAGTACTGGAGTCGGGTACCATTGCCTTCTCCACAGATCACCATATCAATCATTATAATAGTAAGTTTGAAATATTGTGAAGATTACCAAAATGTAACACAGAGACACAAAGTGAGCAATTGCTGTTGGAAAAATGGCATGGATAAACTTGGTACAGGGTTGCCACAAACCTTTAATTTGTATAAAAGGCAGTGTCTATGAATAATAAAGTGAAGCCCAATAAAAATGAAGCATAATGTAACATTTTCCACTATAACTGATTCATTATTTCATGTGATTAACTCATCTCTAGAGAACAGATGGTCTTGCCTTAAAGTCAAGAAAACTGGCCTAGGAAGGCTAAGTGACTTGAGCAAGAAAACACAGCTAGTAAGAGGTTATACGGAAACCCATAAAAGTTATCTAACTCCTAGACCTCAGTGTTCTCATTGTATCTAATGGCTTAAAAGAAATGGTTCAAAAGACACATGGAAAATAAGACAAATTAGAATGTGAAGATTACCTCATGTAAACCAGTGACCGTTATATCTTGACTGATCTACTACAATTACCTCCTAACTGTTCCCCAGTTTCTACCCTTGTCCTCTACAGTCTATTCTTCTCATAGCAGTCAGAATGATTAAAAAATAAATAAATAATATCAGATCATTCTGTGATTATCTGCCACCCCCCATCCACCCCTTGACTGTCTATTGAATTTAGAATGAAAGGCAAAACTTCTTATCTTGATTTGCAAGTGTTTCCATGGGTGGCTTTGCCCATCTCTCTGACTTCCGTGTCCTGAGGTCATACAAACCCTGATTCTCTGGGACCAGTTTTCCTCCGCCTGGTCATTTCTCCCTCCACATCTTTGTGTCTTTCCTATCGGGGCAAGTATCTACTCAGATGGCACCTCCTCAAAGAGATCTTCGCAGGTCATCGCAAATGAGGACCATCTTCCTCATCCCTTCAGTTATTCTCTATCATGTCACCGTCTTGACTCTTGGCTTATCCAGTGAGCACCTTGTATATTTGATTATTATCTATCACTTGACATCAAAATAAGTACTTCCCCAGATCTTGACTCCTTTGGGCTCTTAGTACTTAGAAAAGACACTGACTCATAGAAGGTTTTTCAATAAATATTTTAGAATAAATAAATCTCCATTTCAAGTCATCCTTAGGCAAATTAAAGTCTTATTTTATTCTTTAAACTAATTTTCCTCATTTCTTGATTCTTATATACTTTTAAATTTATAATACTTTTGGGGGTGAGACATCACAAGACCAGGAAAGTCCCTTGCAGTTTCAGCCTTGAAATTTGAGAGGTGGCTTCTGGCAGCCTGGCAGGGGGCTGGCAGAGCCTTGGCAATGAGCAGTATCTCTGAGAGGAATCACACTGTGGACATTCACATAAGTAGACGACAGTCCTAATTGTGGTCTTACCACCTGGGTTGAGAGTTGCCCATGGTTTAGGCAGTTTTTCTTGGCCTGGTCTTCCATGTTAACAGCTGCCTCTTCATTTTGCCAAGTCTTTATTATCTGGTCCATGTTGGACAATCAGATTATGACCTCATGTGGAGGTAAGAGGTAGATAGAAGTTGGTGGTTTATTGGGTCGACTAGACATAAACTTTCAAACTCTGAAGATTTTTTTTTTTTGGGGTTATATAACACTTTGGCCCTAAGAAGCCTGGTAGTCTATTCAGACCTAACCATCACTGGTGGTCCAACATTACTCATTAATTACTTAAGGAATTAATTCGCATTCAGCAAAAATCTACTTGAAGGTTATTATGTTCTAAGTATAGTGAGAACTGGGGGGTTACTTAGGAGACCAAACCAGGCAAAATCTTGCTTGCATAGAGGCTACAGCGTAGAGGGGGAGGGCAGTAACTGAAGCAGCAAATAAAGAAGCAAGGCAATTTCAGGCAGTATGTGTGGTGAAGAAAACAAAACATTGGGATGAAGAGTGAATGGGTGAATACAGTGCAGGCATGTTTCAGATATGTTAGTAATGGAAGGTCTTGCTGAAAAGATGATTTGAATGTTGAGAAAGTGAGTCCAGTAGGGACTGGAGGAAGCACATTTCAGGTACCCAGGAGCAGAATCCAGAGCCTTGGGGAGGAAATGAGCTTCATGTGTCTGAGGAAGGAAGGAAGGAAGCCAGGGTGGTTGGAGAATAGTAAGAAGAGAGACAGGGACACAGTAAGATGGAGAGCTAGGAAGGAAAAAGAATCTGTGGGGCCTGCAGATCCTAGGAGTTCCTTATTAATTTACATTGAATAGACCAACAGGTTTCTTGGCTATTAGGTTCGAATATCCATGGAAATATAGGCTCCATGTCAGTGAGAATGTCATTTGCTGTATTCACTGCTATATTTCCAGCATCCTCCATGTTGCCCGGCACATAGTAAGAAGGCTTTGAATGTCTATCAATGAACAAATGATGCAAAAGCCAAAATCTTATTTTATGAAGTTCACGTCTCACTTCCATATCAATTCTGATGTCTCAGGACCCTCAGAGAAGAGGAAAGTGGACAGGCATACCTACCACTCCATCTCCAGTAGGCCATGAATGTGAGGGCATATCAGGAGGATGATTTTGAAGTCCACATGACTCTAAGTCACTCAGATTTTCATCTGATCATTGCTTCACCCCTAACTTTGTAAATTTTGGATGCTTCTCTTCAGGGAGTTCATGGGGACCTGAAAAAGTTCCTCCCTGCCTCTATACTTGCTACTTTTTCTTTCTAGAAGAAACTTTGAAGTATTGAGAATACTTTTTTCCCCCTATAGCACACTTTTGTTAGGAAATGCTTTTCAACTACATGGAGTGCCTTGAAAAAGAGGTGCCATATGTGAGTCACTGAAGCCAAAATTATCGGCAACAGGGACTTTCCTGTGTGAAAACAAAAACCAAAGCATACTTTCAGAATTCAAAATTCAGTGCATGGACTTAACAAGAGTAATACAATTAATTTCATCCCTATTTAGTCCATTCTGATTTTCTCTCTGCTTTGTCATTTCCAACATTCTGGAGAGCCAAGATGGCCAGCAAAGTAGCACCACTATTGCCTACAGCATGCCTGGCTTGCCCAGTAGCCAATGACATGCAGTAAATCATCTCTCCTCAAGCTTTTTCTCACTGAGGCAGAGAATGGGAATTTGGGATTTTTTTCACTCTTTATTTGTGTCCCATGATTTTTTTTTATACAATCTAAATTAAGTGTTAATTTATAGGAGTCTGGGAGAAAATAAATGCAAAATATCGCTCGAGCGTTCTTTACTGAGACACCTAAGAAGTAGAACCTAACACAATGTACCTATGATATCATTTGGTAGGAGTTTATCAGAAGTTCATCATTCTCTTATTTTGTTGCACCAAATCTTTATTTAACCCATAAAGAGTATTGTGCACTTTGTTGTACTGGGGATACAAAAATGAATCAAACTTACTAACCTCCATGAAGTCACAGACAGTTAGGGGTTATTTATTGAAAGAACACTTTAAAATGAGGTTTCCTTTTATAAGAGTCCCACAGACTGGACATCAAGAAAGTATAGTAGCATAATAAGAAGTGGTTTTTGGTTCTTTGATGTTAAAAAGAAGAAAATATCTCTCTCTTCCCTCCCCAACAGTAAATTGAATCCAGCAACCAGTGACATATTCTTTGGAGTAAGTTTAAAGTGGGTTCATTGTCTGGCTTTAAAACATATTACCCTTGTGGCCTTAGAAAAGTTACTCAATCTTTCTGAACCATGATTTTCATGTATGCACACTGTGGATAATAAAGTTTATCTACCTAGCAAAATTCTATATGGATTAGAGATAATTCTAACTTTACATACCTGCCATGTAGTAGATTCTCAATAAGCACTAGCTATCATCAGCGTTAGTATTATTCTGTTACATTTTTAAATATTATTTACCCTTTAGTTTTGTTAGCAAATCCTTAGGCACAACAATTTTCCTTTTCATTTATTCCAGAATCTACAATATTGGAAAAGGATTGCAGTTATGAAAAATTTCAGCAATTTTAATCATATGAATAATATACATGTTACATTCATGACATTAATTTCTTAGTTACATTTGAAATCATGACTCAGACTTCATACAAGTTAGTTAACATTATATCAATCAATAGTCAAAGAGAAACCATTTATCATTAGAAATTGCTTAACAAAAAAGGGTTCACAGTCTATTTCTGCTTTTCTTAAAAATACATCTCACATGTCTTATGGTTTGTAGGTCATGTTTTCTCTAAATAGCCAGAATAAAACTAGTTGGACATTGCACAGGGGTTCCCAGACCTGGCTATGCACTTGACTCGGCTGGAAAGTTTTTCTTTGAAAATGAATATTTATAGCTCTAACCTCAGCCTTTTGGATCAGAGTTTTTATGACTAAACTTCAAAAATCAAATATGCAGGGCAGGAATAGAGATGCAGACATAGAAAATGGACTTGTGGACACAGCGGGGGAAGGAGAATGGGGGACAAATTTAGAGAGCAGCATTGAAATATATTCATTACCATGTGTAAAATGGATAGCTAGTGGGAAGTTGCTGTATAAGACAGGGAGATCAGCCTCGTGCTCTGTGATGACCTAGTGGAGTGGGATGGTGGGTGGGAGGGCGAGAGGCTCAGGAAGGAGGGGATATATATATATATGTATATATATATATATATATATATATATACACACACACACACACACACACACACACACACACATATAGCTGATTCACTTTGTTGGACAGCAGAAACACAACATTGTAAAGCAATTATACACTATTTAAAAAAATAAACAGTGGCCATGATCTGTAAAAAATAAATAAAATTAAAAAAACATAAAAAGCCCCACTACTTGATTCTTGTGGCAGACAGACTTTACAATGATTCCTGATTATCTCTTCCTCCATGTGTTCATGCCTTCTGTA
Organism: Tragelaphus eurycerus; assembly: GCA_935064755.1. NCBI lineage: Eukaryota > Metazoa > Chordata > Mammalia > Artiodactyla > Bovidae > Tragelaphus > Tragelaphus eurycerus. The sequence goes on along the minus strand of CAKXYN010000132.1, from coordinate 2,522,512 downwards.
ATCCCCTCCTCTAAGGTATGGATAGGAACCACAACTTGCTTCTAACCAACAGCATGCACCAAAGGTGTTGAGTTATAACCTTTTTGATATCTTACAAAAGATTATAACTTTGCTTCAGCCACTGGTCTCTCTCCCTAACTGCTCTGATGAAGAAAGCTGCCGTGTTGTGAGATGGTATATGAAGAGGTCCACAAGGCCTTTGACCAACAGCCAGTATTGTTGAGGCCTTAAGCTCAACAACCTATAAGGAACTAAATACTGCCAACAACCATGGGAGCTTGGAAGTAGACCTGTCCCTACTTGAGCTTCCAGATCAGGGCCCATGCCTGGCTGACACCTTGACTGCAGTCTTATGCAGAATTCAGGTAATCTACCTCTGACCCACAAAATCTGCTGCTGCTGCTGCTAAGTCGCTTCAGTCGTGTCCGACTCTGTGCAACCCCATAGACGGCAGCCCACCAGGCTCCCCCATCCCTGGGATTCTCCAGGCAAGAAGACTGGAGTAGGTTGCCATTTCCTTCTCCAATGCATGAAAGTGAAAAGTGAAAGTGAAGTCACTCAGTCCTGTCCGACTCTGAGTGACCCCATGGACTGCAGCTCACCAGGCTCCTCCGCCCATGGTATTTTCCAGGCAAGAGTACTGGAGTGGGGTGCTGTTGCCTTCTCTGGACCCACAAAAACTGGGAAATTATAAATGTGTGTTGCTTAAGCAGCTAAGTTGCTGGTAACATTGTTACCCAGCAGTAGATAACCAATACAATTTTGAAATACAGTCAGGGTTGGGAACCAATGCTTTAGACTTTGTTTAGAATAGAAGTAAGTTCAATGTTTTTTTCTACTAATTTTTAATGACTATGCATTAATTCTAATAATAATGATAAATGATGATGGTGATGGATTTTTATAAATATCCATAGAGGTTTGCTTGAAGATTGGTAGTCGCACATCTCTGACCAGTCTAATTTCTGGACTCCATTTTTTGACCCAGTGGGAAAAGCACAACTAAAGTAGATCTGAAAATTTCAGTAGAATTTACTCCTCCTCTCCAATGAACATGAGGATATTCTTTTGGAATCTGGAATTTCCCAAAAGCCTTTGGATAAGATAAAGCTAACCCAGACTTCCTATGAATTTGGCTAGGTATGAGACAAATCACTGGATAGTCTCTAAAGAAAAATAATATTATTATCATCAGAGAAAACTCAATCATGTGGAAGCCAAAAGCCATATTTGATTATTAATATTTAGTATCATGTTATTATTAAGACAATTAAGTAATACTGATTTGATTTCAAGTAACCACTTGTCATCTTAATTAAATCTAATACTGATTATCATTGCTTGATTCAGAGTTTTTAAAGTCCTTACATTTTCATTATTATTCCCATTTTGGAAATGAAGAGTCTGTGATTCGAAGGGGTTAACGTAGTTTCTATTAGACTAACAAGTAGCTCGGAATGAAGATAAGGAGGCAGTTTCATCGATGCTGACCCAGTGCTCTTTCCTGACTAGATGATCTCTGTCTTTGATTGTTTCACCACAGAGTTAAGTCAGTTCCTTGTTGCTTGGTATATAATGAATTTTAAAATATAGTTCACAATAAATGAATGGTGTCATTTGTTTACAAATAAGTAGGTAGAATTTGTTTACTTTAAAGACTAAACATATTTGAAAGTTATTACTCGAATATTACATGAAACTAAAAACTTTATAAATGTATGTGCATGTGAAGGTCTTATTGTTTCAACCTCTGTGCTTAGCATTACTTACTAATAACAAATACATTTTCTTAAGCAGCTAGGAAGCAATACAAGCTTTGGCATCAATAGTCTTTGAGCCCTCTGACTCAATGTAGCTGAAAAATGAGGTCTGAGAAAGTTTCCAAAGCCCTGAATGATGTTAGAGTCTGGCCCTTTTATGATCAAGTGATCTTTTCAGCTTTAATGGGAAAAATAAATCATTGTTAAAAGATAATCTTGTCACATGGAAGCCAGAAAGGTGCAATATCAATGATTCAACTTACCAAAAACCGCCCTGTGGAATGGATAAAGCAAATAACACAGTTTGTTTTGTTGTTGCTGTGGTTGGTGGTGAGGGGGGAGTAGGCTTAAGGAAATACCTCGTTTTAAAAATAATAAGAGGACAATATAAACTCTCTTAATAGAAAAATGAATGGACTTGATACAAGGGCTATTTTATGAGAACAGAACTAGAAGTTTTGAAATCCTTTTCCAGATCTTTTCCTGTTTCATCCAATTGCTTATTTCATGGTGAAACTGCCAATTGTTCACATTCTTTCTCACTTTTCTCTTCTCTTATTCAATTTTTGATGCTGCAAATAATATGAAAAGCACCAGGATAGCTACTAAAGTTAATGCTTTGCTTTCTTTTGCTTTGTGGTACAAATCTATATAAAAGTAGTTTAGATATAGCTGGCAACACAAAATTGTTCCTCTAATAGTTTATTTTCAATGAAGCTTATTCTTAGCATGATCAAAATAAGCAAGTTCATCTCTTTAAGCCAATATTTAATTTGGATTATTATGCCAGTAAGATCTGGGTGAATAAAGATATGCAAAGTATAAGACTGTAAATTAATGGGAAAAAATCTTCTTCCATTTTAAAATAACACACATACAATCGTATGCACACACACACGTACACACACCCACATACCCAATTAAGATTCTTGGCCATGGAGATTTATGGCATTTATATATTTTGTTCCTCTGGGTGTGAAAAAGTGAAGGAGGGTGTCCCTGAGAATGTTCCTTTAAATTATTTTTCTATATATGGAAAGCATGTCTAAAATTCTGGTAAGAAGTAACTTCTTCCAGTTCAGAGAAATGCTTAGAGGGAAGATTTGTTATTGTGTACCAAGAAACACCAGTTTGGAAAAGGCTCAATCAGTTCTTCTCTCTGTGCCTCACAGTCCTCTATTGTCTCACAGGCTCAGGAAGTTTTGCAGTTAATATTTTCCAAAAAGAATGCCAGTCTTCCTTGTCCTTTTTTTGAAAAGGATGAAAGAGAGCATCTAAGTAATATAAAAGGGAGTCTGAATTGAATTTAGAGTTTGACCAATAAGCCCGATGGGCAGCTTAAACCAGAATTCTGGTGTCAAAGGAGGGGGCATTCAGATTGGTGGGATTTCTAAGACCCACTTTCAGAAGTTCTCAAGACAGTGATGCAGCATCCTCAGTGCTAAAGTCTGTCCTTTGTAAAAGAACCCCCACACAAGTCGCATCACAGATCATTCTAAAGAATCAGCACAGCGTCACTGGCTGATGATAAGTTGACATCTAAGATCATAGACTAGTTTCTTTGGGGGCTGCCCTCGTAGAATGGAGGAGAAGCATCAGCAAAATGTCACTGGAAGCTGTCACCAAATATAACAAACAGGGAAGAGCACGGCTCACTAGTGCATCAATAGCCAGTGAATCTAGAGTCTTTCATGACTCTTTGTGAGGGTCGCAACAGAATACTGTGGTAGTTTCTTGTTCCAAACATAGATACATGAAGCTCTACTGGGAACGGTAGCATCAGGCATCAGACTTCTTCCTAACTGTAGCATTCTGCATTTTCCCAGGCATTTCTTTCTCTTGAAAAGTTTCAGTCAAACTCCTACGACAGTACTTGTCACTTACAAACACCAGAAAATAGAAAGCCACTAAGAAGTGGATAAAACATGAAGAGACTGGTCTTCACTTTTGTAAGGAGGTAATAAGCAATCAATGAATGGGCAAAGTCAAACCCAGCAGTGGTTTTCGGCACTGGCTCTGAGACACAGAGATGTGGGATCTAGTCCAAGCCCTCTCACTCACTTGCTTTATGATCTTAGGACATTATTTAACATTTCTGGGTCTCAGTTTCCTCACCTTTAAAATGGAAACAGTAATAACCCACATTCTATGGAATGGTAGGACTAAATTAAATAAGTGAAACACTTGGTAGAGTGCCTGGCACATAATAAATTATGAAAATATGTTAGCTACTTTTATAATAATAATTACTATTATCCTCATCATTACCAGTTACAATTAGGAAATGCTTTTCAAAAGTGATCACTTTGAATTTAACTTGTATGCCATCTGATCTGGAAGTATAATAAGGGTATCCAATTCCTACTGATTTAGTGAGTCACACAGAAAACCAAAACAAATTGAATCATTCAACTGGTGTATTTAGAATTGCTGATGATTATAGCATTCAAGAAAGTTAGTGAAATACATAAATTGCAATTAAACTGTTCTTGAAAATCACCAAAATCAGTTTTCATTTGTCTAGTCTAATGGTGGGTAGGGCTTATTCATTTAAAAAATATACATTTAGAACCTTCTAAAAAGGAAACATTGTGGAATGTGAACATGGAGGAGATAAAAGGTGTTAACACAGAGAGGGTATGCCAAAACCAGCTATGTTCTATCTTAGAATACAAAAAAGAATGTGTTGCATTCACATACCCTGTTTTGCTTTTCAAGGAATTATCACTGGACTGCCACTTTATTGCCTTGCACATGCATGCAAACACACACACACATATTCACTCACATCCATACACACACATAGAGGAAATCACAATGATGTACACATTCAGTCTCTTTGTATCCATCACTGATTCTCTCCTACATCAGCTCTGTTGTCAGCAACCAGCATGCAGAAGGGGAAGGTATGGTGTTATAACAAATGTTACAGCTCCACTCCTGTAATTTCATTCACAAGATAATCTGATTAGTAAAATTTGAGAGAGACTAGCATATCTTTTATCATCTAATCAAAAAAAAAAAGAACACAACATAGCTTGGACAAAATCACTAGTATCAAAGGTTCTAAGACAGCATAATTTGTGCTGAGTGTATTGCATTCTGACAGTGCTATAAACCAGGGAGACAGTTTACTGACAATTCTGTGCTACCAGATACCAACTCAGGCCTCTGTCCAGCTTTACATTGTCAGCTCTCATGGAAACATGAGCAGTTACACAGCCCCAGAGGATGCTGAAGTTTTTCAAAAGATGAGATGGACAGATTTCATATTTTCATTGCAGATTTTTTTCTGTCTTTTTAAACTGCTGAGCATAATTTTTTTAAAGGCAGGAAATGCAACTAGTGTTTGTTTCTAGCATGGCTTCTGTTTTGAGATTTCTTCTTTGTAGAAGAAATGTGTTGCCCAGCTGTCTAGAATCCCAATCAGGATATGGTTTCTGTATGAAATATATTACAAGAATGATTTTAGCTGGTTATAAACAGGGATGGTTATAAAAAGCTGGGGCTATTTTATCCAATTTTTATCCACAGAGGGGGTACTCTGGTTCAGGCCAATGGGACCAATATGAATACATAAGGTAATATTCAGTTCTGCCTTCTGCCCATGAAGGACAGTAATTCTGAAAGGCAAAAGTACATACTAGTGACCAAACAGATTCTTAGTTACAGTGTAAGTGAAAGTCGCTCAGTTGTGTACAACTCTTTGCGACACCATGGACTATATAGTACATGGAATTATCCAGGCCAGAATACTGGAGTCGGTAGCCTTTCCCTTCTTCAGGTAATCTTCCCAACCCAGGGATAGAACCCAGGGCTCCCACACTGCAGGCAGAATCTTTACCAGCCAACTCACAGGGGAAGTCACAGAGATGCTCAGAAATAAGAAGCACGTGGCCATTGGCCAAAAGCATTGTCAGATCAGATCAGATCAGTCGCTCAGTCGTGTCCGACTCTTTGCGACCCCATGAACTACAGCACGCCAGGCCTCCCTATCCATCACCAGCTCTCGGAGGTCACTCAGACTCACATTCATTGAGTCAGTGATTCCATCCAGCCATCTCATCCTCTGTTGTCCCCTTCTCCTCCTGCCCCCAATCCCTCCCAGCATCAGAGTCTTCTCCAATGAGTCAACTCGTCGCATGAGGTGGCCAAAATACTGGAGTTTCAGCTTTAGCATCATTCCTTCCAAAGAAATCCCAGGGCTGATCTCCTTCAGAATGGACCGGTTGGATCTCCTTGCAGTCCAAGGGACTCTCAAGAGTCTTCTCCAACACCACAGTTCAAAAGCATCAATTCTTCGGCGCTCAGCCTTCTTCACAGTCCAGCTCTCACATCCATACATGACCACAGGAAAGACCATAGCCTTGACTAGGTCTTGAACCTTTGTTGACAAAGTGATGTCTCTGCTTTTGAATATGCTATCACTTAAAAGCATGGTTCAACCCAAGCTGAACTGCTGGAGAGGTTAATGCTTCTTAGTATTTATACTTCTCCTATTTGCAACACACACACACAGACAATATACAACAGATATTAAGAGCTCCCTGCATGGAGACTCCAAGAGCTACTGGTTAATGAGGGTAGATATAAGACTGATTTAAATCCTACCTTTTTAGGTGTATAGAGATTCAGGGAGGAGATAGATACTTCAAACAGTATGGTCTTTTTTCTTATTCCAAGACTTTCAAATTGTAATGCTTCTGAAATATAATCACTGAATATATTTGATAAAATTCTCTTTAAAAGAATGGCATTAAATATCTGGGTCTTATAATAGATGGAATTTTAAAAGTTAGATATGCTTGTACAAATGCAAATTTAACTACCCAGCATAAGGGCACCCAGAGAAGGAATCTGACTGAAGGAATGTTGCAAGCTCCCTGGAGAAAATGATTTATAATCTGAGCCTTGAAGAAAAAGGATAAATCTAATGAGACAGGAAGTTTTTGTATGTGGGATAGGAAGGAAAAGATAGGAGGATACTGAAAGTAGATGAAAGTGTATGCAAAAGCATTAAGAAATACAACAGCATGTAAATAAGGAAGTACAGTTATGAATGTATTGTGAAAGAAATTCTGAGGGCCTGCATCTGGCTAGAAGTAGGTGGGAAGCCAGATTATGAAGATTGTACAAATTCCCCTGAAGGCAATGAAACACTGTTGACTTTTTAAGTGAAAGGGAAACTTAGATGTACTGAACAACTACCATGAGTCTGTTATGTTACTAAGGGAATACCACATCTTATCTCATTTCATTCTCACAAGTATTTCCAAAGCACCTCCTTCCTGTTTTTACTGATAAAAAAACAGAGCATAGGAGAATTAAATAGATGCCAAGGACACAAGGAGAGAGTGTCTCGTTTTTATCCCACATGTATAACTCTAAACCTATGAGCTATCTGTAATAACATCTCAAGATGTTTCGATCTTTTATTTTCTTAAACATTTCCTAATTATTATTTTTTAAATTTCTGTCTTTTTAGAGAAAGTTTAGGTTTACAGGAAAGCTTAATAGAAAATATAGTTTCCAATATACCCCCTTATACTTGTCCACTCCCCCACCATTTCCCTTATTAGTAAGATCGTGCAGTAATGTAGTACATTTGTTACAACTGATGAGCCAATATTTATAAGTTATTATTAATTAAAGTCCACAGTTTTCATTAAGGTTCACTCAGGGTTATATATTATTTAGATTTTGATAAATGTATAATGACATGTATCCACCCATACAATATCAAACAGAATAGTTTCATGGCCCTAAAAATCCCCCATGCTCACTATTCTTCTCTCTTTCCCCTCAAATCCTTTACTATCACTGGATCTTTTGCAATCTCCATAGTTTTGCCTTTTCCAAAATATCATATAGCTGAGATGATACAGTATATAGCATTTTCAGACTGGCTTCCTTCACCTAGCAATATGCAGTTAAGTTTTCTCCAAGCCTTTTCTTAACTTGATAGCTCATTTCTTTTTATCAGTAAATAATATTCCATTATAGGGATGTTTTATGGTTTGTTTATCTAGTCACCTATTGAAGGAAATCTTGGATGCCTTAAAATTTTACCAATTATGAATAAAATTAATGAAAATATTTTGTGCATTTTTTTTGTGTGTGAACATAAGATGTGAACTCATTTGGGTAAATACCAAGAAGTATAACTGCTGGGTAATAAGGTAAGAATAAGTTTATTTTCATAATAAACTGCTAAGGTATTTTCTGAGTTAGTTGTACTATTTTTCATTTCTACTAGTATGAATGAGAGTTCCTGTTGCTCCACATCCCTGCCAGCATTTGGTGCTGTCAGTGTTTTAAATTTTAGCTATTCTAATAGGCTTGTTGCTGCTGCTGCTGCTGCATCGCTTCAGTCATGTCCGACTCTGTGCAACCCGACAGACGGCAGCCCACCAGGCTCCCCCGTCCCTGGGATTCTCCAGGCAAGAACACTGGAGTGGGTTGCCATTTCCTCCTCCAATGCATGAAAGTGGAAAGTGAAAGTGAAGTCGCTCAGTCGTGTCCGACTCTTAGGGACCTCGTGGACTGCAGCCTACCAGGCTCCTCCATCCATGAGATTTTCCAGCCAAGAGTACTGGAGTGGGGTGCCATTGCCTTCTCCAAATAGGCTTATTAGTAGTATTTTATTGCTGTTCTAGTTTGTAATCCTTTGATGATATCTGTAGTTCATAATTTTTATTATTTTACTTACCTATTATATATTTTCTAACATTTGTGATTTTGACTCTTACATTTTCCACTATTCATTTATTTATTCAATTATCAACATATATTAAATGTATATTATATGTCAGCAACATTTTTCAAAGCTAGTTTATTTTTTAACTCATTATTCTCTTCTTCATTTTTAGTTCATATTTCACTTGTTATTTATTTCACACAATGTATTAGCTAGTCCTTTTTATTGTACTCATCTTCAAATAAACAATATTCATACTACATGCAGCAGAGAGTGTGAAATATTGTTAGAGACAAAACTACTTGAAAAAAGGTCTGAAGTAAAGAAATCACTTACCTTGGTTGACAATAAATCTTAACTTCTGTATTGTTGCCAGATTGCCACTAACTCGATATATTCCATCAACATCTAGACCTGAAAACAAAAGGGCACGTTTTATATTCACTCATTTAAGACTGAGATGATAAAAGGAAAATAATAATTATACTATCTCTTCCTCACAGAGAAAACAAATTTCTTTTTCCTAAAGCAAGTAGTCTTCAATATTTTAATCCAAATAAATGAATCGTTAAGTTCAGTAACAGCTAACCCTTGACAAACTTGATTGTTAGTTGAACTATAAAAGAGCAGTAGGTAGCATGGAATTTCACAGTATAGTTATGATTCATCCCCAAAGACAGAAACCAACCTGAGGGTGGAGTAGGCAGAAGAACCTTCATGTATATGTGTATTATTGACCCTCGTTGGAAAGATAAAGTAACCCAAGGTGTTTGTGAAGTTTCCCTTCCTTAAAAATTCTTCCTTCCTTCCTTCTCTGCCCTTTACTGCTTTCTCACTTTTCTTCTTACTCTCTCCTTTTCTTCCCTTTCTCCTATTCGTATTCTATTCTTATTCTGTTCTATTCATTTTATTCTATTCCTAGGCATTCCAATTCATTTCCATTTGGTTTCATTTTCTTTTTCATGCAGTCCCTATGGCATAACATGTATTGGTCTGATTATTTGAAACTACAGAATGAAAATTCTACTCTCAATATATAACTACTTTGATAGTCTCTAGTGTATTGTAGCGGAGAAGGCAATAGCAACCCACTCCAGTACTCTTGCCTGGAAAATCCCATGGACGGAGGAGCCTAGGAGGCTGCATTCCATGGGGTTGCACAGAGTCAGAGATGACTGAAGCGACTTAGCAGCAGCAGAGTGTATTGTAGGTAAGGGGGTACTCCATTACAGAGGGGGAAAAAAAATCCTTAAGATAGTGACAACAGTTTCAGATTATTTTAAAACTGCTACTGCTAAGTCACTTCAGTCGTGTCCGACTCTGTGTGACCCCAGAGACGGCAGCCCACCAGGCTCCCCTGTCCCTGGGATTCTCCAGGCAAGAACACTGGAGTGGGTTGCCATTTCCTTCTCCAATGCAAAACTAGTCATCTATAATTCAAAATAACTTATCCTGGCAGTGGGTTTGGATAATCAACTGCTTGTTTTCCACATATTTATATCTATATCATCTGGTTATTTCCATGATCCAGTTATGAAAAAGAAGAAAATGGAGAAACAGGAAAGGAGAAACAGGAAAATGAAAAGAGAAACACTTATTCAGACACTATTATTGTCAATAAGAAATGTTGATAACATAATTTTAATGTCAGGATTGCATATTCCTTGATGTGCCCAGGCCCTCAAAGAGACTTAGACAAGATTACCAGTTAACGTAGAGGTCAGCACCTCAGCAGTTTCTCTAAGGAGGTGATATAGCACCATTGTTAAACATTGTCATTCACAATAGTTAGTATTATACAAACTGATAAAAATTACTGTCATGGTATAACAGAATAAAGTCCTTTTAAAGTCTTTACTGACATGAAATGAATTCCTTCATTGTTTTACAATCTCTATTGTTATATACTTTATAGTAAAAACATATCTGCTGCTGTGCAAAATATATCATCAGTAACTTAGGACAGACTGACATAATGTGTAATACTAGTACTAATGGCATAAATCAAAGCCATTATTCATTCAGTTTTAAGACATTATTTTTAGAGCAACTTTCATTTTACACCAAAATTGAAGGAAAGGTACAGCAATTTCCTACCTGACCCTGGCCCCTACACAGGTATAGTCTCTCCTGTTGTCAACATCTCCTACCAGAGTGATACATTTGTTACAACTGAGGAAACATCACCAATACATCTAAAGTTCATAGTTTACATTACAGTTCAGCCCTGGTGTTGTACAGTCTATTGGTTTGGACAAATGTATAATGACATGTGCACGCGTGCTAGGTCACTTTAGTTGTTTCTGACTATGTGCAACCCTTTGGACTGTAACTGCCAGGCTCCTCTGTTCATGGGATTCTCCAGAGAGAGCAATACTGGAGTGATCTTTTCCAAGGGATCTTTGAACCCAGGGATCGAACCCGAGTCTTTTATGTCTCCTGCATTGGCAAGTGGGTTCTTTACCATTAGCGCCACCTAGGAAGCCCCCATAATGACAATGGATAATGACATGTATCCATCATTAAAGCATCATACAGAGTATTTTCACTGCCTGAAAAATCCTCTGTGCCCCACCTACTAGTCCACACTATGGCTTTACTCTTCCATGTAATAACTTGTATACAATTTCAATAAAACCGAATGGCTATTAAGAAACGTATTAATTGGTGTGAGTTTTGTAGTTCTAGAAAAGTCTAACAATAAATTAGCAAGCCTCTGTCCCTTCCTGAGAACTACGGATTTATGAGGAATTTAGATGAGGTGGAACACCTATTAGTATGTGGTGAAAATGTCTAAGACACATACATTTATAAAAATTATATGTGTCTTTGTTTTTCTGATGTATAAAATAGCTCCATTAATCAAAGTGCACTCCAGTTTGTTTTTAAGCACAGTGTGCACTTGACAACTTAAATGTGATAGTCAATTAAAACTTTTCCAACATCTGATTTTCAGTTTTTGCACTGGATTACGTTGGTCTTCAGTTTATGTATGTGTGCTTGGAACTTTGTAGTTTTGTACCATTTCCTTCTTTGCTTTGTCATGTAGATAATCTTTCTGGCTTAACTTTAACTTTTATGTTTTTAAAAATGTTATAGCTTTTAAAAACATTAAAACTTATGCATTCAAGTATGTGTCTCCCTTTCAAATTTTTCCCTATTAGGGGTATCTGTAATATTTCTGAACAAGTAGTCATTACAAAAACTATTTTGAAGCTATTCTCCAAAATGACCTTCAGTGGCTCCATATTGTCTACAGAGAAATGTTTATTAATGGCAACTTTGGGGCCTTTGATGATAGTTTTTTGGTTTGGAAATAGTCAAAGGTCATTCAGAACCGTGACTATTGAATGAGGTCACTTGCTTGTCATCACAAAATTTCCCATTTTTTCCTGTGAGTTATCAGGTGCTCTGAAGGAAGCTGAGAAAAAATTAGTTTGAAAAATAGAAATATTGAGGGAATGTGCAGATCTACATTTCCCAAATGAGAAATCTTAATATACATTTTCTAAGAAATCAAATTAGCCCTATTTAAAATAATTATTAAAAATGAAATGTCAATTAACAACAATTACAATAATGTGAAAAAAGTTTTAATTAGTTGGACCTTTATCCAGGGTCAATAATAAGTATAATCATTTGAATTCCAACAATTTTTTTCTTTGCAAATAAAGACCTTAATTAAGCCTCATTTTAATAAATATGTCTCTATAGGTATAAAATCAAGTACACTTTTTTTAAAGCTAGAAATTTTTATTTTCTGATATTATTTTAAATGTTATTGAAGTGCATCTGTTGTCTAGAGTTTTAAACTGAATTTCAAATAATGAAATTCCTTACTACCTAAAAACTTTCTCTTATAGAAATTTGATGTTATTATATGGGAAATATCCCTTTGATCTTTCATAAATTTCAGTAGAAGTTTTTTTTTTTTTTTTTAACTTCAGTAATCAAAAACATTTGAAAGAGCAGTATGGGTTGAATATATTACATATGAGCAATTGGAAGGCACTATACTGTTCAAACAAAGCAGCCTCATCCTAAATTAATAAGCCAATTTTCTTCTGGAATAAAAGAAGGGAGTGCTGGGAATGGAGACAGGGAGGATAATTCAGACTAGTGCGACCACGGTGGTTGCAGACCTAAGTCACAGCAGAGAAACTGCCCTGTGGCTCACGATAGAAACCAGAAAGTATAAAGGAGTAAAGCAAAACACATTAGATGCAATTTGAATCTAACTTGACAGAACTTTCAAGCCCTTTAGATTCAGATATATCAACACCATATATCTTATGAAGGATAACAATCTCTGACATTTGTGGCTCCTGCTTTGAATGGTTCATGCTCCCCTGCTATCATACTTTTTAAATTACATAAATAGAGTGAAAATGACAAAGCAGATATTAAAAAGGAGGGTATTACATTTTGCAAAATAATCTGGAACACATCAGTGAGTTTTAGCAGTTATAAATTACATAGGTACAGTCTTATAATTGATTAGCTCTTCCCTGAACAGCTCATGAAATGGCAAACCCCACGTCCTGTGAATTGAACCCAAATTACAAAGTTCCATGTGCCATCCTCTTTTTGCTCCAAGAACTTTGAAAGTCATGCCAAACCAAACCAATGTAAATTGGTGGATTTGGACATCCTTTTCATGACCACATTATCCTTGCTGGATTGGAAGCTACTTATTTTGGAAATATAATTAGACCTCTTATGATTTTTTAAATGAGCAATATCTTCAAGGTACACATGTTGTGCCTTGGTGAAGTTTGGAGAAAAATCACTTTATGAGGTACTTCTTTCAAGAAAATACCCTGACTGAAAATGCTGACAGGAATTTTGCCTGTTATGCTAAAAATACTTTGGGAACACAATGAAGCTAAAACATTATATGCTTATTTTTATCAGACCAGCATTAATGTAATCTTGATGAAAAATTCTCTTAAAAAATCCACATTCACTGGAATGTCTTTTATTTGTTCCTCATCAGCTGACACTCTTAAGTTCCAAAATAGTGTTTACTGTTGACAGAAATCACTGGGTATTGCTGCCTGGGATTTTCAAAAGTCCTCCCCCTCCTCCACATTTTTTTTTTTTTTTTTTTGAAGAAGCTTAGACTAGGATAGACACACAATTAGGAGTTATTAGACCAAATGGTGGTCTAAACCCAGTGGAAAGAATGCAGCTGTCATGAGTAATTCCCACCATAAATCTTAGACACTTTCCAAAAGGAAATCTAAGAGACCAACACGGTTTCCAGAGTTGACTGACTTATCTGCCAAAATATGGGTAGTTTTTAACAATGCAGATGAGCCTGTTAAAAATAGCTGCAAACTGTGGATTAGGTAGCATTCTTGGTAGCTCAAACGATGGACAAACCACGAAAATGTAGAGTTTGAGCCTGGTTGAGAGGTAGGCTCAAAAAGCCTGTTTGTTTTTCTGGAATATAACAAAATGCATCTGAACCTCTGAAGTCTGAAATATGGGCTGGGAATTCTGCACAGTCTCTCTCCTGAGATTTATGGCACTTCCTAATTCCTAAGAGGCCAGAGCTACCGCAAAAAGAGTCATTCTCGCAATACTTTGGTCTTCTGGCTTCTCCCTCTGGAAAGAACAACTGGGCAGAGGAACACCCACACTGCCCCCAAAGAGTGCTGCCCATTTCTTTTTCTATTCTTCTAAAGGTCCTACTTGGTTTCAGAGATGTATTTGAGGAGAGGTTTTGTACCATTTTGAATGGCACATATTTCCTCCTCTAAATTGAAGTGTTTCCAACTTTATATTGCTAACTGATCTGATCACACACTTTAAATTCAGTGGCTGAGAATACAGGATATAATTGGAAACTCTTTCTAAATTTAATTTCTACTCTGTCTCAATGGCTTGTATTTATCCTGTATCTTTCGCTGTCTTTATTTATTACTAATTTATTGTGAGATACACATCCTTCAAGAATGACTACCTTAAAAATAGTTGACACAATTCTGATTGTCAAACAAGAATGATTTTATCTTATATGAAAAACTTTGACTTTATAATAATCATTAAAATTTTTTTTTTTACTATGGAGGCAATATACTTCCTTGGTAAAAATGAAAACTAACCCACACAATATTAATACAATGAAACCTAAGTAAATACCTCATCCTGCTGTCCAAAGACAGTCACTGTTAACAGTTCTGTTATAGTTCTTTTGTTGTTATTTATGTTAATGTATCACATTTCTGTTTATTAATTTATTAACTTTGAATGGTATTTATTCACTCCTTATCAGAAAAGATAAAGAGTCTATAGTTTCTACCACTTATCTATGTACCCTCTCTTTGTTGTTATTAATTACATTTGTCTATTTCTATATCTTAATATACCAAATTAGCTGTGTGTATAAGAAAACTAGTAAAGTAATGCTCAAAATTCTCCAAGCCAGGCTTCAGCAATATGTGAACCGTGAACTTCCTGATGTTCAAGCTGGTTTTAGAAAAGGCAGAGGAACCAGAGATCAAATTGCCAACATCCGCTGGATCATGGAAAAAGCAAGAGAGTTCCAGAAAAACATCTATTTCTGCTTTATTGACTATGCCAAAGCCTTTGACTGTGTGGATCACAATAAACTATGGAACATTCTGAAAGAGATGGGAATACCAGACCACCTGATCTGCCTCTTGAGAAATCTGTATGCAGGTCAGGAAGCAACAGTTAGAACTGGTCATGGAACAACAGACTGGTTCCAAATAGGAAAAGGAGTACGTCAAGGCTGCATATTGTCACCATGTTTATTTAACATATGCAGAGTACATCATGAGAAACGCTGGACTGGAAGAAACACAAGTTGGAATCAAGATTGCCGGGAGAAATATCAATAACCTCAGATATGCAGATGACACCACTCTTATGGCAGAAAGTGAAGAGGAACTCAAAAGCCTCTTGATGAAAGTGAAAGTGGAGAGTGAAAAGGTTGGCTTAAAGCTCAACATTCAGAAAACGAAGATCATGGCATCCAGTCCCATCACTACATGGGAAATAGATGGGGAAACAGTGGAAACAGTGTCAGACTTTGTTTTTCTGGGCTCCAAAATCACTGCAGATGGTGACTGCAGCCATGAAATTAAAAGACGCTTGCTCCTTGGAAGGAAAGTTATGACCAGCCTAGATAGCATATTCAAAAGCAGAGACATTACTTTACCAACAAAGGTTCGCCTAGTCAAGGCTATGGTCTTTCCTGTGGTCATGTATGGATGTGAGAGCTGGACTGTGAGGAAGGCTGAGCACCGAAGAATTGATGCTTTTGAACTGTGGTGTTGGAGAAGACTCTTGAGAGTCCCTTGGACTGCAAGAAGGTCCAACCAGTCCATTCTGAAGGAGATCAATCCTGGAATTTCTTTAGAAGGAATGATGCTAAAGCTGAAACTCCAGTATTTTGGCCACCTCATGCGAAGAGTTGACTCATTGGAGAAGACTCTGATGCTGGGAGGGATTGAGGGCAGGAGGAAAAGGGGACGACAGAGGATGAGATGGCTGGATGGCATCACTGACTTGATGGGTGTGAGTCTGAGTGACCTCCGGGAGCTGGTGATGGACAGGGAGGCCTGGCGTGCTGCGGTTCATGGGGTCGCAAAGAGTCGGACACGACTGAGCGACTGATCTGATCTGATCTGATCTGATAAGAAAACGAGGAACTTATTGCATTTTACTTTTCCTTACCTTTCTCTTCTTTCTCATAACTTCCAACTTTATTCTTTGTTATTATTGCTTCAGATCAGATCAGATCAGATCAGTCGCTCAGTCGTGTCCGACTCTTTGCGACCCCATGAACCGCAGCACGCCAGGCCTCCCTGTCCATCACCAGCTCCCGGAGGCCACTCAGACTCGCATCCATTGAGTCAGTGATGCCATCCAGCCATCTCATCCTCTGTCGTCCCCTTCTCCTCCTGCCCTCAATCCCTCCCAGCATCAGAGTCTTCTCCAATGAGTCAACTCTTCGCATGAGGTGGCCAAAATACTGGAGTTTCAGCTTTAGCATGCTCTTGAAATTTACAACATTTTGTTTTACTCTCTATAAATATTTTGTGGCTTATCTATGGGTTAATATTAGTCACTATTTATAATAAAATGACTGTGATTGGGTCCCTTCTTTTTTTCACAAAGAAGATCTCATCAAAGTCAGAGTCTCATGTGTTTTTTTCCATTGTAGGCCTCTTTATTTCTTCAATTAAGCATTGTCCAATAGAACTTTTTATGATTATGGAAATATTCTCTGTATTAACTATTTAGACCAGCAGTCACTGGGCACATAAGGCTGTCTGCTGAATACTTGAAATGTGGTTAATGCAACTGAATAACTGAATTTCTATTTACCTTATTTTAAATAACAGCCACATGTGGTCTATGACCACCATATTGGATGGTACAGCTCTATGTCAGAGTCAACTACTACTCTTCTCTGGTATTCTACTATTATTTCTTCTTCGATTTCTTTTTTAAGAGTTACAGTTTTTTTTTTTTTTTTTTTTTTGCAGATGTGTGTGTTTGGTAAATTTTCTTATTTCTTCTATCTCAGTAACTGTCTTTGATAAAAAAACAATGTCATATTGTATAGCACAGGTAATTATATTCAGTATATAGTGACAAATAATAATGGAAAAATATGAAAAAGAATATGTATATATACATTATATATATATATATATAAATGTATGTGTGCATGCATACTAAGTCACTCAGTTGTGTCTGACTCTTTGAGATCCTATGGACTGTAATCCACCAGGCTCCTCTGTCCAACAGATTTTCCAGGCAAGAGTACTGGAGTGGGTTTCCCTGTCCTCCTCCATGGGATCTTTCTGACCCAGGAAATGAACCCACATCTCTATGTCTCCTGCATTAGCATGTAGATTGTTTACCACTAGTGTCATAAAGTTCTTTACCAGTAGTGCCACTGAGTCACTTTGCTATACAGAAAAAGGTAACACAACATTAAAAATCAACTATTTTTTAAAAAGACTGCTTCATATTTAATTGTTAATTTAAGTATTTATTTGAGTTTTATAATTTTTAAATTTTTCTAACTTTGAAAGGCCATGTTCCATATCTTCTAGTATCTCTGCTGTTATGTTTGATACCAAGTTGATTCTTGATGCTTTGCAGGTAAATTTCTTTTACCTTCAGGTTTTAAAAAAGATTTTCTCTTTAACTTGTAGAAGTAAAATTTCACTCAGATGTGTCTACATCTAGACCTTCAATCAGAAAACATTTTCTTATATTATTTACATTATATGTCCTTCTTCCTACTCTTTCTTTTCACTCCATCTAGAACTTCTTTAAGATGGATGTTCAAATATCAGAATACTCCTCTGACAAAAGAACAAATTAACTAGAATAAATGACGGTCATGGGTACTTATGTATTTGTACACTATTATTATTATGTCCCGCAACAGGCTCCAATCTTAAATTGTCAGGCTGAGTGAGGATGAACCAGTGTTGGGTAGATAGTAGGCTGGGCTTCCATGGTAGCTCAGCTGGTCAAGAATCTGCCTGCAAGGCAGGAAACCCCAGTTCTATCCCTGGGTTGTAAAGATCCCCTGGAGATGGGATAGACCACCCATTCCAGTATTCTTGGGCTTCCCTGGTGGCTAAGATGGTAAAGAATCCACCTGCAATGCTGGAGACCTGGGTTTGATCCCTGGATTGTGAAGATCCTCTGGAGGAGGGCATCTCCAGTGTTCTTACTTGGAGAACCCCCATGGACAGAGGAGCCTGGCAGGCTACAGTCCATGGTGTCACAAAGAGTCAGGCACAACTGAGTGACTAAGCACAGATCAGATCAGATCAGATCAGTTGCTCAGTCGTGTCCGACTCTTTGCGACCCCATGAACTGCAGCATGCCAGGCCTCCCTGTCCATCACCAACTCCCGGAGGTCACTCAGACTCACATTCATCGAGTCAGTGATGCCATCCAGCCATCTCATCCTCTGTCGTCCCCTTCTCCTCTTGCCCCCAATCCCTCCCAGCATCAGAGTCTTCTCCAATGAGTCAACTCTTCGCATGAGGTGGCCAAAATACTGGAGTTTCAGCTTTAGCATCATTCCTTCCAAAGAAATCCACAGAACAACACAGATAGCAGGCTAGAGGTCTTCAGCTACCAAATAAGGAGCTTGGAGCACTTGTACTATTTTGCTTCTGAGCAAAGTTCTCCAATTCTGTGTCTGCTCATTGCATTTTCCACTGCCTTCATTCTCAGATGCCAGCATCCTCTCATTTGTCCTTGTAGAACCTATTCTCAGTTGAGCCTATTATCTTCCTTGATGCAAGGCAAATGGAGAGGGACTCAGCTTTTGACATGTTAGATCCAATATTTTGTGCATTACTTTACTTACTTCCCTCTTGCCTCTTGTTGCTCTCTCTCTCTTTTTTTTTGTCAATTTTAAGGTTGGATGTTACTAGGACATCCCAAGCAAGAACTGTACATAATAATGGTGTCTGGGAATGATGCTTCTTTTGCTCTAATATGTTCACTTGTTTGATCCCATCTGCTTTCTGTCATCCTGGAACTTTTATTTCTTGTTTGCTGATGGCACTTTTTATCTTTTCAGCACCACTTGTTTTTTGTTTCTCTTTTCCAACGTATATTTTCTCTTATTTCACTGGGATGATCTTTGAGGAAGGAGAATTCAAATAGGATTTCTTGGTCTGGAAATTTGAATGGGGGCCCTAGTTATTTTTCATAGAGAGATTTTTTAATGCTGAAAACAAAAGTTTCATTGGATTGCAAAGATACCACCATATAACAATTTTCTTTTCAATAATAATCTAAATGATGGATGTGTGAAAAATTAAGAATATTTAAAACACTTATTATGTGTCTCTAAATCTAATGCTGGCAGAATATGTTAATATAGGGTCCAGGATCAGATTACCCCTCATCTTTTTCTCACTCCAGTATTTTTCTTTGTCATCAGAAGTTTCTACTGTCATTTATGGTTTTGACAATTTTCCTTTTATTACTGAGATTGCTTTATTTGGTGTATCTTTCTCTTTTATTTGTCTCATGAGTCCTTTTTTTTTGTTTGGTAAATAACCATTTTTTAAGATTCCACATTAAAACTCAACATTCAGAAAACTAAGACCATGGCATCTGGTTCCATCACTTCATGGGAAATAGATAGGGAAACAATGGAAACAGTGAGAGACTTTATTTTGGGGGGCTCCCAAGTCACTGCAGATGGTGACTGCCACCATGAAATTAAAAGATGCTTGCTCCTTGGAAGAAAAGGTATGACCAATCTAGACAGCATATGAAAAAGCAGAGATATTACTTTGCCAACAAAGGTCTATCTAGTAAAAGCTATGGTTTTTCTAGTAGTTATAAATGGATGTGAGAGTTGGACTATAAAGAAAACTGAGTGCTGAAGAATTGATACTTTTGAACTGTGATCTTGGAGAAGACTCTTGAGAGTCCCTTGGACTGCAAGGAGATCCAATCAGTCAATCCTAAAGGAAATCAGTCCTGAATGTTCATTGGAAGGACTGATGCTGAAACTGACACTCCAATACTTTGGCCACCTGATGTGAAGAACTGACTCATTTGAAAAGACCCTGATGCTGGGAAAGATTGAAGGCAGGAGGAGAAGGGGACGACAGAGGATGAGATGGTTGGATGGCATCACTGACTCAATGGACGTGAGTCTGAATAAACTCTAGGAGTTGGTGATGGACAGGGAGGCCTGGCATGCTGCAGTCCATGGAGTCACAAATAGTCAGACTAGACTGAGTGACTGAACTGAAGTGAAGATTCCACATATAAGTGATATCATATGATATTTGTCTTTCTCTGTCTGACTTACTTCACTCAGTATGACAATCTCTAGGTCCATTCATGTTGCTACACGTGACATTATTTCATTCTTTTTTTATACTTGAATCCTTTTTCCTTTAAACTTTTATCTTATTTTGATTTTTTCCTACCTTCCTTGTATCTCTGTAATAAATTCTTGTTTCATAAAGACAATTGTTGCAATAAGTGTTTTTTTTTTCCTTCTTAATATCATGACAAAATACTTATTATCAATTTTCCTTTACTTTTTTGTTTGTTTGATTTTGGTAGCAGTCCATTTTAGGTTACTTATTTATGAATGAAATAAGTTTTTAACCTAACAGATATTTTATGGATTCATATGGAAAAGAAGAATTTTGTCTTCCTAAGATATGAAGGAGACAGTATTTGTTGATAAATTAAAAAAACATGTTAGACTGAAGAGAGGGGGTATTTTTTCCCCTTGAGAAGGCTGTTTATATACTGTGATGATAATAAATAAAACATTATTTTATATTGTTTTTGTAGCCTATGTTGCTATTGTTGTTTAGTCGCTAAGTCATATCTGACTCTTTTGCAATGCCATAGACTGTAGCCTGCCAGTCTCCTCTGTCCATGGAATTTCCCAGGCAAGAATACTGGAATGGGTTGCCATTTTCTTCTCTAGGAGATCTTTCCCTACCAGGGATAGAACTTGCATCTCCTTATTTGCCAAGCTGGTTCTTTACCAGCAAAATTATTTTTCTATCAATCATTTACCTATCATTTTTCTATCAATCATCTATCTATCTATATTTTTTATCATGCCATATTTGCTATTCTGTGCAATCCTAATGTCTTAGGTGGCCTGGGAGCCTCGGAAGATGAACTTAAAATTGGAAGAGGAAAAGGATAAAATATCCCAAGTATTAAGGGTGTTACTAATCACATTTCTTACTCATTCCATATTGTACCACTTATGCCTTGAAAAGATCTGCAGTGTTAATACTTAGGGATTGTGTATGGAAGGAAGAGCTAGCTGTCATACTTATTATTAAGTATTCTTATAAAGAGTTACATTGCTGAAAAAAATTGGGAAAACCATTTATTTCCCAGATAGTCAATTCTTTTAAGGTAGGATACCGAATACTTCAACATGTAGAGAAGAATCACACTGAATTCTTTAAATGTTACCAGAAACACAGAAACATCCCCATCACTGTGCACTGTCATTCCTCACTACTGGAATTTCTCCCTCGTATTTATACTTCTTACCATAGTATTTCACTAACTGTCTCATAATTGCAAATGCTCATGTATGGGGTTCCCAGTTGGCAGTAGCGGTACAGAATCTCCCTGTCAATGCAGGAGATGAAAGAGATGGGTTCAATCCCTGGGTCAGAAAGATCCCCTCGAGTAGAAAATTGCAATCCACTTCAGTATCCTTGCCTGGAAAACTCAATGGACAAAGGAGCCTGGCAGGCTACAGTCCATGGGGTCGCAAACAGCCAGATACAACTGAACGACTGAATACCATTATCAACTAGAAACACAGATAGTAGTATATGAAAAGTCCTGTGAAAACTCACAGGAGTACCAAGGGCTAGGTCCTGGTTTCCATTTGCTCTGATACTTTTTATGCATTAGGCTTATTTTTGCATATCACCTCCATACATTTAATGCAACTCATAGTCCATTCAGACTTACTACTGGACCAGTTGCCTTTAAAATCATACCTTTTAACTTGTGTGTGTGTGCTTAGTTGCTCAGTTATGTCTGACTCTTTGTGACTCTGTGGATGGTAGCCTGCTAGGCTCCTCTGTCCATGGGGATTCTCCAGGCAAGAATACTGGAGTGGTTGCCATGCCCTCCTCCAGGGGAGCTTCCCTATACAGAGGTTGAATCCAGGTCTCCCACACTGCAGGTGGATTCTTTGCCATCTGAGCCATCGGGGAAATCCACCTTTTAATTTATGAACTATTAAATATAAGTAAATAATGGAAAAGACAAGGGAAAAAAGTTCCAGTATGGTTAGTGTGACATAGATGAAAACCATTTGTATGCCCTGTTTAACATCTGGGTAAAATGAAATGCCAGTCTAAGAATGCTATCCCAAATGTGGTCCCCCATTTTTACTCATTGAGTCTCATGTGTCTTTTTAAAGTCAGCTGAGAATTTGAGTTCTATGAGTCTGAAGCATGGTATAAATAAATAACTTACAGAATTATAACAGTCTTATGACCTGAATAATATTGGAAATAAACTCAAAGTAAGAAGAACCTCACAGAGAAGGCAATGGCAACCCACTCCAGTACTCTTACCTGGAAAATCCCATGGACAGAGGAGCCTGGTAGGCTGCAGTCCATGGGGTTGCTAACAGTTGGACACAACTAAGTGACTTCACTTTCACTTTTCACTTTCATGCATTGGAGAAGGAAATGGCAACCCACTTCAGTGTTCTTGCCTGGAGAATCCCAGGGATGGCAGAGCCTGGTGGGCTACCGTCTATGGGGTCGCACAGAGTCAGACATGACTGAAGCGACTTAGCAGCAGCAGCAGCAGCAAGAAGAACCTCAAGAAAGCTTGAGTATGCTTGTGAAATTTCACTAGGAATCCTAATCTGTGATTTGATAAAACTAAAGATAACCACCTGAAATGATTTTTAAATGTAGAAAACAAAGTACCTAGAAATAGTCTTTAATAAACTCTCTTAGATGCTTATTTTTTTAAAAAAATCTTAGTTTTGAAGACAAATATTGGACAATGATTAACTGACAGCATTTGTCTTCAAGGAAAATCTCTTTTGTCTGGAAGATATAGAGACTGAAATTGGTATTTGGCTCATTTCATCATCCTCTGAGTTTCTTGTAGGTCTGAGTTCTATTGTTATGTTATGCTGTGATCATGCTGATGTACATAATTCATTCCTTTGGTATTGTGACTGAGAGTGTTTCTTCAAAATAAATAAGTCTAACCTGGTCAGCCATCATCTGGTAGTTTGCATCCCTGGTGGCCCAGCTGGTAAAGAATCCGCCTGCAGTGTGGGAGACTGGGGTTTGATCCCTGGGTTGAGAAGATCCCATGGAGAAGGGACTGGCTAACCACTCCAGACTCCGGCCTGGAGAATTCCATGGACTGTATAGTCCCATGGGATCGCAAAGAGTTGGACACGACTGAGCGACTTTCACTTCACTTCACTATGCCAACATAACCTGAGGTACAGACAGGAGTACATGACCACAGCAGGCTTATGAACAAGCTGCCTGAAAATGCCATTTCTAAGGAAAGTTTGGGGGCTACAGAAGAGTAATTTGTAAACTGTGCCCATGTATCTTTTTTCTTTTTAAAATTCTAGCAACAAACTTTCTTATAAGTTAAAGATATGCAATAAAAGGCTTACCAAACAAGAAGAAAACACTGAAAAATGGCTCCTCCTCTGATGAAGTCATTATAGTTATATAAAGTCTAGCCTTTGATCCCATCATACTTGAAATGGATATTGATCTAAAATTTATATATTTGCCCTCATTTTTTTCAATCCCTCCACCTCTATTTTTTTAAACATCTAAACAAAGTGACCTCATTGTTTTCCATTGGACTTTTTTTTAAACATTGGCTGGGATGATTGAGATTCAGGAATGTGGGAAAATGGATTCCCAAACCACGTCCCTCCCCTTTCATTCTGAACTGTAATTTTTGGCTTGGCTTGAATCACAGTCATCACATTTCAGCCTGAATCTCTCTGTAAAGTGATCTTTCTTAAACATTTCTCTCACTCATCAAGGGATCAGAAACAAAGCCTTTCTAGCCTTTCAGCAAAACACTTACAAGCAGCTTTTACAGAGAAGTTGCAAGAGCTCAATTTCCTCTAAAACGGGTTGAAAAGCGAACATTTTCAGTGCCTTGTTGTCCTTTTTGTGAATCTTGTCATCTGTATGATATGAGTTCCAGCAGCTATTTTAATCTGTTTTTGTTTGCAATCCATTTGGTGTCCACCCAAGGAAATGCAGGTGATTCTAATTAACTTACTGCTGAAGAAGTAGGAAAAAATATCTCAATTGTAAAGAATTAGACACTTGAAACTTTTCTTCTATTATTTATAACATCTTATTAATGAAAATGATTATATGAATATATTTACCACCTAATTCACGGCTGTTCACGTTTCTAAATCAATGAGGCTTATGGCACAGGAAAAAGCCACACACATACACAAATACACAGACACAATACAGGCCCCAAGAATGCTTGCCAACTTTTATTTAACAAGAGTAGCAACTTAAAAATAACATTATTTTTACTTTGTGCAACATAGTTTAATATCTGAAATAACCCTGTTCCAATAAAAACCTATTGAAATACTCTTAGGCCTAACTCTGCCCTGAAGGTAAAAGTGATTAATTGAAAGATTTTGGCAGATCTCTGCTCACCACCAGGGCAGTTTAATTTAGAACACATTCAACCATTTCTCAGTGTCTCTGTGTTGGTGCAGCATAACTTTTGATCTTCTTTGGGGAGGTGCCTCTAATTCAGACCCTTTGGCTAGCTACTTCCTGGAGGGTTTTGATGGTTTGGCTCTGCTTAGCGTTCAGGTGAGAGACAGAGCCCATTCTGGCTGCTGCTTCTACAGCGGATTAGGGAAGCCAAATTCCAGACACGAAGGAACGATACTTACAAGATTGTTTAAGCATATCAGGAACCCAAGTCCTGTTTAGATCACAGACAAGATGGTTCTTTGCAACTTCTTGATGCTCTCCCAAACTTCAGAGAAATTCTGTGTCATATGACTCTTTCCTGGTCAAAGAAGATGCTCCTGACCATGATAATGGATGAGGCTAAAAAACGGAACTTCCTTCTCTCAAGAAACATAAATAAGATTACTGTTCTCTTTTTGAGAATACAAGATAAACTATTGAGAATGGTATTGTTAATACTTCTGCTAAACAGAAACATGGGGCTACTGCATAATACTCCTGTTTGACAAAGGACCCATGCTAAATTGTGGCTAAATGGAAGGACAGAGAAATTCCAATATATTCTATATAGAAAGTTAGTAAAATCTAACACTCTATGCAATTTAACAAGTATCAACTAAGTGCTCACTGTATAGCAAAAGTGTCTGAGGCACTAGGGACACAGCAAAGAACGATGAGTACACATCTCAGATGCCATCGAGCCATAGCATCATCATCTTCTGAAGCAACAATGCAGTAATGACAGGCATTGGTCATGCGTTAGTGACAAGGACACCTGCAAGCTCTGATATTTTTACACGTAGGACATACCGAAGCAATATACATAAGGTGGTGTATAAGCTCTGTATCAACTTTAGAAGAAAACACCACCACGATATATATTCTATTTCACATTATATCCTGAAACAGTTAAGTTTCATCAGTTCAGTTCAGTCACTCAGTCATGTCCGACTCTTTGCGACCCCATGAATCACAGCTCGCCAGGCCTCCCTGTCCATCACCAACTCCCAGAGGTCACTCCAACTCATGTTCATCGAGTTGGTGATGCAATCTCAACTTCTGTTGTCCCCTTCTCCTCCTGCCCCAATCCTTCCCAGCATCAGAGTCTTCTCCAATGAGTCAACTCTTCGCATGAGGTGGCCAAAGTACTGGAATTTCAGCTTCAGCATCAGTCCTTCCAAAGAACACCCAGGACTGATCTCCTTCAGAATGGACTGGTTGGATCTCCTTGCAGTCCAAGGGACTCTCAAGAGTCTTCTTCAACACCACAGTTCAAAAGCATCAATTCTTTGCGCTCAGCTTTCTTCACAGTCCAACTCTCACATCCGTACATGACTACTGGAAAAACCATAGCCTTGACTAGACAGACCTTTGTTGGCAAAGTAATATCTCTGCTTTTGAATATGTGATCTAGGTTGGTCATAACTTTCCTTCCAAGGAGTAAGCGTCTTTTAATTTCATGGCTGCAGTCACCATCTGCAGTGATTTTGGAGCCCATAGAAATAAAGTCTGACACTGTTTCCACTGTTTCCCCATATATTTCCCATGAAGTGATGGGACCGGATGCCATGATCTTCGTTTTCTGAATGTTGAGCTTTAAGCCAACTTTTTCACTCTCTTCTTTCACTTTTCAAGAGGTTTTTTAGTTCCTCTTCACTTTCTGCCATGAGGGTGGTGTCATTGTATACCTGAGGTTATTGATATTTCTCTCGGAAATCTTGATTCCAGCCTGTGCTTCTTCCAGTCCAGCGTTTCTCATGATGTACTCTGCATATAAGTTAAATAAGCAGGGTGACAATATACAGCCTTGATGTACTCCTTTTCCTATTTGGAACCAGTCTGTTGTTTCATGTCCAGTTCTAACCGTTGCTTCTTGACCTGCATAGACGTTTCTCAAGAGGCAGGTCAGGTGGTCTGGTATTCCCATCTCTTTCAGAATTGTCCACAGTTTCTTGTGATCCACACAGTCAAAGGCTTTGGCATAGTCAATAAAGCAGAAATAGATGTTTTCCTGGAACTCTCTTGCTTTTTCCATGATCCAGGGGATGTTGGCAATTTGATCTCTGGTTCCTCTGCCTTTTCTAAAACCAGCTTGAACATCAGGAAGTTCACAGTTCACATATTGCTGAAGCCTGGCTTGGAGAATTTTAAACATTACTAGCGTATGAGATGAGTGCAATTGTGTGATAGTTTGAGCATTCTTTGGCATTGCCTTTCTTTGAGATTGGAATGAAAACTGACCTTTTCCAGTCCTGTGGCCACTGCTGAGTTTTCCAAATTTGCTGGCATATTGAGTGCAGCACTTTCACAGCATTATCTTTCAGGATTTGAAATAGCTCAACTGGAATTCCATCACCTCCACTAGTTTTGTTCGTAGTGAAGCTTTCTAAGGCCCACTTGACTTCACATTCCAGGATATCTGGCTCTAGGTGAGTGATCACACCATCGTGATTATCTGGTTTGTGAAGATCTTTTTGTACAGTTCTTCTGCATACTCTTGCCACCTTTTCTTAATATCTTCTGCTTCTGTTAGGTCCATACCATTTTTGTCCTTTATTGAGCCCATCTTTGGATGAAATGTTCCCTTGGTATCTCTTATTTTCTTGAAGAGATCTCTAGTCTTTCCTATTCTGTTGTTTTCCTCTATTTCTTTGCATTGATTGCTGAGGAAGGCTTTCTTATCTCTCTTTGCTATTCTTTGGAACTCTGTATTCAGATGCTTATATCTTTCCTTTTCTCCTTTGCTTTTGCTTCTCTTCTTTTCACAGCTATTTGTAAGGCCTCTTCAGACAGCCATTTTGCTTTTTAGCATTTCTTTTCCATGGGGATGGTCTTGATCCCTGTCTCCTGGACAATGTCATGAACCTCTGTCCATAGTTCATCAGGCATTCTATCCAGCAGATCTAGTCCCTTAAATCTATTTCTCACTTCCACTGTATAATTGTAAGGGATTTGATTTAGGTCATACCTGAATGGTCTAGTGATTTTCCCTACTTTCTTCAATTTAAGTCTGAATTTGACAATAAGGAGTTCATGGTCTGAGCCAGTCAGCTCCCAGTCTTGTTTTTGTTGACTGTATAGAGCTTCTCCATCTTTGGCTGCAAAGAATATAATCAATCTGATTTTGGTGTTTACCATCTGGTGATGTCCAAGTGTAGAGTCTTCTCTTATGTTGTTCGAAGAGAGTGTTATGACCAATGTGTTCTCTTGGCAAAACTCTATTAGCCTTTGCCTTGCTTCATTCCGTACTCCAAGGCCAAATTTGCCTGTTACTCCAGGTGTTTCTTGACTTCCTACTTTTGCATTCCAGTCCCCTATAATGAAAAGGACATCTTTTTTGGGTGTTAGTTCTAAAAGGTCTTGTAGGTCTTCATAGAACCATTCAACTTCAATTTCTTCAGTGTTACTGGTTGGGACATAGACTTGGATTACCGTGATACTGAATAGTTTGCCTTGGAAACGAACAGAGATCATTCTGTCATTTTTGAGATTGCATCTAAATACTGCATTTCAGATTCTTTTGTTGACCATGATGGCTACTCCATTTCTTCTAAGGGATTCCTGCCCACAGTAGTAGATATAGTGGTCATCTGAGTTAAATTCACCCATTCCAGTCCATTTTAGTTCAGTGATTCCTAGAATATTGACGTTCACTCTTGCCATCTCCTATGTGACCATTTCCAATTTGCCTTGATTCATGGACCTGACATTCCAGGTTCCTATGCAATATTGCTCTTTACAGCATCAGACCTTGCTTCTATCACCAGTCACATCCACAACTGGGTATTGTTTTTGCTTTGGCTCCATCCCTTCATTCTTTCTGGAGGTATTTCTCCACTGATCTCCAGCAGCATATTGGGCACCTACCGACCCGGGGAGTTCCCCTTTTAGTATCTTATCATTTTGCCTTTTCATACTGTTCATGGGGTTTTCAAGGCAAGAATACTAAAGTGGTTTGTCATTCCCTACTCCAGTGGACCATATGTGTGTGTGTGTATGTGTATATATATGTGTGTGTGTGTGTATTTGACTTTTGTGAAAAAATGGCTATAATGATATTTACTTTATTACCAAAGTATTGTCAAAGATTACATTTCTTTTTTATAATACGGTTGTGTGTTCCCAAGGGTTCATTTGAAAAAGCCTGGGAGATTATCATAAATCTACTATGTCCTTGAATATTCTATCTTGTATCTCTAGTTTAGCTGAAAGATGCTTTAAGATGCATAATTTCAGGTTCCAAATCTCTAGGCGACACAGTGAAAACTTCAAAATTTAAATATTTCACAAGTTACTGGACAAATCACACCCAGTTTTGGAGATACAACTCAGTGTAATAGAGATAAAAAGACAATCATTTCCCCTAATTAGAAGCACTAACTATACCTGGACAATTTAAAGCACTGTAATTCATGATTTTAAGATTTCTACAAAGAGAAATATATAGATAAGTGCTTAGAACTAGCATTAAGGTTGGCTTTCTTAATTTCTGTTATCATACTATAAGCAGAAAAATTAGAGGAAGACTTCCTTTAGTGGTGTAAGAGAGGGCAATATTCTCAGCTTCATGTTGACTGCTTTAGGACTGTTTACCAATTGCACACACTCTAGTTACTCAAAACTTTTACTTGTTGTCTTGAAAAAAAAAAGCATTCCAATTCTGATAGTTCTCTTCTTAAACTTACTAACAGTAGTGTAATACAAACAGATTTCTTGTTTCTGAATGATTTTGTCACTTGGGTCTACATCAAAAGTCTTTCTAAAATATTTGTGTCTATATGTGTATGTGTGTACTTAGCTGCTCAGTCATGTCTGACTCTTTGCGACCCCACCCACAGTAGCCCCCCAGGCCCGTCTGTCCATGGAATTTTCCAGACAAGAATATGGAGTGGGTTGCCATTTCCTCCTCCGGGAGATCTTCCTAACCCAGGAATTGAACTTGCATCTCTTGTGTGTCCTGTATTGCAGGCTGATTCTTTATTGCTGAGCCACCGAGGAAGCCATACACATAGATATTTAGTATCTATCACTACATATCTATCACTTCTCTGTGATCTGTTGTCAGGAAAAGAAGGTATATTAAACAAAGATGTGTTACATATGCTGATGTTCATTAATACACTATTTACTGAGTGTCTCTTCCCTATGTGATTTTTCTAAGTGGTAAGAAACCAAGTTACAAATGCATTTCATGTTTTTCACTGTCTTAAATTTAAGTAAAGAGTATCTTAATTTTCTTTTTTTTTTGTATGCTTTGTGATATTTTATTGAACACTGGACATTTTAATTTAATCCTGTAGTAACTTGGAAATCAAATTCCCCCCCCCTTCCCCAATATTTGTACTTTTTTGTTATTGTTTTAACTTTGTTTTTGTTATTTGTGCCTTATATTGTATTGAGCCATATCATTAAAAAACATAGAATGCCTCACGAATTTGTATGTCATCCTTGTACAGGGGGATTACTAGTCTTCTCTGTATTGTTCCAATTTTAGCATTTGTGACACCGAAGTGAGCACTAATTATGTCTTTTCTGAGCTTTTCCTTCAGTATGTACATCATTTTCTAATTTTTCCCATATATTTAGTTGGATTTTTGCATGTCCTAGTCTTTAATGTCTGAATCCTTAAAAGGTAAGATAATGAAGATGGGAAACAAATAGCAGCAGCTCTTTTAATATCCTTAAAGTTATCTCAGTCAGAGGGTAGGGGCTTGAAACAATAACTCCCCACCTCTTTGTCTGCATCTCTGTGATCAGAAGCAGCAATCAGCAATTGGAGCACTGCTGCCGCTGCTGCTAAGTCGCTTCAGTTGTGTCCGACTCTGTGCGACCCCATAGATGGCAGCCCACCAGGCTGCCTCGTCCCTGGGATACTCCAGGCAAGAATTCTCCAGGTAATTTTCTTAATTCTATCAAAGTGTGTTTGATTTTGAATTTTGAAAATAATATTAGAAAACCCAGTTACCATATCCGACTATTAGTACTACAGAAGATAGAAATAAAAGACTATCAGTTTGAAGACCTGGATTTTCTTTGTTGGTCCCAAAGGTGAGTTTTTAACAGTAATTATAGAGGCTATATTTACAATATCTTTTTAAAGTTTTGGGAAGATAATTTCATCTTAAAATATTTCTTTTACATATCATTGCTTATGTATAAAATTCTGTAATTAGAACTTTATTCCTTTGTTTTTGGAGGGATTTCACATCAAACTTCACTGATCAATCTATTAGATCTTGTCCTGAGAGAAAAATTTAGCTAAAAGAAAGCAAATACAGCAAGACTTCACTTGTGGAGGATGTGGGACAAGAAGAGATGAAGGATAAGACTAGTGTAATAAATAATGGGAGAAGACAGAAGAGGAAGTGGGTGTACCATGTAGGCTAATCCAAAGGGGTGGTTTCTATTATCCAAATGCTCACCCTTCTATTTTCAGATACAACAGTTATATGAAAATGGCATGTTCTTACTGTATTTAAAGGTTTGGGGGAGGAGAGGCACATTTTTCCACTTGACTAAATATAATTTATTCTTAAATATGATTTATTTTTATTATCATAATAATTTTCCATTATATGGGAAGCATAATAAATGATCTGTCTTTCTTCTGGGACAACTTATATGACCCTTTCCCTTTTGAGTGAGTATAACACTCTAAACTGAGACTCAAATGCTGAGTGTGTATAAATCCATATAGGGCTTTGCTCTAGAGATTGAAATACTGTGAAGAGACAACGTTGTTCCTTGGAATTATGAGACCTCTGTATCTCCTTGGAATAATGAATTAATGATAATAATGAATTACAATCCTCTCTCCTTTCTGGGTAGGGCCTGCAGAACACATTCTTGGAGACTTCTCCCACTGCATCATTTTTCAGCACCAAAACTGCATCTCTGTGCACGAACTCTGCATGCACACTGCTTTCTGTATACAAATATCTAGCTCCATCAGACACCTCTCTTTTCTCATGCCCTTAAGTTTCCTCTGTAACAGCCTAAAACTCTTCAGTGTCAACTGGAGATCACATGACATTGAACAATGTGTCTAGATTCATGAGGTCCTGGATTCCCAACCTAATTTCAAGTTTTCAAACAAACCTAAACAAAAACTACTATACACAGCAACAAATGCATTTCTACCAACCCACTGGCTGGAATATAAAAAGAAATGACCTTATTTTGCCCAAGTTTAGAGAAAAATGTACTACAAGCAAAAGCCCTAGAGAGGAGGAAGGTACTAACCCTGGAAACACAGCCTGCTCCCAGAGATGTTAGTGTGACTCTCTTTCCCTTCTTTGCTTTATCAAACAAAACAAAACAAAATTCCTTCCATGGTACCTGAATAGGAGACAGAGTCATTTGATGCCAATTTATTGCTACCTTTCAGAACAACTGTACTTAAGGTAATACTCAGTCACAAGGGTGTCTGAACTTCAGGCTGAAACTGAAAACTTTAAGGTACTAGAGGTCAGACAGAGTGCTGAAGGGGACAGCATGGAGTAATGCAGCCATATAGCAAAGAAAGACAAAGAAGAGGGTAAATGAGTACCCAAAATACATAGGCACCATCCTGGAGTTATTCTTGTTCAGAATCCACATTCTGCCCCATGAGCAATTTAATTATTTGGTTTATAATTGTCTTCTTATGGTTTCAGGATTTCAGACTTATTCCAACTTTAACTCTGTATCCTAACAATATTAGTTATAAAATCCTGTTACAAATATGAGTTAAAAGTTTAATATTTCACAATGTTTAACGAGCAAAAAGCATTTAGCCTGTTTACCATACTGTTAAACAGGAAAATGACAATAAATGATTTAGGACTTAAAGTATGAAGGTGTCCTCACTCTTACATGCCATGTGCATTAGAAACATCGGATAAGAGATTTCAAACACGTTGTTGTTCATAGAATAGTATTTCTGTACAATCTTCAACAATTTTAGTTAAACAGAAGTGCTGTAACCTTTTTTTGTTTATTTTTGTTTTAGTTTTGGTAAGAAGAATGTATGGCAATTTTAAAATATGGATTTTAAGAATTCATTAAATTTTTCTCTACACAAAACATTACCGTGCTAATTAGTCCATGGGATTAAATGCAATATCCTTCATATATTAAAAGTCCCTATACTTTGGTCTGGAAAGATATGGGAAAATATAACTATATTATTTTAACCTGTGATCTTCTTTTAGATCTACTGGTGTCGCTTTTTGCACATGGAACTCTAATGGTTTCTGTTGGCTCCTCAGGAACCTACAATCTAACTCTAGAACTATTTTCAGTTAAGAAAAGTTGCTTTCTACCATTAACCTAATTTCTAGATTAATAACTTTTATTTTAGCTTACCCGCTACAAATAATTATTTTATCTGCTCCTACTCATAGACAGCTTGTGAAAAGAAGTCTGGTTCTTCCTTTCTGGTGGGAAAAGAATTTGAATGGAAAACATGGTCATACATATATCAGACCAAGGATTAAAAGATGAACATTATACGTGAGGAAACATTTCAAGAAGGTTTCACTATATTAGTTTTTCCAAGTTAGTATTCCAAGCCCATTTTGGATTATGTGTGAAAAGTAAGAACTCTGCACTGTAACAGGTGCTGGCAGGAAACTCCCATTAAAGCTTATGGAAGTTATGCCTGTAAAGTCTTGGCATCTGAGAAAATTCTCTCATAAGAATGCATCGTGCATCAGATTTTTCTCACTGCAAAAACAATACAAGGATGTAACTAGTTCACCATATTCCCAGTCACTATTTTGCTAACACCATCCTTCAGTGATGACACCTTTGGTGACCTTGTGCTATATGTAAAGTATATATCAGCTTTAATTTCAACATGGCAAATGTGCATCATCTTCTGTATATAACAATAGAGATGCTGGTCTACCATCTGTCTGTCCTAATCACTAGAAAGATTTTTTTCCTGTGGAGTCAATGAATTTATACAAATTTGCCCATATTCTGAAGAGTGACTTATCATATACAGCCTGCCAAATGTTTAAGAGATTTACTGAAGTTAAAAATTCTGTTTGGAGTACCAGGTAGTAAATGATATAGGTTTTAAATGTATTGTACTGACTCAAGTTGGAAAGCATTAGCATTATTTGTGGCACATAGTAGGTGCTTAATAAATGTCATCTTTGTTTTCCTTACATAAATCATACCTTGTCTGTATGACCACAACTTCAAAGACTAATGGTATAATTCTTTGCAAGTAAACTTGCCTACTTTAAAGTTAACAAGTAACGTCTCTCTGATCAAGTTCAATTTTTCAGCCTATTCATTCTATATGTTAAATTGTTTTTACTGACATTTGCCTGTTGGATACAACTGAAAAATTCTCTGACTTTATTTTATGAATCTACTAGTTATAAAGAATTTGATTTAAACTCAATAGGCAATTTGAGTTTAAAGCATTTATCAAATTAGGGAGTGAGATAAAAACTTAAACAGTAGTGAAGGTTAGGAAAAGTCTCCTGAAAATAATTGTGAGCCTGTATGTATATCTAGGTTAGTGGCTACACTACAGATTAAATGTTACTAGTTTACATTTGTATTTGTATTTATACTTTTATGTGTGCTTTTTGTATATCAATAAATATTTTGAGGAAAAAGTCCTCAGTTGGGGTAATATAGCTGCCTTCTAGGACACACAAACACACACACACACACACACCAAGCACCAGCCCAGGCAATCTGCCAAAGTGTGGTTGCTGTGAAAAAGGTTTTGCTTTAGGGCATAGCAAACTAGCTCACCGCCCTGCGGCCCTGTCCACTCCTCGCCACATGATTCTTTGCTGTATCCTTAACTTCCCCTCCTACAGTGAGGGAACATTTCTTTGGACTGTTTTATTGCCAATACATTTTTAGTTTGTATGATGAAATGAAACAAGGGACTGGTTTCACTAGAAGGAGAGGTAAACAGAGCATTAATTAAATTTGCTGATGATACTATATTGGGAGGAACTGTGGACATCTGTGAAGACAAAAGAATCATACAAATGGACTTAAGGAGTTTAGAAATACGAGCAGGAAATAATAAAATGAGATTCAGCCTTAAATAATGCAAGCTAATACATTTGGGAAAAGATAATCAGAAACATGGCTATTCAGTGGATGGTAGATGCCTGGAAAGTGGTGATGGTGAAAGAGACCTGGGGGTGATAATGGGAAAAACTATATACAAACTTACAGGGAAGTGGGCACAGTGCCTGGAAGTTTATATATAAAAAGCAGTTTTTGAACCAGAAACATGATAGTTCTACACTTATGACAGTGACAGGTCTCAAAAGCATCAAATTTGTTTTTAGTTAATTGAATCTCTCAGGTTTATGAAACATTTAACACTGTTTGTTGAGAGAGCAATTTTTCCCTCTTAAGGATGAGAGAGTTATTTTGTCTGAAACCTGTCCTGAACACCAGAGTCACTGCTCTATTTTGGTCCTGTTTTATCCTATTATAAACTATTGCTAATATGGTATGTCACATAGATATGACACAGATATATGTCATCATATATATGCATGATATCAATATAGATACTGATATGGATATACATACATATCATACCATGATACAAATGTAAAACAAAACAACTCTTTTAAGACAGTTTCACCTTTCCAGATCATATAACTTTACTCTGTGTTCCAAGAGACATTTAATGACTCTTTCTTCTAGCAGGTAAATGAATCTTCAGTATACAATTCGATTCTCTAAGGATATATATACATGGATGGATGAAAGAAATCTTGGATAGTATCTATTTATCCATCCAATCATCCCTGATGACTTAAATCCCTACTATATACCAGCTCTGGTGTGCTGAGCAGTGAGGAGGCAGAGAGGAGCCAGACAAACCCCAGACTCCAGGACTCACATTCTAGATGAGGAAACAGATGTGAAACTAGCCACTATAATCCCATGCAATAGGGTGGTACTGGGGAAAGCAATGCTCTTCATGGAATACTGTGGAGGGAAGGGTGCTAATAATGTTCAAGAGACTACAAAGAGGTGACTGAAGATATGAGTCAGAGAATATTCATCTGTGAGGGGGAAGCTTGTACTATGCCCAAGAGGATGAATGCAAATTTGACAGATAAATGGATATGGAAAGGGTCTTTAAGGAGAGAAAACCGTTCATGGACAGGATATCAGTCTTTGGAAAACTTCATGTAGGTGGTGCATAGGAAGCTGTTTATGAGGTTATAAAGCTGGACAACAGACAGAGGTCATATGCTTATCCTTTTTTTGATAATAACTAGTGTGGAATTTTGTTTATCCTGATGGAAGTTTCTCAGAAGGGATAATATGATCCTATTTATATTTATGAAGGATAATTTTGGCAGCATTGAGAAGAATGACCTGGGCAAAAATAAGAACGAAGTCAATGATGTCAATTAGAGGGTTTATATCAAAAGAAATTATGGAAGCACAATTAAGGCCATGGGATGTGAGAGGAAGAATCAGATTTAAGAGACAGTAAAAAAGTAGAGATTGGGACTTTCCTGGCAGTCCAGTGCTTAAGACTTAGCTTTCCAGTGAAGAGGGTGCAGGTTTGAACCCTGGTCAGGGAGTGAAGATCTCACATGCCTCGTGGCTAAAAGACCAAAAACATAAGACAGAAGTAATACTGTAATAAACTCAGTAAACTTAAAAAATTAAAAACAAAGTAGAGTTCATGAGACTTGATGAAAGGTGTTGTACATAATGAGAGAGAAAAATCTAACATGTCCAGTGAATTTCTTTTTAGGGCATTGGGCAAAATAGGTCATGAATCCATTGGCTGAGGTAAGGACAAAAGGAGGAAGAGCAGGTTTTTTGAGGAAAGATATAAGCTCAGTTTGAAAATGTTGAATTTGTGATGGCAGAAAAAAAGGTTCAAAAACGATTATTCCTAGATCTCAGATCTGAGTATAAAAAACTAGCTTGAGGAGTCATGCCTGTATCAGAACTTTAAAGTCATGGAAGGAATCACTGAAGTTTTAGGGTCACTGAGGTCACAGTGAAGAACTGACTCATTTGGAAAGACTCTGCTGCTGGGAAAGATTGAAGGCAGGAGAAGAAGGGGATGACAGAGGATGAGATGGTTGGATGGCGTCACTGATTCAATGGCCATGAGTTTGAGTAAACTCCAGGAGTTGGTGATGGACAGAGAGGCCTGGTGTGCTGCAGTCCATGTGGTCGAAAAGAGTCGGACACGACTGAGCGACTGAACTGAACTGAGATCACACTGAGATAAATAGGAGCATGAAATGTCAGTCAAGAATTAAATCCAGAGGAAATGCGTAGTTTCTTTTTATGCTGTCAAACTCTAGGCAAAACACATAATATATCCAATATTATGCTATGCAATTTTACTTACGTGCCAACTGCCCACTTTCAAGACAAAAGTAAAGAAAGCTTTCAATACTGTGATTACAATAATTTCTGTTAGGTGTCCCACCACTCTGTAGGGAGACTTAAGGGTTAAGTTAGCCCAAGTTATCAAAAATGCAAAACATAACAAGAAGAACATATTTTTTAAAAAAGAAAAACAATAGTCCTATTTTTAATGACACTGGTGTATTCAAAGTTTTTATGTAGCTTTTGATAGCATCAGCAGAATTTAACATTTTTGTGCTGTGAAGTAATTTTGAGAAAATGAAATCAATGTCCAATAGCAAAACTATGTCAGAATTTAGAGTATTGCTATCCTTTGTTAATTAGTTTCAAATTGATAGGTCTGTGTAGTTGACCACATCTTTCTTATTTCAAATTCTTTGACAGATTCTTTAAACTAAAAAAAAAAAAAAGCAAAAACTATCATGAAACTAAGAAATTCCTGAGATCTACATAGAAAAGAAACACTAAATCAGGACGATGAGATGTTTACAGGAGAGTGAACGAACACAGAGGAGCACTGGGATGGTATTCCAAGTCTGAATTCAAGGAGAAGATGCGGTGCTTAACTTGCTGTGGGGTTATGGGACCAGAGCCTTTGCCTGGCCGTTCACATACATGTCCCTTACAAGTCATAGTTGCCATTCAATCACTTAATTAAGAACAGCAGGCTATTGGTGTTGAAATAATGCCTAATGGGATATGACTTCCTCTGATGAAATGAGAAGAGAATGGATGTTCTATTAGCTGTTGAATTTAAATGTAGTTTCCAAAAATTGATGGGCATACAATCTTTAAGTAAACATAACTGTGAATGTTTAGCATAGCTGAGTGTCAATGGGGAAGAATGATGTCATTTAGAATAATATAATATCTTCAGAAATGGTTTAAATGTTTTAAAAAAATGCAAACCACACTATTCTCTGCACATCCTGTAGCCGCCTCCGACCAACAACTGCTGGTTATTCATCTTTTTAGTTTCAAGCATGTGCAGGTGTAGCAACAGTGTGCAACTTTCCAATGAAGATTTAAACAATGTTGACTATAATTTACCCACTTTTTATCATTTATTGAGAATGCATCACGTGCTAGGCACTGAGTGAAGAATTAAAAATGAGTCCACTCTCTCTACAGGGAGGAGCACAGATGTACTAAAGGAAATATTTTAAATATTTTTTCTTTGATACATGGTGCTTCACCCTACATCTCAGGGCATTCTTATTTCTTTAAAAAGAGTATGACTTTACACTTTGGGTCTACAGTATACTAAACCTCAAGAATTCTTCCAGCAGTATCATTTCAAAGCTATTTTGGTTTTGCATGGTTAGTTTTCCTTTTCAAAGTGTCCTGCCCTTGATTTTTTTGTTGTTTGTTTTTTTCTGAACTGAAGATAGAAAGCGGCTTGAAGAGTATAAAGTTTGGCAAAAAGGAATAAAACTAGCAAATAAAAGATTATTTGAACACAGGAAAAACATTTCTAACTCAATAGCTTGTTAGACTATAAGATAACCTCTCATAGAATTTAGAACAAACTCCCAGACATGAATCTACTAAGGAGATGGGTAAATTACTTTAAAACATCCTATGGAGGAAAATATGCCATGTTCAATTATGTAGACTGATACAACTATTTCTCCTGGAATCTGTATGTCTCTTTTACTGTATACGCAGATTAATGATTAATGTTCAAATTGAACACACTTCATCTGAAAGTGTGAAAATTCCTTGGAAAGGGCAATTTTTTCTAGACATTTAGAGGGAAATGCTATTCATTAGGAAACCCACAAAAGAGCATAATATTTTGGTCTTATTCATAATTTCCTAAATTAACTTAAGGCTTCTCAATGATTATACATTTTTAAGTTCTAGGGAAATGCCTATAAAAATATGATGTATAAATTAGTGACCCCGTGGACTGCAGCCCACCAGGCTCCTCCGTCCATGGGATTCTCCAGGCAAGAGTACGGGAGTGGGTTGCCATTTCCCTCTCTGTAACAAAGGACAGATTAATTCAAAAACAAAGTGACACTTGTGAAAGTATTGATGAGTTATTTTTTAATCAATGGGTTCACATTATGCAACAAGAATAAAAGTATTTAAAAACTACAAATCCATTTTTGGATCTAAAGGCAACAAATATTTGAAAATCTCTAATTGCCTTATTATTAGCATTATTATTATTACTACTACACTCAATTTCTAAAAACATGAAAGCTTTCCAAATGCATGTGATAATTTTTTTCTTCAAATTTTGTAAACATTTGCTTTCAGGCTTAAACATCCTGCCAATTTTCAGCCAAGATTATTTTTTATGGTTGAACTATTAACTTCTGAATATGGGGGTTTATAATGGGAAAAACTTCCAGATCCAGAACTCCCATCATATAAATGACACCACTAAAGGATAATTTAGAGTATTACATCTTGACATGTCGAGGTGTTGCCTTATTTAAATCCTCCATCCACAACAAGAAGCTAATTTCCTAGGGTATTAATTTTGGCTCTGTTTCCTTACAACTAACTCCAAGGGAAATGTGTGTTAAGAACCTAAACTTTAGAAAGGGGATGGGAGTGGGGGCAGAGGTTGGAAATTGGACTTAGGCTTTATCTAGGAAGAGACATTATTTATTCATATGCATTCTGGACTCAAAAGTGTGGGAATATCCGCTGACTGACTTGACCAGAGCTACATTGCTGGATCTGTTAGATAGCCTTTCCG
The DNA here is from genome assembly GCA_935064755.1 of Tragelaphus eurycerus. Classification (NCBI taxonomy): domain Eukaryota; kingdom Metazoa; phylum Chordata; class Mammalia; order Artiodactyla; family Bovidae; genus Tragelaphus; species Tragelaphus eurycerus. The sequence goes on along the minus strand of CAKXYN010000132.1, from coordinate 2,482,687 downwards.
GTTATTGAACTGCACACTCATTTCTCTGTTAACTTCTGTTATAGTTAACTCTCTCTCTTTTCTTTCTTTTTTTTTTTTTTTTTGATAATAAGACTGCTGTGTATTGCTCAGCATAGATAAATGCCATTAAAAGGCACTAATAAGTACAGTGAATAACCACATCTATGTACAGGAATTGTGAACATTCAGAATTTGTGAACATTCATGTCAAGACTCAACTTACAAGCATTCTCTGCAGCAAAAGTACATTTCTCTGGAACAGGGAGTAGGTATCAGGTAACTATGGCAGAGATGGTAACTGGTTCAATAGTCTGACTTCTCTTCATTACAGACCTCACAAGCATGCCCTTTTATCCACATTTGTTTTCGTAATTGCAAAACACAGCTTTTTCTCTCTCTCTCCACCTTGTCATCTCTGATTTCTTTTGGTTGTCTTTTCCCAGTTTCTCTTTTATACTCTCGTGGGCTGTTTCCTGTTTACTCTTTTTTTGATTTTGTCTTCCCCTCTAGCCCTGAATGTGGCTTTCTTAACAGACACAGAGGCCCCAGCATGACTACCCCAAAGAGCCAATTCCAACTTGGACCCAGCACAACACGATTGCTGTCAGGAAGGTGGCAGTCACTGGGTTGCATTAAAACGAAACAAAATAAAACACAAAATACCAAAACAAACAAACAAACAAAAAACCCACTAAACTGGACTTAGTTTGAGCTCAGAAGTAAAAACTAAAGAAAATTTGCTGTAAACTTTCACGGAGCTTCTTTGAGGATCAGTGCTGTTGTAAACGAATGGGGATGCCTAACTTTAGGCATAAAAGGCAAGCACTTAAAAAAAAAAAAAAGAAAGGAAGACATAGGTCAGTGCCCTGAGAAACATTTTTGTTCAGTCCCACAAATATTCTCTAGGGAAAAGGGAATAGTGCTTATCTTGAACTCTTGATTTTATTTTTTGAGCATGTAATTTTTATCAGTTTGTTTTGTTTTCATTACTTTTTATTTTTTCACTTGCTGCTTATAAAACTAGCAAGCAGAAGTCTCTCTGGAACAAGATATAATCATAAAAGTTTTCAAGAATCTCGTCACCAACTAAACAGTACAAATTGCACATTCTTCATGGAAGTATCAGGCTTTGGTGCGTGCCTGGATCCAACTATAATAGATTATCCCAAAGTGGGAAAGAATGAACAGTGTAAAATTAGCAGAACTGGGAGCAGAGTCTGCCTAGGGAAGGCATTGTGATCGGCCCTTCAGGGGCCTAGATCACCGGGCAATGGGAAAAGACTATGTAGTTTTATTTTTGCCAGTGAACACTTGGTAGGCTCTCCAGACCATGTCAGACTGGTGCACTGGATCTGGTGCATCATAGCTATACTATAATCAGGTCTGTTCTTTTTATAATAAGTACATACATGTGCGTGCCTTACTTAATTTGCAAATACCTATTAAGGAAGCATGCACTATATATAATGGGAAATATCCTTGTATTTCTGTATAGTCCTTGTTCTGAATTTTTATGATTCAGTAAGTATATCCAGTAAGTTATAAGGGTATAACCATACCTTATTGTGATATTAATAAGTACGCCCAAATAAATATTGACACAATAAGAGAAACAGATTTGGTCTGTAATGTCATGGAATTCTTAATCTGCCTTTTTCTCAAACTTCATGTAACAGCAGGGGAACTACCAAAAAGAAACAGTTAAGGTATAATAATAATTTTAGTCATTCTTTTTCCAAGTTGCTATAATCTACCCAAAGATAACTAATTGTTCAAAGTAAACATTCCACTCTGACCACAAAAGGAATCCATTACACAAACATATAATTCACAGTCATTTTTAGTGGGTTGTAAACAGTTTGGAATGAGCATAAAATGGGACAAAAATCAAAGTGAGCATTTTGAAATGAAAAAGTGTTTGCTACAAAAGGTCAGTCCCTTTGCTTGGCAAACTATGTAGAAAAGCCTGGGAAAATGCTGATCACACAAGCAATGAGGGAATTTTAAAGCCAACAGCCTCCTTGTTTCTTTAAACAGACATCGGAACCTATAACTGGATCCTGTCAAACAAACGACAGCAAAAAAATATAACAGCTGCTAACAAGTCAAAGAGAGAGATAAAGTTTTCGGGGCTAAGGACCTTCTCAGAAGTAGACTAAAGGTCTTTTTTAAATCTTTAAGCAAGGTTATGGATCCCAGGGTGGCTTTTAGGCACCAAGTCAAATATGTAATTTTGTGTATCATTCCTGTCATAGTATTTTGTGTTCCAGAAAAAAGAGAGAGAGGACAAAATTGTTGGTTAGCATCTGCTGAGGCATTCTGCAAAGTAGCTTGTAGCTAGAATCATCAAATTTGGAAGACCTGGTATCATTTATTTTTAATTGTGGCAAAGAAAATCATATAATATAAAATTTACCATTTTAAGTATACAGTTAAGTAGTGCTGTGTTCACATTGTTTGCAACAGATCTCTAGATGTTATTTTAAATTTGCTATATCGTTCGGTGGCATAGTAACCTGAACTGGGAATCAAGGAGGAAGAATGAGTTGTTAAACCATATTCCAAAGGACAAATGCCAATCCAAATGCAACTTAAAAATTGTTTTAAAACCAGTCCTATTCCCTTACAAGCAAAAATATACTGGATGCATAAAAGTATATTTAGTGTAGAAACATGTTGATTCATTTAGTTAACTCCATTATTGTATTAAAAAAAGTCTTTGGCAATGTATTGCATTGTTGCATGGAAAAAGGACTGGTTCATCATTCATGGCATGTTCTTTTGGGTATCTCACACCAAGTGATTCCTTGTGTTACAGTGTTACAGTATGTCAAGAAAATAACCTGGGAAATAGGGTGTCATTAAACTTCTGGTCTTATCAGGAGGCTAAAACCAGAGGAGTATGTGTTTATTATTCAGGGCTTATTATGTCATTTAAAATATATTCCAAATGAAAACTATGTATATATATATTTAAGGTGTACAATATGGTATACATAGACATAGCAAAATGACAAGCTAATTAACATATCTCCTTACATAACTACCAATTTTTCTCTGTGTTGAGAGCATCCAAAATCTACTCTTCCTTATTTTCAGTTTTCAATACAATATTGTAAACTCTGGTTATCATGCTTATGTAATAGGTCTCTAGACTTTTTCATCCTGCATAACTTCAACTTAATGCCTTTGATCAAGATCTTTCCACTTCCCCCCACCCCCATCATGCTAATTTTAAGCAAACTTCTATTTTTAAAATTATTATTGTAGTGGTTATTCTTTCTTCCAGCACAATATCTATTCTTTTCTTTCATAGGACTTACCACAGTTTGTTTAATGTGTATCTCCTCTATATTTTCAGATGGTAGTAGGGGGAATGATACAGAATAGGCATCTGAGCAGCTAATTACCTGCTGCTGAAGTGCAGTAACACTAGTTCTATTACTTTATTCAGCCAATATTACTGAGTGTTTACAATGTGTCACACACTTTGTGGGGCTCTCCAAATGACTGGGCTTCACAAAGAATAGTAATTTACAGACTTTTCATATATATATTTAAAAAAACCTATGGATTAAGGTTTTAGTACTAATTATACCAGTTTAGATGAAGTACTTTCTCTAGTTCATATCTCTAGGTCCTTGTCTCTAAGTGATAAAAGTGATTCTACTTTTAAGAAAGCAATTTCTATATACCTCTTAGATCATCGTAAACTACAGAAAGCATTTTATAAAGCGCTGAAAACTGAACTTCTCTCTGTTTAGATCTACATAACACCAGTATGTCACAAGGCACACCCCCTACATGCTTGTTCCTCAAGGCTTTAAAAAAATTGTCAGATGATCTCCTGTTTTTGGTCAGTTTACCATGTCTATTGAGCATTAGCTGAATAATCATTCAATATTTTTGTATAATTTTCTCTAGAAGAAGAAACAAAAATTCAATTTCTCACTGGTTATTTACAATTTCACACACACACACACACACACACACACACACACACACAGTCCAAAACTGTAAAGGCAAGGCAAAGGAGAACGAACCACTTGGAAAAGTTTTAAAGACTAACATACTCCTTCACAGTTGGTCCAAGTTCTGCATATATTTTCTGGGCTAAGCAGACAATGTCATAAACCACAGAAATAACTTTAATCTAGTTACACTAGTTGGTAAGGAGGAGAATGCTCTGCTGGTTTAGAGGAATAAAGGAAATCCAAATCAAGATAGGAAACATACTAAACAAGTGATTCGCTAAATTGGTTTACATTCAGCTCACTAAGAGATTTTTTTCTAGGCATGTCCAAGACATTCAAAATTTAAAATGCAACTAATACTCTTATGGCAAAAAGTGAAGAAGACTAAAGAGCCTCTTAATGAAAGTGCAAGAGGAGAGTGAAAAAGTTGGCTTAAAGCTCAGCATTCAGAAAACTAAGATCATGGCACCTGGTCCCATCACTTCAATGGCAAATAGATGGGGAAACAGTGGCTGACTTTATTTTTGGGGGCTCCAAAATCACTGCAGATGGTGATTGCAGGCATGAAATTAAAAGACGCTTACTCCTTGGAAGGAAAGTTAGGACCAACCTAGACAGCATGTTAAAAAGCAGAGACATTACTTTGTCAATAAAGACTGTAAAGAAAGCTGAGCACTGAAGAATTGATGCTTTTGAACTGTGGTGCTGGAGAAGACTCTTAAGAGTCCCTTGGACTACAAAGAGATTCAACCAGTCCATCCTAAAGGATATCAGTCCTGGGTGTTCATTGGAAGGACTGATGCTGAAGCTGAAACTTCAATACTTTGGCCACCTGATGTGAAGAACTGACTCATTTGAACAGACCCTGATGCTGGGGAAGATTGAGGGCAGGAGGAGAAAGGGACGACAGAGGATGAAATGGTTGGATGGCATCACTGACTCAATGGACATGAGTTTTGGTGGACTCTGGGAGTTGGTGATGGACAGGGAGGCCTGGAGTGCTGTGGTTCATGGGGTTGCAAAGAGTTGGACACAACTGAGTGACTGAATGGAACTGAATACCACTTTGCCAAGAATGGGTAAAGAATACATTTTGTGCCAAAGACTGGGTAGGATATCCCTGGGGGAGACTAGAGAAGCATGGGCAAATTGCTTCTGCCAAGTGTAAGTAACTAACTGAATGAATAGAGGAATGAATGAGTAAATGGTGAGAGATGCTCTCCTGATGTTGCTTCATGTGTAAGCAAGAATGTTAGAAGCATTTAGGGCTTCCCTAGTAGATCAACTGGTAAAGAATCTGTCTGCAAAGCAGGAGACCCTGGTTCAATTCCTGGGTTGGGAAGAGCCCCGGGAAAGGGATAGGTCACCCTCTCCAGTATTCTTGGGCTTCCCTGGTGGCTCAAATGGTAAAGGTTCTGTCTGCAGTGTGGGAGACCTGGGTTCGATCCCCGGGTTGGGAAGATCCCCTGAGGTGGGCATGGCAACCTACTCCAGTATTCTTGCTTGGAGAATCCCCATGGCAGAGGATCCTGGTGGGCTATAGTCCATGGGGTCACAAAGAGTAGGGCATGACTGAGCAACTAAGCACAGCACAGAAGCATTTAAAAAATATTACTGCAGTTTGTAAATGATTTCTTAAGGTGGGGAAAATAATCTCGAGAAAAAAGAAAGGAAACAATTAGTTTTTATGTAACAGCTGATGTGCTGCTGTAGTGAGGATTGAGACCATTTTCCTAAGTCTGTGAGAATAAACACACAGTTTTCATTAAACATGCCTTTCCCATAACAGGTCCATAAGCATTTCCCATGACTCTGCAGTTGGGTATCTTGGCTGGAAGAGGATCTGGCCATTAGAAGGAGGGCTCTTGATATGCTGAGTCCAGCCATGCTGAGATACTTGGCACCTTTATATGTTACTTTCTAACACCAACCCCAGCACAAAATGTCATCAGAAACCTACATAAACATTGGACTTATATTCACGTAAATTATTTCTGTACTGAGGTGCTTTATGCCAGAATTTAGCAAAAACAACACTTTGAGTAAACAGAATTGGCATATAAATGTAAGACTATTAATCCAACAAAATGATCATAGAAAAATATAATCAACAGCACACACTTGTAAATCTTGTAGCGATGTGAGAGGTTTTTGTGCCTCTGAATTTTGTTGAACATTTCCATAGAGTTCCTTTAAGCTGATATTGCCAAAATGCTTTGAATTATCTGCTGCTTTATGGAATTGTAGTCTTCATTTCATTAAAACATTTAAGAATTATATTAATAATCATTATATGTGATTAGTGCCTATCTAGTGCTGAATCTACAAATTCATTTTAAGAGAAAACATTGGGACGATGAAATATAAAGCCAAATATGATTGCCCCTGTCAGCAAAAACATGGTCTTATTTTATTAAAAATCACCAATAAAATGCCATGAACAAAACATATAGTTTCTATTTATAGGCATTTTCAATTCTGCAATACCATGGTATCTGCATGCCACAAGACTGTGTCTAGCAGGGTTTTCATTTTGCCTGGGGTATATACAGAAATAGAGAGGTATAAAATCCTTTTTTAAATGTGCGCACATCTTATTATGCACAGCTTCCCCCAAAGTCCTATTTGGATTTTTGTTCTAATATGACGGTGCTTACACTGTCAGGACTGAGTATTTATAAGTGAGTGAAGATTTCCAGAAAATGATGATAATTTAACTATTGGCAATAATAACATTATAACATTTTCAGTGATCCATTTGGCTCTAAGTATTTATTAAATAATATTTATTCCTAAAATACGTACTTACACAATTAAGTGAGATTGTAACATGCAATAAAAGGACTTTTCTCTCTAAACTCCAACTGATTCCACTCCTCACAAATACCTCTCCTTGTGTTTATTCTGCTTTTACTATTTTCCATTCTCTCTCTGAACTCTCAGCTCAGCTCTCGGATGTGTTGATACGCTTTTCCCTAAAGCTGTTCACTTCATCCACTTTCTCTACCCACTTGTCCCCTTCTTGTTATTCTCTCATTCCCTACTGATATGGGAATAATAGGATCCCAAAGCTGTCCTTACAGTATAATTAAAGTATGAATTTCCAGGAGTTGGAAATTGCAGACCATTTTTATTATGTTTCTATAATAAAGCCAGGTAACACTGAGAGAATTAAAATGGCTTTTCCCTAACAGATAACTTGGTAAAGATTTCTTCCCTTGGTTCTATTGTTGTAAGAGACTGGGAGCTGAAAAGGGGAATAGATTCACCAATTCTTTTTCTGAAAACACCTCCATCTTTTACATGATATATATCCCCCTAGATCCTAGGAATATGTTGTAAACTTGTAACAGATGGTGATGAAACTTCATATTTTTATACAATATAGTTTTTGAGATTCTGCATCTACTGTGGTGTATCTTCCAGGGAAAGTGACCTTGAATGAATGAAGTCAGAGTCTGAAGGAAAAACACCCTACAGATAGACTACCATAGAAATAATGAATCAATTGGGTTTTGCTTTGTTCCCCTCAGTAAGATGAGATCATTTCAGATGAAAATTAGAATGTTGAAATATAGGAATCAAAGGTCATCTTAACACTGGAGGTGTGTCTGTTAATTGTTCCAGCAAAACTAGTTAGGCATATTCTGTGCTGAACAGATGCACGTGGAAGATGGAACATCACCATTTGCAAGTGGGAGCACTATTTGTTTCACTGGGTAATGGGGGCTTACCAAAATTTGTTCTGGCACAACGTCTACCAGCATGAACATTAGGAGGGTTCTAACACTGTGAGTACTGATATTTTATGAATGTTTTTATCACTGGCGGGAAAACAAGAAGTTTGCAATTGAATCAACAACATGTCAGACAGCAAAATATTAAAAAAAAAAAGAACATTAGTGGAAATTACTGATGTCCCTACTGTGAAAACAAACTGAAGTTAATAAGAAACTTGATCCTCTTAACTGATTAGCAACAGTCAGGTTTTAATTGCATGGCTTTCCAGACAAATCAAGTGGTGCTGTTAATGTGAGCATTGGTTGTGTAGAGGGTGCAGTATTGAGGGAATGGCTGTACATTGAGTTACCCACCTCTTTTTTCAACAGCTTCAATGCACTGCTTTACAAACCGTGGAACTGTGGAATTTTCACGTTCACACAGTGTGTGCAGATGAGAGCCAAAAATTTGATCTGCAAAAGAAACAAAGATGAGCTTCATTAAAATCCAAGCTTGCGTTGTTCTTTAATTTGATTCTGTTTCCATATCCACTGAATGATGAAATCTGCATCTCGCATTGGAATCGATTTTTGGCTTTAATTCCAAAGTGTCTGTTGCAGACATGCAAGGACCATAGCTCCCTCCTTTATGGAACAGGACTCTGGCCCTAGAGAAAGAAAATGAACACTCTGCCATCGATTAGGCAGGGATGACTGAGTAAGTTATAGTCTCTCTGGGCTTAATTTCGCTGTCTATAAAATAATGACTAGGAATTAAGAAAACTTCGACAAATTAATGAATCTTAGTGAATTGGAGTCTCAGTGTTTGAGAAGTTTATCAACAATCATCAAAATTATGATGTTGTTAGTGTATTTAGATTCATTCAATGGCACAATGATATTTGAAAAAAGCAAGTTCCAGAAGATTTACTTTGAAGTGAATGTTTTCACATTTCTCCTGCCTTGAATTTGCCCTTCCTCTAATCTAAGTATGCCTTTTCTTTTAGGGCTCAGCTCAAATGGTTCTTTCTCCACAAACTCTATCCGGGATTCCTATCTCAGCTTTATGTCTCCTGTAACATAGATTCTTTGGAATACCAGTTTCTCAGGAGGTTAATAGGCGATTTGAGGGGGAAAGCCTGTAATCAAAATGATTTAGCAACACTGGGTTAAACAAAGTTAAACAGGCTTCTTTCATGTGTACTTATTTTCAGAGCCCGTGTTATGCCAATGTGCACTGGGAATCTCCAGGCAGGACTGAAGGACGCGCCAGCTCCCAAACTTATTTGAGTAAGATCCTTTTATTTCAAAGGGCATCTCTCCAGACTAATGTTTCCGAGAACACTGTGTGAAATTCTAGCCTAGCTCTCTCATTTGGAACGTGATTTATGCTACCTTGCATTGTGTATTTTCGCTTATAATATATGGAATGTATTTTCTCAAAGCAGATTCTTGAGTGCTGCATTGCTTATACTGTTCTTTTGGTCAAGCACAGTTTTGGGTCCATAGTGTTCACTCAAGGATTTTTTTTTAATTGCGATAAAATATGTATAACATAAAATTTACCATTTTAACCACTTTTGTGTGTCCAGTTTCGTGGCATTAAGTACATGTGCACTGTTGTGCAACCATCCATTGTGGTTCCATCCATTTCTGGAACCTTTTTAAACAGCAGAGATGTTGATTATTGACAATGAAACAAATATTTAGTAGGTTCAAGGACTTTCCATCTCACATGCAATGAAATCTAATTCCTTGACATCACTTCCAAGGCAGTAAACAACCTGACTTTCCACCAATTAACTGACTTCATTTGCTTCCTCTCTCCTCTCTCTGCTCATCACTCGCTGCTGCCACTCTGTCTACATCACTGATTCTTGTCCATGCCAAGCACACTTCTGCCTCAGGGACTTTGAACTTATTATTTCCTCTGTGTGGAAATCAATTACCCAGGTGATCAAATGTCACCCTCTTATTGTAGCCTTTCCTATCCACCTTTAAAAAAACTGGCAAGCTCTGCTGATAAGAAATCTTCATGCTGCCCACAGCTTACTTTTCTTAGAGCACTTTACTCCATCTGACATATTAGATTGATATGTTTACTGGTTAGTTGCTCTCCTTGCTTAGAATGCAAAACCCAAGAGAGTAAGGACTATTCCTATTTTCTTTATTATTGAATTCCAAGTAACTCAACACTCTTTGGCAAATACTAGAGGTTCAGTAAATATTTATTGAATTATTGACTATAAGACATCATCTTTTTCATCAGTAGAAGTTTTCAAAAATGTAAAATATATTTAGCACAGTTGCTGTTTGTTGTTCGGTCCCTCGGTTGTGTCTGACTCTTTGCGACCCTGTGAACTACAGCACGCCAGGTTTCCCTGTCCTTCACCATCTCCCGGAATTTACTCAAACTCATGTCCATTGAGTCAGTGATGCCATCCAGTCATCTCATCCTCTGTCATTCACTTCTCCTCCTGCCTTCAATCTTTCCCAGCATCAGGATCTTTTCTAATGAGTCAGTTCTCCACATTAGGTCACCAAAGTATTAGAGCTTCAGCTTCAGCATCAGTCCTTACAATTAATATTCAGGATTGATTTCCTTTAGGATTGACTGGTTTGATCTCCTTGCAGTCCAAAGGATTCCCAAGAGTCTTCTCCAACACTACAGTTCAAAAACATCAATTCTTTGGTGCTCAGCCTTGTTGATGGTCCAACTCTCACACCCATACATGACTATTGAAAAAACCATAGCTTATATATGGACCATTGTCAGCAAAGTAATGTCTCTGCTTTTTTAACATGCTCTCTAGATTTGCCATAGCTTTTCTTCCAAGGAGTAAGCCTCTTTTAATTTCATGGCTACACTCACTATCTGCACTGATTTTGGAGCCCAAGAAAATAAAATCTGTCACTGTTTCCATTGTTTCCCCATCTATTTGCCATGAAGTGATGGGACCAGATGAAATTATCTTCATTTTTTGAATGCTGAGTTTTCAGCCAGCCTTATCATTCTCCTCTTTCACCTTCATCAAGAGGCTCTTTAGTTTCTCTTTGCTTTCTGCCATAAGGGTGGTGTCATATGCATATCTGAGGTTATTGATATTTCTCCTGGCAATCTTGATTCCAGCTTCTGCTGCATCTAGCCCAGCATTTTTCATGATGTAATCTGCATTTAAGTTAATTAAGCAAGGTGACAATATACAGCTTTGATGTACTCCTCTACCAGTTTTGAACCAGTCTGTTGTTCCATGTCTGGTTCTAACTGTTGCTTCTTGACCTGCATACAGGTTTCTCAGGAGGCAGGTAAGGTGGTCTGGTATTTCTATCTCTTTATATTTTTAGCGTAAGTGGGGGAAAATATAAGATGCAGCATAATAGAATGGTAAATGATACGTTATTAAAGAGACAGTCAACACAGATTGTGGTGAGACTTCAATGAAATCACGATTGTCATCAATTTCTTAGGAAAGGTGATGGCCTGAGTTGAGAAAAACTCAGCAGGGAGGGAAAAAGTTAAGGTTAGAGCACTAATAATGCAGTTTAATGTGGAAATGTGAGTTTTTGCCCAAGAGACAGAAAGAAGACAAGCTCAAAACACACATCAACATAATGTAGAGAAGTGGGAAATAATCATGAATATTTGCTTTGAATATCTGGTCTAGTAACAATGATTCATTCAGAAGCAGTAAGTCACCAACATAAGAAAGAATAACATCAGTTCAGATCAGATCAGATCAGTCGCTCAGTCGTGTCCGACTCTTTTCGACCCCATGAATTGCAGCATGCCAGGCCTCCCTGTCCATCACCAACTCCCAGAGTTCACTGAGACTCATGTCCATTGAGTCAGTGATGCCATCCAGCCATCTCATCCTCTGTCGTCCCCTTCTCCTCTTGCCTCCAATCCCTCCCAGCGTTATTATTTAAGAAAAATAGTCCAGAACTTCAGATTTGATCATTTAAACTGGTCAGAGATTACAGAAAGGAGGAACTGTTATACAGAATAAAATCTTTTAATGATAGTCATGATTCAAATAAATTTCAAAAATAGGTACTGGGTATCCTCTATAGTTGAAGCAATGAGTAGGCATATTAGGTTGTGATAAAGATATCAAGAAGCTTATAATATTGTAGGGCTAACAGAAATATCCTGTTAATAAATAATAAATAGAATATATAGCAGGTATCACAAAAAGTACTTAGTGCAAAGAAAGAAGTTCTAAAGTATAAAGTTTTTTTCTGTCATTTAGTGCAAAGGTGGTATGTGAGAAGGGGGAGGTTGGTGGGGGATTTATGGGATGGAGATCATTCCAGAAAGATAGATTCTTGTATGAAGATGATGCTAAAGTCTGGAGAAATTTTCTTTCTTTCCTTTTTTTTTCTGATAGGTAGATACAGGAAAATGAAAAAGATGAAAATATTCTACTGTATTTACTCCTTCACTCATTCTGTTATTTAAAAGAAATCCTAAATGCCTGCTCTGTGTCAGGAGCTAGGAAAGGCACCGATAGCACAATAACAAAGGCTCCTTTCCAATATTGTAAACTTTTTTGTCTAGTGGCGACATCATATAAGTAAATAAGTAAGAACATGTCATCCTGAAGTATACTATTCCCAAGGAAGCACAGATCCAGTGGGAACATGTTAGAAGGAGCATGTGAACAGCCTTGAGCACTCATGGAAGACTTCCCAGAGAAGAACTGAGTCCTCAAGGTTAATAAAGACTTAGCTTGGAGATGTACGGAAGAGAACAAACAGGGCATTTGGGGAGGATGAAGGAGAGGTAAACAATTAGCGACGAGAGAGTGATGAGAAGAATCATCTTGGTGTGATTGTACAAAGGGAAGCATACACATTTTCTTATTTAGAGATTCATGTATGAAGCTTTAAGAGGAGAGAAAGTTTGTGTTCTGAGGAGTCTTAACTATTAAGTCAACTGGGCATTTATCTGAAAACATGAAAATCTGACTGATTTTTTATACATACGCCATTTCCCTCTCAACTTCTTCTTGTCTTAGAGTCCACTTATAAGACAGATTCTGATGTTCAAATGGTGTCCAATGACTTTTGCTTCCTTTGTAGCTTTCAGTTCAGTTCAGAAGCTCAGTAATGTCCAACTCTATGTGACCCCACGGACTGCAGCACACCAGGCTTCCCTGTCCATCACCAACTCCCAGAGCTTGCTCAAAAGCGTGTCCATTGAGTTGGTAATGCCATCCAACCATCTAATCCTCTGTTGTCCCTTCTCTTCTGGCCTTCAATCATGTAAATTTAGTTAGTTTAAAATTAGAGAGTTCTGGTTGGTAAAATGCAAGGGGATATGACTTGGGAAACTAAAAAAGAAATTTTTTTTTTCCTGATGAAAGGAGAGGGGTACATGAAAGCATTCTGTCTTTTTTCCTTCATGAACATCCACGTGCAACTTTGCAATGCCTGGAGCTACTGCTGCAATCTTGTCACCATGAGACAAGAAGTTTGCAAGCCAATGCTAAACATGATTAAAAAAAGAAGCTACAAAGACCTGAGACCTCAGTGATATTGTTGAGCTTCTAAACCTGTCCTAAAACACTTTCTCTATACTTCTTATATTATGAGATAATATAAACAATTTTTAACTGGATATTCTATCACCTGTAACCAAAATATTTATAACCAAATGGTGGGGCGGGGGCAATAGATCGTGATGAAGACTGAACACAAAAGATCTGTTGAGAAGCTAATGTAGTTACATATGCAGATGTTATGAAGACCAGAATCAGGATAGGTTTGTGGTAAATTTAGTCATCATTGAGCATTCTACTCCTCTTCTCGGAATTAGATTTATACTTTCACCACCTTTGCCATCTGACTGTGTGGTAAAACTCACTAGAGTGGGTGACATTTATTTCTTTAATTTCACTAATAGAGGGCTTGCCCATATGATTACTTTGGACAATGTAGCCTGTGTAGAAATTACTATGTTTCAGTTCAACACTGAGGTCTTCAGACATGCTGCAGATTTCTATGCTTGCTTCTCTGTTACTGCCGAATCAAAGATTTCCCTAGGTAGCAGCTGCCCCTTCAGTCTGGGCTCCAGAGTAAATACATATAGCACAGAACTGAGGCTGACCCTTATTGAGGAGGCAAGTCCAGTCAAACCTACAATTGTAAAGCAGAGTGGTCCATTCAAACCACAGACACATGAAAAATAAGTGCTTTTTGCTGTTTGCCACTGAGATTCTGTTTGTTAGGCAGCAACAGCTTACTGATAAAGAATGATAACAGGAGACTGGAGTTTTGGTGATCTAAGCTATGCTGTGAGAATGAAAACAAAGAGACTTGATAGGACATGGAAACCAAAACTGGGGAGCAAATTAATAGAGAAAAAAATTCTAAATTTAGCTAGAATGTGGAATTACACATCCATTTAGAATCAACCCTAAGGAAGAGACTCAAAGGAAATTTCTCTCACCTTAAAATTTAAAGTCATTATGTTTTATGTTATATTATGGCACTTCTTATTATGTATTCTCTACAGATCAATTCAAATCTATTTAATTCAATTCAGTGAATATTTCATGAGCACCTACCATATGCTGAGCACTGTAAAGAATTCGAAGATTGACATTCATTCATAACTACTTATTATATTCATAACTATCTATTACATGCCCACTGTAGCCTAGACATTGCACTCCATCCTGAAGATGCAATGATGCGTGAAGCATGATCTCCTACAGTCTGGGCGGAAGAATAGTTCTCACAATTATAATATGATGTAATTAGTGCTATTATAAGGGTGTTTATTAATAATAGCAAAGACTTATTGCATTCAGCCAGGCAAAGTTCAAAGTACTTTATTCTAACTTACTTGATCGTCATAGTAATTGTAACACTTTGGTAGTAGACACTATTACCATCCTGATTTTATAGGAGTGGAAACTGAGGCACAAAGATACTGAGTCATTTCCTCATAGTTACAAAACATCAGGCTCTAGATGAAAAAAAAGATAAGGACCTAACTCAGACAACGGAGAGATGCAGTGATTCTGTGGATTTGCAGACAGGATGCAGGAGGTGAGCTAACTCACTAGGCAAAGAGGATTTAAGTTTTTGCTTGGTTAAAAGAGACTAAGATGCAGAAACCTGAGGGTTTGGAGAAGAAGAGAGAGAGTGGATATTTAGGAGTTAGGATAGGTAATTCAGAACAGAATGATGATGAGAAATAAAGGTGAAATTAAGAGGTTATTGGTGATCATACGGAAAATGGCTTTTGTAGAATGAAACTGAAAAGCAGAGGCTTTTGGTCAAGATTTGAAGGGAATGTGAGAAGTAGAGACAGCAAATAGACTTCTTTTTTTCAGGTTAGTGATGAGGATTCACTAATTCTAAGGAAAGACAGGATTTGGGGAGGGAGTATGAGTGGAGTGGAGAACAGAACATTTCAATTGCAAGGTATTTTTGATTGTTTGATTGCCAGAATGCTCTAGAGAGGGTGAGGGGCACTACTGGCTACTTAGAGTTGTTCTGAGGCCAGAGGTGGGGGAGGTGCATTACTGCCACTTACTGGGTGGTCCAGGTAAGTGCAAGCAATCCCTCATGGGGAGAGAAAACAGCCCTTCCCAGATTGCCAACAGCGCTCTGGGGGGCAAAAAGAGTTGATAGATGTTGAACTTCATTAGATAGGACGGAAATGATTGCTTTCACTGGTTACCAGAAAGTAAAAAAGAAAAATAATCACCTCATTTATATCCTGACTTTTAAGTGGCTATACTCATCCAGCAAGGCTCTGTAGAAGGACCTAGCCTTGCAGGTTAAAACAAAAAGTGAAAGTGTTAGTCACTCAATCCAGTCCCACTCTGCGACCCCATGGATGGTAAACCCCCAGGCTCATCTGTCTATGGAATTCTCCGGGCAAGAATACTGGAGTGGGTATTCCCTTATTCCAGGGGATCTTTCTGACCCGGGGATCAAACCCGGGCCTCTTGCATTGCAGGCAGATTCTTTACCATCTGAGCCACCAGGGGAGCCTATACCTTCTGGGTAAACCTGATTAAATTGATGGTTGTCATGTGACCCAAGCTGGGTCAGTGCAAATCTCCCTCCAAAAGTTTTAGAATTGGGACACTACAGACTGAGGTGGTATCAGAGATACTATCTGCTCCAGGAACCCTGAGGGGCAAAGTGAGCCATTTGGCGAGATGGCTATGTGCAGTGAGTGTGCACAGAAACGAATGTGCAGAGGGAGGTGAATGAAGCAGAGACACCTCAGCTCCTCACTTCCTGATACTTATATATGATGTCACATATATACCATATACATGATGCACCATATATGGTTGCCGTGGGGTGCATTAGAAATTAGAAGGCACTAGCCTTCCCTGGTGGCTCAGACAGTGAAATGTGCCCGTAATGCAGGAGACCCGGGTTCAATCCTTGGGTCAAGAAGATCTGTTGGAGAAGGAAATGGCTATCTATTCTAGTATTCTTGCCTGGAAAATCCCATGGACAGAGGGGCCTGAAGGGCTATAGTTCATGGGGCCACAAAACCACAAAGAGTCGGACCTGACTGAGTGACTAACACTAACACTTTCAGTTTAATGCAGCCAAACAAATTTGGCAAGAACACGGACATAGCACTGTCTACAACGTTCCAAAAGAGGGCTTACAATCAGAGGAGAAGGTGCCAGGATTGGAAATAACTCAGTGAGACCCACTGTTATGGGTGGCGCTGGTTAGGATGAGTATGTTGCATGTCTACTGGTTTTGCTGGCCTTGGAACGATTCTTCTACCCTCCAGTAAGAGCATTCTGGTTTTCCTATGGGGGTGATACTTTCTCATATTGCTGCCATTTGTTTTGAGTAGTGCTGACCCCACCAGCTCCAGCTCTAGCAATAAACATGGACTTCTTCCCTTGGCCACAAGGATATGAACATGTGTTCAGATATGAACACGTGTTCAGATATGAACACGTGTTCAGATATGAACATGTGTTCAGATATGAACACATGATCCAAGTGGATCTGGTCTCACAAATCCTGAGGGCTTTTTGTTTTTAAAGTGCTACTGGGAAAAAGAAGCCCTCTTTCTGTAGGAATTGGTAAACTATGAGCATATGAGTCTGAGCTTCTAGAAGTTATACTGCCAGCTTCTGGGAAAACATACTGGAGAATTAAGCCAACAGAATGGAAAAGAGTGCTGAGGGATGGAGGAGATAAAGATTTGATAGCATTTTGTGTCCACAGGTCCAGTCATGGTTGAAGCTATCCTCGTCTCTTGGACTTTTCAGGCAAGTAGTCCAATTAATTCCATTCTTACATTACAGTTTGAACAAGTTTCTATCAATTACAACTTAAAAAAAAATGACTGCAACATGAGCTTTTAACATTACATGGTGAAGTATATAATGTGGAGGAGATGATGATACACTTGAAATGACTTTGTAAAATCAAAAGTGCTAAGGAAATAAATCATAGAGATTTAGCTAAGACATCATTGTACAGTTTAGGGGCTATTGTAAGATTGCCACCCATCTGTAAATCTGATACAGATTTCAGAGTTTGATACACCAAGGAAGACCATTAAATTACAGGAATATGTTTGAACCACAGAACCTTCTATCTTGAAATTGTGTAAGGAAAGGGGGAAGGAGAAAGAAGGTGTTTTGTTTTCCTGGCAAGCACTGATGGCCTAGCTTTTGCCCCCTAAACATCCATGCCTGTTATCCTGGCACAACGTTAAAGATTATTTCTGCTTTCCCCCTCCTTATGGCATTCCGAAAAAGGGAGCAGTCCTGGAACCCTGAGTTCCCGGCTCCCCACCTATAATTCCATCTGTGGGCTCACTGGTAATCCTTTCTTCCTCTCTTAACAACTTTTTGTATTTAGAAAACACCTCTTGCTAGGGGTGCCAATATTTTTGGAGTGTTCTGCACATGCCCATGGCCTTGGCTGGTATGATCATTACATCTTTGTTCTCCTGCTTCAGCGCTTGTACCAGGGGTGGCAGGCAACACATTGGTTGGAGAAAATCCATTTTCTGTAATTTTTCTTTGAAAGCATCTTTTGGTGAGAAAAACAAATAGACCTTCCACATGACTGCACTTACAAAGCATGTTGTTTACATAATGAATTAGAGTTTAACTAGAGAATGGTGGTTTTTAATCTTTAAGCCCTCAAACTTTTGACCGATTTAGTTAGTTCATCAGCATAACCAGGTTAAGTCTCCCAGATTACAAATTAGCTTCATTCTCCCTCATCTCTGCTATATATTTTTTGACAAATTATGGAAAGAACAGCCAGTAATGGGATCTTTGTCAGTTAGATTCCAAATGAATCAAAACTACGAGGAAAACTACTCAATAGAGGCAGTTAAATGTTCAAATAATGTGACGGTGTTATCATCATTTATGCAGGGAGACAGTCTCCACATGCTTTTCAAAATGATGTTATTCTGCTATCAGGAGAGAGGCTCGTTGCAGCTACTCTAGTAAATTTTAAAGCAGAAAAACAAAGCCCATAGAACTACACACATGAAGAAATAAAGAGAGGAAGAGAAAACAATAATAAAAAACTGAACGGTTCAAACACACACACACACATACACACATTGGACAGTTATTTTGGTAATGAGGCATATTCATTGAAGATTTTGGCTACAATAGAAAAGAAAAAGCACTGTGGTTATCTTAAGCAAAGAAAAATTCATTCAAATGATGTCAAAGGATGGGGGTAGGAGGAAACTCAAAGAATTTACTGGGAACCAAAAGTAATTTTGGAAGGCAGAATAATAAAGAGTAAAAAGTAATAAAGAAGGTGAAGTGCCAAAGAATTGATACCTTTGAACTGGAGAAGACTCCTGAGAGTCCTTTGGATAGCAAGGAGATAAAACCAGTCAATATTAAGGGAAATCAACCCTGAATACTCATTGGAAGGACTGATGTTGAAGCTGAAACTTCAGCATTTTGGTCACCTGAGGCAAACAGTTGACTCATAGGAAGAGTCCCTAATGCTGGGAAAGATTGAGGGCAGAAGGAGAAGAGGGCATCAGAGGATGAGATGGCTGGATGGCATCACAGATGCAATGGACATGAACTTGGGCGACCGAACAACAATAAAAGTAATTTATAACTGAATCATTTTGCTGTATATCTGAAACTAGCACAACATTGTTAATCAATAATGTTGCTGTTCAGTCACCCAGTCATGTCTGACTCTTTACAACCCCATGGACTGCAACACACTAGGCCTCCCTGTCCCTCACCATCTCCTGGAGTTTGCCCAAGTTCATGCCCATTGTACCGGTGATGTCATCCAGCCATCTCATCCTCTGATTCCCTCTTCTTCTGCCCTCAATCTTTCCCAGAATCAGGGACTCTTCCAATGAGTCAGCTGTTTGCATTAATGATCAAAATACTGGAACTTCAGCTTCAGCATCAGTCCTTCCAACAAGCATTCAGGGTTGATTTCCCTTAAGATTGACTGGTTTGATCTTCTTGCTGTCCAAGGGATTTTCAGGAGTCCTCTCCAGCACCACAGTCAGAAGATATCAATTCTTTGTCATTCTATCTTCTTCTTTATGGTCCAGCTCTCACAACCATTATGTGACCACTAGAAAGACCATAGCCTTGACTATACAGACCTTTGTCAGCAGATTAATGTCTCCGCTCTTCAACACGCTGTCTAGGTTTGCCATAGCTTTCCTGCTGAGAATCAATCTTCTGATTTCATGGCTGCAGTCACCATTTGAATGATTTTGGTGGGCTGCCATCTATGGGGTTGCACAATGTCAGACACAACTGAAGCGACTCAGCAGCAGCAGCAGAGCCCAAGAAGAGGAAGTCTGTCACTACTTCTGCCTCTTCCCCTTTTGTTTGCCATGAAGTAATGGGGCTGGATGTCATGATCTTAGTTTTTTGTTTTTTTTTTTTAATATTTAGTGTTAAGGCGGCTCTTTCACTCTCCTCCTTCACCCTCATCAAGAAGCTCTTTAGTTCCTTCACCCTCAAGAAGCTCTTTAGAATAGAAATCAACTATATTCCAAACTAAAATAAAATAAATTAGATTAAAAAATAAAAGCAATTTATGAATTCCTCAAAGAAATTACTGCAGGTGAGGGGCCAGTCTTAGAAAGGCTTAATCCAAAGTTCTCAGGAGAGCCAAGAAGTAAGAAAAAAGAAATACAGCAGCTGTCTTGCTGTCTTGTGACTTTGAGAGGGACAGGATGCTATTTGCATTGACAACCACCCCCCCCCCGACTCATGTCCTAAAGACTTCTGTTCATCAGTTACTCAAGATTTGAAGTTCTAATGGATGATGTCCAAGTGAATGAGATTTTATCTAAATAATGGGTTGGAATGAGAAAAAATACAACCCTTGTAGCTTCCTTAGTAGGTAGCATTCACTAGGAAATTTCCTCCCTCTAAAATGCCACAGACACAGGCAGATCATTTCCCAATAGGCTGTTGTAAGGATAGGGCAGTGGCTGATGGAGGACAAAAACAATATTCTCAAGATGGGTAATTTCAGCAATTTAGGTGATTTCATCCTTTGACTTTAAAATGTAAGCAACATGTAGTTTCCCTTTGTGAGTAGGTTTCCAGATGAAAACTTTTAGATTACTTATCAAGGAATCCTATCTCTATTCTTATATTTTCTCTACTTCCATTCTTGCATTTTTCTTTTCCTTATCTTTAAAATACTCTCTATATGAGCCCCCATCATATAACTCTCCCACAACTTCACTGAGACTTTTTGAAGAAATACGTGATTTAAACTAAGTACTGTAGTATTCTGACTGCTTAGTCTTTGAATGAAGATAGAGAGAAATATGTTTAATGCTAAAACACTAGCACTGAATTTAATATATGTTTAAGAGTTTCAGGAGGTACTGAATTATCTTATAATACCTCAGGGCTTTGATTAAAAATATCAGCTATTGCTTTTTATTACACAGATATCAAAAGTTGCACTGATTCTCTGCTGAGTCTCTTAATATACACTGGAAGTAAATCTCTCTCATTGCTTTGTTTACTCGTGATTTTTTTTCCCTCATAAGTGGCAAGTCCAGGAAAAGGCTTAATTATTTTAACTTTCAAGTAGTTTGGAATCTAAATAAATAGGAATTTTAAGTATATACACTTCTGTGCATAGTTCTTCCCACATGTTTATTCATATTTTTGTATCTCATCTGATCTAACAGACTTTAAAGTCACTGGCAGAAAATGATAATGTCTACCCTGGAAAGACTGGCCTAGAGGAGACTGATTGAGGTTCTAGGGAAAAGACCTCCCCCAACAAAGGAAGGCTGGGATCTGGAGCTTCCAGTCAACGTTGGACAGCTGCTTCAGGGGTAGCACCCTTTGACAAGATCAGCCCAAGATGAGGGTCAGAGACAGACTGGCTGGCATCCAAACAGTATGGAGAGTCCTTCCCCAGTCCTTTCCATTTTTCCTCCACCTCTTTTTAGGCTTTCAGCAGTCTCCATCTTTCACAGTTACACTCTCAACCTCAAACAAGACTTCTATAAAGCATCCTTTGGCTCTTCCTTTTAAGCTGCCAAACTCTTATTAAAAATAGATCTCAACTCCATTTGATCCAAGTAATGCAATGCATGTATTGGTAGGTCCACCAGCCAGAAAGACACCTTTATCTTAAATGAAGAGTTTATTAACTTAAATATAACAATGAGTATACCTTTTTTCTATATTTGTCTCCCTTAGGCCAGTCTTTGTCCTATACTACTTTTCTGTGCTTACCTAAAGTAGCACAACATATAAATTACAAATACACACACACACTCCACCACATGTGTGTGCACAGAATCACAGCAACACAGAGAATGGCTTGACCAAGTGGATATTACTGCATCTTTGTATTCATCCATTCAATCAATCCATCCCCAAGTATTTTTCAATGCCTGAAGAGGATGGAATAATGAATAGGACACTCTCTGTCTTTATACACTCTGTATGTATATGGTGGAGAAAGAAATGGCAACCCACTCCAGTACTCTTGCCTAGAGAATCCCATGGATGGAGGAACCTGGTAGGCTACAGTCCATGGGGTCGCAAAGAGTCAGACACGACTGAGTGACTTCACTTCCGGTATGTATATGGGGGAAACAAGCACATACACACATTAATATATCAGATGGTGATAGGTGCTATGAGAAAATAAAGCATGCCATGGAGATAGAGAGCAAGAGAGAAGTGTCATCAGAGAAAACTTTTTAGAGGTAATGGCACTGAGCAGAGACCCAAGAAGTGAAGGCATGAGCCATACCAATATGTGGATAGAACATTTAATCAGAGGAGTAGCAAGTGAGAATAAGTGGGGTAGCTTGGAGGAGTAGCAAGAAGGCTGGTGTGATTGAAGTGAAATGATAAATAGGAAGTATGGTTGAGGATGAAATTGAAAATGTAGCCTGGTGGACAAAGTAGGTGGAACCCTATAGGTCACAGGAAGAAAAATACATATAGTTTTAAGTATGATTTTATTCTAAGTAATTGGAAATTACTGAGTAGGGAAGTTATGTAAAGTGATTTATGTTTTTAAATAATCTTTCTAGTTGCTATGTGCAGACTGTATTTAAGAGGGTGAGGAAAAGAAGCAGAGAGGTCAGCTAGAGAGCTGGTGAGATAGTTCATGGAGAGATACGGTCATAGATAGGGTGGTAACAATGGAAGTAACTAAAAGTAGTTGAATTGAGAATATATTTTTAAGGTGGGATTTGCTGATGAGTGAAGATGGGACAGAATAGCATGGAGAGAGACCCCAGCTGGCAAATAGCAGAGACATTTCCTGGAGCTGAGAATACATGGTAGCTTGGGAGGCAAGGACTGCTCTATAAAACTGTGAGATGTCTTACCAAACATCCCAGGAGACGTCAAATAGATGTTTGAATGTGCAAGTCTGAAGTTTCAAGGGTCTGGAGTTTGAAGTACCAAGTTTAGAAAACCTACCATAGGAATTTGAAACCACAGGGCTGGAATATTTCAGCCCTGGAATATTTGAATAGTGCTCAGTAGTCTAAGAAGGAAAAGGAAAAGAGAAGAGAAGTCCAAAGACTTAACACAGGAGGAGCCCAACATCTGGAGGTCATTGTGAGGGCCAGTCTTCACTAAAGGAGCACCCAGTGGCATAAGAGTTTCCACAAGAAGGAATGAGAAACTGTAAATAAATAGGAATTCTAAAACCACTGAAAGATTTCATGCCCTCCATCCTTTCTTTCCTACCCCCTTTAAAGCAGAGTGAAGTTAAGATGCTGTTTAGTACACCAGAGACAATTCACGGTCTACTTGGAAGGTATTAAAATGCTAAAACAATGAAATTATTGTGTGGGGATAAACAGAAAAGACGGAGAAGGCAATGGCACCCCACTCCAGTACTCTTGCCTGGAAAATCCCATGGATGGAGGAGCCTGGTAGGCTGCAGTCCATGGGGTTGCGAAGAGTCAGACACGACTGAGCAACTTCACTTTCACTTTTCACCTTCATGCATTGGAGAAGGAAATGGCAACCCACTCCAGTGTTCTTGCCTGGAGAATCCCAGGGACGGAGGAGCCTGGTGGGCTGCCGTCTATGGGGTCACGCAGAGTCGGACACGACTGAAGTGACTTAGCAGCAAACAGAAAAGGACTGATTCAGAATGAGGAAGACAGAAATGGCTTTACAGAGTTGGTAACTTTGAGCTGGAAGACTAAAAACAAATAGAAGTTTACTAGGAAGAGGAAGCTAGAAAAGAATATTCAAGGTGAAGGAAGGTTTATACAATAGAACAAGATAAACAAAATTTTTCCTCTTTCCTAGAGAAATAGATGTGTTTCTATTGCCTCCTATTACATTCCCTTCTGGATGCCAAGTAAAAATAAGTGAATAAGTAAATGAATGAATACATGAATAAGTGAATGAATGAATATATGAATAAGAGAAGACAATGTCTAAAAAAAAGTGACTTTTATGTAATGACTGTGTTATAATAACTTGAGTATGAAAGAAATGTATTTCAGTTTAGTTTGCATTAATGCACTTTGGATGATCAACATTACCAAATTTTGCTTAGCAAAGGCTGATTATTTACATTTTGGGTTGACAATATTTTCTGTTTTTCCTTCACCTATCATCATTTTATTAGCATTACTGAAGGGTCTATCAAAGGAAAAGGGAATAAAATTTAAAGATGTCAAACTTTGCTGCTTTATCCCTGTTTGTGTACAATTTATGTTTTTAAACTAGAAAACTGTCCATGGAGCTTAACTGCTCAAGGATACAACTTATTATAATTACTCTGAAGTTAAAACTTTTATAGATTAAGTTGTCTATTTACTTCACTTAGAAGGAACTTCACTGGGGTTAAAATTACCACGGAATCAGTACTTTTATTTCTGCTTGAGTGATGAGGATAAGAAAACTTTATACATGAAATTTATTCAGATATTTGATTGAATGAAATCTAAATGATTTAATAAAATTACCTTTTAGCCCATACTAATAGGGACTAAAGCTGGTAATGTCATTCAGTGATTGATAAAAGTTGAGTTTCTCTTAGGGTGGAGAAGGTGTGGAAATTGTGACTCACTCTGGATTAAGTAAAATCTGGGAAATAACACTGTACTCTTCCTAATATCAGCATAGATTTGTTAGAATCCCAGGTGGTAAGACTTCAATTTATTTGCATGAATGCATAGTTCAATAAGAAAAGATTTAAATTTAGTTGGAGTAAAACTGCTTAATGATTTCAAATATTACTTGTAATATATTAATATAATGGGTTTGAATATCTATAATGGAGTCTCTTTCATTTGGGTCTTAAGGGTGTTCTCACAGCTACTAATGCTGAGTGCTAGGTACATGTTGAAGTACCTAAGAGGAAAGCACTTTAGGTTAAAAGCACTTTCTCTTCTCAGCCTTGGGTTAAAAGCTATTTCAGGATTCTGTTAAAGGCATTCTTTGGTCCTCAGCTTCAGCTTAAAAGCAGCTTTGATGAAAAGTGCTTTGAGGAAGGTAAAGGATTTGATAATAAACCATATTAAGAGGTGGGGAATGATGTGGTTCTGTGGAAATATTGGCTAGCTCCGTGGAGGTGTGGCGTATACCCTGTGCAGGTCTGCCTGCTCTCTGTCGTACTCAAATTATTTTATGCAAAGAAATTGAAAAACATTTCCAGGAATGTAACTGGAGAGAAGGGGTTAGGAGCCCAAATTAGTAGGCCATGATGCACACATTTCCGAAAACATGTTGTCTTTTTTGGGGCTTCCAAACATGGTGTGTATTTCTTTCTCAGCCCTTTCTGTAGAAAGGGACTTTGCACTAACATTTCTAAAACAGTTTATCCTCTCCCAGGGCTGTCCACAGAATTGGAAGATGGGCTTCCTTGGTAACTCAGAGGGTAAAGAATCTGCCTGCAATGCAGGAGACCCAGGTTCAATTCCTGGGTTGGAAAGATCCCCTGGAGAAGGGAATGGCTACCCATTCCAGTATTCATGCCTGGAGAATTCCATGGACAGAGGAGCCTGGCGGGCTACAGTCCATGGGGTCACAAAGAGTCAAACACAACTGTGTGACTAACACTTTTCATTTTCATTGGGAGATGAATTTTGCACACAGTACATTTTCTGGGTTTATTTCATACACTTCACATTACTTTTCCAGCTAACAGGGCCTCCCAAGGTGGGACAGGCATAATTAAAGATGAAACGGTTGGGTCTACCAAATGAATTGGCAGAGTGATGGTCACTACCCAGATGTCTAATTGCAAGTGTTAATATTTGTTGGTGAAAACACCAACAGTGTGTTTGAGAAGTGGCTTGTTTGAGAAGGATTTTGAGCTTGTGGAATCAGTGGGAATTCTCAGAGATGGAAGAATGCTTCATGTATTCTAGCTGATCCAAGTTCTGTTGAGGAGAGAACCTCATAGAGAATGGAAAGAAGCTATTTTCTCACTTTATGAGATTCAAAGACTAAGCACTGTTACTTCAGGCCCTAAAAAAATCAAATGAACCATATAGTTGTCTGGGAGAAGGGCAGTCTTCCTGATTGCTCTGGAGGCAGAGTGAAGCCCGAAATGCAGTGGAACCAGAGGGACTGCAGCCCCTGGAAGGTTTTGTAGGTTTGGAAACTTCTGGACAGTAAGTAGGCACTGAAGCAGTCATTGATCAGAAGACGCTGGCTGTCTGTGGCCATGGCAAATGGCCTTCCTTGGCCAGTTTGGAGGTTATGGGATATCAAAGAAGAGGAATCAAAGAAGAACATGAAGAGAGCAGTGCTCCTCAGATGTGATACACTCCAGGAGTCCCAGAGATAGCTAGGGAGACATGGGAAACAGAAAGGCTGAATTGTTATGATACAGGTGGGAGTCAAGACTTGTGATATTTGCTACCTATGAAGACCTGCTACCTTCATGTCATTGTTACTTCATTCACAGTAACATGTTGCTGGGATGTGGCCCATTGAGGTTAAATAGGAATTAAGTAAAATTAATTTCATAATGCAGCTTTCTAATACAATCAGTCCTTCACATATACAGGGATGTAGAACCAGCAAATACAGAGGAAGGACTGTATTGTGGCATTTTACACACAGGATTGTAGTATCCCCAAATTTTGCACCAATCCTTTGTGTATAGTAAGGGATAAACTATATATATTTCCACTGGACTTTTCAAATGGAGCCAAGTTGGTGAGATATGGACATAATTTTATTTTAATATAGAATACTTCTTTCTCAGATCAGATCAGATCAGATCAGTCGCTCAGTCGTGTCCGACTCTTTGCGACCCCATGAACTGCAGCACGCCAGGCCTCCCTGTCCATCACCAGCTCTCGGAGGTCACTCAGACTCACATTCATCGAGTCAGTGATGCCATCCAGCCATCTCATCCTCTGTTGTCCCCTTCTCCTCCCGCCCCCAATCCCTCCCAGCATCAGAGTCTTCTCCAATGAGTCAACTCTTCTCATGAGGTGGCCAAAATACTGGAGTTTCAGCTTTAGCATCATTCCTTCCAAAGAAATCCCAGGGTTGATCTCCTTCAGAATGGACCGGTTGGATCTCCTTGCAGTCCAAGGGACTCTCAAGAGTCTTCTCCAACACCACAGTTCAAAAGCATCAATTCTTCGGCGCTCAGCCTTCTTCACAGTCCAGCTCTCACATCCATACATGACCACAGGAAAGACCATAGCCTTGACTAGGCGAACCTTTGTTGGCAAAGTGATGTCTCTGCTTTTCAATATGCTATCTAGGTTGGTCATAACTTTCCTTCCAAGGAGTAAGCGTCTTTTAATTTCATGGCTGCAGTCACCATCTGCAGTGATTTTGGAGCCCAGAAAAACAAAGTCTGACACTGTTTCCACTGTTTCTCCATCTATTTCCCATGTAGTGATGGGACCAGATGCCATGATCTTCGTTTTCTGAATGTTGAGCTTTAAGCCAACCTTTTCACTCTCCACTTTCACTTTCATCAAGAGGCTTTTGAGTTCCTCTTCACTTTCTGCCATAACGGTGGTATCATCTGCATATGTGAGGTTATTGATATTTCTCCTGGCAATCTTGATTCCAGCTTGTGTTTCTTCCAGTCCAGCATTTCTCGTGATGTACTCTGCATATAAGTTAAATAAACATGGTGACAATATACAGCCTTGACGTACTCCTTTTCCTATTTGGAACCAGTCTGTTGTTCCATGACCAGTTCTAACTGTTGCTTCCTGACCTGCATACAGATTTCTCAAGAGGCAGATCAGGTGGTCTGGTATTCCCATCTCTTTCAGAATTTTCCATAGTTTATTGTGATCCACACAGTCAAAGGCTTTGGCATAGTCAATAAAGCAGAAATAGATGTTTTTCTGGAACTCTCTTGCTTTTTCGATGATCCAGCGGATGTTGGCAATTTGATCTCTGGTTCCTCTGCCTTTTCTAAATCCAGCTTGAACATCAGGAAGTTCACGGTTCACATATTGCTGAAGCCTGGCTTGGAGAATTTTGAGCATCACTTTACTAGCGTGTGAGATGAGTGCAATTGTGCGGTAGTTTGAGCACTCTTTGGCATTGCCTTTCTTTGGGATTGGGATGAAAACTGACCTTTTCCAATCTTGTGGCCACTGCTGAGTTTTCCAAATTTGCTGGCATATTGAGTGCAGCACTTTCACAGCATCATCTTTCAGGATTTGGAATAGCTCCACTGGAATTCCATCACCTCCACTAGCTTTGTTCTTTCTAGGCAGTGTCTAATTTTCAAGAAAGGAATCTCACCTTACACATCTTGGTGGGCCCAACATCCAGTCTATCACTTACCACATTGTAGGTGCTCAATATATGTTCACCAAATAAATAAAAAATATGTAATGGTATTGAGTGAATAATAACATTGCTCATAATATAAAGTACAAGGTCCTTAGCCTGGCCCTATGCAAACCACCTGCCACCATGACTTATTAAATCCTTTATATTTCATCCAAGTCACCATTACCCATGCTTTCCTACAACTGTGTATCTTGCATATCTTACTCATTTATTCTCATATCCAAATACTTTAAGGTTCAGTTTAAGGGCCATAGAGTTAAAGAAATAGTAATCTTTCCCACTTCTTTTCCCACTTGTAATTTTCTCAAATCTATCACCTGAATCCCCCTTGAAGCAATTGACATTTGATATATTATGCCATATTTGTTGTACATTTCCTCCCTCACTCATTTCTTGGGGGATTCTGCTTTATGAAACTTTGTATCCTCTTAGAAAATAGTGATTTACGAATATGTATGAGAGTTAGATTGTGAAGAAAGCTGAGCACGGAAGAATTAATGCTTTTGAACTGTGGTGTTGGAGAAGACTCTTGAGAGTCCCTTGGACTGCAAAGAGGTCCAACCAGTCCATTCTAAAGGAGATTCAGCTAAAGCTGAAACTCCAATACTTTGGTCAAAGAGTTGACTCACTGGAAAAGACCCTGATGCTGGGAGGGATTGGGGGCAGGAAGAGAAGGGGACAACAGAGGATGACATGGTTAGATGGCATCACCAACTCAAGAGGCATAAGATTGGGTAAATTCCGAGAGGTGGCAATGTACAGGGAGGCCTGGCGTGCTGCAATTCATGGGGTCTCAAAGAGTTGGACACGACTGAGCAGCTGAACTGAACTGATGAGTAGGCAATGTAAATAACCATCAAAGCACAAAGAAATGCACGCAGAGTTCTTTAGCCTTGTTATTAGATACCACAGTACAAGGTGGATAGAATGCTCCACTTGTTGGTTTTATTAATGCAGTCTCACAAAAATCTCATCATATTTTATCTGTTTTGAAATTTTCAGAATATCTACTCTGCATCTAGGAGAAGAAGCATACACAATATGCTCTGAGATAGTAAGAGAAGAATTAGGAGTATAAGAATGAATACCTATTACTTGCTATGCTGATTGTTCTTTATATAGTATCAACAATCCTAAGAGGTAATATCTGGAAAGTGTTAAGACAGTGGATTTCATTACTTTGCCCTAATTCACAAAAAAATAAGTAGCAGAGCCAAGACAGACTTCAAATCTACTTCAAAATTCCGCCATCTTTGTGGCTTAACGACTGCAATACACTGTTTCCCTGCGTAACATAGGTTACACATAGCTCTTTCAAAAAGCACAGGGTGAGCTGGTCACTATCATCTCATCAATTCACAACACATGCCCCCAGACACAATGGGGAAAATAGTCTTTCACATATTTCATTATTTCAAGTGTTCTTTATATACTTAAATATCATACTAAACTAAGTACAGTTTTGTGTTCAAGCACCTCTTTTTCCCAAGAATGCACAGCATTGCTGCATTGCTTGTTAGATATTCTTGTAGTCTAGGAGTCTAGGCTGGTGATAATGGAGGCAACAGACTGGGACCTTCTCCAGCAAAGGATGCTTCCACCACTCCTAACCACCATATGGTGCAGCAAATGGATTAGCACAGACTCCATGCAATGGGTCTCAGTTGAATGTCTACCATCCAGCTCAGCAGGTGAAACTGAAGCTCAATACACATATACATGGCAGCTTCTCAGACTCGAGTTAGAGAACTGCATCTGGGAGACAGAAGCTTTCTCTAGGCATTCCGTAGCGTTCATACTATAATAACTGGTTTTAGGGACAGATGGCTTTGGATGATAACTGGGAAATGTTTTCCACTAGAACTTTACCCAAAAGTATTTACTACCTTCTCCAGAATTCCTCAGATAAGATGTCCCACCTCCCCAACTGTCTCCAATATGCTATTTATTCTCTACGTGGTCTTAGTGCAGGGTTGTGATCTTGTTTCCCCCACCATCTACCTCCTGCCCATCAATCCCTCTAAGGCCACAGTTCCCTGGCCAGATTTTCTGCTTACCAATCTGTCCTCCACAATGCACTATGGGACAGGCATCTTACTGATAAAGTGCCCTGGTATGTGGCCCCATATGGTCATACTTGGAAAGCTTATATATTAATACCTACGCTACATAGCCACCCTTGAAATACTTTCTCCATATTGCTGTGGCATCTTGAATTGAACATAACTTCCCACACAGATGTAAGTAGTTGTCTTTCCTTGTGTGTAATGGACAGTGTATTTTTAACCAATATTACTTTTCTTCAAAGATTATTCAATCATACTTTTAATATGTGATCTTTCTGATTAAAGGGGCATGCATACAAGTGTATACATGAATTAAAAACCTTATGGTTTTTAATTAGAGAACTTGAGATATCTGACATCATTGAGAATACTGATTTTGATGAAAACAGGGTCTAACCTTGCATTTTTCTTCCTCCTAAAATGTTTGACTTCTTCAACTGGTAATTATGTAAACAGATTTATGACCAAAAAGTACTCTCATTTCCTCCTCTGACATGTTAATTGTTTCTAAAAAACATTAAGTGAGGTCCTATCAAATTCTTTACATAATATTGAATTTATCCTATGCTAATTACATTTTTAAGATAAAAAAATTGTACCATGCTCAAGGCTCCAGTACATTTCAAATGTACAGTCACAAAAGACGTAAACATAATATTATACTGTTCAGAGAAAGAATGTATGAGGTGGTACAAATGATGAAGGAGTCTGGAGGAATAATAGCTTTTCTGAAATTTAGATTATTTGTAATATCAAGATGCTAAGATATCCTCAAGACATTATTTTCAGACCATCTGTTTTCTTATTTCTCAGCCTCTAATGCATGATAGATTCCTTCATTGTGAGGTTAACCAAGGCCAGTCCTCTTCCGCCTCCATCATTTTTTCCCTCCTATGAGTTTGAGTTCCAAGTTCAAAGGGATAAGTTAGGAGTGATATATTCAAGTTAATGACCCTCACATGTGTTTAACTTGGATTACATCTCCTCTAAAATCTCCCTCCTGTCTAATATGGGTAGATAAGAAAATCATTAAAAAATTGGAACTCAACAACTGTTGAAAGAGAATGAAAATTTCTCTCCTTTGCTCTTACATTTCTAAGTGAATTAAATCTGATGAAGATGTCAATCCTTGTAATAGTCTCTCAGATAGCTATCTGCCCAAGTTATCCATCACAACAACAAGCACAATTCAATGGCTGTATGCATCTCAGGAAGGCATTAAGTTAGGCAATTTTAGGATTTACTCTAGGTACATAGGTTATAATTTGGGGCAAAATTTCAGCAATAAATATATAGTAAATTTTCTTATAAATATTGGCCAAATATATATGACTTATTTTGCTTTAAAATTATAGCATTCTTTATAATGATTATCTTACATATCTGAACATATATATGTATCTACTAATATTATTAGTAGTATATACTTTATATATTAAATTTCTTTAATAAATCCCAACTTCATTACTGTCCTCCCTGGTGGCTCAGATGGTAAAGCATTTGTCTACAATGCAAGAGACCTTGGTTCAATCCCTGGGTATGGAAAATCCCCTGGAGAAGGGAATGGCAACCTACTCCAGTATTCCTGCTTAGAAAATCCCCATTATCAGAGGAGCCTGGAGGGATACAGTCCATGGGGCTGCAAAGAATTGGACATGACTGAGAGACTAACACTGCAAAAGGCAATGGCACCCCACTCCAGTACTCTTGCCTGGAAAATCGCATGGACGGAGGGGCCTGGTAGGCTGCAGTCCATGGGGTCACGACGAGTCTGACATGACTGAAAGACTTCACTTTCACTTTTCACTTTCATGCATTGGAGAAGGAAATGGCAACCCACTCCAGTGTTCTTGCCTGGAGAATCCCAGGGACAGGGGAGCCTGATGGGCTGCCATCTATGGGGACACACAGAGTTGGACATGACTAAAGCGACTTAGCAGCAGCAGCAGCAGCAGAGAGACTAACACACACACAATTTATTATCATAGGTTGATGCTCAGTATCAGTTAGCTATACAAAGTATTTCAAATATTATTTAAACATATTATCAAAGGTAAAAAAAATGCTAGAGACAATTAAAATATAAGATGGAGTTAGGTCACAATATGTAATAACATATTGTAATAACATATATGTAACCACAACAGTAATAATAACTGAACTCTTGAAAAAAATGTAAGTTGAAGAAGACATGTATAAACAAATATTCATTTCTTATCAGTTCAGTTCAGTTGCTCAGTCGTGTCCAATTCTTTGCGACCCCATGGACTGCAGCACGCCAGGCCTCCCTGTCCATCACCAGGATATCACCATCATCATCCCTGTCCATCATCATCATCAGTGTTTCTTATAAACTTCTTTAAATGACTCTGTATTCTCTTCTTTCCTGGGCTTTTCCCCTAAGCTACTGTTAAATTGTGAAAGTACATTTTCATAAAATCTTTTTTATTACATAAATGTTGTTGATTTGATGAGGGAGAGAAAAGTTTTCTTATTTCTCTTTTATGTTTTCTTTATTGTGTGAGAAGAAAGTGTTCTGATCATCTTTTTAAATAATGAAACAGTAATAACTGTTCCCAGGAGAATAAGAAAGCAAAGAGAAGGCTTTGTTTGATTTATCAGTGATAAGGCACTTTTGTGCTTCAGTTTTTGTGAGTTGAAAAAAGAGATGTACACAACACTTCCAAGCCCTCCTATTATGACAGTTTATGCTTCCTATACAGCTTATTTAACTCAAATGCCTGGGAAATAGACACAATTACCACCTTATGGAATGCCACTTAACTTTAAACGTTCCCTATAGGATAGAAACCTACTTCATCAAAATTTATCTCAGTTTCTCAGGAATTATTTCTCCTGTAGGCTTCTGATTTTTTCTGTGCAATTTTAAAATTTAACTCAAGATTGCTTAGGCACAACTATGACATAAAAAGACAGAAAATATTCCCACACTCAGGGAGTTTGTTCACAAGAGTTCCTGTGAAAGAGCTGTGTTCTATGCTCATGTACACTTTAATCATTCACTCTTTCAGCTGTTATCAATTTAAAACCAATGAAACTCCCACACTGAGTCCATTTGAGCAGTCAATTTTAATATCTCAAGGCATCTGTAGTTATTCTGAATTGGCTGCAAAAGCAGAACTAACAAGTTAAGCTCTAACCATAAGTCGACATCAGGCTGGTAAACCATACATCAAACGCAGACAGTTAGTCAATACTCCAGTACGAAAAACCAACTAGCATTTTTAAGAAGCGCAATATATTCATAATATGTTTGGCAGTCTGGTTTGCATTGCTTCCTTGATGGCTGTGCATTTAACTTTTTAGTCAACAGGGTGCTTTTTGCACTGCCAAGGCAACACATTTGAGGGAAAAGTGGTCTAGTCTTCCCATGTATGGGTCATAATTTTAACACGAGAATAAAAGGGATGGAGGAATGTGCCCTTTGTGAATAAGAATACAGAAAGTGTCTTAATAGTTGCTTTTTATAAGAAAACTCTTTCAACCATATGTTCTGGATCTTTGAGCACAGTCTCAATTTCAAATATTATGTCATTGTCAGGCCATGTGTCTCAATTTTGTGTTTAGAAAATATGGTTGCTTGAAATACCTCTTTCTCTCCCAGGAATGACTCCATGACAGGACTGTTGCCTCCCATAGAGAAAAGACAATGAAGAAGGAGGAGTATTCAAACAAGATCAAGGCAGTCATCACTTCAATCAAATTATTTCCAAATTTTGGGGGCTCCGGGGGCCCTGGGCAAGGGGGAGTGAAGGGTATTTATGACATATAGCTGCCTATTCCCAGAACTCTTTTATGTACTTTTATTTTATCTTCAAAAAGAAAGGACATATTAAAGAGAAATATCTAAGGAGGAACAATGCTACATAAAGTTTATATTTTCAGATCTGTTGCCCCAGAAAATGCTTTGATAAAACACACTTAGAGCAACATAGTCAATTTCAAAGGAAAGTTGGGAGATAATACCTCCTCATGTTGCAGTGTGACTAATACTGACAGACCACCAATTATGATTATCCAAATTCTGATATGGCCTCTTGCCTCTTTCCCAGAGAAAAGTCGAATATGCTGGAATAGTATTTTTGTGACACAGAGTTATTTTTCTGATGATTAAATTTTACAGAGGCTGGTCAAATTTCAATGTCACTAATCAGATAGGGTAACAAGTCAAAAGAGATATTTTTATATTGGACAAGAGAGATATTTTTATATTTGTTCCCCCCAGTAAAATGATACATTTCTTTTTTTCCTTTATGTTGGGAATTTGTGGAACATTTCTGATTTATAATAGACACGAATTTAAGAGGAAAGATTTGTAGGCCACACTGTCAGTGATGCTGGAGGAAATAAAAAGAGCACTATATCAATCTTTGTTGTTGTCGTTTACTCACTAAGTCGTGTCCTACTCTTTGTGACCCCATGGACTGTGGCCCACCAGACTCCTTTATCCATGGGATTTCCCATGTACGAATACTGGAGTGGACTTTCATTTCTATTCCAAGGGATCTTCCCGACTCAGGGATCGAACCTACATCTCCTGCGATGGCAGGCAGATTCTGTACCACTGAGCCACCAGGGAAGCCCATTTTCACGTTAAGATATGTCAAAATGAATTATTGATGGTAACATATCCACTCCAATACTCTTGCCTGGCAAATCCCATGGACGGAGAAGCCTGGTGGGCTGCAGTCCATGGGGTCACAAAAAGTCTGACGTGACTGAGAGACTTCACTTTCACTTTTCACTTTCATGCATTGGAGAAGGAAATGGCAACCCACTCCAGTGTTCTTGCCTGGAGAATCCCAGGGACGGGGGAGCCTGGTGGGCTGCCATCTCTGGGGTCGCACAGGGTCAGACACGACTGAAGCGACTTAGTAGCAGCAGCAGCAACATTTCCAATGCTTGTAGCCATCCACACATCTCCTGAATGTGGACCCTCATGAGGAGAAACTAGTTGGGAGAGCTCTGAAATGTACCATCTTTAGAGACACAGTCAGCATACATATATAAAATGGACTCTCAAATCCCAATCATACCATGAGTACCTCCTTTTCCAAGCACTATGAAAAACTGAATTCATCTCACTATATATGAAGCATATATACACACATTTGTTCAAGTTATCCATCTCCCGGTCAGGAAGAAACCCTGGTTTCCTCTCCCTCCATTATTCATCCCACTACAAAATGAAATCAATGTATTTTCAGCAACAGAATTACAAAAACTACAAAGGAGAAGGTAAAGTGCCAGCACTGGTTTTGGATGCAGTCTGTGCAGTCTACCGAGGTCCTGAAAAGCTAACAAGAATTCAGCTGAAGAATCTTCCCCTGCCTGTGAGCTGGGTTTAGGAGTCATGAGGGAACTGTGTGGTATGAGAACACCTGCTGGAGAACAGCAGGGTATCAATAATAAATGCTAACCTTTAAAAGAGGGACTCCTGTGAACACTGACGAGAGCCCTGCATCTTTTTCTTCTCTTCAGGTGGTTTCATGGAGGAAAGATTTAGGATGTGATTAGAGGATTGAGCGGTCATAGACCACCTCTCCAGAGGGCAGCACAGCAGCCTTTTGACCCAGGAAGGAAATAATCACATTGGCCTGACTTGGTCATCTGCAACTAGTTGAGGATATGCTTCAGAGAGCAAATAAACTTGGGCTGGTACAATGTCAGGGATGGGAAGAGAGGCTTCTTATCCTGTACACGATCTACACACACATGCATACATGTCCAAACACATATGCAGAAACATATACAATTTGAGTTAGAGCACAGAGTATGCTTAAAACATGGTTTATTACAAAACAAAACCTGTCTCTACCTGGTACTGTTTCCTTACTGGTGCTCATGCTGATTTCTTCTTACTTTACGAAAACTTGTCAGTCCTCAAACTGGAAGGCTTAAAAACAATATTTCAAACTGTCACCAAGATTGGACTAACTCTGTAAGCTATGCCAAAACACTGGGCAGTCTTTTAATAATAAATAATCCGTGGAATGGCTAAAACCAACATCTTCTGCCAGGACAAGAATTAATATGGGTTTTAGAGGCCATTGGCTAACAACAAAATGCCAGTGTGCTATTTTCAAATCAATTGGGTCTTATTCATTTTATATTCTCTATATTTAGCATGCCTGTTACTAGGAATACAGTCAGCTTTAGTGCTAAAGGCTGATATTATCCAGAACTTTCTTTTACCTAAAAAAAGAGATCTTGAGAACGCAATTCAAATGTTAGTAATATAATTTAAAAGAAGAAAAAAAGGAGAAGAGTAGAAAAATAATATTACCTGCAAACATACAAAATACAGTAGTTTATAGCAGGAAATTACAGATAATATCATTTTGTAGATACTAAAAATCAAGTATAGGTAAGTCACCGTCTCAGATAATATATTCTAATGAATCCTGTGTGAAAAGTTCTCCCTCCATAAGAAAATAAGTTCTTGAACCACAGGGAAACCAATTCATTACTCTGGCTCATTCTTTCCCCCCCTTACCTAATTTGCTCCCATTTCTGGACCTCATTTCTCTCTTGTTGCTCTGAAGTTATTTTGCTTTTAATATCTCATAATATCAGGATCATTTCCTCTCTGGATAACAGGCTTTTAAAAGACATGGGCTTAACCTGCTAGCCAGGTGCATTTTTTTCCTCAACATTTGCCATCTTTCATGGTGACCTGTATTTTATTATTGAACAAAAGCTAGCTATGTGGTACTCTATTATGAACACATTTGCTCCCAAGAGCCTTTAAATAACAGAAACTGCCTGGGAACTATAAATGCAGAGGAACCAGGAAGCTTATAGGCCAAGATAAAGCAGCTTAAGGTTGGCTATTAATTTTGGCTAATATTAAATCATGACACAGCTCACACGTAAGGATCACAGTTCAATTATGAACCATAAAGAAGTTTAAAGAAAAGAAGATTTACAAGATATTTTTAAGCACATTAATGCATATTGTGGAAGTTGTGAGAGTATTTCAGGCCCAAGCAATGATAGACCCATGCCCCAGTATATAAATTCAAATATAATTATTCTCAGACTAACACTGATAATGTGGCAAGTTGGAACATATCTCTACTCAAAGGTATATTGCAGTGTTGCTCATATATATTTTGCTTAAATTAACAATGTGACAGGTAGGTTACTTTGTCATACATTAGCTCTAACAAATTACTTTAAAAATACTGTCCTCTTAACTCAATGATTTTGCTATTCATAAACATGACTGCTGAAACTTTAGGGCTAATAACTTGTATCAGCAACTTGGATGACAAAGCTTTCTTTACTCCTCAGTAGAACATATATTTTACAAAAGGACTGTGATGTCAAAGATATTATTTTCTCATATGCCAGAAACTTAAACAATTGTCTGTTTGGGTAATTATTAAACATTTTAGCAATCGGATGACACCATGTTAGTGGGTGTAGATAGGAAAGAAAATGAGCTCATGCCTTTTTGTATAAAGAGTACCATAATAAAAATTACCCAAAATGGTAAATATGAACCAACTGCAAATGATTTTTACACTTTCCTTGAAGTAAATGAATTACTGCTGCCTTTCCTTGATACTTGTCTGGATTAATTTCTCAAACATTAAAAGAATACTTGAGAGAGTGTTTTCCTAGGGTCATCTTGGTCATGATTTCCTCTATAAACATAAGTAAGAAAAGAAAGAAGAGGGGAAAAAAAAGGAAAGGAAGATGAAATCAAGGAAGGAAACATAGAAGGAAGGAAGGAAGGAAACAAGGGAGCTGCTGAATGTTTACGATAAGTTGGGCACTGTGTGAGATTCTTTCATTTACATTTAAAATAAATAAGGTTAAATATAATTTCATTTGAATTTTATGATGTAAATTTTATAAATCCAAAAGTTGATAACCAAATATTAAATTTATAACTGATAAATGAGAGAATTTACCTTTAACTTAGCTTAGTCACATTCTAAAGCTGTTATGCTTTCAAATAAACTCAATTCTCTTAATTATAAAATAGAGTTGAAAATTTTCTCTCACTATAAAAAATTGTACACAGATTTATTCAGTTTAGCAAAAGTATATAAGGCATACTCTATCCTATGGAGATATTTGACATTTCAAGCAGGTTTGATAGTTCCTATAGGAAAACGAGATCATGGCATCTGGTCCCATCACTACATGGGAAATAGATGGAGAAACAGGGGAAACAGTGTCAGACTTTATTTTTCTGGGCTCCAAAATCACTGCAGATGGTGACTGCAGCCATGAAATTAAAAGACGCTTACTCCTTGGAAGGAAAGTTATGACCAACCTAGATAGCATATTCAAAAGCAGAGACATCACTTTGCCAACAAAGGTTTGCCTAGTCAAGGCTATGGTTTTTCCTGTGGTCATGTATGGATGTGAGAGCTGGACTGTGAAGAAGGCTGAGCGCCGAAAAATTGATGCTTTTGAACTGTGGTGTTGGAGAAGACTCTTGAGAGTCCCTTGGACTGCAAGGAGATCCAACCAGTCCATTCTGAAGGAGATCAACCCTGGGATTTCTTTGGAAGGAATGATGCTAAAGCTGAAACTCCAGTATTTTGGCCACCTCATGAGAAGAGTTGACTCATTGGAGAAGACTCTGATGCTGGGAGGGATTGGGGGCGGGAGGAGAAGGGGACAACAGAGGATGAGATGGCTGGATGGCATCACTGACTCGATGGATGTGAGTCTGAGTGACCTCCGGTAGCTGGTGATGGACATGGAGGCCCGGCGTGCAGTTCATGGGGTCGCAAAGAGTCGGACACAACTGAGCGACTGATCTGATCTGATCTGATCTGATAGCTCACCCTAGAGCAAAAACATACCACTGACAAGCTAGCTCTACCCATGTATGCAGAATTACAGCTCATATTTGTGGAGCCTCATTTTGTAACAAGAACGAAGAGCAATGGCCAACCAGACATGGGAATGAAGTTACTAATGTGATGGAAAAAGAATAAGACAAATATATGAGTAAAAGGAACGTAGATGACATTGATGATTCAAAGAAGAGAAAATCTTAAAAGTCCAAAACAACAACAAATTGTAATTTATACAAGTTGATAAGTTAGAAAAAATATAATCTATGTTCTATTTTCTCTCATCCAATGAATTAACGTTTATTGAGTGTTAAGTATCATCCTCACTATTAGGAATGGGAGCAGCACGGTCAAACAAAACTTGTCCTCATATAATGCAAGAGAGTGAGGTATGTAAAAGAGAACAGAGAATAAGAAGGATGTCTAGAAAACTGAAAATATAATTGTTGAAGCAAAAATTATGATGAAACTGAGAATTCTTTCAGAACATGAGAAAAGCCAATTCTGACGATCTAATACTCACATCCTAAAGATCACAAAGAGGGCAACAGAAAACTGATGGGAGAAAATTAGTAACATAATAAGAAAGAGAAAAAATTTCAGAGCCAAAGATTCACAATTATTCAAGTTGAGTGCCAAGCAAAATAAAATTTAAAAATTCTGCCAACTGTATACATTACCTTGACTATAGAATCTCAAAGATCCCCCCATCAAAAAAAAAAAAAACAGACAAAAGAAATGGATGATTCTGAAAGAAAAAAGAATTCAAAGGAACAAGAGTAAGAATGGAAACTGCAACTCTATATTCTAGAGGCAATGGGATTTTATGCACAACAAGACTATTGATTAAGTGTATGGACATACTGAAGATATTTTTAGACAGTCAAGGTCTCATGTTTTCTAAATGAGTTACTGAAGACTGTTACATAATAAGAGAAGAAATTAAAGCAAGAAAGAAAAGGCATGGGATTCAGAAGACAGTGAATACAGCTCAGAAGATCAATGAAAGAAAATCACAGAGTAATAAAGGTGAAGCACAGAAAGCAACCAACACAAATGGAGTAAGATTATGGAAGGGTTTTAGAAGAGATAAGCAGCTGATATCACTCTAATGGAAAGAAGTGAAAAGGAACTAAGGAGTCTCTTGATGAGGGGGAAAGATAAGAGTGAAAAGCTGGCTTAAAATTCAACGTAAAACAAAAAAAAAGAAACCTAAGATCATGGCCATAACTTCATGGCAAATATAATGGGAAAAAGTGAAAGCAGTGAAAGATTTTATTTTCTTGGGCTCCAAAATCACTGCAGATGGTGATTGTAGCCATGAGATTAAAAGATACTTGTTTCTTGGAAGGAAAGCTATGACAAACCTAGACAGCATATTAAAAGGCAGAGGCAACACTTTGCTGACAAAGGTCCATATAGTCAAAGATCTGGTTTTTCCAGTAGTCATGTACGGATGGATGTGAGAGTTGGACCAAAAAGAAGGCTGAGCAACTGATGATTTGGAATTGTGATGCTGGAGAAACCTCTGGAGAGTCCCTTGGACTGCAAGAAGATCAAACTAGTCAGTCCTAAAGGAAATCAACCCTGAATATTCGCTGGACTAATGCTGCAGCTGAATTTCCAACACTTTGATCACCTAATACAAAAAGCCAACTCCTTGAAAAAGATCCGGGTGCTGGGAAAGATAGAAGGAAAAGGGAGAAGAGGGCAGGAGAGGATGAGATGGTTAGATAGTGTCACCGACTCAATGGACATAAATTTGAGCAAGCTCCCGGAGATAGTGAAGGACAGGGGAGCCTGGCATGCTGCAGTTTATGGGGTCGCAAACAGTTGGACACTTCTTAGCAACTAAATAACAACAACAAAAGTGAAACCTGGAAAGCAACCAATACAAATGGAGTAGGATGGTGGAAGGATTTTAGAAGATATTCTGGGGTAAAAACTAGGGAGTCACAGACTAAGGTACATAGAATGTTTAATGCTGCTAAGTCACTTCAGTCGTGTCCGACTCTGTGCGACCTCATAGACGGCAGCCCACCAGGCTCTGCCGTCCCTGGGATTCACCAGGCGAGAACACGGGAGTGGATTGCTATTGCCTTCTCCATTGTGTGAAAGTGAAAAGTGAAAGTGAAGTCGCTCAGTCACGTCCGACTCGTAGCGACCCCATGGACTGCAGCCTACCAGGCTCCTCCATCCATGGGATTTTCTGGGATGTTTAATAGAGAGGACTAAATCCTTTGAGGATGTAAAACTCAGAAGGCAATGAAAAATAAAACTTTGGGAGATAAACATCTGTACAAGAAATTCACAATCCCAAAATGTATCAAGCTAAACAATAGTGCAATTATAAGCAAATGATGAAGCATAAACTTTAAAAATAATAACATTATAATTTGAGCAGCCAATAAGGCCTGGTATCAGACCTATGGATAAATTAATGCAATCTGGCACACTACTTGGTGAAAAATTTTGTAATATCTACATGATTACATGACGGATCACTTTTTTCACATTTAGATTTGAAATATAGGGGATGAGGATAGAATTCTTGATTGCGGCTGTGAAACAACTTTCATGATGTAGAAGTAAAGACTGAACAGCAAAAGTAGAGGAGATGAAAGGGGAAAAGGACACCTTGCTTGTCATCTTGTCAGTGGAGGTATTAAGTCTCAAGTGTCTATGGTCAACAGAACAATAAACAGAGGTTTAAGTATGTTGGATATTTCGAATGAAGCCAATAGTAACAGCAAGGTCAATTGTATTTGAGTATTTGGGAGAGAAAAAGACAGGTAGATGAAGTCTAGTTTAATTGTCAGATTCACTGTAAAATAAACTTGAAGTAATGTCTAAAATTTATAAAGAAAGATATTGAAACATTAAAGATAAGAAAGATATTAACAAAAATCTATACCCCAACTAATAATAACTAAGATATAGAGGCAGCCTTGAGAACTACAAATAGAAACCACCCCAAATGGTCCCTATAAGGAAGAAAATGAGCACAAGGCAGGAAAACACAGCTTTTCAACATAAATCCTGGAGGTGTACTATTTAATCCTTATACTGGCTGTTTCCTTTATAACAAACATTAAAAAACAGAAGTATTACCACATTGCTCTCAATTTCTACTAATGTCATCCAGTATGGTTTTTTCTACACAAAGATGAAAGAAACCACTTTCAAAATACACAATATTCTCTGTCATTTTGACATAAGGAAATGTTAGTTGCTCCTAAAAATCCAACCAATTATTATCTTTTCTAAAAATTGCATTGCCTGTGTTTTATGTTCTTGGATGTCAATGCTGCTATTTGAAAGATTACATAAGGTAGTTTGGCTGATGCTAATGAGCAATTACTTCAGTTCCAAAAGCAAGGAGAGGACATGTACAAACATACCTACCACCCTAAAGTGTACCCTATTCCCTATAATTTACATATTACATTGATTGGAGTTTTGTTTTCCGTGAGCGGCTCAATGTAATAAACTCATACATTGAAAAAGCTCTTGCCATTCCCTTGGCAAATGTGAAAGCACTTGGAGAAATTGAAGGCTTTTCAGAAGCTACTACTGCAGTGGCTCAATGATTGTGACACCCACCTGAGCTATTACTATTTCTTTTCATTGGGTGATAATTCAGAATTTTCTGCTGGCCACTTTTGGCATCATAAGGTACCCTTTTCATTAGTCATATTAAAGAAATTAGAAAATGCAGCCCCATTAAGAGGCTACTTCCCTATCTAAAATCTAGCCAACAAAATCACATATTGGCCGGGTCTTCATGAGTCCAAAAATCAGGTTTTAAAGAAAGGGTTTGTGCCTGAGTTTATACTGTGCGATACTGTGACAGTTTTCTTTTCACCTAAAGTGCTTTGTGAATATTGTTCTGCTGGGCATTGAAAGTCAATAAAACACAGCCTTTCCTGCCCCACAGTGGGGGCTCAATAAACGCTGGTTGAATTCAAAGCTCAGGCCTCTCAATCTGTTGGGAATGTTGCATAAAAGCGTAAACACTTTGAAAAGTGGCTGTGGCCTTGCCAAACCCCTTCTAGGTATCAGGAAGCACGCTTGTAAGACCCAAACTACCATGTACAGCTTTCCTGAACCTCAGTAATGGAGGTCTTTACTCAACATATGCAAAAGAATATATTAAATATATATTATTTGAATATATATTTAATATAATTTGGGAAAACACACTCCATGACAAATTTAAAAAGGCATTATCCCTTTTTTCTAAATAATTCTTCTCTACAAAGAGTTAAGTCATTTTACTTGGAGAAATTAACCATTTAAGTGTTAATCATTGATTTATTTTGTGTGATTTTTCACAGCCAATCAAAAACACTGTTTTCATTTTTTTCCCCTAAGTCTTTGCCTTAAATATGCTAAGAAAATGGACTTAACATACTAAATTTGACTGGGTCGATATTTTTAAAAATTGGTTTAATGCTTTCTATTCAGTTAAAAAAAAAAAAAAGTCTCAGAAGCCTTACAAAAAATTCACAGTTAAAACTGAAACAAGCCCAAGAAGTGAGTGCATTTGCATAACTTGATCTGTATTTGGAAGAAAATTCCACTGAAGACAACAATGGAAGCTTATCAAATTGGAATTTCACATAGATTTTCCATAGCCTTACTAATGAATTCTGACTCATTGGTCAACTATGGTGAAAATGCAATGGAGCTTTAAGATAGGAAATGTACCATCGGAGTGTGTTCAGTGGTTCCATTACATCAGTATGAAAACTGCATTAGGCATCCAGTTTCTCTGCTGTTTTCTGAGACCAATTCTAGAGCACTATGGTTTTTAATTCTTTAGCATTTTGATTGGGGCCAGACCATGCCACTGAATTAAAACCTCTTTTATTTTGCTACAGTCATGAAAAATTTGGAGTTTGTCAGATTGTAATTGTTTGGGCTGCTTATCTGGGTTTATATTTTGTCATGATGGCAGGTAACATGCTACTTATTTTTTTCTAAGAAAATGATAATCCGTGGGATAAATTCTAAGGTAGAACCGGAGGTACTGCAATATTATGATGTGAACTAGAATCTGTAGAAGACCAAATGCTGTCCACTGAAAAGGACATTTCAGAGAGTAAAAGTCTGAGCTTAAGACTGATTTAAAGCAGGTGCCAGTTCTACTTCCAAATGCTTATGTTAAAGAATTTTCCACTCTATTAGCGATACGTATGTTCATGCTTCACAAAAGTTAACCTTTCACAATTGGTTCGAAATGCTAGATAATTTTTGTGATATGTTCACCTATTTTCAAAAGAGACTGAATAGGTCAGATGGCTATTGTAAACTATTGAATAATTCTCATCCTAAGTAGTGCTGAAAATACTATCTGCTTTGCCCTGTGAAATACTTGTATCATAAATCACTTTTTGACTTCTATAAGGATGTCTTTCTACTTCATTCTCAAAGTTTATTTTAGTACTTTATTTTAGCCTATTTTCAAATTCTTTCTTGTATTTAATTTTCAAAATGTGTCCATTGGTTA
Source organism: Tragelaphus eurycerus (assembly GCA_935064755.1). Lineage (NCBI taxonomy): Eukaryota > Metazoa > Chordata > Mammalia > Artiodactyla > Bovidae > Tragelaphus > Tragelaphus eurycerus. The sequence continues at coordinate 2,438,300 of CAKXYN010000132.1, read as the reverse complement.
GAAAATCTAAAAACCAGGGAGAACAATGGACTTGATGCATATATTTTTTTCTTAGGAAAATAATACATTTGCCTCTGTGATCTATAAGGTGATTTCCAGTCATAAAAATCTCCATCACTGGATTTATCTGTCCATCCATCCTTTCATCTATCTGGTAACAACAACAGTAATGAATGATAATAAAATTAGTGATACCAGAGGACATTTTTTGAATACTGATATTCCAGTTCAGTTCAGTTCAGTCTCTCAGTCATGTCTGACTCTTCGCAACCCCATGAATCGTAGCACGCCAGGCCTCCCTGTCCATCACCAACTCCTGGAGTTCACCCAAACTCACGTCCATCAGGTCAGTAATGCCATCCAGCCATCTCATCCTCTGTCGTCCCCTTCTCCTCCTGGCCCTAATCTCTCCCAGCATCAGTCTTTTCCAGTGAGTCAACTCTTCTCGTAAGGTGGCCAAAGTACTGGAGTTTCAGCTTCAGCATCATTCCCTCCAAAGAAATCCCAGGGCTGATCTCCTTCAGAATGGACTGGTTGGATCTCCTTGCAGTCCAAGGGACTCTCAAGAGTCTTCTCCAACACCACAGTTCAAAAGCATCAATTCTTCAGCACTCAACCTTCTTCACAGTCCAACTGTCACATCCATACATGACCACAGGAAAAACCATAGCCTTGACTAGACGGACCTTTGTTGGCAAAGTAATGTCTCTGCTTTTCAATATGCTATCTAGGTTGGTCATAACTCTCCTTCCAAGGAGTAAGCGTCTCTTAATTTCATGGCTGCAGTCACCATCTGCAGTGATTTTGGAGCCCCCAAAAATAAAATCTGACACTGTTTCCCCTGTTTCCCCATCTATTTCCCATGTAGTGATGGGACCAGATGCCATGATCTTTGTTTTCTGAATGTTGAGCTTTAAGCCAACTTTTTCACTCTCCACTTTCACTTTCATCAAGAGGCTTTTGAGTTCCTCTTCACTTTCTGCCATAAGGGTGGTGTCATCTGCATGTCTGAGGTTATTGATATTTCTCCCAGCAATCTTGATTCTAACTTGTGCTTCTTCCAGTCTAGCGTTTCTCATGATGTACTCTGCATAGAAGTTAAATAAGCAGGGTGACAATATACAGCCTTGACGTACCCCTTTTCCTATTTGGAACCAGTCTGTTGTTCCATGTCCAGTTCTAACTGTTGCTTCCTGACCTGCATACAAATTTCTCAAGAGGCAGGTCAGGTGGTCTGGTATTCCCATCTCTTTCAGAATTTTCCACAGTTTATTGTGATCCACACAGTCAAAGGCTTTGGCATAGTCAATAAAGCAGAAATAGATGTTTTCTGTAACTCTCTTGCTTTTTCCATGATCCAGCGGATGTTGGCAATTTGATCTCTGGTTCCTCTACCTTTTCTGAAGCCAGCTTGAACATCAGGAAGTTCACAGTTCATGTATCGCTGAAGCCTGGCTTGGAGAATTTTGAGCATTACTTTACTAGCATGTGAGATGAGTGCAATTGTGCGGTAGTTTGAGCATTCTTTGGCATTGCCTTTCTTTGGGCTTGGAATGAAAACTGACCTTTTCTAGTCCTGTTGCCACTGCTGAGTGTTCCAAATTTGCTGGCATATTGAGTGCAGCACTTTCACAACATCATCTTTCAGGATTTGAAATAGCTCAACTGGAATTCCATCACCTCCACTAGCTTTGTTCATAGTGATGCTTTCTAAGGCCCACTTGACTTCACATTCCAGGATGTCTGGCTCTAGGTCAGTGATCACACCATCATGATTATCTGGATCGTGAAGATCTTTTTTGTAAGTTCTTCTGAAGTACTGTTAAATACTTTAAATGGATTATATCATTTGTTTAAGAGTCTTCTCAGTGATGTGTATAAGTATCCCCAGTTAACAGAAGAGACTCTGAGATAACAACATCTCTGAGGCTCAGAGATAACAACTTGCTCAACATCAATATTAGTGAGTGGTAGACTAGAAGTCTGAGTCTCAATTACAGTCTCATGCCAGAGTGTTCTTCTATTCTGGTATTGGAATGGTGGAGGATATTTTATAAACTTTACACATATTTGCAAAATATCGGCTTATTTCAATTTAGATTGAGTTCTGGGTCCTCCAGTTTTCAAACCTGTAAGTTTTCACGACACTAGACTTTCTTCCTGAAAGCCCTGAGGCCCTACTTCAGACTATGACTAGGTGATCAGATAACTTATTATACAATTCAAGACTCAATTGAGAATGAAAAGGGATGCTCTTAGTAAATTTCTGGAGCAATAGGTACATCGAGGATTTTCCCAGCTTGTGGGGTCATTCTAATGGGCCACTGGAATGTTTCTTTTGGGCTCCCAGATCCTCTGAGGGCAAAACCTGGTATTTTTTCAATGATCTTATGATACAACCTTTATTTTCTCAGGACAGTTTTCTAGATAGCTATTTTTCCTTCTGTCATAGAGCAGCACATTTAATAAGCAACCTAAGAAGAATAAAATCTCCTAAAACTCCTTTAGAGCCAACTAACTACTGACAGAGAGGCACATTCATTTATCACTGTTACAGTAAAATTATAAAATATTCTATACCTTTAATAAGTCCTTTTTCTTGCAGAGTTTTCAGGGAAGGTCTTCGGGTAATAAACTTCTTTAATCTGCTTTTAACTCGGTTTTTGTCGCTTGTATCAGAAGCACTATGATGCAGTCTGAACACTGGAGATTTAAAAAAAAGTCAGAGGCTTTCAGTACATTTTTCCTTTATGATTATTACTTTATGCAAATATGAATAGAAAACTTCTAGTTATGGGATGACTACCTGAATTAATAGCTCAGACCCTTTTGTTTAGACAGGGCACAGGAGTAAAAATTTGCCCATGTGAAAATATTAGCTGTGTTGCTACATGAACATGTAATGAAAATGTGGTTAGGTCCATATTTTCACAATTTATTTTCACATTAACTTCCTCATAGTTAACATGATAACTTATTTGGATAGCTCCACCTGTGTATGGTGTGTGTTTAGTCAGTCGTGTCCAACTCTTTGCAACCCTGTGGACTGTAGCCCACCAGGCTCCTCTGTCCCTGGGATTCTCCAGGCAAGAATACTGGAGTGGGTTGCCATTTCCTCCCCCAGGGGATGTTCCTGATCCAGGGACTGAACCTGTGTCTCCTATGTTTCCTGTGATGCAGGTAGATTCCTTAATGCTGAGCCACTGGGGGAAGCCCTCTACCAAACTGTATCTGTACACAAAATTATAGAAAAGTTCATCTAACTTGCGGAGAAAAAGTTCTTATTAATTTCAATTAAAAGCAATGACAAACCTAGAGAGCATATTAAAAAGCAGAGACATTACTTTGCTGACAAAGATCCGTCTAGTCAAAGTTATGGTTTTCCCAATAGTCATGTATGGATGTGAGAGTTGGACTATAAAGTAAGCTGAGCACTGAAGAATCGATGCTTTTGAATCGTGGTGTTGGAGAAGACTCTTGAGAGTCCTTTGGACTGCAAGGAGATCAAACCAATCAATCTTAAAGGAAATCAATTCTAAATATTCATTGAAAGGACTGATGCTAAAGCTGAAATTCCAATATTTTGGCCACCTGATGCGAAGAGCTGACTCATTGGAAAAGACCCTGATGCTGGGAAAGATTGAAGGCAGGAGGAGAAGGGGACAATAGAGGATGAGATGGTTGGATGGCATCACCGACTCAATGGACATGAGTCTGAGTCAACTCCAGGAGTTGGTGATGGACAGGGAAGCCTGCTGTGCTGCAGTCCATGGGGTCGCAGAGTCAGATAAGACTGAGTGACTGAATGAACTGAATTGAACAGTAGGAAATTTAGGCATTTTCAAAGGTCCTGCATACCTAATAATTTTTTCAAGCTTCTTTATCAAGTTAACCCAAAGTGATTTCTTTTCCAGAAAGCAGATATTTTTAAGATTTCAGATTCCACTGGCCATCCAGTGGCTAAGACTCTGAGCTCCCAATGCCAGGGTCCAGGGTTTGATCCCTGGTCAGGAAACCAAATGCAATTAAGAGTTCCAATGCTGCAACTAAAAGACTCTACATGCCACAATGAATGTCAAATGTCCCTTGTCCCCCACTAAGACCTGGCACAGCTAAGTTAATTCATTAATTTTTTAAAAAGAATGCAGATACATCTTTCTCTTCTTATTTGTGTGAAATTAACACTAGGTGAAATTCTGTAACTCATATTGACTCAAACTTTTGCCATGTCTTCATCAGTCCCCCATCTCAGTTTTACTAGCCTCACTGTTATCATGAAAATTAGGTGTGTATCTATTAATAATTCATTTACTAAGCACATGTTTGCTGAATGCCTACTGATTATCACATCCTATGCTAAAGGATATGGATTCAATGATGAACATAACATTTAAGTCTGTACCTTCATTAGCACGGAGCCTAAACACTTTCAAGTTATCTTATTATTAATGACATTATTAACAGGGGTTCCCTTGTGGCTCCGCTGGTAAAGAATCTGCCTGCAGTGTGGGAGACCTGGGTTTGATCCCTGGGTTGGGAAGATCACCTGGAGAAGGGAAAGGCTACCCACTCCAGCATTCTGGCCTGGAAAATTCCATGGACTGTATAGTTCATGGGATGGCAAAGAGTCAGACACAACTGAGCAACTTTCACTTTCACTATTAATAATGATTCTTATCATTAATCATTGTGCTGGAAAAGACTCTTGAGAGCCCCTTGGACTGCAAGGAGGTCAAACAAGTCAATCCTAAAGGACATCAACCCTGAATATTCATTGGGAAGACTGTTGCTGAAGTTGAAGCTCCAATACTTCGACCATCTGGTGAGAGTAGCCAATTCATTGGAAAAGACTCTGATGCTGGGAAAGATCAAAGACAAAAGGAGAAGGAGGCAGCAGAGGATGAGATGGTTAGATAGCATCCTCAATTCAATGGACATGGATTTGAGCAAACACCGGGAGACAGTGGAGGACAGAGGAGCTGGGCATGCTGCAGTGCATGGGGCCACAAGGAGTCAGACACGACTTAGCAACTGAACAACAGCAACAAAACAACAAAATCATTAATAATTGGTAAAATGATAAGAATTTATTGTCTCTATGCCATGAGATACTCACCTTAACAGGGCCCTTCACTGTCCTCATCTAATTACTGATTTCATGTGAAGATTTGGGGCACATCAGTAGGAAAATGGAGGTCTTTTCCTCTCAAACCACATTTCAGAATAAGCTGATCATTCACTATTAGAGCTTCCCAGGTGGCTCAGTGGTAACGAATCCACTTGCCAATGCAGGAGATGCAAGAGACACAAGTTTAATCCCTGGGTCAGGAAAATTCCCTGGAGTAGGAAATGGCAACCCACTTCAGTATTCCTGCCTGGAGAATTCCATGGATGGAGGAGCCTGGCAAGCTATAGTCCATGGTGTCACAAATAGTCAGACGTAACAGTGACTAAGCATGCAGGCACATACACAATCATTCAAATGGGTTAATAATACTATATCTAAAATGTATTGAGACCTTACTATATGCTTGAAACTCTCCTAAGCATATAATGTGATTTAACCTAATTCTACTACAGTGTAAGGAGGGATTTTATGTACTTTTATAAACACTGTTCACTAATGTGTCCCTAATACTGCAACATTGTTTATCACATAGTAAAGGTTTAATTGATATTTTCTGAATCAAATCACAAAATGATCTTTTAAAGTATTGTAAAGAGGAGCCTGGCATGCTGCAGTCCATGGTGCCACAGAGTCGGACATGAATTTAGAGAGTGAACAACAAACAAAACTAATTCTACTCATTTTAGATGATGAAGAAGCTAAAGAGGTTAAGTGACTTGTTCAAAGTCAAGTTGGGATATGGGACCAGTCTAATAAGATCTTTATCTGGTATTCTAATATATTGGAGTATTTTATTTTGGGGGGCTCCAAAATCACTGCAGATGGTGACTGCAGCCATGAAATTAAAAGATAATTGCTCCTTGGAAGAAAAGGTATGACCAACCTAGACAACACATTAAAAAGCAAAGACATTACTTTGTCAACAAAGGTCTGTCTAGTCAAAACTATGGTTTTTCTAGTAGTCATGTATGGATGTGAGAGTTGGACTATAAAGAAAGCTGAGCACTGAAAAATTGATGCTTTTGAACTGTGGTGTTGGAGAAGACTCTTGAAAGTCCCTTGGACTGCAAGAAGATCAAACCAGTCAATCCTAAAGGAAATCAGTCCTGAAAATTCATTGGAAGGACTGATGCTAAAGCTGAAACTCCAATACTTTGACCACCTGATGTGAAGAGTTGACTCATTGGAAAAGACCTTGATTCTGGGAAAGACTGAAGGCAGGAGGAGAAGGGGACAATAGAGGATGAGATGGTTGGATGGCATCACCGACTCAATGGACGTGAGTTTGAGTCTACTCCGGGAGTTGATGATGGACAGGGAAGCCTGATGTGCTGCAGTCCATGCGGTTGCAAAGAGTTGGACACGACTGAGTGACTGAACTGAACTAATAGTGAAAAATGGAAGGTGAAGGAAAACGAAAGTATCAGGAGCTCACTTAGTCTTTTAAAATAGAATGGTTTTAATCAATTAAAAATTTTTATGTTGCTATTGGGTGCTAAACAGTTTACTAAGTGATAGCTGTAGGGGAGCTACACTTGAGCCATTCTATACCCTCCTGAGGAACTCAGAATAAAAAGAGAGAGAGTTAGGAGGGAACCGGAGCTGGGAGAAAATAAATTGCTTGAATTAAAGGATTTGAAGTCAAATTTTCCTAGTGGGTTCTCAAAGGAACCATGAAAGTGCCTAAGGGAGAGTGTCTGCTTTAAAAAGTCTGCCAGGCCTAGTGTGAGAAGCTTTCTTGTAACTGGTCAAATAAGGACATTTTTGCAACCTCCTTCCTTTAGCTTTGACCACAAGGTAGTTACAAACTTTTGTTAGCAAAATGGGGAGTTAGGGTGAAATGCAAGGCTAAGGAAAAGAGAGGAAGACATGTTGCCCTCCTCCTAGCTAAGTATAGAGAGGAGCTTTAATTTTAAATTAAGTGAAAAATTTAAATTATCACATGGGATTATACACACGATTAAATACTAAGTTAAGATAGTACTTGCCACTTAAAAGATCATAATATCTTATATTACCTCAAAGGAAGGTTTTCAGTTTTGGCACTATTGGTATATTAGGTCAGATAATTCCTTTTTTTCAGGGGTCGTCTGTGCAGAGTAAGGGTGTTGAGAAGCCTCCTTGGTCTCTACCCACAATATGCTAGTAGCATCCTCTCCTAAACTGTGACAATCTAAAATGTCTCTATACATTTTCCAATGTCTCCTGCAGGGAGAGGGAGGAGACATATTCCCTGTTGAGAATCATTCCCAACTGAAGGGAAAATTTTCATTGATTGGTAGTGGAAGGGCTACTCATGGACTGACAAAATGTAAAGGAACTGTGAAAAGTGAAAAAAGTCTTATTTTAATAATACATCTCTCTATAAGCAGCACATATTATCTATATGGACTTCCCTGGTGGCTCAGACAGTAAAGAATCCACCTGCTAATTCAGGAGACCTGAGTTTGATCCCTGAGTCAGGAAGATTCCCCGGAGAAGGGAATGGCAACCCACTCGAATATTCTTGCCTGAAGAACGCTATAGACAGAGGAGCTTGGTGGTCCACAGTTCATGGGGTCACAAGGAGCTGGACACAGCTCTGTGTCACACACAAGAGCGAATAACAGTTTATTACCTATACACATATACTTAACATATATATCTTATGTATCATCTATTATCATTTTGTGTGTGTATGTGTATCTTAACTTAAAATGGTTTGAGGAGCAGTGCTTTAGAGCTGCACTGTCCAATTCAGTAGTCACTAGTCACTCTGGGCTATTGACTACTTACAATGCTGCTTTTGCCATAGGTTGAAATAATAATGTTTGGGGTATTTTTGTTAAACTATATTATTAAAACTTGTTTCTTAAAAAAATGTGGCTATGAGAAGAATTTAAATTAGGCTCAAATGTTCCTGGACAGTGCTGCTAGATGCTTAAAAAAATATACAAACTGGCCACATGTATACATGGTAGTATTGGATTTAACTGCTGTGGATAAAAATGCATATGGCCTTTACAGTAATAATACAGTATGGTGAGGAGTATGAAGTACAAGAGACTAAGAGATCTTAGTGGAGGAATTGACCTCAGGTCATTTTGGAGAAACACCAAGTGCCATTAGAACCCATGCTAGCCACAACTGCTCTTATAGGACTGTGAATATCAGGCATTAACTGACTCAAAATTTTATGACTGGATGAGTCATTTTGAGCATCTTAATATGCTGTGCTTACGTTCTAGCCTATCAACTTTCATTTGGGTCTGGTCATATATAATCTGCTCCAACTGACAGCTGTTAACAAAGGCCCAAGGGCCTCGGTTCTAGTACTGGGGGCTAAACGAATGAGTATCCTTCAGGAAAAACCTACCTCAGTAATTTGGGTCTCAAAGTCTGCTTTTGAAATGATATGGAACAAACAATCTAAATTTTCACAGGTTACCAAAGGTATTATTTTCTATTTCTAGTCTCATGTCAAAATCTCATCATTTTCCATGACAGGTTGCCAGGAAATTCATAGCCAATGACGGTATTTTTTTCTGCCATTTAGGGACCAGTAAAAATGATATGATTAAAAAGTACTTTGCAAATTAAAACACATATACACATGAAAGTAATTATACAGTAAGTTATATATTTTTGGAAACAGGTACTCTGGTGATAGTCCTCTTAATTAGATGTGTATATATGTGCATATATACATACATATATATATATATATTGTTTTCAATACTACCATCTGGCTCCACATGTGTGAAATGTGTGTAAGGTACACTGTTTTTACAAGAAAAATGCAAGTATACTTTAAGATGCTTTAGCTTGTTTCCTTCTCATACATTCTGAGAAACTACCAGTCTTGGATATGATTACACAGTTTTTAACACAGCCAAACTATCCAAAGTTGCTTCTAATGATGACTTTCCTGGAGACAGACTAGAGCGTCAACTTCCATTTCCTGATGCCATAAATAATCGTCCTTAGATGACAAGTCAAATTGCCAGGCCTCTGCCATCATTCATTCTGCTCATTTTGTTCTAAGAAGAGTTATGCAAAAGTTAAAGTCCATAGATGACTATAATATATGGCATAGTTTTTAATTAACCAAATAACTTTAAAGCACTGTAAATACAAACCAAAAATGTAAAAAAAGCACATGGTTATAAAGCAAAGTCCATCACTGGACCCCTGTAAACAGCAGTAAAAGTCTTTGAATATTGCGGTTTACAAATCTGATTTTAACAGCCAAACTTATAAAACAGTTTACGCTTTTCTGTTGTCAAGGGAGAAAAACTTGCCAAATTGTTCATTTTAAGTAAATACAACATAACCAATTAAGGAAAGCAAAATTTAAACACATGCCTATGGTAATCAGGACATAGTTTGCTTCTGATTTCACTACTGATTTTAACAGAACAGAGTTCCTTCCACTTTCCCACAGCACCCAAGTGACCCCACACATACTTTTAGAAACTTGTAATCACACAGTACAAATAAAAGGACACTTTACTGGAAAATACACAGTGTGGTACAATAATCCATCATTTATGAAAAATAGAATTCAGCCTTTTCCTTTTCCTCAGAGATTCAACTACTTTTTGAGGGTGAAGCTTATTGCAATTTAAAGATTTATGTTAAGCCAATGAGCAATTTTTTTCCGTTCCCATTTAAAATTTTTATTCAAAAACAGAAAAATAAACCAAAAAGATATAGGTTTAAATTCCAAAGAATTTAATCTGATTTACAGAGGAATCACTTTTAATTCTACATATTTTCACCTCTAAGAAAAGTTAAGTTGTATTGGATTAACTTTCCAGGTATTTTAGAATTTACTTTTATTTTTTTATTTCCTTTGTGCTTCGTCTCTCTCTCTTGTTTTTTTCCCCCACCAATGTGTGATCTTTTTTTTCAAGCCCAAACAAACAGAATATTTTTCAAAGCCTAAGAATTCTGAATAACAATATGCATTTTAAGTCTCCCCACTGATAGACCTAAGGCATTAGTTTTAAGCACTTTTCTTAACCGGTGGAGAGATTTAATTGCTGTTAAAGCTGCTCACACTAGAGAATAGTTAGGATCCTGAGTTTTTCAAGATGATTTCCAATAAATATCATTACATATGATATCAATACATGGCATTATCCCAACACAAGTTTTATACCTGACGCAGCCAATATGGTGTTAAAACTACCTCTCAAGGTAGGAATGCTTACTATAATGAATGCTTTTTGTACCATAATGGATGCCTTTTGTATATTTATTTTCCAACTTTGGTAATGGGAGGAGGAAGCAATGCAATTTGAATGATGAACATCCACTACCATACTATTAAGTGATGGGAACCACAAACAAACACACAAAAAAAACAACTCTCAAATCTTCCAGAATCCAACAATTTGGATAATATGATCCAGAACTGTGCATTTGCCAGAATTTGTCTTGTTGTGGATCTTATTTTGAAATATCCCATTTTCCTGCCAAACTCCTGTTCTCGCGGTATTCCCATGTTACACTTACATGTTGTTAATATTTTTTTTTTTCAATTTGGAAATGCTGGGAGAGCTAACATTTCAGAAATATTGCTAAAGGAAAGTTACTACCCTTCAGAAATGCTGTTTCAAACAACTTCCTAGGGTATTTGTTGTTACTTTTTTGGTGGGGGTTTACATAAGAAGCAACATAGGTGTAGATAAATAGCTGTATTAGCTGCTAGGAGCTCCCAACACATGGAAAGTCTAGTGGGATGTTCAGAGCAAAGTTGGCAGGAGTCACTTAGTACAATCATCTTATCACACTGCAGGGTTCCGAGAGGGAAATCCAGAAAAAAATGAAAAAATCAGGTTATATCAGACTCTTCATCCCCAAAGATTTCCAAACACTTCTCAAACCATCACGTGGATCACAAAACAAAATGCTGATTTTATCCTTTCATATTTTCCAATATGATCTTGTATTTGGAATTTCCCTGTTGTACCACTTTATAACTTACTAAAACAAGAGCACCTTACCCAAAATTGGGAAACAAAATTCATTAAATTTCTTGTCTGCCTCTTGCCTGATTCCTTTCCAGGGCACACCCTCTTATCCTAATTCATTAGGCTGTAATAAATGCTGCTTGCTCTCTCCACAGTGCGGTTTTACGGCTCAAAACACTTTGCACATATTTCCCTGTGTCAGAGTGGGCTGAAAGGGTAAGTTTGGGCTTAATGTACTGTTGGTCACTTAATATATTGTTTTCTTCACAAGCTCAGTGTAAACAGAAGTCATAATTTCAACCACTTGAGAAACTAAGTTATTGAAACTTAAAGTGACTTACTTGAAACACAAATCAGGATTAAATCTGGAAATAATTGGAAGAGGGAATACACGGCATTCTAACAGCAGTGCTGTGTTTTAACCACTTAATTCCCATTTAGATGTTATAGAAAAACAAAATAATCAGTTGGAAACAGAAGGGTATGATAACATTCTCTCTTTGATGATTCATATTTATGCTATCCACTCATGAGAATTCATACAATATAAATGTTTACTTTTTCGCTAAATTATCTAGTAGAAATTGAAGTAGACAGATCTAACCACTTTTTTACGTTTTCAGTGTCAATAAACAGCAGGCAGTTTACTGTCATAGCCCTGTCATTTGGCTGTATGGAAATGCCATTATTTTTCTAGTAATTATAATAAATTCTTCATAGCATTTTCATGTATAGGCTTAACATTTTTATTTTGATGATCATATATCTTAGGTGTATCTAGTTTATAATGCATTGCTGTAGTGTGAGTCAGGGTGTTATATTTAAACTATTTTTATAGCATTTAGCATAGCTTTGAGTTACTTAAACAATAACTTTCAGGGTGGTTATGATGATGATGGCAACTTCAAAACTGTACTGCAAACACTGAGCAATTTCATCACAAATATAATATTCTTTCAACTGTACGTCTGTCTAGTTTATTTCTATAAGTGAGAGTTGCAAAAGGTTTTCCATCAAAAGGTTGTGGAAATACTACAAAAAAAAAAAAAAAAAGGAAAGAAGAAAGAGAAAATAAACCTAAATAAATAAACCTATGGTGTGTATTGAGATATATGATGACACTTTTTTGCTGAAACAGAATCAGATACAGTATAAAATGTAAAGATTCATCAAATATCTTCTATTGATGAGAAATTTTATCTTGGCTTCTTACTGCTTGATATAGTGTTGGTAAAACTTTGTCACTTGAAAACTATTTCAAAACTTTGATAAATTTGCTAATAAAGTTTGGGATTGAGGAGCTGCCTTAGCTCAGCAGCTGATGTTGAAAGCAAAATTACTAAGAAAGAAAGGAAAAAACAGCGTGGAGCATCAATCTAGACAAAGGGCACCATGAAGTAGAAACATGTTTTCCATGTTTTCTACATATTAAATACAGGAATGGGCTAGTGATATAAAATAGGCCACAGTCAAATCAAATGGGAAGAGCCTCATAGGTGAATGTGAACATCAGTCCACAAAAAGAGAACAAAATTAAAAAACCAAAGCAATATAATGGTACGCATGGCAATTCCCCCCATAGAGGTAGCAGTATGACAAAACTCTAGGAAATTACCACTTAGATTTCTATGAAAAAAAAAGTAAAGTTGGAAAAAGAAATAATATTCATATTTAAGAGTATTGGATAATGTCCGCACTGATTTTACATACTGACTCATACTTAGCGGTATTTGCATTGGGTAGTGGTGGTGGTGTTTATTTGCTAAATCATGTCCAGCTCTTTTGCAATGCCATGGACTGTAGCCCACTAGGTTCCTCTGTCCATGGGATTTCCCAGGCAAGAATACTGGAGTGTGTTGCCCTTTCCTTCTCCAAGGGATCTTCCTGACCCAGAGAGCAAATCCACATCTCCTGCATTGGTGGATTCTTTACCACTGAGCCACCAGGAAAGCCCATTTGCATTGAATGCTGCTACTGCTAAGTCACTTCAGTCATGTCCGACTCCGCGTGACCCCATAGATGTCAGCCCACCAGGCTCTCCTGCCCCTGGGATTCTCCAGGCAAGAAAACTGGAGTGGGTTGCCATTTCCTTCTCCAATGTATGAAAGCGAAAAGTGAAAGTGAAGTCGCTCAGTCGTGCCCGACTCTTAGCGACCCCATGGACTGCAGCCCACCAGGCTCCTCCATCCATGGGATTTTCCAGGCAAGAGTACTGGAGTGGGGTGCCATTGCCTTCTCCTGCATTGAATGAGTGGCATTAAAATCTTCCCTCCTTAAGACATAAATAGAGATTGCAATCACTATGTATTTTGTGTCCATGTATGTACTCGTACCTTTGTGAAAAATGTGTGTAAAGATACTATATTCTCAGCGGATGTAGAGGGGAGAAATATATGACAACTCTGAAGATTTTTCTTTAATCTCTAAACACTTGGTCCTCTGTGTGATCAAGAATATGCAATACTGTATCCCTAATTTTTAAAACATAAAATTTGAACCAGGGCAGAAAAATATATAGTACAGGCATTGGTAGTTTGAGAAATGTCTTAAGTCAAAGCAGTCAATATTTAAGAGGAAGTGGTGGAATAAAGTGTTTATTTAGATTGTGAGAAATGTTAAATAAATAAACATATATTTAACTTTTCTCACAATCTAAATATTATATATACAATTACATATTATAACCCATATAGTATTGATTCTTTTAAAGTAATCTCAGTTTCCACTTTGACAAGCCAATCTGATCATCCCAAAGTCACATGGATTACTGTTTTTAGAGTGCTACCAGTGTGACAAGGAAAGAATGTTCTATTTCATTTAGTCCTTATAATCATTCAATGTGGTGGGTTCTCTTACTGCTCTTTATTCTGCTGCTTAGTGATCTGAGGTTCAGAGAGGTTATGCCAAGTAAGCAATAGTGGCTGAGCTGGAAATCAAATATGAGCTGTCTGATTTCCGGCCCCTGGCAATGCCTAACCTGCCACACTGCCTGCCTCTCTGTTTGGCAATGCTGTCAAAGTTCTAAGGACACAGAGATGTGGCAGTAGCCTCCCACTGTAATCAGTTACTTTCAGCTTAAGGTCTTAAACCATCTGCTTCAGGTGAACTCTGACAAAATTACTCCATGTTGCTCAGATGGTTAAGAATCTGATTGTAATGCAGGTGACGCAGGTTTGATCCCTGGGTCGGGAAGATCCTCTGGCAAAGGGAATGACAATCCACTCTAGCATTCTTGCCTGCAGAATTCCATAGACAAAGGAACCTGGCAGTCTATAGTCCATGGGGTCGCAGAGTTGGACATGACTGAGGGAATTTGACACATGTGTCACGCTAGACCTAAAAGGGAAGATGAGTTGCTTTAGGTGAGTTTAGTGCATCATAGGACAGCATCAGCATTGATGCGTGACTACTCTGTACTGCCAGTCAGAACAACCGAAGATGGCATTTGGGCTGCAGAGAGCATGACCACTATAAACACAAATTGAACTCTTCAGCTACTGGGAAGAATGTGAATACAAGAACCACCCACTGTGCTCCAGGTGCTGAATGCATTAACAAGAATGAATATAGGAATAGAGATACAGAGTACAGACTGGGGCTTCCTTTTCAGCAAAAATGCTAGTGACCTAATCATCTCTCAGTTTCTTAGTTCTTGTTCTTGATTACTGTCATCACACTATATTTTTTTCAAAAACAGATGGTGTAAGATTGCCGGGAGAAATATCAATAACCTCAGATATGCAGATGACACCACCCTTATGGCAGAAAGTGAAGAGGAACTAAAAAGCCTCTTGATGAAAGTGAAAGTGGAGAGTGAAAAAGGTGGCTTAAAGCTCAACATTCAGAAAACGAAGATCATGGCATCTGGTCCCATCACTTCATGGGAAATAGATGGGGAAACAGTGGAAACAGTGTCAGACTTTATTTTTCTGGGATCCAAAATCACTGCAGATGGTGACTGCAGCCATGAAATTAAAAGACGCTTACTCCTTGGAAGCAAAGTTATGACCAACCTAGATAGCATATTGAAAAGCAGAGACATTACTTTGCCAACAAAGGTCCGTCTAGTCAAGGCTATGGTTTTTCCTGTGATCATGTATGGATGTGAGAGTTGGACTGTGAAGAAGGCCGAGCACCGAAGAATTGATGCCTTTGAACTGTGGTGTTGGAGAAGACTCTTGAGAGTCCCTTGGACTGCAAGGAGATCCAACCAGTCCATTCTGAAGGAGATCAGCCCTGGGATTTCTTTGGAAGGAATGATGCTAAAGCTGAAACTCCAGTATTTTGGCCACCTCATGCGAAGAGTTGACTCATTGGAAAAGACTCTGATGCTGGGAGGGATTGGGGCCAGGAGGAGAAGGGGACGACAGAGGATGAGATGGCTGGATGGCATCACTGACCTGATGAACATGAGTCTGAATGAACTCTGGGAGTTGATGATGGACAGGGAGGCCTGGCGTGCTGCAATTCATGGTGTTGCAAAGAGTCGGATACGACTGAGCGATTGACTGAACTGAACTGAACCCTTAGCCCACTATATTATAAGCACATACATTCGTGTTTATAAGCTCCTTAGCTCTTCTCTCAGCCCAATTAGAAACCTTATTCTTCTCCATCCCAATCACAGAATCTGCTTTTATTATTCCTAGTTGCTTCATAGGAGTAAGAGTTTAGGATCAATATTTAAGCATGAAAGCAGATAAGAACCACTAATATGTGGCCTCCTTTCAATATTAATGCTGCTCCTTTTCAAAACCTTTGTGTTCCGGTCTCTTTCATGCATTTTCTCTATCTCTTTTGAATACTACGAATTTCAGATTTTGAATTTCAGCTGTCACCTAACAGTAGCAGAATCTTATTTAAGCAACATAAGTTCTTTTTGCCTCTATTTTGTCATCTGTTAAATGGTACTGACAATATTCCTACCAAGGACTGTTGCAAAAATTAAATATCCTGATATATACAAAACATGGTAAGCATTCAATAAAAACTAATTGTTGTGAACAGTGGTTATGATAGTTACTCTGTATCATAATCATAGTTCTAATAATCAGTAAGTAAATAGAGCAGGTGGTATGAAAAGTGTACTTTCACCTTCCATCCCAGTGCCTCTGATTTTTTCAACATTTACTGGGCATTTATTATGTACCTGGTATTATTAGAGTAAGTCTTTAGCTGCTTCATACATTGAATATATATTAATTTATAGAAGATAAATATATATTAATATATATTTTAATTAACTGCTATTTGGCTCTTTGTTAAAAAAATACTTCATACAACACCAAAAGTTTATCTGTGATTAATTTCTGCCAGGTAGAGTGTATTGCAAGACTTTGAACATGTGCTGAAATCATTGGGTTTTGAAGAACTATCCATTAAAGACATTCTGAACTGTGACAATGGATATTGACAGTGCTTGTCAGACTAAACCACTATTGATTGGTTCACATCATGTGTATAGCAAAACCAATTTCTTTCAAGTGCTTCTTCCTAACTGAAATACATTATTGCAGCCTTCCTCTCTGTTTATTACAACACCAAAGCTCATCGCATGTAACACATCCAGCAAAAAGGCTTCACAACGAACAAAGCAGCAAACTGCAACACAGAGAGAAGTGAAGGCACTTAGCAATCCAAATACTCTTGTGCTATAAGTTGCTGTCCCTTTGGAAAATATTGATCTCTTGCAGAGTCTTGTTTTTTTTTTTTTAACAGTTCCCCTGAATATGGAAAGATCACGGACTAACAGAGCTTGGCTATTGTTTAATGATCCTGTGACTCTCACGGCTTCTATCCCTGAATGAAACTATTTTAAGTATTGTGTGTATGTTTAAGTTGTGGGAAAGAAAGTGTTGTTTATATTGGGTCATTGCTCCCCTGTCCACAAACATACACAGCTCTATACACACACACACACACACACACACACACACACACACACACCCCACACACCAGGGATGTGACTTTTCCCAAGCCTTAGAATGTTTTCTCCCATGAGTGACTTAGGCCAACTCTGGTCATATGCTACACACTGTACAGTTTTATTACTAATTTGAATTTGCATTGTGCCTTTTTTCCAAGAGGGTACATTTCTTCCTGAAACAACATTCTTACATAGCCAAGAGAAGTTCTCATTATACCCCCATGAGTGTGAAGAATTCCAGATTTAGTTTTCATTTGAGATTATTATTAAACAAAATCTAAAATATACCTTTCCCAAGTACTGACTGTTCATACCTCATGTCTCCTGCAATGTATGAGCAGCATTCCAGGGTCTAAAGACCCTTTAGTCCTAGTTTTTACTCTCTAAGAAGCTCAGAGTGTACTGTATGCAGATGCCTGGGGAGACAGAGTATTCCTGGATTCTTGGGATAATTCTCAAAATATTCCAGTAATTGCCAACATTCTAAAAAATGATCCCCAGAACTCACAAACGTTACTCTGATGATAAAACAGGGAAGACTTTGGTTAAGTTTACAGATACTTTAATTAAATCTGGTGTGGTGCTGCCAGCTTCTCTCCCATTCTATGCATGCCTAGAAATTTAAAGAAAAAAAAATTTGCTTAGAAGGCTGGCAAATGCTCCACAAGCAAAATGCATCTTTCTGCAAATTCCCTACTTAAGTGACACAGTTCCAAATTTGCTTGAACATTCGAGACTAGGAATTCTCCCAAGATAAGGATTCCATTGAGTCTTGCCTCCTGCTCCTCCATGCTACAGCCCAGGAGAATGGCTGCACTCAGCCCCCTGGACGGTGTCCTTCCTCTGGCTTTGCCCCTTGGCCGTGGCCTTCTCACCCCCACATTCCCCAGCTCTGAGACAGGCTTCTGGCCTTGGGCCCATTCTCTTGGCACTCTCTGTAGGGGTCACTCTGTCCTAAAAAAATGGTTGGTTGTTAGAATGGCAGCCTCCCATGCCTTTTTCAGGACATCAGAGATCAGGAAATGTCAGGCCAGAGTCAGTCTCTCACAAAATAGTTTTACTAGGATGAGATTCTCTATGAGAAGCATCGTTTTGACATAAGCTTCCAGTTATTTGCTCCAAAATGTGCTTGCGAATGGCTGAGACCCTCCCCCACAGGAAGGGTATTGAGAATGCAAAGGGTGGGCCGAGCAGAGCTGAGGACACAACATGCAGTCTCCAGCTAAGTGATCTGGGATAGTGGAGCGGTTTGTCCTCACAAATGCTGACAGACAGCTGCAATTTGCAGCTGGCAGTGAGCTTATGCTTGCTAAACGAAGATCTAGCTGGAGCCCGTGAATACTTGGCTCCACCGCAATAATCATAATTCATAACATACATTTCTAAAGAAGGAGGAAAAAAATGAGGAAAAGACCCAGAAAGACCGGTATCATTGTGATGCTTGATGTGGTCAGGATATAGGCTCTTTTATTTGTTTTCTATTTTAAATCTATCTGGGGTCCTTCTTGGAGATGATGGTCCCCAGGTCGTCAACAAATGAAACTGCTTTCTGCTTTTCGGTCACACCTTCAGATTAACTGTATTAAAAATAGTGATGGGAGATTTACTTTCTGCCACCATTCAATGATTACCTCAAGTGTTTTATTTCTTTTCCTGGATGAGTTAATTGTAAACAAATTGCCAAGCCTTTCCTTGTTTTTGACCATCAGATAATCCCATTCTTGGGCACAGGTCATGCTGGAGTCCCAGAACAATGAAATATTAAGCCTGGAATGAAGTGTAGAGAACATAATGCTCCTTACTTTTGAGATGAGGAAAAAGACACCCAGGTTGTTCAAGTCACTCGCCTAAGGCTACCAAGTAAGAAGCAGGGTAAAAATTCTATCGCAAATATCTCAACCACCATCTCTGGGTTTGTGTCAGTACATCTTTCTGTCTCCCTAAACCCAGGAAAAACTTTCCTCAATCCAGAAGAATGTTCTAGAGGAGCCAGGACTGTTGCCGTAGGCGCCCCCTACTGGCTTATGCTTCCAGTGATCAGGAGTTTTAGATTTGAATTTAAATGCAGTCGTTGCCATCAATTAAATTCATTTTATTCTACATATTTAGAAAAAGAGTTTTTAATAGAATATGGAAATACATTTAAATTAATATGCATAATCATGCATAATAACATAAAAAGACATGCCCCAAGGCAGGGGGGTGGGGAACTACAGTAGCCTTCTTTCAAACATGCAGCAGTGCTATGTTTTGCTATTATGCTTTTCTTTAACTTTTGGTAACCTGAAATCTGTAAGAGATTATTATTATTTGGGGTTTTGAGTCTTTCCTTTCCCTGGGGGTGGGGGTGGGGGAGAAGATCCTGTTGCTAATTGCCAGGACACTCCTCCAGACACAGATGCACTGAGGAGAGTCTTCTGTTGGACATGTCTCCATGTGTTGCAGCCTAAACTAGGAGGAAACAGAGAGGATTGAGCAAAGGATGAGAACATGCACTTCGCCAAGTTCCAGCCCCTCTGAAAGTCGAACTTTTGGACTATGGACCAGGCTGAGATCCTGATTTTCTACAAGCTTGTTTACTTTCGACAAGTAGAACTTCTGGTCTTAGGGAAAAAAAATGTCTTTGGGTTTTAAAGGTCTCTGAAAGCTTCTTGAGACATTAAGTACCTCTTACATAAAAAATAACACAGTGATGATTTAAGACCAGAGAAACTAGAAGTATGTGGATTAAATGACCTTTAAAATACACATAGGTTTAAAATTGAAAGGAAAATGCACTTAGCAAAAAAGCATTGGAGATTTATTTCTAAAATATGGTTGGAAACATTAAGGAAACTCAAAATGAGGTGATGCACACACATCCTCATTTTGACTTAAAGATCTAGTTTTAATAACACAACAGATGTAGTCATCAGCATCTATTCCAACAGGGACACAGTGAATGGTGAGAAAGACACAGTAAGACTTGATAATAACAATAACTACTGTTATTGTTATCCCTTAATCCTTCAAACTGTCAAAGCAGAACCAAGAGTAAAAGAGAAATATTCTAGCAGGATCTGACTCCCTCCCCATTTGTGTCAAGCAGTTCAGTTAAGAAATTTCCAACAGGAAATACTTTCTTAAGTTAATCACTGGAAAGTGAGTTTAGCTATTTTTCACTCTGTGGCACAAAAGAAAAAAACACCTGTGGACTTCAGTCTGAAAACACTCCTGACAACACAAACAGGTGTTGGCTTATGTAATGGCTGAAAAAAGCAGAGGTGGACAGAGTTGTGAATCAAGGGTGGGGCCTTGCAAAGGAAAATTGAACTTAATTGCTCCATTGTGAGGGAATGGTCAATGAGAATTATGTGCTCTGGGTCACATAATAGTTTGGCAAAAATACTTTTTTTCCCCAGTTTTGTGGCCACATGAAATAAACTGCTGTTGGAATATATGCTGAAGTCACAGATGAGGATGGGCTGAGGCAGATCTTCACATGATACTTTGGAACTGAAGGGTGCTCCCTATACACTCATCAAGGCTGACACACAGTCAGGACTCAGTTTTAAACATGTTTAGCAATTGAATACTGTCTGTGCAAGACGTAGAGTGGAAAGAACATAGGCATTCATGTTATGACATCTGATCTTGAGTCCCAGACACACCACTTAGGAATTGTATGACTTGGCTTTCCTGAATCTCTATTTCCTTATCTATTGTATTTAATAGAGATACAAACGCTTGGTTGCAATGTTGTAAGGATTAAATGCTATGCTGTAAATGATCACAGTGCTTTGCATGTACACAAACAGATTACTATCTTTATCCTCTGCCTCACTTTCTCCTTCATCTTCATCATTCTCACCATTATCATCATAAATTACAGCTTGCACTACATTCTATAAAGTGAACTAAACAGAGATAGTCCTTGGACTTTGGGCACTAACAAGTAACAATCACAATGCATCTGATGTGTCTAAACAGAAAGTAGATCATTTAAGAAATTTGGAGTAATTATTTAAAAATTAAGCTTATATTAATATTAGCTGTCAGCAAGAAGTTATGCCAATATACCATAGGAAGAGTCCTGGAAATTGCTTGTTGAGACTGAGTATACCTTCTCACACTTTTAAAAAGCACACTAAATTCTCCAACTGTGTGTATGTTTATTAATTGTAGCTTTGATGGCTTAGGTGTCCTGGTGGTATAAATCACCCCAGATGAATGTACGAGTTTCTATAACTTCTGCTAATAATAATAATTATAGTTTTTAAAATAATAACAATATTTTATTTATACCTAATTTAAGATTGAAATCTTCTGTCTACTCAAATAGAAATGGTAGAAATTCTGCTTTGATAAATATGTCAGTAACACTGTCATATAATGGAATTTCTTACCAGAATGTATCAGAAATATATCCCATGTAGCCTTAGGGTACACAAATAAATACTTTAATAATTTACACATTAAAAAATTTTTAAAGATCCTTAACACTTGATTAATAGCAAATAGAATGTAGCTCAGCAGAGAATCTAAAGATCTGAGGACCTGAATTGTTTGTGTGGTAGGGAATGAGGGAATGGGTTAGTTGGCAGGAGACTCTCTGCTCTGATGTTGTACTTTATAGCATCATATTCACAACTTTTAAGCAAGATCAGCTCTGAACAGTACAGTAAAAGAAAACTCTTTGGAATGAATATCTCTCTGGTGAGCTACCACATGACCAGATGAAGCTATTTGTCGTCACTAATTTTACTTTAGCTACTCTGGCCTTCTTCTTCTCTCCTGAGCACATCCCACCTCAGGGGCGTTGCACATGCTGCTTTCTCTGACACAGAAGTTTTTTGGGGATGTTTGCAGAGCTACTTTCCCCGCCTCTTTTAGGTCTTTCCTTAAATATCACCTTTATATAGGTTTTCTCTCTCTGTTTAAATTTGCAAGCCTTTCCCACTTAGGTACTTCCTCCCTTCCTTGGTTTATTTGTTTAAGTTTGTAAACTTCACTATCTCACTAATACATATTTTCCTTCCTTTTTAAATATCTATTTCCCCCCAATAGAATGTTAACTCCCCAAGAGAAAGATTTTTGTCCATATTTCATTTTATTGATTTTTTTTAGAGACTAATTCCACTACCTGAGCGAACGGTAGAAGTGAAGTGAAGTGAAATTGCTCAGTCGTGTCAGACTCTTTGCGACCCCATGGACTGTAGCCTGCCAGGCTCCTCTGTCCATGGGATTTTCCAGGCAAGAATACTGGAGTGGGTTGCCATTTCCTTCTGCAGGGGATCTTCCCAACCCAGGGATCGAACCCCAGTCTCCAGCATTGTAGGCAGATGCTTTTACCGTCTGAGCCACCAGGGAAGCCCCAAATGGTAAGTGCTTAGTATAAATTGTTGAATGAATAGAATACTCTGAATCTTTTCCTAGAAAAATCAAAGCTCTAATTTTATTCAACACTTTGCAACTTATGAATAAATCCCTAGGTTCTAAGAAAGCAAACCTTCACTTAATGCTTCATGAAGAAAGGGAAATCACTGAATAACAGTTTGAGTTTACATCCACAACAGGTCTGAGAAAAAAACATATCTTGACCCTCAGGCCTTTCTCTTCAAACCCTGAACATCTAGAAAGAGATTTGGTTTGTGGTATTCTTTTATTATTTACCTATTCACAAATATGAGTGAAAATTATCTTGTTATCCTTATTATCTTATTTAAGTAAGAAAATAGGATTCATATTAAAAAATTAAATATATTTTAAAGACACATTCAAGGATATATTAAAATTATCCTAGGTGGTACTTATGGGGAGGAAGGTGAATGAGAGATAAGGAAAAAAAAAACTGTAAATTGCATGGCTAATGATAATAAGGATGACAAGGATGGTGAAGATGGTATCAACTCCATTCTCTGAATCAATTAAGCAGACAAACATGCACATACAAAGAGGCTGTTTCTTCAGGAGACTGATTCTGATCGGTGACCTCAGACCACCTAGTCCAGTATTGTCCACATATGTAAGTAGTCCCACATAATTGCACTCATTTCACATGCTAGCAAAGTAATGCTCAAAATTCTTCAAACTAGGCTTCAAGAGTACATGAACAGAGAATTTCCAAATATTCAAGCTGGATTTAGAAAAGGCAGAGGATCCAGAGATCAAATTGCCAATATGGGTTGGATCATAGAAAAATCAAGAGAATTCCAGAAAAACATCTACTTCTGCTTCATTGACTATGCCAAAGCCTTTGACTGTGTGGATCCCAACAATCTATGGAAAATTCTTAAAGAGATGGGAATACCAGGCTACCTTACATGCCTCCTGAAAAACCTGTATGTAAGCCAAGAAGCAACCATTAGTACTGGACATGGAACAACAGACTGGTTCCAAATGGGGAAAAAAAATATGTCAAGGCTGTATATTGTCACCTGCTTATTGAACTTATATGCAGAGTACATCATAAGAAACGCTGGACTGGAAGAAACACAAGCTGGAATCAAGATTACCAGGAGAAATATCAATAACCTCAGATATGCAGATGACACCATCCTTATGGAAGAAAGTGAAGAGGAAATAAAGAGTCTCTTGATGAAGATGTAAGAAGAGAGTGAAAAAGCTGGTTTAAAACTCAACATTCAAAAAACGAAGATCAGGGTATCCGGTCCCATCAACTACATGGCAAATATATGGGGAAATAATGGAAACAGTGATAGACTTTATTTTCTTGGGCTTCAAAACCACTGCAGATGGTGACTGCAGCCATGAAATTGAAAGATGGTTGCTCTTTGGAAGAAAAGCCACGATCAACCTAGACAGCATATTAAAAAGCAGAAACATTACTTTGATAACAAAAGGCCGTCTAGTCAAAGCTACGGTTTTTCTAGTAGTCATGTATGTATGTGAGAGCTGGACCATAAAGACTGAGTACTAAAGAACTGATGCTTTTGAAATGTGGTGTTGGAGAAGACTCTTGAGAACACCTTGGATTGCAAGGAGATCAAACCAGTCAAACTTAAAGGAAATCAGTCCTGAATATTCATTGAAAGGACAGATGCAGAAGCTGAAACTCCATAATTTGGCTACCTGTTGCATAGAGCTGACTCACTGAAAAAGACCCTGATGCTGGGAAAGATTGAAGTCAGGAGGAGAAGGGGCTGATAGAGGATGAGATGGTTGGATGGCATCACTGACTCAATGGATATGAGTTTGAGCAAGCTCTGGGAGATGGTGAAGGACAGGGAAGCCTGGCATGCTACAGTGGGGTCACAAGGAGTCAGACACGACTGATTGACTGAACAATGTCACATTAAAAAAGAAAAACCAGGTATTAATTTTAATAATATGTATATTTTATTTAACCTAATCCATCCAAAGTATTGTTATTTCTCCATATAATTAAAATAAACATTATTTGTGAGACATTTGTACTAAGTTTTTGAAATCTGGTATGCATGCCATACCTACAGCCAGGACATCTCAATTCAGACTAGCCTCACTTTAAATGTCCAATAAACACTTGTGGCTAGTGGCATCCATACAGGACAGTACAGTTCTAATGCAAGCCTCTAGGTGTCATGTCTGAAGGTGGGCATAAGTGAAAGTGAAAGTGAAGTCGCTCAGTTGTGTCCAACTCTTTGCGATCCCATGAATTGCAGCTCATGGAATTTCCCAGCAAGAGTACTGGAGTGGGTTGCCATTTCCTTCTCCACGGAATCTTCCTGACCCAGGGATCAAATCTAGGTCTCCTGCATTGCAGGCAGAGGCTTTATCTCTGAGCCACCAGGGAAGGTGGCATACATCAATACAAATACAATCCCCTGGAACCACAGCTGAGCATTGCTGGGAGTTGGTACTGTGAGCTGGCTCAGAGATGTTACCACAGTAATGGGCAACAATGTGTCAGAAAAGAAAGCCATAGAGTCATGTTTCCAGAATCAGAGTCACCAAAACCAGAGATTATTTCTGAACTGATTTGTCTTTTCAGTTCTTTTTCCATCTAGGTTTCTGTTAAGTGTCTGAGTAAGACAATTTCAGGGGGAGCCAGAGTGATTCATTAAAAGGGACAACAACTAGGAAAAAAGTAAGGTGATGTTATTGCATTTTAGGTTGGTAGAGGAGGTCAAGAAAGACACATTCTATGATATTGTCTGTAATAATTAAGCTTCTGAATTTTTGTATGGGCTTCCCTGGTGACTCAGATGGTAAAGAATCTGCCTGCAATGCAGGAGCCCAGGTTTGATCCCCGGATCAGGAAGATCCCCTGGAGAAAGAAATGCTTACTCACTCCAATATTCTTGCCTGGAGATTTCCATGGACAGAGGAGCCTGGTGGGCTACAGTTCATGAGGTCACAAAAAGTTGGACATAACTGAGCAACTAACACACACTTTCAAATGCTGCTCTGTCAAAATTTCACACGTGCTAGTCATCTCTCCACCATAACTTAATTTTTATACTCAAACCTTTAAACATATCTGGGAGGAGTGAAGGGGTTAACTGCAGGTTCTCAGGGGTGCTGGGTGCTTTAAGTAAATAAGCTGTACTCCCTCTGCTCAGGACTGTTATAATAGTTCAAGTGCTTATTTGATTCTCTCTCCTACTAAATTTATTTTATTTTTGAAAATTCATGGCAAGGTAAAAATTTTAAATTATCACAAAGGGCCAGTTTCAGATGATCTATTTAATGTAGGAAAGACTGGGTGGGCATTGTCTGGTTTATAATGCATTACACAAATCAAGGTTTTGTTCTGGTGAGAAAAGTTAGAGACATACACACAGACAGTGTGTGCTTAATTATAGAATAAATTGGTTTTGGTCAATTTAAGTTTTGGTTTTGCTCTCAATTTCCCAATATTTAGCTGATGTGACTGTACCATGATTTGAATAGACTACTGATTTTACTTTTATGTCATTTCCCTGTAAGGGAATCAATTCACATAATCTCAGCCAAAAATTATTCAAACTCAGAAGTGTATACGTCTTTGAACTTTCCCATTACTCTCTCTCTCTCTCTCACACACACACACACACACATACACACACATACATTCTCTCTCACACACTTACAAGGGAATACACAGCATCTATGGGCCAGATGAACTATATTGTTCCATCAGATCAGATCAGATCAGTCGCTCAGTCATGTCCAACTCTTTGCGACCCCATGAATCTCAGTAAGCCAGGCCTCCCTGTCCATCACCAACTCCCAGAGTTCACTCAGACTCATGTCCATCGAGTCAGTGATGCCATCCAGCCATCTCATCTTCTGTCGTCCCCCTCTCCTCCTGTCCCCAATCCCTCCCAGCATCAGAGTCTTTTCCAATGAGTCAACTCTTCGCATGAGGTGGCCAAAATACTGGAGTTTCAGCTTTAGCATCATTCCTTCCAAAGAAATCCCAGGGCTGATCTCCTTCAGAATGGACTGGTTGGATCTCCTTGCAGTCCAAGGGACTCTCAAGAGTCTTTTCCAACACCACAGTTCAAAAGCATCAATTCTTTGGTGCTCAGCCTTCTTCACAGTTCAACTCTCATATCTATACATGACCACAGGAAAAACCATAGCCTTGACTAGACGGACCTTTGTTGGCAAAGTAATGTCTCTGCTTTTCAATATGCTATCTAGGTTGGTCATAACTTTGCTTCCAAGGAGTAAGCGTCTTTTAATTTCATGGCTGCAGTCACCATCTGCAGTGATTTTGGATCCCAGAAAAATAAAGTCTGACACTGTTTCCACTGTTTCCCCATCTATTTCCCATGAAGTGATGAGACCGGATGCCATGATCTTCGTTTTCTGAATGTTGAGCTTTAAGCCAACTTTTTCACTCTCTACTTTCACTTTCAACAAGAGGCTTTTTAGTTCCTCTTCACTTTCTGCCATAAGGGTGGTGTCATCTGCATATCTGAGGTTATTGATATTTCTCCCAGCAATCTTGATTCCAGCTTGTGTTTCTTCCAGTCCATAATCCCCAGGATTTAATAATAAGACAAACAATCCATCATGGCACTGATGATGCATGTGCCATGCATCATCCTGAGAAAATAGTTTGACTAGTTGAATAATAATAATCAATATTATTTCTAAAAGGTTTATGAAACCTTCGATCTAGTTCTCAGAACCAAAGCCATATTCACTGAATATTTGCAAAAGATTTGAGCTGAAGCTTTCAGATTACCTCTCTCCCTCAAAATGATTTTCTTCTTATGGCAAATAATCACTATAAAGTATTTAAATGTGTTTATCTCGAAAGCCCCCCGGCCCCCCAAAAAGGTGAATATAAACAGAACTTCACTTTAATTTTAAGAATAAGAGTGTGTCTTAAATATGAATATGATGGAAATGCTGGTTAAAAAAGGAAACTGGATCCCATTCCTCTTGAAATTTTTAATGTGTATACAAGTACTTAAAATACAAACTATATAGCAATTGACACTGTGCAAC
Organism: Tragelaphus eurycerus; assembly: GCA_935064755.1. Lineage (NCBI taxonomy): Eukaryota > Metazoa > Chordata > Mammalia > Artiodactyla > Bovidae > Tragelaphus > Tragelaphus eurycerus. Next base: position 2,410,864 of record CAKXYN010000132.1, on the reverse strand, counting down.
AATACATAATCCAACAAGACACCATGAGGCAGATTGAAAACTTCCCTCAATCATGTTTTCCAGCTTTAAGGACGCAAAGGTCTAATAAACATGAACTTGAACTACAATGAACATACTCAAATGATCCTTAAAAAAATAGGTATTTACAACAACAAAGTAGTATTGTAGTGGCAAAGATAAATGAACTAAGCTTAGATCTGTGTAATATAAAAAGGAAACAATGATTATATAGTACAAATAATTTTGCTGTAATATGACAGCCTAATGACTTAAGTGCCCAATATCGTCATTATGGTTCTGAACCCCATGTGCATTAGCAATAAAGACTCAATGAAACTACTGTATAATTCATATTTTTCCATGAAAATCTTGTCCTTCTTTTAAAATATTTGTGTCTCTAAGATCTGTAAGCCTAAATGGAAAAATATAATAAAGTGAATTATATATTATGTCTGTGCTGTGATTTGAAGGTGGTCTCAAGAAAGCTCCTAAACAATCCTTCTAATGAAGGGAAACAACACTTTTGGACACCTGGATTTATTTAAAGGTTTTCTAATCTAGTAAAAAATGCTTATTTTGTTATTTAATGCATTCAGATCAGATCAGTCGCTCAGTCGTGTCTGACTCTTTGCGACCCCATGAACTGCAGCACGCTAGGCCTCCCTGTCCATCACCAGCTCTCGGAGGTCACTCAGACTCACACCCATCAAGTCAGTGATGCCATCCAGCCATCTCATCCTCTGTCGTCCCCTTCTCCTCCTGCCCCCAATCCCTCCCAGCATCAGAGTCTTCTCCAATGAGTCAACTCTTCGCATGAGGTGGCCAAAATACTGGAGTTTCAGCTTCAGCATCATTCCTTCCAAAGAAATCCCAGGGCTGATCTCCTTCAGAATGGACTGGTTGGATCTCCTTGCAGTCCAAGGGACTCTCAAGAGTCTTCTTTAATGCATTAATTTAATATATAATTCTGTGAATTTTATATAGTTCAAAACCAATTACAATTACTTATCTGATCAGTGCATTTCAATTTTGCATGAAAAAACAAATAAGTGACAGTATGCTAACTATTTGAAACATTCATCTTTACTTAATATTTACCATGCATATAGCTATTACTTTAAACTTTTCTTTTTCAAACAAGGTAAATGAATGGTATAGGGTAGTGATCAAACAAAAACACTGCAAAAAGTGCCTTGGAATAATTGCACAGCCTGATAAGGCATCATTTCAAGTATTCAGATTCTCTTCCTCAGACCTCCAAGTCAGGTTTGCTAGAAATCTTCCCTCGCTCAAGTTATAAAGGGAAAGAAAACACTGCTTAAAAGTGTAGCAAGAGTAGGTATTTTCAGGCCACTGAGCCATGTATCATGAAGCTGTTTTTCTAAGAGATGCTGAGAAACATGAGAAATTAAAGATGCTATTATCTTTTATTTTTCCTTTTAATGTTTGTAAGGGAGCAGCTGTGCCCAATTCTTAGTGTAAAAGGAAAAGCATATCAATTTTACTCATTTTTGTGGTTGGAATGAACATGTGATGAGACGTACATTTTGCTATTATTGAATTGGGAGATGTGACAATAATTTTAACGGGTGTTGTTTCATCTACCTGCTAAACTGGTCCTCCTTGCTCAAAATATGGTGTTGTAGGGTTGTATCAACCATCTGGCATCACAGAATGAGAGTTTTACAAAGAAACTTCTTGGATGTCTAAAAATGATGTGAGGATAGACAAGCCCCTCAAGGGTGTCTGCACAGATGCAAATCATTTACATTTGCAAATGTGTGCACAAAAGAGAGGATGGTATTACCGAGCAAATGGCTCCCCTCAATTACCTGTTTTGTGCCTGAATATGCTTGATTTATGAGTGTAAGAATCAGGAACTTGAAGAACTAAACCAGGAGACAAAGCCTATCACGTGAAATACTCTTTCCCACTAATACTCAAACACAATGAATGTTTGGACAAATATATACGCTTGATTTATACAACTGACTTTTTTTTTTCTCAGAAGCTGAAAAAAAAAAAAATAAAAAGATTCAACCCAAGCTGTCTTTTCCAAGAGTCTTGAGAAGCTGCATTGTTTTGAAAAAAAAATTGGCTTCATTTTCACAATTTAAAAAAAAATGGATATGGAAAGAATAAGATTGTGCCCATAAAAGCCAACTGTTTCCAAACCTCCCTGTATTGTTTGGCCCCAATACTGTATCCTCCTATATGGATGTAGGAAACCATGACAGACTGAAAATACAATAGTGAAAGTTGCTCAGTGGCGTCTGACTCTGCAACCCCATGGACTGTACCCACAACGCTCCTCTGTCCATGCAATCCTCAAGGCAAGATAACTAAAGAGTGGGTTGCTATGCCCTTCTCCAGGGGGTTTTCCCAACCCAGGGATCAGACCAAGGCAGATTCTTTATCATCTGAGCCACCACAGTAGCTGATCCAAATAAAAATTTTATTCTGGGGTAACTTTAACCTCCTGGGGATATCTGCTGAGACCCCAACCCTCCCTCTGTCCTCCATTCAGTGGGACAAAACAAACTAAATAAAGAATTCAGTTTTTATGTTAGGTCCTCACTGTTCAACAAACTGATTTCCTGACTGACACACATAGGTTTTCTGTTAAATAGAATTCTAAAGAGTGACAGAGATTATCAAAGGCAATTGAGGGATTTCTCTGCCTTCCAAGGGAGGAACTAGAGAGCTAGCTGATATAAGCTGGGGTTGCAGAAAGTGCCTAAGCCATACCTAAGCACAAATGGAGATACTGAAGCTAACTGAAAATATCATTGTTGCTAATATAACAAAAGGTGGCCTTTTGTTAGTTTTTATGTGGGGAGATGTCAAAAAGTAATGAAAAGAAAACATTTATACTTTTTCTGTTGATTAATGTCTAAAGGTAATTATATTTTCAAACATTTTTGCTTTTTTATATGTAATATATCAGCATTTAGATTGTTAAACTGGAAAATATAAAGTATTAGCTTTCTGTTAAATAAAAGGGTAAATAAGGATACTATGTAAGTTGTACTGTAAAAATGCAGTACTATGTGGGATGATTGGGGAGAATAGCATTGAAATATGTATAATATCATATTTGAAACGAGTCAGTCCAGGTATGATGCCCTATAACAGATGCCTGGGACTAGAGCACTGGGATGACCTGGAGGGATGGTGTGGGAAGGGGGGAGGGAGGAGGGTTCAGGATGGGGAACACGTGTATACTGGTGGCGGATCCATCTCGATGTATAGTAAAAGAAATACAATATTGTAAAGTTAAGCAAAATAAAAAAAAATAAAAAAATGCAGTACTATAAATAAAGACCAAAAGGAAACTATAATCAAGGTGAAAAGACAACCCTCGGAATGGGAGAAAAATAATAGCAAATGAAACAACTGACAAAGGATTAATCTCCATAATATATAATCAGCTCATAAAACTCAGTATCAGAAAAATAAGCAACCCAATCAAAAAGTGGGCAGAAGACCAAAACAGACATTTCTCCAAAGAAGGTATATGGAAGACTAATAAATAAATCAAAAGATGATCAATATTGCTCATTATTAGAGAAATGCAAACCAAAACTACCATGAGATATCACCTCACAAAGTTCAGAATGGCTAACCATCAAAAAATCCACAGACAATAAATACTAGAGAGGGTATGGAGAAATTGGAACCCTCTTGTAATGCTGATAGGAATGTAAATTGATACAGCCACTATGGAAATCAGTATGGAGATTCCTTAAAAAACTAGGAGTAAAGCTACCATATGACCCAACAATCCCATTACTGGGCATGTAACCTGAGAAAACCATAACTGAAGGAAGAAACATGTTCCCCAATGTTCATTGCAGCACTCTTTACAATAGACATGAAAGTAACCTAGATATCCATTGACAGATGAATGGATAAAGAAGCTGCACATATATCAGTCAGTTCAGTCGCTCAGTTGTGTCCGACTCTTTGTGACCCCATGAACCGCAGCATGCCAGGCCTTCCTGTCCATCACCAATTCCCGGAGTTTACTCAAACTCATGTCCATGGAGTCAGTGATTCCATCCAGCCATCTCATCCTCTGGCATGCCCTTCTTCTCTGGCCCTCAATTTTTCCCAGCATCAGGGTCTTTTCAAATGAGTCAGCTCTTTGCATCAGGTGGCCAAAGTATTGGAGTTTCAGCTTCAACATCAGTCCTTCATATGAACACCCAGGACTGATCTCCTTTAGGATGGACTGGTTGGATATCCTTGTAGTCCAAGGGACTCTCAAGAGTCTTCTCCAACACCCAGTTCAAAAGCATCAATTCTTCGGCGCTCAGCTTTCTTCACAGTCCAGCTCTCACATCCATACATGACCACTGGAAAAACCATAGCCTTGACTAGACGGACCTTTGTTGACAACATAATGTCTCTGTTTTTTAATATGCTATCTAGGTTGGTCATAACTTTCCTTCCAAGGAATAAGCGTCTTTTAATTTCATGGCTGCAATCACCATCTGCAGTGATTTTGGAGCCCCCCAAAATAAAGTCTGACACTGTTTCCACTGTTTCCCCATCTATTTGCCATGAAGTGATTGTACAATAATTACTCAGCCATAAAAAGGAACATATGTGAGTCAGTTCTAATGAGATGGATGAACCTAGAACCTCTTTGCATCTCCTTCATTGTCAGGTGGTCTCTTTACCAGCTCAACCACCAAGATAGGAGATCCACACACAAGAACAGATTTGAGGCAGTTCTAATGAGGTGGATCAACTAGAGCCTATCATACAGAGTGAAGTAAGTCAGAAAGAGGAGAACAAATATCATGTATTAATACATATATATGGAATCTAGAAAGATGGAACTGATGAACCTATTTTCAGGGCAGCAATGGAGATGCAGAGAACAGACTGTGGACATGGGTGGGTGGGGGAAGGAGAGCGTGGGATGATGGAGAAACTAGCATGGAAATATATACATTACCATATGTAAAATGGATAACCAGTGCGAGTTTCCAGTATGACTCTGGGAGTTCAAACTGATGCTCTGTGACAGTCTGGAGGGGTGGGATATGGTGGGATGTGGGAGAGAGTTTTAAGAAGGAAGGGACATATGTATGTCTGTGGTTGATTCATGGTGATATATGGCAGAAATTAGCACAATATTGTAAAGCAATTATCCTTCAATTAAAAAAAAAATAAACTAATTTAAAAACAGACCAACAGTGACTAGATTCCCTGTACTTTCAATAGTGCATGAGCGAGTGAGTGAAATCGCTCAGTCGTGTCCGACTCTTTGCGACCCCATGGACTGTAGCCTAACCAGGTTCCTCCGTCCATGGAATTTTCCAGGCAAGAATAATGGAGTGGGTTGCCATTTCCATTTAAAGGTAAATATTATGGCAGTAATCCATGTTGTAAGGATTGCAGACTTCTTGTTACTAAGATCCTTCATTTCCTCTGATTTGGTCACCTTAGCAATACTGTAGAACTTTGGTCCAGCTCTGGAAATGAGAGTCAGCTGCAGAAATTAGTTGAAGACTGATAGCAAAGCCCACTGTTCATCTCTTCCTTCTTTTCCTCCCTCTCTAGCTTCCTTTGCCCCCTCCTTTGTTCCTATCCGATGTTTTCATTAATGCTCATTAAAGGGTATTTTTAAATGTTAATGGAAAACCAGCTACAAAAGAATAAAAACAGGAGGAGTTTAAGGGGGAGAGAAATAAGAAGGAGGGAAAGAAAATAGCAACGGGTGGGACAGTAGAGCCATTTTGAGGGAATGATGGGAGAAAAACTGCAACATTTTAAACCTGAAAAAACATTCATTAACCTAAGCAACTAGTTTTTTTTTTTTTTTTTAATAGGCTTTAAAAAGTTTAAAAACGTAAAATTTGTTATAATACTTGACTGTGAAAATGTCATCACTGCTTTATACAACACGAAAAGGATTTTCTTACAAGATAATGGAAACTTATATAGTAAAAGGCTTTAAGTTGATGTGGAAATCTAAAGAAAATCAATAGGATTTTGAAATCATAATTACATTTGATAAAAGGAAAAAGCTAAGAAACATTATGAGGGTGCAGTCTATAATAAAAATCTCCAGAAGTATAACTAGCCTCCAAAACGAACTTCTTGAGATGTCTTGATCATCAACAAGATGCCGAACTAGCCTTGGTTACATCATTTCCACTGTAACAGAAGTTGTCTTGACTAGAAATTGTCACAGAATTTTCTGCTACATACATTTAGAAATATAAATAACTTGTCTGGCAAGACTAAGCACAGCTTTCAAAATTTACATGAATATACAAAGAGTTATTTATTTACTTACTCTTTCTATGTTTGCCATAATATGTCTGCCATATTAATAAAAACTCATTTTAAGTTATGTTTTTGTATGTCCTCAATCACCAATGTAATTCTTTCTGTTTATTCAAGGTTAGACCTTTATTTTTTCTTAATTATTATAATTTCAGCCAATTCTTTAGATGTATCAAATTGTATCTAACTTACTAGCTACCATTATAATAAATACAATTAAATAAATTGTAATTGTTTCTTAATTGTCCTAACATCAATTCCATAAATTAAAGAGGTTATTTAAATACATTCCTTAAAATCTAATCAGCTGAGCTCTTTAAAAGAGGGCTGAAGTCTTCCCTGGGCTCAGAGACTCCAAATCACTTCTGTTCAGGAAATTCCAGCTTTGGCTTCATCTCTCTTTTCTTACTGTCTATGGATAATTAGCTTCAGCCTCTGCCTATGAGGTTCCAGCCTGACTGCGGTCTTCCCTTTCCAATTACTTGCCCTATGGCCTGCAGACTTAGCCAACCCCACAAAGCATGTAGATCAGTTTGGTTCCTTGTTATCTGTCAATCCCTCTCCTCTCTCTTCTTCTCCCTTCCCTTCTTTTCTTCCCTCCCCTCTCTTTTTCTCTGTGTCTCTCTCTCTCTCTCTCTCTCTCTGAACTGTTTGTCCACCCATCTGTACCTACTGTTTTTGTCTAGTCACTAAATCATGTCTGACTCTTTTGTGATACCATGGACTATAGCCCTCCAGGTTCCTCAATCCATAGGACTTTCCAGGCAAGAATACTGGAGCAGGTTGCCATTTCTTTCTCCAAGGGATCTTCCAGACTCAGAGACAGAACCTGCATCTGCAGGTGGATTCTTTACTGCTGAGCCACCAAGGAAGTGCATCCTTCTCTTTAATAGTGGTTCTGCTTCTCTGGTTGAACTCTAACATATACAGAGGCTTTCAGTCTAACTTTTGTCTTCCATAAAAGTAAAAGGTTGATTAGGTACATTCTTGAGCTAATTCTCAATCACATAGCCCTGATATTAGGACCAGCATTCCCTTATGTGTGAGAGATTTTCAGAGAATATTAACTAATCCAGTTTGTTCAAAATTATAACTGGATTGAACAGTGTTTCATATATTGAATGAATGTGTGGACGGGTGGATGGATGGATACATGAATGGGACTCTGTTCTCTGAGTCCTCTGGAAATGTGAAGTGTATCTAACCTTCAATGGGGTTTTGAGTTTTCCTATCATGTCTCTGTTGAAGATTTAATGATTTGGAATCATTGTTCCCTTTCAACCTTTTTGTTTTTCTCCAGAGTAAACTTTAATCTATTATTTTTATAAGGCAAACTTCACCATAAAACGTATTAAAAATCCAGATAAAGAAAACAAAAACCCCTGGCTGAATGGAGATAATGAGTCACACTTTACAATAATCATTTTTACATATCATGTGTGCTTGCTGAATAGTCTATTTTTAATGGTAAACAAGTATTAATGCCTATTTGTTCAATGTACTATGTTGAAGACACCCCAAAGGGGAATCATAATTACAATTTCAGAAGTAGAATTAACTAGTACCTTCATTTTTACAAATATTGAATTCTTCTTTATAGACAAAGATACTATAAGTCACGCTGAAGAAAACAGATATTGAAAAATAGCAGGGTTTTTGACAGTTAAAAAAATTTCCTGTTGAATTTACCAATGCTCTTACATTTATAGAAATATTCCATTACTTTAGTTTGTTTTCTTTTAACGATGGGGGAAAATTATTTTCTATAATTATAGTAAAACTAGTCATTTAATCCTTACGTTTTCTCTATAACATGTAGCCCAAATGAAGAAATGATACATATCCCTGGGATTTCCTCCAGGTTCAGAGGAATGAAGGTCCCAAACCATACATTTACTGCCCCACACATGTGCTAAAAGGGAAAGGATGGTTTCACAGTACAAGCCAAATCTGAATAAAATGTTCAAGGGTTTCAATTTAAAGATGGGCCATGTCTTCTAGATTCAGTAAACATTGTAAAGCCTGAAGAAAAGGCTAAGGTCTTGTTTCAGATTAATTTTTTTTTCCAGCGAAAGGGGCCTCTCTCCTGGGGCTGAAGTCAGGTATGTTACCTATGTTATGTGTGTCTGACCTGACCTGATTGGCAGCAGTGGCGAAAGTACTAGGGGAGTTGCCCGCTGTTCTGTTCAACAGGATACAGCCCCTTCCCTGAATCACAGCAAAACGCAGAGACTCAGCTGAGGCCATCTGTGCCCTGGGTTCCTTTCTCAAGTTTCCCCTAAGTGGCAATATTTCATCTTTCTTCTCCTACGCTCATTTTCTTCTTGTTAAAGAAAAGAGGAATCATACATATATGTTAGTTAAAATGGATCAAGGTTTAGGTAAATCTTTGTAGAAAACTGTATCATTTCTTGAATTAAATCCAACAGAGAAAGAGAGAGAGAGAAAAAAAAAGATAGTAAAGAAAATAATGGGGCTTTCTTGGAGGTTCAGTGGTAAACAATCGGCGTACAATGCAGGAGATGTGTTTGATCCCTGAGTTGGGATGACCCAATGGAAAAGGACATGGAAACCCACTCAAGGATTTTTGCCTGGAAAATTCCATGGGCAGAGGAGCCTGACAGGTTACAGTCCATGGGGTCATGCAGAATTGGACATTGGACATGACTGAGCACAGGCACACAAAGAAATCAATAACCCCAATGCAATCATTGTATCAAGGAATAACCCATAATTTGTGCTTTATGTCTGAGGTCTGGTTAATATAAAATAAAGATTCTAATTTATCACTGTTCAAGTACCTTGTCTTCTAAATCTTTGTAGTTCAGTTCTTTGATAAGAAATTATGTTTTTGGTCCCTGGATACGTATTTTTCCAGATGTGTCATTCGTATCTTCACATGTGCAGAAGATAAAGTGAAATTAATAAAACTAGTAGCATGTCTCATTATATAAAATTAATAAAACTGCGACTGAGCGACTTCACTTTCACTTTTCACTTTCATGCATTGGAGAAGGAAATGGCAACCCACTCCAGTGTTCTTGCCTGGAGAAACCCAGGGACAAGGGAGCCTGGTAGGCTACCTACCGTCTATGGAGTCACACAGAGTCTGACACGACTGAAGTGACTTAGCATAGCATAGCATAGCATAGTAGTATATATCACTATACACAGAGAGAGAATACCTTCAAGTCTGAATCTGACATTCTTTTTTAAGGTAGGCAGCAAACTGTTAAAAGCTGTCTGCCTCCTGACTAACCCAAGCTACTAGCAATCTTAAAAACTGATATATATATATATATATAAAACGATGCCTTCAAACATGTAAACTACTTTGCTAGGATGATTTTCATAGCACTTTTCTCTAAGGCTAAAAAAAGATCTAGCTAATTACTTCCATAAAAGCAAAAACAAAAGTATGGTGTACCTAACAGCTAGACTGAAGAGGTCAGTCCTGATGAGTTTATCATTATTTACATCTCAAGTTGATCACAGATCAAACATCACAACCATCATTCCAAAACAATTATTCCGTGTTGGCATATTTAGTTGCTGTGAGATGCCAAAGCAACTGAGCCTTGACTTCAAAGCAATGAGTGACGGTTCATTCCCAAAGGAGGGAACATCATTAGGAAGGAGGGAAATTTTTTCTTTTCTCTTAAACTATTCTTCAAACAGATGTCTATCCTGATGATTTTAACTGACAAAGTTCTTCATTTTAACTTCTAAATTTGAGGAGTCCATTTTTAGCAGTTAAGAGCACTAGGAACTTTCAGACTCTTTTTTTCCCGTGGCCTCTGATCACTAGCCCTTCAAAAGGGAAATCCTTTCTCTATACTATTTTCTGAACACACTGCTGGTAGTGCTAGAACAGCCTGGTTGCAGGTCTCCAGACCTGACTCTTTTAAGGAACTTCTTGGAAAATCAAGATTGAAACTCTGGTCATGATTAGCTTTCATTTCTGGGCAGACAGCCCCTGCTGTTTATGACAGCTGGGGCTGCAAGTGTAGTATATTCTCTTTATCACTTTATTTTTCAGTTCCTCGGCTAAATGGGTAACTGGAGATTTTTTTCATTAATCATTTGTATGTTTTGGAATGTCATGAAAAATTATGGGTTCTTTATAAAATTAACATCAGTACATTTTTAGACCTGAAAGAGTTTGAAGGAAAATTTTGAAGAGGTGTTTCAGAATATTTCACATTTTCCTCATTTCTTTTGGTTAATTTTTCTAAAATACAATATTTCACTGGTTTTCACTGTATCAGAACACAACTTTATATACTACTGTCTTGAAATTGAACTTCTGGATCTGCTTCAGATTTTAAACTGTAATTGTGCTTTATGTTCTTTTAGAGTTTTCAGTTATTTTCATTTTATTCTTAATAATATTTATTTTCTCAAGGAACTAACATTTAGTTTACTATTAATTTTTGCTTTATAATTTACTGATTTTCTTAGCTTTATCATTTTTAGTTTTGGAGTTCTTTGGTTATATTTAGTTATGAAAAAAATGTTTCCAAATTAAGGTCAGAATTGTTTAACTTTCCTTTTAATACTAAAAACATTTAATGCTATGCATTTGCCTCAGAATAATTCTTTGGTTGCATACTGTTACATTTGATATTTATTGGGCTCTTCCTTAGGAAAAAGCAATGGAAGGAAATGTTCTTTTAACCAATAAGTGACTTGGGGCATTTTGGTTAGTATCTTGTTATCAGTTTCAATTTTTCTTATATTTTTATAAGAATAAATTTATTTTTTATCTTTATTATAAGAAATTTATTTCTTATAATATATTTCTTATATTTTCTTATGGTCTTATTCATGGTCTTATTCAAGGTCTTATTCATGTCCTATTTCTTCATAATTTCTGAATTTAGGATTTAAACAAATTCTTTGTGGCTTTAGTATATGATTGATAATAATAAATACTATGTAGGATGTTTTAAAATAAGGTATTATGTCTGTACTTAGGGTACAAAGTTTAATATATATTTAGTAATCAACAATATAAATACATGAAAAGTTTTTTACCTCCTCTATAATCTTATGGATATTTATCTGGGATTAAATATCATATTTTCAAACTAAATATTTGTACATAGGCAAATTTCTAAGCAGGAACTGTTAAATAAAAGACATAACTCTTTGAAAACTTAAAGGTTAGAATTAATTTAAATATAATTAGAAAATAACAAACTTCTTAACAGGTTCATGGAATAATCTCACTAATTTAAAAAATGAAATTGCATTTTAATATTTTGCTTTTAATTCTTAACTCACCATCTGTTAAATCAATAAATACTAGAGTTTAATTGTTATTATATATTAATTTCTAAATCAACTTTCTTTGACATTTGTACTTTTCCCATCTGTCAATATGGCCCTTAAATTTTATTTTTATTTGCTATATAGGCACACATGCATTTATATCTGTATACAGATTTTTTTATCCTTCAAAACACATGTACAAAAATCATTTAATAATATAATTATCTATACGTATTTGCAAGTAAAACTTAAAGAAGCGTGAGAGGAAATAAAAACAAAATTGTACAAAGTCTAAAAGATACAATGTATACTTAAGTTATAATCTATATTCTGAAATTAAAATGTTTGTGTTTCCTCTTCTATAAGTGAATATAAACTTCTTATATAGGATGTTTTAAAGATAAAAAATGTGAAAATACATGCTTTGTAATTAGAACAATGCATGCTGTTTATATTTTTATTAATATTGATATTAATATACAAAGGCTGATAAAAATTATTTTCCCTCTAAGAGGAAAATGCTTTAACTTTAGAAATAATGCTAGTCATATCACTTTACATCTTTGTTTACTTCATATCATTATCTAATGTATTTAATTTTAATCTATAAGACAATGGAAAATTCAAAATTGTTATTTTATTTATGATTATTTTAAAGTTTTCTACCACTTCCAATTAATTTGCTACTCTGTGGTATATATTTTTACCATTTGTTTTTAAAGTTATTCAAGTTTTATAGACTATTAGGTTTATTTGATCTAATAGGAGTCCCTAATAAGGATAATTAATATTTTAACAGCACATGCTGTATTCCAGGCAATATTCTAAGCACTTTCAGGGACTAAATGATTTATTCCTCACTGTGAATCTATGAGGAAATGTTACTCAAGTCAGAAAGATGGTCCAGGACCTACCTACATCTAAGTCATCTGTCTCTAGAATCAACACTTTCCATCACTGCACTGCAACTGGACAGTCAGGTGAGCTGCTAGCCTAATTTGCACTTAAAGTATCACTTGCTTTCTAACAGTTGGGCTCTAGGTCATTTAACACTATTTCTATCACTGTAAAGTGACAAATTCCCATTCCCAGGGCCAGATAGGAAACAATTCCAGCCTCTAGAAGATTGAGGATGAACAATGACACTAGGACTCAAGCCTGCAGCATTTTGACTCATCAAATTCTTCCCTTATGAACTTTTGGTAGACCATGGCCCATGGCACTATTTAACCCTCCATAGACAGGAGTTTGTTCTTAATGTGAATGCAAAATTTCTGGGAAGTTCAATGTGAGACTTCACTGACCCTTCAAGGTGTAAACTTAAGCTAAATACTTTGCCAAAATCATATTTGCTGTGCTGTGCTCAGTCACATCTAACTCTTTGTGATGTCATGGACTGCAGTCTGCTAAGGCCCTCTGTCCATGGAGTTTTCCAGGCAAGAATATTGGAGTGGGTTGCCATTTCCTACTGCAGGGGATCTTCGTCACCCAGAAATAGAATTCATGTTTCCAGTGTTTCCTTCACTGGCAGGCAGATTCTTTATCACTGAGCCACCCAGGAAGCCATATAAAAGCATATTTAACCAGTCATTATTGTATTCATTTTGTTGACAAAATCAAAATAGTGTTAACAATTTTTCATGTGTAAATTCATCATGAATTTTGATAGAGAATAGGAAATGCTTACTTAAAATGTGACCATAAACACTGTTAGTCAATGTAGAATTGAGAGCATCTGGAACCTCTTTAACTTCAGTGCTTCAAACACCACAAATAATTCTCCAATAAGTGCCTGTGATGTCAATGCGTAAACTGAGCACTTGCTCCCACTACTCTAACTTTTTAGAATTTATATCATCTTTGCTTAGACCTCAGATATCAGTTTTTAGAGATTACTTGTCTCTTCTCAGTTCCCAGATTTAGATCATTCTGACCTGAGTTAGTCCATTTATATTATGAACATATTATAGTACAGGGACATTTTTAATTCTTCTATATTTAGAATGTAAGGAATACATTGAAGGAAAAATGTAACAAATACAACAAAAAGAAAATTCTTGTTTCTTCACTGGTTTTCAGAGTTGATTGGCTGATGTATCATTTATTTATTATCATGCCATCTAAAGTCATTTCGTTTCTAGCTATTCAGTGGAAAAAAAGCAGAATTCAAGAGACAATGAAGAGCTTTACTCTACTGTTAAAACCTCCATATAAACAAGCAAATAAATGTAGACTGTTGGCTGGTTAAGCTGTTTTCTGAGCCAAATAAAGCATGTCTCTGGTCTTAAATATCAGATTCTGATTTTATCCCAATAGTCTTCCTAATAGGAAAATTATCTGTGTATGATTCACCCTTGACTTACAATGATCTTGGCCCAATAGGGAAAGACTCATGAAAGGCTGGGTAGGAAAACAGGACTTAATTCCTGACTTTCTTGACAAGCCCTTAAAATAGCAGTTTCTTTAGCATTTGAGCCTGAAGTCTAGGTATCAATTACTAACAAATAAGAGGCCTCAGGCCTCTCAATGACAGTCATTACAAAGGAAGGCTTCTGGAACATTCTTTCCACCCAACTTTGAAAGGATCAATTTGTTCCTTTTCTATTTATTCCCAGTCAAAATGCTGATAAGTAATTTCAGTTAAATTCCTGCAACTTCACTGAACTTTGTAATTCCTCATTATATTGCCAAAGCTGAAGCCCCTCAATATGACTATCCAAGTTATATAATTATACCAGTTAGCTGAGTTTTCTGCTGTCTTCTGAAGTAAGACAAATGCACTGAAGCATATCAGATTTGGCAAGATAAGTCTGTCTCTAGAAACAAAGAAATTGACCCCTATCTTCCTCATCTCTTTTATGATTGGATAAATTTGTTTTCACTAAGTAAGTTAATATAATATATCTATGTTAATTTTGAATCAAGACTTTTATAAATGGAAACAAAAGAAGGACGACGTATGACTAAGTTCAGACTGACTGCATAGAGTTCAGTCTTCTGTAAGTCATTCCATATGCTATTTTTTTCCCTATAAATCCAAAAGAATTTTTGAAAATATGTTAATCTAAGAGAACTCAGTCATCTATTTCTAAGGTAACCTTTCCTTAAACAAATTAGGAAGACTCTTCAAAATACTAAAGATCAAAATTAAATACATGTACCAATGTCAGTATTAACATTTATTGAGTTCTTATGTTATGCAAAGCAGCTCTAGAAACACTACTTGCATAATCTAATTTATGCTTCTAAACAACTCTGTGAGGTAGATGGCCATTTTCAAGATTATAAAACAGAATATAAGTGAGGTTAAATGACTGGCTCATTTATAGATCTATTAATATATAAGTAGCGAAAACTTCAGCCTCATTCCCAAACCCCGAATCCTCACAGAGCAATGGTTATGGCTCCAGGCTGCAGAGTCAGAATGCTTGGTTTTGAATTCTAACTCTGCTTCATTTCAGCTGTGTAACCTTGGGCACATTGACAAACCATTCAGTGCCTCACTTACCACCTGGTAAAATGGATGTGATGATGATGCCATTGTACCTCGTAGGTTTATTCATAGAATTAAATGAGAGAGAACATGTACACTGCTTAAACTGGGGCCTACAGCATGGTAAGCACTCCCAAACACTAGCTATTTCTATATCATAATTCTATAGCTTAGGGGATATGGAAACTTCATTCTTATAATACTATCCATAAATTTGGCATAGGAATGGTCCTTGAGTGATCATTTAATGATGATTTTTCTATCAACGATTTATATAATTGGAAAGCTTATGCTTATTTCAAATTTTACCATACGTGTCCCAATATTTTCTGGTAATAGCCATTAGCTATTTGGGAGACCAAGATTAGAGAAACACAGAACCTTTATAAGAGGACTAACTGAATCTCTTTTTAGATTTTCCTTCTTACTCACCCATGATCAAATGAGCCCTCCCATTTTAGACTGCTAGGACATTGAGAAAAAATATCCAAATGGGGGGTCACAGTTGGGGGACTTCTCCTCCAAGGGTGCACCTCAGAACACAGAATGTTACACATGCATCTTTCACATACTTATCCTTAAACTGTTTATCTGGCACATCGACAGGCAGCTGGTGGAACAAATAGGAAATCCTGGGAAGCACATTCATTTTTAAAGTGTTAATGTGCCCAATCCAAGAGACAGTAATGTGCTTCCATCCGTTAAGATCCCCTTTAATGTTTCGAATTGGAGGGCCATAATTTAAATGAAATGCATTATCCAACCTGGAAGGTATTCCACATCCTAAATATTTAATTGATTTCTCCATCAGGGGAAGATGAGCCTACACAATGAACAGATCCTATCTATATCTAAGTGTCCGATTAATAGTGTCTCTAATTTAGGGTAATTTAGGAGTTTACAACTTATAAAATGGCTATTTCTTCCACATTCCTCCCTAAGTACCAAGAGGATTGTGTCTGGATTAATTGCAAACAACAGACAATCCTCTGTGTATAATGAAAACTCAGAGTCAGCATCATCCAGCCATGCACCTATAATTTGAGATCTCATCTGAATATTTTTCACAAGAGGTTTCACATCCAAAGCAAATTGAAGTGGCAAAGGAGGAAAGTTCTAATTGTTGCATCTCCCTATTAGAAAAGTTTAGCAACTTTTCCTGCTGATTTTTACTTAGTTGGGTCTTAGCTAACTGAGTGAGGAAGATAAATCAAGCTACTTGCAGATTTTCCTAATGGTGCAAAGTTTGGCACCTGAGGACTGTGGAAATGTCTGTTACTACACTTGTAAAGGAGAGAAATGGAACAAGAATGTGGGTGGCTGGATCCATATAGTGATTTATTATTCTTGAATCCACTCAGTCATTTCCGGATAAGCACTTATGTGCCAAAGTTTGTGGCATTCTCAGTTTAGGAAAAGAATAGGGCACATTTTCCCATACCGAACAGATATATTATTCGGAGAAATCGACACTTTTTTCTGGGTTTACTAGCAAATTGAAAATTTGGGTTTATAAATTTAAATGTATCCTTGAACTTTATCTGCATGAGTTGTGTCTGACTCTTTGCAACCCTATGGACCACAGCTCCTCTGTCCATGGGATTCTCCAGGCATGAACACTGGAGTGGGTTGCCATGCCCTCCTCCAGGGGATCTTCCTGACCCAGGATCGAACCTGCACCTCTTATGCCTCCTGCATAAGCAGGCAGGATCTTTACCACTAGCACCACCTGGGAAGCCCCCGTTCAGTTCAGTTCAGTCGCTCAGTCCTGTCCGACTCTGCGACCCCATGAAGTGCAGCACGCCAGGCCTCCCTGCCCCGGTAAGTTTAATTCTGATGTTATGAGGTCCTTTTAATTCCAGTTGTTTTTAGGGAAAAAGGATATTGATGTTCTGTTAAAATTTATTTAGGGATTTGACTTCTGAAACAAAAGAAATTAAAAATTTAGTGGCATGTCAGGAATATAATTTGTTGATGTTAAATTTACCTTTTTTGTGGCAATTTATCCCTGTATTCTTGAAGAGTCACTTTGTAGATAGCTTAATTTTTGTTTAAATAAAAAGTAGAATCAATTTTCTTGGGAAAAATAATCAGTATGGCTCCTGTTCTCCACAACAAAGAAAATACATTTGTAGACATACTCTGGAAATTTAAATCCCTCAATGCTTCTTTGAGGAAGTCCGAGGAGATTTGAAGACTGACATTTTGTACTTTTGCTATTCCCGAGAGGCATATGTATGATCATCTTTACTGAGGTTTGTTCCAGTCCCTGATGAATTAATATGCATTTTCGTTAACTAATCTTGAAACAACAGGAATAAAGTTTATCCAGGTCTTTTATACCTCAGAGAACAAAACAAATACTACAAATCTTTAGAGAGAAAGGATATACAAAAGGGCTTGAGGTGAATATTTCAAAGCAAATACTCTTTAAATGATGTGCAAATTATTTCAGCTCTTGAGCATGATTTATGAAAGGGGATTAGCCCACTGAAATAAGAACCAAGTTTAAACTGTTGGGTTTCAAAGTCAAAGATGAGAAGTGGTTACAAGGAAAGGAAGGAGAAAGGCGATGATAATTTAGAGGAGGAATTTGTTTTAATTTTTTCTCTAAACTGACTCACCTTAAATTAAGTATCACCAACTGTTGTTACTTAACTGCAGTAGAAAATATTGCATTTGTCCTCTAATTTTCTCTAAAGTTAAGAGTGCAATAATTAAGAAATTATACTGGAATTTATATTTCAGCAAAACGGTCTCTACTTGCCACACAAAAATATTATAGAATCACAAACCGTGTTAAAGAAAACTATTCAAGCTGAAAAGGATAACTTCTAAGAGTCTCGAATCAGAGAACTTTTTTTTTTCAACTCACAAGTCACATCTATAATAATACAACATAATACATTCTAATATTCCAATATGCTTCTCAAGTAATAGTTAAAAGCTTCTTCTAAGACTTATGAAAAATGATTGCTTTTATGCAATTGTAAAGAGTATTAAGTGAGCTCACTTCTTATCATTCTGTAATGACCCACTATTGCTATACTGAAGGTAAAGGAAATTTTACTTGCATGTGATTAATATCTAATGCTTCTTGACTAAAATTCTGGATTTTGTTCAATAAAAATAAGTTAAGCAAAAATTGCATGGGTTCTCAGTCAACCCCTTCTGTGAAATCTGTTATGTCCAATTTAAAAATAAGGCATAGAACCTCAATAACAAACCTAGGTACTGATGAGGAAAAAAAAAAAAAAAAGATTAATTATTCTTATGTAACCTGTCTTAGAGTAATAAAACTAAGTAAGTGAAATGCATCCAGGCATTACTAAAGTTTTGAGGCTACTCTTTCAATATGTTTCATTACCATTCACCCAACTTTAAAAGACTGGGCATTTAGGGACTGCCTCAAATTTGTGAGGCAGAGTCTTAGAAAAGATTATCATTTGCTCAGTTTAGTTTGCATTTCCTGGAATAAAAAGGTGGATCTGAGAAAATCATGTTTTATTTCCAAGATAATTATTATTACCTCTCACTGGCAAGTGCAATTTCACATTACTAGAAGGATTAATCAGACTTTATATGGAATATGTCCTTTATTTTTTGATAAGTAAATTGTGAGCCTACTTTTTTTTTTGCATTTTTTTCCTAAAGTGCTGTACTAAGGTGCAAGCTGGTAGGCCTTGCTTGTTTTGGCAGGCACAACATATAAACTTACTCTATGAGTAAGTCATGGGGATCATTCACAATTATGACAATCTGAAAGGACAATGGGAAACACATTCAGGTGCCTAAGAACATCAAAATAAAGGACATTGAAGCCATAAAATACTACAATTTTGCCTTTGGCAAAGAGAAATAACTAAAGAAAGCTATGTATAACATATGTCCCCAAAAGAGTCAAATGGAAAATAAGAGGTAAGTAGCATTTCAGATGGACTTTGCATGTGAGCACATCCAGAAAATTAATGAATCTTTTCCTTGTTTGGAGCTTTGGTTTCTTCACTCTTTGTCTTGTCTTTGTCTTAGTTTATTCTTGGCTTAATTTTCATTATTGTTATTGTTTAGCTAGTGTTACTGACTTTCTGACATGGATAATTCAGACTTCACATCATGGGTGTGACCCAGGCAAAAGTTATGAGGAGAGTTTAAGTTGGTTCTGTCTTAATCTGCAATCAGGAGTTGAAAGAGGTTGATAAGCAGATTAAATAAACAACAGCGCTAGTGGCAAAAAACCTGCCTGCCAATATAGGTGATATAAAAGACGCAGGTTTGATCCCTGGGTCAGGAAGATTCCCCTGGAGGAGGCCATGGCAACCCTCTTCAGTATTCTTGCCTGGAGAATCTCGTGGACAGAAAGCCTGACAGGCTACAGTTGATGGGGTCATAAAGAATCAGACACGATTGAAGTGATTTAGCACGCACAGACAACCAAAGTCAGTGTAATGGCATGGCAAGCATGATAATAACCATATGTAAAATAATCCTCAGTTCAGTTCAGTTCATTTCAGTCATTCAGTCGTGTCCGACTCTTTGTGACCCCATGAACTGCAGTACACTAGGCCTTCCTGTCCATCACCAACTGCCAGAGTCTACTTAAACCCATGTTCGTTGAGTTGGTGATGCCATCCATCCAACCATCTCATCCTCTGTCATCCCCTTCTCTTCCTGCCCTCAATCTTTCTCAGCAGCAGGGTCTTTACAAATGAATCAGCTCTTCGCATCAGGTGGTCAAAGTACTGGAGCTTCAGCTTCAGAATCAGTCCTTCCAATGAACATTAAGGACTGATTTCCTTTAGGATGGACTGGTTGGATCTTCTTGCAGTCCAAAGGACTCTCAAGAGTCTTCTCCAACACCACAGTTCAAAAGCATCAATTCTTTGGCACTCAGCTTTTGTTATAGTCCAATTCTCACCTCCATACATGACTACTGGAAAAACCATAGCCTTGACTTGATGGACTTTGTTGACAAACTAATGTCTCTGCTTTTGAATATGCTATCTAGGTTGGTCATAACTTTCCTTCCAAGGAGTAAGCGTCTTTTAATTTCATGGCTAATATCAGTATCTGCAGTGATTTTGGAGCCCAGAAAAATAAGTCAGCCACTGTTTCCATGGTTTCCCCATCTATTTGCCATGAAGTGATGGGACCAGATGCCATGATCTTCGTTTTCTGAATGTTGAGCTTAAAGCCAACTTTTTCACTCTCCTCTTTCACTTTCATCAAGAGGCTCTTTAGTTCTTCTTCACTTTCTGCCATAAGGGTGGTGTCATCTGCATATCTGAGGTTATTGATATTTCTCCCAGCAATCTGGATTCCAGCTTGTGCTTCCTCCAGCCCAGCATTTTTCATGATGTACTCTGCATATAAATTAAATAAGCAGGGTGACAATATACAGCCTTGACATATTCCTTTTCCTATTTGGAACCAGTCTGTTGTTCCATGTCCAGTTCTAACTGTTGCTTCCTGACCTGCATAGACGTTTCTCAAGAGGCAGGATAGGTGGTCTGGTATTCCCATCTCTTTCAGAATTTTCCACAGTTTATTGTGATCCACACAGTCAAAGGCTTTGGCATAGTCAATAAAGCAGAAATAGATGTTTTTCTGGAAGTCTCTTGCTTTTTCCATGATCCAGCGGATGTTTGCAATGTGATCTCTGGTTCCTCTGCCTTTTCTAAAACCAGTTTGAACACTTGGAATTTCATGGCTCACGTATTGCCGAAGCCTGGCTTGGAGAATTTTGAGCATTACTTTACTAGCGTGTGAGATGAGTGAAATTGTGTGGTAGTTTGAGCATTGTTTGGCACTGGATTTCTTTGGGATTGGAATGAAAACTGACCTTTTCCAGTCCTGTGGCCACTGCTGAGTGTTCCAAATTGCTGGCATATTGAGTGCAGCACATTCACAGCATCATCTTTTAGGATTTGAAACAGCTCAACTGGAATTCCATCACCTCCACTAGGTTTGTTCATAGTCATGCTTTCTAAGGCCCTCTTGACTTCACACTACAGGATGTCTGGCTCTAGGTGAGTATGAGTGATCACACCATCATGATTTTCTGGGTAGTGAGGATCTTTTTTGTACAGTTCTTCTGTGTATTCTTGCCACCTCTTCTTAATATCTTCTGCTTCTGTTAGGTCCATACCATTTCTGTCCTTTATTGAGCCCATCTTTGCATGAAATGTTCCCTTGGTATCTCTAATTTTCTTGAAGAGATCTCTGTTCTTTCCCATTATATTCTTTTCCTCTATTTCTTTGCATTGATCACTGAAGAAGGCTTTCTTATCTCTCCTTGCTATACTTTGGAGCTCTGTATTCAGATGCTTATATCTTTCCTTTTCTCATTTTCTTCTCACATCTCTTCTTTTCATAGCTATTTGTAAGACCTCCTTAGACAGCCATTTTGCTTTTTTGCATTTCTTTTCTTGAGGATGGTCTTGATCCCTGTCTCCTGTACAATGTCACGAATCTGCATCCATAGTTCATCAGGCATTCTATCACATCTAGTCCCTTAAATCTATTTCTCACTTCCTCTGTATAGTCATAAGGGATTTGATTAAGGTCATACCTGAATGGTCTTGTGGTTTTCCCCACTTTCTCCAATTTAAGTCTGAATTTGGCAATAAGAAGTTCATGATCTGAGCCATAGTCAGCTCCCGGTCTTGTTTTTGCTGACTGTATAGAGCTTCTCCATCTTTGGCTGCAAAGAATATAATCAATCTGATTTCAGTGTTGACCATCTGGTGATGTCCATGTGTAGAGTCTTCTCTTGTGTTGTTGGAAGAGGGTATTTGCTATGACCAGTGCGTTCTCTTGGCAAAACTCCATTAGCCTTTGCCCTGCTTCATTTTGTACTCCAAGCCCAAATTTGCCTGTTATTCCAGGTGTTTCTTGATTTCCTACTTTTGCGTTCCAGTCCCTTATAATGAAAAGGACATCTTTTGGGGGTGTTCTAGAAGGTCTTGTAGGTCTTCATAGAACCGTTCAATTTCAGCTTCTTCAGCATTACTGGTCAGGGCCTAGACTTGGATTACCATGATATTGAATGGCTTGCCTTGGAAATGAACAGAGATCATTCTGTCGTTTTTGAGACTGCATCCAAGTAATGCATTTCAAACTCTTCTGTTGCGTATGATAGCTACTCCATTTCTTCTAAATGATTCCTGCCCACAGTAGTATATATAATGGTCATCTGAGTTAAATTCACCCATTCAAGTCCATCTTAGTTTGCTGATTCCTAGAATGTCGATATTTACTCTTGCCATCTCCTGTTTGACCACTTCCAATTTGCCTTGATTCATAGATCATAGACATTCCAGGTTCTTATGAAATATTGCTCTTTACAGCATTGAACGTTACTTCTATTACCAGCCCCATCCACAACTGGGTGTTGTTTTTCCTTTGGCTCCATCCCTTCATTCTTTCTGGAGTTATTTCTCCACTGATCTCCAGTAGCATATTGGGTACCTATCAACCTGGGGAGTTCATCTTTCAGTGTCCTATCTTTTTGCCTTTTCATACTGTTCATGGGGTTCTCAAGGCAAGACTACTGAAGTGGCTTGCCATTCCCTTCTCCAGTGGACCACATTCTGTCAGACCTCTCCATCATGACACATCCATCTTGGGTGCCCCATACCCACTCAGACCTTTAATATTGGACACCACTATATTTTGGACTCTGTTCTTAGGTAATGCGGATGAAGAGAAGTAATCATCAGAAGGTCATGATTTATACCGCAGGCATTTGCAGTCTAATGGAACAGGGAGCTCCTGGCTTCAGCAAATGGCAGAAGCCTTGGTCAGCTAGGACTGCCCCTGACACATATGAACTCCCTTCATCCAAGCAGATATAGGAGCATCCTAGGATACCTACCAGTTTGTCAACAGAGAGTGCCTTGGTGAGACCAGACTTTTAGCATCTTTTGGTTTACTCCTTATAAGTGGCTCTGTAATCATGTGGTTTTGATATTTTTACTTTAGTCAAAAAAAGCTAAAAGCTATCTATCACCAGGTGAGTTATGATATTTAGCTTAGTTCATGTGAGTATATGTGAAAGTGAAAGCTCAGTCATGTCCAACTCTGCGACACCATCGATTGTAGTCTACCAGGCTTCTCCATCCATGGGATTTTCCAGGCAAGAGTACTGGAGTGGGTTGCCATTTCCTTCTCCAGGGGATCTCCCCGACCCAGGGATCAAACCCAGGTCTCCTGCATTGTAGGCAAACACTTTTACCATCTGAGCCACCAGGGAAGTTAAGTATATATATATATGTGCATATATATAATATATAGTAGCATTTATAGGTATATATACACATATATGTATGTATAAAACATTAAAATCAAACAAAATCTTTCCTTGCTTTTTGGGTAAAATTATATAACTTTTTGTCAAAACTTTACCATTGCATCATTTTGTTCTTTTATGCAAAAAAAAAAAAAAAAAAAAAAAGGCAAGTGACACTGGGTGACATTTAATCTCTAGAGATTGCTACAACATCAGGTTCACACTCAGGAATGGGAAAACCAACGCTTTATTCCTCATAACACTCAGAATCTTTTAAGGAAATGGAAGATTAAAGTGTATATAATGTTATGGGAATCAATGGAATAAAGATATTAAAAAATAAGCCTTTAATAAATTATGCATTTATTTAGTCTGATTTTGCCAATCTTACAAATCATTGGCAAAGTGCATTCCCTTTATATTTCTAAAGAGAAGATTTGATGAATTTATAGCAGACAAAGGTCATGATTATTTTACTTAGAATATGCCCATTTAGGAATCATTATGTCTGATATCTATACTGTAATAAAAATCTATATAGTTTTTGGATATATTTTATATATAGTATATATATTATCCTTGGACCTAATATATATATTAAAATTATCTCCTTAGATCATGTACATATTGTGTATATATATGTTAGATTTATATTAAAAGTATCCACTGTATTTACCTATAAAGTCAGTTTCCAGAAACTTAAGAAATTTTTCCAAATCTTATGGCTAGTTTATCTTGGAGGTAAAAATTGTACATACAATTTCAGATTCTTAGACTCAAATTTTTAACACAATCTCAACAACCTTTTGAAGAAGACATGTACACTTTTCTAACTTTTGTGTGGATTTTCATAAATTTCCTAGATTTTTTCAAATATACTGACCATAGAGTAAACTATTCTCAGTCTTCTAAAAATTATCAAAACTACTATTACTATCTTTTTATACATTATAGAGTTTCTCCTTTTTCCTTGCCTCCAATAGAGCCTTGAAAATTCTAAGTCAGAGCCCACAGGACAGCATCAAGAATTACTATGAACCAGAATGATTCTCTCAAAACTGGAGGCTAGAAGGCATGATAAAAATATGCTGAGAGGACAGTAACTTTAAGCAAAGGAACTAGGATTTTCTCTTCTCTCTCCTTCAAATCTTAGTCATTTTTATCTTCATTGTATGATAAAACACATATGTGTACATGACATTGCTAGGTACAGTGCATGAGACCTATTTAAAAAATGTCATTTCTTTGAGATTCACAGTCCTAAGAGAAAATTCAGAGAGGCATACAAATACTGACTTTAAAATACCCAACCAGCACAAGTAGCCAGGATAAAGCTATTACTTTCCTAAAAATATTTTAGCAATTTTATCTTAATTTTTAGCACAGAATGAGAAATATATTAGTAATGATCATTTGAATACCCTCATCTATTCATTCACTAATTTATCATTGCACATTTCTGAATACTTTCAAATATCATTAAGCCACTTTGCTAGTTGCAGATAAAGGTAAATGAGACAGGTCTTCTTCAGAGTCTAGTAGTCTAGTGGATAGACAAACAGACATTGGTACTTAGCTTGTTGTAATACACTTTGTCTATTGCAATGGAAGAGATATGTACTGAATATTGAGGATCTCCTGACTCATCACAGAAATTTGGGAAAGCTTTTGGAGGAAGTGTAGCTTGAGGTGAGTCAAACAGAATGTTAATCTAGCAAAGGGAAGACCTTGAGTTAAATGGAAACATCAGCACAGAGTGGTATGTATCAGGGATTATACCAGCATCATTTTCCTGGAACATAAATCACAGGTCAGAGAGGGATGGGAAACAACCAGAGAAGGGGACCCAAGTCATAAAGACCTTTCTGTGAGGATCTTTTACTTGAGTCATTCCAATGCAGTAATTTGATTAGAAATTGTTCTTAACTTTTGACTCTAGTTTGGAGGACACCATCTTTGATGGTACTCTCCCAGTCATATTTTGTATTTGACCATTGCCTCTCCTATTTTACCTCTATTTTCTCAGGTCAATTAATTTTGGATACAAAAGAGTCTATTATTTACAGTACTGAAATTGGGTAGCAGGAGTATTTGGCTTCAGGTGCTACTTAAATAATCAAAAAAAGATGAATTGGTAGACTGATTTACCATTCTCAAGGCATTTCTTGAAGGAAGCTAATGTTATAGATCACATTTTATTGAATTTGGAGGAAAAAAGTTAGTATTTTTGGATACAACCCATACTTTGAGATGAAAGCAATACCCGATTTTCCTTACATGGATGTGGACTTACATAGTAATGAGTAATGAGAAATAAACTTATTTTCCAAAAAAATAGCATTGATTATATATGCTTACAGTTAAATGTTTATCCTAAGCCTAATATTGGGCTTATTTGAGACACCCAAATAAAGAGATTAAAATGCAAATTAATTTTTTTAGGATTAAAAAAAGTAGCATTATTCCTATACACCAGAAACTACAATGAGTATACCATATACATTCTATATACAAAAAGAGTTGATCACTTAACATTCAAAAGAATGCTTTCTTTCTTCACAGGGATTCACTACAAGAGTGCTTTAAACATCATGTCTAGCTAATATACTGTAAACTAGATATGACACTGGTGAACACATATTATGCATCTAACTTAACAATAAAATATTAATATATGCCCATTCTAGGTTCATGGAATAAAGATAGGAGAAATTTTTAGAGGAAATCAAAGGATATTTTTTCTGTTGTTTACAATCAGAGTAGTGTATTAAGGCTAAGGAAATATTGCTGTAGAGTTAGAGCAAAGAAGCCCTCTGGATTTGGCCTATTATTGAAAGAAAGATGCCATTTGACCTAATGAAATCAGAAATTGATTAAATGCAGTTCATCTAAGGGGAAAAATGGTCAGGGAGTTACTGCCAGGGTCAAGAGGAGACGGGGTGATCTAGTGCTTGAGTGCTGATAGGGTTAGATAGACTTTGAGAGTAGCTGATGCTACAAGATACATGGCAATGGACAGCCACAGGTCAAAGAGCGAGATCAACCCCTTGGATGGGAAGGAAGAGATTAATCAGAACATTCTTTGCTCAGCTTATAACTAAGTCTGCTTATCCGATGATTCATGGAGAACTGAATGTTTTGAAGAGTCTGTAATCTATGGGCCCCTGGAAAGTTGAATTGCTGCTAACTATCTTGGGAACACATGTCAGAACAATTGCTGTGGTCACACAGTGCCTTGGTGAAGCCCTGGAACCTTCATGAATAATACTGTTTTGACAAAGTAATTCAGATGCCTGATTATCAAGTGTGCATCTAATCTTTACTGGGTTATTTTTTTTTCTCATAATGTTCCAGCTTTGGCAATGTAAATGCCCTTTTAAAACTTTTTATTTTTTTTCTTCACCAAATTGGAATATGTTGAAATAAAGAACTCCCTTAACCTGTAAAAAATAATCAAGAAGAGAATTGACACTCACTGTTTCTCAGAATTGTCTGTCTTATAACTATAGTAAAATTATTTTTATTTTCACACTTTAGTTCAATAGTTTATTTCTCTCAGCTGGATATTGAATGAAACTGGTGCCAGGGTACCAATATTGATTTTAGTGGGAAAAAAAGAATCAGATAATTGACCATCTTACTTGAATCTGAAACTCACTAAAACACAATAACCCATAATATTCTACACAACTATTATGATTTTTTGTTGTGTCCAGGTAAGAGTTTCTCTTTTTTCAAAGATAGATATAATTTATTTGTGCAATTTTAATATTGTTTTCATTTTCTTGGCAGATGGCTTATTCATCTTATTACTTTCATGCATTGGCAAGATTAGGCTGTTTCATACAAAATTCTTAATAAGAAGAAACTTTAAAATATGTATTTATATGAGTCTCCATAACAGCCCTCACAATATGTTTCAAACAATTGCTAATTACATATCTATCCAAGAAACTAGCATGACTTTTCCATTTTGGATAATAATAAACATTTTAATAAATTTTCTTAATTATATAGTTATCAGAAAGGTCACAATAGTCATAAGAGAAAATATACTGGCTTTTGGAGATAAAGGAGGAAAACAGTGACTTAATGTTTTATATTTAAAGAGGTCTTGCTGCTGCCGCTAAGTCCCGTCAGTCGTGTCCGACTCTGTGCGACCCCAGAGACGGCAGCCCACCAGGCTCCCCCGTCCCTGGGATTCTCCAGGCAAGAACACTGGAGTGGGTTGCCATTTCCTTCTCCAATGCATGAAAGTGAAAAGTGAAAGTGAAGTTGCTCAGTCATGTCTGACTCAGCGACCCCATGGACTGTAGCCTACCAGGCTCCTCCGTCCATGGGGTTTTCCCGGCAAGAGTACCGGAGTGGGGTGCCATTGCCTTCTCCGAAAGAGGTCTTAATGTAACATATAAATAAAATTTGATCCTTCTTTTAAAATTTTAAAAACTGCAGTTTGAAAATATGTATATTCTTTTATTGAATTTTGAACATGAGTAATAATTGTCTGTGTGTATATGCTCCAGTTTTTAATTGTGAAACTTTCGGACATACAGAAAACGATAGCACCATGATTACTTCTATAGATACCACCTAGATTCTACAAATGTTAGAATTCGGGACAATGCCAGACTAATCTGTCATTATACATATTTCTTACATAGAACAGCTGAGGATTCACTTCCCCCGCCCATGCTGCAAAAACTTCCTCTCCAGTCCTCCTTCCTCTCATTTTCTCACTATTTCTTGCATTCCCTCCCTACCATCACTGGGGATTTTCAGGGTCCAGGAACCTCCTGGCCAAAGCCATTCTGAGAATCCTAATTATATTGGTGGAGCTGGTGCAAGGGTGAGGGAGGAGGAAAAAGGAAATCAGATGGAAAGCAATGCTACTTGGAAGGCAGATCTTATAGGGCCAGAGGTGCAACAAATTCAGAATGAATTGTTTACTAAAAACAACATTCAAAATGATTGCCTAAGATTCAAGTGTGCTTCTGTGGCCGGTATACGATTTTCTTTTGAAAATACGTTGAGGTCTAAGCAATCAGTTTAAAACTGGATTTTGAGAAAATAGTCTACTCACAGTTGTGGATGGCCAGTATTATAATCATGTAGATTAGTACAAAAATTAACTGCCTTCTTTATCACACTTGTTTTAACTTGGTGTGATCATTATTACTTTGCAGGGAAAATTTTAAACAAAGATATCACTAAAGTTTCACAAGCATTTAAATTTTCTAGACTGTATAAATATGTGAATCCAGTTCTTCTATTCTTATCTTTATTCCTGTAGCCTTGTACATACATTTTTATTACACATTGATAAGAAGCTGTGGAATTAGGAAATTCATATCTAAATACTTTTAGGATTTTACCCAGAACACTTTTGGTTTTTATGATACTTTCATCAAAGCACAGCTAAAAGGAAACCCATTTCCTTTTGATTCTATTACGTCTGATTTTATTCTTCTAACTTATGTTCATTTGGGGGTGCTTATTTATAATGCTAAATATCAATTTTTCATAAAATTTATTCAAGATTCCCATATATGGATTTTATAGCTCAGCAACTGACAAACCTGAAACATATTACTCCTTACACATAACCTAAAGGCAAAAATAATTTTAAAAAATTGGAAATACAGATGAGTGAAGCCAAGAATTTTAGTTAATGCTTTTAGGTATATCTATTAATGAAAAACAATAAATACATGATCAGTGAGTAAACTAGAGCTATGGATAAAGCAATGGTGAAATGTCTAGATGCTGAATCCTTTCCATCAACTGGGACTTCTTAATGACCTGCTCTTCTGGGGATAAAAGAATCAAGAGTATCTCTTGGCTCCCTTGTATGAGTTCCTGGTGTGTTGCTCCCAAGAATGTCCTGGCTGCCATTTTCACCTGGGGAGTGGCCAGGGGAAAGACCAGCTGTTCATATTTAGATTTTTGCAGCCATAACTCCTGTATACAGGTCTGACTCCTTTCCCCTATTTTCTCTACACTCAGAGAGACGATGTGAAGTATATATGCCCTGCTCCAATCTTTAATCAGACACCACCCTTGGCTCATGCCCTATTTTGGTGCCATCTGCTTGGGGACACAGAAGATAATAATAAGAGCTCCTACTTACTGAGTGCCTGCTGTGAACTAAGTATTTACATATCTAATTTCACATTCTCAGTCGATGCTGCAAGGATAGTATTAGATCCATTTTTATAGATCTAGAGAGTAAAGCTCAGAAAAGTTGAGAAAGCTCTCCAGGACTTTTTGGGTTTATATTTGAGGCCATCAGTGGAAGACAGTTCTCTTTCCTTGGAAAAATATGTTAGCATTTTCTTTGATTGATTCTCCACTTTCCATAACAGCCGTCCCTGGAGAGCAGTGCTCCCACTCTCATCCCATGCTGGTGTCCTGAATTTCCCACAGTGATTTGGCCCTCACATTGAATGTTCTGGCTTCTTGTCTGTTAGACTCAACTGATATCTTAAAATATCTGATTAGTACTTAATAGTGTTGGCAGGTTAGAATCATATTTTTAAAAGGAGAGTATATTTAAGCACTTAACTTTCTGAATTCACTCACTGAGAGTACATATTTTTCCCATGTTATACAGAGAAACTGGACAATGAAATGACCACCTGTTAGCTGCTAATGATGTTCACATGCCTTTAAAAAAAGTAATTCTGGCTTTATCTGTCTACAATCTTGGCGACAAAACTCGTGGGAACATCAAGGGCACAGGAAGCCAAAGGCAGCGAACTGACAGTAAAGTTTGTGCTTAGACTGCTAATAAGGAAGGAGATACTGTGAATCTCTAACTTCATATAATTATTTAATCTCAAGAGGGTGCTGTAAAACCAAATGCATGCTTTAAAAACCTAAGTTTGGGTGTTCAAATCTGGAACTAAGATCAGAGGGGTTTCATAGGGCCTATTTCTTCAGAAAATATTGTAAAAAGCATCAGATATAAAATATGCCAATCACTATTTCAAATGCCTAGCTAATTTGATATTGTATGGGTGGGTCAATCATTATGCCTTTCAAATGAAAATGAATATGTAAATACTGAATTAACTTAATTCAAAGTAATAGATGGATATTAACAGTATCCTACTGTGCAAAAAATAGATTAGTCTTAAAAAAGGCTTAAAACTATTAATATCTACCAAAATACAGAAAAGAAGCATTTTCTAAAATTAGGGCTAGTGTTAAAGATTAAATGACCCTTTTAGTTTAACAGTGAATTCAAAGTCCAAAGTCAACATCTGGTTTTAATTCTTTTGCTAATATGTTTTTGGGTCTCTATTTAAGTTTATTGATTTATATGGATATCATTTTTAATATTTCCATCCAAGTCCAAGGTTGATATAAACTAAGTGTACCTTTTATTTGTTCACTTCATTCTAGTTTTACTGCTAAAAGCCCTGAGTCTAATATTGGTTTCCTTGAGTTTGAAACTTGTCTCTGTAACTTGTCTTTGTACAAGTTGTTTTAATTTTCTGTGCCTTGGTTTCCTATCTATGCTATGCTATGCTAAGTCACTTCAGTTGTGTCCGATTCTGTGTGACCCCATAGATGGCAGCCCACCAGGCCTCCCCATCCCTGGGATTCTCCAGGCAAGAACACTGGAGTGGGTTGCCATTTCCTTCTTCAATGCATGAAAGTGAAAAGAGAAAGTGAAGTCGCTCAGTCATGTCCGACTCTTAGCGACCCCATGGACTGCAGCCTACCAGGCTCCTCCATCCGTGGGATTTTCCAGGCAAGAGTACTGGAGTGGGGTGCCATTGCAACGGTTAATAATAGTACCTATGTCATTTGGTTACTGGAGGATTAAGTAAATCAGTGTAACACATGCACTTACAACAATGCCTGGATAGTAAGTACTGCTGCTGCTGCTGCTACTAAGTCGCTTCAGTCGTGTCTGACTATGTGCAACCCTACGGACAGCAGCCCACCAGGCTTCTTTGCCCATAGGATTTTCTAGGCAAGAATACTGGAGTGGGTTGCCATTTCCTTCTCTTTTTATACCTACTAAAAAATGTTTATGCAGTTAACATTAGCTACGTACTCACAATCGAATTCTAATTCTAAAATCTTGTGTCTGTACCCATATTAAGTCAAGAAGGACAATGAACAAGAAATAAAGAGAAATCCTCAGATGAGATAATATCAAACTGTACCATCATATGGAAAAATTTTTTAAATGGCACTGCTTATTTTCCACAAATAATTTAATTTTAATGCACCATAGAGTCTAAGACATTAACATTGATAATTTTAAGTTCTAACTTAACACAACTGGCTAACCAAATATGTACCAATGGATATTGAAATTATGGCATGGTTCTCTGAATCATGACAATTTTGAGAGTGCTCTTCCTCAAAGTTATCATGCTATTTCTAGACTCATACTCATAACAATTTAGATTTAGAAGATATATTATCATATGTAACTAACCTCCCTCTATTTTGTCATGTGGGGGAGTGTACATGTATATTTATGTGTGTGTATGTGTGTGTATATATATATATATTATTCTCTGATGCACACAAATATATGTATATACATATAGGTCGTCCAGCATATTTACTTGTGTACACATGAGTGAGTGAATGACTGACAGTCGCTCAGTCATGTCCGACTTTCTGCAACCCCATGGATATACAATCCATGGAATTCTCCAGGCCAGAATACTGGAGTGGGTAACCATTCCCTTCTCCAAGGGATCTTCCCAACCCAGGGATCGAACCCAGGTCTCCAGCATTGCAGGAGGATTCTTTACTGTCTGAGCCACCAGGGAAGCCCAAGAATACTGGAGTAGGTAGCTTATCCCTTCTCCAGGAGATCGTCCTGATCCAGGGATGGAACTGGGGTCTCCTGTATTGCAGGCAGATTCTTTACCAGCTGAGCTACAAGGGAAGGCCCTGTACACATGTAGATATGCAAATACACATGTACACGTGTAGATATGCAAATATTCTGTAATCAGCCTTTCTCTTCTTACTGAGTTGTCCTTAAGTTCAAAAAGCTAGAATATAATTACAAGATATAATCTGATCTTTAGTCAGATGGAAATGGCAGAAAAACTGGTGATTCAGAAGACTGAATGTATGTAGATAGATGATCCCAGAAAAGTACTATAATTTATGAGACTCTGATTCTAGAGATATCTACTTGTTCTTTCAGGGAGTTGAGATTCAAATAAACTCTGTGAGATATGCACAACACCTTTCCATAACCCTCTTTATTGAGGAAGAAACAGGGTGAAAACATAGAAGACTCTTGAGAGTCTCTTGGAAAGCAAGGCGATCAAACCAGTCAATCCTAAAGGAAATTAGTCCTGAATTCTAACTCATAGGACTGATGCTGGGAAGCTGAAGGTCCAACACTTTGGCCACCAAAAGATCCTGATGCTGGGAAATATTGAAGGCAGGAGGAAAAGGGCATGACAGAATATGAGATGGTTGGATGGCATCACTGACTCAATGAACATGAGTTTGAGCAAACTCCAGGAGATAGTGAAGGACAGGGAAGCCTGACATTCTGCAGTCCATGAGGTCACAAAGTTGGACACAACATAGTGACTGAACAACCACAACAAAATGCGTGAAAAAGATTAACAGTTATGTTAAGGTCACTATATAAGTGAACAGACTGGTCCTTTTCACTTCAAATTCTTTTTTTTTTTTTTTTTTTTAGAAAATCAGACCTAAGTGTGACCTTGGAGGATATCTAGTCCACATTACACATTTCTAAATCTTTCTGGTGGTTGAAACAAATGGAAAGTTGCATAGCCTGTTGGTTTATGTCAGATCACTCATATATCTTTTAATGTATGAAAATCAAATAGTCAGCATACCAAGGTTTGGAGACGCTTGACATTTCCCACTCTCGAAATCAATCACCAATCTGAACGCCATGGTTATTACTTAGATTCAGAAGTTTGCTGTAAGCAGAGACCATGACCTTGAAACAATTATTTTCTCAAAAGGCATTACCAACAATGATGTGAGCAAAGCACTCAGACTGTCCTCAAGTGCGTGAATTCCTGGCTAAAGAAATGACTATTAATCGTCCATGAGTAGCATCAGTTTGGTTCAAATCTCATTTCACTGTATCTACATTTCATAAGCACTAAGTTTAAACAAAGCTAAAATGAGCTAGTAAAAAAAAATACTTACTTAAAGATTTTCTGTGCTCTGGTTTCTGTTCTTTTATATCACTGTCATAGTGACTTAGTAGTTCAGTACTGGAGGATCTCTGGATTTTAAATAATTCGAGGTTTCTTGAATGACTACTTGGATCCTTTGGCTGGAAATAACAAGTAGATGGAACAATTTTACATAGAAGAAAAAAATTCACTAAATAGTTCTGTGATCTATTTTGATGTTAGATTAACAAGAAGTTTGTAATAAGATAATTATTTTGAAATAGTGCCCCTATGCTAAGCTTAATTTTCAAATTGTAAATGATATATATGTATATATATAATATTACCTATTAAATGCTGTTCATAGCCTAAGCACCCCATGCATTAATTCAATTACTCATCACAGATATCCCATGAGGTAGGTATTTTATTATCTTTATTTTCCAGACAAGATGACTGAAGCCAAAAGAGATAAACAATTTGCCTAAGGCCACACAGCTAGAAAAATCAGATTCAAACTTTCAAACTCAGACAGTTTTACTCCAGAGTTTGCTCATAATGATAAAAAATGCGCGCGCGCGTGTGTGTGTGTGTGTGTGTGTGTGTGTACACATGTGTGCCTGGATAAGGGAACTATAATGATAGTGGGAAAAAACTTACTTGCTATTTTATTTTTTAAAGTTTTGATCCCAAAATAATACAACGGAAGTGTGTGATTAAATCACAATGAAATCACAGAAATATTATTATTTTTATACCTTATTAAAAGCTCTCAAGAATATTTTCTTGTCAAGATTTTGCAAACACCAGTGTCCTAAATAAGACGTTTGGTTGAGAAACAGTATAAAATGAGTAGTTTTAAATTATTTGACTCTTTTAGGAACATACTTTAAACTTGTGATTTAGGGTAATTTCATGAAGTTCTAGATATGTAATTTTCACGAGAACAATCTTGCTTAGCTGGAAGAACAATGAAAATCAATACAAAGGATTATTTTACTAGTATTATAACAGTGAGTATGGGCTTAAATACACTGATATTTATTTCAAGAGTATGTATTACAGATTGCATAAACCAAAAATGTGAAAATTTAGTAGTTATTAAGTTCTTGTTTGCTTTATAGAGCCTTCACTAAATCAATGTCTATGTTATTTCAGAAAAAGAAATGAATGTATTGTATTTTTAAAGAGAGAAATAAAATGTCATTTAATTTCAAAAATCCTGTATTCATTGCCTTCTCCGAAAATGGCATTAGTGTACTGTTTAAATTAAAATAACTTAATAACTCTAAATTCATAGGATCTACTTAAATTTATGTGTATAATATGCTTAAGCAATAGGTTTAAAAGAGTACATTCTAATTAATAAAGCTAAAGCCAAAACAAATACATACCAATCTGTCAATTGCATTTTTGATAGCATGGAACCAATCCAATATGATGAAGTCAATATCTGACTGCAGAAGGAACTCATTTCCTGATAAAGTTGTGATCTAAAAAAAAAAAAAAGATCAACAGGTGAGCAAACCATATAAAATGATCTACTACATTTAAAAATATGTGCTTAAAAAAAACACACTTTAATACTCTGAGATATTTTCTTGTATTCCAGTAATTGTCTTTCTGGGAACTGGGAGACTAGGATCATTTTGAACTCCTCTCTACAAACCATTTCTTCATGTCATAACAAATACATTATCGTTTCAATAATAGAACGATTGACTCAGAGTAGGTCTAAAGCTGAATTACTCCAACTCATGGAAAAGCAAGTCAGGAAGTTCAGAATAATGCAGACAGTATCCACTTAAGTCAGAATCTCAGAAAAATGCACCCGAGTGTGTCAGAATTCATTCTGCATGTTTGGCTCTTTCCTGTTTGTCTTTTTCAAATCTAATAGTATTCTCTATATTTGATTTCCTTTTATGGAGTGTACTAAAACAGATTATTTACCAAAGAGACTAATGCAGACTTTTCTAAAAGGTCATTCTAATGAGTAACATTTGGCTATTTCTACTTTCTTATCAAAAAGATCTATATGAAAGTAATAAAGACCAATTTCCCCACAAAGAGAGTACATAAGAATATAAGTTCATTTATATATTTGGACCTCTCATGGATAGTATGTATCAGAAGAACATTCCTGTTTCAGATACTTAGGGCTGTTAAGTAGTTGGCAATATTTAGCGTACAACTATAAGTTTTTCATCAAAGGGAACTCTTTTCCCCCTGGAATTGTTAGAGAAGAATGAGACCCTATAGAAAACTTGATTTCGCACATAAAGGACTACTTAGAGAAGAATTTGATTAGAGAAGGTGTGGACATGCTCTTTGTTTTAAGCTTTCAATCTGAACCGTGAAGTTTTTCCCTTTGTATTATTGACTTTTTTGTTTCACCAAGAGGATGAACATTTCCTAACTACTGTCACGCATCAAGCAAGGCTTCAGAGGTTTAGAGGACAGACATTTCAAAATACTCAATCAGGAGTTAGTCACCTCTTCTCAGTCTTACTTACTCTAAATGGGAGGTAAGTGCCGAAATATTGCACAAATTCAGAAAATCACAAATTGTGGTATAAAATGCCTCTGTAATTCTATCATTAAAGTGACAATTACCCAAAATAGCTCAGTCTGAAGTTTCAGTGATTCTTATGGTAACATTTAATGACAACAATCCTGAAGTCTTAAAGAAATCTTTGTTTACACAATACAGATATATTCATTTGCACTGATATTTAGGAAAAATTATTTAGAGATGCAACATTACTCAGTGCTGCAATATAATCATTCTTGAGTGAGTTTGATCCCAACTTTTTACAACAGTCAGAAAAGGAAGTATACAAAGTACATGCAATTAAGAGATGTGAAAGATTAGAAAATAAAAGGGAACTTAATTACCCACACTCGAATTTGACAGATTACCAGGGCCTATCACTTTCTTCTTCTTTTTTTTTTTTTTTTTTTAATAAAATTGCATGTAAGATTCAGGATAGCTCAAAATAGCCTCCAAATAGTCCTCTGTTTTATGTATCTTGTAAAAGACAGTTAAGCTGATGTTTGCTTAATTATCTGGACACCCTTGCAATGTTCTTTACTTATATAAAGTTCCAAATATTTACTTTAAAGTGTTGCCACAGAAATAGTAATCTAAAAATATAAGGTCACTTCTAACTAACCCAAGAAAACTATTAATGTCCTTGACCTCTACCTTCATCCTAATCTGAATATAAATATTTTGATTATGAATGTATTACATAATGTTAAAATTTGCTAACATACACACAGAAATATGAATTAGCCCAAATGCAGTGTACAACCTATTTTTCTGCCATTATAAATAAACTATTATCAAAATTATAAAAAGGAACACTTTCAAAGTGCTAGAAACAAGCATAATTAGATTTACCATATTCTGAGGGTTTAGGAAAGAGCCAACAAGTTTCAATTTTCAGGCTAGTAAATTCAAATAGTGATTAAATATGAGTACTTCAGCAATGCATTTGCATTTTGGGTACGTGCTATGCAATGCAAAGGGAATCTTTACTGCTAACACAATGAAAAGCAAAATGTATCTTAAAAGTTTCTTTGTCCAAATTTATTACTGCATTATTTGTACATAATCAGTGATTTATGAATTCATTTGGGAAAGCTGGACCAGGGAACTATGTGAATGCAATTCATTTAAAGCATACTATTAGAAAGATACAGTTGCATCCTCTCTTCTGTCTTCCCACTAATCTTTCAAGTTACTAGGCAGTCTGGAGAAGTCTGCTACTGCTCTCTACAGTTTGAATGCATCCACTTCTTAATTACAGTCAGTAATTGACTTTGTTCTGTTCCATTCCAGTCACTCATAGGAAAGCGGTTTCAAAGTCTTTGGCTGGTAAAACACATTGAATTCAGGTTTCTCAATCTATTTTTTTTTTTTTTTAACATTACCTCTGTAGTTCTGATAAATACTTTGCCAAATTATATTTGCACTTTGAACAATCAAATTGTCAATGCTCCTAAGAAAAAGATATCAGTAAATGTTAATTTTGACTAAACCTTTTAATTGAATCTCTCCTGATGACACTACAGAGTGACATAGAGCTGATAACAATATATTAAGTCAGGCTAATATATTCTTTCTATATCATGTATGGTCTCAGTGACAGATGCTGGGACAAGGTAGATGAAGGAAGAATTTACAGAAAAGATGGTTTAGGCATGAGCTGCTGGTCTCCACTTCACTTCAAAGCCTACTTTAGAAAAGGGCCTCTTGAAATCCCTTATCTCCACCAAGTTGTATTTTGAAGGTATATATCTTGGCACCAAAGACATCTCAATGAAATTTTCTAGTGTTGTTAAGAATAGATGCATTTAAATACCTGTCAGGACATTTGCCTGAAACTTTTCTCACTAAATAGTGACCATCTGAATTTTTGCTGGTAAATGAATGTGCACCTAAACAGCCTTGTAAGCATATCCACTGGGCATCATGCAGAAGAGACAACATTCCTCAAGACTTTGGTATTAATTCAACAATAGTTTCCCCTTGGGCTAGGAACATAGCTCCATTTGTGTCCTTGTTTTGGTTCCTCTGAAGATGGAGGCAGGTATAACCCAGTTCCAAACTCTACTGATTAAAGACAATGAGAGAAGAATGTTTTTTAAGCTCTAATTAACAATTGGGACATTGTTACACAAACTTAAAACTGCTTAAAGGACTTTTAATGAGAAGTGCTTATGCTTAAATATTGCCCTTTTCAATTCTGTCAATTAAATTGTTCCTGTACATTCTGTGCATTGCTCCAATGCATTCTGGCAGTTAGTCTTTCCCCTGTTAGATGCTAATTTAAATGAGGAATTAATATGTAGGACTGTATTTATATAATTAAAAATTTCCACACTTTGGTTTACCAGAATAAAAACAAAATATTTTCAGAACTTAATGTTTTTCTGATTCAGTTCAGTCACTGAGTCATGTCTGACTCTTTGTGACCCCAAGGACTGTGGCACTCCAGGCCTCCCTGTCCATCACCAACTCCTGAAGTTTACTCAAACTCATGTCCTTTGAGTTGGTGATGCCATCCAACCATCTCATCCTCTGTCATCCCCTTAATTTCATGGCTGCAGCACTGGAGCATTGACTGTGTGGCACTGGAGCGACTGTGAGGAGACACCCCATGTCCAAGGACAGAGAAGCCCCAGCAAGACAGTAGGTGCTGGAGTGGCGGCTGTGCAGCGCTAGAGTGATTTTGAGGAGATATCCCATGTCCAGGGGTAAAGGAGAACCCCCAGCAAAATGGTAGGAGGGGTGAAATCACGTTTAGAATCAAACCACATACCTGCCAGAAACGCTCAGAGGGCTCAAGTAAACCTTGTGTGCACCAGGACCCAGAGACGCCACAGAGACTGAGCCAGAGCTGTGCTTCAGTGTCTCC
This sequence comes from Tragelaphus eurycerus, assembly GCA_935064755.1. Taxonomy (NCBI): domain Eukaryota; kingdom Metazoa; phylum Chordata; class Mammalia; order Artiodactyla; family Bovidae; genus Tragelaphus; species Tragelaphus eurycerus. The sequence continues at coordinate 2,371,936 of CAKXYN010000132.1, read as the reverse complement.
TGAGGAGGTACGGTCAGCAATACCTCTTTGGGAGGAATGCCGTAGGGGCAGGGGCTCTGGGTGCAGCAGACCCAAAGTATGGCATAAGCCCTCTTGGAGGAGGTCGCCATTAACACCACCATAGCGCTGCCAGAATTACACAGGACTGGGGAAACACACTCTTGGAGGGCACAAACAGCACTGTTTGCACCAGGACCCAGGAGAAAGGAGCAGTGACCCCATAAGAGACTGACCCAGACTTGCCCATGGGTGTCCAGGAGTCTCTGGCGGAGGCATGGGTTGGTGGTGGCCTGTTGCAGGGTTAGGGCCACTAAGTACAGCAGTACCTGCAAGGGACTTTTTGAGGGAGGTCGCCATTATCCTCATTACTTCCACCATAGTTTAGTGAAGTTGCTCAGTCATGTCCAACTCTTTGTAACCACTTGGACTGTAGCCCACCAGGCTCCTCTGTCTGTGGGGTTTTCCAGGCAAGAGTACTGGAGTGGGGTGCCATTTCCTTCTCCAGGAGATCTTCCCAACCCATGGACTGAACCCAGGTCTCCCACACTGTACACAGAGCTTTACAGTCAGAGCCACCAGGGAAGTCATAGTTTCAGTTCAGTTCAGTTTAGTCTCTCAGTCGTGTCAGACTCTTTGCCACCCCATGAATCGCAGCACGCCAGGCCTCCCTGTCCATCACCAACTCCCGGACTTCACTCGGACTCACGTCCATCGAGTCAGTGATGCCATCCAGCCATCTCATCCTCTGTCGCCCCTTCTCCTCCTGCCCCCAATCCCTCCCACCATCAGAGTCTTCTCCAATGAGTCAACACCTTGCACAAGGTGGCCAAAGTACTGGAGTTTCAGCTTTAGCATCATTCCTTCCAAAGAAATCCCAGGGCTGATCTCCTTCAGAATGGACTGGTTGGATCTCCTTGCAGTCCAAGGGACTCTCAAGAGTCCTCTCCAACACCACAGTTCAAAGGCATGAATTTTTCAGAACTCAGCCTTCTTCACAGTCCAAATCTCACATCCATATGTGACCACAAGGAAAACCATAACCTTGACTAGACGAAGCTTTGTTGGCAAAGTAATGTCTGCTTTTGAATATGCTATCTAGGTTGGTCATAACTTTTCTTCCAAGGAGTAAGCGTCTCTTAATTTCATGGCTGCAGTCACCATCTGCAGTGATTTTGGAGCCCACAGAAATAAAGTCTGACACTGTTTCTACTGTTTCCCCATCTATTTCCCATGTAGTGATGGTACCAGATGCCATGATCTTCGTTTTCTGAATGTTGAGCTTTAAGCCAACCTTTTCACTCTCCTCTTTCATTTCATCAAGAGGCTTTTTAGCTCCTCTTCACTTTCTGCTATAAGGGTGGTGTCATCTGCATATCTGAGGTTATTGATATTTCTCCCAGCAATCTGGATTCCAGCTTGTGTTTCTTCCAGTCCAGCGTTTCTCATGATGTACTCTGCATATAAGTTAAATAAACAGGGTGACAATATACACCCTTGACATACTCCTTTTCCTATTTGGAACCAGTCTGTTGTTCCATGTCCAGTTCTAACTGTTGCTTCCTGACCTGCATACAAATTTCTCAAGAGGCAGATCAGGTGGTCTGATATTCCCATCTCTTTCAGAATTTTCCACAGTTGATTGTGATCCACACAGTCAAAGGCTTTAGCATAGTCAATAAAGCAGAAATAGATGTTTTTCTGGAACTCTCTTGCTTTTTCAATGATCCAGCGGATGTTGGCAATTTGATCTCTGGTTCCTCTGCCTTTTCTAAAACCAGCTTGAACATCAGGAAGTTCACAGTTCACGTATCGCTGAAGCCTGGCTTGGAGAATTTTGAGCATTACTTTACTAGCATGTGAGATGAGTGTGCAGTAGTTTGAGCATTCTTTGGCATTGCCTTTCTTTGGGATTGGAATGAAAACTGACCTTTTCCAGTCCTGTGGCCACTGCTGAGATTTCCAAATTTGCTGGCATATTGAGTGCAGCACTTTCACAGCATCATCTTTTAGGATTTGGAATAGCTCATCTGGAATTCCATCACCTCCACTAGCTTTGTTCATAGTGATGCTTTCTAAGGCCTGCTTGACTTCACATTCCAGGATGTCTGGCTCTAGGTCAGTGATCACACCATCGTGATTATCTGGGTCATGAAGATCTTTTTTGTTTAGTTCTTTTGTGTATTCTTGCCACCTCTTCTTAATATCTTCTGCTTCTGTTAGGTCCACACCATCTCTGTCCTTTATTGTGCCCATCTTTGCATGAAATGTTCCCGTTGTATCTCTAATTCTCTTGAAGAGCTCTCTAGTCTTTCCCATTCTGTTGTTTTCCTCTATTTCTTTGCATTGATTGCTGAAGAAGGCTTTCTTATCTCTTCTTGCTATTCTTTGGAACTCTGCATTCAGATGCTTATATCTTTCCTTTTCTCCTTTGCTTTTTGCTTCTCTTCTTTTCACAGCTATTTGTAAGGCCTCCCCAGACAGCCATTTTGCTTTTTTGCATTTCTTTTCCATGTGGATGGTCTTGATCTCTGTCTCCTGTACAATGTCACGAATCTCATTCCATAGTTCATCAGGCACTCTATCAGATCTAGGCCCTTAAATCTATTTCTCACTTCCACTGTATAATCATAAGGGATTTGATTTAGGTCATACCTGTACGGTCTAGTAGTTTTCCCTACTTTCTTCAATTTAAGTCTGAATTTGGCAATAAGGAGTTCATGGTCTGAGCCACAGTCAGCTCCTGGTCTTGTTTTTGCTGATTGTATAGAGCTTCTCCATCTTTGGCTGCAAAGAATATAATCAATCTGATTTCGGTGTTGACCATCTGGTGATATCCATGTGTAGTTTTCTCTTGTGTTGTTGGAAGAGAGTGTTTGTTATGATCAGTGCATTTTCTTGGCAAAACTCTATTAGTTTTTGCCCTGCTTCATTCTGTATTCCAAGGCCAAATTTGCCTGCTACTCCAGGTGTTTCTTGACTTCCTACTTTTGCATTCCAGTCCCCTATAATGAAAAGGACATCTAAAAGGTCTTGTAGGTCTTCATAGAACCGTTCAACTTCAGCTTCTTCAGCATTACTGGTTGGGGCATAGGCTTGGATTACTGTGATATTGAACGGTTTGCCTTGGAAACGAACAGAGATCATTCTGTCGTTTTTGAGATTGCATCCAAGTACTGCATTTCGGACTCTTTTGTTGACCATGATGGCTACTCCATTTCTTCTAAGGGATTCCTGCCCACAGTAGTAGATATAATGGTCATCTGAGTTAAATTCACCCATTCTAGTCCATTTGAGCTCGCCGATTCCTAGAATTCACTCCTCGACATTCACTCTGGCCATCTCTTGTTTGACCACTTCCAATTTGCCTTGATTCATGGACCTGACATTCCAGGTTCCTATGCAATATTGCTTTTTACAACATTGGACCTTGCTTCTATCACCACTCACATCTACAGGTGAGTATTGTTTTTGCTTTGGCTCCATCCCTTCATTCTTTCTGGAGTTACTTCTCCACTGATCTCCAGTAGCATACTGGGCACCTACTGATCTGTGGAGTTCCTCTTTCAGTATCCTATCATTTTGTCTTTTCATACTGTTCATGGGATTCTCAAGGCAAGACTACTGAAGTGGTTTGCCATTCCCTTCTCCAGTGGACCACATTCTGTCAGATCTCTCCACCAATAGTTTGACCCCAGTGGGGAAGGCAATGGCACTCCACCCCAGTACTTTTGCCTGGAAAATCCCATGGACGGAGGATCCTGGTAGGCTCCAGTCCATGGGGTCGCTAAGAGTCGGACACGACTGAGCGACTTCACTTTCACTTTTCACTTTCATGCATTGGAGAAGGAAATGGCAACCCACTCCAGTGTTCTTGCCTGGAGAATCCCAGGGACTGGGGAGCCTGGTGAGCTTTCGTCTATGGGGTCGCACAGAGTCGGACACGACTGAAGCGACTTAGCAGCAGTAGCAGCAAATAGCAGGGAGGGAACACAGCCCCACCCATCAACAGAAAATTGGATTAAAGATTTACTGAGCATGGCCCCGCCCATCAGAACAAGACCCAGTTTCCTCCTCTGTCAGTCTCTCCCATCAGGAAGCTTCCATACACCTTTTATCCTCCATCCAAGGGCAGACAGACTGAAAACCACAATCACAGAAAATTGACCAATCTGATCACATGGATCACAGCCTTGTCTAACTCAATGAAACTATGAGCCATGCCGTATAGGGCCACCCAAGATGGACGGGTCATGGTGGAGGGTTCTGACAAAACGTGGTCCACTGGAGAAGGGAATGGTGAACCACTTCAGTATTCTTGTCTTGAGAGCCCCATGAATTATAAATTATAAATTATAATGCTTTTTGATTATAAAGCATTAAATTTACCTTGGAGAATTTAGAAAAATTAAAGATAATGAAAACACAAATTAAAACTATTCATAGTTCCACAGAGTAAACATTATAGAAAATTTAACTTAGTTAGTAACCAAATGTACATGATAATAATTGATGAAAAAATTTATAGAAAGATAACTCATCAACAAAATACAGTAAAATATCATCAGCTGCTTCCATTTCAGATGACTTCAAATGAATGTTGGGAGACTATCAAAGGTGCAAGAGTAAATGAGTAATGTATGTTCCCCTTTTTTAGTAGTAACTTTCCTACTGCAGAATAAATCCCCCAAAGAATCCTTAGTTCACGAGAATTAGAGGATGTGTTTCTCACTGAACATCCCCCTAAGCAACAACAAGGACTGATTAAACATCTATTAAGTGAATGGCACATTGTTAGAAGCTAAGGATACACAAGCTCCACCCTCAAGAGCTCACAATCTGTTCAGACAGATAGGACATAAAAGTATAGAGATAAATAACAATAGAAATAGCTTATACTAAGTCCCAATGTGAGTGGAACAATGTTCATGTCAACATTTCCCAGGAGGGAATAATTACTGCAGACACATTTACATCATGGAATTATCCATAAGCTGTTGGTCATGATAAGTTATTCTTTAAGGTTGATTGTATCAGAACTTTAGTATATTAAGGATATGAGTACTACCACTTGGTATGCAAAGTGATATCAGTTTTAATGATCTCAAAGCACATAATAAACATTTTTCAAATGCAGCTTTCTTCCACTATCATAAAGTAATTTTGCAAATGAAGAAAATGAAGCAAACGAGGAAAATGAAAATGCCATTCTATCCAATTGGCATCATTTTAAATGACTGAATCAAGAGATTACAAAGATCTTGATTTCTAGTTCACTAGTCTTCAGCAAACTGTTGTATACCATCAAGGACTCTGTGCAAATGAGAAAAGGACCATAAAGATTTGGTTTCAGTTGTGAAATGCAGACTACAGACCTTAGATTAAAGTTGCTTGTTTCTTTACTGTCATGTTAAAGATAGCACAATTTTAAAAGATCCACCAATATTCTACTCAGATGCTTTCTTTTTTTCTCTCAAGGACAACCACTATCCTACTATGAAAGTGCATTGCCCGTGTGCTCAGTGGTGTCCAACTCTTTTGACACTCCACTGACTGTAGCCTGCCAGGCTCCTCTGTCCATGGGATTCTCCAGGCAAGAATACTAGAGTTGGTTGTCTTCCTTCTCCAAGGGATCTTCCCAACCCAGGGATGAACCTGCTTCTCCTGTACTGTTAAGTGCATTCTTACAACTGGGCCACCAGGGAAGCCCAAAACATAATTGGGTTATCCAATAAACTCCTTGACATCCTAGAAAAGACTAAAACAATCCTATGTTTGAACTAAATGTCTTTCACATTTTGCTTAGGATCAAATCTGATTGTGAGCCTAAGGAGGGTTTACTCCATGTTAATAAAGTTGAAACTGTATATAGGAAATGCATTCTAAAGTATTCCAGATATACAAAGAGTTTTGAAAAATGTTAAATGATATGGCTACCTACAAATAGGTAGATTACCCATTTAAGAGGAATAGAATTTAATTATGTCAAGTATAATAAATTCATTTGAAGTGAAAATAAATTATTTTTTGTTAATTTTGGTTGTATCCTTAATTCTAACAGCATAAGAAATACATATACCTTGGTCACATCATAGTGAAATTGAAGTAACTAAATGGAAGTAACAATGACTTTTAAAAAACCCTCAGATTAGTGTGGTTTTTTTTTTTTTTTTTTTTCATCTTGCATTACATTCCACATTTGGTATGGAGGTTGTCATGGTTATACTTATAGTTAAATTACTTGGTCTCAAAGGTGTTTATGACCACTCAAGAAATTACATTATCAAGCTGCATGTCTGTCTCAAATTACAGTCTGGTTTGAGTAACTCCTAAGATTTTTCTTAACATGTCGAGCAAAGTTAACACAAAACAAAGGGTAAAATATCATTTAGAAGTAAAAGGTCTTCCATTTGTCTTTCCAAAAATGTTACTTGTTAAAACATTTTGTGAGAAAGTATCTGCCTTGTGTTCCCAATGTTGCTAGATGTTAAGTAAATATATGCTGATTATAAAAAAAAAAGTTGCTTTGGCAACTCTCTTATTAAAATGCATTTGTAACCCCCATCTGTCATGAAAGTTTTGAAAAGTTTGTTTACTTTGGATAGCAGCCTTATCCAGGGTTGCCCCAGCAAACAATGATAGCAGTCTTCAGAAGTCGTGTGAGGAACAAGCCACTAGGGATCCATTTTTGTTTTAATTGGCACACACAAACACTTTTCTGGTCTGTCAAGAAGATCAAACTAATATGCATGGAGGGTGTTATATTCACAGCTTTGGGGACCAGTAAAGCTCCCTTTATTTAAGTAATTTAAATGATAGACTGCAAAAACTTTGCAAGTCAGAAAAATGCTTTATACTTTCTTAGGGAATATTTGTTTTAAGCAACGGAAAATGTTCTACATATCTAAAGATGTTGAACCTTATGTTATAATTGCCCTGTTTCTTCTGACTCTGAGAAATGTTCTAAAATCCACATGCTACTAAGTAAGCCTGGTCATCAATGGATCCTGCATTTCCACAACTGCCCCTGTGTTAACAAATGTGTGTTCACTGGTTTCCAGATGTTTATTGGTTACGTTTTCAATGTGTTTGGGGTTGATTGATTTGCATGTCCGTTTACTGGAACCCTCAGCAGTGTCATCATATAAAAATAAGCTGCTCATGTAAGCAATTTCTTTTATAATAGAAAGTAAACAAATGTTGGGCAATATATACAACAGATCTTAAGTGTGTTCCAAAATCTAAGGTTTAAGGCCAAACTTTCAAGAAACAGTGCTTTTAAACTGAAATTGAGCTGTACCACTGATACCCAAATAATTTGGTCCATGCATTCTTGCAATACAGATTTATTTGTTCTGAATAATAAAACTGGTTCTACAGTGAACATTCACACTGAGTCATTTGCCCATTCTACCTTTCTGTTTATTAATGAAATACCCAAACCCAAATAAAGAAAAGAAAAAAAAAAAAAAAAACTTGTGTTCATTCTTTTGTCTGTAATAAAATATTTTAACACTGACAGTCTTCTCAATATTCATGAAAGAATACTAGCCAAGTAATTAGTAGATAGTTTAGCAGTTTCTACAGTTTTGCAGTCAGCTACACCAAAAGTTTTGCCTGTGGTGCTCATATGAAAAACGACTGAAAAAGTGACTAATCGAAGCAGTTGGTGTATAAAGATATCAGCTTAGAGTTTTATTGCTGTTAACGTTAATTTTTAAACTTGGGGGGAATAACTGCCTCTAGATAAACGCATCATCTCAGGGCTCCTGTTTGCTGGTACCCATCACTCAATTAATCACTGCCAAAAGCACATCAGCTTGTAGCATGATCTATGTTCACTGTGCAAAATTACTCATTTAGTCACATGACTAATGAGTCACTTGGGCATTTGCTGCCCCCACCATTTCCTAATTGGAATGGTTTTTACTATTTCTGTATTTATTTAAGCAATGCCCAATGTAAAGATTTTTAACAAATATAAAAGTATAACTTAAACACAACATTTCCCTTTCCCAAGGCATACTGGATGGTTGCCTATCTTTCAATTTTTTTTTTTTGACTCTTGGATAAACATTATATATGTGTTTATATTTTAATGAAAATGTCATGTATACTGAAGTATAATTTTAATGCATTTATCTGTACTCCCATCATCTTTCACATGGTTTTAAGAGCTTTTGTCTCTCTACAATTTCATGTTTCCCCTTCCAATCCATGTTCTATACTGTAGTCATAGTGATCTCTCTGAAATTTGGATCTCATCATCCCATTTCTCTTGAAATAGAAAATGGCAACATATTCCAGTATTCTTGCACAGAAAATCCCATGGACAGAGAAGACTGGTGGGCTACAGTCCCAAATAACCAATTCCTCTACCTGATAATCTGAGATTCCCCACAGCTGTTACACTGCAGTGTAAATCCTTTCATTCGGGCTGCCAGACCCTGTGTGCTCTGCCACCTACTTGCTCTGGAGCCCCTGTTCCACATTTTCCTCCGCATCTCTATAATCCAGCCATACTGATATTTTTCCTTGTCTAGCTGTTCCATACTAATTCTCATTTCTTCCCTCAGAACCCTCTGCAGAACCCTCTATGATATTATTCAAATCAATTTAGATGTCATCTTTTCAGGAAAGGGTTCTCTGAAATAGATGTTCCTGCTACATGCTCCTATGAATCCTGTTTCATCATAGCCCCAAATGGTCTGCATTGCAATTCCCTACTGATTTCTCTGTTCCCTCCACTACACTGTAATCACTTAGAAGCCAAGAGCAATTGTCTACCCAGTGTGTAGCCATACAACCCACAACCAAGGGGCACTAAGTAAATAGCATATAGGTAAACTTTATCAACCTTATACATTTCAGTGACTGCATTATATCCTATTGTTAGATATGCCATCACATTTAACTCATCCTCAATTTTGATAAAATTTTGTAAGTTACAATACCATTATGTACTTTCAAGCAATGTGTAAGTGCTTATTTTGAGATCTACTGCTACTGCTGCTGCTAAGTCACTTCAGACGTATCCGACTCAGTGTGACCTCATAGACGGCAGCCCACCAGGCTCCCCCATCCCTGGGATTCTCCAGGCAAGAATACTGGAGTGGGTTGCCATTTCCTTCTCCAATGCATGAAAGTGAAAAGTCAAAGTGAAGTCGCTCAGTCGTGTCCAACCCTCAGCGACCCCATGGACTGCAGCCCACCAGGCTCCTCCGTCCATGGGATTTTCCAGGCAAGAGTACTGGAGTGGGGTGCCATTGCTTTCTCCGTGAGATCTACTGATGACACCTTTTTATCAGAGTAGAGTAGGCAATCCATTTTGAAGATTGGGAGCAACACGCTGACACTCTTTTCCCATCAGTCAACAAGCCCTAGACTTCAGACAAAAGGACTAAATATGGAGGGAATCAGGGAGCACTAAGAGTGGTTCTGTATTTAAATGCATATTGCTAGAGTAGAATGTTCTTGATTATATTCCAAAGCATGTGTTTTGCAGGGGTAATCTATACTAGAGTATCCATGAATCTCACCCTATGTAGTGATCTTTCTAATAGAGTGTTGACAATATGGGAAATTGGACACAGTTTAAGATTTTCAAGAGTTAATGCTAAGGTCAATGGGTCAAGTTTTTAGAGAACCTCAATGATGCAAAGTTGCTGGTCTTGCAGCCATTATGTTCGGTAAAGTGTTATTAATATTAATAAACAAACAAACTATAGGAGGTCAGGGGCCAGTGGTTATGTTACCAATACTTGTATTTAGAAGTATTAGTTAATTTAAGATACAGTGACGTAAGCAGAAACAGGTATTGTTGCCCCTAGTTTATTACGCACACATGTCTTCTGTTAATAAGTGCTGAGACTGCACAACAAGAATAAAAGATGTTGAAGTATGTGTCTTTATGCAATTGTAACATATTTGGCCATGATTATGAGTGTTTATAAAACATTCAAGAGTTGTTCCATGTCTACTTACATTAATGAGAACACCTGTTAATGTTAGTGCTGTACAGACTTATTTGCATTAGATTCAGGTTTTTGCATACTGTACATCACTTTTTGAAACAATTAGGTGCTTATAGAGAAATATAGCTGAGCGAAAAACAGCAGCTTGAATGCCTTCCGGCTCAAGACAATTCAACTCCAGGTTTCAATGAAAAACAGAAATCTGCTGAATTACAAGACTGCCAGTTAGAAGTGAATGTAGGTGTATTTTATATTTTTTACATTCAGAGAACAGAAGATACATATAAAAATCTGTGCTTTAATCTTCAAGTAAAATTACAGCCAACTGAGATAGCTTCCAGACAACGATGCCAACCAGTAAGAGATGGCAATGCCATCACAATGACGATTCCCCATCATCTTGCTGTTGCTGCTTAGTCACTCAGTCATGTTCAACCCTTTGTGACCCCATGGACTGTAGCCACCAGACTCCTCTGTCCATGGGATTCTCAAGGCAAGAATACTGGAGTGGGTTGCCATTGGGTACATTCCAAAAGACAGCATCTTTACCAGTCTGAGAAAGCTGGACAATTCCCATGGGGCTTTTGACTGAATGAGAAAATATACAGACTATTGCTCACTTTGCTTTGTTTATAACCCTTTGCCATGGAGCCCTTTCTATGTAATGACACAACTAAAAGGAGGGAAGGAGATAAGGACTCCCTCTGAGTCAGTCATTTCCGGGCTGTTGGTCCCAGCACAACAAAAACCTACCAACGTAGAAGCCAGTGCGTCTGCCTTATTCATAATTCAGAAAAACAGTTGCAACTCTGGTAGGTCCCACTCTGTCTGCCACTTCTCATAGGATGTTAAAACTTCAGCGATTTAAATATTTTCAGTTATTGAAAAGGGAGCACTTGCACAAATCTGTAGATTCACAGCCTCTATTATCATCATTATATTTAAGAGGTGCAATATTTACATCAAAATGACTCACTTGGTGATATATGCTAAAGATAAATGTGTATTTATGATCTGAAGGAGTGTGATGTATAACTACTTTGTCAGACATAAACAGAGTGCCTCTGTGCTGTTCTAGGGAACTCTGATTATCCAGGGCACAGATGAGCTATTCTCACAGAATTAATGCCACTTTGACCTGGGAAATGAGGGAACTGAGAATTATCCTGGGAGAATGTGTAGATCACAAGAAAATGGTATCTGTTTCCTTGTCTAACATCACACTACATGGTCTGGGCAGAATAACAAATATCCAGTGAGGATTTGGGGATCAAACTATTGAATTTTTATTGTATGGAACACAAAGTTCCTAATTTAAGAAATAAAGTTAACACTATAGCAAAATCTTACTTTTTGGTTTCTGAAAAATTTCAAATTGCATATAACCAAGATCTTGACAGATATCCTGTATGAAATAGTATCATTATTCGTTAAGAACAATCGACTAAGCATATATATAAGTAGGAAGTTCATGAATGAGGAGAAATTTCTCTTTCTCCATGAATTTTAGGTTTAAATAAATTGAAAATAGTGAAACTTTCCTTGAAAACAAGCAAAAGTGATAATTCTGTTTTGGGGAGAAAAATCTATTCCAAAGGGTTGTCTTTAAACAAACTTGTATTGTAAAAGTATTTTACGTTTCTAAAATAATTCAGAAATTTAAATATAAAATATATTTCTATAATTTAGTGGCATAATGCCTTTATAATACAATAGTATGTATATCATTTGATGTAACTTTTAAAAAATAAACTACTCATGACTTTATAATAGATAATGGCATCTGTCAATTGAACAATAGGCCACTAATGGAGACATTTGACATTTGGAAAGACATTTATTACTTATGCTACCTGTGTACAGAAAACTTTAACATGCCTTAATTTCCAGAACAAAACTATATTTGTGTTAGAAATAGTACCATTTTAAAATGCTAGATTTTTTAAAAATATATTTATTGCTTTATCAGTAGAGTGGCTATATAATTAATTGCCTAAACTGTGCCAATTTTGAAGGCAAAAGAAGCACTATTAGTAATTGTACCAGGAGAATAGGTCCACATACTTTGTGTATATTGGGGCATATATAACCCTATTCATTACATACAACACTAGGGTGCCATGTAGCAACCATTGATCATTAGATGCCTGGTGACTCAAGTCTAGGGATGATGAAAATATTCCAAAAAAGCTAGTATAACCCTTGTTTTAAACATACTTATAATCTAGGATGACAAAATCAACATAGAAAAACAACTAGAAAAAATAATTATTCTATAAGATGGGACATATGCGCTAATTTTTAAGGAACAAATCAAAGTTTCTCTAAGGGTAAACTTGCATCCTCAGGGAAGATAGAGAAGGTTCTTAAAAGGACAGCTGAGATTGAGTAAAAGAAGTGGAGGAAGAGAATGACACAGGTGACCAGAGCAGCGTGTATAAAGGCTTAGAGGCAGGATAGAAGATGGCATCTCTAAAGGACATGAAGAATCTGTTTCTAAGTTCCCTTTTTGGGCTATTCTTCCTTCACCCATTCTTTAAATGGAGGTGTTTGTCAGCATTGTCTCATAAGCCATGATTCTCAATAAGGGACTTACTCCTGAATGATGTTACCTACTTTGTTATCTTTTTTAAAGTCAGAGTTATAAACTGATGAATTCTTACTCACTGTCTCTATTTCAGACATCTTCCTTAGTATAATTCCAATTCAAACCATTCTTATTCCCTGCCTTATCTTTCTACAAGATCAGACAGGTGATCCATCCAACGCATGTCTGTCAACTGTCATTTAAAAGTCACTGACTTGATCCACATTGTCTTCAAGATAAAATCCACATTATTTAATATGGATTATCAAGCAGTTCATGATGTCCCTTTCTGTCTCTCTAATCTTTCTCTTCAAATCCTCTACATCTTAACTGCATAACTTTGAGCAAGTTACTTAGATTCTTTGTGTTTCAATATCCTCACCTATAAACTGTGGAAAATGTTAATATGTACCTCACAGGATCATTGTGTAGGGTATATAAAATGTTATTCAGGAAAAGAATTTAGTATAGTACCTGTCACATACTAAACTCTTAAATTATAGTTATTATTTGATTGATTGAGTCATTGACTATCTCTTGGATTTTTGCAAACTCCTCTTCTTTATTCATTGGAAATGGCAACCCACTCCAGTGTTCTTGCCTGGAGAATCCCAGGGATGGGGGAGCCTGGTGGGCTGCCGTCTATGGGGTTGCACAGAGTCGGACACTAGTGAACACTAGTGAACTAGTCGGACATTAGCAGCAGCAGCAGCTTCTTTATTCAGGAAGCTATTCAGACATCACCTATTTAGGAAAGGCTCTTCCAATCTCTAGAGGTAAAAAAGGAAGTGTTCCTCCAGTAACCTGAACTTACTCCACCATGGAGTTGACCTCACTATTACAATTATCTACTTTCTTGTTCTACCCTTGCTGCATTTCACAAAGTGAAGATGACAAAGACCATGTGTCTCCAGCACAGAGCCAAGCACCACAGGCTCTCAAAAAGGTTATGGAATGAATGATGGTTCAGTTGACTTAGGTTACTACTTTAGAGTTGTGGTATACAGATAACAAGAGGCCTTAAATTTTAGAAAATGTAAGTTTGATTTGACACATTAGGCATTGGGAATCATAGCACTAGTTCTCTGAGTAGATATATAAGTAGAATCATACCATAGTTTCAGAGAGTAGGGGCATCCTCTTAAAGATGGGTCTGTATTGCAACTTTCCTAACTGTCAGCATGGCACTGTCTTCTATGTTTGCGACAAGGCAGCTCTTCAGAAAGGTATAAAGTGCCTCCCTCTTCTATAGTCTCCTAGACTTTCCAAGATGCTTTTGGCGGCCTTTTGTCCTTCCTTTCCACAGAGGTCAAGCAGCTTGTATCTCTGCCTTCGGTTTTAGATGCTAAGCTTTAGTGATGCTTGGCATTGGATTTAGACCTTTAGCTCATTCCTGGGGGGCTTGACATGATCTCAGTCTCTGATAATTTAGAATGTGCATGTGTGTGTTCAGTCACTAAGTTGTGTCCTACTCTTTGTGACCCCATGGACTGCAGCCCACTAGGCTCCTCTGTCCATGGGATTTTCCAGACAAGGATACTGGAGTGGATTGCCATTTCCTCCTCCAGGGAATTTTCTCAACCCAGGGATCAAACCTGTGTTTCCTGAGTCTCTTGCTTTGGCAGGCAGATTCTTTACCACTGAGCCACTCAGGAACCCAATTTAGAATGTACCCAATGCTCAATATACTGTCTTTGCTGAAACTCAGTTTCGTCACTTTACCCTTATCTTGTTTCTTGGCTTCTGATTCCCTATTCTGATGGCTTACATTGTGCACCAGATCCTCTCAGCTGGCGCAAGTGCTTTTTGCTAGTCTCCTTTTCAGGAACTGGAGCTCTGCTGAGCGTCTCCTTGATCCTGACTGCCTCCCTTCCTTAATTCCACCTTCCATCTGCCTCATCTACCTTAATTATAAGACATGTAATCAGTAATAATCTGTACTTGCATTCAAGGCAGATGGTCATATGAGTACCCCAAAATGAGCCATTTCTGTGTGTTCATTGATTATCCAATTGGCGTATTAAATATTCCTGTTATTTCAGGTTGGAACTCACACTCTGATTCTAACAGCTTGGACTGTATTCTGTTTACTTACTGTTTCGTTCTGTATTCTGTCCAGCAGACACACTTTCTTCCAATATTATCAGCTCAAACTTTTCCCTAACACCTCTCTCAACCTGATGCCTACTTCATCAAGATGGCTCTATTGCCATTAACTGGATTACTGCTAATCCTAAGAAATAGTCTCCATGCCTGAATAAATTATAGCTAAGAATCATCAATATAGTGAGTTCCTCCCTCAATTGTTGTGGATCACTGTGAACTATCCTGAGATTTATCATTTTCTAGGATACTGAGGGACAGGACATTAAGAAAATTTTTCCATCATTGGACCAGTGTCTATCGGGCTTGCAACTTGCTACTGTTGATGAATGGCTCATGGTATTAGATCTACATCTTATTAAGTTTCATTCACAAATTTTCTAATTATGTTTGAGATATACATTTATCCATAGCTTGCAAATGTATCTGAAAGCTGATGAGGGAGACCTTAAGGGAAGAATTTATTTCCAAAGTTAAAAGAAGCCACTGCCCAGGAAGTATAGTCTGGTCAAAGATTTAAAACTTTTTTGGCCACAGTGCATGGTAAGACATCTATTTTACACTGGCAGATGAGTGGTATTTTCCTTTATTCACTCTGTTTTTTCTCCTTCTTAGAGGTACACTCACAGTTATTTTAATCTATTTATCCTCATATCCATTATTTTGTATAAAATATCCAATAAATATGTTACTTATATATGTATATGTTTGTGTATATGTATGTATGACACAGAATTGAAACCAAAGTTTCATGAAATAATAATACTTCCTCTACTATACATAATGTAGCCTGATATTTTTATTCTGCTCTATTCATCCTTTAATTGATTTCATTAAAAATGTAGCCCCAACTCACTAAATTGATTTTAAGACCTATTAAAAGGTCTTGAATTCTATTTGAAAAACATTGGACTGGGGCACTGGGTCTAGGGACTAATGAAAACTCCCGTCCCCAAGTCCCTCTTCTTAGTGTTCTCTCTCTTTCTTCTGGTTTATAAGATGTTTCAAAATGTTTCCAAATATTATTTAACAGTTGGGTTTTTAAGCCTACAGAAAGACTTCAGAATATTTGTCACATATTATGACAATTAGGCTTGGCTGATCAATAACCCTGTATGGGAGATTCTGTTCTGATAAGTCATTTCCTGCTATTTGAAAATAGAATTAGGATGTGGTTCTTTGGAATTTGGCTTAAACCCTGGCTTTTCTAAATATACCTTAAAGCATTAGTTTCTTTATAAAAGAGGAAACAAAGACTTGAGGGTAATGTGGTGTTTGGAATATATTTGAGATAGCTCACCATGATCTGAAGAGGGAAAAACCAAAGATGTTAAAAGCCTGGCAAGCTATCAGAGGCAGAGATGGCAGCTATTTGTTTTTAAGTCCCTTGTATCGAAACAATGAGTGCACTCCACGTTGCATCCTGCAGCACCATGATACAAGGTCTGGGAGTAGTTATTAGCATGTGTCTGTGTGATGGGAGAGCAAAAGCTAAACATTTTAATAGTGTTATGGCCTCTCCTTCTCAAGTTCCCATTAATGCAAATACAGCACATGTGGTTTAAGTCCCAAGAGCCTTGTAGGACACAAATCACAGATGTGGAATAAACATTATCTGAGAATATGACTCCATGGTCTTCTCTTTGCCATCAACAGATACCCTTATGCTCCCATGATGTCAGGCAGATACCTGATATGCTGTCTTGAGGAAAATCACAGAAAGTCAGTGTTCTCAAAGGGCCCACAATGGCAAGATTTGAAAGTAAACTCCAAAGACTTTTCAGTAAATTTCGGCAGAGGCTCAGACTACATTAAGACTTTCAGAGAACATTCACCACTGTGATAACTAAATATAATGAAACTTACTTCTACTTTATACATGAAAATTACCAGAGACTTATTCTCTGTGTGGGGTAGAGTATTCCTATAATGCAAGTCAGACAATACAATGGCAGAAGGATAACAGAATAGAGCTGGTGTATTTCAGATAGTCAGTAAATTTTCCCCCAGCCATGCTGATTCTTCAGTGCCATCTCCAACAAGACTACGATTCCAGAAGATAGCTGTTCTGAGATCGCTTTTCCTTTTTCTGTGTTCCATTCTTTCCTCATGACATTCTTTCCCCAAATTCTCAGCCTCAACAAATGAGTAAACTGAATTTCTTCTACGTAACTCATTATCATGACTATATTTTAAAATTGCCACTACATTTGAAAAGTTTGACAATCTCCTTATATATTGATGAACTGTATTTCCCATAAGTGAGACATCAGTATCCATATGCTGACTTGACCTTAAAACTTATATTGGCAGTATTGTCAATTGCCATGTCCTGTGATTCTAGGAGTGTTAAGAAACTTCTTTGGATGACAAATTCCCTAAACCTACTGTCTCAGGATTGGAATTTTAATGATTAGGTTATTGGTTTAAATGAAGCTTCTTAGACAGCTAAATGGAGAGACTATCTTTTTGTATCAATATAATTTTTGTTCAGATGTCAGTGTATCACTTTTCCTGAGAAAATATATTAAAACAAAAGATTTCTGATTATAAATACAACATATGAACATTTTAAAAAACAAACAAAATGAGAAATAAGTAAAATGAAAAATAAAACCACCTCTAATCACATTACACAAAGACAGCCCTTTAATATTTAATAAATTTTTTTTAGATTTTTCAATGCATGCATATATAATATGTGTATATAATAGGTTGAATTAGAGTATTATTTTAATGTTTTAATGTTATAAGGGTTTTCTATGACATTATTCTTTGAAAACATCAGTTTAATGACTTCATAGTATTCTGCCATAGAGATTTATCATAATATATTTAAGTTTTCCTATTTTTTTTCCATAAAAGTTTCCATTTTTTGTCATGACAAATGAGACCATGTTGCATAAACATGTTGTCTTCTTTAATTTCTGATTTTTCTTTGGAGAGATTCTTAGAGAAAGAATTGCTATACCAAATAACATAATTTTGGAAGGATTCAGAATAGATTCCTAAGTACTTTCTAGAAACATTACTCTAATTTGTATTATCTCAGTAAAATTTATAAGTGGGACCATTTCAATTCCTTTTATCCTAATTAATATAATATTGTATTGTTGGCTAATTTTGTACAAAATATTTTTTAAGTTTGTATTTCTTTTATCGTAGTTATTTTTAAAAAATAGTTGCTAATATTCTGTTACATTTTTCAACTATAGGACTTTTAAAGATTTATTTGAAAGAGAACTTTAATTGAAGATTATTAAACCTTGGCCATAATTACTACACATATTCTCCCTAATTAATTTAGAATGGCAATTCTAGTTGAACTATTTATAAATAAAAGTGTAAATTTTAAAAGTTTTATAAAAATCCTTCATGATTTTTCTAATTAATATTTTAGTTCTTAGAAATCCCTTACTCATTTAGATGTCAGATTTTTGGCTCATATATTTTCCAATATTTTTAATGACTTCAAATGTGTATACTTAATTATTCTTAGATTTATTTTATGGGTATAAGAGAATCTACTATTAAAATTTATTTCATATAATGTTTATCTAGCACCATTTATTGAATGATATTTCCTCACTCTATTAGTTTGCAATTTTCCTGTTATCTTACAGATGTATTGTCTTTTTGTGGGCTGTCTATGCAGTTGTTTTATTTCTCTCTGGATTTATGGTATTTTGATCTTTTTTGCAATTATTCTTATTTTAGATTTCCCCCATACTTCACATGGCATATTTCCCCTCTGTTATTCCTTTTATGATTTTTTAGGAACAATTTTGACTTTAAAACTTTTAAATGAATTTTAAATATTTTTTTATTCTCCAAGAATATATCCAATTGGGATTTTGATAAGATTGTATATTAATTGGCAAAATGAAAAATTTGCAAATAGTAAGACGTCCTTCTCAGAAACAAAGTGTATCTATTTTAAGATTGTGTTTGTATCTCAATAGATCTTTTAATTTACTCCTACAAACACACTTGCTGTTAAGTCACGTCAGTCATGTCCGACTCTGTGCGACCCTATAGACAGCAGCCCACCAGGCTCCCCCGTCCCTGGGATTCTCCAGGCAAGAACACTGGAGTGGGTTGCCATTTCCTTCTCCAATGCATGAAAGTTAAAAGTGAAAGTGAATTTGCTCAGTCGTGTCCAACTCTTAGTGACCCCATGGACTGCAGCCCACCAGGCTCCTCCGTCCATGGGATTTTCCAGGCAAGAGTACTGGAGTGGGTCGCCAGTGCCTTCTCCAACAAACACACTTTGTTCTTGGTATTTGAAAAGAATTTTAATAGAAGAATAGAAAGAAACTTGAAGGCAAATATTACTATGACTCAAAGAAAGAAAAGGCTCAGAAAAAATATATGGAGAGCATTTTTTCAATAGCAGTGTTTAACACCAGGTCGGTGATTTTTGTGGAAACAATCCCAAGAAACTCAGACACGCATTCCTCTGTTCTTATCATCTGGCCTGTGCACAAATTTCCCACAGGACACTGTCCCTGTAAGTGACTTGAAGATAACAGGTGCTACAAGAGTAATCTCATCCAAAGCCATACTCATTTTCTGATAATAAAAAGCAGAATTATTGATACCCAAAATGAAACATATCTATTGGTTTGAGTTTCTTGTTCTAGATCGAAGTAGATAAACCCCCTCCGCATCAGCAGCTGCAAAAACATTCATCTGATTTTAGAACCAGGTCTTTAACTTTTTCCAAAAATTGATTTCCCAAGTTATTGGGAAATAAGCAATCTTTTTGTAATTGTGTAATATTGCATCATTTGAATATATCATATTTCATTTTCACTGTCTCTATTTTTTTTTGCTTACTCAGACACCACAATGCTTCCACTATTACTTACTCTAAATTTTTCAAAAGAGGTGTCACCTCAATAGCAGTTTTGCAGATGATAAAAGGAATACTTCAACTGTGGAGACTTTGCAGAATCACAATTAGGGTGAAGATGCCTTTAGGTTCCTAAGAAGGAAACTAGTGGGTTTGGACCCCAGTCTATAGATGCGTTAGAGGTGTGAGGCTATGAGGAGGGAACACCCTTGTCTGGAGCTAGGTCTCCGGTATGTGGTGGATGGGCGTTGGGGGAGAAGTATATGCAGGCAGGGCACCCAGGGCAGGGACAACTGTTTTTGACCAGGCCTGAGAGCAACGCCTCATCCTCACCGCTTGTACACAGCTTCAAGGGAACCCCATGTGACCCTGTGCTCCAAAGGCAGACAGAGACACAGACACACTCTGCTCAATTCTCCAGCCTGAGGCCAGGACAAAGAAGCTGAAGAATGAAGGAGTCTCAGATTCAAATAGTAGGAATCATAAAATTTGGTGGTGGTGCAGCTTGATGCCAACCACAAAACAAAGCAAATAAAGAAACAACAGCAGAAACTATGCAGCTTTAACAGAATAGCAGAGCCGAGCAGAGCACAGAGAATAGCAGGGCACAGACCAGATCAGCCACAGTAAAGTGGAGACCAGAAATGTCTCTTCCTAGAATGTAACTCCAGGAGGGCAGGGAGTTTTTGCTTCTTTATTCACTGCAGTGTTCCTAGGATCTTGAATAAATTTCAGCACATAATAGATATTCATCATGTATTTATTGAATAAATATATCAAAACCAAGGCATCTACAAACCATTCTCTTATTTTCCATTTGCTATGAGGCTGGTAGGCTGTTCATTTTACCCAGATACCATCTTGGGAAAGAGAACTGAAAGGACAGACTCATGAAGAGGTTACATCTAAGAAGACTAAGTTTTTTAATTAGCACCCCCATCCCCATCAAGGAAATGGGGGATGTGGAGAAAAATTAATTCAGAATTAAATTATTGAATGTAATATTCCTTTAAAAAATAATTGCTTTATAGAAAGTGATTTTTGACCCCATTACAATCATCTCCCTCATATCTGATATCTCATAAGCTCTAGGCAAGTTAACCTTCTATCATGAATAATCTTTTTCTGATTTCTTCAGTGTTTTAAATCCTTCTCAGTCTGCTTTGATATTCCCCTCCACAACAATGAAATATTTCTTCCTAGGCCAAATTCTTCTCTCACTCTATCCATTCCTGACACTTCTTTTTCTGGAACTAACAAATAAAGAGTGATTCCCACATTTGCATATTGTTCTTTCTAATTACTTCAAAGTTTTCCCATACGGCTTTCCCGATGTTCAGTTCAGTTCAGTTCAATTGCTCAGTCGCGTCCGACTCTGTGCAACCCCATGAACCGCAGCATGCCAGGCTTCCCTGTCCATCACCAACTCCCGGAGTTTACCGAAACTCATGTCCATTGAGTCGGTGATGCCATCCAACCATCTCATCCTCTGTCGTCCCCTTCTACCCCTGCTGTCAATCTTTGCCAGCATCAGGGTCTTTTCAAATGAGTCAGTTCTTCGCATCAGGTGGCCAAAGTACTGGAGTTTCAGCTTCAACATTAGTCCTTCCAATGAACACCCAGGACTGATCTCCTTTAGGATGGACTGGATGGATCTCCTTGCAGTGCAAGGGACTCTCAAGAGTCTCCTCCAACACCACAGTTCAAAAGCATCAATTCTTCTGTGCTCGGCTTTCTTTATAGTCCAAATCTCACATCCGTACATGACTACTGGAAAAACCATAGCCTTGACTAGACAGACCTTTGTTGACAAAGTAATGTCTCTGCTTTATAAATATGCTGTCTAAGTTGGTTATAACTTTGCTTCCAAGGAGTAAGAATCTTTTAATTTCATGGCTGCAGTCACTGCAGATGGTGATTAAAGTCAGCCACTGTTTCCACTGCTTCCCCCTCTATTTCCCATGAAGTGATGGGACCAGATGCCATGATCTTAGTTTTCCAAATGAGGAGCTTTAAGCCAACTTACCTGAATTTATTTAAATCCTTCCTATAAATATTTAATAAAATTATTTTTATTTCAGAAAGCCAAGTCTACATCCAACCCCTTGTACATATACCTATTATGTAAGTGTATGATAGATTATTAAAAGTGGAAGAGCAGGATCAAAAGTAACAGACACTTAATTTTTAAAAATTCTTCTAATTTATTCTCTAAAATTGCAATCATACCAACAATGAATGAGAACGCTTGCCCCAACAATCTTTCAAAACTAAACATTACAAATCTTTTAAATATTTATCAATATGATGAGAGAAAATGGCATCATGTCAAAGGCTGCAATTCTCTGACTTTCAGAGAAACTAAATATTTTTTCCACATAAGCTTATTAGACATTTTAAATTAATTTACTCTTTTTCTTCTTAGCTATCTGCCAAGTTTCCTTCTTTTCTTATTTAGAGGTGTTCTCTCTATATTTATCTTGCAAAAATATTTACCTGTCTTTTTTTTTAAACTTTATTCAAAGTGTCTTTAATGTCATAGAGTTTTTAATTTTATACATTCATATATGTCAGTCATTTTTTTGCCAAAGAAATTTATTTCTAATGCTGGCACACTATTTCTTTAAGAGGTACTGAATTTTATCAAAAGGTTTCTTTTAATATTGAATGAGATATTATATTTTCCTTTAGCGAGTTACAGTAAGGATGTACAAAAACAGAATTCCTCATGTTGGAGATATTCACTCTCAAGATAAGTGTTTCATTTGGTTACCAAGATGTTTGCTGTTATTATATTTAGAAGTCTTAACATCTTCCTCATTATGATTGTCCTTCAGTTAATTTCCTTCTTGGAGCTCTTCCTGTTTGATTTTATTTCAGGTTATGCCAATCTCATGAAATAAATTGAGAAGCTTTCCATATTTCTGTGTAAAAAGTTTATGTAACATGGGGATTGCTTATATTTGAAGTTTAATGCCTTTCAGATGTAGATATTTTATTACTTCTAAAAATTCTCCTATGATAATTTTTTATTCAGCTTTTACATTTAAGTCTGTAGATTTAAATTTTCCTAAAAATAATACTTTTCTTCTAAGTTTTCAGAGTATTAACCAACTTTTATGCAAATTTCCTTGTAAATCATTTGTTTGTAGTCATTCTCTTATTTCTAACATAATCTTTTCTCTTTTTTGCTTATAATTGTCTTTTTTGTTCAAATTTATTGTTTTATTAAGGGATTGGCTTTTAGTTTTATTAATAAAATATGCTTTATTTGTGATTTACTCCATCATTATTTTTTTTTATGTCAGCTAAGTTCTAAATTACATTTTCTTTTTTCTTTTGATTTTTATAACTCTATTATTTTCAAATTTTTAATTTACTTATATTTTTATCTAAATATATGCATTAAAATAATAAATATTCCCCCCAAACTGTTTTGATTTCTACCATTATTTATTTATTTTTCACTAAACAAGTTTCAGGCAAAGGCTGACTGACTTCAGATTGACATTTACCAGTGACCCAGACGCACACACACAAATAGCATTTCTCTTTGAAGACAGAGAAGAGCCAACAAGGCACAGAAAACTTAAGAATTAAGATGTTAAAGAGACTAGAAGCCCAGAGAAGTGAGTTCAGAATTTGGTCTTGCCTCTTCCCCTCAGATATTCTCCATTTAAAGCTATGGATAATAGGCTAAGCTCATCAGAGTTTATGGTGGTCTCACAGGGCTTGAGGAACAAAAGTATAGCTCAATATCTACAAAGATGGAAAAGACTGAGGCTTTCAACTGAAGGATTATGCTTTGAGCATTACAATAATCCTGGAATATATGAGTCTTCACAAATTCAGAAAGCAATTAATTTAATCCCTGCTTAGATTAAGGTGGTGTCCTAGACTAAAGTTCCTGCCATGAATAAAAATTAAATTCCCTCTGAAAGAATGCTTTAAATTACAATTCTTCATAAACAATGTCCTGCATTCGATTTAAAAATCAGGATTGCTATCAATAAATGATGGCTAACAAATAGAAAAAGTGATTAAAATAGACCTACAACAAATTTAGATAATATAGCTGTATGATATTATATAACACATTCAAAAATTTACAAATTGGAAGTCTTAGCAGAGAACTGGAGATGATCAATAGAGTGATATGAATTTTAGAAGTGAAAATATAATCAAGATATGTTGATATAAAAAATAAAAAATTAAGATAGATTTCCAGAAAAACAAATAGAGGAAAAGGAACTGAAATTAAGTCAGAATGAAATACGCACACTTAAGTACAGGAAGCAAAAGAATGGAAAATATTGAAAAAAACATCATAGAAAAAGACAAGAGAGAAGCCCCTAGAGATATATACTTGGAGTCCAGAAAGACAGGAAAAATTGAATAGGAAAAAGTTGTATGTAAAGCCAATGACTGAGTAATGAAGAAGAAAAGTTTGCCATGTGTCTCAACATGGATGGACCTGGAAGTGAAATAAGTCAAAGGACGAATACTGTATGTTACCATATATGTGGAATCTAAAAACTAAACAAATGAATATAACAAAACAGAAACAGACACAGATATAGAGAACAAAAGTTTATACCAGTTGGAAGAGGCATGGGGGAGGGGTGATACAGGAGTAGAGACTAAGTGGTACAAACTACGATGTACAAAATAAATAAGATATAAAGATATATTGTACAGCATAGGGAATATAGTCAATATTTTGTAATAATTTTAAATGGAGTGTAATCTATTTTAAATATTGTAACCTATACCAATATTGAATCAGTATGTTGTACACCTAAGACTAATATAATATTACAAATCATCTATACTTAACAAACAAACAAACAAATAAATAAAGCTAATAAATAAAGTAATTTTCTAAAGCTACTTAAATACATAAAGCCACAGACCCAAGAATCACTACAAACCCTGATCAGGAGAAATGCAAAGAAAATAACCCTTATTATACCATAAATGTACAGCTGAAATTCAAAGAGACAGATAAACATCTTAGAAGCACACAGGAAAAAAGTGATTTTAATTTAAAGGAGCAATAATAAATTTTCAGTTAATATTACTAGGTAAAATGAATTCCCATGAGACTTATGAAAAGATAGTGTTCATCCACATTAGCCATTTCTTGAAGTAAATTCCAGCTAATATTTTGCTTCAACATCTGAACGTTTTACTAAAAGCTGCCTAATATGTCAGTGATAAAGTTCAAAAACCGTCTTTTTTTTGTAACACTGCAGTTACTCAAAATCATGTGCTTGAAAAGTCCAACATGATGTTTTCAAAGAACTTCCATTTGTTCTATAATATTTAATCTATTACTAGTTTATCTCTAATCACCTCTGGTCACTCTAGACCAAAACAGAAGCTATCTCTTATCTACATGACAAAGAGCCTCCTAAAATGGTCTCTTGGCTTCCAGTCTTAACCCTCTACACTCAATTTTATTATACAACTGACAGAGTAATTATCAAAAAAATGCTAATGAGATCATATCACTTGTCTGCTTAAAATGTCCTAATGGCTGAAACTAAAACTCTCTATCATAGTCTCCAAGGTTTGTATACCTGTACATCATCTATCGTGCTGACCTCCTTTCCTCCCACACCTCTTACTCTGATTCAGCCGTATTAGCTTTAAACTGTTGCCATCAGGACTTTGTACTTCTGGTTTCCTCTTCCAGGAATGCCCCTTACTCAGATACTGCACTTCATTCTAGGCTCTCCTACCATACCACTACCTCACAGAGGTCTTCCTCAGTCTCCCTTTCCAAAACAATACACACTGTTACTACTCTCTGTCACCTTCTATTTTCTTTTCTCACTTTATTTTTCTCTATATATATTTTAATTGACATATGATATATTTCTACGTACTCAATTATTGACTATTTTATACTAACATGTAAATTCCATGAGTCCAGAATTATTTTTTTTCTGTCTCATCCATCAGTGTATCTCTAGGTCTTAAAATAGTATCTTAATATATACTTGTTGAATGTTTGATTAATTATTGTATTTAACAGTTGTAATGAGTGCTATGCATGCTCTGCCATTGTGCAAAGGAAGAAAAGATGAATTTAGTAAGCTCAATATATTCAATAAATTCATAGAATAATAGCAGATAAAAACATAAAGAACTTGTGATCATGTGATAAGTATAATAGACAGTGTTCATATACAATGATGTGAAGTCTTGGTGTTTTTTGTTGTTGTTTTTGGCAGGAAAGAAGTTTATTAATTTATTATCTTCACATAGTTAATAATTGTTCTAGATATTTGTATTTAGACAAACATTAAATTTTAATAAATACAGAATTAAAGGTTGTGGTTCTTAAAATATTAATTATGTCATGGTCTTTCAAATACAACATTTTAAAAGGTTTTTTATTAATCTAGCCTTTCCTACTATATTCTCATTTCCATTATCACTGTGACTAAAGTTATCATGATTAATATAAATCAGTCATCAACAAAACCTAACCCTAACCTTAATTAACCCTCACTTCCTTCAGCCCTTACTCACAAATCGCTTTTCTATGGCATTCTCTGACCATCCTATTTAAATTTCTAAACTATTCTCTCTTTCTTTATTCTTTAGTTGCCATAGCAACATCAATATACTAAATATTTTGTTTTATCTTAGTATTTTGCCTATTTCTAGCTTCATCAAACTAGAATGCAAATCCCATGAGAGTAGAATGTTCTTCTGTTTGTTAACTGCAATAATGCAGCACCCATACTAATGTGTGTATATGTATATATATATGTGTGTGTGTATGTATATATGCACCATAACTAGGCATAAAGAAGATGTTCAGTTAAATACTTGTTGAGTGAACACACACACATTTCACATGTTTTCCCTTTCCAGGATAGAATATTAGCATTCTATTCAGAACATTAGAAAACACAAACATAGAAAAGGGCATATTGTAGTTGACAGTCCTATAGATTGCTGTCAATTAATATATCATTAGTCACCAAAATGAATTTTTGTCTATGTGCATGTGTCCACTCAATAACTGATGAAACAGCAAATGTGTCTTCAGACTCAACAAAATAAATAATAAAGTAGAAAATTTTCATGAAGCAAAGAACAGTCCATATTATGAGAATTCACCATAACTTTTCATTTAGATGACATATTTCTATAATTCATGTCAAGTAAAATTCTATTAATTTTCAGACTTTATACACTGCTTTCTAAAAATATGCATGTTAATACTAGTTTTGGGATGATTTTTGGTTGTATTTAAAATTAATATCTCAGTTTCATTCATTTTATAAATATGAAAACTCTAAAAGTGAAATGAAGTGAATTTCTTGATCTAATATAGAAAAAAGGGTGTAATGTTCTTGTTCTTAAGAAACATACTATGATATACAAATGATCTTAAACCATATAAGATTAAAATAAAGCTCAGTAAGTCTGATTAAATAAATGCTTAAGCCCAGTTAAAAGACCATTGGAGATAGTCCCGTGTGAAATTAACACTTCTAATATGACTGTGTCTCCACTTCTGTTTCTGACATAAATTAATAAGATTCTATTTGGTTAAAAAAAAGATTCTCTCATTAGTGTCCCATCAAAAATAGCACCATTTGCCTCATTAAATTTAATGAGGTTGTTGTTGTTGTTGTTGTTTTTCTATTGGTAGGTGTGGGTGTGTGATATATGTGTCAATGTGTTAGACTTGTATCTTCAAAGAATATGCTATACATAGGTTAGCTATTCTCTGAAGTTAAAGTTGGTTTACAGTAAGCAATTTCTAGAAGTTGGTGGTCCCTTAATGGGTCCTATAACCAGGTAATATTTTATTCTGAAAAAATGAAAATGTCAGAGATCAGTGTTTTTTATGTCATTTCCTCATAATTGAACAGTGTCATTATCAGAATATTTTATACTGTGTGTAATACATATTTCAAACCAAGATTTAAAGGAAAAAACATATATTCCTCCTTTATCGATAGTTCCAACTAAACTAAAATCTCAGAATGATGATTGATTCAAGCCAATAGTCTTCCCCAACAAATGGCATGGAAAAACTTTTTTCTGAAGGGCTCAAATTTCATTATTATAACAATCAAGTCTTCTGTTTTCAAATTAAGGAAAACTAACATTTTTAATAGTAGCATAAAAGTTCTATTCAAATAGTGCAAATATAATTTTTATTTAAAAAGACCATTTCTTTTTCTTTCTAGCATTCTACACAATGGAGATAAACATTATGTTTATGGATTTAAAAAACTTATATAATTCCTGCAGAGTTTTTAATACACTCAAAAGTATCTTTGGCAAAAAAGATTTGAGGTCTTTTAGCATAACTGAGGGGAGAAGTTTTCTAGAAAATTAGGCTATTAGACAATCCTTTAACCAATCTCAACTTTCAGATGGAATCAAAAATTGCTGAAATATAATAAGATGCTTTCAAAAACAGCCACAGACTTTGATATAGGCAGCCTAAAGCTAGAACAGACTTTACCAGTCTTGTCCAGAGCTCTCCATAACGATAAAATAGAAACACAGAAAGAATAAAGTGCAAAAATTCAGCATGTGGATTACAAATGAAAGAGGGAGAGACTGCAGGAAGAAATGTTCAGCTTTCTTCAGATTGAATACTTTAGGTTTAAATGCAATCATTTTTACATTAAGAAAGAAGATTAATAAGCGGAGAGCATGTCATATGAGACTAGCTCACAGACACTGCTATTCTTGTTTTCAATTCCTCAGAAAAGAGTGGGGGGAAAAGATAGAAAAATAAACAAAAGTTATATTAAAAACCCACATCAGAAGAAAAACTACTCCAGGAAATAGGAGAAAATGCAATATTTAATATTCTACACCCTCAGGAAAAAATTTTGGGGACCTTGGACCTATCAAAAGAATAACACAAAAATAAACATAGTTGGTCAAAAAAAATGACTTAGCAAAAAATATAAAGTAAGAATTTTCAGGCTTTATACGTAGAATTGAGTGTTACAATGAAAATTATTAGAGTGTTTAAACCACAGTAAAGTATCAAAGGTAGAACAGGTATAATTATATCATGAAGGAAAACACATGAACCAAAAAAGAAAAATGAGATCAAAGTTACTGAAGAGAATATTGGAGAGATTTCATAAAAATAGTAGAGTGAATACAAGCCTTGATTCTACTTTCCTGCCATATTCCCATCAAAGCAACAAAAAAACAATATGTATATGATGAATATCCCAGGGTTTCTTTTCTTTTCCAGTAGGGACAGTAAAAGCATGTTAAGAGTCTTGACTCATTTAGTGGATGATATAAACATTATCATTCAATCAGGTACGTTAAGTTGGATACCAGTGTTAAACTACAGAGTTAATGATAATTGTATACAGAACTTTAGTTTCTAAGCTCCCAAAAGGATAAAAATAAACCAAAAAAAGTAACTTAATTTCCTAAAGATAAATGACCACGTCTGGGGTCAGGGGCAGAAGCTGAGAGGACCCCATGCCCGAACGGCAGCAGCCAAGAGGAGTTACTTCATGTCCGAGGTCAGGGGCAGGGCCGAGAGTGCCAGGCTGCGACGGAGCAGGAACGGCTGAGAGGAACTACCCTGCGTCCGAGGTCAGGGGTGGCGGCCGGGAGGAGATACCCCACGGCCCCACGCCTGAGGCCAGAGGCGGCGGCTGGGAAGAGCTACCCCACGTCCCCAAGCTGGAGCCCAGGGGCGTCGGCCGGGAGGAGCAACCCCACGTCCAAGGAGCAGTGGCTGAGGGAAGGTCCGGAAGGGCAGCGGTGAGGAGATAACCCTCGTGCAAGGTAAGCAGCAGTAGCTGCGCTTTGCTGGAGCAGCCGTGAAGAGATACCCCACGCCCAAGGTAAGAGGAAACCCAAGTAAGACGGTAGGTGTTGCAAGAGGCCATCAGAGGCAGACACACTGAAACCATACTCACAGAAAACTAGTCAATTTAATCACACTAGGACCACAGATCAGATCAGATTAGATCAGTCGCTCAGTCGTGTCCGACTCTTTGCCACTCCATGAATTGCAGCACGCCAGGCCTCCCTGTCCATCACCAACTCCCGGAGATCACTGAGACTCACATCCATCGAGTCAGTGATGCCATCCAGCCATCTCATCCTCTGTCGTCCCCTTCTCCTCCTGCTCCCAATCCCTCCCAGCATCAGAGTCTTCTCCAATGAGTCAACTCTTCACATGAGGTGGCCAAAGTACTGGAGTTTCAGCTTTAGCATCATTCCTTCCAAAGAAATCCCAGGGTTTATCTCCTTCAGAATAGACTGGTTGGATCTCCTTGCAGTCCAAGGGACTCTCAAGAGTCTTCTCCAACACCACAGTTCAAAAGCATCAATTCTTCGGCGCTCAGCCTTCTTCACAGTCCAGCTCTCACATCCATACATGACCACAGGAAAGACCATAGCCTTGACTAGGCGAACCTTTGTTGGCAAAGTAATGTCTCTGCTTTTGAATATGCTATCTAGGTTGGTCATAACTTTCCTTCCAAGGAGTAAGTGTCTTTTAATTTCATGGCTGCAGTCACCATCTGTAGTGATTTTGGAGCTCAGAAAAATAAAGTCTGACACTGTTTCCACTGTTTCCCCATCTATTTCCCATGAAGTGATGGAACTGGATGCCATGATCTTCGTTTTCTGAATGTTGAGCTTTAAGCCAACTTTTTCACTCTCCACTTTCACTTTCATCAAGAGGCTTTTGAGTTCCTCTTCACTTTCTGCCATAAGGGTGGTGTCATCTGCATATCTGAGGTTATTGATATTTCTCCCAGCAATCTTGATTCCAACTTGTGTTTCTTCCAGTCCAGCTTTTCTCATGATGTACTCTGCATATAAGTTAAATAAACAGGGTGACAATATACAGCCTTGACGTACTCCTTTTCCTATTTGGAACCAGTCTGTTGTTCCATGTCCAGTTCTAACTGTTGCTTCCTGACCTGCATACAAATTTCTCAAGAGGCAGATCAGGTGGTCTGATATTCCCATCTCTTTCAGAATTTTCCACAGTTGATTGTGATCCACACAGTCAAAGGCTTTGGCATAGTCAATAAAGCAGAAATAGATGTTTTTCTGAAACTCTCTTGCTTTTTCCATGATCCAGCGGATGTTGGCAATTTGATCTCTGGTCCCTCTGCCTTTTCTAAAACCAGCTTGAACATCAGGAAGTTCACGGTTCACATATTGCTGAAGCCTGGCTTGCAGAATTTTGAGCATTACTTTACTAGCGTGTGAGATGAGTGCAATTGTGCAGTAGTTTGACCACAGCCTTGTCTAACTCAATGAAACTAAGCCATGCCCGTAGGGCAACCCAAGACAAGTGGGTCATGGTGGAGAGATCTGATAGAATGTGGTCCACTGGAGAAGGGAATGGCAAACCACTTCAGTAGTCTTGCCTTGAGAACACCATGAACAGTATGAAAAGGCAAAATGATAGGATACTGAAAGAGGAACTCCCAGGTTAGTAGGTGCCCAATATGCTACTGGAGATCAGTGGAGAAATAACTCCAGAAAGAATGAAGGGATGGAGCCAAAGCAAAAAGAATACCCAGCTGTGGATGTGACTGGTGAGAGAAGCAAGGTCCGATGCTGTAAAGAGCAATATTGCATAGGAACCTGGAATGTCAGGTCCATGAATCAAGGCAAATTGGAAGTGGTCAAACAAGAGATGGCCAGAGTGAATGTCGACATTCTAGGAATCAGCGAACTCAAATGGACTGGAATGGGTGAATTTAACTCAGATGACCATTATATCTAGTACTGTGGGCAGGAATCCCTCAGAAGAAATGGAGTAGCCATCATGGTCAACAAAAGAGTCTGAAATGCAGTACTTGGATGCAATCTCAAAAATGACCGAATGATCTCTGTTCATTTCCAAGGCAAACCGTTCAATATCACAGTAATCCAAGTTTATGCCCCAACCAGTAACGCTGAAGAAGCTGAAGTTGAACGGGTCTATGAAGACCTACAAGACCTTTTAGAACTAACACCCCAAAAAGATGTCCTTTTCATTATAGGGGACTGGAATGCAAAAGTAGGAAGTCAAGAAACACCTGGAGTAACAGGAAAATGTGGCCTTGGAATACGGAATGAAGCAGGGCAAAGACTAATAGAGTTTTGCCAAGAAAATGCACTAGTCATAACAAACACCCTCTTCCAACAACACAAGAGAAGACTCTACACATGGACATCACCAGATGGTCAACACTGAAATCAGATTGATTATATTCTTTGCAGCCAAAGATGGAGAAGCTCTATACAGTCAACAAAAACAAGACCAGGAGCTGACTGTGGCTTGGATCATAGGCAAAACGAACAAACCCTCAAAAGCCAACAACAAAAATAATAACAAAAATCACAGAAATACCAAATATTTTATTAAACTGAAGAAAAATGAATGGATCATATTTTCCCATTAATGAATGGAAGTTTTCAGATTGAGCTTTTTAAAAATGAGTATATCAATAGACTATTTGCAAGATATAAAACTAAGGGAACAATGAGATTGGAAATAAGAATGTAAGCTCATATTAATGAAATATTACCAAAAAGTGTATGGCACATGTGGCATTCTTCTCTTCTTTCTTTCATAAAAATGTGTGCTCCTGGTCCCTTACCCAATTTTTTTCACCCAGCTTTATTGAGATCTGATTGACAAATAATATTGTATAAGTTTAAGGGTTAAAACATCATGTTTTGCTCTATGTATATATTGTGAAAAGATTACCACAAGGAGGCAAATTAACTTATCCATCATCCCACAACAGTTATCATTACTTTTTGTCTGGTGAGAATATTTAACTCTTTAAGCAACTTTCAGGTATTCAGTAGAGTACTATTAACTCTAGTCACCATGCTGTACATTAGATCCCCAAAGCTTCTTTGCTTATAACTGAAAGTTTGATCTTTTGAATGACAGCTCTCTATTTTCCCCACCCCTGAGCCCTGGAAACCACCTATCTACTCTATGAGTCTACAAGTTTGATTTTTTAAGATTCTGTATATAAATAAAATCATGTTATATTTCTCTTTCTCTGTCTTATTTCTTTTAATGTAATTCTCTAAAGGTTCATACACATTGTCACAAAGGACATGCTTTCTTTCTTTTTGGCAGAATAATATTCCATTATATCTATATAGATATATTGCATTTTCTTGACCCAGTCATTCACTGATGAACAGTTTCCATGTCTTGCCTATTGTGAATAA
Organism: Tragelaphus eurycerus; assembly: GCA_935064755.1. Classification (NCBI taxonomy): domain Eukaryota; kingdom Metazoa; phylum Chordata; class Mammalia; order Artiodactyla; family Bovidae; genus Tragelaphus; species Tragelaphus eurycerus. The sequence continues at coordinate 2,339,199 of CAKXYN010000132.1, read as the reverse complement.
AGCTGCAATAAACGTGCAAGTGCAGATATCTTTGCAAATAGCGATTTCATTATCTTCATAAATATACACAGAGGTGGGATTGCTGAACCAAATAGTACTTCTATTTTTAAAATTCAAGTGCTATACCTCTAAACCATGATGTCATATAATTAGAAATTAAAAGCAAACAGAATAGCTGAAAAGAAAATCTTCTCTTGAAAGTATGAACAAATAGAAAACATTCTCCTAAAAATATTTGTATTAAAAAGGACACTAAAACTAGAATTATAAAAATTGTAAACATAAACATTATATTATAAAACCTATGAGGATATAATCAGAATACTAAATAGTAAGAAAATTTATTATCTGAGATACATTCATTGTAGAAGACTAGATGTGAGAAAAGAACAAGAACGTCGGAGATGTAATATCCTCATCATAAATGAATCCTCAAAATGAAAATTTTAATGAAATAAAATAGAAAGATCCAAAGATGTGACAGACAAAATTTCAGTAAAATAAAAATCTGAATTTATGTGGATGACTATGTTCTAGAAAATTTTGCTACAGAGTTTAAATACTAAGATATGTCTTTGCTAAATTATCAGAATTTATGGATAAAGAAAAAAGTCCTATAGATCTTCAGAAACATGCAGTCACTTATTAGGGCAAAACTAGGATGGCTTCAGATTTTTCCATATCAATGTTTAAATTGAGATGAAAGTGGATAAAGCCTAAAAGTCTTGGTAAAATGAAAGTGTTAATCAAGTATTTCATACCTAGTCAAGTTTACATTCACATACAAAGGCACCAAAAGATTTCATTGGATAATATGAGTCTCATATTTGCTTTCAAAAAACAAAAGCAACCAAATATCAAAAGCTAAGAAAATATTTTTGAGAAAGCTAGTGTATAAAATGAGGTACAATTCTTATTTAAGCCTAAGCTCTGAAAATTAGAATGACAAAAAATAAAAATTTTGTAAATTTGAAAATCTAAAAATATCTAACTATATCTAACATATCTATAGATTAGTTATGTTAATGGCTAACATATCTATAGATTATGACAAAGTGGGAAGAAGTGTAAGTGCATATATTTCTCATTTTTCATAAAGGGAGTCAATTGTATTTAAGTTAATGAAGAAAGTATTTCAATTTTTAAGGATAATTGCAAGAATAGATAAGACCACTTTGCAAAATGAACAAAATTCAAGCAGAACTTGCTCACAGGCATTCATGTACTTGTTGCCTATGGTCTGTAGCCTGCAAGGCTCCTCTGCCCATGGAATTCTCCAGGCAAGAATGCTGGAGTGGGTAGCCATTCCCTTCTCCAGGGGATGTTCCTGACCCAGGGATCAAATGCAGGTCTCCAGTTTTACAGGTGAATTCTTTACCATCTGAGCTACCAGGGAAGCTTTTGTATAGGGAGGTCTACCTTATAGCATCAAACTCCTAAATACACATCCTAAAATATCCTCTCCCATCACTCACTAAATTGGTATAAAATTCATTGAACATACTCATTTGTATCTCAAATTATTTAACTAGAAATATTTGTTTTTTCTAAAATTTACCTTGACTTCCCAGAAATTATCTTCATACTTTGTAGTCACTGCAAAGAAAGAAAAATCTAACCTACAACTTGTTTTCAAGTAGAAGTTGTACATTTTGTAATATGAGTTTCATCTCCAGTAATCTTTGAGAAATTTCCTATATATCACAATAGAACTGGTCTCTTAAGAAATTGAGAGAACTTAAGAACTAAAAACTTAGGATATAAGAACATAAGGCCTAAGTTCTTATCACTACCTAAGTAATGATAACTTTTATTTATCTTAAAAGTAAAATAAGAGTCCCCTTATTTACCTTTTAAATTTTTATAAAATCAATTCATTTCACTATTTTCATTAACATTGTTGCCTAATGAGGCACTCCTCTTATCTAAATGCTTTGTGTCAGAGCCTCTCTAAGAATATGTCTAGCTTGTGCCCTCATGGTAGGAACTCATATGTGTTTGTTGACTTTAGAATACATCAATCATGACTTTATGGTTTACATCTTACTTATGCTGAACAAAGACAGTTCAAGTAGAATATTAATAAACTAATGAAAATCTAATGGAAGTCAAATATGCAGATACCTCTTTGAAAATTACAAATATTTGCTTTAGGAGATAAACATGTTCCTGAAAATCATATAATTTTTTGATGAGATTAACTTAAGTGACACTTATCAAAATTTCTAGTCTATAATTTGATTTCCATATCTTTCTATTAACACATTCACTCATTCTACGTAGACCTTAGGGCCTTTATCAAATTTTGCTTCTTCCATAAAATATTTTCCTTAAAATGTCTTACTTTCCAGATGTTCATAATTCTACCAGTGCCACTATCATCCATGTCATCAATTCTTGTTCTATAACTTATCATTTTTATCTTCTCCATCTCCTTTGTCCCCAGTAGATGATCGTCCCTTGGACTGCAAGGAGATCCAACCAGTCCATTCTGAAGGAGATCGATCCTGGGATTTCTTTGGAAGGAATGATGCTAAAGCTGAAACTCCAGTATTTTGGCCACCTCATGCGAAGAGTTGACTCATTGGAGAAGACTCTGATGCTGGGAGGGATTGGGGGCAGGAGGAGAAGGGGACGACAGAGGATGAGATGGCTGGATGGCATCACTGACTTGATGGATGTGAGTCTCAGTGACCTCCGGGAGTTGGTGATGGACAGGGAGGCCTGGCGTGCTGCAGTTCATGGGGTCGCAAAGAGTCGGACGCGACTGAGCGACTGATCTGATCTGATCTGATAATGTTTTCTTCATCCTTGAGTGTTCAGAATTGTCAGTCTAGTACACACTCTATTTATACCTGACATGGTTTGCTACCTCTGGACCCCTTCCTTTCAATATCTTCTTTAATATCATACTCATTTTTATTATACATCTTACCAACTCCAAAACCTTAAAAATTAATGGAAAATTGGAAAATGTTCAATATACTCTCACTTGAATAAGCTTTGTATAATAAGGTTCTTATTGTCTTTTGCTTTTCTTAAAACTCTCGTATTGCAGTATCTCATGATGTTTGCTGTGTTGCTCCCATTGGAGTATCTTGTATAGAAAGTTGTTCTATGTCTCTGGTGAAAAGTTTAAGTCTCATTTATATTGTCTTTATATACTTACAGTAGAAATGCAACAATAAAAGTAAATGAGTGCTTTTATAAAACAATTGTTTTATAAAATGGTGAAAATTGTATTTCTTCCTCTATTTCTTTCTCTTCTAATAATGCATAAAACTAAAATTTTCCTTCTCTGGACTCTCTAGCTATTTAGAGAAATAGACTTTTATTTCTGAGCATAACTTCACTACTATTATGTATTATAAACTTTTAAAATCAATTTAAACAATTTGTTGTATTTTATCTTGGGTGGTCTTCTTCTTGTTTCTTGTTCGCTCCATAGTAACAACATATATTTTTTAAAAGTAGTAATAGTTTGTGCTTCTTTGTAACTCTCAAAATATTTACTCTATTTCTGGGGTAATGATTAATAAGTTAAAATTGAGTTGGCAGGATTTGAAAACTAGAAGATTTATTTAAGTCCCACAAAAGTGAGGCATGTGAACTGGAAGTGGACAACAGTAAATAATCCTCTAGGCTTTAAGGAAGACTGACACTGGCAAGTGGAATGTTCAAAGAAAATAGCGTGCCCGGTCTCCAAACTGTCACAAGGCTAGAAACCAAATGTTCATTGGTTTTAAGGCTATGGAACACAAAACTTCATTCTAATTGGTGAAAACTGTGGCTTGAGGAGAATGTATTTACTCTAGCATATATCTATATACTTTAAAGACACCTTTTCATTTCAGCCAACTCAATTTCAAATTAATTTGTAGATTAATATCCTTTTGTATCTACACAGCAATACTTGAACAGCTTAGTATTTTGCTAATTAATTCTTTTAAGTTTTTCTTAAGGTTCCCTTATATCTTTGAGAAAGCAGCTTTAATATTTTTAATTATGTTAGTAAAACTGGATAACTTTAGGATATATTCTTCTATAAGAAAACAAAACTCTCATTGAAGCTGTTCTCCAGAATGTCTCCTACCCAGGTAAACAGCTAAAAGATAGGTGGAAACGTTCTTTTCAATGAGGTCCCAAAGAGGTCCTCAATTAAGAAAAACAGTTGACTGATGTGTCTCTATTTGATGCTAGGAAACTCTGTGCAGTGTTTCTAGAGGTTTTCCTTCAATCAGCCCAACGTGAGACTGAGCTGCAAACTGTGATTTTGTAAATCTTTTTTTAGTACCTATTGGGGCATCCTGTGAATTGTGGTTGCTTCATATCCACATCATGGGGAAATGTGCACAGACCAGAAAAGATTGGACAATTTCACATCTCAAAATATCCCCACCCACCCCCTTCCCATTTGGAATATAAAATTAGCTGTGAGTTTTTATCTGGGGAAACCACATATTTTGGAAACATTAGAGTTTTCAAGTTCTCAAGAGGGGTAATTCTTTTGTTTTCACTGTCATTAATAAGCCATTTCTTTTTGTGAATTTGAAGAAGCTAAAATCCTCACTAGTATCTTAGCTGTTTTCTATTTTTCCAACTTCAGTTTGTTCCATAATAAAACAACAGAATATCTCCCTCTCTCTCTCCCTCTCCTCTCTTTAATCCTACCTGGCCTGGCAATTACATTTGTCCTTTTGTTGAGGACTATTAAACTTATCTTGCATTTTTAATATCATTATAATAATACTATATGGCAGGCAAAAATATAATGATAAATGATAATTTGCCAAAAAAATAAAAAAAACACCGAGGTGTTACCTATCAAAAGTTCTCCTTCTGTCTGTGATGCAGCACAGATTGTGATCGTGACAGTAAATCTGGTGCTATTGTTAATGCCATGGCACTTGGGTTTTTGGCTTGCTTTAGTCCAATCTGTGACATGCTTGTGAATATCTTTCTTCTGTTCTGTCTGTATGGCATATGGATTTCTGGGATACAACGTCAGACCTATCCACATAACAAGTGTTCAGAGCACCTTATCATTTTAAAAAGCCAATTACTCAAAAAGACAAATGTGAAATGTTTCACATTTAATGATGAGCAAATCTGCAAAACAAATGCAATTTTGCTCCTTCTGAAAAGTTTAGTTTAACTGTAAATATTGCAATGGAATCTTGCATGACACACACCACTGATAGAGAAAAGCTCATTTCATACATATTGTATATCATCACTGTCAATTACATCTGCACAGTATTTAAAACGAGGGTGGTATAAGTAATTAGAAATAAAGCAAATAGAATATTCTAAACTACAAGGCTCTGAAATCACTGTAAAAATGTCAGTGCTAACATTGAACACTCTAAAAAAATATTTTGAAAGTCTCACCCAAAAAACTGAAAACTGCATATGTCTACAGAGGTAAAGGTCATTCATGAAACACTCAACAACAAAAAATACCAATTCATTTTTTAGAAATATTTGTCAATATGTAAAGAATGTTTTGTACATAAGTTCTCAGTTACTGTTGAATCAGTGGCTGTACGTAATATTCCCACATGGAATGATGTCCTTTCAAATACTCTAAAACAAAGGTTTAGTGAAGGATTTTATGGGGACATCTTGAGTGCTGAGATTTTAAGCATGGGAAGCACAACTAACAAAATAAAGTAATACTGGTTTTGCGACTGATTTATTTATTCCAACTATTATACCTATTTATAATGGAGACGATAGCTAGTTCAGAACTAAACATATATAGTCCGTCTACCTTACCCCACCTAAACAAAACAAGACTAAAAAAATAATTCTCCTCTTCAGCACCTATCATACAGGTTGTATAGATACAACCATTTAAATGGCTTTACTGATTTTTTTTGTCTACACGTTCTTTAAACCTTCTTCTAAACTGTGAAGACTGGTAACAAAATATTATATGACATAAGAAATGGAATGCACCTGGCACTGGTAATTTTAGAAGAAACTAATCTCTATATTTATAACATCATTTAGCAAGCGGAACAGTTTTACCAGGCTTGGAATGTTTAGATATGAAAAAGTTCACTCAGTTCCTAGTCTTTCATTTGACATTGAAATTGAAATGCACTTAAAAATCAGAAAGTCTCCAATCAACTTCTGCACAACACACATAGAAATTTCTGCTAGACTTCTCTACTAGCCATAGAGACTAGAAGATGTCCTACAGTTCTGTTGTATTCCATGTTAACTATTTGTTGTCCAGGACAGAATTTAAACAAGAGTTGAACAATCAGTCCATACATCCATACGTTAAAAGTAAATATAGTCCATCATAATATTTTAAAAATATTCACTGAAAATAAGTGCCTCATTTTATATCTTATTATTCTTGTGTCTATTGTGAGTTCATTTCAACTGCATGGATGTCCACCTTAGTTTGAAGTGAATTAATACAGTGTTGTTCATGACACTTGAATATTTTAATGTGATGGCTAATATTTGTCAGGTGGCTTTAAATCATTTAATTAAATATTTTAAAGTAGTGTTATGGGCTGTTTCAAAATTTGGTGGGAAGGATACAAGAGTCAAGATAAACACATAAATAACTAATATTTGTTTTCTGCCTCTGTGAAATAAATGCGAATAAAAGTGTATTTACAAATAGAATGCCAGGTGTAAACTCTTCCTAGAGAGCCACCACCTTAACTTCCCATCTTTCACTTTCAACCAATTGACTGCTACTTTCTTTTTGCTGCACCTTGAACTTCTTGAAATGTGATGAAACAGGTAATCTATCCAAATTTCCATAGTAATGTTTAATTTCTAGCAGTTGGGACTTTAAACATATAATGCTGAAAGCTTTACACTCATCCTAACATTTGTGTTAATTGCTTGGGCTTCCCTGGTGGCTCAGCAGGTAAAGAATCCGCCTGCAATGCAGCAGACCTGGGTTCAATCCCTGGGTTGGGAAGATCCCCTGGAGAAGGGAATGGCTATCCTACTCCAGTATTCTGGCCTGGAGAACTCCATGGACCCCAGTCCATGGGGGTTGCAAAGTGCTGGACACGACTGAGCAACTTTCACAGAAGTATTTACACAGAGGAAATTGATGAAGCTAATGGAGTTTTGTGAAGAAGAAAGTTAACAGAGCCTCCAGGTGGTGTGAACTAGACCTGAGGGTGTGTCCCAAGTGACCCTGAGAGCCTGCACAGGTCACACCTTCCTACAGTCCAGTTCTACCAGATATTTGTGGACTATTTTTTGATATTTGTTGCTTATTTCTAGGAGTTTACAGGTTTATAATCAATCTCAAGATCACATTTTCGAAATTGTAAGGAGACTTAAAGATCGTCTTTCCACCACTGTCTTTTTTTTTGACAGAAAAAGATTTAGACCCAGAAGGACTGGGGGACTTTCTAATGGGCACATTCCTAGAAAAGCCCCAGGCAGACCTGGAGTCAAAAGGTCTGGGCTAAAGTCCTTGTTGCCCAACTTACTCTGTGAGTTACTTTAGGAAGTCTCTTAACTTTTTTAAGAGGCAATTATCCCAGCTGTAAAAATCCGGTGACACATATTTCACAGAGATATTATGAATGAAATAATACATGGGAAAGCCCTGTAAACCATAATACATTACATCCACAGATACAATATAGGGCCTTTCTCCAACTCACTAGCAACTGAGTTCCTAATGTCTTTATCATTTATTTATTTATTTATTTTTGCCTTTGCTATCTTACAGGATATAAACCATTAAATAGTAAAGGAAACATCAGGGGATAAAATTCTAGCTTTTATAGACAGAATCAAAGCTGCCAAGAAGGGCATTTTCTTTTGCCTCAATGTTCTCTGAGACTATTCGAAATGGTATCCTCACAGCTTTTACCCATGTTCTTCCAAAAAAAATTTCTAAAAGAAAATAGTAACAATGGTATAAGGAATAATTATGACAGCTGCTAGCCTCCATAATCAGTCCCCACATAATATTCTTATGTGAAATGCTATCTGGGCAGTACCTGAGTCCATAAAGTGTCAGGTGGCCATTTGGCAAAAGAAAAAGGAGAAAATCAGATCAACATTTTATAAGTGGTTTGCATTTTTTTTTTTTTGCACCTGTTATTCTACAATTTCTTTCAGTTATATTTCAAAACACTACAGTTGGGATCTCCTTGCCAACCTGAGATGGCATAAGCCTGGATAACAGAACAAAATGTGAGAAGGTCCTTCTGTCTTTAACGCCTGTTCACCAGTGAATCAGCCTCCAATTAATCTGTTTCTTCAGTAGGAGTTTAATAAAAGTCAAGCGCACACATGTTCAGACTTGTTTAGTATTGAAGCTGTGTTAACATTATATGTCTAGCCAGGTCAAAAATCCTGTGTAATTAGATGCCAGAAACCATTTAAAAAAAAAATAAGGATTTTTCCATTTATTATAAACAATTGATTATCTGAGATAGGGATGCTTAAATCTAAAATGGAAGAGCAATGAGAGAGATGCTTCTCATTAAACATTGGAAGGGGAAAAAGTTTGTCTTGTGGCCAAACTGCACATAAAACTCAATATATTAAATTTGTTATTTTCTATTTGTTTATGAACCAGAAAATTCAGGATCATTCAGCAACTCTTATTTTCCATTTCACTGTGTGAGTGATGATCAGATTTGGTCATTTACATTCAATCATATATGGCATTATGCTTTGAGAAAGCCCTTAACCCAGTCATCTGTGCCTGAGAATTGAGTGTGCCTTAGTGTTTTCTGGAGAAAATCAACAATGCTGCAGATGGAAATACAGGTTGGATGCATTTACGACAAGCTGAGTTAGCAACTACAAAAGCTCGGAAGTGAAAGCTTCCCAAACCCCAGTTAGGCTGCATAGTTTAAGCAATAGTAGAGGCAGTAAAATCTCAAGAAGTCCAATTCTCTTGGAGTTTTTTGGTGAATGACTTTTAACCCATCACTGAAAGGAACATTAACTTTGGGTAAATCACAAAACAGTATCACCCTAATCAGCTTCTCTTACCTCCACAACGGAGTCTAACTGCTCAGGCTGAGGAGTATGAAATCTGATAATTGTTCTTATGTCTCCAGTGTGGAAGAATGTAATGAGATGACTCATACATATGGGACTTGCCATACAATTTGAGCCATTTAAAAGGAAGATTATTTAAGAAATTACTACTCAAGGCAGAAAGCGGACATTTCAAGATTGAAAGGAGTTAATGATGATGGTCCACACTCAGCTTTTAATTTTCATTGAGCTACACAGAAAAATAATTTACCACTTTCCTTTTTTGAGATTTTTATAACCAATTCACTGAAGGTATGAATCTATTTGTACACATTCCAAATAATTACCATGCCCAGTAGCATTGTAGAGCCCAGTTTTACTTAAAAGTATTAGAATTTGCAACATTCTTTTTTTTCTGGCCCCACCTCACAGCTGTCAGGATCTTAGCTCCCCAACCAGGAATCAAATCTGGCCCCTCAGCAATGAAGCCTGGAGTCTCAACCACCAGACCTCCAGAAAATTCCCTGTAGCATTCTTAATTTTGTTACAATTCACTATCCATGAAAAAAAAAAAAGCAAAAAATAAAAAGTCTATGAATAAAGTGTTCTAGGATTGTATTGAAATTTCTCTTTATTTTTAGCTAATTATCAGTAAAGTTACAAGATCCCTGTATCTTTATGATACTAGTTACTTTCACAGAAATATCCCTAATTCATCAACTCTATCTTCTGTTGAGAATGTGTGGAATTCAGCACTTTTAATAAGCAGTTAAAATTATATTAAAAATGTACCACCCAAGAAAAATGAACAGAAACCTAAATACTATTCACACATTCCATCATAAAAAACTAAAGTTGAAAATATACACCATTCTTATTTATTATTGTTGTTCATACTTATCTTTATCATCATTCTTATTTATCATTACCACTATTGTCTACATAAATCAGTAATGTTCACATATACTTCATTCACTGGGATGGAATAATTATTCATACTATGTTTGGGTTTTTTTGTCATCTGACCCCCAGCCACATTCTCTTGCCAGGAGTTTGTATCTACTTTCTCCCATCTACAGGTTGTACTTGAGCTAGAAAAAAATAGTTCGTTGGCTTTTTACTCTTTGCAGCACTGGAAAGTGAGAAAATAACATGGAGGACAAGAACTCAATCTAAGGAAATGTCAAGAATATTTCAGTAATTCTACCACCTCCTCCATCTCTAACTTTGGGTGTGTCATGAAGTCTTACTACATCTCCCTGTGTCTATTGTTAAATGTGAGAAATCATGAGATAATTCATATAAATATTCATTGCAAACTTCAAAGAGCTACATCCAAGACAGAAACTACTATAATCACAATTGGTAATGCAGTTCAGAGTGTTCTTGGGGTATTGGGTATTGGGTTGCTTCACTTTCTCGACCAAATACGCTATAACCATTTTGATGTACATCTAGCTGAGTGACAAATATTCTCAATATATGGATTGTGCTTTAGGATATTTTTATTTCCTTAGGAAAAGGCTCATGAAATCATTCAGAAAGCTGAAGATGTCACCTTTGATTAAACAGAAAATAATTTAAATCATTTTTTCTTTAGACTATTTTCATGGAGATTACTCTAAAAACCAATTGGTTCCATTCGATTGGATCAGACCCTTTACATGGCTTGTCATTATATCATTATATTATGTGTTACTCTGGTCACTAGGGATCACTTGTAAGAGTGATCCTGCTTATGAAAACCCATGGCAGGTGATGCTATGTTCCCAATTACAGCTGGTCATCAGACAACATTCCTTGAATATTATTGAAAATGCAGTTGTGGCACACAGAAGTTCCTATAATTTGATTCATGAAAATCTGGTGATATTTCTGATTATTATTTTACCTGTTAAAATGGAAAATTTTTATAGGAGCACAGTGACAATGATAATACAAACATTTAGGTTATTTCTCTTGCCCTTAAACATACCTGAGTAAAATAGACTCAGCATATCAGAATATAAATATACAGCATTACATCACCTTTTTTGGAATGAGACCTTTAGTAAAGCATCTTTGATTTATGATGAAATTTTAGGGGAGTAAAATGTACTCGGAAGCTGACAGCATCTCTGGTGAAGTGGCAAAGACCAATAGTCACAACATCAAGGAATACAGTAGGAATGAAGTGCCTACATTTCCTGGAATTTTTGTGTTCTGATTCAGATTTTGATTGGCACTTATCCTCCTGCAAGTTCCCACTATGTGCCTCGTACTTCAGGACAAGCTCACCTCATTTCTGTTTTCTAAAACCACAAGTGACATCTCATTGCTCTTAGATAAAAGTGAAATATGTTTAGCATGGCTGACAGAGACTTACAATGAGACAGTTTCTGCCTACCTCATGGCTTTATGTCTTTCCACACTCTATCTTTCTCATTCCATTCTTTTCAGAATGTTTTGGTTCTTCAAACACGCTATGCTCTCTCCTACCACAGGGTCTTTGAACAAGCTGCTCCTTGCATACATATTTTGCTTAGCTTATCTTTCACTAGTGTATGCTCATGCATTCTCCTGCTCCTCAGTTTCAGATCTCATCCCTAGGAGAGTCTTTCTTGACCTTCTAAACTAGATTCAGCTAAATATAGTCTTGAGCACTAATAATGTCCATTGCTTTTCATATAGGAAGGAGATCTTCTGGAGATAACTACTAATTATACCTTGTACTTTTCCTACACTACACTCTGCAAGTATGTGACTGTTTACAAATTTACTTTATATCTTTCAATTTTAACTATAAATATCATGAGGGACTGGACTGTGTTTTGTTCACTAATGAATTCTTTGTTCCAGGTCAATAACAGAGCATAAATGGGGTTCAAAAATTATTGACTGAGTGACCCCTCGTTCTTACTTGCAATCCTCTTCAACTCCTTGCCTATTGAATGTCAACTGAATTCTTGAAGGTCCAGCTGAAATGCCATCTCTTTATTGGCCTTTCTCTTCTGTAATCTAATTTAATCTCTCTTTGATACTGTTGTAAAGTAATGACTATTCCTCAATAAATTATAAGCTTATTTAAGATAAAAAACTAGGCATTTAAAAAAGTTATTGTAGTCTTCACAATATATACTCCAAGTGCTTTGAGCTTTAATTATTTAAGTGTGGTTTTCTTGCTATGCTATGGCAGTAGGTGGTAGGTAATTCAGAGAGACAGTGTCTTTCAGGCAAGGTAGAGTAATCTTTCCTTCTTATTCTCAATCCCTCTCTTCCTTCTTCCCTTTATCCTTCATGAATGGTGATTTCTGACCATTTTCATATCTATCTTTTCTGAAGATACAATACGGAATAGGGTATTGGAGTCACACTAGGACCACAGCCTTGTCTAACTCAATGAAACTAAGCCATGCCCGTGTAAGGTAGAGTAATCTTTCCTTCTTATTCTCAATCCCTCTCTTCCTTCTTCCCTTTATCCTCCATGAATGGTGATTTCTGACCATTTTCATATCTATCTTTTCTGAAGATACAATACGGAATAGGGTATTGGAGTCACACTAGGACCACAGCCATGTCTAACTCAATGAAACTAAGCAACCCAAGATGGGCAGGTCGTGGTGGAGAGATCTGACAGAATGTGGTCCACTGGAGAAGGGAATGGCAAACCACTTCAGTATTCTTGTCTTGAGAACCCCATGAACAGTATGAAAAGGCAAAATGATAGGATACTGAAAGAGAAACTCCCCAGGTCAGTAGGTGCCCAATATGCTACTGGAGATCAGTGGAGAAATAACTCCAGAAAGAATGAAGGGATGGAGCCAAAGCAAAAAACAATACCTAGCTGTGGATGTGACTGGTGAGAGAAGCAAGGTCCAATGCTTTAAAGAGCAATATTGCATAGGAACCTGGAATGTCAGGTCCATGAATCAAGGCAAATTGGAAGTGGTCAAACAAGAGATGGCCAGAGTGAATGTCGACATTCTAGGAATCAGCGAACTGAAATGGACTGGAATGGGTGAATTTAACTCAGATGACCATTATATCTACTACTGTGGGCAGGAATCCCTCAGAAGAAATGGAGTAGCCATCATGGTCAACAAAAGAGTCTGAAATGCAGTACTTGGATGCAATCTCAAAAATGACAGAATGATCTCTGTTCATTTCCAAGGCAAACCATGCAATGTCACAGTAATCCAAGTCTATGCCCCAACCAGTAACGCTGAAGAAGCTGAAGTTGAACGGGTCTATGAATACCTACAAGACCTTTTAGAACTAACACCCCAAAAAGATGTCCTTTTCATTATAGGGGACTGGAATGCAAAAGTAGGAAGTCAAGAAACACCTGGAGTAACAGGCAAATTTGGCCTTGGATACAGAATGAAGCAGGGCAAAGACTAACAGAGTTTTGCTAAGAAAATGCACTGGTCATATCAAACACCCTCTTCCAACAACACAAGAGAAGACTCTATACATGGACATCACCAGATGGTCAAAACCAAAATCAGATTGATTATATTCTTTGCATTCAAAGATGGAGAAGCTCTATACAATCAGCAAAAACAAGACCAGGAGCTGACTGTGGCTCAGACCATGAACTCCTTATTGCCAAATTCAGACTTAAATTGAAAAAAGTAGGGAAAACCACTAGACCATTTAGGTATGACCTAAATCAAATCCCTTATGATTATACAGTGGAAGTGAGAAATAGATTTAAGGGCCTAGATCTGATAGACAGAATGCCTGATGAACTATGGAATGAGGTTCGTGACATTGTACAGGAGACAGGGATCAAGACCATCCCCATAGAAAAGAAATGCAAAAAAGCAAAATGACTGTGTGGGGAGGCCTTACAAATAGCTGTGAAAAGAAGAGAAGCAAAAAGCAAAGGAGAAAAGGAAAGATATAAGCATCTGAATGCAGAGTTCCAAAGAATAGCAAGAAGAGATAAGAAAGCCTTCTTCAGCAATCAATGCAAAGAAATAGAGGAAAACAACAGAATGGGAAAGACTAGAGATCTCTTCAGGAGAAGGCAATGGCACCCCACTCCAGTACTCTTGCCTGGAAAATCCCATGGATGGAGGAGCCTGGTAGGCTGTAGTCCATGGGGTCGCAAAGAGTCGGACACGACTGGGCTACTTCACTTTCACTTTTCACTTTCATGCACTGGAGAAGGAAATGGCAACCCACTCCAGTGTTCTTGCCTGGAGAATCCCAGGGACGGGGGAGCCTGGTGATCTTCCGTGTATGGGATCGGACAGAGTCGGACACGACTAAAGCGACTTAGCAGCAGCAGCAGCAGAGATCTCTTCAAGAAAATTAGAGATACCAAGGGAACATTTCATGCAAAGATGGGCTCGATAAAGGACAGAAATGGTATGGACCTAACAGAAGCAGAAGATATTAAGAAGAGATGGCAAGAATACACAAAAGAACTAAACAAAAAAGATCTTCATGACCCAGATAATCCTCATGGTGTGATCACTGACCTAGAGCCAGACATCCTGGAATGTGAAGTCAAGTGGGCCTTAGAAAGCATCACTACGAACAAAGCTAGTGGAGGTGATGGAATTCCAGTGGAGCTATTTCAAATCCTGAAAGATGATGCTGTGAAAGTGCTGCACTCAATATGCCAGCAAATTTGGAAAACTCAGCAGTGGCCACAGGACTGGAAAAGGTCAGTTTTCATCCCAATCCCAAAGAAAGGCAATGCCAAAGAATGCTCCAACTACCGCACAATTGCACTCATCTCACACACTAGTAAAGTGATGCTCAAAATTCTCCAAGCCAGGCTTCAGCAATATGTGAACCGTGAATTTCCTGATGTTCAAGCTGGTTTTAGAAAAGGCAGAGGAACCAGAGATCAAATTGCCAACATCCGCTGGATCATCGAAAAAGCAAGAGAGTTCCAGAAAAACATCTATTTCTGCTTTATTGACTATGCTAAAGCCTTTGACTGTGTGGATCACAATCAACTGTGGAAAATTCTGAAAGAGATGTGAATACCAGACCACCTGATCTGCCTCTTGAGAAACCTGTATGCAGGCCAGGAAGCAACAGTTAGAACAGGACATAGAACAACAGACTGGTTCCAAATAGAAAAAGGAGTACGTCAAGGCTGTATATTGTCACCCTGTTTATTTAACTTATATGCAGAGTACATCATGAGAAACGCTGG
This sequence comes from Tragelaphus eurycerus, assembly GCA_935064755.1. NCBI lineage: Eukaryota > Metazoa > Chordata > Mammalia > Artiodactyla > Bovidae > Tragelaphus > Tragelaphus eurycerus. Next base: position 2,324,051 of record CAKXYN010000132.1, on the reverse strand, counting down.
ACTGGAAGAAACACAAGTTGGAATCAAGATTGCTGGGAGAAATATCAATAACCTCAGATATGCAGATGACACCACCCTTATGGCAGAAAGTGAAGAGGAACTCAAAAGCCTCTTGATGAAAATGAAAGTGGAGAGTGAAAAAGTTGGCTCAACATTCAGAAAACGAAGATCATGGCATCTGGTCCCATCACTTCATGGGAAATAGATGGGGAAACAGTGGAAACAGTGTCAGACTTTATTTTTCTGGGCTCCAAAATCACTACAGATGGTGACTGCAGCCATGAAATTAAAAGACACTTACTCCTTGGAAGGAAAGTTATGACCAATCTAGATAGCACATTCAAAAGCAGAGACATAACTTTGCCAACAAAGCTTTGTCTAGTCAAGGCTATGGTCTTTCCTGTGGTCATGTATGGATGTGAGAGCTGGACTGTGAAGAAGGCTGAGCGCCGAAGAATTGATGCTTTTGAACTGTGGTGTTGGAGAAGACTCTTGAGAGTCCCTTGGACTGCAAGGAGATCCAACCAGTCCATTCTGAAGGAGATCAGCCCTGGGATTTCTTCGGAGGGAATGATGCTAAATCTGAAACTCCAGTACTTTGGCCACCTCATGCGAAGAGTTGACTCATTGGAAAACACTCTGATGCTGGGAGGGATTGGGGGCAAGAGGAGAAGGGGACGACAGAGGATGAGATGGCTGGATGGCATCACTGACTCGATGGACATGAGTCTGAATGACCTCCAGGAGTTGGTGATGGACAGGGAGGCCTGGCATGCTGCAATTCATGGGGTCGCAAAGACTTGTACACGACTGAGCGACTGATTTGATCTGATCTGATCTTCTCTTTGCCGCAATATGTAGCAAGGAGAAACTTCTGCTGATCATTAAGCTGCCTCCTTTCTTTTTGCTTGAAAATATATGTTACCACGTATTCTGAGATTTTATTCTCTCTTTAGTTCTAAGTATAATAACAGTCATTTCAAAATGGTAGTCAAATGTCATATTGAAATATACTGATTCTTTGTACTTCAGAAGTCCTTAATGTAGATGAAAAGATGCCAACTCCTGAAACATGCCATTATCAGAAAGTTTCCTCTCATATTTTCATTTCTACTGGTTTTAGTATTAGAAGATAGTACTAATCATCAAAGTTACCAATTGGGATATGGAAGATGATTGAAAGATATTTCCTTTATCACTATCAGTATTAAAAGTGCACCTAAAGTTGGTGACTAGTCTGGGTTGCTAGAGAACCACACTTGCACTGTGAGCTGGAATTCTGGCCATGGTTTTCATTACTTTTCCATGTGACCATAATTTTAGTGTAGGATTTTGTGTTTTATCCTCATTTTTTTTTTTTCCAACTTGCCGACAAGGAAGAGAATTCATTGTGTTCTAGTCTTGGCCATCACTAGCTCCTGAGTCACCTTGGATATTTCCACACTATTCAGAAACTGGCATATTTATGGCTATGTTGATGTCTAGGAGTCTACTAGTTTATACAGAATGTTAATGAGATTGTAGCTTAAAGTTATAGCGAAGTTAAGTGTTTTTCATACTGGATGAGCAAAGAAGTCCATTTGAAAAACTCTAAGTTGTCCTCGTATGTTCTACATGCTTATTTACTGATCACTGTGAATATTCATCAACAATTAATGTGCATGTTAGTTGCTCAGTCTTGTCCAACTCTTTGAGACCCCGTAGACTGTAGCCTGCCAGGCTTGTCTGTCCATGCATTCTCTAGGCAAGAATACTGGAGTGGATTGCTATTCCCTTCTCCAGAGGAACTTCCCAATCCTGGGATCGAACCCTGGTCTCCTGCCTCGCAGGCAGATACTTTACCATTTGAGCTACAGGGAAGTCTCAATTAATAGCCTTATGTTAAAAAAGGATAAAGTTTTTAGAAAAATTCTTGTTAATTTTTGCTGTGTCCTAAACCATGGAAGCAAGCGGAATGTGATCTGGATAGGTCCTTTTCTCTGGCATATATGAATGCCAATGATGACAAAGGGTACTGAGAAATAGTGCTTGTTCTGTGACAGGGTCTATGGATTACGTTCCCTAGAGTCAGACTGGCTGTACAGTAAAAACAATTTGAAGTACTTCTTGCTGTTTCAATTACATCCCAACTGGAAAGGTATTCCTGTGATAGACATCTCTTTTTTTGGCCTTCCCCCAAATTTCAGTTTGCATTTCTTAAGTACCAATTAAGTAAGAATGTAATACTTCTCATAAATTATCTGAAGTGCTTTCTCAAAATATAAGTTATGGATAGTTTATATTATTCTTCGTAATATTAATACCTAATGAACAAATTACTATTGGTGATACAAGTCCTAGTTCTTAGTGCATATACTGCAATATCAAAAATGCCATTTGCTAATTTCAAGGTTTACAGAGTAAATTCAGAGTATAATTATATATAGAGTATATTTTATATGCTCTTATATATATATATATATATATATAGTTATATTCATAGTATAATTCTAAGTTTTATACTCTGGGCAAAGCATAAATGAAGGCTAACTTTGGCTGTCTAGATGTTTGGGGCCATCTATGTACAACCTGTTTTCACTTAACAAATCTAAAACTGAAAACAGAAACAGAGACCTTTACAATGAAAGATATTTTAAATAATATTTTTGGAAGTAAGTATACACTGTAATTTATTTTGTAAAAGAATGATGAAAAAGCTAAGATATATGTGGAGAAAAATCAATTTTGGATTCATCTTAAATACAACTATTTAACATATTCCATGTATTTTTAAGTTTGATGATAAGCTTTCAAGAACATTTATTTGTCAAGATTTCTATCTTGGGTTATGCATCTAGCTTAAGAATAAGACATTTTCTTACTGATTACTGAATAACTCTCAAATGACTGTGACTTTTGTTGAAAGATAATCAGTTATCTAGAGGTCAAAATCATATCTAGGAGCCATATATGTTATACAGAATTTTCCCTATATCCCCTCAAAAGTCAAAACAACAACCACCTCTCAGCATGTTCATTATTTTCTACTTATGTTTCTTTAAAATGTCATCCGTTTCTATCTCACTTGATTTCATATCGTTACCTCAAGCTGTTGAAACAACCACAGTCAGCCAAAACTATCCCAAACCAATCTCATTTGTCTTTTATAAGTAGAGTATCTGTGTCAGGGTTACTCTGAGCTAAAGTGGATGTATTGCAGGGATATACTCATTACTAAAGTTGCATTTCTAAATGCATGTTCACATAAATTAGCCGGGATTTACCAGTGAATGCAATGTATAAGTCTTTTAATTGATAAATACTACATCTGTAGACAAAATATACAATATACAATAATTCTTCCAGACAACATAATTTCAATATATTTTTGAAAATAGAAAAAGGTTGAAGATGTAGGCAAATTGGTAAAAGACATGATACTATCTCTGTTTTGAAATTTCTAAGTTTGTTTATTCATGTTTAGATTTTCTTTGAAGTGACTGGAAAATGGCAGCTTCATAAAAATCCATACCATTTCAGAGGATAAAAATAGTAAGAGTTTGGAAAAATTTAGTAGTGACTATTGCATGTTCTCACTACAATACATAATGCAACAAGTAGAAGTTACTTTGAAAACTGACCCATTCAGAACCTGATAAATTTCCGTGGGCCCTTGTTACCTAATTCATTCCTGTCATCTTTTTTTGAAGCCGGTGGACCTCTATTTTTCCCCCAGGAATCTCTTGGGTAGCCTGTGTGTTAGTTTCTAATAATACATTCTTGTTTGTGACCTGAAGTTCCACAAGAATAACCTTTCCCAGGTTCCAGTGACAACATGATAAATGTCTTGAATCTGTAGTAATTATTTTTGAAATGTGAATTAAGGCAATGTTTTTGTTCATGATTTTCCTTAAAAAAGAAAAGGAAAATATACAATTTCAGTTTGCTGTCATGCTGAAAAAACCCTTGGGTCTTCCTTGGCTGTTCCAAATCATCCTTCTCTCAGGGAGAGGTGTATCCTGTTCTGGGAGTGATGGTGGGAAGGAAATTCTGCAGTCTCTGACAGCCATGTGGGCAAGCTCAGTTCAGGGCCCTGACTGTGCTCACAAGGTGACAAGGAAGGGGACCAGTAGTAGTGGATCATTTTATTTTGTAACTTTATAATTAGGAGTCAACTGAGTTAAGTGCTTGCTTAATAACTGGCCTCTGGAGTTAAAGCAGGCTCCCCAAACCAAGAAAATAAAAATATGTAGGCAATGGCACCCCACCCCAGTACTCTTGCCTGGAAAATCCCATGGACAGAGGACCCTGGTGGGCCGCAGTCCATGGGGTTGCTAAGAGTCGGACAAGACTCAGCGACTTCACTTTCACTTTTCACTTTTATGCATTGGAGAAGGAAATGGCAACCCACTCCAGTGTTCTTGCCTGGAGAATCCCGAGGACGGGGGAGCCTGGTGGGCTGCCGTCTATGGGGTCGCACAGAGTCGGACACGACTGAAGCGACTTAGCAGCATTGTGCAGCACAGCACACCTTAGAACAGGGTAGAAATCAGATCTCACCTCACATAATGGCATAAATGTTTCTCTTCAGTGACATGTAACAAAGGTATCACATGGGCATGAATCAACGAGGGTAACGTATTTCACTACAGTTAACTGTCTCAATTTATCCCCAAAACTAGGTTTTATTCTGTAATCTGTGAGGAAATCTGCTGTTCTGGCCCTAAATCCTTTCCTTAGCCAGGTGATTATCAACCACATTTTTGTACAGAAGAGAATTAATGCCACATACGGCCTAAGCAGCTTTGAAGGCAAAAGGCCTGGACCTGTAATAACTTTTGTGCAGGGTATTGATTCAGAGAGCGCGAGGGAACACACAGTCCCAGGATGTCCAGGGGCTTTCCATGGCCTTCTTTACCTTTCGTGTTCCACCACATGCACCCTCCACTGTGAACCCTCGCATTAAGTCTCCAAGGAGACCCCAGGTAACTCTGTGCTGGTGTTACCACAGACTGAGTAAAACCCTAGGTAAAAAGCTGGCCCCACAATGAAATCTGATTTTCAAGCCAGCAACAATCAATATGGCTTTCAAATTTGATAACAGGGAACTTTGGCAGAAAATAATCAGGTTTGCTGTAGAAAGCTGGGGCGAATTTCCTCTCAATACGTGGTTTGTTCTTTCAATTTAGGTTGATACTTCTGTGGGCATACTGAGTTGTGTTTGCGTGCGTGTGCACTTATGCCTGTGCTTGAGTGTGAGTGTGTGTGTTTTGAGGTTGTACTTGCAAATATCTAAGGGTGACTGTAAGCTTTTGTTGGAACTAGTGAGCAGACCAGGCTGAGGGTTGGGGGTAGAGAGGGGGAAGTGAAGAGAGGGGGACGGGGGAGAGGGACACAGTACATCCTGCTCCATGAATTTATTCAAAAGCATTGCAATCTGCCTGCACATCTTCATCACTTCAGCGATAATTAAATCTCAGCATCACAGGTGATGTCCTCACACAGTCCCTTTCCCAGGTTCCCACTGGGCCAATGAAGCAGGCCTCCCCGAGAGGCCTGTTAGCACAGATCAGGTGGTAATGTGGAGGGACAGATGAGCTTTTGCTGACAGATGGCAAGATGACCTGGAAAACCTGCCCCCTTTTCTAGGATCAGGCAGCAGCTGACAGGTATTATTTCATAAAATAACGTCTAAAAGGAATCGCCAGGGTCTTCGCATTAATCTGAGGCTGCAACCAGCCATGTAACGTTTATGTCAGAACAAATCTGTCTCTATGCAGGAGAGGGAAAGTGGTTTTTGATGAAGTTGTTCATAAATTTTAATATAATATGCCTGATGGTGTCAGATATAGTCTCATATCTCTTTTATATTTAAAGGCTCTAGTGAAACATAGAAATATTCAATCTCAACAAGCTACTTTTAAATAACTAAAAAGTTAACCAAGGATACCTTACTGCCTCTTTTTTTTTTGTATTTTCAATAAAGAACTGGTTCATCTGAGCTCCCGTTTTTCAAATGAGAATTATTTCAATGCCATGAAAAGCCTGGGGTACCAAACAAAAGGAGTGAGGCTGTTGCAAAGTTGCTTTTATGGAAAACTTGTTTTTTGGAAAGGAGGAAACTTGCCCAAACCCACAAGTAAACAACAACGGCAGGAAGCCCCTGTCTTCTACATACATAAATAATATTTCACAACTTCTGGTGAAAAAAAAAAATTAACTACTGACTGGTTGGCAGGGATAACCCTTTCATTAAATGAGCTCTCCAGGCACCTGACATTTGAAAGTTTCAGTCCAAATGAATATGTGGGGAATTCAACCACCTGGATGGAGTTTGGCTTTGTCCTCCCCATGTGTTATTCCCAAAGGCATCATGTAACAAAGTACACCCTATGACTCAATTTGCATCTACCTACTCAAGAACAAACTCACTTTAGTCTTGTTCCATGGACCCCAGTCAGTATTTCAGCATCAAACTTCTAAACCTGCCAGGAAAAAATGCTGACATCTTTCTATTTATTTGATTGTTCTGAAACAAGAACCATTTCTTATAATTGTGTTAAAAGAAGGAACATTTCCTCTTCTAGAGACCTTTCATGGTGTAGGATTGCCTCTTTAAGCACCTCTAAGGACAGCTGTAAAGTGAATTGATAAACATAACAGACGTACAAGTAACCCGGAGAGTCATGTATTACAGAAATGGAACCATCACCACACACCTCATAATCACATTTTCACCTGCCCATCTGGTGCAGACCTGGGCTTATTAGTAAATGCAACGGATACAAAATCATGTTTGTGTTTCAAAAACATACACTGAACACAATTTCCAAACATAAGTAATGCCTTAGTTTATTAAAAAAACAAAACAAAACAGGAAAATACATATTTCAAGATGCTCCTTTTAAAAACTGAAATTAGTGAGGTATATGAGAAAATATCTTAGTCCACTTAGATAATTTTATAGAACTACCTAGGCTGAAGCCCTCTAAACTACTAGTTTGCCAATTTTTTTTTGGAAAGGTAAATCCTTTATTTGTCATAAAATAGAGTTTCAGAAGTATCCATACAGATGCTTTTATTTTATTAGAACAATCAAACCTTTAAAAGAGTTCTCCAAATGGCACAGGGTTTTGTGAAAAGTCTGATTATTTTATTCTACATTGAATATATAATTAAATTACCAATTAACAAAGTACAGAATTTAGACCTAACCACTATAGAAATATTCTTATCGGAAGCAATTAGGACCAATATTTGATGAGTAATTTAAAAAGCTATCTGAGGAATTACCATAGAATTATACATATAATACCTACCTAAACCAATTAATTAAATTTAAAACAAATACATGTTTTACTTAGGGTCAAAGCTTTTCTTTGTTTGAGGGTCAAAGTTTGGGTTTCACGCTCTCTTCTAGAAACCTATCTACAACAAACATAGAATTCCTATTTTTCATTTCTTTGACATACCTGGAATTTTTTCCCCAACTTTTTACAGTTGTCTTCCCCATAACTGATTTGGAGAAATTTCTTTTAACAATTCATTTATTAAGTTTTTCCCAAAGCATTCCCCTTTGAGATTCGTACAAATGGATTTCCATCGAACATTTTTACATCATTTGTTCACATAATACTGAATTAAGTTATATAATTCTATACATAAAAATGATGTGAATAGTTTTTGGATAAAATGAAAAGTTTTCTCCAAAAGCACCCTACTCAAATATGAGGCACAAAATAGTACAGGCATACCAGAGAGTAGAATATTACTTGTGAGCACTTAGCATGGAGTTGCTATCAGTACGTTTCAGAAAGAAAAGGGAAAATATTAATTGTTGAGGCAGTTAAGTGAGACTGTTCAAAAATCTTGTGAATATGTATTTATCATTGTGTGTGTCTGTGAGTATATATATTCTCACACCCTGTGACATGGGTAGAGGCAAGGGAATGGAGTAGCAATTAAGAACTCAACAATTTTTTCCCACTTTTTATAAGAATTAGTAGAGTTTTAAAAAATTATTTGTTTGTCTCCTCTACTTTGGAAAGACCCAATACTGAATTTAATCTTTCTATCCTCATGACCCAGCACAGTGCATGGTTCACACGTGGTAATTAGTAGTGTACCAGTCATGTGAACTTAAGCTAGTTCCATATGTTAGCTTCTTCATCTGTAAAATGTCAGTGATAATAAAATGTCAATTTATTTTATGAATTCTGTGGAGTAATAAATGCACAATGAGAATAAGACCTGACTCATAGTGGGTGCTCAGCAATTGGTATCATTATCAATAATGTAAGGTAATGATATTATGTTAGCAACATTATTGCCATCTAATCATTATTCTCTGTAAGTATTCACTTATCAAAAACAGATCAGATCAGATCAGATCAGTCGCTCAGTCGTGTCCGACTCTTTGTGACCCCACGAACTGCAGCACGCCAGGCCTCCCTGTCCATCACCAACTCCCAGAGGTCACTCACACTCACATCCATCGAGTCAATGATGCCATCCAGCCATCTCATCCTGTCGTTCCCTTCTCCTCTTGCCCCCAATCCCTCCCAGCATCAGAGTCTTCTCCAATGAGTCAACTCTTCGCATGAGGTGGCCAAAATACTGGAGTTTCAGCTTTAGCATCATTCCTTCCAAAGAAATCCCAGGGCTGATCTCCTTCAGAATAGACTGGTTGGATCTCCTTGCAGTCCAAGGGACTCTCAAGAGTCTTCTCCAACACCACAGTTCAAAAGCATCAATTCTTTGGCGCTCAGCCTTCTTCCAGTCCAGCTCTCACATCCATACATGACCACAAGAAAAACCATAGCCTTGACTAGGCGAAGCTTTGCTGGCAAAGTAATGTCTCTGCTTTTGAATATGCTATCTAGGTTGGTCATAACTTTCCTTCCAAGGAGTAAGCGTCTTTTAATTTCATGACTGCAGTCACCATCTGTAGTGATTTTGGAACCCCAAAAATAAAGTCTGACACTGTTTCCACTGTTTCTCCATCTATTTCCCATGAAATGATGGGACCAGATGCCATGATCTTCGTTTTCTGAATGTTGAGCTTTAAGCCAACTTTTTCACTCTCCACTTTCACTTTCATCAAGAGGCTTTTGAGTTCCTCTTCACTTTCTGCCATAAGGGTGGTGTCATCTGCATATCTGAGGTTATTGATATTTCTCCCAGCAATCTTGATTCCAACTTGTGTTTCTTCCAGTCCAGCTTTTCTCATGATGTACTCTGCATATAAGTTAAATAAACAGGGTGACAATATATAGCCTTGACGTACTCCTTTTCCTATTTGGAACCAGTCTGTTGTTCATGTCCAGTTTGAACTGTTGCTTCCTGACCTGCATACAAATTTCTCAAGAGGCAGATCAGGTGGTCTGGTATTCCCATCTCTTTCAGAATTTTCCACAGTTGATTGTGATCCACACAGTCAAAGGCTTTGGCATAGTCAATAAAGCAGAAATAGATGTTTTTCTGAAACTCTCTTGCTTTTTCCATGATCCAGCGGATGCTGGCAATTTGATCTCTGGTTCCAACAACACAAGAGAAGACTCTATACATGGACATCACCAGATGGTCAACACCAAAATCAGATCGATTATATTCTTTGCAGCCAAAGATGGAGAAGCTCTATACAATCAGCAAAAACAAGACCAGGAGCTCACTGTGGCTCAGACCATCAACTCCTTATTGCCAAATTCAGGCTTAAATTGAAGAAAGTAAGGAAAACCACTAGACCATTCAGATATGACCTAAATCAAATCCCTTATGATTATACAGTGGAAGTGAGAAATAGATTTAAGGGCCTAGATCTGATAGAGTGCCTGATGAACTATGGAATGAGGTTCGTGACATTGTACAGGAGACAGGGATCAAGACCATCCCCCTGGAAAAGAAATGCAAAAAAGCAAAATGGCTGTCTGTGAAAAGAAGAGAAGAGAAAAGCAAAGGAGAAAAGGAAAGATATAAGCATCTGAATGCAGAGTTCCAAAGAATAGCAAGAAGAGATAAGAAAGCCTTCTTCAGTGATCAATGCAAAGAAATAGAGGAAAACAAGAGAATGGGAAAGACTAGGGATCTCTTCAAGAAAATCAGAGATACCAAAGGAACATTTCATGCAAAGATGGGCTCGATAAAGGACAGATATGGTATGGACCTAACAGAAGCAGAAGATATTAAGAAGAGGTGGCAAGAATACACAGAAGAACTGTACAAAAAAGAGCTTCACAACCCAGATAATCCTGATGGTGTGATCACTGACCTAGAGTCAGACATCCTGGAATGTGAAGTCAAGTGGGCCTTAGAAAGCATCAAAAACAAGATCTAGTGAAAAATGAGAGAGAATGGGGTTGGAACTCTTGCATTTTGTTTAATTGTTCAAAACTGTTGCCACCTGTTAGTATATGTGAAGAAAATTTAGGTAAAAATTACATTCATTCAACATTCATTGATGTTTCTTAATTCCCTTAAATTGGCAAAATTCGACTGTTACAAAAATGTATAGCTTCTGTTTACCCCTTTTCATTTTGTTTATTCCTATTGGCTAATGTTTTTAAACTATTTTCAATGAAATATCGTTGGCAATATAGTGAGGTTTCTGTGTATATACTTGTGCTTTGAAACAGATACTCTCTATGCAAAATTGAAACTCAACTTGACCATTTTGAACCAAAATAAATGCCTACACAGAATATCTTTCCAAAGTTTTTTTCTGATAGCCTTTTCGGACACACATTAATAAATAAATATACAAAGAATCCAGTCTATTCCTTCCATGTATTTTCCTTTCATGTTACCTGAAGACAAGTCTTTCTGTTTATTTATAAGACAACTTCTTGAACAATTGTCTTCAGTAAGCATTGATTTTTTTCCCCTCCTTTTCATTCAGAAAATTTGCGCTTTGTCTTTTTTCCTTTCAATGAGCTTTGTAAAAATTTCATTCCTTAACTTCAAAACAAGCTCTAAGTTAAAAAAAAAAAAAAAAAACAACAAAACAACCAACCCTTTTGATATATAACTCATTTTTTCTAGATCACAGTGAATACACCAAACACATAATCCTATTCTTTGGAAAATCTCGTGGCCTTTTTTGTCTCCTTAGTAATATCCCACCTGACAATACTCAGGTTATCTATCAACAGTGCGCTGGTGGCTGAGTGATTTCAGGTTGTAACACACCTCAAGTGAAATTTATCTGAATTTCCTCTCTTCATAGATAACGCAAATTACATCATGGATATTTTAAGGAAAGCATTTTTTTTTATGCCTAGCCCTAAACCAGACAATGATTAGACCTGAGTATAAACATTAAGAAGTCCCAAGAAATAATAGAGAGGAAGTATTTATTTATGTAGTTCAGAGCATTAACACAATGTTTCACTGTCAAAGACTAATACTGGGCCTGAGATGGCCTTTTTTCTGTTGCTTATCTGTCTCTTCTGATATCTTAACATTGATATAAGTCTTAACTGGAAAATCCAAAATAGCTAGATCAATATGAACCTAAGGACTTCACATTTTCTGAACTCTAATTACTTTTGCTTGATTAGTCCATTTCATCTGGTGCAAATTAATGGCTTTAGTTTAGGAGAACTAGAGGGCACTTCAGAAATCTACTAGTTCAGTGTTTGAGAGTTGGAAACTTATCTTTCTGGCTAGCTAATGGTTCCACTGACTGTCCCATGAATGGAGAAAGGGAACTATTACTGTAATTCCACCCCCTTTAGTACTGAAAAATATTGAGACACATCTTGAATACATTCAGGTAATTTTAGTAATCAGTGTGCATTTGGTGAAATGCCTGCTAGCAGGAATGTCCAGAAAAAAAGTCATTCCAATGTCTACAGAAAAACTCTCAAAACATATGCCTTCATTTATAAGTTCAGCTATTACTTTGATGGAATAAAGTGAATTTTAACTTCAGTCCTCTAAAAGTCTAGTGGTCCTAGCTTGGCCATGCTGGGAGTTACAGTCAGGTGACAGCAAACAATTCACTAGACTCTGTTTTAGCTGAAGCTTCTCTACCGACCTATTTATCTTGTCTTCATGGGTTGTGCATAAAACCTGATGTTCTCAATCATTGTAAATAACTGCACATGCCAGTAAGAAGTCTTCCTGGATCAGACCGACACTCCTCTACTCTGTGTGGTTAGAAAACACATGCTTGACCTCTGTGAGCTCCATTCCTTCACTGTGGTTTACATAAAAACCAAAGATTGAGAGATTTCTGAAGCAGCCATCAGTTTTACATAGTATATTTATGAGAAGCTTCTCTCCAGGTAAAATAAAATTGCAGCCTAGGGCTTCTATCAAATGCTTTACATTATGGGCATTTGTAGAATGAAATAAAATCTCTTTTTCTATAAAGGCATACCTTCTTCAATTTCCAAAGAATAGACAGTAGAGGAAAAGTTTTGTTCTCTGGAGTGTTTTGAAGCTTTTCTTGGTAATGGTATGCCTAGGCATACCTAGGCAGATTATATTTATTCTCCTTGGAGACAGAAGGAGTGGATGACCTTCCAAGGGGCCTTCATGCCTTTGATTACATTTCCATACAAATAAATCCAGATACAAATAAACAGAAGTATGCTTCAAATGGGTGATTCCTGAATGACGCCAGGAAAAGACAGTTATTTTGGAATACCCAAACTCTTTTTCAAATTTTACTTATGCAGGTGGGTTACATTCCCCTACTATGCACTTAGCAGTATTTTTTTAAACTCTAAAACACATAGGCCTTTTTGCCTGAGTTAAATTTGTTTCTTTAGCTGGTAAAGCTTTTCCTTTCCATATGGTCAGGATAGCTAATTTAGTTTGTCTCTGAGGTGGCCAACATTATAGTGTGGTATCATAGAATATAAAAATAAAAGAAGGTATGAAAACCTTATTCTAAAAATGAAATAAAAACAGATGGGACATACGTTTCTAACGTATTTAATTTGCATCGTCTTTTTCTCCTTTTAAAGTTCTTGTGGACCAATCTTGCAAAAAGGCAAAACAAACCCTAAACACTCCAGTTCCATGCCAGCAAGCTGCCAGGCTGATCTTTTTATCTCCATCAACTCCATGAAAAATCAACGAACAGAAAAAAATAAATCAAAACCCGTGCGTTTTAAATGTTCTGAAAATTTTAAAATAAAATTCTAAAATAAAATTTGAAGAGTATTTTTCACTTACATACTGTGAAACTATTTCCAAGTGAAAGCTAGTCATCTACAAGGTTGAATTACCCCAGGAAGCCTAATGATGACTTTTTTCTCCCTCATGGGGATGACAAGGACTTTCCAGGGTGGCCCCAGAAAAGCATGCACTGGATGTCAATTTTAGTTTCTTCTTTAATCAATACTTTTCCCTTTCTTTAATGCTGCTGTGAAAATTTCATCATTCACCCCCAGATACAGCCTGGTTAAGTCCTGACCCTAGAATCCTGATTTTATCAGATTTGCTCAATGTAACTTGTTTAGTAACTCACTGCATAATACCCCAGTGGTCTTGTACCAGCCACCATATGTGAAAAAGACTAGGTCTGTGTGATGTCAAAGCAAATGAATTAGGAGGCAAAATAATTTAGACACATAATTACAGGTTTTCTGAACAACTGGCTTAACTATTTTTTTCTCTAGAGTTTCCTGAATTGACTTTTTGTTTTTCGAATCAAATGAACACACTGGAGAATTGCTTGAGAAATGCAAGGATTTGGTTCGATATAGAATATGTGACAAATTATTTAGTATACTTTTCATGTTTAGCATAATAATTACTTTTTAAAAAGCACTTCCAAGAGAGAAGGTTTGTATCTTGTGTAGGATTATAGCTTTATTATTAAAAATTAGGATTTGCAGATATAATTCTTTTTGACATTAAATATTTTAATTTTATTACTAACCTCAAGAATACCTTATTCATTGATAACTATCCATAATTTTAATTAAAAAGAAGTTAATCATTCAGTTGTGTCTGACCCTTTGTGAGCCCCAGGGACTGTAGCCCACGGGCGTTTCTGTCCATGGCGTACTCCAGGCAAGAATAAGTGTGGGTTGTCGTTCCCTTCTCCAGGGGATCTTCCCAACTCAGGGACTGGATACACTGCAGGCAGATTCTTTATCATCTGAACCACTAGGTAAAGACACATTCAAATGAAAGCATTGCCCCACTCAGATTAGATCAGATCAGTCGCTCAGTCGTGTCCGACTCTCTGCGACCCCATGAACCGCAGCACGCCAGGCCTCCCTGTCCATCACCAACTCCCGGAGGTCACCCAGACTCACATCCATCGAGTCAGTGATGCCATCCAGCCATCTCATCCTCTGTCGTCCCCTTCTCCTCTTGCCCCCAATCCCTCCCAGCATCAGAGTCTTCTCCAATGAGTCAACTCTTCGCATGAGGTGGCCAAAGTACTGGAGTTTCAGCTTTAGTATCATTCCTTCCAAAGAAATCCCAGGGCTGATCTCCTTCAGAATTGCCCCATTACTGTTATTTAAATGAGCCAAGATACTTGCTTGACTAAAATGTTTTATTTTCTTCAGTTTTACAGAAGAAAATAAAAAAAGTTAATAGAGCCACAATGACAATCACAAGTTATTTGTCATTAGAAGAAAACGTCAAAGGTTTTTAAGGCAAACACTCCAATAGTTCAGGTTTGAAATGGCTTTACATATTTTAAATGTATTCTCTCCTTTTTATCTCTAGTATAATACAAAAACATTTAAAATGATTTCATTGATTCCCGGAACAAGGCATTAAAATTGTGGGCTGATAAGCTTCTTTGGTATCCTCAGCAACCTTGATACATGTCTAAGTAAGAAAATGTGTGAAGGAAAATGAAACCATGGCTGGTGTTACTGATACTTGATAACTGTCTTTCCCACAATGCTGGGTAGCCTAGCTTTTCTTTTCTCAAGTCAGGGTGATTACCAAACAAATTTTATGTAGATAATAAGAGTAATTTTATAAAGATTATTATAAGAACTGAAAGGTTAATACACTTTTTCATCAGTGTCTTGCTTCTGATTCTGCCTTTTCTATGGAAACCCTCAATTCAAGAGAGCAAGTGAACAGTGCAAATAAGTCACAGACAATATTGTAGCCCTGAATGGTACTTTCATCATTGCAGGATCCTACCACTTGCTAAAAGATGTCAACCTTGCCTTTGAAAGCAAGAGTGGGAATTCTGTTCTTAGTTGGAGTTATGAGTAGAATTAGGTCAGCTCAATAAGATGCTGACCTTCTAACCCCCAGTACCTTGAAATATGACCTTATTTGAAAATAAGGTCTTTATAGAGGCAGTCTAATTATTATGAGATCATGAGGGTGGGTCCTGATCCAATATGACTGGAGTCCTTATAAAAAGGAGAAATTTTGACACAGAGAGAAGCACGTAGAGGGAGGACCATGTAAAGCAAATACAGGGAGAATGTCAGGTGACGATGAAGACAGAGATTTGAGTTAGGCCACTGGAAGTCAAGAAATGTCAGATTTCTATCAATCTACCAGAAACTAAGAGGCAAAGGAGGATTCCTTTAGATTTCACAGTGACCATGGTCCTGATAACACCATCGTCTGACTTTTAGCCTCTAGACATTAAGCTGGTGTTGTTTGAAGCCAACAGTTTGTGGTACTTTTCAATGTCAGCCCTAGCAAACTAATACTAGTTTTAGTAGTTATTAGGAGAACCTAGTGCCACTGAGGGGAGTATCTCACAAAAGAAGAAAAAAAGAAAAGGGAAAACTTCTAAAGGAGTGAACTACCCAAATACAAGTTGTCAGGAGCACTTTTGTTAGTGATGAGGAAAAGATACCAAAGAAGGTACCAGAAAAGATAGACTGCCTCATTTGCTAAGTTGAAAATCTCCTCTTATGTGTACAGTTTCCTATTTACGTGCTTTTTACCTAACAGTCCAAACATTTCAAAATGTGACATGATGGGGAAACGAAGCAATGGCTAGGAAACACTGAGATGGAGAAACTTGATGAGAAACCGGGTAATGGTGATGTCACACATTCTGGGGAAACAGTGAAAGAGAGCAAGAGGATGAGCGGAGTCTATAGTGAGAGGGTGTCTGTAAATCACTGTGTAAACACCCAGGAACTGCTCCCCCAAAGTCAAGAACGAGTCAAGCAGTACCAGCTGTAAAAATGGAAGTGTGCAGGAAGTGGAAGATTCCTCCAACATCTGTTGGGGCCATTAAAAATGAAAAGTAAATCCAAACTGGCAATATAAGAGATTTATTTTTCTACATTAACCCTGACAGCAACTGCCAATTTTTTTTTTCAATCTTTTGCCACACAAGTACCTTTCAAGGGGCATAAGAATCAGTGCCAACTGCAAAAGCAGCAATAGTGGAAAAATCAGGATTAAGACAATTTAATATTGATGGCAAGCATCCAATAAGATGGGAATAAAGAAGGAATATGAGAAGTCAAAGCTGGTGGGAATGTGTCAAATTTTCACAGGAAAATATAATCATCTGGGAAGAATATAAATCTGAAGTGTATCTTAAAATCATGAGAGCCAAACAATTCTTTGTAGGCAATATCATATTCTACAAAATAAAGAATTTTAAGAAGATCTCAGTGTATTATAAAGTAGAATTTGACTTGTGTGTGTTAGCCACTCAGTCATGTCTGACTCCGTGACTCCGTGGACTGTAGCCCACCAGGCTCCTCTGCCCATAGAATTTTTCAGGCAAAAATACTAGAGTGGGTTGCCATCTCCTCCTCCAGAGGATCTTCCTGACCAAGGGATAGAACCCACATCTCCTCTGTCTTCAGCATTGGATTATTTACAACTGAACCATTTGGGAAGCCTGTGAAAAGATACAGCTCCCCCTCATTTATGTCAAGAGTTGTTTGTTTGCCATGCACATTAGCAGGAGAGGCTGTCTTTTTAGGCATTTCAAAATTACACTTATATTATGAATCAGATAATGTGTGAAATCCTCCATTCTCTCTCTCCTTTCTTTCCTTCACTATTTCTCAAATCTGTTTGCTAACCCTGGTGCAAAGTCAGAATCCCAGTATCATGAGCCCACATATTTTGTCTCTTTGTAGTTAGTATTTTAGAGTTTAGTGATGGAAGGAATTCTGGAGATCATTTACTTTAACGGCTTAATTTTATTTATACACAAAGGAGGAGTGGAACTATTTAACCAGAGGGAACACAGAGAGTTATGTATACGGGCTTTGGCCATCAACAGCCTTGGATCAAATCTGGCTCCACTACTTACTCGATTGTGACTATCAAATTTCTCATTACATGGGGGCAATTTAATAGATCATCCAAACAGGGACATTCTTGAGGGAAAAGTTGGGGGGGGTACTCACATAAAGGATGCTGGAACAATGGGATAAAGCAGGGCTATTTCTGACAAACTAAACTTACAGTCACTTGTATTGTCAGAGTGATATGGACATCATAGGGTAGATGTGAGGACTGAATGAAATAATATATGTTAAGCACCCAAGCAATCAAATCAATGGTGAGTATTATTTTTGTTATTAAGTGACTGGCCCATAGTCAGCCCAAGTGTTTGTAACAGAGCCAGGAATGGAAAACACAAAGTCACATTCTTTCCACTATACTACATTGTTACTTTGAACAGAGTAGATTAAGTAGGAGACTAATAAAAAGCAGAGTACTAACATATCATTATATTAGTACTCCTTATTAATCTACTTAATCTGTTTTGCTTATGCTCACATACATATTCAAGTCTCCAATTAGATTAGATCTGCTCAAAGGCTATAACCAGAGGTCTGATGTAGTATCCTAGCTCCTTCCTTTTCCCTTTTCTTTGCAAAGTGCCTAGTATAATGCGCATAAAGTAGGTATTTATGAAAACAGTCAATTTTGTTCTCCTTTTCTATTACACCACATATTTTGAGAATTGCAAATAAGCATCCAGTTCCTGGCACAATAAATATCTGTTTAATGGATGTGGAATAAGAACTCTCTTTAAAATCAATCTATCTGTATTGTACCTTCATTCCTTTGGGAAAAAAAAAAATATAAAGCCATTCTTTTTTTCCTGCTAAAGCTATTTGAAGTGCATGTATTTATTCCAAAGTGGCAAGTCTTTTCATTTAAACTTCTTGATTTTCAGTTGAAATTTCATAACAATTTTTGGTTGCTCACTCCTCTCTAAGGTTGATAAAATGTTTTTGCAGAAGACAAAAGCAAATCAAACTAGGAAATTCAGATGGGTTTTCAGGAAGCTAAAAAGATAATTTTGCAAACTATGCCACGTTGAAAGTGCAATGTTTGGAAATGGCTTTTTAAATGGTCAGTGTGGATCATATCACTATAAATTCAACTACAGCAATGATCAGCACCAAAAGGCAAGATGTGTGCCTGGAGGATAATTTACTTATGGGGTTGTGCACAGACTGTATTTATTTATTTATCCTTTCTTCTTTTCAAGTGCCATTTGCTCAGTCGTGTCCAACTCTTTTGTGACCCAATGAACTATAACTTACAGGCTCCTCTACCTATAGAATTTTCCAGGCTAGAATACTGGAGTGGATTACAATTTCCTACTCCAAGAAATCCATCCTAACCCAGGGATTGACCCTGCCATTGGGGAATCCTTTAGTATGTACCTATTTGCCAGGCTTCCCTGCTGGCTCAGTGGTAAAGAATCCACCTGCAGCGCAGGAACCACAGGAAAGGTGGCTTCGATCCTTGGGTCAGGAAGATCCCCTGGAGGAGGGCATGGCAACCCATTCCAGTATTCCTGCCTGGAGAATCCCACGGACAGAGGAGCCAGGCAGCTTACAGTCATGGGGTCACATGGAGTTGAACACTACTGAAGCAACTTAGCGTGCACGCACACATGTACGTATTCAGGGTTCCCAGTTGGCGTTAGTGGTAAAGAACCTGACTGCTAATGCAGGAGATATAGGAGATGCGGGTTCCATCCCTGGATTGGGAAGATCCCCTGGAGGAGGGCATGGCAACCCACTCCAATATTCTTGCCTGGGGAATCCCAGGGACTGGGGAGCCTGGAAAGCCATGGTCCACAGTGTCCAAAAGACTTAGACGCGACTGAGTACACATGCATGTACTTAGAAGACCTATATGCACATGACAATCTTCTTTCCTTCTACACATATTTGAACACTTCTAAGACAATTCATTAAAGGTACTATAATTTGGGAAGTTGTGAAATCTCCATTTTATTTTTTAAAAAATTGACAGCTTCATGGTTCCAATGTTTACTATATGTATCAAATAGTGTGCCTTTTTGCTTAAGTATTTTAAATTCTCCAGCTTATAAACTGTAACATTTATAGTTTATTTAGTGTACTTCTCCAGTACTATCAGCTTTCAATACTTCGGAGATTGATTATCCAGTTTGTGAATATGATTCAAGTCCTTGACTTCTGCATTTCCCTCAAAGAACCTGACTCCAGGGCATTTCTTCCCTCTAGAATCTCTGCTAGAGGGTGGCAATGGAGTATGAAGGACATAAAACACATCAATCGATGTTTTAGCAGAACTGGTAGAAGATGGTGTATAGGAAGATGTTGAAAAAGCTCGATAGTTACTTTGAGTATCTGAGGTTTTCACTGATTTTGAATATATCATTTTCTCTAAGACACTAAGGGTAACTATGGCTCTTTTATAAACTATCCCTGTTACCAATGAATAGGAAGGATAACAAGTTTGATTCACTGTTTTACCATGTCTAATAGATAACTGGGAATTGACCTCAATTTACCAAGAGGTAACATGGATAATAACATCAGCCTTAATAACAGACCAGATTTATAGGAGAGTATCTTAATTTCTTAAAGTTTCAGAAGTGTTTTAATATGTTTAATAAACTGTCTAGTATCTCCAGATTCAAGAATGACTGATCTTCCAATCACTCACAATTTATTTTCTAAAAGATCTTAGAAACTGCTTTACGATCTCATTTTCAAATATGATGAAACTAAATTTTAATCATTTTAGTCACTACTATTAGATCACCTGTCTTGCTGAATTGAAACCCCAAAGTCACACATACAAAATAAAGTTTCAGGGTAAATTTCAACATTTTAATAAATCTCAGTAACTATAATGTTTGTTTGCTTGTTTTCCTTTCTGCATTTGTCTCCAAAGGCTATTACTAAAGCTAGAATCATCTACTCATTAAACATTCTGACATATTAAATATATTAAATTAATTATTAATGTTCAAATGAAGATTATATTTTGGAATGTTTGCTGTAAAGGGAAAGGTACCAGGGAGAAATTTAGACACTGTATTAAAAAGATTATTTTTGAGCATCACTCAAGTAAGTATTCTTTAAAAAAATCAGAAGTTTGAACTGTAAATGTATTAAAATCACAAATGAGAAAGTTCTGAAGCAAACTCATATATTCTATAATATTTTGTTACTACTAACATCTTGCTAATTTATTGCTTTAACACTAATAGGAAAAACTCCAACTGAAACCCTTTTTACACTGTAGAATTAATGTTAATTAGCATAAAACTATGTAGCCCTCAAATTCTCTTTCAAAAAATATTTAGTGACTTGGAACTTTCCCACTCTAAATTTAATGAAAGAAAATCAGAAAACAAAATTACCTATAGAATTCCAGCATATAAAATAAAAATACGGCTGCAAAGAAAAATAAAGGTAGAAAGGAAATACATAAATCTATTATAAAATGTTTAATAATGAATACTTTGGAAATAACGATTTTTACTTTTCTTTAATTTTTCTAAAATAATCACCTTAGGAAATAATGTTTTTTAATCCTGAAAAGAATAAAATTCCTGAAAATGTGCTAAAAATTCTGTTTCTCAATATTCTAGAAAAAGGTTTTTCAAAAAAATGTTAATTGGAACAAGAAACTAGAATAAATGATCACTAACGGTTCTTCCTACATTAAAATTCTATTGTTCTGTATATAACTTCATTAGGTAAATATTGGCTGTACATTAAAAAAGTAATTATTCTTTATAGGATTATAATTTTACCCAAACGTGCTGAGACACAGTTATTAAAATTATTCTGTCTTTGAAACTTTTATTAGATGTTGGGGAAGCAGTCCATATATGCCATTTGTAAATAAAACCCAAAGCTTGTACTTCCTCAATAAGGGAGCAGATTCTCATTTTAATGCCAGGCAAATGGATTGATATTCTTCAGTGATTACTTCCAGAGCAAAATATTTAAAAGAGATTGCTACAGGAAAATATTTACCACTACCAACCATATAAAACACAGTATTGGAGGCTGACAAACTGACCTTCACGCATACATGTGTAATCTACAAAGCAAAGAAAGAATGATGTTGACGAGTGGGTAAGTACATTTTGTCACATTAAGTATTCAACATTTAAAAATATTCTTGAAACTGAGATCAGTTTTATCTTTTTCATAAGCTCAAAAAGAAATACAAAGTGAGAAAGTTGTAGCTAGAAGAAAATGGGGAGTGAAGTTCTAATTTTCTTATATCAAATTATAATGTTAAAATACTACAATTTAGTGATAGATATGCTACTGAATACCCTTTAAAAGCAATCTATTTGAGATCGGATTTTCCAGTGCTTAGTATCAGCCTCCATGCTACACCTTAAGTCCTGAATTTTTATCCTTTATTTTCTGAGTCTTACCATGTAGGCATCTGAAGTTAAAAATATGCCCTTAAACCATAGCCTAGACAGCCCTGCTTGTGATCAGGATCATGATTTTAGAAGTTTTGTTCCCTACACATACCTCACCCCTGCCAGACAAAGTAGGTGTCAAGGAGTAAATTCTATCATTGATGATTGATAGACTTGAACACTATTCAGGAAATATCGACAGGCTACAAACAATCCAAGTTAAGTAAAATCCAAATTTATAAATTTATACAGTGTTCTGGCAATGAGGGATTTTGGTTAATTGATTTTCCTGATTAGCTCAGTGTGAATGGAAAGCTGTCTACTTTCTGTCCCTGTAATTTAAATTTATCTTTAGAAATGGAAATTCACTTCAATATTCTTGCCTGGAGAGTCCTATGGACAGAGGAGCCTGGTGAGCTACAGTCCATGGGGTCATAAAGAGTCAAACACGACTGAGTGACCAACATTTTAAAATGTTTTAGTTCCTCTCTCCACTTTTAGCATTCTGAAAGGTTGCATAATGGAATGTATATGTAATGGTAAGAATCTTATAGCACTCAGCAGTCAAGATTCTAAAAATCAATTCTCATTGTATCCAATGGAAAATGTAGAGGTTAAAGATATTAGTGATGATAATGAGTGCCTACATACCGCAGGCCATACTAGATATGTTTGTTTTTCTGTTTATATATAATGCATTTAAACACGTGAACTTGTTCTGTTGTCATTTGCCAACACATTTTCTTTAGAGTATGGTGTGCTCTTTGCCAAAGCACTCCTTGCTCCAAGCAATCATCACAAGAAAAATAAAATCCATTTAATGAATATTTAGAGAAGTTGGGTTCTTAGTCGGCATTTCACTGTTTTTGGCTTTCAGAATGAACTTTTTAGAGCCTCAGCGTTGATAGAAGTTTTCAGTAGGAACACTTAACCATGGCAGTGTTATTGGTGAGTTTGCTGACTTTACCTTAAACCTATACAATTCCCATACTTTCCTAAAAAAAAAACAAAACAAAAAAAACCCAGCATCTTCAACTTTCACACAGCAGTCTAAGATTTCATTTCTAAATCACTGGCGCTCCCAGGGAGGTCATGTCTTTATGCATGTCACCACTGGATACTCTTGCACTGTTGTTCTAACACCTAGTGAGCTGTGGAGTTCCCCCACAACATTCCACATGTGCAAGAGAGTATATTTTTCTTAGTTCATAAGTGCTTGGCAGAACTCTGATTCCCAGGATATTTGGACTATGTTGTTCTGAATTTTCATCACCAATCAGGTTACTTACTTTCAGACCATTAAAAGTCACAAAAAAGAATTTAGGAAACATATTTAATAGGGCCCTAGGGGGAAATGGCAAGATGGGAGGTGAAGAGAGGGGAAGAGGCCAATGACATTTTCAAAGACCAGTAGGTAGAGTTCTGAGCCTAGCGTGGTGTTAGTAAGACAATTATTAGTAGTAACACACATTTTCGTGTAGCCATTCTGAATGGTGGCCTTTAAGCTAAATAAGCATTTGGGTTTTAAAACATACAAATTATGTCATATTCATCATTACCTGTCTTATCAGAAAATTACTTAGAATACATTTTAAGGTCCATATCCTTAATCAAAACATCTAGTCCAATTTCCTTTCTGTCCAACCTGTTTGTTCATTGCTTTGTTTTACAAATTTGGATCCCTCTAGTGATTCATTGTGGAGAAGGCAATGGCACCCCACTCCAAAACTCTTGCCTGGAAAATCCCATGGACAGAGGAGCCTGGAAGGCTGCAGTCCATGGGGTCGCTGATGGTCGGACACGACTGAGCGACTTCACTTTCACTTTTCACTTTCATGCATTGGAGAAGGACTGGCAACCCACTCCAGGGTTCTTGTCTGGAGAATCCCAGGGATGGCGGAGCCTGGTGGGCTGCCGTCTCTGGGTCGCACAGAGTTGGACACAACTAAAGTGACTTAACAGCAGCAGCAGTGATTCATTTCTTCTAGTGAAGCTGTGATGGCCTTTATTCATTTTTCTCTTCCTTTTATTGATCAGCTGTTTTGGCATACATTGTTAACAGTGTTAAATTCTGAGATTATGCAAATAGAAAAGGTATTGTAGTTGTTCTATGAAAGTGAAAGTGTTAGTCACTCAGTCATGTTTGACTCTTTGCGACCCTACAGACTGTAGAGCCCACCAGGCTCCTCTGTCCATGGGATTCTCCAGGAACAACTACTGCAGTGGGTTGTCATGCCCTTCTCCAGGGTATCTTCCCAACCCAGGGATCAAACCCAGGTCTCCTGCATTGCAGGCGGATTCTTTACCATCTGAGCCACCAGGGAAGGTTTGTCCAATAGAAGCCATTGGTCTGCTTCAGGGGAAAAAAACACACACACATACATTCAATAAGTAGCTATTGCGACCACAGGGCAGATACTCCAGTTGGGGCATGTAAAAGTTACTATTGCAGCCTGAAGACTAATCAAAAAATGAGTCATCAATGCAGAGGATTAGGCAGGGTAGAGCACAGCGGGGAAGAAATGGGTGGAAGGTTGGCCAGTGTAGGCATCTACTAATGGAGGCAAATAGTGTTACTATAAGAAACACATTCCAGTAACAGCATCTCATAATCCACTTATAATATTTTTATATCCTATTTTTCAAAAGTAAGAAATGAGCAATATGTTCCCTTTAAGGAAATATGTTCTTTCTTACCCACTGGCTTTTATTTCACCCATTATAATGACTTTCAACAACTTAATTTGCAGTGCCCTTTGCCAACTGTTTGAGAAGTAACAAAATCACAAATCTAGCTATATGTGATTAACAGAATAATTTTACCTCATAGATATACAACATTTGGGATTTATTTTTATGGACCTGTTTTTAAGAGCTAACCATGATTCTAATAACCATTTAACCTTAGTAAAATGGATTTGCAGCTCTTCTAGGTCCAAAGAATGTTTCATCTATTTGAGATTTCTTGTTCATGAGTAACTCAATTATTATTATGCTTTATTCTTTATCAGGAAACAAAGAATTTTGTTAATATTAATCTAAGAATGGTAAACCATATTTTTATTAAAGGAGAAAAAAATTCAAAAACTGCCTAATATATATCTCTTCTACTTCTTCAATGCCTAACTCAAATTTGATATGCTTCTCTGAGACTTTTCCTAGACTATTAACAAAATTGATTGCTCTTTCATCATGTCATTTCATGTCACTCTAATAGTTCTGTTATATGTTTGAGAGATAGAAAATAATTTTTGAAATTTGAATTTATACACACTGTGGTAGTACTTAGTGAAACATAATATTTGGCTTCCATTTTTGAGAGACTAATGACATTTTCATAAAAATCAAAGGATAAAATAAAGAGTTAAGGACTAACCCATTAAATCACTTCTGAACACAGTCATAAAAACGGGATACACAAATTGAAAGCTTTCATTGATGTTTCCAGCACTGGTAACATAGATAAATGACTGTTTGAAAGCAGATCATCAGAATTATAACTAAATGGTTACCAGAGAGTAGTATCAGTTGCAATGCCATGTTTCAGTTGTATAGAAATTTCTCACCACAGTGATTTGAAGCTCGACCTTTCATAGACCTAGTTATCAGGATTCCAACATTAAGATTGAGACTACACTGATCCTTGTAGTAGTTTTAAGCTACCCTTGATAAACAAAAACAAAATGCAAAGAAAGCCTAATACTTGGCTCAGTGCCTGAATTGCTCCAAACCAAACCAAACCTGTATCATCTATTCTGGATGTAGGCATTTCCACTGCATTTGTGTGTGCAACAGAAACAGAAGAAACAGAGACAGAGGGAAAGAGAATATGCAAGCTTGGAATCTCACACAGAAACTCTAGAAATAATTGAATAATATGCAAACCCTTCATTGTTAGAGAATAGATTCTTACCAACTGATCCTTATCGTTACGTCTTTCAGAAATCTATTGAAACAATGATATTTGAATGACTTTCTACATTCAAAACATTTTTTTTTGTCAAAAGCAGAGACCTAAAATAGGTTTCTTTCTGCCAAAACACCACCACTAACTCTACAACCATCAAAAAACCAATAAATAAAAATATACCCCTGCTATTCTCCTAAACTAAATACAGGATGTTACGCAAACATCCTGATAGTCTCTTTAGGCAGAGATATTTAAAGGAGAAAAAAGTAATGATTAAGGAAACAAGGCCTCTTATCTTGTATAACCTTTTGAAACATGAAAAAGCTAAATATGAAACTTTTCACATGGATTTACAGGATGCCATAGAAGATAAAAGAATAAATGAAATAAATCACTGGGGAAAGAAATTTGAAGTTACAGTGTGTACTTATGAAATGTAGACATAAGTAGAATGAACTCAAGCCCCATCTTGAAGATATTTGTCAGAGAATTTGAACTATTGTTAAGCAAATTTAATCAAATAATTTTACAAATGACATATAAGATGTTATTTTCTAATTATATAATTTCTTTGTAAATGCACATGGTAGTGGTTTGGCTGCTAAGTAGTGTCCGACTCTTGCAACAGCATGGACTGTAGCCTGCCAGGCTCCTCTGTCCATGGATTTTCCAGGCAAGAATACTGGAGTGGATTGCCATTCCTTCTCCAGGGGATCTTCCTGACCCAGGAATTGAAACCGGGTCTCCTGCATTGCAGGCAGATTCTTTACCAACTGAGCTATGAAGGCAAAATGTATGTATGCTACACTAAATTCCTTAGAATATTTCATAAGACATCACAATTAAATCAAATAATTACAAAAGCTATAAGTATTCACAATTAATTAGTATGACTTTTGATACAACAAGCTTTTTGAAGTGGGCTGAAGTTAAAAAATTATGAATTATAAGTATAAACATATAAAAAATATGATTTAAGTAATTATGAATAATGCAAACTATTATTTTGCTGATGTGCTGTGCTTAGTCATTCAGTTGTATCTGACTCTTTGCCACTCCAAGGACTGTAGCCTGCCAGGGTCCTCTGTCCATGGGCATTCTCTAGACAAGAATAATGGAGTGGGTTGCCATGCCCTCCTTCAGGGCGTCTTCCTGATCCAGGGATCAAACCCAGGCCTCTTAGGTCTCCTGCATTGGCACGCAGGTTCTTTACCACTAGCACCACCTGGAAAGGCCTTTATCTATAACTAGTTGCCAAGTGAGAGTGGTACTGCCACATCCTGACAGCGTAATCCAGAGGAAATAATCATGGACTTCAGAAAAAGACTGATATGGATTCCAATTCAGGATTTACATTACAAGCAGATAAATACTGGGCAAGTTATATAACCTCCCTGCCATTTGATTTCTGAGAAATGAATAAAATGTAACAACAACAACAATAGTACCAATAACAATAGTAATAAACCTATATTATCTGAAAGATTTTTGTATTCCATAGAATAGTCTTTGCTAAGTGCTTGATAGAGTAGTTTGCCCTTAATATTGTCTCAATATATCCCAGTCATCATTTTAATGATAATACTTTAAAAGAGTATGAACAGTGTATTATATCTATGGAACAAATACCTGCCTTGCTTACTACAAATTCAACTAGCAATTATATTAGAATTTTTGCAAGTTTTGATGAGAAAGTTGACCAAACTGAAGTCTGTTTAAAATCAACAGCTTTACATTACATGATTACTTTGTCAAAATGATTATTTTTAATAAATTAAAAGATTTTAAAAAATTATGCTATGTATTTAAAATATATTAAAATCCACATATAACTTTAAAGGTCTGCTTGCTTTTGGTTCTTCTAAGAAAAGGCAGAAAATAAATTTTACATAATTTGCCATTTTAAGGAAATTGGCATAATATTTATAATATTTACAATCTTTCTGTGATGTGGTCTACAATTCACAGAACCACAATTTAGGAAAAAGAAGAGATAAAATATGATCAGTGAATACTATTTGAAGAGCATAAGTATCACTGAATTAGATTATGGAAATGAACTGAACAATATACTATGAACACAGTTATAAGATGCTTTCTAACATAGCATGCAAATGTGAAAATTGCATTTGATTTAGAACCAAATTCTGCCATTTTTAGAATTTACTACCATCAGTATCATTTTGCCTGAATATGTGTGCAATATTTTATTGTTTTTTTTAGGGGTTCTCTCTTGTTCAGTGTTTAAAAGTCTGGATATGTCACTATTCATTTATACAATAAAAAAGTATTAATCCTATATTTAGCTATTTTTATTTTTCCAGTTGTCCATATTTTAATTCAATCAATTGTTAATCATAATTCATTAACTACTGTTATGCAAGAGTAGTCAATGGAAATTGGAGAATCTAAACTTTGGGGCCTCATTCTCTCTCATCAATATTATTTTGCCATCCAAAATGGTCCTGGTGCCTCCAAGGCCATAGTTTCTTTATCTGTGCTAGAATTCTCACTCTAAAATCAAATCTGATCATGCCTCTTCTCTGCTTAAAATCTCCAATGATTCTCACAGAACCCCAGAAAAATTGCATTTTTTTAAAGTAAACACACCCTTATTTTCAGGGGCTTCCCAGGTGGCACAGTGGTAAAGAATACACCTCCCAATGCAGGAGACGCAGGTTAGATCCCTGGGTTGGGATGATTCTCTGGAGTAGGAAATGGCTATCCACTCCAGTATTTCTTGCCTGGAAAATTCCATGGGCAGAGGAGTCTGGCGGGCTACAGTCCATGGGGTCAAAAAGAATGGGACACTACTAAGTGCAGACACACCCTTATTTTCACTTCATTTCCTGTCATTTTTCCCTTTCAATTACAGCATAGAACATGTTCCCTAAAGACCACCCCCAGGTGGCAATGCATGTTGCCACCTGGGGTGGTGCCACCTGGGTTCCCTAAAGACCATCTCCAGGTGGCAATGCATGTTTGATTCTCTGGTACTCAGCAGAGACATCATTTATTTCAGGGAGTCTTCTAAAGATACTCTTTATATTACTTGGCTTCCATTACAAGCTAAGCAAAATTCTATTTAATTTTATAGTTATTATATTGCACTGTAATTTATCTGATATTTTTTTACTTGCCTCATTAAATATACTGCTTTTCAAGGGTTTTCCTAGAGAAGGTATATCTGGATTTCAATGTTACTATATTACGTTATTGTGTGCATAACAGCATAGAGAGGTATGAAGATTAATTATACTATGTGTGTATATATATATATATATATATTTATATGTGACTTTCTTGTCAGTTAAGTACCTCAAAAGGTCTAAACATATCTCTTGAAATAAATTATAAGTTTTACATTTTTTGTTCACCTTTCAATAAACTCCTCTTATTTAAACTCAGGTCAATCAATTATAATATCTATAATCCTTTTAATTGGCAAAATTAGCTTCTAATTATTTATTTAGTTAAACCCTATATTATAGCTGTATAAAAAGGTGGCTGACAAATGGCAGTACAGTGAATCCAAGCCTATTTTTAGATTATTCAAATTAATGCTGTTTGTGACATACAGTGGTTTATTTTATAAACCTTCCTAATAATACATGAAGCATGAATTAGAGATATGAAGGCATATTAAAAAAACAACAACAAAAATAATACACCAACACATATGAGAAAAGTGAAGTGAAATGGAGGTTGCAAGAAGAAATATATAAAAAAAGACAGAGGGAGCAAATGGAAAGTCCTAAAAGATAAATTAATGTATGCCCAAAGGCAATGAATGCCATTTAGTAATAAATATACTAGAAATAAAAATGGAGCCAATTAGTATGAACAAGAAAGTGCAAAAATAATCAGGAATAAAGAAGAGGAATATCCAGAGTAAGTTGCACGAGACACAGGGCAATATGCGGAAGATTATAAAATGAAGTGAAGGGAGTACAAAATAATGAGAAAGGAAAGGTGGCAAATAAAAGGAAACCTGTGATGATGATAAAGATAAATACAATGCCATTTTCAGCTGTAGGAAGGGCCAGAGGTCAGATCTTAGAAAAGATAGAAGAGATAATTCATTGACAGCAAAGGAAGAAGAGCTGATAAAACAAAATTAATTTTTTTCTGCCTCATTGTCCACAAATAGTGGAGAGGCTAACATGGGAAACACAGGTATGTATTTCCCATGAGACAGAAATGCTAAAGAAAATTAAGATTGTTATGGAATGTCTAATCAACTGAATTGTTTTTGTTTTCCTTCAATGCTCCTTTCTATTAATATCTGAAAACAAGATATGTCTAAACAGTATAAATACTACATCTTGATTACAATAATAATAATAATAATTTTTGAAGTTGATTGTAAGTACAATGACCGTGCCTTTTACATGAAGAACATAAGCAACACTTTAAAAAATAGCTTTAAGGGAAATTCAGTAAATAGCAGGCCTGCAGAGTAGAGGTAAAAAAAAGTTGCTGAAGATAAAGAAATATCTTGGTCATGCTTTATGTATTTTATTTTAATTTTCAGAAAATAATTATATAACAAGATTTTTTCAGTTAGCTTTTTAATAAAGAGTTTAAATTTAAGTTTTCTGAAAGCCTATTTGAATAGTTTTCAAGTAAGAAACTAAAATATACAGATATCATTGTATAACATTATTCTAGCAATGGCACCCCACCCCAGTACTTTTGCCTGGAAAATCCCATGGACGGAGGAGCCTGGTAGGCTCCAGTCCGTGGGGTCGCTAAGAGTCGGACACGACTGAGCGACTTCACTTTGACTTTTCACTTTCATACATTGGAGAAGGAAATGGCAACCCACTCCAGTGTTCCTGCCTGGAGAATCCCAGGGACAGGGGAGCCTGGTGAGCTTCCGTCTATGGGGTCGCACAGAGTCGGACACGACTGAAGCGACTTAGCAGCAGCAGCAGCAGTAAACATTAATTGAATTTGCTAAAGAAAATTCACAAGTAAAAACATGATCCTGAAATGCATAATTTTTGATGTGTTAAGTTTATTATCAACACTGCAACTTGGACCTTAAAGTAATGATTATTTTCCTTATGAAACATTTATTAAATATGCAAATATTGTAATGGATTTGTGATCTTGATTTCTATTATGAGGGTATAATAGAAACTAAACTGAGATTTAAATTTCTGAGATCCAAAATTGTATATGTGTATGAAATTTTTCATATATATTGTCTAATAGTTATAAAAGGCAACAGATTTCAGGTATTTTTGAATGATCTGATTCTGCTACATAGAAGTTAAGAATAATAATATCTTTTTACTATACAATCTAGCTGACCTCGGAGAAGGCAATGGCACCCTACTCCAGTGCTCTTGCCTGGAAAAGCCCATGGATGGAGGAGCCTGGAAGGCTGCAGTCCATCGGGTCGCTGAGGGTTGGACACAACTGAGCGACTTCACTTTCACTTTTCACTTTCATGCATTGGAGAAGGAAATGGCAACCCACTCCAGTGTTCTTGCCTGGAGAATCCCAGGGACGGGGGAGGCTGGTGGGCTGCCATCTATGGGGTTACACAGAGTTGGACACGTCTGAAGTGACTTAGCAGCTAGCTGACCTAGCAAAATATATAATTTATTAGGTAAAGTTTTAGACATGATTGTATAGATTCTACAAAATTTAGATTACTTTTCAGTAGTTTTAACATAAAAAATAGTATTCAGAATAACTAATTCAACATGTATACATACAGGATCTACTGCTTGAAAAAAATACCATAGTAGATACTTTGAGGACATCCAACAGGAATTGGAACTGAAAACATAATATGAGTGAGAACACCTATCTGTGCTGGTATAATCAAGGTAGAGAGTGAAAACCTCCATAAAAGAGGTTCTGATAAAGTGCCTAGGGAATTTAAAAGAAAGACAGATTTGTGAAAATCAGCCTTTCATGCAACTGGTCATTCAAATAATATTTCAGAATATTGAAAGATGGGTGAAAAAATAGACCTATGGAAATGTGGAATAAGGGACTTTCCAGAAGAAGGAATCAGAAAACCACACAAGTAGGTGTGCTAGTGTGTGCCTGATGTTTTATACACCTTCTGTCATTGATCCTTAGATCATCTGTCTATTAAAGCCAAAAAATAGTTGTGACCGTGACTCCACAGAGGAAGTTCTTTTAAAGGTGAACTTGATTATTCCCGTTTTATATATAAGGCAATTTAGAACTAGAAATGTTTTTTAAAGAAATCATCCAAGATCCTTGGAGCCTTAACTGAAGAGCCAAGATTCAATTCTAGAAAGTTTTATCTTCACAATCCAGGCTCTATCAATTTCTGGCTGATGTATACAAAAAAAGTAAGCATTAGAAATCAGGATGGATGTGAATGTGTAGATTATGACATAGTATTCCTGAGTGCTTAAAATGAATGGTGTGCCCAGCATTTGTGGCAGTTATCCCAATAGTAGCATCAACACTTCACAGGCAAGAACTATCAACCAGAAATAACCAATAGAAATTTGAATCAAGAATCTAGAGACTTACATATTTAATCTGTCAGTAGTTCTATAAGACCTAAAGCAACTGAACCTTGGCCCAGATGTTTGGGAATCCTTTTCAAAAAGCATTTACTGAGTGTTCACTCTATCCTAATAGATACTCTAGTTAGCATCTTGCTGACATTATGTCTTAAGGATGAGGTAGAACAGAAGGCAAAGATGGAAAATAAAGTAGTTACAGGACTGGACAAAATGTAGGAGTTAGATATCATAGATTTTAACAAAACTTGGATGGTAAGTTATATTTTGTACTACAGAGACCTTCAGAACATTTGTTCTCTTCACTCCTGCATGCCACATCCTCTCTGACAGAAAGCCCAAAGAATACCATCCTATCCTTACTTCCTACTCCCCTATTGTTCTTTTTCCTTGAAATGCCTTTTCTCTCTATTCCTTCCTTTCTCACCTTCCCTCCATCCTTTCTTCTTCCTTTCCCACTTTCTTTCCTCCTTCTCCCTACTCTCTATTAGTTGTGCTACCCTATGCACACCATAAATTCCTGGGTATATTTCAAATCCAGGCTTTCCTGGTATTATAATATGTGATACTTATTGACCCATCATTAGGGCATAATTCCCCCTCTTCTGAAGTTTCTTAGCATTTATTTGGTATTTATAACATCTTCTATCTAGTTGCCCTGCCCATATGACAAACATTATGTGAATGTTTTATATCTTTTTTATACTTCAAGGTTCAGAAAAATCCTGAATAAATGTTTTCTGAATAAATAAATTACCTAAACTGCTTTTGTGGGAGAGAAAAATAATTTCCAAGTGAAAGTGCAAGGAAGGAAAACATGAATTTTCCATAATAGCACAAAAAGATTAAGGTGGATCTGTGTCTAAAATAAACCAAGTAATCTTATCGTAGGGTAATGTTAACCAGGAACTGCTCATTAAGATTTCTCAGATTAGAAAGAACATTATTCAGAAGTCTGTTAGGATCTAATGGACAGTGGAATGTTCTCTCATTTATGCTATTGTTTCTTCTCTGACTTCTAGTTCTCTGACTTTTTTTCTCTAGGAAAATGTAGTTGAAAGAGAAGATTTGGTTTCATCAGCACTTCTTAGGATGGTATCAGATACTTTCTAAGGCTCTTCTCTAGCAATCTGTTTTTTTTAATGCTTGCTCAATGATAACGATCAATCAATCTAAATTTGAGACAAAAGACATGGCAACTTCTATTCTTCATTTATTAGTAGCAAGCCTCAAATTCATGGTGTCCTAAACTTCACACATTCAAACTGGATTTTCTTTTTGATCGCTATTCGTTTGTTTAACACATATTCATTAGTTTTCTACTGTTTGACATCCAGTTCTAGGTGCTGGAAACACTGCAGTGAACAAGATGAGCAAGTCCCATGCTCTGATGAAGTTAGCATTTGGGTAAGTTTAAAGAAGATACACAAAACATAAACTAACAAGCAAAGAAAAATATATGTTAATGATAGGTGTCTTGCAGAGTATCAAAACAGTGTAACATGACAGCAAATGTCTAAGTGGCTATTTTTAGAAATGGCAGTTAGAAAAAGCCTTGGTAAGGACATGGAACAACAGACTTGCTCCAAATAGGAAAAGGAGTATGTCAAGGCTGTATATTGTCACCATGCTTATTTAACTTATATGCAGAGTACATCATGAGAAACACTGGGCTGGAAGAAGCACAAGCTGGAATCAAGATTGCCAGGAGAAATATCAATAACCTCAGATATGCAGATGACACCACCCTTATGGCAGAAAGTGAAGAGGAACTAAAAAGCCTCTTGATGAAAGTGAAAGAGGAGAGTGAAAAAGTTGGCTTAAAGCTCAACATTCAGAAAACGAAGATCATGGCATCCGGTCCCATCACTTCATGGGAAATAGAAGGGGAAACAGTGGAAACGGTGTCAGACTTTATTTTGGGGGCTCCAAAATTACTGCAGATGGTGATTACAGCCATGAAATTAAAAGACACACACTCCTTGGAAGGAAAGTTATGACCAACCTAAATAGCATATTCAAAAGCAGAGACATTACTTTGTCAACAAAGGTATATCTACTCAAACCTATGGTTTTTCCAGTAGTCATGTATGGATGTGAGTGTTGGACTGTGAAGAAAGCTGAGCACCGAAGAATTGATGCTTTTGAACTGTGGTGTTGTAGAAGACTCTTGAGAGTCCCTTGGACTGCAAGGAGATCCAACCAGTCCATTCTGAAGGAGATCAGTCCTGGGTGTTCTTTGGAAGGACTGATGCTAAAGCTGAAACTCCAGTACTTTGGCCACCTCATGCTAAGAGCTGACTCATTGGAAAAGACCCTGATGCTGGGAGGGACTGGGGGCAGGAGGAGAAGGGGACAACAGAGGATGAGATGGCTGGATGGCATCACCGACTTGATGGACATGAGTTTGGGTGAACTCCAAGAGTTGGTGTTGGACAGGGAGGCCTGGTGTGCTGTGATTCATGGGGTGGCAAAGAGTTGGACACGACTGAGCGACTGAACTGAACTGAACTGAGGGAGGTGATATTTGAATGACAGAGAGAATAAAACTATATGAAGATAAAGAGTAAGAATCTTCTAGACAGAGGAAACAACAGGGGGTGCCACCTGTGGGTCAACTGCTGAGTTAACATGCATGTGAGTTAACATGCCCAAGAAAGTAAAAGAACAATATGACTGAAGCAAAAGTAGAGAGAGGTGAGATGAGACAGGACTAGTACAGCATTTGGAAGGGGCTGAACCATGCAGGGTGCATCAAAATGAGATATCAACATTTTATTCTAAATGAAATGAAAGTTATAAAGCTTTGAAAATAAAAATGGCATGATTTCATTGACATAATTAAAAGATTGCTCTGGCTACAGCTGAAGAATGGATAGTAAAAGAGTTAACCAACTAGAGGATTATTACAGTATGCAGAGAATGATGATGGTGACTTGGTCCAGGGTGGCTTAATGGAGATACAAGAAGGAGATGCATTCAGGTTCCTTTCATGTAGGGCCAAACGGTCATAATGATGATTTCATTGGGTTGAGTTTAAATAGGAAAGAAAGAAAGAAAGTGAAGTCGCTCAGTTGTGTCCGACTCTTTATGACCCCATGGATTGTATCAGGCTCGTCCATCCATGGGATTTTCCAGGCAAGAATACTGGAGTGGGTTACTATTTCCTTCTCCAGGAAATCTTCCCAACCCAGGGTTTGAACTTGGCTCTTCCACATTGTAGGCAGATGCTTTACCGTCTGAGCCACCAGGGAAGTCTCATAAATAGGAAGCAAGAATAAATTCCTAGATCCTCACCACGAACAACCAAGTGGCTGAAGCGGTTTGCTTATCATAATGGGAGATTCCAAGAGACAAACAGATTTTGAGTAATGAGGACAAGTGTTCTTGCTTTGTTTTGCTCGTTTCGGACAGATATTAAATATCCATATGAAGACATCTAGGAGGCAGTTGGATATATGAGTCTGGAGAGATCTGCTCAAGGCTAGATGCAAACATTTGAATGTACGTGGCATAGAGAGAATAATTTCAAACCATGATCCTGAGTAAGATCAACTAGACAGATGCAGATACTAAAGGTATAAGGTGACCAAAGACTGAGCTCTGGATAATTGCACAAGTAAGAGACAGTGAGAAGAAGGCAGAAAACTAAAACAAAAGACTCTCCTTTGAGAATGTGATTCTGCCTGCAATGCGGGAGACCTGGGTACAGTTCCTGGGTTGGGAAGATGCACTGGAGAAGGGAACAGCTAACAACTCTAGTATTCTGGCCTGGAGAATTCCATGGACAGAGGAGCCTGGCAAGCTACAGTCCATGGGGTTGCAAAGAGTCGGACATGACTGAATGACTTTCAATCACTCACTCTGAATAAACTAAGAGGAAATATTTCTGGAACTGAAAAGTCAACCCTGCCAAACACTGATTTTTGCCACACAGGAGCCTAGGCTTTGAAAATACAAAAAGGAATATAATAACCTAATTCTTCTACTTAAATTGGGTAAACAAAGAAACAAACATGGTTTCATTCAATGTATAATTGTGATGGTTCAGGGTATTTTGAGGGCACATAAGAAGGACATAACCACCAAGATTTTTAGGGAGAGCAAATATGGATGGTCTTTTGGCGTATAGGCCATCTACAGGGAAGATATGAAAGAGTTTGATAGGAAAAAAAAATTAGGACATGTGACTACATACACAGCATTCCTGGTAAACAGAATAATTGTGAAAAGCTAACAAAGGAGAAAATGCAGAGTTTGGTAACTGTAGATACACTTTCAGGATCCACAGAGCTTAGATATAGCATAGGACCTGAGGCTAATGAAATAAACAGGGACCAGGCTGTGAAGGGCTTTAATAGTGACAATAAAGACCTTGAGCTTTTTTTCTAAAGGCTATGGAAAGTCATGGAGGAATTATAAAAAGTGAACAACTAAGAAACCAATTTGAGTTTTAGGATGATTTCTCTGGCAGCCAATCTCAGGAGCATGGCTTAAAGTGAATAAAGGAGGCAAAGACAAACTAAATACTGTTTAGAAACTTGGGGTAGAAATTCCATCAAGAAAAGAGAAGCGCCCTGAACAAAAGAAGAGGTGGTAGAAGCTTTTAAAGATTTTACCTAAGTCCATCATTGTTCATGTAGCTTATAATGAATCTAAAATAGTAAAATGGGCACTAAGGTAAGTTTGAGTCACTCAATGGAGCCCCTTAATTTGGAATTTGGTCAGCAAAAACTGGTAAATAATTCCAGACAGATGTCAAAAGAGAATCTTCCAAGACCATTAACATTGAGAGGTGTGCTTTATGCTTTATCTAAGAGATTCAGTGGTGAAGAACATGGCAACCCACTCCAGTATTCTTGCCTGGGAAATTCCATGGACAGAGGAATTTGGTGGGCTACAGTTTATAGGGCTGCAAAGAGTCAGACACAACTCAGTGACTGAACAACAATAATAAAAAGAGATTCAAATTCTGACCATGTAGTCATTTCCAATTCTGTGATGGATCATTTTACATAGGAGTATGATTCCCTTTTCAGGAAAAAGAGGTCTCTCAATCAGTAATGTTTCCATTAATGATAACAGATCATCCAATAATTACTTGGGGGTTTTAAATACCACAAAAGGATTGGCATATGCCTCTGTGCAGCTTAATAGGTGACATATCAAAATGCTGAAGACTCAACTAGAGTGCAGACGCTACCTCTAGGATTTTGATAAACTGGATTTCTAATTCAATCTGAAATACTTTTTTTTTTCTTTGCTTGTGTAGCACACTTTTGCTACTCATTTCCTCCCTCGTGTTGACTAGTATAGCTCCTGTCTCTGCAATTCTGCGACCTAAGAGTTCTCAAAAATCTGGGACTCATGCATGGTACATGGTGTTGGCATTTCTCGTGGTACTGTCCTGAGACATGAGGCATCTTACAGAATTTTGCTTGGAGGTATATATTTAAAATGTTTTCCATTGTTGATGATTCAATTTAATTTGGTCAAAATGTGTTTTAAATTATGCAATGAAAAATTTTATATATAAAAGATTAGAACCCATATAAATATTTATCCTTCTAACTGGCTTAAAGCATAGCCTGAACCACTTATTTGGTCATTAATCATGTATTTCCTTCCCAGAGACATCATCTGTACTGTGCTATTATTAGTATTTAACTCTTCCTTAGTCACCTTTTCAGTTTCTCTCTACTTCCCATAGTCACAAAATGTTTTGTAGGTAATCAGTATACTAGAAATCTTCAGTTCAGTCCAGTCACTCTGTGTCTGACTCTTTGAGACCCCATGAATTGCAGCACGCCAGGCCTCCCTGTCCATCACCAACTCCCGGATTTCACTCAAACTCACATCCATCGAGTAGGTGATGCCATCCAACCATCTCATCCTCTGTCATCCCCTTCTCCTCCTGCCCCCATGCCCTCCCAGCATCAGGATCTTTTCCAATGAGTCAGCTCTTAGCATGAGGTGGCCAAAGTACTGGAGTTTCAGCTTTAGCATCATTCCTTCCAAAGAACACCCAGGGCTGATCTTTAGAATGGACTGATTGGATCTCTTTGCAGTCCAAGGGACTCTCAAGAGTCTTCTCCAACACCACAGTTCTAAAGCATCAAGTCTTCGGTGCTCAGCTTTCTTCACAGTCCAGCTCTCACATCCATACATGACCACAGGAAAAACCATAGCCTTGACTAGGAGAAACTTTGTTGGCAAAGTGATGTCTCTGCTTTTCAACATTAGGCACATGCTATAATGGCATGGATGAGGAAACCAAGATTCAGAAATGTAGGTACTTCTTTTACTTCTGTAGTCAGCAAGTTGTAGAGCTAGAATGCAAACCCAGGTCTCCCATTTACAAGTCCAATGTCTTTGTTTAAGACTCCTGAAGGGAGAGACTATGTCTTCTTTACTTTAAAAAAAAAAAAAAAAAAAAAATTTGGAGTATAGTTAATTTACAATTTTGTCTTACTTTCAAGTATAGCAAAGTGAACCACTTATGCATATACATATATTCACTCCTTTTTAGATTCTTTCCCCACATATGCCATTACAGAGTATTGAGTCAAGTTCCCTGTGCTGCACAGCAGGCCCTTATTAGTTATTTATCTTATATATAGTAGTGAGTATATATTAATCACAGTCTCCCAATATTCCCTCCCCCTTACCTCTTAGTGACTTCTCTGGTGGCTCAGATGGTAAAGCTTGGAAAGTTATGACCAACCTAGATAGCATATTCAAAAGCATATTACTTTGCCAACAAAGGTCCGTCTAGTCAAGGCTATGGTTTTTCCAGTGGTCATGTATGGATGTGAGAGTTGGACTTGAAGAAAGCTGAGCGCCGAAAAATTGATGCTTTTAACTGTGGTGTTGGAGAAGACTCTTAAGAGTCCCTTGGACTGCAAGGAGATCCAACCAGTTCATTCTAAAGGAGATCAGTCCTGGGTGTTCATTGGAAGGAATGATGCTAAAGCTGAAACTTCAGTACTTTGGCCACCTCATGCGAAGAGTTGACTCACTGGAAAAGACTCTGATGCTGGGAGGGATTGGGGGCAGGAGGAGAAGGGGACGACAGAGGATGAGATGGTTGGATGGCATCACTGACTCGATGGACGTGAGGCTGAGTGACCTCCGGGAGTTGGTGATGGACAGGGAGGCCTGGCGTGCTGCAATTCACTGAGTCGCACAGAGTTGGACACGACTGAGTGACTGAACTGAACTGAGCTGATCTTACGTCCTAGTAATCGTAAGTCTGTGTTCTACCTCTGTAATTCTACTTCTTTGTATTGTGTTTGAAAGTGAAAGTGTGAGTCGCTCAGCCATGTCAGACTCTGTGGCACCGTGGACTATAGCCCTCCAGGCTCCTCTGTCCGTAGGATTTCCCAGGCAAGGATACTGGACTGGGTAGCCATTCCCTTCTCCAGGGGATCTTCCCTACCCACAGGTTGAACATAGGTATCCTGCATTGCAGGTAGATTCTTAACCGTCTGAGCCACCAAGAAAGTCCCTTTAACTCTTAGTGAAGTATCTTACATCTTTTGTTGATTTGTTGTTTTTTAAATGGTTACAGCTCACAATGTTTTAGATTAATCCTTGATATTAACAGAAATGTGATTTTATAGAAACTTGTATTGTTAAAAGTAAATGTTAATGTGTTCTTTCTGTTCTTATCACATAGAAGAAATCACACTAAATCCATCTCTTCAGGCACATTTGAAAGTCTAAGAAATTATCCCTCTCTCAAAATTTAGATTAATGTAAATATCATAAGATATGTCTTCATTTAAGGTCTTGGGGTGAAGTGAAATATCCTATGATGCCACTTTTAGTAAAAATTTCTATCAAAATCGTGAAAAATTTGTTTGCCATAAATATCACTATGTTTTGCAATTTACTTTTGATTTTTTTTTTGCAGTTACATCTCCTTTTATAAATACTGATCTGCATATATTACGTATCAAGGGACATTTCTTAAATTCTAAGGTAAGGCAGAGAAAGATGCTTCTACATATTTTGCTGTTTATTATTTTCCATCATTTTTTTTTTAAGAAAACGGAATCGTAAGGAAGGGACATTTTAAGGGATAGAGGGCATTGTTAAGCAATGAATTCTGGAGATTCACAAAGAGAAGAAAATAAGACTTTTACTAAGTATAAATAAGAATGCTAAATACTTTCCAAAAGAAGAGCAAAAGAAATTAGTGAAAGGAGTTGGTGATGGTAAGTGAAGAGCTCCAGTTATTCGGATACAAGTATAGCATCAGTAGCATTTTACCAGTTTGGGAAATATAGGTAATACGATGGACTAGTGAAGCTACAAGAAATTTGCTCAAGTGAATGAACTTCTATGCAAGAGTGATCTGCAAGAAGTATTGTCTAAGAGATGAGGGTCATGAAAATACAGCAGAGAAAACTGAGGAATTTTGTTACACCCACCAAGTAGACTACATGTGTTTAAAAATATTTGTGGTATATCACCAAAAATACTCATGAGATTTTTCTTATATAATTATTATGAAAGTAGTATATGTTTTTCAATATCACTCTAATAAAATATGCTATTTTATATATATTTTGTTTTATGTGAACTATTCCATGGTCTCAATTTACTAGATATGTATGCATTTTTATCAGTATTTTTTTTTACATTTAAACAGATGGTACTTACTACCTCTTTTATTATAAATGATTAGAATTTGGCTACCCACTCAATATTTTTATTTTGTCTTTCTAAGTTATAATGTCTGTGTTGATGATGAACCCCATTCACATGTATAAAAACATACATTTACATGCATAAGTATCATATTATATATAGAAAAAATTAACTATAATTATTTAATATTCTGAAAGAATAACTTATAGAGAGGAGCATATGTTAGTGTAGATATAGATGTTGTACAGCTATGCATTTCCTTATAGAAGGTAAATATTTCATATATCCAGCATATTTATAGGCATGTATGAAATATTTTCTTTCTATAAGGTCCAGGTTTGTAAAAAAAATAAAAAAATGTCTTTTCCCATAAAATAAATGCTTCCTCTTTCCTGTTTTCTTTTTTACTTTATATATATTTCCTCTCAATCTCAAAAATATAATTCATTTTAAATGTATTTTTGCATAATGTCATATTAAATGTGGCTTTTATTATTGGTTTTGATGATTTTTGAAGATTTTTGTATTTAGATGGCATACACATTTTCAATCATGTCTTAATTACTTTTAAAAATGCTGCACTGGCTTAGGGACAAGACAGATAACTTGTTAAGCATTTGAAATTTCTGAGCTGTTTTCTCAGTTCTGGCAGTCACTACCCAAGTCCAGATTGTAACCTCCTTTCTGCCTCCAAAGCCTGCCTTGGCTCCGTGTCCAGTGAGGGATTATGGATTTAGCAAGGAAGGTAAGTGTGACTACAAGCATTGGCTCACCATCTGCTCCCCAGCAGAGTATGGGCCAACCTGCATCGCCTGCAGCAAGACCAGGGCACTGTTCTCCAGCCAGCCCCTTTCCAACCTGGCTCAAGACACACATCACATTCAGTCAGATGATTAGGTCTAAGTAGTCCATATGTAACAGAATATTTTTCCTAAATACCAAAATGAAAACAAAATGAATGCCATTTTTTAATTCTCCTTACTCGATATATCAAGTTTTACACAAATAAATACTCTCTTAAGGTTTATGCAAATTATAGAAAAATAAAACTATGCATTATTTAGCAGTTCTCCTATTTCAAGATCTAACAGACTTTATTCACAGCATGTTTTTCCCTAGTTTATGCTGGCCTTCTTTTCTGATTCGACTTTTTAATTCATCTTTTTAAATTATTCCTTTTTAAATCATTATCTTATGTGTCTTCATAGATTTTCATGTATTAATCTATTATTAATTTTTACTATACTCAACTTAATCTTAAATTGTTTAAAGCTCTTTTAAGAGTAAACACTTGCTTATGTTTTAAAGATAGCTTGTACTTTAACATTTTGCATATTTGATCTGGTAGCCTCATTCAAACTTAACTATCAAATAAATTATAATTTTTATCAGGCATTTTATGCATAGAATAATCAAGCATTGAACAGAAAAGTTAACCTTTGAGCCCAAGAATCCAGATTATTTTACAGTTCTCAAGAAGTAAGAGATTTCTAGCCACCTACACGAACACATCTTCAGTTTATCAATAATATGCTATTAGATGTGTTTGTATTTTGTTTCAGGTCAAGAGTTATTTTTTTCTTTTTTAAATATTTCCATAAATAGCAGAAAAACATGCAGTTGAAAGTAGCTTTCTGCTTCCTTTAGCCCTGTTGCTGATTTGAGCACACAGAGTGAACATGAAAATAAGCTGAACAAACATCTCACCCTTTTAACTTAAACTGTTGTCTGCCTGACTGCTGAATGCACACAGAAAACAATCTAAAATTGTATAACCCATAATACAGTATATTAAATTACAACATTGGTCAGTAATGGAAACTTATTCCCAGATATGAATTATTTACAGCCCATTTAAGTAATCCATATTCAGGTGTGGCAATGAAAAAAAGTGCAACATAAATCTTTAATGCTGACCGGTTGAGAGAGCAGAGCTGAGGATTACAGACATTTTAAAGAAAAAAACTAAACGAATTGATATAGCCTGTTCAGTGGCTTACTGCACCAGCGTGCTAATAAATTGACGGATGGCGTGTCAGGGGTAGGAGTTGAAATCCCAGCACTTCTAACTAAGGAGGGATCTAATATCAGACTACCAAAATAAGGAGTTTCTCAACCTGGTTGTCACAGAAAACAGCCTGTGCATCTTATTGTATATGCAAGTGTTCAAAATATCGCATTTTAACAGAAAAATCCAAGAAGGATTTTTTTTTCAATTAACTCAGTAACTGCATTAGTAATTTCAGTGAGCCACATAGATGCTGTTATAAAACAGAGAGGGTATATTAAAGGTAAGCCTTTCTTTTTCCTTTTCACAGAGTTGGGGCCAGTGCCTTATTTGGAGAAATAAACTTATCAAAGAAATCCCTTTAATCCTGTTTTACATTTCCACAGTATACCGAATAGAATTCATCAACAAACTTCAAGGGGTAAAAGAAGCAAACGACTTCTGGAGTGTTTCACACTATTTTTTATACAGACTGTGCAAGTTGTTAGCTACTTCAAACTGAAGTATAAAAGATCATGGGTTGAGGGAGGCTTCCATGTGGCAATTTCTTTTGTTTCCTGAAGCAGTACCTATATTAATTCATCTTACAAAGATCATTGCTCAAGAACTAAATTTTGCATATATTAGAAAGCAGAATTAGCATTGCACAGTGTACAACATTCCACGCTAACTTCTCTCCAAGCAACCATTAAAGGTCATGTTTTGACGACTGAATGGCATGTCGGCACCTTGGTTCCCTGGAGAGGCATTCCCCAGGTACATGCAAAAGGTTATTAAATTACCTTCCGAGCAACACTATCTCTTCGGATGAAAATAATTACAGGCTTTTAGAGGCATCAGAATGCTTTCTTTCTTTCTTTCTTTCTTTTTTTTTTTTTTTAAATAAGATGAAGATGCAGTACCTAATGACCATTTTTGTGTGTGAGTCATATAGCCTGTCAGCAGTGACAGGACAAATGAGCGTAATGGCATAGCTTAAAGGGGAAAGGTTCATTTTAAATAGTGACAAATAATATTTAAATGGCATTGTTGGAGACCCATCATGCTTGTAAAATGTAGTTTGTATCTCTTCTTCATCCTTTAATTTCATCACTGTCAAATGGCATTAGCTGTTAACATGCAACATCAGGTGCAGATATAATTTTTAACTGTTAAATGTACCCATAACCAAACATAATGTATCTTGATTTTTCCTGTTTTTTTTTTTTTTGTTTGTTTGTTTTTTAGTATGGGGAACTCATTCCATAATTCAAAAAAAAATTATCTAAGGGATTTGATTCTAAAAGATGACTTTACTAGATGG
Source organism: Tragelaphus eurycerus (assembly GCA_935064755.1). Classification (NCBI taxonomy): domain Eukaryota; kingdom Metazoa; phylum Chordata; class Mammalia; order Artiodactyla; family Bovidae; genus Tragelaphus; species Tragelaphus eurycerus. The sequence continues at coordinate 2,280,068 of CAKXYN010000132.1, read as the reverse complement.
CTAAAATAATAGCTTTAAATTAAAATCTCTTGACTGTTATTTCTTGTCAAGGCTCAAAACTGGAAGTGACTTAATTTTTAGGCTAACTATAATTAGCAGATTGGAAGTATCATTGGCAAGATCACTGGATGTAGCAATTTAGTCAGAATAGTCCTGGGTAAACCAATGTAATGACATATATATTGTGTATACTTGAAGTAACCTGGTGAGCATAAAATGTGTTTTCTTTTAAAGCAAAAGTATAACTTCAAGAAACATATTAAGAGTGAAGCATATCACTGCAAACTGATATTTTTCTATTCTTTGTCTCCTTATGGAACTTGAACAAAGTTAACTGAAAGTCTGTTCCATCTTTTAAATTTTCTTGAGATAATAGAGTGCCATAATGAAAATACATGAAGATAAGTAACCGCGGAGATATCTCACGCACAGAATTGCAGTTCTAATTTCAAATTTTCATATAAAGCTTTCTAATTCTTAAATATTTTTACAAAGCTTCATCACATTTATTGCTACATTATTTTCAGATCACTTAAGCCAAAACTGGAGACAGTTTAGGTACCTTTGAGCTGTTAAAAGTTATAGCCAATTTTCTGAAAAATTATACCAGCTAAAAACACAACATTAAATATTTACCCTGTTGGATGTTAAAAAACGCTTACAATGAAAAATGTTCACATATTGACTATTCAAAATGGCCTTCACTTTGAAATTGTGAAATGGAAGGGATTGCAGATGTACAAGAATAAATATAAAAACAAATGAGTTGACTTGAAGTGTTGCCGGCTTTCATAAACATGCTACTGCAATAACATGTGACATTAATATTTAATTACAAAAGCACTGCTGCAAAATCTTTGAAATTAATGTTTTGCAAAATTAACATTCAGTGCACAGAAGCAAAGTCGTTCCAGGCGCGACTGTGATTAACAATGCCATTCACTTTACATATTATATTAATATATTATTCAAGCTACGAATTAACACCTCCTAATTTAAATAAGGTGCTACATATCATGATGAGCTAAAATGCTTTTCTTAAAATGGCCCGTCTGATTTTAAGCAATCTGTGTTTATCATTTAATATTTTGTTATTGAATACTGTTCCCCGTAAAACTCCTTCTACTTTAATTTCAAGCCGAGGAGACCTCATTAAACCGGTGCCTTCCGTTTCTAGGATTGTTAAGCCATTTGAACCATATTTTGTTCGCTAGCTAAATCAGCAGTGCTGAAATACTACTGTGTGTATGAGTGTGTTCTTAGGCAGCCATACTTCTACTTCAAGGCTCTAAGGGAGCCTTTCACGCAACGTGCTTCTTTGCTTTCAACGAGACACTTGCTTACACAAATATTGCCACTATCATTGTATCACAGATTTTGACATTTTCACTCTGACTGAGGTAAGCATGGTTCTTTGGAAGGAGGAGCTGCAGTTTTCAAACTCTGCCTCCTGTACTGAACCTCAGAGCTCACCAGTTTTTCTTTTCCTTTTTTTTTTTAATGGGAAGTGTGAAGACATTTGGAGTTGATAGGGATGTCTTGTTTTAATCTATGAATGTGGGATAATTTTCATTCCTGTTAGGAGTTCATTCATCAGGAAGTAGTTCAGAGGGCCATTTATGTTTTATGAAAGCCAATGAAAATGAAAGGGGCCTTATTATAAGAAAAATAACGAAGTAGATGAAACCACACTACGGAGAACATCATTTTAGAGGCTCAAATGCTTGATCCATCTATATCTTTGGAGCACCAGACTTCAGTGATGACTTGGTTATTGACATTCTTGAATTGAAAAACAATGATTGACATTCCAAGGAAATATTTATTTAGCAATAAGAATCAATCACTGATACTTCAGAATAAGTTCAGTGTTTTGCTTTAAACAATTTCTAAGTTTTATTTCCTCAGTTTTGTAATCAATCAACAAATAAAATGAAATAATGAAATTGGGCTGCACCTATTTTATAATTTTAGATCCTTGGAATGGAAAGAAGCGTTGATTATTGGTCTAAGTTGAAGAGTTGAAGACTCAAAGGGAGTATTTCCAGGTATCTCTGCTGTGTCATAAGTTATGTATTTATACAACTGAGTGAGTAACCACTTGTGGAGACTGTCAAAGATGGAAAGATGTTTATAGAGGCAAAACCACCTTTACACCATAAATTTAGCCTAAATCAAGGGAGTGGGGACCAGAAGGATGTTTATCTATTCCCTGATGGAGTATCAATACACAGTTGCACTTTCCCAGTTTGCTGAAAAAGTAACGAAACTCTCTGTATCCCAACAAGTTTCTCTTAAGAACCCAGGCTCATCTTCAGATCAGTTCAGTTCAGTTGCTCAGTCGTGTCCGACTCTTTGCAACCCCATAAATTGCAGCACACCATGTTGGCTTTGCCTTAATGTCAACCAGTCGTTGCTCATTCACCTTCTCATTCTTTAAAAATGCATGAGCGTAGCTATCCCTTCTTCGAAAAATAATGATTTTTGGAATTATTTCATAACGTTTTTTATGATTCAGTTATGTGTCATTTTAACAGTATGAGAAATCCTAAATTTGAAAATCTATAGTTTTTATTAAAGTAAAATTTGAACTAATGGTTTTGGCATTAGTAATGAGGTAATGAAGCTTTCAAGTATTATCCACTCCTTAAGAAATATTTATAACTAATTGGGTAACACAGTTTAGATATTCAATGAACTGGTTCAAGTATGTGGGAAACATTAGAATTTTCAATATAATTCAGATTATTTATGAGGAAGCGTTCTGCCTACCCCTTTCATGAGAAACAATTCTTAAAACAATGTTTTTGAAGTAAATTGTGTTGAACAGCAATTCTGCAGTATATAATTCAAAGAGAAAAGGGAATTCCATAATCATATAAATTTTTAAAAAAACACAGAGTTAGGCAAATAAATATTTTTATGCAGGACTCCTTTCATTCTAACATTAATATGTATTATGATTTTCTCTATGAGGGTAATAGTACACACAAATAGTACACTTATTTGTGTACTTATTTGACTACAGATATTTCTATAGAATATCAGGAAGACCACGAGCCACATTTTAGAAAATGCTACTCAAAAAAAAAAAAAAAATGCTAATCATAGATGATTGAAATTAACCCCAAATTCTTAAGTACTTTGAAGATATCCATATTTGCAGATCATTATCTTATTTTAATGACTCTGGAAAGTAACAAAAGACAAGTCTATTAAAGGCATACTAAATGAATCCTGAAAATATCATTTTCTAGAACTAATTTCTTGAGTGGTGGTGATGGTGGTTTAATCACTAAGTCATAACCGACTCTTTGCAACCCTATGGACTGTGTAGACCACCAGGCTCTTCTGTCTATGGGATTCTCCAGGCAAGAATATTGGAGTGGGTTGCCATTTCCTTCGCCAAACTACTTCAGTAGTTGGTGGTAATTCATAAAGAAAGCTCTTTGTATAAATGTTTCCCAGACTATAAATTTCTTTGGAAAATATGCCATTAAAACCTTAAAATCACTAAATAAGTTGGGGTATTCTATGCCAAAGGCAATGGGGAAATACATATAAAATTCTACAACAATATGATCAGAAACACAAAGAATTATTATAATGATGGTTGGAAGGTAGGGACTAACAGGGTTATTTAGGGTGAAGCTTTGTCTTAATTCTTGGTGAGTAATGCAGGTATAAATGGGATTCCCAGGTGATGGGATTCCCAGGGGTAAAGAATCCACCTGGATGCAGAAGATGCAAGAGATGCAGTTTCCATCCCTGGGTCAGAGGTTACCCACGAGTAGGAAATGGCAACCCACTCTAGAATTCTTGCCTGGAGAATTCCATGGATAGAGGAGCCTGGCAGGCTACAGTCCATGGGTCACAAAGAATTGGACACGACTGAGCGGCTGAGTATACACACTTAAAGTCGGTATCTAACAATTTTGTTTAAGGTAATGAATTCTAGGAAATTTATATCCTTTAAATAAATGTATGTTATAAATACCCACTCCAGTGTTCTTGCCTGGAGAATCCCAGGGACGGGGAAGCCTGGTGGGCTGCCATCTCTGGGGTCACACAGAGTCGGACACGACTGAAGTGACTTAGCATAGCATAGCATGTTATAAATAATGAACTTCTGATTGTTCATTGTTCATATTATAAAAATATTGTAATGAGACTTTATGTACTTGTAGGGATAAAAAGCATTCTCTATTATCTAAGATAAAAATATAGTCTTAATTCCATGCCATATTACAGCAAAGATACCAAAGTAGTTCATTTTCTAAATGCCCATTAGCAATTATTATTAATACCATCCATGTATGCTTAGTTGTTCCGACCCTTTGCAACACTTTGGACTGTAGCCCACCAAGCTTCTCTGTCCATGGGATTTCTTCAGGCAAGAATACTGGAGTGTGTTGCCATTTCCTGCTCCAGAGGATGTTCCCAAGCCAGGGTTCAAATTCCCATCTCCCATGTCTCTTGCATTGCAGGTGGATTCTTTACCGGCTGAGCCACAATTAGTTCCATCTTATTGATGTAGACACAAGACTGAAAAATGGGAAATCTTCTGACATTAACCTTCCTACTACAAGTCTCTGGCTTAATCAAAGGTAATTACAAGTGCTCAAATCTGGGCCAACAGCATATTCACTGCATCACATATCTTCTCAGGTTAAAAAACCTTTTCTGAGTAGAAGAAATGGACCCAAGTAACTGTTTGACCACCGGAAGCAAATTCTGTGCATCATGGCAAACATATTTTTTTTGTCAATTTAAACATTTTGTTTAATGAAAGAAGAATTCGGTTCATAGTACTATATCCAAAATTCAGTAGTCTTGCTTTCTCCTTCCCTGCTTTTCAAAACTTTCTTCATCCCCCACTCCCTTTTTAGGTGAAAATCAGCTCTGAGGTATCAATTATGTTGGACAATTCCTGATGGTATTACAGAACCCAGTGGAAGGATATGCCTTATCAGAAACTTTTAGCGATTCTTTAAATTATTTTTTCTTATTAATTGATTGCTTATGGCCACTGTATACTGAAAGAAAGTGAAAGTGAAAGTCGCTCTGTTGTGTCCGACTCTTTGCAACCCCATGGACTATACAGTCTATAGCATTCCAGGCCAGAATACTGCAGTGGGTAGCCTTTCCCTTCTCCAGGGGATCTCCCCAACCAAGGGATCAAACCCTGGTCTCCCAAATTGTAGGCAGATTCTTTACCAATTGAGATATCAGGGAAGCCCCAAAATTGTAGGAAGAAGCCAATAGTCTTTACACATGTTAAGTAAAAAATAAAAATGAACACCTATACTTTTTGCATTTTTTTACTGACAAAAGCAGTCTCTGCATACTTAATCTATTCTTAAACTGTTAACTTTAGTAACTATGCTATGTTTACTGACCTGATAACTTTAATAATTATTCCATGTTTACTGTCTCCAAATATTCTCCTACAGAGACCCTGATGGCCTTCAAGAAAGTCCAGTAAAATACATAAAAAGAGCAGGGACAGGTAGCTAAATGTTTTATATTTCCTATTTACTCCTTGAGATCCAACTAATGACAAAAATATAATTTCATTAATTAGGAAAAAATGATAAAATAAAATACTGAATGATTACTATCTCCTAAGCGATTCTAACTTGTCTTTGATACAAAATGAGTTATGACCTATCTTTGAAGATACAGTTTTACTTTTAAAAGGCAAACATTTTTCTTATATTCATTAAAGAAATTCTACATGAAATATCCTAACTATTATAGATGTTGACACTCAGGCAACTGATAAAAGTCTCTGGTTGTTCCAGTGAGGATACACACAAGAGACACAAAATGCCATATCAGTGAATCAAAGATATGTTTTATAAAAACATGTTGAAAACGAAGCTAATTATAAACATGAACAGACAGATTCACTTTAAGTGGATTCCACTAAAGGGAAGGATATTCTGACAAAAAACAAATATGTATCATTTGTGCTGGTAAAAATTATTTTTGCATACCTCTTCTCCATTTTGGAGATCTAAACAAAAATTTATGAAAATAATAACAAAAAGCTAATAAAACCAATGACAAGATTATTATTGCTGTCATCACAGGAGGTATTCTCTAATAAGTATTTATTCTAATGTATTTTCTCAAAAAGCCTACTATATTTTAATAAAATAACACTGCCACTAGTTTTTTTGTTTCAATTAAAATTGGATTCACATGATATATTTCTACAAATCTTAGTATTTTATCATGTATACAGATATCCTTCCAAGAAGCAAAACAATAAGGTATAACTATATCACAGCAGATAAATGGAGGCCTAGAAAGGTAATGCATTTGCTAAACATTTGTATGCAAACGTACACTTGCTAAGCATTTGTTAAGCCAATAGTAGAATACACATTGCTTGATTCTTAATGTATACCATTACTTTACTCTTAAATTCTGCAGTCTTTTATAGGACATAGGAAAAACAACAGTCCTTGTATGTAGGGTAATAATGTCATCAGACCAATAAAAATAATATTATGTATCAAGAGATTTATATAATAATCTAGTTCTTTAGGTAAATAGAAATGTTTTAAAAAGTAGAATACACCAATGGGCCTCAGCAGAGATATTTTCTATTTCAAAGTGACCATCACCCATTTCAACCTAAGAAACTGAAACATTCTGGAAAATTACCAGCTAGATGACTACATCAGTTCCATCTTTCATAATGAAGATAAGTTAATATTTGCCACAGACACGCATTCATCCTAACAAACTAGTCAGAACTACTGCTACTAAAGAGAAGACAGGAAACGAAGACTTCCTGCAAACAGTGGTGGGCTTCCATGCATTTTAAATAGACTTTGATGAATTGATCTTGTTTCAACAGTAGCTGATGCTTTCCATAGTTCCTTTATCCTCTCACTCAAATTGACCTAAATTTCTGAGGAGTTCGGAGTGAATATTTTCATGGGCTAGCTTTCCTAACGGAGAAGGCAATGGCACCCCACTCCAGGACTTTTGTCTAGAAAATCCCATGGACAGAGGAGCCTGGTAGGCTGCAGTCCATGGGGTCGCTAAGAGTTGGACAAGACTGAGCGACTTCACTTTCACTTTTCACTTTCGTGCACTGGAGAAGGAAATGGCAACCCACTCCAGTGTTCTTGCCTGGAGAATCCCAGGGATGGGGGAGCCTGGTGGGCTGCCGTCTCTGGGGTCGCACAGAGTCGGACACGACTGAAGTGACTTAGCAGCAGCGGCAGCTTTCCAAAGTGTTGAGTGGACAAACAAAAAGGCAATCTCAAGTTTCTTCTGAACAACTTCAGACTATATCAAGCAAATAAAATACACTCCATGGTGGGTGAAGTTTCCTACTCCTCACTTAAGATTTTCCCTTATAAAAGGCACACTGGACGTGTTGAAAAGTCTAAATAATTCAACAGGTCCTCAGAGTCCTCTGACATTTTATATTTACCTATGTTGTTCAAAATATGCTGAAATTTCATTCCTTCTAGTACACAGATTTCTCTCACAGGCAAAGTTTTGATAGTCTTACTACCTGAGATGTTTGAAGAACATGTTTTAAGTGTTCCAATTTTAGGAGAAGTTACAATTTTAAAAAAATCCATGTAAACATCATAGTCAGGAAGCAATTTGTATGGAACAAAATATCCTCTGATTTAATTTACTTTTTCCTGTTTCCTTATTTGGGAGATGTTAGTAAATCTCCATATCAATAAAAAAATCTGAAGTTTCTAGTATTTCCTAGACCAGAATTGAAATGACACATAGTAAGAAGCCCAGAAAAAATTTTCCTGAGATTCCATTATGATTATTTAAAATCACAGGTAATTCAGATTATCCTTAAAAATAAGATGAAATGAAAGAAGTTATATATGTAAACATAAACCTCTAGTACACTGTTCACACCTAGAGTCTCTGAAACAATCACACAAGGATGTCTTTACCAGTTTTAGTAATATGAATGATTTCATAAGCATTACTTGAGATGAGAATGACATGTCAAAAGTCACTCTAACCTCAAATTATGGTTATAAGAAAGCACTGGCTTAACACCCTTTGTTTTTCTTCAATAAACATTACAAATAATAGTTTTTCGGATCTTAAAAATAAACACGTGCATTTTTTCAGTATTGAAAACTCTTGAAAGAGTTAAAATGTCATGAAAATGACAAAGGCACTTTCAAAAAATAATGTGACTATCACAGTAGAACAGTATTTCACAAAAATATTGCACATTTGATGACTGTCACAATTTATATAACTTACTCTGCATGAATTAACTATGAGATATAAAATTCAAGTTTGGCTTAAATACACACACACAGAGATAGTAACCGTCATGTGATATATTTAGGCACAGCAACTGTGACATCAAGGTAAAGCCTAAATCACTAACACAAGTGTGAAAAAAATGACTATGACACATGATACTAGTGTCCCACTATGTTGCATGGAAAAGATGTGATGTTGTCAGAAACAGAGCTGGAGGAAAACGGGTCCATATCCCAACAGTTTGGGACATTCCAGTAGAAATGGTGTCAATTTGGTGTCCATGATGACCACACTAAGTGTATTAGGGTCACAGGTTGGGCTCACACAAGGAAACACATAGATATCAGAATCTCTTGAAATTCTTAACTGTTAGGAAAATCAAATCCTAGTATCTAGCATCTGTCCTACAAATTCTTACCATTTATCTTTTGATCAAAATTTCAAATGGTGTTAAAAAAAAAAAAAAAGAAGTCGAAAGGACTTGGTGGGGGTATCTTTGTTTCTCTCCCAAAGCCTAAAAGTTATACTCAACTGCAGCACAAAGAGTAAAGAGGTTGTTATTCATATTAACTACATTTACATTCCTAACGTAACATCCAGAGAGCTAATAGTGGGGTTATTAACATAACAAACGTAAATGTTCTATATAAATAATACTGTTTCAGGCCAGCAACCGCTCATCTGACAGCATTTAGGCACAGGCTCAACATCTGTTTATGAACACTTTGCCTAATGATATCATCAGATATCATTAAGTGCGGCAGAATACAGCATAGAGGCAGGTGCAGCTGCCTTCACAACCCATCACAGAGAAAGAAAAGAGCTGCATTCCCCATCCGAAAACCCATCATTAGGACAATTTTCTTCGACAAACCAGCCCTGTGATTTCAATCTGTATATCACCTGTAATTGTAGTTTTTAGCAAGAAGCTGATTCTATACATTTAGCGACGAATCACGTTGATGGCCTGAATACTGGAAACACATTTGTGGTACCAGCTGCGGCAGCTTTTTTTAGAGCCTGTGTTAACAAAATACTGCTAACAAGGCAATGCTTGGAGTGCAGCTTTGTTTCTCTTTCTTGTTCATAGTGTTTAGATGTGCATAATTATGGAAATTAGCAATTGATTGCTTCTCAATAATAATTGATTACTGGTCACTGAACTCTTCTGTAGCACTTTACTGAAGGTGAGGACATGAGATAAGTGAATTCTTACCAGTTCCAACCATATATAAAGAAAGAGACCAAAAAGTACTCTCGATTTGTACATCAGTTTCCATGATAAACAGACCAAAGGGATAATAGAATATCCCAGAATCTAGTTTGCCCTGAAGCAAATTGTAGAGATCATAGCAAGCCTGCAGAATTCTCCCTGTGGACCATGTAGGAAACATACATCATTTTTATATATGTCAGTTGGTCTTTGATTTGAAAATATTTCTACCCATTTAATTTCTCTCTTTCAGTCAGTTTTCGTAAATTGTACAATGTAAGGGTTATATCAAAAAATGAATACCAATTTCAACACCTCTCAAATTGAAACAAACTGACAAAATAATACGAAGTCTCTTTTGCAAAGAGGTACAAATGCAGAAGCCTATCGTCTCAGACAGATAACGAGTACTTCAAAATGCCTCTCCTCTTTTTGATCTGCTGTGTATCCATCAACATTTTGGTCTGTGCAGACTGACTTGTTTGAGTACAGCATAATGTAGAGGATGCTACTTGACGCTACAGCTAACATTTAAAGGAGAATGCACTTATTTTTGGCTTAATCACTACTGTCAATTGGGACACAACATATTCAATCCAAATTTACTGCAGTACATGGAAGCCTCACAGACAATAAAGAATCCATGGTGTTTGTCAAATGGGAAACACCATGACTCATGGTGTTTCAAAGATGGGAAGAGCAGTAGGGGAAAAAAAAAATTAACTCTTTATCTTAGAAGAGTAATGAGCCTCCAAGTGTTAAATTATGTCCTCCCTGGTGTGTTTGTGAGAGAGTATGTGTGTGTGTATCAACATATGTGTGTGGGTGTGGATTGGTGAGTGTGTGTATATATGCTAATTTTTATAGGACATGGCTGTCTTGTGGCAGTCAACTTTACAACCCGATTCACAAAATATGCAGCTTGGTTAAAGTTAGCATGCTCAATTTCAATAATGTTTTTATCCCAAAATGTGTAGCAGATTGTACAATCATCACTCAGAAAATATGCACAAGTTATAGGAATTAGGCAACAGTTTGAGAATAAGACTGAATTCCTCCTCTCTGCCCACAGAAGGCTTTCTCACATAATAATGAACAGGTGCAATTTCCAGAGATCTCTCTGTTCATTGAGATGGCAGAAGCCACTGTTTGTTGCTTTCCCCAACAGCAACACAGGATAATATGATTATAAAACTGCAATCAGAAACTAAAAAGTCACATCCCTTACATATACAGTTCTACTGTGTTAGTACATCTCTCAAACACAAATTTATATCCCTCTCTCTCAGCTCTTTCTTAAACTGACATTTATACACTGAATAACATCACTATAAAATTTTGCACTACTTTGTACCCAAAACCGAAAAAAAAAAAAAGAAAAGAAATTAGGCAATGTGTGTGAGTCCATGTGCTTACGCCATTACGCTAGTGCCAAAAGGCGTTAAAAAAAATGCAGACAGATTCCCTGTAATATATCTCTGGTTTTATTATCAGCATGGCATTTTAATGTGTGTTATTAAAATTGTATTTTAGGGGTTGGGGTGGGGTTCAGGTGGAAGAAGACTTCGAATATGATAAAAAGTTGCACATAAAAAAAATGTTTTTGGTAACCTAGCAATGTCCTTGACACACTTTGGCACCACAGAGTGGATCTGCTTAAAGAGACATATGGCTGGAATGGCAGAAGTCAGAATTTGAAGGGTATTAGTAAAATCATGTGGGGGAAGCTTGAACTGAGACTGGCTTAGGCTAATTGTAGCTCTTCCTTCTGATTTTATACACTCCAAACCCATAAGATACTTTTAACTATTGAAAGCATAATTTCTATTTTTTGAGGTGGTTTAAATCTGTTAATAGGAAATCAGTTTGAAATAAATGTATTTGCTAATCAAGCCAGATAACTTTGAAATGTCATCAGTGTAGGGTAAAAAGTTTGGTAAATGACCAACCCAAAACACTCAGCTGCTAGTGATTCATGGTTGTTGCTGAATTACACAATGGCTGAAGTAAGAGAGGCCTGAGAAAATCCGGGACCAACTTAAAGACAAGGTTCTTATGACCACTTAATAGCACTGGAAGGTGCAGTAGTAGCCTTGCAGCCTTTTCCCTTAGTTTTATTTTCATCAAAGCCTTAGAACTACTTGATACTTCTTGCAGCTTCCTTGTTTATTTGTTTATTGTCTTTCTCCCCTTTTTTAATGTCGTGTGAGCTCCTTCCTAGAAAAAGTCTTATGGATCTTCATTTCTATCTGCCTGACACCTATGAGGCACTCAGTAACAAATGTGTAAGATGAATGAATAAATGTGATAAATAAATCACTCAATGTCCTTCACAAGCCATGGTCTGCCTGACACTCTCAGTTTTTCCTTGGGACAGTCAGAGTTTACTGGCCTGATAGAAATTTGTAAACACTTTATGTCCAATTTTAGACAAAGTACTATTGCATTAATGACAAATAGAGTACTTTCATGTCGGGGAAGGCAATGGCACCCCACCCCAGTACTTTTGCCTGGAAAATCCCATGGATGGAGGAGCCTAGTAGGCTCCAGTCCATGGGGTCGCTACGAGTCGGACATGACTGAGCGACTTCGCTTTCACTTTTCACTTTCATGCATTGGAGAAGGAAATGGCAACCCACTCCAGTGTTCTTGCCTGGAGAATCCCAGGGACAGGGAGCCTGGTGGGCTTCCGTCTATGGGATCGCACAGAGTCAGCCACGACTGAAGCGACTTAGCAGCAGCAGCAGCAGAGTACTTTCATAAGGTGTTAACTCTGTTTTATATATTTCAGCTAGAGAGATTTTAAGAAAAATTAGCACTTCCTTAATATTAACTCTTCAAAGAAATAATTTCAGACTTGAAAGATACCTGTAATCTCTGTTCTTGATAAAGATATTGGGTTTTGAAAGAAGGAATACCAAATTACCTGTATTACTTTTGTAGGTATCTACTTTTCCAGGCAAGGTTAATGATGCTAACTACTTTCAAACAATCAGAAAAAAAGAAGAGTTTTCATTTAAGATCCAGTTCCCACAGTACTAGGGAAGGTGAGAGAGTGAGAGGTGTGCTGTTGAAAGGAATTCAGAATGAATAATCCTTCTGAATGTGTGTACATCAGAGACTCCTCAAAGCCTGCCTGGCAATCTGTTTTTCATGTAAGTTTGTTTTTATCTGTGGTAGGGAGCGTTGATATTTAAATTTGCATTAACTACTTTCCATAATGAATAAGAAGTACATAGCTAAACTTGATTTGTAGCAAATCAATTTTGGCAGACAGCAAAAAGTCAAAAAGTTGTTTTTGTTTCTAAAGTAGAAAGCTTCTGTTAGGCAGTTAAAGATTTTCAGAGAAAAGAAATCATTAATAGGAGTAACCAAGATTAGTGTAATGATACGAATAGTTATGAAACTGCTGAGAGGTTTAGGGAAAGTTCCCCATTTTTTACGTTCTGAAAAATTGGGTATAATCTTGTCTTCTACAATAGAACTGCTCCATCATTCTGAGATATTTATTTTCGCAATCTGTCAATATTTATAGTGAAACTTGAAGAATCATCAAGTTGTAAGGTCTAAAGTACTGTTGAGAAATCATTCATTAACTCAACAAATATTGAGTACCTATCCATTTTCCACACTGCCAACAGAGTGATCTTTCAAGGACAATTGTGATCTTTCTCTGTAGAAAATCCTTTGATGATTGTTTATTGCCTTAAGAATGAAACTCAAACTTCTGACCTGGTATATAAGACTCTTAATAGTCCAATCTCTGTTTTCTGATCCTCTTTCACCAATCTTCTTCTCTGACCTTTCTTGATCATGCCACTCCATGCTAAATACCCTTCAACACTTACTGACTTTATATTCTCTTCCAGAATTGACAACTCTTTGTCAACACACATATCATCTATGCTTCATAGGTGCTATTCAGTCTTCCTGAATTAGTCTCTGTACACAATTCCTTGCCTGCAAGGTGAACTCCTACTCACCTGTCAAAACCCAGATGAAATATCATATTTCCTGTATAAATTTTTTTTCCTCTGTATGCAAGCTTCCCATTTGTGCTTTCATATCATGGTAAAAGCATACTATGCTACAAATCACGCTACCATCTTAATTCACTCAGCAACAATTCATCAAGCTGCCATTATGTGCTAGGCATTGAGGATATATCTCTGAACAAAACAAATAAAATTTCTAATCTCATAGAATTTAGATTCAAGTCTTAACCACAGGAAATAAAATAAAACAATCTATATTTTTATATCACATGGTATATAATATTATATCACATACCTTTTTGAGTTCTAAGAAGATTAAATGAAAGAAGATGTGTAGTATTGAAGGGGTGATTAATACTGTTGATAGTTGTGGCCAGGGAAGGACTCACCATCAAGAAATCTTGAGCAAAATAACTAGTAATCATTTATCTACAATGCATCTTTCTCCATAGTTTGAAAACTTATTCTTCTGAGTTTTTTTTACCTTTTTGCCTCATCTAGAACTCAGCATAGTTTCTGGCATATAGGAGTAAAAGAACAGATAGAGTCTGGGACTTGGGTGAAATAATTCTATACAAACCTAAAGGTTGTCAGGATGATGAGTGGAATGCTATGATTTATTTCTGCCTCTTGGAGCTTTAGTGCTAGACATAGACCCTGTGAGGCTTATAGCCTTTAAAATGCAATTACTTATACAATAATACTGAAGAATCATCATGTGTCTAGAAAAATACCCTCTAAGTAGGCAAATTACTCTATTGCCATACAGGAGAGAAAGATCATGGAATATTCACATTAAAAATCTCTTTATTAAGGCTTTATTAATAGCATGAAAAATGAATCATCTTTACAGTTCCAGACACTTGTTTTCATCATGAAATGTTATACTGTGAACTGAGTATTATTTCTTTCCAAAGCCTGTCCTGTTCTGCAGTTTGTATGTCCAAGACATGTAGGACAGACACTTCCCATATGGAGACATTTTTTCCTCACAAAACATGAGCGATACCAATGATATCCATGAAAAGCCCAGAAGCATCTATTGATATGTGGGATAGAGCTGGCACTTTTCACAAATCTACAAATCATCACAATTGTCTATGATGTCGTTATGTACAATGGGTAAAATTCTGCTCTTAAATGAGCATATAGCTCATGATAAGTCCTATGGCATTTGGAAACATAAATTGAGAGCTGTCTCTATAATTCTGACAAAATATATGCACATTGTGAAGAATTTTGGCTAGGTCAAATATAAAATAGGATTCATATTTATTTTTAATGTTTAAAATTCTTCTTTAAAATTCAAAACAATATAATACTTCATGTTGCCAAACTTACATTTAAGACCCCTAAGAAGTAGAATTGGCAAGAATGAAAAATTATCATGATTTTGTGAAATTCTAAATTCTGTGTAATTTCAAGAATGCTTCTTGCTACACTGGTCAAGGCAATTTGTATCCACTGAATTTATTAAATAAGTGGAAGGAGAAACAATAATTACTATGCTTTTTGTTGGAAATTGGAGAGACAGTCTGTATATCATTATTTAACAGAGAGGAGATGCAGAGTGAGTGGGAAATTTTAGAAGCTTACATGTGAGGGGAAAATGAAATGATTTTAATGAGACAATCTGATGTAGAGAGATTTCATGTTTCATTCCTTTCACATGCACTTGTTGCTTCAGACCAAGCATAGCCACAACCAAGAAGGATAGGGATCTGGGGGTGAAACTAAACAGACTGATCATATATTATTTCAAAATAATTTCCCCAGAATGTATTAGTCAGTGTGTTTAACAGAGTTATTTATACTAGACACAGTCTCATGTACTGGCTGCCCTTGCCAGAGACTTCTGAAGAGTCTGTTAGTTTTATTTGTAAAATTGTCATGTAGATGAAATATTTTCTTATATTTTTGTAATAGAGAATAATGTAAAGATCTCAATTCAAATGTAATAGTGTCTTTAAAAAGGATTCTTCAGACATTTAATGAGTAGCTACTAGGTAGGGGTTTTTCTAAGATAATGAAGATGAGAGAAAAATATGATTTGGCTCTTCCTCTCAATGAACTCCCCAGAAAAGGGAAGCTAGAGACATAAATTAATACAAGAAAGAAGAAAATCATAATGGCAAGACCTGCAAGTGTTCATAGAGAAGAGAACATTTCCCTACATGTTATAGAAAACAATTAAGTCCAATGAAAGAATAGCTGTCCCAATTTGTGTAATCTATCTTACGTTAGTTAATTCACATAGTTTAAAATTTTCAGTATTCTGATTTCTTATTAGATTAGTTTCTATTTTTTTATATTTGTGATTTTTGTTTTACCATTTTCATCATCATAAGTCAAATGTCAGAAACACAGGAAAAGGGAAATATTTTTTTTAATAACTGTCTTCCTTTTGTTCCTTGGCCACTTGAACTAGACTCTTATAGTCTGAGTAGCAAATTGTCCCCATCAGCATGATTTTTCTCATCGGAAAAATGGAAAAATATATCCTAGAGATCTCTGGTCCTAAAGTCGCCATAAGTTTTCTACCTTAGAGGTTACAGATATGAGGCTTATCATCAACCTGAACAGTGCTGCTCCATTCCAGCATGCCCATCCCCCATAAAAATATTGATTTGTTTTAAAATTAAAGAAATATATCCACTAGTAAAAATTTGGTGAAAAACATTTTCATTCTCAATAGTTAACAAATAGAGTTTATATTAGTAAGACAAAAAAATCTTAAAAATATCTTCCTAACTTTATTCCTGTATCTCATACAGTGGGGTATATCTCCAAATCACTCAACTCTCCAACAAAACTCAAAACTCTCACTTAAAACCCACCATTGCACACCCTTCTTTTCTATCCCCTTTACTCTTGCATTGACTGATTAACCAGGTCACTCTCACCCTGACCGGTTTCCAATTTGTCTTGGTTCTCTTTGGTTTGCAGCTTCTCCCTTATTCCAATCAACAAATTGCAAGTGTAGAAGGCCAATCTGTAGGTATCACTGCCAACAAAATGCAACTCCTTTTAGGATGCAAGAAACAATGCTCATACTTTGTGTTTCTGTATTTGAGAGTAGTGAGTATTAAACATATTGACTGCAGTTTTCAAAGAGAAGGAGAGAATGCTAACTTTGGGTTATGTACCCCTGTTGCATTTAGAATTCAAAAAGGGAAAAAAAAATGATTCAACTGAAAGAAGATTGCTGTTGATTTATGGGCCTTATGAAAATGGTGTAGAACAACCAAATTGCCCTCTACAGAGACAATTTCACACAATGAGACACAAGATAGCTAAAATAATCCAAAATCTAAGCAAATTAAAATGATAATGCTGAAAACTATAGCTGGTTATGTTTTAAAGTTATAGCATGGTATTTTATGTAATCATACATAAAAGTATAACTTGAGAATTTTAGGAAAGAGACTTAGTAGGTAAGACCACAAATACCAAAGAAAAGCAAGAAGGTAACTGAGCTAATTTAAAAAGGAAGTTTCCAGGTCTAAGTTTCCAGTTTTGTGACATGACTGAAATACTCCAGAATTTACTTTCTTTGGTGATCCTATTGCCTAATGGAATAATTCCATATTTCTTTCCAGATTTCATGATTCTTTGGAACACAATCTAGTCTATCTTCCCAGCCACAGCCTTCTGACATCTTGTAACTTTGCTTGGTGTCACAAATAAGCCATATTGCCTACTTTTTATAAAGCTCATCTTTGCTATGCCATTGCATCTCTTTGCTTAGCTCCTGTGCTCAGTCACTCAGTCATGTCTGACTCTTTGTGACCCTATGGACTATAGCCTGCCAGGTTCTTCTGTTCATAGGATTTTACAGGCAAGAATAAGAGTGGGTTGCCATTCCCTTCTCCAGGGGATCTTCCTGACCTAGGGATCGAACCCACATCTCTTGTGTCTCCTGCATTGGCGGGAGGATTCTTTACCATTAGCACCACCTGGGAAGCCCTGTACCTAACTATTAAAACTTTGTGAATCCAACGATAAATTTTTGAGTAGTATCTGGTCCAGTATTTCATCAAGTCCTTTCCTTTAAGGATGAAAGGCCCATGAGTAAAGAGACTTGATCAAGGGCACCCACCTGGGAAGATTGGACCTGACCTGAAGTCACCAATCCTAATTCAGTGATCTCTTTAACTGGTTCACTCTACCCTCCCACTCAGCAGCAACAGCGACAATACTAATGGCCCCAGCTATTCATTTAGGTATTATAAGTCAGCATGACATTGGAGCATATCCACTTCTAAAGCCTGTTCCCTGTCTGTAAATAAGAGTAAAAATTCCTGTGCTTTATATAAGTATCTGTGAGAGTACAATGAGATGGATCATTTAAAATGCTCAGATTTAGTGCTTGCACTCAAGATACTGAGCCTTCAAGAAATGTTTATTATTATTAGACACATAAATGAACACTTGCAAACTAAAAGTGAAGAAAAGTAATGGCTTCCAAAATGTACATTTTCAGATGATTTTAAGATGTCTAACAATATTATATCAAGAAGAAAAACCCCTGAGACTTAAAAGTCAGAGAATTACTAAATAATTTCCAGCTGAGCAATTAATTTAATGCTGTGTTTTCTTAAGTTAATTATCATAGGTCAGTGGCATTCTACCTTCCAGGGTTTGGACCGAATTTTGCTATCTTATAAATAGAACACCTTCCCTTCTTCTTTTTTAAATGTTTGATAGTTTGCCAATCATTGCTGAATTCAGTTGACCTGGACTTATTTTGAAAATAAATCCTGTGACCTCAGGTATGGAAGCCTAAAAGAGAACTCCAGAAGGAATTATTGACATTAGGTTACATTCCTAAAAGTCTTAAATCAAAGGCAGTCAGAAACCTACTAAGGCAAAATACCCAAATCCTTGCTGCTGTTGCTGCTGCTAAGTCGCTTCAGTCGTGTCCGACTCTATGCGACCCTAAAGACTGCAGTCCACCAGGCTCCCTGTCCCTGGGATTCTCCAGGCAAGAACACTGGAGTGGGTTGCCATTTCCTTCTCCAATGCATGAAAATGAAAAGTGAAAGTGAAGTCGCTCAGTCGTGTCCGACTCTTAGCGACCCCATGGACTGCAGCCCACCAGGCTCCTCCGTCCGTGGGATTTTCCAGGCAAGAGTACTGGAGTGGGGTGCCATACCCAAATCCTTAGTATAATGCAAAACTTGACATAGTCGCCACCTATAGCCTACAGAACATTTACAAGTGGCCTTCTTTTTTTTTTTTTATGGAAATGAGTATACAGCAGAAGTTCAGAATATTCAGATATCTGGATCACAGATGTATTCTGGAGATAGATTGATTTTTACAAGTAAATCAATGCATGAGTAAATGAAGAAATGTAAAGATGGGTAAATATAAAGAAAGCTGGGCATGGACCAGTTCTGTGAGTGTGTAACAAACATGGATTATTATTATACATTACCATCACACTGAATGGAGAAGGACATGGCAACCCACTCCAGTATTCTTGCCTAGAGAATCCCAGGGGCAGAATCCCTGGTGGGCTGCCGTCCATGGGGTCACAGAGAGTCGGACACGACTGAGTGACTAAGCACACATAGCCTACAGAAGCAATGCCACGTGCAGTCTCATGAAACATTTTTTCACATTGCTTTGATTCATTTAATGCTTTCCCATTGCTCTTTGGAAAAATATTAAATCTTTAATTCAGACTGCAAAATCTTCCAAAGTCTGATTCCCCCTACCCCTGCAATGACACTGGCCTGTAGGCAACTCCCAGAATATGCCTTGCTCGCTGTCTCACAGCACTTTCCCACACACTTTGCTCAGCCTGAGGTTCACTCCCAGTCTCACCTACCCCAGTATCTCCACCTTCAGCCCATCAGGGAGACTCCTCTGGATGCCCAGATCACCAAATCAACACTAGCATTGTCCTGCGTGGTGCTCCAGGGGTCTCTGCCATAACACTTTGCAGAGTGACCACTTCATACCTCCTTAGGAAATGATTTACTCGTCTCCTTTCTAACCTGGAAGCTCCTTGGGTGCTGGGATGTTTTCTATGTTCACCACTGTTTGCCTGGCATTTAATCCAGGGCCAGTATTATGTTCTCAATACATATTGCACAATAAAGAAAGAAAGCCACAATTTTGAAATAATTTAAAAGAGAAAGCACAAAATCTCCTTCACATACAAAATAAGATGGTTAGTATGTTTGGTTACACATGCAGATTTGCCAGTACTTAAAAGAATGCTTTTATGTCTCAGTGTGTTCCAGGATTTTATTCTAAATTCCCAGGGTCTACTTGGGTTGTTCCCAGGAGTCCCTTATACACATGTCTCTACCAATCAAACAAAGCCATCCTCTCTTGGTACTTTTCTACTTCATTATTTTTATTGCATAATCTATGAGCAAAGGATTGAGAGGATGGAAATAATTTGAAAATCAGTGACATAGGATACAATTATATAGTAATCAATTATTTTATTTTTAAATGTAATCTCAAGGGCATGCTGTCCTGGGTTAACTTTGTTAAGTGACATAATTTTTTAACTCTCCAAACTCTGTTCCCAGTCTGCAGTCATACTCTTGTACCTTCATGCATGTCAGAAAACACAGATATCATCATCTATTTCTGGCTGTCGCTCTATCATCTATCTTTCCCCTCATAAATGTACGTCCTTTAGTGGTTTCTCTGAGACCCAGAGGAAAACCTCCAAGTCAGTGGCATAACATTTGAAAACTCTATCACTATTTAAACTTACCGTTTCAGCTTCCCTCCCCTCCCCTTGAGCTTTATATATGAATCATGAAACATATCACCCTTTTTCCTATGCCTGCGCCTGTGTACTTGCCATTCTGTCTTCTTGGAATGCACTTTCTCTGCCAGAGTCATTTGTTCAGTTCCCTCATGAACCAGCTCAACTGTCACCATTTGCTTTTCCCAGTCTGGATAACGTACCCAAACCCCTGCCACACGTACCCACAGGACTCTACGGTTTCCGCCTTACCATAGGCCTAACACGCTGCTCCATAGCACATGTGGCTCTTGTTTACTTTTGTGTCTGTCTTCCCTGTCTAGGTATCTCCTTAAATACAGATTCTGGGTTTCTCAGTTCTGTGTTCTTACTTCCTAGGTTACTGCTTAACATAAGAAATCTACCCTGAATGAGTAGAAGAAAAGTTTAATCATTTTGAACACTTCCTTGGCATTTAAACATTTAATATTTATGATTTCAACTCACTTCACTGTGTGATTCCCCAAAGTGTGTACCATAGAGGAATTAGCCGAATCGCAAACAAAATCATGTCTGCACGGTGACTACTGCCCACATATATCCTTCAGCTGGTTAGTCTAGTCAGCTGGTCTGACCTTGCATCTAACAATTTTGTCATTTTCATTTTAAATAACATTGTATTATGACAACAATTATCAAGAGGGTTTTCAATGCTTGTGAAATATTCAGGGAATTCTGCGGAACCTTTTTAATTTCAAAAGTCAAAGAATGAGGAAAGTATTTTCTCACTGCACAGAGAATCAGGGTTGGTGCTGGTGTAGGTCAAGATCAGTATTTCTTAAAGTATGTTCCAAGACTCACCAGTCCCTTGAGATTCTGAACAAAAACGTTCGTGGTGAGATCTATTTGGGAACACTGCATTCCTGGCCCTGCATAAAGGTTTGTAGTGTACACTAGAATCCTTAAGGCCTTGAGAAATTCTTCAGTTAAAAAAAAAAAAAGTGACATTTTTATTTAGCTCAACATCCCCAAACTCATTTGACTGTGGAGGTCTACAAACATTCCAAGGACTCACTGGGAAAAAAGCTAACGTTGATCATCAAATTCTCAACCCAAACACTTGCCTCTTAATTACAGGGATACATGTACATGCAAAGTAGAGATATGAAGCAAGTATTTGGGGCATCATTTTTATCATTTTTACCAAAAGGGTCTATGTAATTGAGAACAAATTATTCTAGATCCTTTTTTTCTGCTTATTTTTGACATGAAATATGTGATTGCTTTATTTTTCTCCATTGTTATCAGGCATAAAATAAATAATCACTCCTTTGCAATGTGTTTGATAATGGAATAAGTCACATTGATTATCATTAACATCATAATGTTATCCCTACATTCATTAAAATTTGGTCATTTTGCTTTATATCTTATCACTATTGCACACCACAGCAGCAGGTTACAGTAGTTATTTTAATAGCATGAATTGTAATTTAAATTTAGATTTACCACCTCGTTCTTCCTAATCTTCAAGTTGATTTTCACGAGTGTGTGTACATACACATATACATGTGCACACAATTAAGAAGACTAAAAAATCATAGTTTATAAGACATGTAAATCCTGATTGAATAGATACATATATATGCAGTAATTGGCATATAGTAATTGAGACCCCTGTGAATCATATGAGATTCAATTCAGAAACCATCATCTTTAGAAAACTCGATGTTGAGAAAAATATTTTCTGAAAAGAGTGGTGTTTCTTATTTGTAAAATCAAAGCAAAAAATCTTATGTCTACCAGCTTAAGAAAAATTATAGAGATCTGTGGTTGTCAATTTACCAGAAAATATAAGTACATTTTCTCCATGAATTCAGCCTATACTACTCGGTATGGCTTATGCTGTAAATGTACAAGTGGAACTACAACTCAGCTACTGCTTGATAAGTAGCAAAAGATGGAAGGATCTGAACACTTAGGTTGTCACCTTAAAACAAACTGTCACACATTTTTCTTCACACATTTGAAACCCAACTTATCAACCTTAACAAGTGTTGTTATCAAAAGAATTTTGGTGCCTTTGTTCTTTCCCTTTTGCAAGTAAATTACACTTTTAGGATTTATTAAGACAAGAAACAATTTTTGAATAGCAGGTCAAAACTCTCTACGGAAAAATTCTCATTACTTTCTAGCCCGAAGCAGTATTTACCACCCAATGTATCCATCTTTTTCCTGTTTCTTCTATATCTATATTTCCCGAATCTTGTTTCTGTGCCTAATGCTGTAACATTGCTGCAGTTTGTTCAAAGCAACACTCTTATTTTTGCTCTTAGCTGATGCTATACAAACCATGATCAATTATTAAAGTAGAAGCCCTGAAGTAACACAGCCATTACTACAGCAGGCGGGTAAAAATGGGACACTTGCAGTGGCAGTATATTTACTTTTGAGTTCAGCAAACAAACTAACAAGTTAAACTACCTTGTCTTTCGCTTTGTTCAATGTATTAATACTTTCTGCTTCCTTCCCTCTTTTCTTCAGAAAGCATGGATTCGTAAAGTCCACTTTCTTCCTGGAATTGTGATAACCTTAACATTTATGCTAAAGAGCTCAGCAACAGGGACACGACACGCCGGGCTGAAACGAGTTAACACAGACACGTCCTGCCAAGAGCCACTTGGTATTTTCTAAAGTTCGCCAGTGTGTCATCTTCATATGGTAATAACATTGCAAAGACTCCATGATGATATTTAAAACAACAAACAGTATCACCGAGGAAAGTATTCATTAAAGCTTTTCAGAAAAGTCAAATTAGAGGTGGAGAAAATTTCTCATGAAGAGCAACCGCTAATCACATTTGGACTTTTTTTCCTGTTTTCTGTGCTGCTTACTCCATTATTTACAAAAGATTGCCCAAGATGTTATAATTTTATTTTTTAAACTGCTCCCTTATTTAATTATACAGAATATATCTGGTCAGGTTGCCAGTGAATGCTGCAAGTATTCATCTTTGGATAATGCTAACTTGCATCTGCCGCCTCAATATAATGGCGTACTTTTTTCTTTTTTTCATTTTAAATGTCTGCTCTGAGTTTTAAGGGCTAAATGATAGTGAAGATAACTGGAAATGTTCCAAGGTTTTTCTATGTACTGTGCAGTCAAAACCAAAATTAGTAGTTATACTCCAGAACTAATAATATTTGACATTTATTCTTATCATTGCCTGAAGTTTGGGTAGAGAGTTCCAGCAAGTTTGTGAAACATAGCTAAGAACAATGTAAAAAATTGTTCTAAATTGTGATGTATCTGCAACACACTCTTAGATCTTCTTTTCCAGCCAAGCAAATAAAAGCAATCTGCATAACCTCTCAGCACCAAAGGTGAGCACATTATGAAAAACGTCTTCATGAATTCATAAGTATGTTATCAAAGCCACTTAAAACACTTTGGTATCTGAATAGAAAAAAGCCATGAATAAAAGGGCCATATGCATTTGGAAGCTTTCATAGTTTAGGAGAGTTTATCTCAATGTCTTGTTATGAAGTGATGTTCATCTTTTTCCTCATATACTCTTCATTTGTGAATAGGCCTATTAGATACAATACAAAGCATAAAATACCTCCACTGAAATATATGACAGATAAGTATCTTATCAAACATTTTTAAAATATGAGGACATTTGTACCGCTAGCATTATGAAAGCCAGTTATATCTCACCATCAGGACAACAAAAGGAAGACTCTTTTATTTGTTCCACGCTGTCATTAGTGAGTAGACAACAATGTCACATTATTATTAGTTCCCTTTCCTTTACTCATTTAAAAGAGGAGAAATAATGCATTTGTATGTCCAGTTCCTAGCACATCCATTTCTTTGTTTGAATTGATATTGTGATCTAAGTGTGGTGTAAAGGAGTGGGGTGGGGTACAATTTTATTTATATACTAGGATGTCTGAACGGAGAAGGCAATGGCACCCCACTCCAGTACTCTTGCCTGGAAAATCCCATGGACAGAGGAGCCTGGTAGGCTGCAGTCCATGGGGTCGCTAAGAGTCGGACACGACCGAGCGAGTTCACTTTCACTTTTCACTTTCATGCATTGGAGAAGGACATGGCAACCCGCTCCAATGTTCTTGCCTGGAGATTCCCGTGGACGGGGAGCCTGGTGGGCTGCCGTCTATGGGGTCGCACAGAGTCGGACACGACTGAAGCGACTTAGCAGCAGCAGCAGGATGTCTTAAAGAGAGATGGACCATTTATTGACTCAAACATCTGCATTATTCTTAGGGCTTCGTGGCAGACAGCTCATGAAAAGTAGTTTGTATGACAAGAAACATAATTTGGAGAAGGGCAGAAAGGATTTTCTAGAAATGTTGAAAAAAGCTTTAGAAACTATTCTTTATTTAACATGGCTCTGGATAGTGGAAACAGGTTGACTGAATTTATGAGCTATGAAGCTTATGTCTTATAATGATTAACATTAGAATCACAATTTAAACCTGAGGTCAGATATAAGAATTAACTCCTCCTCTACAAAGAAGGTTGTCAAGACAACTCAGTCATCTCCCTTTTTACTCCAAAAGAGCCTTTCTAAAGTGGCTACAGATTTAAAACTCTTTCTCATGTACTTGCTTTTGTTTGTTTGTCTTACTAGTTTAATTGGAGTATAGTTGCTTTACAATGTTGTGTTAGTTTCTGCTGCTGCTGCTGCTAAATTGCTTCAGTCGTGTCTGACTCTGTGCGACCCCAGAGATGGCAGCCCACCAGGCTCCCCCGTCCCTGGGATTCTCGAGCCAAGAACAGTGGAGTGGGTTGCCATTTCCTTCTCCAATGCATGAAAGTGAAAAGTGGAAGTGAAGTCACTCAATCGTGTCCGACTCTTAGCAACCCCATGGACTGCAGCCTACCAGGCTCCTCTGTCCATGGGATTTTCCAGGCAAGAGTACTGGAGTGGGATGCCATTGCCTTCTCCGTATGTTAGTTTCTACAGTCCAGCAAAATGAATCTGTCATACATATACATGTGTGTGTGTAACTGATACACAAGTATACATATGTGTGTGTGTACATATATATATATATATGTATACACTTCCTTTTGGATGTCCTTCCCATTCTAGTCACCACAATGCATTAAGCAGAATTCCCTGGGCTTACAGTATGTTGTAATTAGTTACCTATTTTATATATAGTATCAGTAATGTCTATGTGTCTATCTCAATCTCCCAATTCCCACACCCTCTTTTCCCCCTTGGTATCACATGTTTGTTCTTTATGTCTCTGCCTCTATTTCTGCTTTGCAAATAAGATCAACTATACCATTTTTCTAGACTCCACATATACACATTAATATACAATATTTGTCTTCTCTTTCTGACTTCACTCTATATGACACTCTCTAGGTCCATCCATGTAGCTACAAATGACCCAATTTCATTATCTTTTATGACTAATAGTCTTCCATACTTCTTAAGGGTAATTTTGTTTTAGTATCAACAGTATTCTTAGAAAGTTTAGCTTGATTAATGAAGGGAGACAAGTCTATATAATCCTTGCTTAGAATTTCACTATTTCCTCATTTATAATATATTACTTTATTTAAGGAAAAATCAAAACAATTTTATTGAGGAACTACTACGCATTATGTACACTGCTGGATTTTGACAAAACAAATAATGCACAAGACACATTCATGCTCTGAAAAGTTGATAGTCTAGCAGACAAGACAGACAAAGACATATTTATATTTAAGTTATAGAATGTGGTATCCTGGTGGTTTAAAGAGGTTATGGTTTCTTTTACAAAAGAGAAAGGTTGGGAAGGGGGATGCAGGCAGGGGAGGAGCTTTCACCAAGAGATCTTAAAGGTAATCAGTGTACAATAGCTACCAAAATAGACATAATGAAAAATATATTGCTAAAATATAATTCTCAGGGGAAAAGTGTATTTTCTATGTACTAAAGAATCATGTAAAAGACAAAGCAACTCTGGTTTATGAATGAAGTCATAGTTAGCAAGACTCCTTCATATACATCTGATCTTCCTAGCAGCTTCTCCTGCAGGCATAATTTCTCTCCTTGTGGAACAGCAGTAAATGAATATATGATCAACTCAAATATCCATATCTAATTACGTGCAGAATTAGGACATCAACCTCAACTCAAATCAAAGAAATGATATTCTTTAGGGAGACTGTGACATCAGTTTAGCAATAGTTACTTGAACATCCTCATAAGGAAAACTAACAAGAGTATGTATATCAACAACCTCAGATATGCAGATGACACCACCCTTATGGAAGAAAGTGAAGAGGAACTAAAGAACCTCTTGATGAAAGTGAAAGAGGAGAGTGAAAAAATTGGCTTAAAGCTCAGCATTCAGAAAACTAGATCATGGCATCTAGTCCCATCACTTCATAGCAAATAGATGGGGAAACAGTGGAAACAGTGTCAGACTTTATTTTTCTGGGCTCCAAGATTGCTGCAGATGGTGATTACAGCCATGAAATTAAAAGACGCTTACTCCTTGGAAAGAAAGTTATGACCAACCTAGATAGCATATTCAAAAGCAGAGACATTACTTTGCCAACAAAGGTCCGTCTAGTCAAGGCTATGGTTTTTCCTGTGGTCATGTATGGATGTGAGAGTGGGACTGTGAAGAAGGCTGAGCACTGAAGAATTGATGCTTTTGAACTGTGGTGTTGGAGAAGACTCTTGAGAGTCCCTTGGACTGCAAGGAGATTCAACCAGTCCATCCTAAAGGAGATCAGTCCTGGGTGTTCATTGGAAGGACTGATTTTGAAGCTGAAACTCCAATACTTTGGCCACCTGATGTGAAGAGCTGATTCATTTGAAAAGACCCTGATGCTGGGAAAGATTGAGGGCAGGAGGAGAAGAGGATGACAGAGGATGAGATGGCTGGATGGCATCACCGACTCCATGGACATGGGTTTGGGTAGACTCTGGGAGTTGGTGATGGACAGGGAGGCCTGGCGTGCTGCGATTCATGGGGTCGCAAAGAGTCAGACACGACTGAGTGACTGAACTGAACTGAACTGACAATGTTTCAGGTGCAAAATAAATATTTTCCCTATGGACATCCAAACTGATATGGGGACATTGACACTTACCAAATATATTACTTTTGAAACGGAGAACTACAACTCATCCTCTGTATATTTATTGCCTAGAGGAGTTTTCCAATGTATCACTGATGGAGGAATGAAACCTTGAGAACAAATTGAATTAGAAAAAAATCATAATTCTATTTTGGTAATATGCCGAAATTGCATAAACAGTGTTGCAATATTGTGCACATGCTACTTTAAAACTCTGAAGGCATGAATCACCAGGTTTCTTTGTCCTCATTTAATGTGACAAAGATCATGAAAAAGAGATTTTGTTCAACTAAAGTGATGGAGACTTAGGAAGTGCACATGGCTACTTATGAAATACTTATACACTCAACACATATATTACCATGAATATATCATACATTTACCTTATACAATGCTACTTGATAGTTTCATCTGTATTATGTACCTGTATTTATATGTTAAAATTTGGTGGGAAATGGTAGCATAGTAGAAAAATGTATCTATAAAAATCTTTTGGGACTTCCCTGGAGGTTCAGTGGTTAAGACTTTGCCTTCTAAGGCAGGAGCGAGGGCTCGATCCCTAGTCTAGGAGCTAAGACCCCATATGCCTTGCAGCCAAAAATATAAATAATAAAACAGAAGCAATAGTTTAAGAAATTCAGTAAAACCTTTAAAAATAATCTAAAAACAATCTCATAGGCAGGGACATTGAAATATTAACATTATATTGCATTATTTTTACTTTATAGATCTTATAGGCCTATTTTTACTTAAATTCTTCTCTTTCACTAAAAACAAACAGACACTAAACTTCTAAGTTTAATGCTGATTTTCCTTTTTTTCCCTCCTAGAATCATTCTTATTCATCAAGCAGTTCCCTTTAAACTATGTTTTCTCATAACTTTTGTATAGTGGTTCCAAAATTTTGGTGAAAGTTCTGTCATTAAAAATATAAGATAGAGATGCTGCTGCTAAATTAGGCATGTGTTGTGTGCATGTGTAAATAAATAATCAGTGTAAGATGTATGTGGATTTATATATATACATATATATATATACTCACACACATGTATGTTTCATATAAATTGATAAAATTTATAGTACACTAGAAATTACTTTCTGTATTAGCATTAATACTTGTTTTAGTAAAAATGTGCTCATTTTCTATGACAGTGTAACAAATTACCACCTTTTTAGCAGCTCAAAACAATATCCATTTCTCACTTCACGGTTTCCATAGGTCAGAAGTTCAGACACAAGCTAGACGAATCCTCTGTTCAAGACTAGTATGTGGTGGTGGTTCACACGTGCTTAGTTTGTCTGACTCTGTGACACCTGGATTGTAGCCTGCCAGGCTCCTCTCTGTCCTTGGGATTTTCCAGGTAAGAATACTGCAGTGGGTTGCCATTTTCTCCTCCAGGGGAGCTTCCCGACCCAGGGATCAACCTGTGTCTGTCATGTCTCCTGCATTGCAGGCAGATTCATTACTTCTGAGCCCCTTCAGGACTGCACAGGTTGTAATCTAGGTGTCAGATGGGTTGCTATCTCTTCTGAGGCTACAGAGTCCTCTTTCAAGCTTATGCTGTAGTTGGCAGAAATCACATCCTTATGGCTATTGGGCTAAGGTCCCTAGAACCTAGAGACTGCTCCTCTCCATACATAATTCACTGCATGGCCATGTGTTTCGACAAGGCTAGCTGGAGATTATCACTCATATCTAAAACCTCTTTTAGAGGGCTCACCTTATTAAATGAGGTTCACCCAGGATAATCTCTTTTTGATTAATTTAAAGTTAACTGCTTCAAGGCCTTAATTACATCTACAAAATCTGTTCACCATTGCCATAAAGCATAACCAAATTGAGGCAGTGACATCATCACCTTTGCCCTATTACCATGGATGTAACACCAGTGGCAGAGATCACAGGGTCCTCCCATACCTTACTGAGAATGACCAAGCTACTGTTGAAACATTAGTGAGGACAAGTTCATATTATTCAGAAAACATGCGCAATCCTAGAGCAAACAAATGTGCAAAACACATTGATAAGTTGCTTCACTTAAATACCACAGAGAAGTCACAAATGCATACACTATGAATAATATTGGGAAATAATCTATGATTAAATGTCAAAATGAGTGGCATGTACAATAATTCAGGAAACTGATCATCTGAAATGAGTTCAAATCATTGACAAACTGAGACAGCATATTAAAAAGCCGAGATTACTTTGCCAACAAAGGTCTATATAGCCAAAGCTATGGGTTTTCCAGTAATCATGTATGGATGTGAGAGTTGGACCATAAAGAAGGCTGAACGCTGAATAATTGATGCTTTTGAACTGTGGTGTTGGAGAAGACTCTTGAGAGTCCCTTGGACTGGAAGGAGATCAAAGTGTTCAATCCTAAAGGAAATCTGTCCTGAATATTCATTCATTGGAAGGACTGATGCTGAAGCTGAAACTCTAATACTTTGGCCACCTGATGTGAAGAGCTGACTCATTAGAAAAGACCCTGATGCTGGGAAAGATTGAAGGAAGGAGGAGAAGGAGATCACAGAGGATGAGATGGCTAGATGGCATCACTAACTCAAGGGACATGAGTTTGAGTAAGCTCCAGGAGATGATGAAGGACGGGAAGCCTGGCATGCTGCTGTGCATGGGGTTGCAAAGAGTCGGACACGACTGAGTGACTGAAAAACAACTAAGTACTGGAGAAGGCTCTACTGAGTATGAGGTTTAAGCTGGGTTCTAAAGGATACAAAGGTTTTGGGTGAACACAAAAGAGAGGTCCAGTTTATACAGCTGTTTAACATTTTTTCTTAGTAGTGTAGTGTGAAGCCAGGCAGACAAGAATTTTGAATTCTACTTCTGTCACACATAGCTGTGTAACTTTGGATAAGTCATTTAGACTCCCTCAACTTTCATTTCCCACTTCTAAAAGAGGAATAAAAAACATTTCACAGGTGTTAATCAGAGAATACAAAATCAAATTTATGGATTGTTTATTCATAGAATCATAGAAAGAATACAGTAACAAAAATATGAAAAGAGAAAGGAACTTGTAAAACTCTTAAATGCCATAAAAATGTAGGTCACTCATGTCATAAGTTCTCCAGTGATGTTCTCTCTTTGGTTTGATATCTCTAATTTATTGGCATATTGTATTTGATATAATAAATGTGTAAATGACTTCAAGACCATTCGGAAAAAGGAAGTTTAGAAGTAAGCAGACGAATTAGCTTTTTCTTTATTCTTTTTTTTTCAAATTAGCTTTTTGACAGAACTTCTATAATTTAATACCAGTAAAGTAAAAAACAAAAGATGGACATTTCAGAAAGCATGAAGTTCAGCACGGGTGATATTTAGGGAATGGATTTGCTTTTCTTTTTTGTCTGTCATCATTCTTGTTAATGATTGTTTTTGATATATAATTAGTAGTATATGTAATAAATTTTATTGAATATGTGTATATTTGGAAACCAGTGATTTAAATCTTAAAACTGTGCCAAACATAAAAGGGTTATGTTATAGCTATGTGTCCCACTGAATTAGAAACTTAAAGTGATTTTTTTCTTATGTAAGATCTCAAAATAAAGAACTTAGTGTCTCTAAGTGATTAACTTGGCTTTTAATTCATATTTTATATTTTTGGTAAAGAATAACAGCCAAAATAAAGACTAGATTTCAATCTTGAATTTCAAACATATCTTCCACTTGATAATCATTGTAAATAAGGTGACATGGGAGGACTCTGGGAATATTTATTGAATTGTGAAAGAAAATATCTGACAAACAGTATACCTTAATCATTTTCCATTTATCATCATCACCCTGTGACAGGATATAGAAACAATTGTACTAAAATGAGGTGTTTTGTTGAGGATGAGGCTCTAGAGTATTAAAAAAAAGATTTATATTTGAGTAAATAAAATTCTGCTGGAACCAGAAATTGAAGAGTATTTGAAGAAAATGCTCTGAACTATGGTAACTGATTATTCTTCATTTATAATGTCTGTTTCAAGCTGTCTCAAACATACGGTCCAAGAAATTTTGAGTCAAGACAATATACAGCTAGGGAGATACACCAACTTTTCACTTAACTACATGTGAAATGAATTTTCAAAGTTGTCTAGGTAAACTGAAACTGGTATATATTTAGTTGGCTTTCCTCTTTGATAGTTATATCTCTGAACAATGTGAAAAGATGAGATTTAGAAGAAATAATAAAACCTTGAGATTGACTAGTAAGTGTTCTTTAGCCACGACTTATGACCTATTATGCACATGCTGGAGAATGAATCTAATTTTGAATATTCATTATAATCATGTTTTTTAAAAAAATTCATTTTAATGTCACATAGCAACAAAAGCTGTTCACGGGCCACAGCCTAGTCACTTAGGTTTACCACAGAGTGATGAAAATTCATCAAAATGTCAAGAGATCTGTATTTACCAAGTTTGATGAAGAAAATCTGACAAATACTATTTAAGATAAGTGGCATTTTTTTTCTAATTGTTTTCATATGGATGAATGAAAATCAAGTGCCCTGTTACTTTGATGAAATGCTAAATTGCTTAAAAATTCATTTTTAAACAATGGGCCAGCATACAAACTGAATGTAAGATTATGGTTTCAAAACCAATGTATAGAATTTTTCCCAGTTAGGCTTGTACAATACAGCAAAGAAAGTAAAGTGAATGTTTAAACCTGAACTAACAGTTTTACTCTCTCTGCCATTTCCTCACGGAAAAGCAAAACAAATAAGTATTAAGTTACACAGTAGTAAGTATTTCTGTCATGGAGAATAGCTCAGACTTTCTGTTTGTGGTGGTCAATCAAAGACAAACATAAATCATTTTAGCAGGTAATTCACCTCAGGAATTAAATATGTTAACACTGAAAGAAAGCCATAGATTATTTCCCCAGTCCACAGAGGGCGTGTTATAATTCCAAGGAAGAAAAAAATGTGCTAGGAACACCAAATACAAGACAACACATATTGGCCTTACTGGATGCTGTAAAAACGGAAAGGAATGATCAAATGCTAATCCGTGTTCTCCCTATAATTTTATGTGTGGGTGTATTCTTATGCACATGTGATATTAACAGTGAAATTTAAAATCAAAGAACCACAGACTGAGCCAACAAGCAGCAGAGCTGAGATTTGAACCCTGGTGTATGTGATGGCAGGCCTCACCTCCATGCTTGTATCTCTTCAAACAGTTTTTCCAAAGGGAATGATGTAACATTTTAAGGAAAACCTAAAATTTGGAATCTACTGATCTATGAGCCATCATCCACTGATCTTGACTTTTTTAATTAGAAAAATATAATAAAACAGAATGAAAACTGTAAACCACTTCTGAGTTGACTGATTGTCAGTCTTGATACAGACTTCCTCACACTCAAGTACATATCATTCCTTTCTAAGACATTTGCAGTTTTGCACACTGAGCAAGAGCCATCATCAAATGCAAGTCAATTCCTACATTTACAGACTCTTCCTAGGCCATCTCAGGGGGACAGGCATATATCTAACTTCAGTTATATTAAAGATTTCAGAAGAAAGCTGCTTTTATTACACCTTCATTAACTAATTCCAAGGTTTTTTTTGGTGAATAACCCATCCTTTCAAAACAAAAATAATTCTCATATGCCATGTAAACTTAGTTTATCTACAGTCTTTGAACTAAAACACTTTTATAGCGTGTGAGGAGGCACAAATTAAAAATATACTGAAAGACAAGCATCAACCAGGAGAGTCTCAGGAAAACTGGGAAGCACAGTCAGAGGAAGAGTCAAGGAAAGAGCTGGGGAATCCACCTTTACCTTACAGCAGTAAATATTATTTTCAAAGTTGACTAACTTCCATTAGCTTAAGATAACAAGTTGATCAATAACTACATGTATAAACATTAAAATATAAGGAATTAAATTCATAAAATTAAATTCATTACATTCTCATAAGATGAACTTAACCATTTTTACAGTTATCAGAACATTTCACAAATGAATTCTACCTCCTCTTCTGTCTCAGTGCTGTGTACAGACACTGGGAAGGAGAGACAGAAAGTTAACACACAATTCAGTGACAGCAATAATTAGGCTAGGGCTTGAGTTGCTCTGTCCATCCTAATACTGACCTTTGTCTTTTTCCTATCAGGTAACTTAATAGTTTAAAATGGGAAAGTTGCAAATGTTTTTTGATCCTCAAATCTAATTAAGGTTTTCCTGGTGGCATAATGGATAAGAATCCACCTGCCAATGACCTGTATTCGATCCTTGGTCTGGAAAGGAGCCACATGCCACAGAGCGATTAAGCCCGTGGGCCACAACTCCTGACCCCATGTGCTGCAGCTATTGAAGCCTGCACGCCTCGAGCCTCTATTGTCTCTACAACAAGAGAATCCACTGCAGTGAGAAGCCCTCACACAGCAGCAAACTAGCCCCTGCTCACGGCAACTAGAGAAAGTTGTGCAGCACCAATGACCCAGTGCAACAACAAAAAAGATTTGAAAGATCATATATAAAAACTCCAATAAAATTAAAATACTTACTCTTGTGATTATTTACTATTATCTAATAGGAATACAATTATTATTATATTATTGTATTATTATGTTGTGTTTAGTAGGTAGTTTATAATGGCATCTTTTAGATAAAATAATCACTGTTCCATCATTTCTGTACCAATCATTTTACAGGTTATCTAGAATGGGCAATGAAGAGTTATACAATGCATAACCAAGTCTTTGATCAAAATTTCAAATTTATAAATAAAAATAATAACTTGGGCAGTTAATTTATTAGCTTCTCTCTGCTAATAAAGCAGTCCTTTGTCACTCGAGCAATGGATTTTCATGGTTGAAGCAATGTTGCCTCTCCTAATTGCCTCAGTCAGTCTGAGAGAACAAAAAATTGCATAAGGGACCAACCATCTAGGGTCCAACTCTCGTACAATCAGGAAGCAGAAAGGAAAGTGGGCACGGCACACAGGGTTGAGCAGCCTACTGGGATTAGGCCAATAACATAATAGAAGTAAAGAGTGGTACACACATGCAGAAGAATGAAATTTTAGAAGGTGTACAGTTTGGGGAAACTGAAAATGAGCATAGAAACTTTAGCAAGAAAAGAAACTAGGTTCTATACAAAGTGATTATGATTAAGCTTGTATCTACTTTTAGAGGATGTCAGTAAGTTCCCTGCAATTCCAGGAAGAGCATAACTACAGTGGAGGTCTCTCTGTGTCTAATCTATACCTCTTCCTTTCAGTCCACAGAATCCGAGCTTTTTTCCGTGTATGGACACTGAGTCCAGGTCAGCATAAAATTTCTTTTCTCTGCCTATAGTTATTGGTTTAGGGAAGGGCACATGACATATCCAGGCCAATGAAAAGTGCTCTCAGGGCTTTTTGCCAGAAGTTAGGGGAAACAGACAATTTCTCTTATGCTGATTCCCTGAGTGCTAGCGTTCACATCAGTGTGAATCCTCTATGAGAGAAAATCTGTTTTGAAGTAAAACCAATGAACAACAAAAGAGGAGAGAAACAATCAGCCCACTCCTTCTTTGCTTAAGTTTGAGTTTTTGTCACTTGCCACCTAAAGGGCCCTATGAAGTAGTGAAGTGAAAGTGTTAGTTGCTCAGTCACATCCAACTCTTTGCAACCCTACAGACTGTAGCCCACCAGTCTCCTCTGTCCATGGGATTCTCCAAGCAAGAATACTGGAATGAGTAGCCATGCCCTTCTCCAGGGGATCTTCCCTGACCCAGGGATCAAACCTGGGTCTCCTGTATTGAAGGCAGATTCTTTACTTCCTGAGCCACCAGGGAAGCCCAAAGGGCCTTATACTTCCCATGAATTAATGTGGGACTGAGGCATTTAGAAAGCATCACTACGAACAGAGCTAGTGGAGGTGATGGAATTCCAGTGGAACTATTCCAAATCCTGAAAGATGATGCTGTGAAAGTGCTGCACTCAATATGCCAGCAAATTTGGAAAACTCAGCAGTGGCCACAAGATTGGAAAAGGTCAGTTTTCATCCCAATCCCAAAGAAAGGCAATGCCAAAGAAAGCTCAAACTACCACACAATTGCACTCATCTCACACGCTAGTAAAGTAATGCTCAAAATTCTCCAAGCCAGGCTTCAGCAATATGTGAACCGTGAACTTCCTGATGTTCAAGCTGGTTTTAGAAAAGGCAGAGGAACCAGAGATCAAATTGCCAACATCTGCTGGATCACGAAAAAAGCAAGAGAGTTCCAGAAAAACATCTATTTCTGCTTTCTTGACTATGCCAAAGCCTTTGACTGTGTAGATCACAATAAACTATGGAAAATTCTGAAAGAGATGGGAATACCAGACCCCCTGACCTGCCTCTTGAGAAATCTGTATGCAGGTCAGGAAGCAACAGTTAGAACTGGTCATGGATCAACAGACTGGTTCCAAATAGGAAAAAGGAGTACGTCAAGGCTATATATTGTCACCATGTTTATTTAACTTATATGTAGAGTACATCATGAGAAATGCTGGACTCGAAGAAACAGAAGTTGGAATCAAGATTGCTGGGAGAAATATCAATAACCTCAGATATGCAGATGATACCACCCTTATGGCAGAAAGTGAAGAGGAACTCAAAAGCCTCTTGATGAAAGTGAAAGTGGAGAGTGAAAAGGTTGGCTTAAAGCTCAACATTCAGAAAACGAAGATCATGGCATCTGGTCCCATCACTGCATGGGAAATAGATGGGGAAACAGTGGAAACAGTGTCAGACTTTATTTTTCTGGGCTCCAAAATCACTGCAGATGGTGACTGCAGCCATGAAATTAAAAGACGCTTACTCCTTGGAAAGAAAGTTATGACCAACCTAGATAGCATATTCAAAAGCAGAGACATTACTTTGCCAACAAAGGTTCGCCTAGTCAAGGCTATGGTCTTTCCTGTGGTCATGTATGGATGTGAGAGCTGGACTGTGAAGAAGGCTGAGCGCCGAAGAATTGATGCTTTTGAATTGTGGTGTTGGAGAAGACTCTTGAGAGTCCCTTGGACTGCAAGGAGATCCAACCGGTCCATTCTGAAGGAGATCAGCCCTGGGATTTCTTTGGAAGGAATGATGCTAAAGCTGAAACTCCAGTATTTTGGCCACCTCATGCGAAGAGTTGACTCATTGGAGAAGACTCTGATGCTGGGAGGGATTGGGGGCAGGAGGAGAAGGGGACGACAGAGGATGAGATGGCTGGATGGCATCACTGACTCGATGGATGTGAGTCTGAGTGACCTCCGGGAGTTGGTGATGGACAGGGAGGCCTGGCGTGCTGCAGTTCATGGGGTCGCAAAGAGTTGGACACGACTGAGGGATTGATCTGATCTGATCTGAGGCATTTAAACTAAACATGTTTATATTACATTTTGTATAAATCGGAGCATCATGGTTTGGGTGCTTTGAAGCTCATTTTCTTCTTACTTAAATACACAAGATCTTCCTTCTGAGACTGCCTTTCTCCAGGAAAACAGCAATGGGCCCCCAGAGCCAGGTAAGAGTCCAGCACCCAGGCTATCCATTGTCATCCAAGGCTCTGGCTGTGGCTTCCTCCTGCAGGGAATGGAGGCGACTGAGCCCTGTGCAAAGTCCTTGCATGGAAGCAGGTGCCTCACCTACGTACAGAAAACTCCTCTCACCGGGTGATTCTGTTACTTGTCAGAAGTTTGCTTCTTCTGTAGTACCATGACCTTAGAAATCTCTTTTTGTTTAAAGTCTCAGTCCATTCGCTTTTGTACATTTAAAGCCCAACTCCACTAACTCCCTCATTTCTCCCTGTAAAAGACGGCAAGGCAGTGAAAGTGAAGTTGTTCAGTTGTTTCCGACTCTCTGTGACCCCATGGACTATATCCTGCCAGGCCACTACATCCATGGGATTTTTCAGGCAAGAGTACTGGAGTGGGTTGCCATTTGCTTCTCCAGGGGATCTTCCTGACCCAGGGATCGAACCCAGGTCTCCTGCATTGCGGGCAGATGCTTTACTGTCTGAGCTACCAGGGAATCCCTAAAAGACAGCAACTGTCCCATAAAAACCATGCACAACTCCTTTTTTTTTTCTACTCAGAAACAGTCCCCCAATTTCCCTGTCTAGTCTCCTCTTTAACTCATGTTCTGATCTTTTCTCCTAGAAGAGCATCCTGTTGATTCATCTCTAAATCTGCTTCTGTTAAACCCAGTCAGATTCTGGCAATATGTCCTATTGCTCCCTCTCAAGGAATACTGTCTAAACTAAAAGCCACGTAACTTCTAGTATATCTTTACCACAGATCTCCAGGCCCTTCCGCAGTGCTGTGCCGGTGAATGTTTATCACAGGGAATTTCCTGGCTGTCCAGTAGATAGGGCTGTATGCTTTCACTGCTGAGGACATAGGTTCAATCTCTGGTCAGGGAACTAAGATGGCACAAGCTGCTTTGCTTGGCTGGAAAAAAAAAAAAAAAAGTATACCATAGGCTCTGGGGAAAAGTCTCCATTTGTAGCATTCACTGACTTTCACAATGCAGAGTTGGGAAGAGCCATCCATGTCAGTTCTGCAGCCAGCTCCAGTCCGCCACCATTCTGGCCTCCCCTTTTTCCCATAGGGCTTCCCTGGTGGCTCAGCTGGTAAAGTATCCGTCTGGAGTGTGGGAGACCTGAGTTCAGTCCCTGGGTTGGGAGGGTCCCCTGGAGAAGGGAAAGGCTACCCATTCCAGTATTCTGGCCTGGAGAATTCCATGGACTGTGATAACCATGGGGTCGCAAAGAATCAGACACGAATGTGCGACTTTCACTTTCACTTTTCTGGTAGGAGGTAGGATATAGGAAGAGGGAATTGCTACAGTTAAAGAATCCTAACTAGGTACTGGATTTTGTATTAGAAATGTCTAAGTTTTAGTTATTGCCCACATAGTTTTAATTTCATTGAGTCTATCTGTCTCTTTATCTACCAAGAAGGGGGAAAGATGAGACAAAAGAGAGATTTCATGTTTGGTACTATAAAAAACACACAGTTATAATAACATTTATTACAATACGCTTCTGAAAAATATTTGAGAGATTAGTAAAAATGTTTACTTTTTACTGAATAATAAATAGCAGGATTTGATCTATTAAAAGTGACAGCTGAACACCATTTACTTTTCTACTGAGCTTAATGTAATCTATATAAAGTGTTTCTGACATAGCCTTTTCCTCCTCTTTGAAATGCTTGATTTCCAGTGAGTTATATATTTAGCTATCCACCTGTTATTTATTATTTTTGTTTACAGAAAACCATGAGTGCACAGAACACATAAAAGGCCCTATAAAGATGAATTTTCTAATTCAATTAGAAATATAATACCTTGGGCAACAGACAAAATGTGCAAAGAGATGGAAATATTTTTATAGAGGAGATTGGAAAAAAAAGTTTCATAAAAGGAGGATGAAAGAAATATATATAGAAGGGAGTAATGGCTTAGGATTCATAGAATAGGGGGATAGGAATTTATATTTTATAAATATATTTTCAAAACATAATTTAAAAATAAAATGGGACCTAATAAAAAATATTGGGAAGCACAAGAAGGCAGTGAAAGAGACAAAATGGAAATAAGAATAATCAGTCTAAAAGCATCAAAAATATATCATTGCAAACAAACAAATATTAAGCTAGGAGATGGTATATTGTACTAGGTTATACACTGTGGGGAGAAGAGATAACTACACAAATATAAAGCAAGTTAAGGGGCTTCCCTGATAGCTCAGTTGGTAAAGAATCTGCCCGCACTTCAGGAGATCCTGGTTTGATTCCTGGGATGGGAAGATCCCCTGGCAAAGGGAAAAGCTACCCACTCCAGTATTCTGGCCTGGAGAATTTCATGGACTGTATAGTCCATGGGGTTGCAAAGAGTCGGACACGACTGAGCGACTTCCACTTTCAAAGAAACTTAAAGTTGTGGATCAGAAGGGACTGAGACAAAAGTCAAGTTTACAATTAAGGTTCAACAGTAGAAGATGTTTCTATGGAGATTTTCTGAACATGGACACTTGAAAGTGTACTGGTCAAAGATTTAAAAAAGCAGTGCTTAGTGTTAGTAATCAGTGAAAATTCAGCAACACTCATTGATTTGATAAGCAATTATTGAGCATTACAACTGCAAGGTACTATACTAGTTGATGGTGGGAAAGAACGTACAACAAATATTTATTAAGGTCCCACTCTGGCATGAAGCCTGACTCTTATATTTTATCATTTACCACCCTCACCCCAATCTTTCAGGTCTATTTTAATATTCTCATTTTTGGTTAAGAAAACTATTGTTCAGAAAGTGGAAACAATGAAGTATACAAGATATGTGTGTATGAAGGGCTTACCGTCTAGCAAACAAATGAAAAGGCACTTTGAAATACAGGAAAAACTCTTGTCTCTTGTGTTGATTATTTGAAAGAAGCAAGGCTACATATTTTTTCTGAGAAGATGAGAACAGACTCCTTTTTTTTAGATTTGTAATGGCAAGAATTGTTACATTAAAATGCAGTCTGATAATTCAAGTTTTAAAGCAGTTTAAAATGATAATATCCTTATCTCCAGAAGAATTTTTTTCCTACACAGTTTATATTACCACCCTCGTAGATCCTATTGTGGGAAAGTTCTCTGGTATTTTTATATGCCACACTAGTGGTGAAGAATATAGCAATTGCTCACGTAGTATTTTCCCTTGCCATGTGCTCTTCTAATATTGATCTCCTATTAACTCATTTAATACATTGTATTCCCAATGTCACCTCTTAGCCTAGGCTACTTTTCATACACACTTTGGAATCTCTAGCCAGCTGTTTCTCTGTGGAGCCTCTTCCCAAGCCAGTTCATCCTGCACACTGACTTTGTATGAGTCCTCCTAAAGCATCATTCTGAACACATGTCTATTTTATATTAAAAAAAAATGTCTATAGAAATAGTACACATTCCTTAGTTCAGGAGATAAATCCACCATAAGCTGGTTACTGGTCATAT
Organism: Tragelaphus eurycerus; assembly: GCA_935064755.1. Classification (NCBI taxonomy): domain Eukaryota; kingdom Metazoa; phylum Chordata; class Mammalia; order Artiodactyla; family Bovidae; genus Tragelaphus; species Tragelaphus eurycerus. Next base: position 2,239,759 of record CAKXYN010000132.1, on the reverse strand, counting down.
TTCCAACTAACTGTGGATTCCAAAAGTTCTTTCACAGTTTCCTGAATAACATTCCATGCTGCTGCTAAGTCACTTCAGTCGTGTCCGACTCTGTGTGACCCTACAGACGGCAGCCCACCAAGCTCCCCCGTCCCTGGGATTCTCCAGGCAAGAACATTGGAGTGGGTTGCCATTTCCTTCTCCAATGCATGAAAGTGAAAAGTGAAAGTGAAGTCGCTCAGTCGTGTCCGACCCTCAGTGACCCCATGGACTGCAGCCTACCAGGCTCCTCCATCCATGGGATTTTCCAGGTAGGAGTACTGGAGTAGGGTGCCATTGCCTTCTCCATATCTCCATTCTAAAGCATGCCACTTATGCTTCTGAAACTGCCATCGCCGTATTACCTACTTATGGAAGTAGTCTTTTTTCTTCCACGTTCCACCACTGAACTTAACGTTTTAACTTAGAAAGCGTTTCTCCAAGCCAGGCTTCAGCAACATGTGAACAGTGAAATTCCTGATGTTCAAGCTGCTTTTAGAAAAGACAGAGGAACCAGAAATCAAATTGCCAACATCCACTGGATCATGGAAAAAGCAAAAGAGTTCCAGAAAAACATCTATTTCTGCTTTATTGACTATGCCAAAGCCTTTGACTGTGTAGATCACAATAAACTGTGGAAAATTCTGAAAGAGATGGGAATACCAGACCACCTGATCTGCCTCTTGAGAAATCTGTATGCAGGTCAGGAAGCAACAGTTAGAACTGGTCATGGAACAACAGACTGGTTCCAAATAGGAAAAGGAGTACGTCAAGGCTGTATATTGTCACCATGTTTATTTAACTTATATGCAGAGTACATCATGAGAAATACTGGACTGGAAGAAACAGAAGTTGGAATCAGGATTGCTGGGAGAAATATCAATAACCTCAGATATGCAGATGACACCACCCTTATGGCAGAAAGTGAAGAGGAACTAAAAAGCCTCTTGATGAAAGTGAAAGTGGAGAGTGAAAAGGTTGGCTTAAAGCTCAACATTCAGAAAACGAAGATCATGGCATCTGGTCCCATCACTACATGGGAAATAGATGGAGAAACAGTGGAAACAGTGTCAGACTTTATTTTTCTGGGCTCCAAAATCACTACAGATGGTGACTGCAGCCATGAAATTAAAAGACGCTTACTCCTTGGAAGGAAAGTTATGACCAACATAGATAGCATAGTCAAAAGCAGAGACATTACTTTGCCAACAAAGGTTCGCCTAGTCAAGGCTATGGTCTTTCCTGTGGTCATGTATGGATGTGAGAGCTGGACTGTGAAGAAGGCTGAGCGCCGAAGAATTGATGCTTTTGAACTGTGGTGTTGGAGAAGACTCTTGAGAGTCCCTTGGACTGCAAGGAGATCCAACCAGTCCATTCTGAAGGAGATGAGCCCTGGGATTTCTTTGGAAGGAATGATGCTAAAGCTGAAACTCCAGTATTTTGGCCACCTCATGCGAAGAGTTAACTCATTGAAGACTCTGATGCTGGGAGGGATTGGGGGCAGGAGGAGAAGGGGACAACAGAGGATGAGATGGCTGGATGGCATCACTGACTCGATGGATGTGAGTCTGAGTGACCTCTGGGAGTTTGTGATGGACAGGGAGTCCTGGCGTGCTGCAATTCATGGGGTCGCAGAGTCGGACATGACTGAGCGACTGATCTGATCTGATGCCTTCAGTCGATAAGTTGTGTCTGATTCTTTGCGACCCTATGGACTGTGTAGCCCGCCAATCTTTTCTGTCCGTTGGATTCTTCAGGCGAGTATACTAGAGTGGGTTGCCGCGCCCTCCTACACGAGATCTTCCTGACCCAGAGATCGAACCATGTCTGCTGGGTCTCCTGCATTGCAGGTGGATACATTACTGCTGAGTCACTGTGAAGACACCACTGGAAGTATATACATTCTAATTATGTAGTATCAACTGGAGGTGAACAATAAACCCAAGTTCTTTAAAAAGTCACTGAATTTAACAACTTATTGGAAAATAAATAGGAATTTAGGAAGCAGGGAGCCAATAAGGAAGTGATTTACTAAAATCTAGGGTGAAAATTATGGTGGAATTCAAACAGTATATTGAAGGTTGATGGACTGTATTATGCTTAGAGCAAGTTTACATGTTTGGAAACAGAACTGATGAGAGAATCTCATGTGATGGATCAGGGTCAGTAATTCACTTAGGAATTTGACTCAAATTCATATTCAAATCAAAGTTGCCAAAAACCGTTATTCCCTCCCCTCCCCAAGTTTCATTTGTTGTTGTTGTCAGCCGCTAAGCTGTGTCCAACCCTTTACAACCTTATAGACTGTAGCCCACCAGGCTTCCTCTGTCCATGGGATTTTCCAGGAAGAATACTGGAGTAGGTTGCCATTTCCTCGTCCAGGGGATCCTCCCAAACCAGAGGTCGAACCCAAGTCTCTTTCATCTCCTGCATTGACAGATTCTTTTACCACTGTCCCACATGGGAAACCTGATTAGAGTCTATTGAACAAAGCTAAATCCTGGTAAACTTGTATTGCCTCTGTGTACTTTAGCACCTAGCTTGAGGACTGGGCACATACCTACTGTTTAAGAAGTTCCCAAATTTTATTATGCATTCAAATCTGAGAAGCTTGTCAGAATATGGACTCAGATTCATTAGGTCTGGGATGGCCCAGACATTTGCATTTCTAACAAGCTCTGGGACATGCCAATGCTGCCTGTTTGAAGACCATATTTATTAGATGATTGCTTACTAAATTTATTGGTTGACTGACTGACTAACTATACTCGGAAGAAAGGCTAATGGTTAGAATTCTCATTAAATCACAACCAGTTTGGATCAGTTTGAACTGAAAATTACTTGACACATTCAAATAAATGTGTAATATATATTTCCTTAGGGAATTAAGGTGATTCAGGTATGTATAACAGTATTCTGGTCATTTTCTAGGTTAAAAATATTGTAGAGAACAGATTTTAGTGGTATTTTTGGTGTTACTATTTTTATAGTGGTTGATAGTAGGGGTTGTTAGTATCACTCTGTAATTGTGGTTTTTAGATAGTAGAAGCCACGAGGTGATGGTAGTGTTGCTGCTGTTGTTTCTCTATCCTGTACAGAAGCACCTGTAAAGATTTTATAATATACAGACAATGTGTCTTATCCCTTGACAATACAGTAAGCATCCTAGTATCTAGATTAAAAAAAAAATCACCCCAGAAATTCCCATGTTTAGCTGTGTTTTGGAGCCACATGTATATTTAAGTAAGGAAAACAAAGAGCGTGTCATGATGTGCAGCTACTGGCTTCCTGAAAGGATGCGTGACTCCTTTATATTTGTCTTCAGTGCTTATAATCAGGAATTTTCCCCCTACTCTCAGAAGAATATTCTTTTCTTACTTTTTCACATTGCTCAATCCCAGCTCAAAAGTTTTCCTATGAATTTTCCCTGCCTCTACCTTCTAAAGAGATCCCCTGAGTGAGTTTGTATCATCATGTATTTTACTTTTACAACAATCATCAAGTAAAATAATTATCAAACTTTAATAGTTAATGCATTTTTGTACCTTTTCCCTTGGAAAGTTAACTCAGTGTGGCTAGCCACTATTGTCAACATCATATCCTCACGTTTGACTTCGTGCTTGGTGTTCAATAAAGGTTTGCTAAATGAAGTCATTCAAGTCTTCAATTTTCCTCATCTGGGTTACCAGTGTTTTGTATGTGTATATTCTTTTTCTGCTCACTTCACTGTCACATGTTATCTGCCAGAATTTGCAAGCATACATGTTACATCCATCCAATCATTTATCACTGAGTTATTAAACACTCACGTGGCACTAGTGAAAGTGGAGTGCATTGGCACCCCTGCCAATGCAGGAGGCAGCATGGATGTTGTAACATGTAAACATGAATTACCATATGTAAAATAGATAGCCAACAGGGATTTGCTGTATGACTCAGGGAACTCAGATCTGGTCTCTGTAACAACCCAGAGGAGCTGGGTGGGGAGGGTGGTTTAAAAGGGAGAGGATATTTGTATCAGATCAGATCAGTCACTCAGTTGTGTCCAAATCTTTGCGACCCCATGAACCGCAGCACACCAGGCCTCCCTGTCCATCACCAACTCCCGGAGGTCACTCAGACTCACATCCATCGAGTCAGTGATGCCAGTCAGCCATCTCATCCTCTGTCGTCCCCTTCTCCTCCTGCCCCCAATCCCTCCCAGCATCAGAGTCTTCTCCAATGAGTCAACTCTTCGCATGAGGTGGCCAAAATACTGGAGTTTCAGCTTTAGCATCATTCCTTCCAAAGAAATCCCAGGGCTCATCTCCTTCAAAATGGACTGGTTGGATCTCCTTGCAGTCCAAGGGACTCTCAAGAGTCTTCTCCAACACCACAGTTCAAAAGCATCAATTCTTCGGCGCTCAGCCTTCTTCACAGTCCAGCTCTCACATCCATACATGACCACAGGAAAGACCATAGCCTTGACTAGGCGAACCTTTGTTGGCAAAGTAATGTCTCTGCTTTTGAATATGCTATCTAGGTTGGTCATAACTTTCCTTCCAAGGAGTAAGCGTCTTTTAATTTCATGGCTGCAGTCACCATCTGTAGTGATTTTGGAGCTCAGAAAAATAAAGTCTGACACTGTTTCCACTGTTTCTCCATCTATTTCCCATGTAGTGATGGGACCAGATGCCATGATCTTCGTTTACCTATGGATGATTCATATTGATGTTTGGAAAAATCAACACAATACCATAAAGCAATTATCTTTCAATTAAAAATAAATAATAAATAAATAGAGATGTGGGTTTTATCCCTGGGTCGGGAAGATCCCCTGGAGTAGGGTATGGCAAACTACTTCGGTATTCTTGCCTGGAGAATTCCCATTGACAGAGGAACCTGGCAAGCTGCAGTCTATAAGGTTACAGAATCAGACATGACTGAATTGACTTAGTACACACATATACCAATGGCTGTGATAAAGGCTAGAAAATAAGACTTATGTGGTCTTTGACACAGGAATATTACAGTCTGGTCACAGGTTATAATTCAACAAACCATTACAATATATTTGCCAAATATATTTTAGAATAAAAATTAAAAGAAAAACTTTTAAAGGGCACAACTAAAGAAAACAAATCTAAAGAAAATTTGCTAAATAAATATATTATTTATAGAGATACAAAGAAGCATTGCAAAGCTAAAAAAAATCAAGCTTTGAGCTTTGTAATTTACTAAACTACAAACTCCTTGAAGGCAGAAGCAGTGTCAATGAATAATTTCCAAACAGCATGAAATCTGAATTTTTAGAATATATGCTATTTGACATTATTATCTGTTAGACTTTAATACTTCCAGCAATAAACAGACATTGCTGCAGGTTACTAAGGCAAAGCAATTTGTTCATTTGGGTATTTTATGCGGATTAGTCTTGAGTTCTTATTCAGACAGTCCATTTGACTTTATCACAATCCATGTATCTTTATGGCTTTTGATGATAGTTACCACTAAACTTGAACTCTACATATCTAACTACTCAAGTGTTGATTATCAATATGAAGTGATGAGAAAAAAAAATGAGGTCTACAATTACAGAGTTCCAGGTTGGGATTTTATCTTGGCCACTGCTCTGAGACTAGAGGAAAATTTATTAACCTCTTTGGATTCCAGCTACTTATTCTGTGAAATGAAACAATAAGCCAAGAATCAGCAATAATTTATGGAGAGGATTTGGTGCTCATTAGGTGTTCAGTACGGAGAAGGCAATGGCACCCCACTCCAGTACTCTTGCCTGGAAAATCCCATGGACAGAGGAGCCTGGTAGGCTGCAGTCCATGGGGTCGCTGAGAGTCAGGCACGACTGAGGGACTTCACTTTCACTTTTCACTTTCCTGCATTGGAGAAGGAAATGGCAACCCACTCCAGTGTTCTTGCCTAGAGAATCCCAGGGATGGTGGAGCCTGATGGGCTGCCGTCTCTGGGGTCGCACAGAGTCGGACACGACTGAAGCAACTTAGCAGCAGCAGCAGGTGTTCAGTAAATGGTAAACTATTGTTACTAGAAGAATATCATGATTCTAAGAAGGATGACATAAATAATAGAATGACTTAGGATGAATTAATTACACTAATGTAATTAAATTTTGAATGAAGATCACAATTCTTTCTAAAATATATTCTAAAACATAGCACTATATATATGCAATTATTTACCATAATATAAGGACATAAATGGTGAGTATAAATTAATGGCATCTGCTAGTTACTTAAAACAAGAATTTCCCCTTTAAATATCTCATATATTGACCATTTACCTGCTTAGAAAAGTGACTAAGTGAAATATAACTGTTGCTACGATAACTCTTTAATCTGTTATAATATGCAATCCTCTTTCAAGGATTAAACAGGCTCCCCAAAATGTATGTGTATATACATGTATTTGTGTGTATACACATATATGCATGCTGTGCTAAGGCATGTCAGTCGTGTCCAACTCTTTGTGACCCTATGGCCTGTAGCCCACTAAGCTCCTCTGTCCATGGGATTCTCCAAGCAGGAATACTGGAGTGGTTGCCATGCCCTCCTCCATATGCATATATACATGTATACAAATAAAGGCATATACATATGTATTAGTCTATAGCAAAATGACAGTTATTTTACACATTGCACATAGGAGTATGTTAAATTAGGACATATCAAAGATATCAGGTTTTTTTTTTTTTAATTAATTGAGTTGTCAAAGTGTTTTAATTAAGGACAGATGAGTGCACTTCATTATAATGTCATTCATCATCTTGAACAATTTTCTTAAGAATTTCACATTGAATCTAAATCCCAAACACACTTTTCAAGGTAATTATCCTTTAAATATTGAATATTTTGCATTAAAATCTAGAGCTAATTCATTCAAACTCTTTTAGAGGTAGCAATGTATTTCTGTAACTGTATTCAGGGTAACTTAGATTTACAAACAAGCTTCTGAGAGGTCCCCCCACCCTCGCCCTTAAAAACCAGGAAGTTTGGATTATTCTTGAGGCATCTTATTAATTGAAACAAACAAACAGAAAAATGATTTTATTCCAATTCTGTACCAGTAACTCTCTTCTGAACTTTGAGCCCTGACCAGCTCCCCACAGGATATTGTGCTTCTGAACTCTGCCAAGAGCTTGAGTGGTGATGGAGGCCTTTCCAGTTCACAGCTACATCATAGCCATTTGCTTATACCCTGTACAGGGAAGTTACTGTCTAGTTCTGATAAGAGTTAATTGTAAAGGTGAGTTATTTGGAAACTCTTTTCTAGCTTTAAATGTCATCTAGCATTTTTGGATGAGAAATGTAATTTTTTAATTAAAAATAAAATAAAATTCACGTATGTTAAAGTATTATAAAAGATTGGTTTCCTCCTTAGCAGAATGTAGGCTCTGGCAGAAATACGGTTTCAGGTGTGGGTGTAGGAGGGGAACCAAACTTGGATGAAACGGGATTTTATCTTCCTGGGGTGGGCTGCCAGTTAAATTTCTGCAAATAGCAATGTCATAAAGCATGATTTTAGAGAAAGACCATGTGCTTTCTAGAGTAGCAATTGGGAGAAAAACAAAATTACAAGAAGGCTAAATGTAAAAAGCAAGCTTTCTTCTCACCCACCTGAAGTCTTGCAAAACAAAAATGCATTTTAAAAATATACTTTGTTAAACAATACCTATTCAAAATCAGAATACAACACCATGAATCTTAAAAGTTTCAAGAGGGCTTGCCTGGTGAACTCTGCACTCTGAGTATTAGGATATAAAGGTTAATTAAAGAAATGACAAGTTCTCTGTTTCCCTAACGTGGCAAAGGAAGACCCGTTAGCAATGCCATATACAAAGCTGAACAGCAATTAGAGAGAATCAAAAAACAGACACACAAAATGGAACCTTTGGCAAACCTAAAGATAGATTCTACCTTAGCATCTGTCGTTATGTTACAAACACCGAAAAACCTTACGTTTCTGATTTATGCTTCTTGTTCCACCAACCTACCCTCCCACACACACACACTCTTTGCCTCCACATTTCCATGTAGCAGGGTTTTGTAGGAAAACTTAAATGAAAAGAGTTACTGTGAAAGGATATCATCTGAGGTGAGAGAAGGCAAATGACCCTGTTGGAACAATGAAGATCAATATAAAGAAAACCAAGGTTTAGTAGTACATAGAAGTAGTTTGTCCATTAAGAGTTTGAGGTACAAGAAGTGGGAAGAACTTGACTGTATATCCATAAAATTTCTGGCATCATTACCTTGCTTTTCTCTTACAAACAATCAATGGTCCTCTAGGTGCTTCATGAGTATCAGTCATACTTCAAACTCTGTAATTCAGTGAACTTCCTGTTTATTTATTGTCTGTCTTCCATACGATGCTACCCAGACTAAGTTTTTCTTTTTTCTCTTTCATTTGTCAGTATTTTTTTTTAACTCTCCTGAGTCATTTTTAACACACAGTTAGGAATTTTTCCAGCCACTTGAAAATTCTATACTCTTTTCCTGCCATTTAAAATACAGTATTACAGTAAATCACTGCTACTGGGAAGAACATCCTGACTTGATCAGTGCAACCATGGTGTAAAGTGTGATAGACAGAATTCAAACACTAAGAGGACAGTTTCTAGTTTTCCTATACCATTCTTTAGTTAAAGATAAGTAGTAGGCTAACTGTATTTAAGATATCAGAAATATACTTGTATATATAGGATATTACTAATTTTTAGCTATGACAGTTTCACACAGAAACCCTTTTGTTGGAAACTGAATTTCTCATGTAGTAATTAGCTGTGGAATATTACCCCAAACAGGTGTCTGTAGCCTGTCAAAGTCAGAACAGGTGATTTAGAATTAGCGTATTAAAAGAACTGTGAATTAGCGAAGCAAAAACGTGTTAATTTCTTGTTCCATCTGTTAATATGAATTCACTGCCAAATATTTTACTTTGTAGAACTGTGCTGGGATTGGCAAGAACATACACTATAAAAAAAGTTTAAAGGCCTGAATGTTTAAAAATCATGACATACGTTACTGCAAAAATAACTTCTACATTTTAAGCATGCTTTTTTTCTTTTTTATCTTTGAAAAAATAACCGCAGAGATTGCCATATAATATAGAAAGTTAACTAAAGAAAACATACGATCAAATGTTAGACCTTTAAAACAAAAATTGGAAGAAAATGTTATTCAAGAATGTTTGATTATAAATGAAGACTAATTCTTCAGTGCTACTTCTCAGATGTATCTGAGAACTACTTTGAATTGCTGAAAGATATAGAGAAAATATCTGCTGCTACCACACAGCTCATATCCTATAATATCCTCTTACACACAGATGCCATTATAGAAAGAGATCATTTTTTTCTCCCCCAATACTGTAATCCTTTAAAAGATTATGGTGCAATTTAGGTCACTAAACCACAATCTCTATATAATACTTAAATCTATTCTTCATTAGCTTAGTTTTGTTTCTTCCCCCATATTTTCCTTGCATGGAAAAAAAAAATCAAAAGACATTATACTTTTAACTCCATGAGTATGTGTGTGGTTGTGTATGCTGGTGGTAGCAACAGAGGGTGGTGAGCAGGAAGAGAGGAAAGACCCTAATAAAACAAAGACAATTTGTATGGGTATCACCATTCCAAAACATGAGGGGCTGGGCTTCAGTTGGACACTTTTTTATTCTGAAAACCTTGAGAAAATCTAGAGTTACTGAACTATTGAACCTGTTTACCATCTTTGGATCTCTTTTCTTTGCAAGCAGATCCATGGGAAAAGAAAAGAATTTGAAGTGAATTGAAATTTGTGAGCTTAGACATATGCTAGAGTACAGTTAAGTTGAGTTACTTTTTCCATGCTGCTGAATTGGGTCCTGAATGAGGCAGTTTTGTGACTTAAACAGATTTCACTAATTTTCCTTCCTTGCACATTTAAAAAACAAACCACACTCTCCCATATTGCTGTTTGGGTTTTAACCGAGTGAAGGCATGCACACCCAATTACTATAAGCACTTTAAGTAAAGCTTAAAGATATGCAGCATGTTCTTAACTGCAAATGATATGATAGGTAGTGTCTTTCCCCTTGAGTTTTATGTCACATCCAAGAGATTAATCCTCTCATGAATCATCCATAATGACTAGAATAATTCGGGGAACTGAATGAAATTTTTCAAATTATTTATATCGTGAACTCATAAGAACATGAATGGTGGGTTACACAAATACACCCCATGCTTACAAAAGATAAATACAAAAAAAGGGAGGGGTGAGGGCTAAGTTTATGGAACTGACGCACTGTGGCATTATTACTTCACTGTAACAGCTAATGAAACACATAAGGGAAATGTATTGTTTCTAACATTTGAATGGAAAAATAATGAGCATTTTGTATAACTTAGAACACAAGTACCAAAATCTTTAATGATGTGAGATGCCCATATTATATGAAGTTCGTAATATTTTAAGAAAAAAATAACAATTCTTTAAAATATCCAGAGATTTTTTTTTTTCCTATTCAGAGCACACAGACTGAGCATAAGTTTTATAATTCTTTCTAAACATGTTCTCAAACAAAAGACAATACTCTATTTCTCATACTGTTTAAGAAATATGGTGGTATTGTATAGGAATTGATGAAATATTTCCAAAATTCTATACCATCAGGCTAAAAATTCATTTGAAACTATATAATACATAAAACATTTTATGGAGTTTTAAATTATACAGTACATTAAAGTTTTAGTTGACTTATCTGAAAAGACATTTTTGGTATGTAAATAAAAATGCAAGGAGAAGAACCTGTCAGAAAGTAAATAAAGTATGTAAATTAAATAAAAGGTAAGGCAGCTACACTTTTTATATAAATAACTGTGTTAACAGAGCTTTATGCATATTACAGTATATTCAGATGCAGAGCTTTGCAAAAATAAATTCATTGCTCCTCTCCAAAGGATGGATTAAAACAATTTATTTTATAAAATTTGGATAGATAGGATAAGAAATGTAATAGCCATCCATGGAAAATAAATATAAAAATTATTCAAGCTCCATCTACTTTATGTTAGTAATGAGATGCACTTCATTCAAATTCCTTTCAATTGAAACAGTGCTGAGGAAGCAAAAACATGATTCTGTAGGAAATGATTTCTAATCTTCATGATAACATACCGATATAATACAATTATTTACAATTGACTAAGAGTTAATTTCAATAGTATAACATCTTTCTTGCAAAAACGTCAGTCTTTATTGATGAAACAAACTAAGAATAAAACATTTTTACTTGTAGTATTACAGTGCTGTTTTTCATTCTGTTAACCAAAACAACACAGTAATACTGTAAACAAAAAAATAACATCAGACTGCTTGTGTTTGCATGATTTTCATCAAGAACCATAAGCAATGGAATGAAGTACATTAGCTTTAATTTTGGAAAACACTCGATTCTTTTAGATGTCAGTCATGCCATATTCAGAATAAGAAGACACTGTTGGGATAATTGTGTTATCTATCATGTCATGGAAGTACATAAAATTAATAATTGATAATTATTGATCTCATATATTCAAGGTACAATAAAAGTACATAGTATGTTACAGACAACACTATCTGCATGGGCACACACTTAAACACACACGTATGTACACGCCTGTTCATATATACAAAATTTTCTCAAATGAGGTCTAATTGTCTCTAGACAGTTTAGGGGCTGCAACTTGAAGAACAGGGCTACAGGTATCTACTGGGTAAAAGCCAGAGATGCCGCTGAATCACCTACAACATACAGGACCTCTCTCACAACGAAGAAGTATCTAGTCTAAAATGTAACTATGCCTACGTTGACAAACCTGGGTATATACCTAGAGCCCTTTTTTTTCTATCATCTGCTTTCTTTGAATAGAGAAATATCAAGTATTAATACTTACATCAACTAACTCTCGCTGACCATTAGACTGGTTAAATCAGACCACTATTATCAGAGCTTCCCTAGTGGCTTAGATTGTAAAGAATACACCTGCAATGCAAGAGACCTGGGTTTGCTGCTGTGTTGGAAAGATCCCCTGGAGAAGGGGAAGGCTACCCACTTCAGCATTTTGGCCTGAAAACTCCATGGACTGTATAGTCCATGGGGTGGCAAAGAGTCAGACACAGTTGAGCGACTTTCACTTTCACTTCACCATCACACAGGAATAGGATCCACTCTTAACTTTTATTTAAGGCCTCTGTGCCAGGCCTTGTTGTGGGCATATTTCTAGAATGAGGTGGCACCTGTCTAATCCACTTACCTCACTTAAGGTTTGGTGAATAACTGTACTAGTAAGCAAAGTGACTTGGCCATACTCACTTTGACCAGGCTGGGTTTGAACTGATTTTTCTTGATTCTGAGATTCCAGAAAAATTTTTGTACAGTGAAACCTTTGCTCTTAGCAGTCAACAATTGAGAATGGTAATTATAGAATGTAGATTTGCTTTATGTGGGTGTTTTCTTATATACTGCCTAAAATCCCAACTTGCTCTGACTGCTTTGAATAGGCTATTTGTATTAAATTTTCAGATATATATAGAGAGTAGGAAGGAATATGTCACCCCACTCCAGTACTCTTGCCTGGAAAATCCCATGGACTGAGGAGCCTGGTGGGCTGCAGTCCATGGGGTCGCTAAGAGTCGGACACGACTGAAGCGACTTAGCAGCAGCAGCAGCAGGAAGGAATAAGGTTGATTCCATAGGAATACATTTATTAGATTTAGTTAGCTAAGTAAATCTTCTTTGAGTTGTATTTAATATTATATATTAATTTTCTACTAAGGGTCTTTAAAAGAAACTACAAAATGAAAATTCTTTTGGCACTACTCATGGCACCACACTCCAGTACTCTTGCCTGGAAAATCCCATGGACGAAGGAGCCTGGTAGGCTGCAATCCATGGGGTCGTAAGAGTCGGACACGACTGAGCGACTTCACTTTCACTTTTCACTTTCATGCATTGGAGAAGGAAATGGCAACCCACTCCAGTGTTCTTGCCTGGAAAATGCCAGGGAAGGGGGAACCTGGTGGGCTGCCGTCTATGGGATTGCACAGAGTCGGACACGACTGAAGTGACTTAGCAGCAGCAGTAGCAGCAGCATATATAAAGAATAGTATGAGATAATATTTTCAGGATTAAAGTCCAGCAAAAGTTTTTACTTCTTAAAAAAGTGTTATTTTTTTCTTTTTTGCCCTGGCCACCAGGAAATTCAGAGCTAGATATGAATCTCACTAGCAGCAAAATATTGGAGAAGGAAATGGCAACGCACTCCAGTGTTCTTGCCTGGAGAATCCCAGCAACGGGGGAGCCTGGTAGGCTGCCGTCTATAGGGTCGCAGAGTCGGGACACGACTGAAGTGATTTAGCAGTAGCAGAAGCAGCAGCAAAATGGGCTTCCCTGGTGGCTTAGACAGTAAATAATCCACCTGCAAAGTGAGAGATCTAGGTTCGATCCCTAGGTTGGTAAGATTCCCTGGAGGTGGGCATGGCAACCCACTCCAGTATCCTTGCCTGGAGAATCCCCATGGACGGAGAACCCTGGTGGGTTACAGTCCATGGGATCTCAAAGAGTCTGACACGACTGAGAGTAGCACAGCAGCAAAATAATAGTTTGTATGTTATATATTTCTTTATCTTTTCATCACTCTGACTTACTTTCCTTTTTTAAGATGTGAGGAAGTACAAATAAATTATTTAATTAGTAGATACACTGTTTTCCTAGAAAGTTTACTTAATAGAGTCATAGAATATTAACATTATAAATGGTTTTAAACCTGAATAATTAACATGTGCCTTCTTCTCCTATGATTTGCTCAATGACTTTGAATCTATGACATTCCCTAGAATTTCACGAGCAGTTTCCAGTAATGCCATTTCTATCATATTCTTCAGTAAAACAACTTGGCCTGTCAATGGTAGTATGAAGACTTGTCACTCTAACATTTGTCATAGCTCTTCTATAGCTGGGCACTCTGTTGTATACTCTTTGATATTTTTTTCCCTAGCATTGACTCGATCCTACAAACCGGACACAATTCTTGTTTTACAGGTGAAGAACTAGAAGCCTGGAGAGGGTAAGGAGCTTGCCTAATACTATCCAGTGAGCTAGTGGCAGACCTAGAATGCCATTGCAGATCTGACTGCAAAAACCTTGCTTATTTTCACTTGTATGTCACTCCACTTAATGCATGGGGGAAAAAAAGGAAAAAATTGATAGAATCTGAAATTAAACTTCTAAGGTAGAAGTTTAGGTAAAATTTAATTACTGGTATGACTATTTTTATTGAATTTATTGAGTGATCAGTCACTCCATCCCCATTCTGGTTCTTACTTAAGTCTGCCCTATCTCCCAGTTAATAACTCTTACAGTGTAATTAGCTATACCATAGACCTAACAGTATAGTGTATCATCTGAAGACTTTGAAATAGTACAAAAAAGCCTTATTTGTGGTTCAGAGTTTACTTATTGATTGTCTTTTCTTTTTTTCAAGAAAGCTTTTTTCATATATTCCTTTATTTTTTAATTTTTATTGAGCCATAGTTGATTTATAATGTTGTGTTAGTTTCAGGTATACAATAAAGTGACTCTCTTAGACATACATATATATTCTTTTTTATATTTTCTTTCACTATAGGTTATTACAAGATATTGAGTATAGTTCCCAGTGCTACACAGTAGGTCCTTCTGGTTATCAATTTTATATATAATAATGTATATATTTTAATAGACTTTCGTTTCTTAAATGTTACTCAACTGTACTTATTTGAGGAAAGGTGTCGACTTACACTATTTCCATCAAGAACATTATAAACTGTATATCTAGTTTCATGCTTATGAAAGACTAAACTGATTAAGGTGCTTCAACAAATGTAAGAATCCATAAATAAATGTAGTGATGCCTCATTTAATCCAAACTAATTATACTATAAGAATTACTATATTATGGAAAACAAGAAAATATTTATATTATGTGATGTAAATCTGACTGTTCACCAGCTACCTGATCAGAATCCCACCATGCTCACTCTCTCTGCCCTGTCACTGAAAGATAAACTAGACAGACTCAAAAAACATTTGCAATAAGTATTGGAAATTTGTCTTTGGAGGAGAGGCAAAGTTTTCTTTCTCTCCTTTCACACTGATAATATCCTTCAGATACTCCCAGGATTCTTTCTCTCTTCGTGCAGCTTTTAATATTAAACAGGAGATTCTGATCAAAATGTGTTGATTGACTATACTTCAGTTGTTTGTATCTTGATCACAGTGGCTCAAGCAGTAAAAACTATGCCTGTAATGCAGGAGCAGCAGGTCCAATCCCTAGGTTGGGAAGGTCCCCTGGAGGAGGAAATGGCCTAGAGAATTCCATAGACAGAGGACCCTGGTGGGCTATATAGTCCAGGGGGTTGCAAAGAGTCAGACACAACTGAAGCAACTTATCACATACATGCATATTAAATTGCTGCCTTCCTTTAAAAGCCTTGGCATTTAAATTTATCCTCAATTGCAAAATGAAAGGCCTTTTATTTATTTGAAACAGTTTAGCGATCAGATCAGATCAGATCAGTCGCTCAGTCGTGTCCGACTCTTTGCGACCCCATGAACCGCAGCACGCCAGGCCTCCCTGTCCATCACCAGCTCCCGGAGGTCACCCAGACTCGCATCCATCGAGTCAGTGATGCCATCCAGCCATCTCATCCTCTGTCGTCCCCTTCTCCTCCTGCCCTCAATCCCTCCCAGCATCAGAGTCTTCTCCAATGAGTCAACTCTTCGCATGAGGTGGCCAAAATACTGGAGTTTCAGCTTTAGCATCATTCCTTCTAAAGAAATTCCAGGACTGATCTCCTTCAGAATGGACTGGTTGGATCTCCTTGCAGTCCAAGGGACTCTCAAGAGTCTTCTCCAACACCACAGTTCAAAAGCATCAATTCTTCGGCGCTCAGCCTTCTTCACAGTCCAGCTCTCACATCCATACATGACCACAGGAAAGACCATAGCCTTGACTAGGCGAACCTTTGTTGGCAAAGTAATGTTTCTGCTTTTGAATATGCTATCTAGGTTGGTCATAACTTTCCTTCCAAGGAGTAAGCGTCTTTTAATTTCATGGCTGCAGTCACCATCTGCAGTGATTTTGGAGCCCAGAAAAACAAAGTCTGACACTGTTTCCACTGTTTCCCCATCTATTTCCCATGCAGTGATGGGACCAGATGCCATGATCTTGGTTTTCTGAATGTTGAGCTTTAAGCCAACCTTTTCACTCTCCACTTTCACTTTCATCAAGAGGCTTTTTAGCCCCTCTTCACTTTCTGCCATAAGAGTGGTGTCATCTGCATATCTGAGGTTATTGATATTTCTCCCGGCAATCTTGATTCCAACTTGTGTTTCTTCCAGTCCAGCATTTCTCATGATGTACTCTGCATATAAGTTAAATAAACATGGTGACAATATGCAGCCTTGACGTACTCCTTTTCCTATTTGGAACCAGTCTGTTGTTCCATGACCAGTTCTAACTGTTGCTTCCTGACCTGCATACAGATTTTTTAAGAGGCAGATCAGGTGGTCTGGTATTCCCATCTCTTTCAGAATTTTCCACAGTTTATTGTGATCCACACAGTCAAAGGCTTTGGCATAGTCAATAAAGCAGAAATAGATGTTTTTCTGGAACTCTCTTGCTTTTTCCATGATCCAGCGGATGTTGGCAATTTGATCTCTGGTTCCTCTGCCTTTTCTAAAACCAGCTTGAACATCAGGAATTTCACTGTTCACATATTGCTGAAGCCTGGCTTGGAGAATTTTGAGCATTACTTTACTAGCCTGTGAGATGAGTGCAATTGTTCGGTAGTTTGAGCACTCCTTGGCATTGCCTTTCTTTGGGATTAGGATGAAAACTGACCTTTTCCAATCTTGTGGCCACTGCTGAGTTTTCCAAATTTGCTGGCATATTGAGTGTAGCACTTTCACAGCCTCATCTTTCAGGACTTGGAATAGCTCCACTGGAATTCCATCACCTCCACTAGCTTTGTTCGTAGTGATGCTTTCTAAGGCCCATTTGACTTCACATTCCAAGATGTCTGGCTCTAGGTCAGTGATCACATCATCATGATTATCTGGGTCTTGAAGCTCTTTTTTGTACAGTTCTTCTGTGTATTCTTGCCACCTCTTCTTAATATCTTCTGCTTCTGTTAGGTCCACACCATCTCTGTCCTTTATTGTGCCCATCTTAGCATGAAATGTTCCTTTGGTATCTCTGATTTTCTTGAAGAGATCCCTAGTCTTTCCCATTCTGTTGTTTTCCTCTATTTCTTTGCATTGATCACTGAAGAAGGCTTTCTTATCTCTTCTTGCTATTCTTTGGAACTCTGCATTTAAATGTTTATATCTTTCCTTTTCTCCTTTGCTTTTCGCTTCTCTTCTTTTCACAGCTATTTGTAAGGCCTCCCCAGACAGCCATTTTGCTTTTTTGCATTTCTTTTCCATGGGGATGGTCTTGATCCCTGTCTCCTGTACAATGTCACGAACCTCATTCCACAGTTCATCAGGCACTCTATCTATCAGATCTAGGCCCTTAAATCTATTTCTCACTTCCACTGTATAATCATAAGGGATTTGATTTAGGTCATACCTGAATGGTCTAGTAGTTTTCTCTACTTTCTTCAATTTCAGTCTGAATTTGGCAATAAGGAGCTCATGGTCCGAGCCACAGTCAGCTCCTGGTCTTGTTTTTGCTGACTGTATAGAGCTTCTCCATCTTTGGCTGCAAAGAATGTAATCGATCTGATTTCGGTGTTGACCATCTGGTGATGTCCATGTATAGAGTCTTCTCTTGTGTTGTTGGAAGAGGGTATTTGCTATGACCAGTGCATTTTCTTGGCAAAACTCTATTAGTCTTTGCCCTGCTTCATTCCGTATTCCAAGGCCAAATTTGCCTGTTACTCCAGGTGTTTCTTGACTTCCTACTTTTGCATTCCAGTCCCCTATAATGAAAAGGACATCTTTTTTGGGTGTTAGTTCTAAAAGGTCTTGTAGGTCTTCATAGAACCTTTCAACTTCAGCTTCTTCAGCGTTACTGGTTGGGGCATAGACTTGGATTACTGTGACATTGAATGGTTTGCCTTGGAAACGAACAGAGATCATTCTATCGTTTTTGAGATTGCATCCAAGTACTGCATTTCGGACTCTTTTGTTGACCATGATGGCCACTCCATTTCTTCTGAGGGATTCCTGCCCACAGTAGTAGATATAATGGTCATCCGAGTTAAATTCACCCATTCCAGTCCATTTTAGTTCGCTAATTCCTAGAATGTCAACATTCACTCTTGCCATCTCTTGTTTGACCACTTCCAATTTGCCTTGATTCATGGACCTGACATTCCAGGTTCCTATGCAATACTGCTCTTTACAGCATCGGACTTTGCTTCTATCACCAGACACATCCACAGCTGGGTATTCTTTTTTTTTTGGCTCCATCCTTTCATTCTTTCTGGAGTTATTTCTCCACTGATCTCCAGTAGCATATTGGGCCCCTACTGACCTGGGGAGTTTCTCTTTCAGTATCCTATCATTTTGTCTTTTCATACTGTTCATGGGGTTCTCAAGGCAAGAATACTGAAGTGGTTTGCCATTCCCTTCTCCAGCGGACCACACCCTGTCATCTCTCTCCACCATGACCCGCCCATCCCAGGTTGCCCCTCGGGCATGTTTAGCGATAGGAGAGGCAAAATTTGCATATGGTTTCCAAGATTCTAGCCTCCTGGTATGGATGCCCTGTATAATTGACTCTTAAGTGTGGACAGGACCCAAGATATGATACAATACCACTCCTGTGGGTAGAATTTGTTAGATGGCAAAGGTAAGAGATTTTGCAGATGTATTTAAGGCCACAAATTCACTGACTTTGAGTCAACCAAATGCTGATTATCCTGTGTGGACCTGACCTAACTACCTATCAAATCTACCCTTTAAAATATGATCAGCTCTCCACCTGAAAAGAAAGACTAAAAACAGGAAAGATATTCTCACATGGCTTTGACGATGCAGAAAGAAATGTTATGAGTTACCCAAGAACTCAGGACCTCAGTCTATAACCACAAGCAACTGAATTCTGGCAATGAGCCTCACGTGACATTATAGCCCCTGTGGATATCACAATAAGACACCTCACTAGTAGCCTTGGGGGACCCTGAGCAGAGAATCCAGCTAGACTATTCTTAGCAACCTGACTCATGGAAACTCTGGGATAATAAATGTGTGTTTTTTATGCTGCTAAGCATGTACTATTTTGCTACACAGCAATAGACAACTATAGCATGGATTAGCAGTTTGTTGGGATATTAGTAAAATAGGTGGAGAGAGTGGGAGGAAAAAGACTATTCACAACTTACTTCCACTCAGGAAAATAAATGCTTCTTCTGGAAATGTGGATGAATGAAAAGGAGGCCTGGAGGCAGGACCTAGAGTTTGTTTTACCCAAGCATGCTTTTGCTTGTCTCCAGATCAGTTGCACTTGCCTTAAAAGCCCTTTCCTTAATAATAGTAACAAGGATTAATATTTTTAGTATTTCTAGGTGCTAGACACCATCCAAAGAGATTCACACTTATCATTTATTTTGATCCCCATAACTGCTCTGAGGTATGTAATTATGTATTATTATCAGTCCTATCAGAAGAGATTAAGAAGAAGTGGCAGGATACACAGAAGAACCATACAAGAAGGGTCTTAAAGGCCCAAGTAACCACGACGCTGCAGTCACTCACCTAGAGCTGAATATCCTGGAGTGTAAAGTCAAGTGGGCATTAGGAAGCATTACTATGAACAAAGTTAGTGGAGGTAATGGAATTCCAGCTGATCTATTTCAAATCTGAAAAGATGATGCTGTTAAAGTGCTGCACTCAATATGTCAGCATATTTGGAAAACTCAGCAGTGGCCACAGGACCAGAAAGGGTCAATTTGCATTCCAATGCCAAACAATGTTGAAACCACCATACAGTTGGTTTCATTTCACATTCTAGCAAGATTATGCTCAAAATCCTTCAAGCCAGGCTTTAGCAGTATGTGAACTAAGAACTTAACAGATGTACAAGCTGGGTTCAAAAAGGCAGAGGAACCAGAGATCAATTTGCCAACAATCATTGGATCTTGAAGGAAGCACAGGAATTCCAGAAAAAACATCCTATTCTTCTTCACTGATTATGCTAAAGCCTTTGACTGTGTGGATCACAACAAACTGTGGAAAATTGTTAAAGTGATGGGAATACCAGGCCACCTTACCTGTCTCCTAGGAAACCTGTATGCAGGACGAGAAGCAACAGTTAGAATCAGACATGGAACAATGGACTGGTTCAAAATTGGGAAAGAAGTACAATAAGAGTATATTTCGCCCCCTGCTTATTTAACTTATATGCAGAGTATATCATGCAAAATGCTGGGCTTGATGAATCACAAGCTGGAATCAAGATTACTGGGAAATATATCAGCAACTTCAGATATTCAGATGATACCATTCTAATAGCAGAAAGTGAAGAGAAACCAGAGTCTCTTGATGAAGGTCAAAGAGGAAAGGAAAAAAGCTTGTTTAAAACTCAACATTCAAAAAACTAAGATCATGACATCTGGTCTCATCACTTCATGACATGTAGAAGGGGAAAAAAATGGACACAGTAACAGGATTTCTTTTCTTGGGCTCCAAAATCACTATAAACAGTGACTATACCCATGAAATTAAAAGATGCTTGCTCCTTGGAAGAAAAACCTAGACAGCATGTATAAGAGCAGAGACATCACTTTAGTTTCTCCAGTATTCATGTATGGATGTGAGAGTTGGACAATAAAGAAGGCTGAGCACCAAAGAACTGATACCTTCAAACTGGGGTGCTAGAGAAGACTCTTGAGAGTCCTTTACACTGCAAGGAGAGTAAACCAGTCAACCCTGAAGGAAATCAACCTTGAATATTCATTGGAAGGACTGATGCTGAAGTTTAAGCCGCAGCATTTTGGGTACTTCATGTGAAAAGATTCTCATGCTGGGAAAGATTGAAGGCAAAAGGAGAAAGGGGTGGCAGAGGATGAGATGGCTGGATGGCATCACCAACTCAGTGGAGATGAATTTGAGCAAACTCCAGGAGCTAGTCGCGGAAAAATAGTCTGGTGTGCTGCAGTCCATGTATGTGCAAAGAGTTGGACACAACTTAGAGACTGAACAACAACAATAATTGATCAGATGATATAATTGATGATACATATGTGTTAAATAATGCGCCAAATATCAAATGGCTAGTACATGGCAGGGGCTAAGAATTAAACACAGATCTGACCAATCTAAATCATACAATCTGAAAACTGCTAAGTTTACTCCCTTCTATACAGGGACTTGCCCTTCTTCAATTCTATTAATCTGGGCACTGCAGTAGGCACTGTTCTCTTTAATCCTTACCCATAAATCTTAAACATTTTCTATGTCTTTCTCACATTTTTGGTCAGTATATCAAGGCATTTTCTTACCTTAATGTAGCATTTTCATTTGAATAAAAGTGACAAGTCCTTGCATAAAATATTCACAGTATGCCCAATAATGTTACTGAGATTGTTCCAATAGTTTTTAATGTAGAGATGAGGAACAGGTGTTTGCAAAAATAGTTTTTCAAAGTTAAAAAAAAAAAACTTGGTTAAAAATTTGATTTAAGTCTATTCCACAAACTTTTTTATAATGAAATAAATTATTTATAAGATACACTTATTTAGAAAATATCTAAATCAGAATATTGTATCAACTAGATTTATTTGATTGACATACTTTTGGCATTGAATGATATTTATATATTTTAAATTACCCTTAATTTGTTTATAACAGTTGCTCAGATTCCATTTGTATAGAAGACCATTTTTCCCCAAAGCACTGATATTCTATTACCAGTTTCACACTAAAGATCTGTTTTCTCCTAAGTGTTCATTGACAATTAAAACATCATAAAAAATACTGGTTGTGTTTCTAGTTTGATATGTCTGAACTATTTGGATTTTATAACTTCATCACTATTATACTCAATTTGGGCTTCCCAAGTAGCTCAGCGGTAAAGAATCCATCTGCCAGTGCAGGAGAGGCAGGTTAGATCCCTTGGTTGTGAAGATCCCCTGGAGAAGGAAATGCCAACCCACTCCACTATCCTTGCCTTTCTCTGCCAGACAGAGAAGCTTGGAAGGCCACAGTCCATGGGGTTGTAAAGAGCTGGACATGACAGCAACTGAACACACACACACTCAATTTTGATTTTGGAAATGCCATTTTTAGAGATGTAGAAAGACCAAGATTTGACCATCTTTAACCTCCAAAAATGGCACCTTCATACAGTTCAAGTAAGACTTAAATAATGATTCTGAAGTATCCATAAAACTCAAAGAACACTGTTGTTAAGACTGACCATACTTTTAGTTCAATATGCTTTTAAAAGTTAAATGGCCAAGCTAGAAATAAGAAAGTGACTCTATTATCTTGTGCATGTACATTTTTACCTCGAAATGTTATACTTATCTACAAAGGAGCAGTTTTACTATATTTATCCTTTAGGATATAAGCCATTTTGTTTAGTTTCACCAATTATGAAGTAAGGATTAGACTATAAAACCAGAAGAGTTTATTTGTGGTCAAGCTTATGATTTATTCAGTTGAGAGTTTTCTCTTTAATAAAAGAGTCATTTTTGTGAAAAAGCAGGACTATTCTTCCTGAATTGAAATGATAGGAATAGATATGCTTTTATAATACATTAGTTCAGCTACAACTAGGACAGAGTTGGTATTTCACTACCTGTGAAATTTCAGAGTCAACTGTGCACTTAAGAATGCCTAATCTCCTTCTTCAAGGCAATTTTTGTCATAAAATCATAAAATAGAATTTCTTCTCATCTTCCATATCTGTGCCACTAAGTTAAATAAGTATTTTCACCAGAAATGCAGATTTTCAGCCCAGAATTTCACACCACATTGGACTGAAATTTTCAAAAAGAATATAAAGTGTCAGAATTATTTTTAGTCAGAGCAAGAAGTATTATTTATACCTTGCTATAGTTTTTTTTTTTTAATGTGAAATTTAACAAAATTTTAACTTGGGAGAGTAAAAATAAAATATGATTGTCAACCGCATTAAAGGTCCTCTTTAGCAATGTCTTGTGAGGACAAAGTTGGTGGTACTAATTGTGGTGGTGGTGATATTTTAAATGCAGAATCACAAACAAGGAATGAGGAAGAGACTAATGGATACTGAACATCAAAGGTGCACACAATGTAAGCCCTTGGCATTCATTATCTCAGGTGATTATTTCAACATGCCCATGTAGGGAGGTTTTAGGTCTTTATCAGGTGAGGAAACTGAGATAAGTGAGATTAAATTCACTCAAGGCCATGTTTATAGTAAGTAACAGAATCTAAAAGCAAATATGGCTGGATTTTAGAAAGTCAACTTCTTAACTTTTCAGATATAATCATATTGGTCACTACTGGTTAGATAAACCAAGTAGAACCATACTCACCATTTAAAACTTGAAAGAGCACTCTATCCATCATCTATTTATCTACTTATCTATTTCCATTTGCATGTATATTCATATGTCTGAACCCATAAATTTATTATAATATGGTAACTCTTTCAAACTCACAAATGGTGGTGCTTTAGCATTAAGCAATTTCATTATGAAACAATTTCTCATTTAAAAACATTCTATGTCATAAACTTTAAGACATTTAAAAGAGATAACAGTGTCAATATGTATATCTTATCCATTGTAAAGTGATAGTAGTTACCTGTGGAGACTATTTTTATATACATTGCTAAAGTTTATAACATATTGACTGTTGCATTTTTTTAAATTAGTGCTTTTGTCATCTTCAGGAATGATAAAGTTGATAAATATAAAACTGGTAAATAATAAAGCTGATAAATGGACTTTATTATTTTTATCTTCAGAACCTATTATTGTAGAAACATTTAATAGCTCTCCTTTGAGGAGTCTAACACTTAAAAAATAAATTAATATATTAATTTACCTCATCAATTCATCCATTAAGAACTAGGCAAAAAGCGGTAATTGGGGAAAACAAAAATGACAGTAAAAATCCAAAGGCATTGTTCTTAGAGTCCACACTGAAGACCTGACTCATTGGCACAAGTGTTGTCAGACTTTCAGCACATTTTAAGGTGTTTATTAACATAGTAACTCTGTCAATACAATGAGGCAGTTGCTATACTTTTTGGTTTGGTAATCCCCGGTTAGATATTGGTCCTGTAATAATTTAACATACAACGTGGTTGAGAATGCTGTGTTCTCCTTTTTCAACTTGTGCACAAGTGTATTCTCTTAGCCTCTTTTGCAGGTGCATCTCATGTGGGTTCTAGTCATTGGTTTATAAGAGAATAAGATATGTCCTTCTACTAGAGTGTAGGGTAGAGTAGAAGGACGCGTGCTCATCTTCTCCTGAGAGACCACCCTGAGAGACCATCAAAATTGCAACTAGCTGCTGAACAACCATCAAGAGAATGTTGGATCCCACCCCAAAAAGATACCCCACATCCAAAGGCAAAGAAGAAGCCTCAGCAGGAAGGTAGGAGGGGCACAATCATGTTTAAAATAAAATCTCGTACCCACCAGACATGCTCAGAGGGTGCAAACAAAACCTTGTGGCACTGGGACTCAAGGACAGGAGCAGTAACCACCAGAAGAGCCTGAGCCAGACCTGCCTTTGAGTGTTTCCTGTGGAGGCAGGGGTCAGCAGTGGTCTGCCACGGGGACAGGGGCTCTGGCAGCAGCAGGCCTGGGAGGCCCGGCATGTGGCATAAGTCCTTTTGGAGGAGTTCACCATTAGGACTATAGAGCCACAAAGTGGAGAACAATTATACCAAAGAAGTTCTCACATTATTGTGAAAGTTCTAGGGCCCACAACAGATTTCCCAATTTGGGGATCTGGCAAAGGGACTGAAAACCTCAGGGCATTTGACTTTGAAGGCCAGTGGAATTTGATTACAGAACTTCCACAGGACTGGGGAAACAGAGACTCTTGGAGGGCACAAACAAAAACTTGTGCACACCAGGGCCCAAGAGAAAGGAGTAGTGACCCCACAAGAGACTTAGACAGACTTGCTTATGAGTGTTTGGGAGTTTGTGGTGGAGGCTTGTGTCAACACTGGCCAGCCACAGGATCAGGGACACTGACTGCAGAGACCTGGGAGGCATGGCATGCTGGTCTGAGTCCTTTTGGAGAAGACTGCCATTACCTTTGGAGAAGGAAATGGCAACCTACTCCAGTGTTCTTGCCTGGAGAATACCAGGGACGGGGGAGCCTTGTGGGCTGCCCTGTATGGGGTTGCACAGAGTCAGACACAACTGAAGTGACTTAGCACCAGCATCAGCAGCAGCCATTACCTTTATTATAGTTTGGCCACTGGACAAACTACAGGGAAGGAACACAGCCCCAACCATCAACAAAAATTGGATTGAAGATTTACCATGGGTGCGGGAGTGACTGTGAGGAGATACCCCACATCCAAGGGCAGAGAGGCCACACCAAGACAGTAGGCGCTGGAGTGGCAGCTGTGCAGCGATGGAGCAACTTTGAGGAGATACCCCACATCCAAGGGCAAAGGAGAAGCCCCAGCAAGATGGTAGGAGGAGTGAAATCACATTTAGAATCAAACCCCATACCCACCAGAGACGCTCAGAGGGCTCAAACATACCTTGTGCACACCAGGACCCAGAGACCCCACAAAGACAGAGACAGAACTGTGTGTGTCTCCTGAGGAGGTATGGTCAGAAGTGGCCTGCTACAGGGGCAGGGGCTCTGGGTGCAGAGGACCTGGGTGTGGCATAAGCCCTCTTGGAGGAGGTCGCTGTTAACCCACTGTAGGGCAGCAAGAACTTACACAGGACTGGGGAAGCAGGTTCTTGGGAGGACACAAACAGAAACTTGTGTGCACCAGGACCCAGGAGAAAGGAGCAGTGACCCCACAAGAGACTGACCCAGACTTGCCCGTGAGTGTCCAGGAGACTCTGGTGGAGGCATGGATCGGCAGTGGCCTGCTGCAGGTGGGGCACTGAGTGCAGCACTACCTGCAAGGGACTTTTTGAAGGAGGTCGCCATTGTCCTCATTACCTCCACCATAGTTTGGCCTCATGTCAAATAACAGAGAGGGAACACAACCCCGCCCATCAACAGAAAATTGAATTAAAGATTTACTGAGCATGGCCCCGCCCATCAGAACAACACCCAGTTTCCCCCTTAGTCAGTCTCTCCCATCAGGAAGCTTCCATAAGCCTCTTATCCTTCTCCCATCACAGGGCAGACAGACTGAAAACCACAATCACAGAAAATTAACCAGTCTGATCACATGGATCACAGCCTTGTCTAACTCAATGAAAATATGAGCCATGCCTTGTAGGGCCACCCAAAAAAGACGGGTCATGGTGGAGAGTTCTAACAAAATGTGGTCCACTGGAGAAGGGAATGGCAAATCACTTCAGTATTCTTGCCTTGAGAACCCCAAGAACAGTATGAAAAGGCAAAATATAGGATACTGGAAGCTGAACTCCCCAGCTCGGAAGGTGCCCAATATGCTACTGGAGATTGGTGGAGAACTAACTCCAGAAAGAATGAGGAGGTGCAGCCAAAGCAAAAACAACATCCAGTTGTGGATGTGCCTGGTGATGGAAGTAAAGTCTGATGCTGTAAAGAGCAATATTGCATAGGAACCTGGAATGTTAGGTCCATGCTGCTGCTAAGTCACTTCAGTCGTGTCCAACTCTGTGCAACCCCATAGATGGAAGCTCACCAGGCTCCCCCACCCCTGGGATTCCCCAGGCAAGAACACTGGAGTGGGTTGCCATTTCCTTCTCCAATGCATGAAAGTGAAAAGTGAAAGTGAAGTCGTGAATCAAGGCAAATTGGAAGTGGTCAAACAGGAGATGGCAAGAATGAACATCAATATTTTAGGAATTAGCAAATTAAGATGGACTGGAATGGGTGAATTTGACTCTGATGACCATTATATCTCCTACTGTGGGCAAGAATCCCTTAGAAAAAATGGAACAGCCATCATAATCAACAAGAGTCCAAAATGCAGTACTTGGATGCAATCTCAAAAACGACAGAATGATCTCTGTTCATTTCCAAGGCAAACCATTCAATATCACAGTAATCGAAGTCTATGCCCTAACCAATGATGCTGAAGAAGCTGAAGTTGAACGGTTCTATGAAGACCTACAAGAACTTCTAGAACTAACTCCCAAAAAAGATGTCCTTTTCATTATAGGAGACTGCAATGCAAAAGTAGGAAGTCTAGGAATACATGGAGTAATGGGCAAATTTGGTCTTGGAGTACAGAATGAAGCAGGGCAAAGGCTAACAGAGTTTTGCCAAGAGAATGCACTAGTTATAGCAAACACCCTCTTCCAAAAACACAAGAGAAGACTATACAATGGTATCACCAGATGGTCAATATCAAAATCAGCTTGATTATATTCTTTGCAGCCAAAGATGGAGAAGCTCTATACAGTCAGCAAAAACCAGACCAGGAGCTGATGCAGCTCAGACCATGAACTCCTTATTGGAAAATTTAAACTTAAATTGAAAAAAGTAGGGAAAATCACTAGATCATTGAAGTATGACCTAAATCCAATCCCTTATGATTATACAGTAGAAGTGACAAAGAGATTCAAGGGATTATATCTGATAGAGAGAGTACCTGAAGAACTATAGACAGAGGTTTGTGACACTGTACAGGAGGAAGCAATCAAGACCAGCCCCAGAAAAAGAAATGCAAAAAGGCAAAATGATTGTCTGAGGAGGCCTTGCAATAAGCTATGAAAAGAAGAGAAGCAAAAGGCAAAAGAGAAATCAAAAGGTATCCCCATTTGAATGCAGAGTTCCAAGGAATAGCCAAGAGGGATAAGAAAGCTTTCCACAGTGCTCAGTGCAAAGAAACAGAGGAAAACAATAGAATGGGAAAGACTAGAGATCTCTTCAAGAAAATTAGCGATACCAAGGGAACTTTTCATGCAACGATGGGCACAATAATGGGCAGAAATGTTATGGATCTAACAGAAGCAGAAGATACTAAGAAGAGGTGTCAAGAATACACAGAAGAACTATACAAAAAATATGTTAACAACAGAGATAATCACAATGGTGTGATCACTCACCCAGAGCCAGACATCTTGGAATGTGAAGTCAAGCTGTCCTTAGGCAGCATCATTATGAACAAAGCTAGTGAAGGTGATGGAATTCCAGTTGAGCTATTTCAAATCCTAAAAGATGAGGCTGTGAAAATGCTGCACTCGATATGCCAGCAAATTTGGAACACTCAGCAGTGGCCACAGAACTGGAAAAGGTCAGTTTTCATTCCAATCCCAAAGAAAGGCAATGCCAAAGAATGCTAAAACTACCACACCATTGCACTCATCTCACATACTAGTAAAGAAATGCTCAAAATTCTCCAAGCCAGGCTTCAATAATATGTAAATTGTGAACTTCCAGATGTTCAAGCTGGTTTTAGAAAAGGCAGAGGAACCAAAGATCAAATTGCCAACATCCACTGGATCATTGAAAAAGCAAGAGAGTTCCAGAAAAAATCTACTTCTGCTTTATTGAATATGCCAAAGCTTTTGACTGTGTGGATCACAACAAACTGGAAAATTCTGAAAGAAATGGGAATACCAGACCACCTGACCTACTTCCTGAGAATTTGTATGCAGGTCAAGAAGCACCAGTTGGAAGTGGACATGGAACAACAGACTGGTTCCAAATCGGGAAAGGAGTACGTCAAGGCTATACATTGTCACCCTGCTTATTTAACTTATATATGCAGAGTCAATCATGAGAAATGCTGGATTAGATGAAGCACAAGCTGGAATCAAGATTGTCAGGAGACGTACCAATAATCTCAGATAAGCAGATGACCCCATTCTAATGGCAGAAAGCAAAGAAGAACTAAAGAGCCTCTTGATGAAAGTAAAAGAGGAGAGTGAAAAAGTTGGCTTAAAGCTCAACATTCAGAAAACTAAGATCATGGCATCTGGTCCCATCACTGCATGGCAAGTAGATGGGGAAACAATGACAGGCTTTATTTTCTTGGGCTCCAAAATCACTGCAGATGGTGACTGCAGCAATGAAATTAAAAGACAAAGGCAAATTTGGCCTTGGAGTTCAAAATGAAGCACAGCAAAGGCTAACAGAATTTTGCCAATACAACACATTGGTCATAGCAAACACCCTCTTCCAAAAACACAAGAGAAGACTCTACACATGGATATCACCAGATGGTCAATACTGAAATAGGATTGATTGTATTATTTGCAGCCAAAGATGGAGAAGCTCTATACAGTCAGCAAAAACAAGACCAGGAGCTGACTGTGGCTCAGACCATGAACTCTTTATTGTAAAATTCAGACTTAAATTGAAGAAAGTAGGGAAAACCACTAGACCATTCAGGTATGACCTAAATCAAAACCCTTATGATTATACAGTGGAAGTAACAAAGAGATTCAAGAGATCAGATCTGATAAACAGAGTGCCTGAAGAACTATGGATGGAGGTTCCTAACACTGTACAGGAAGCAGTGATCAAAACTGTCCCTAAGAAAAAGAAATGCAAAAAGGCAAACTGGTTCTCTGAGAAGGCCTTACAAATAGCTGAGAAAAAAAGAGAAGCAAAAGGCAAAGGCGAAATCAAAAGATATACCCATCTGAATGCAGAGTTCCAAAGAATAGCCAGGAGAGATAAGAAACCTTTCCTCAGTGATCAATGCAAAGAAATAGAGGCAAATAATAGAATGGTAAAGACTAGAAATCTCTTCAAGAAAATTAGAGATACCAAGGGAACATTTCATGCAAAGATGGGCACAATAAAGCACAGAAATGGTATGGGCCTAACAGAAGTAGAAGACATTAAGAAGAGATGACAAAATATACAGAAATACTATACAAAAAAGATCTTAATGACCAGGATAACTATGATGGTGTGATCACTCACTTAGACATCTTGGAGGGTGAAGTTAAGTGGGCCTTAGGAAGCATCACACCGAATAAGTCTAGTGGAGATTTTGGAATTCCAACTGAGTTCTTTCAAATTTGGGGTCGCAAAGAGCTGGACATGACTGAGCAACTGAACTGAACTGAACTGTGGCATTGGAGATGACTCTTGAGATTCCCTTGAACTGCAAGGAGATCAAAGCAGTCAACCCTAAAGGAAATCAAACCTGAATATTCATTGGAAGAACTGATGGTGAAGCTCAGTCTCCAGTACTTTGGCCACCGGATGTGAAGAACTGACTCACTGGACCAGACCCTGATGCTGGGAAAGTTTGAAGGCAGGAGGAGAAAAGGACAATAGAGGATGAGATGGTTGGATGGCATCAATGACTCGATGGACATGAGTTTGAGCAAGCTCCAGGAGATGGTGAAGGACAGGGAAGCCTAGTGTGCTGCAGTCTATGGGGTCACAAAGAGCTGGACATGACTGAATGACTGAACAACAAAAACAAAGATATGTCCAGTTTGTGGGACAAGGCTTTTAAGCAGCAGCTGCTGCTGCTGCTGCTAAGTCGCTTCAGTCGTGTCTGACTCTGTGCGACCCCATAGACGGCAGCCCACCAGGCTCTCTCGTTCCTGGGATTCTCTAGGCAAGAACACTGGAGTGGGTTGCCACTGAAAATCCCATGGAAGGAGGAGCCTGGTAGGCTGTAGTACATGGGGTTGCTAAGAGTCAGACACGACTGAGCGACTTCACTTTCACTTTAAGCAGCAGTTGTATCCTAACTATGCTTTCTTCTTCTGATAATGACGAAGCTCATGAGCAAGCAGAGCCATGACATGCAAGGGGTAAGGGTTTGAATCACTGATTATCCAATGAGAGGTGGAGGAGAGTTGCTTGTTCAATAATTCCCAACAGAAAATGTTTGTAAGTATGTTCTAATTCATTATCAACATGTCTGTTTTGTTTGAGACATTGCATCCTTTGGGTCTATTTGTTATTTCAGTTAGGGTGACACCAACTCACACATTGAAGATAGTATTCAGGTAACAAAATGATTACTTAGACATAATTTGAAACCATATATAAAATGAAGTATGTACAATTTACTGAGTGTTACAAATATGTGAAGAACATTACCTATTGATTTTACCTCCCTATGGCTACATAGGCTGAGCGCCGAAGAATTGATGCTTTTGAACTGTGGTGTTGGAGAAGACTCTTGAGAGTCCCTTGAACTGCAAGGAGATCCAACCGGTCCATTCTGAAGGAGATGAGCCCTGGGATTTCTTTGGAAGGAATGATGCTAAAGCGGAAACTCCAGTATTTTGGCCACCTCATGCGAAGAGTTGACTCATTGGAGAAGACTCTGATGCTGGGAGGGATTGAGGGCAGGAGGAGAAGGGGATGACAGAGGATGAGATGGCTGGATGGCATCATTGACTCAATGAATGTGAGTCTGAGTGACCTCTGAGAGCTGGTGATGGATAGGGAGGCCTGGCGTGCACAGTTCATGGGGTCGCAAAGAGTCGGACACGACTGAGCGACTGATCTGATCTGATCTGATGGCTACATTTGATGCCATTATACGTGTGCTTAATCAGTAGATTAATTGAGTAACATAATTAACAAACTGAATCTTGTGCTTCCATTTGACACACTGGCCAAGCAGACCTGGCTTCTATGGCTGGCTTCTTCTATGTGAGAATTGGGCTACTAATATTCCTGTAGAAACTTCCCAGACTTTCTGTCCCAAAGTGCTCAACATCTGTTCCCTTAAGAATAAGCTTTCTGATTTGTCTACACAGAATTCAATCATTTCCCATTTATAATCTAAGATATTTAACTTATCAAATGTTATTAAATAAAATTGTGTATGATAGGAAGTACTTTGCTGCTGCCTTTGCAAGGGTTTCTAAAGGCCTTAAGAATTCTTTTTCAGAGTGAGAATTTTAGAATCTATGAGAAGCATATTCCAAAATGGTTTTTCCCACACACTGTATATGTTACTTGAACAAATCTCTAAACATCTTTGACTTTCAATTACCACACCTGTAAAATGGGAGTTTGTGCATGCAAAATAAGATAATGAATGGAAAACAACTCAGACAGTATCTGGTGTACTATTTACTTTTTGGATTATTTTGATAATTTAATTTATTTTATAATTATTTTGCCACTTCACAGGTATCAAGATCCATACACACTATTGCCACATATGTGGTAATCCTAAGGTTATACATATGGATTTCACGAATGTATTTTCTGATTAATTTTTACCTAAAAGTAGTATGAGACTGAGTTAATACCACTTGGTATGGATTTGCTGAAATGAGATTCAAATCAGTTTAATGAGTTTAACTCTGAAAAGTACCAATATGTCTGGAAAATAATTATTAGAAATTTTCTTCATGACACTAATTTTCCATTCACATGAATGAGACTTAGCAAAGCTGTCATAATCATCTTGTAATGATACAAGTAGAAATTCTCAGAGATGATGTTATAATGATAAGGTAAAACAAAGTTCTGTCAATACTGTGGTGTGCTAAGAGGATAAGGAGTTTCAGTATTTTAAGATACTAACTGGGGATTACATCCATTTGAAGGGAAATCTTAGTATTACCTTTTTAGCAATTCTTCAACATGGAAATGCATAGTTGAGACTGAAGTACCAATATCTGTATTGCTACTGCTAAGTCCCTCCAGTCGTGTCCGACTTTGTGCAACCCCATAGACGACAGCCCCCCAGGCTCCCCTGTCCCTGGGATTCTGCAGGCAAGAACACTGGAATGGGTTGCCATTTCCTTCTCCAATGCATGAAAGTGAAAAGTGAAAGTGAAGTTGCTTAGTTGTGTCTGACCTCAGCGACCCCATGGACCACAGCTTTCCAGGCTCCTCCATCCATGGAATTTTCCAAGCAAGAGTACTGGAGTGGGGTGCCATTGCCTTCTCCGAATATCTGTATAGTAACATACATATAAATAGTGTGATCTACAGTCAGAAAGGACAGAGAACAATTCAACTCTTGTTGTCTACTTCTAAGTAATTCTTAAGCAGATATGTGCTGGGGAATATAGGAAACTCCCCTCCAACTGGAGAGAATGGTACCTGTGAACACAGGGAGATAATTCAAGAATGGGAATCTATGAAGCATTCTATATGGGAGTTGTAGAACAACAGGTAGAAATAAGATGCAGTCTATGTGAGACAATGCAAAGAGAAACTATCTAAAATGCAGGGCTCCTGTGGGAAAGAATTAAAATTCCTGTGTCATTAGTTGTGCAACTTTGGACAATTAATTTTCCTATGCCTTAATTTTCTCATCTGTAAAGGGGAGATTACAACTGTTCATAGTTTATTTGTCACTAGAATTTGAAAGATACTTTACTGTAAAACATATGGGCTAGTAACTGGCACCTAATTAGCCTTCAATTATAGTTCTGTGTGTTGTGAACTTTTTTCTTTTTGTATTTGTTATTAATACTTAAATGCATATATGTGAAATGTTGAGGCTGTATGCTGAATATTTGGCCTTGTCAGGTATGTAAAACTTTATTTCAATAACTGTAGTTTTTCTTTGTTGCCATGGTTCAGGAGACATGCAAACAGTTAAAAGGAGGATTTTTCCTTTGTTTTTCCCCCAGTGCTTGCGAGTAGGCCTGATGATAAGTTTCTCTCACCATGCTCCTTGCATTCATCATAATGAGCCTGATAGAAACGAATGTACTGATAAGACAGAGCCAACAGCATTGCCTGAAAATGCTTCAGCTTGCTGCTAAAGACTAAAAAAAATGCTCTTCCACATATAGAGGGTAAGGGAGAACAAGGGAGAAACCATGGTCAGGCAACAGGAGGAAAATAGGAAGAAGGCGTCACCAAAGCCACCAAGCAAAGAACCCACAGCATGGGCTGCTGCAGAGAGGTGAAGATTTAGGAGTCGATCATCAACCATGTTCAGTGACTGAACACTGTGGACTGCTGTGCTGGTTCAATGCACTATTGATGGCGTGTAAACTTGTAATCTCCAGCACAGTATAATTGATCACTTCCCAATTTTTTAATCTGTCCACTTAGTGTTAAAACCACCCAGTTGTCAATAAAAATGACTTTACACGGGTTTGAGTCCCCTCATTTGCGGTTGCTTACCTACCAGACTTGTTATTGTTCCAGTAATAATTATAATTTGAATTTAGGCAGATTTTCCTGCTTATCCTTAGGAAAGACTCCCTGAGAGTATGTTTTTCTGCCTTTTTCATTTTGGACATCAGCTTTTCTAGCTGTAACCACACAAATAGAAGAAACACAAACAAGCATATAAACTAAAAATAAAAGACATATTCTGCTAAAATCACAGCTAGTGAAATCTCTATCTCATAGACCAAAAGATTCCAAGGGTTAGACTGTGTTTTCACTGGAGCCTACTTCTATCCAAAGACTTCTAGGAAACTACCTGACCTATTGCTTCTACTTAGGAAGGTACTCTTAGGATGGAAGTACACAGAAGCCATTTAGATTCTATTGTGCTATTGCATTGAAAAGCTACTTCTAAATAATCACTCACCTTCTATATCACCCAGCAATATGCTTATGGAAGCTATTTTCTTTCTTATAACTACAGGTGTCAGATGCATCAAAACCAAACAAAACGAAAACAGAAGTGCCCTTTCAGCTCTTCTCAGTGCCATTTCTTGTCAATTTCATGCTGCCTACAGCAACAACATAATATGGAAACAGCAGTGATGTCACTGGAAGTGCTCTGTGATTGACAGTGAAGAACAATAATAGTCAGAGGTGGCTCCTCAGAGAATTCAGAACTCGCTCAATGTCGTCCCTTGATTTAAAGGAGGAATGAAGTTCTCTGCATGAGAAAGCAGAGCTGAGAAGTGGCATAGGTACAAAATAACGGTCAGTTACTCTGAAAGTACTTAGAAGCCGAACCTGCTGAATACTGAGGTCTTGGTAAGGTTCTTTGTGAGAAGCTCTGGGAACCCAGAAATGTAATGGCAGCGAGGCACATTCCTTAACTCTCACACTTGTTGAAATGAGTAGAAGGTGGCATTTGTTTGGAAATCCCTCCCTAGTCTTTGTTCCCAGAACCCAGTATTCATTTTCCTGTGCCTACATACGTAGCTCTACCACTGCAACAAATTGTTGAGTGCCAGGCCTTCCCAGATGGTTACATTGAATTAAAAATATATGCAAATATAAGTTCTAAAGTAAAAATGAATGTGAATAAAGATATAATTCTCACTAATTCCCAAAATTGCCTTCTATTACAGCCATGCTGCTACAAATATTGCTTTTATCCACCCAAATCTTTGTTCCCATCATCCTTCTCCTTTGAAATCTTCTGTAATTCTCTATTCATGAAATTCTGCCCATTTATTAAAGACCAGCTCGAGTCTTCACCCTTCATACTCTTTCTTGGCAATGCCCACCTTTCCTGAAAATCCTATTGCTTGCCTTTTATTTGCCCTTTAATATTGACTGTCCTTTTCTATATTTTAGAATCTCTTTCTTCCTCTACAGAATCCAAATTCCTTGAGATTAGAGCCCATTTGGGCTTTCCAGGTGCAGCAATGATAAAGAATTTGCCTTCCAATGCAGGAAACACAAGAGAAGTGAGTTCAATCCCCAGGTAGGACAGATCCCCTGGAATAAGAAATGACAACCCACTCCAGTATTCTTCCCTGGAAAATTTCATGGACAGAGGAGCCTAGTACGCTACAGTCCATAGGGTGACAAAGAGTTAGACACGGCTGATTGACTAAGCACATTGAACACAGAGATCATTTTAAAATCCAGTCCTTTGCTGAATCCACAATGATATGCACAAGTCCTGTGGAGAAAAGAACAGGAGTCTATAGGCTGGGAGTGAACTGTACAAAATTACTCTTGAGAAATCTGTATGCAGGTCAGGAAGCAACAGTTAGAACTGGACATAGAACAACAGACTGGTTCCAAATAGGAAAAGGAGTACATCAAGGCTGTATATTGTCACCCTGCGTATTTAACTTATATGCAGAGTACATCATGAGAAATGCTGGACTGGAAGAAACACAAGTTGGAATCAAGGTTGCTGGGAGAAATATCAATAACCTCAGATATGCAGATGACACCACCCTTATGGTAGAAAAGTGAAGAGGAACTCAAAAGCCTCTTGATGAAAGTGAAAGTGGAGAGTGAAAAAGTTGGCTTAAAGCTCAACGTTGAGAAAATGAAGATCATGGCATCCGGTCCAATCACTTCATGGGAAATAGATGGGGAAACAGTGTAAACCGTGTCAGACTTTATCTTTTTGGGCTCCAAAATCACTGCAGATGGTGACTGCAGCCATGAAATTAAAAGACACTTACTCCTTGGAAGGAAGGTTATGACCAACCTAGATAGCATATTCAAAAGCAGAGACATCACTTTGCCAACAAAGGTTCGCCTAGTCAAGGCTATGGTCTTTCCTGTGGTCATGTATGGATGTGAGAGTTGGACTGTGAAGAAGGCTGAGGGCCGAAGAATTGATGCTTTTGAACTGTGGTGTTGGAGAAGACTCTTGAGAGTCCCTTGGACTGCAAGGAGATCCAACCAGTCTATTCTGAAGGAGATCAGCCCTGGGATTTCTTTGGAAAGAATGATGCTAAAGCTGAAACTCCACTCCAGTACTTTGGCCACCTCATGTGAAGAGTTGACTCATTGGAAAAGACTCTGATGCTGGAAGGGATTAGGGGCAGGAGGAGTAGGGGACAACAGAAGATGAGATGGCTGGATGGCATCACTGACTCGATGGACGTGAGTCTCAGAGACCTCCGGAAGTTTGTGATGGACAGGGAGGCCTGGCGTGCAGCGACTCATGGGGTGGCAAAGAGTCAGACACGACTGAGTGACTGAACTGAACCGAACTGAACTGAACCTGAGAAAAGTCTAATTAGATGAAATTTCTGTCAAGAAGAAACTGTTCTTCCAAAATTTCCCTTTTCTTTTAAAATGGCATCTGTCTATCTTTCCTGGAAGATAAAATAGTCTAATTGAATTGGATTGCCTATATTTGGAGTTAGATTCTAATTGATGTTTACCATATAGCTTTGGGGACTTTACTCACTTCCCCGTGCCTCAGTCTCCCAACTGTAAATTGGACCAAATAAGAATAATTGCCTTTAGCATCATCTGGAGTATTAATTAAACTAACATATGTAAAGTGCTTAGAACAATCCCCCAAACACAGTGACTGCTAATAAATACAGGCTATTATTTTGTTATGATTAAATTTCTTCTTATTAGCTTAGTATTTGATTAAACTTCCCTCTGATTTCTAAGTGGAGGCCACTTGTTTGAACATAGTGTCCCATTGGCTGGAGACCAGAGATATAGTACCAAGAGCTTTTGGTTGGATGTTAGGGGAGTTGACTCCAATCACTGATCAATGCACCATCCCAGGGTTCTTTAAGGGTAAGCTGTGACAAACATAGACAGCGTATTAAAAACCACAGACATCGTTTTGCCGACAAAGGTCCATATAGTCAAAGTTATGGTTTTTCCAGTAGTCATGTACAGATGTGAGATTTGGACCATAAAGAAGGCTGACTGCCAGAAAATTGATGCTTTTGAACTTTGGTGCTGGAGAATACTCTTGAGAGTCCCTTGGACAGCAAGGGTATCAAACTAGTCAATCTTAAAGGAAAGCAACCTTGAATATTCATTGGAAGGACTGATGCTAAATCTGAAGCTCCAATACATTGGCCACCTAATGCAAAGAGCCAACTTTTTGGAAAAGACCCTAATGCTGGGAAAGACTGAGGGCAGGAGGAGAAGAGGGTGACACAGGATGAGATAGTTGTATGGCATCATCAACTCAATGGACATGAATTTGAGCAAACTCCGGGAGTTAGTAAAGGACAGGAAGCCTGATATGCTGTAGTCCATGGGGTCACAAAGAGTTGGACACATCTTAGCAACTGAACAACAACAAATGATATTTCTGGATTGTCTTTGCCAAACATGTGTGGTTTCCCTTCCACTGTACACATTTATTGCTCAGAAGTGCTGTCCCTCAGAGACTAAACTTCCCAGCCCTCTCCCCTTGATTTTAAATGGTGAATCAAATTCTTGCCAATAAAACATAAGTAGAAATGATGTGTGCCACTTCCCGTCCAGGAATGCACCTCCTCTTCTTCATGCTTCTTTCACTGATTTGATGCAGATGCACCCAGAGACCTTAGAAATCATATGTTAAAGATGCCAGGTCCATCTGCTGGGAAGCCTCTGGGGGTCCCTGATTTACTGCCCACAGGAAAGTCACCTGTAAACAGCAATGCCCATGATGGACTTCAAAAGAGTGAAAAATAACATTCTATTCTATTTCAGCCTTTATGTAGGGTGGTGTCTATTTGTTATAGCAGATAATGTTATCCTACCATGTTGCCCATCAGTGAATTAGAAACAAGTCTACCCATCTACCAAAATCTACCCATCTACCTGGATTCAACCCAGGTCTCCTGCATTGCAGACAGATTGTTTACCAACTGAGCTATCAGGGAAGCACAAAGTTAATTATTAACTCATAAAATACCAAAGTTTCAGAAGCACCAAGTAAATATATCCAGTAATATTTTACTGCTTACTTTGTGTTTTTATTCTGAGAAATTTGTGTTAAAATTACATAATAGCTCACAAGTGCTTCTCAACTCACCCATGCATTCAAATGTTCTGGGTTCCAAAATATGCAGTAGTTACAGCAAAGACTGTCTTAGGATCTTTAAAGGTACTTATTAAGATTCAGGTATAAAGGAAGAGAAGGCTTAGAGAGAGATGATCCTCTATCATCAAGACTAACATCAAAGGAGTTTTATGTAAACAGTTGAGCAAGACCAGTTAACCATTGAGTTAATTTCCCAAAGCTTTAATGAATGTTTATCAGATGTACTTAAATAGTTTTAAACAGCAACTGAAATAAGTATTATCAATTTTTTATTTTATCTACTTTTAAGTATAGAATTTAAAAACTGAAACTGAATAGGTAAAAATGAAAAGGTTTTTCATCAAGTTTATTTTTTTTGAGGGTGAGGTTAAGTATTTGTTACCAACCCATGTGGTAAGTCACTTCAATCATGTCTGACTCTTTGCAGCCCTATGGACTGTAGCCCTTCAGGCTCCTCTGTCCATGGGATTCTCCAGGCCAGAATACTGGAGTGGGTTGCTATTTCCTTCTCCAGGGGATCTTCCCGACCCAGGGATCAAACCCGCATTTCTTATGTCTCCTGCATTGGCAGGCAAGTTCTTTACCACCAGTGCCACCTGGGAAGCCAACCCACAACAAAATTCAAATTTGAATGTGAATAGCTGATCCTCACATTTTTATTTTAACACTTAATATTTGCAACACATATAAACTTTTAGTTCCCACCCAGACACCCAGATTTAAGACCCATATGTGAAATACTTTCAGTCTCTAATCAGGTATCTGCGGAATTACGAATCATTAACAAAATGACATCTCTGATGCACTGAGGTGGTTTTAAACTCCAAAATTAGTGTTACTCTAACCCCCCCCAAAATGAACAAAAAACACATGCTTGTTGGTGTAGAACAGATTTGTTTGAGAGTGAGTTCATTAAACACCCCTTGCCCTAACAGCTATGCATCTCAAAACAAGAAAACAAATGGAGACATACGTGCTGTATGTGAAAACTTGTAACAGTTGTAAATCCAGTGTACAAACTTCCCCAAATCATTTTTCCAAACCATTTCATTTTTGTAAGGGCTAAATATGTTGATACATGTTAAGGAACCATGCCCAGTACATAGTGGGGACCCAATAAATGCTAGCTCCTTTTCTGGTTGTTGCTACTGTTGATGGTGATGACTTCCTCTCCTTGAGAGCATGACGTAATGAACAAATGACTCAGGGATTGATTATTGGGCCAAATGCTTCTCCGGACCCTAGGGGTACTCTCACAATTAAGGAAAAAATATCTAAAAAGGTGGGGTCATTTTAATCAGATCCAAAATGCATACTAAAATGACTGTAACAAACAAAAGACTTTAGGCACTGGAAATTTCACAGGCATTAATTTTGTAATAACTTTAAAATGAGAATTCTAAGATAATTTATTTAAATTTTACACATATTTATGTATGATAAACTAAGTGAAATTTAAGTGCTAAAGGAAGGGTTTGAATAAAAATGCTGATTAAAATCAGTAATTTTGGTATTGTTGGATTAATACTTGGCTTAGTAATGTTATCACTTAAAACTAATAGGGTCAATATCTATTTCTAGAAACAATCAACAATAACTCCTAAATTATAGTCGTCCTTCCCAGCCCTGCTAAAATTAATGGTCTTGTAAAATTCCTATTAGAAGAATATACATTTCAAACACTGAACACTCTGCCATAAATTATTTACATAAATAATTATTTTTAAAAATCAATAAAACTATTTTAAAGTTTTGGAACTAAAAAGCAAGATTTTTTTTAAAAAGTTGCTTTGGGAGTAATTTATGAAAAAAATTACCCTTCTTTCTATCATAATAATTTTTAAAAGGACTGTCTTTTCTATTAAATTTTTAAATTCAATTTTACAGGCTGTTACTCTATAAATAGAACAATCCATTTTAAACGGACAAGGTGAAGTATATAAATGACATTATTAGTGTTGCGACTAACAAGTTTTGAACTCTGCATATTTACACATAAATAAAACCAAACCACAGATACCAGTCTAAGAGTAAAAGAAGAGTAGGAGTGATATACCATTATTTCCATAGTTTAAGGTGTAAATGAATCAAAATGATTGAGTAATATTGGCGCCTTCCTGCATTATAAGTTGAAAAATATATTGAAAAATAATTAATTTAAACACAGCAAAA
The DNA here is from genome assembly GCA_935064755.1 of Tragelaphus eurycerus. Lineage (NCBI taxonomy): Eukaryota > Metazoa > Chordata > Mammalia > Artiodactyla > Bovidae > Tragelaphus > Tragelaphus eurycerus. Next base: position 2,198,844 of record CAKXYN010000132.1, on the reverse strand, counting down.
ATACCTATTTGGAAACTATTAGATGTATTTGACTTTCTATTTTTAGAATATTTTAAGTTATAGGTAGGAAGCTAAAGTTACCCCAAATGTCTGAGGAAATTGGTAAACTGTTGCAAAGAACAAGCAACTGAATTCCATAAGAATATGATATGCTTATAGGATAGAAAAGTCAAACATTATTTGTACTCATGGCTACTAAATTGGGGACACGTGGCTACGATTGTCAAATGGCACCACTGAAAAATGGACATTTATTTGAGAAACAGTCACAGGTTTCCAAAAATGTTTTGAAACTTTCAAGTTTCTGAAATATTTTTATTCTCAAATTTTAAAACATGCTTTGTCTACCTATAATACCTAAATGAATTTCTAGTTGATTTTGCCCAGTATCCAAGTATGACTCTTAAAGGTACTGGAGACCTTTACATAAAATTTGCTTTTTAGTGATAGTCTCATCTCCAGCCTTGATGGAGGGGAGGGAGTGTTTTGACATCCTAGCCAAGCAGGGCAATAAGAAAATGGGTAGATACGGAGAGCAAAGGTTCAAAGCAAATCAATTTGAATACAAATCAATTCACTCTAATTAAAACTGTTAACTCACTGTACATATTCTGAGTGCTAACCTGAGTCAGGTCTCAACAAAACAAACAAGAAAGGAAGAAAAGTGGGTTCAATCTGATTGCCTGACCTCTCCCAGAGAACTCCCTCTGGCTTGCTATTGGGATTCTCTGAAAGAACCCACCAGTTAATAATGCATGGTAGATCTTCAGAATAAGCAAAAACACTTGCATAGCATAATGGTTAATTTTCTGTGTCACCCTAACCATTTAAAGATGCCCAGATTAAACATTTTAAGTATATCTGGGAGAGTGTTTCCAAATCAGACTACATTGGAATTGGTGGATTCAGTAAAGTTGATTGTCCTTCAGAATAAGAGCTCAGTTCACTTCAGTCACTTAGTCATGTCCCATTTTTTGCAACCCCATGGACTGCAGCACACCAGGCTTTCCTGTCCATCTCAAACCCCCAGAGCTTACTCAAACTCATGCCCATTGAGTTGGTGATGACTTCCAACCATCTCATCCTTTGTCGTCCCTTTCACCTCCTCCCTTCAATCTTTCCCAGCATCAGGGTCTTTTCCAATGAGTCAGTGCTTCACTTCAGGTGGCCAAAGTATTGGAGTTTCAGTTTCAACATCAATCCTTCCAATGAACATTCAGGTTTGATTTCCTTTAGGATAGACTGGCTTGATCTCTTGCAGTCCAAGGGACTCTCAAGAGTCTTCTACAACACCACAGTTCAAAGCATCAATTCTTTGGTGCTCAGCTTTCTTTATGGTCCCACTCTTACATCCATACATGAAACCATAGCTTTGACTATACGGACTTTTGCTAGCAAAGGAATGTCTCTGTTTTTTAATATGCTGTCTAGATTTGTCATAGTTTCTCTTCCTAGGAGCAAGCATCTTTTAATTTCATGGCTGCACCACCATCTGCAGTGATTTTGGAGCCCAAGAAAATAAAGTCTCACTGTTTTCATTGTTTTCCCATGTATTTGCCATGAAGTAATGGGACCAGATGCCATTATCTCATTTTTTGAATGCTGAGTTTTAAACCAGCTCTTTCACTCTCCTCTTTCACTTTCATCAAGAGGTGGCTTTTTAGTTCCTCTTTACTTACTGCCATAAGGGTGGTGACATCTGCATATCTGAGGTTATTGATATTTCTCCTGGCAATCTTGATTCCAGCTTCTGCTTCATCCAGCCTGGCATTTCACATGATGTACTCTGCATATAAGTTAAATAAACAGGATGACAATATACAGCCTTGACATACTCCTTTCCCAATTTGGAACCAGTCTGTTGTTCCATGTCCAATTCTAACTAGTGCTTCTTGACCTGCAGACAGGTTTCTCAAGAAGCAGGTCAGGTGGTCTGATATTTCCATCTCTTTAAAAATTTTCCACAGTTTGTTGTGATCCACATAGTCAAAGGCTTTGGCATAGTCAATAAAGCAAAAGCAGATGTTTTCCTGGAAATCTCTTGCTTTTTCTACGATCCTGCAGGTGTTGGCAATTTGATCTCTGATTCCTCTGCCTTTTCTAAATCCAGTTTGAACACCTGGAAGTTCTCGGTTCATATACTGTTGAAGCCTCACCTGGAGAAAATGAGCATTACTTTGATAGCAATTGAGATGACTGCAATTGTGTGGTAGTTTGAGCATTCTTTGGCATTGCCTTTCTTTGGGATTGGAATGAAAACTGACCTTTTTCAGTCTTGTGGCTGCTGCACAGTTTTTCGAATTTGTTGGCATATTGAATGCAGCACTTTAACGGCACTATCTTTTAGGATTTGAAATAACTCAGCTGGACTTCCATCACCTCCAATAGCTTTGTTCGTAGTGATGTTTCCTAAGGCCCACTTGACTTCACACTCCAAGATGTCTGGCTCTAGGTAAGTGATCACACTGCTGTGGTTATCTGGGTCATTAAGAGTTTTTTTGTATAGCTGTTCTGTGTATTCCTGCCACCTCTTCTTAATATCTTCTGCTCCTGTTAGTGGATATCATCTAATCCGCTGAGTGCATGACCAGAACAAGAGATAGAGGAAGGGGAATTCCTCCCTTTTTCACTGCCTCACTGATTGAGCTAGGACATCTCATCTTCTTTCTGGGACTGGGATTTACTGGCTTTCTTGTTCTCAGACCTCTGGACATGGACTAAATTATACCACTGGATTTCCTGGGTCTCCAAGTTGCAGATGGCAGATTAAAGGGATTTCTCAGTCTCCATAATTATGTGAAATTAATTCTTTATGATAAATCTCCATATATATGTGTGTGTGTGTGTCTTGCTGGTTCTCTGGAGAGTTCTGACACATGATATCTATATATTTGTATATAGATATCAGAAAAGATTCATTTTAGGGGTGTGTGTGTGTGTGTGTATGTATGTTTATATGTGTGTGTGTGCACTGCTTTCCATACAGATTTAAACACCTTAAGGACAGGTAGAGGGTCATTCATTTTTATATTCACCACTGTCCCCTGTATCTCCTCCAAAATATTTAAGCCAAGACTTTAGAAAGTGTAGTGTTTAGTGTATTTTTGCAAATGAATTGAATTCAGGTAACCAACTGATGTGATATATTCTTGATAGAAACTATCAAACCAAGTCAAACTCACTTAGGCTTTCTTTGTTGCTCTTGTTAGCAATTCTCTACTTTTGTTCCCCCTAGATTTTGTCATTTCATTGTGATGTGCTCAGTGTCAGGCCACAGAATGTTGTTCTACTCATCTCACTGGCAACATCATAACACTCTGTGAATTACTTCTCTGTGATAACTCCTTCATATTCCTTAATGGCAATGCCAGGCTAATACTGCTCTTCTCTGCCTTGTTATCTGCTACTATCCCAGCTAGTTTAATTACCTCTTCAATAACCTGTATTTGCCTGACTTCCAATCCCTTTTATCTCTTCAGTCCTACCCACTCCAGATATCTACTTCTAAAACTATTTGAGTCTCATTATTAACTCACCCTTCACATTTTCAAAGATTTGCTACACTGTGTGTCGACAATTCAAGCTGACTCTTTATACCTACAGAGGTTATAGCAAAGTATTATGGGCTAAAACACATCTCAGGTATATTTGATTTGATCTACATAATGTACAAATTTTTTTAAAAAAAGTATTTGCTAATATTTAAAATCAAGAGGGTTCATGTAAAAATGCAAAAGATTTGGCCATTTTGTTCTATATTCTTGCACGCATCAATGATCTACAGCTGAAAAGCAGCTGTTTTTTTGTTTTTCCCAGATAGGACAAGCAATTGTCCTCTCTCTACTCCCGACAGAAACTATCCCATTTTCCTCAACACTTAAACCACATCATTTATGTCTTTACATTACCAGTCATAAACATTTCAGTGTGTGGTTCCTATTTGAATACTGGCTGACCCCGTGTCTTAGCAGTTAGCTCTCATGACTCAGTGCTCAGATCTGCTATATTCTCATCTTCAACTAAAACTCACTTTCACCAGTCACTTTCTTAACACCCTCTCCTTGATGTGAATAGCTGATGGGGAAAATTATGGAGTTGTTTTGTTTGAGCCCAGTAGATATTTTGCTATTTGCTTTGAGCATGGCTGTCACTTGATACATATCATTTTGCAATCTATTTCATGAATTATTCAAATTGGTTGTTAACTTCTTGAAAATAGGACCCAAATTGTTTATGCCTCTGTTGCTCAAGTACCTAAGTTTTCTGAGTAGTTAAGATATTCCATTCATTTAGGTATCCATTTAAAGCTTTTTGTGGGTGGTTATTTAAAGAATCAGACTGTCTAGTTACGTGTTGTCATGTGGTACATGAAGATTTGACAAATTAATCAGCTGTAAAATAAGTCTTTTTCCCTCTTCTTGTTTTTCTTTTGACTTCATCTTAGGGTGTGTGAAAGTCACTGTGTATGAACTGAAAGGATAAGTAATACGAACAAGGCATCACACTTTTGTTAAGAGGGCCTCAGATTTAAGGTTTCTTTACTTGTCCTTTATATAAACATCTCAGAACAAATGGTGGGGCCTCCCAAGTGGCAAAGAATATGCCTGCAAAGCCAGAGATGAGGGAGACACGGGTTCAGTCCTTGGCTCGGGAAGATTCCCTGGCTGAGGGCATGGCAACTCACTCCAGTAATCTTACTGGGAAAAATCCCATGGACAGAGGAACCTGGTGGGCTACAGCCCAGGGGGTTGCACAGAGTCGGGCATGATTGAGGTGACTGAGCACACACGCAGAGCAAATGAGAACCTACAGAGGCTGCATGTTGTAATTCCCAGGCACATCCGCGGGGGGCAAGAAGGAAGAAGCTTTGAATCTCCGCAGCCTGTATCCTTCTTTCCAACCGGGGATTTTAGCCCTGTAAACTGCTATCCAGTGCACTGCCTTCCACAAAGATTTAAAATTCATCAAACAGACAAAGTGTATATTTAATACTCACATGAGGGAATACAGAATGCCTTTCAATACATCAAACTCCTAAACCTTTTACATCCTTCATTTTTAAGCTACATGGATTTTGATTTGTACAATTTTAAAAATATTCTGAAGCCTAGTCAATCTAACGGTAAAAAGCACTGTTGCACAGTAAGAAATCAAGAAATACAATTCAGCAAACCTGGCCTAGTTGGTCCCCAGGGAAGCTTTTTTCCAATTCGGTTTGTCATAGCCCAGATCCATCATGTCATGCTATCCTAACTTACCACTACTGTCTTTCATTTTTCCCCATTTTTGGGCACACTCCAACTATTTTCTGTTAAACTAGGGCTGTCAGAAGAAAACATATAAAAATGCTCTTTTGCAAACACTCTGTTTGGGTCTCTCCTGAACTCTCACTGTCTTCATCAGGGGTGAATGTTGACAGATCACTGAACCTTACCGGTGGTAGTGACAGGCTTGATGCTGTTTCATGCAAGGTGCAGGGAAAAAAAAAAAAGAAGAAGAAACAAAATAGTAATAATAATAAAAAAGAAGGTTTCTGTGCCTTGCATCTAGAAGGTCCCTTATTCAACAACAAAGGCTTGTGTTCAAAGATGATTAGCTTAAAGGCATTTCAGAGATTTCTGATTGTAGCTGCAGTTGGGTGTCTCGCTACTGGGTGAACTATGTATTCCCCTGAGAACAAAGGCAGAAGAAACTCTCTTCTGCTGAGATGGCACCTTTAATAATTCCATGTATTTATCAGGATTTGTGTCAAGATCTTAGGGATTTTGCGCTTCAGATGAGGCTAAGAGTAGATGGAATGGATAGGGTCTTAAATAGTCCTCTAAGGTATTTGCAGAGAAAAAATAATTGTCCCAAGGTATGTAGGAGTATGAGAAGAAAATACTCTTGAGGACGAAAATGTACACAGCACAGAAAAATACCTACAAGGCTTCTAAAGGGAAGAATGAATAGCCTTTAGGTTATTCATAAAGCCCAAGATAAATTTGGCTAAAAAATTGTACAGCACTGTTCTTTTTTATTTTTTCAAGTTTGAATCAAGTCAGTCTAAAGAAATGTATCTTTTTCAAAGGTTAAAAAAAATAGGTAAACTTTTTTTTTTCCAAATAAATCAACCAGCTCTGTATGTGCTGTTGCCATGGATTTATTCTGTATAACCATTCTACATATTGTGTACGTGACTCCAGAGGAGAAATGGTTGGCCTGCAGTTAGGAGAAACAGGATGTGCACAAGACTTAGCTGTATGTGCACCGACATGATTGCCACTCTCCCTGTGGCCCATAGCCTTGCGTGACACCTTCTGTCCCCATCAGAGACAGATTCATGTACTACTGAATTAGGTGGTACTTTTTCCCACGTGGGTTCACACTGGGCTTGGTTGTTTGTGCTTCTCATCAATGCAGAGAGCATTCACACATCATGTACAAGGATGCATGTGTTATAGAACCATAAGGGAATGCCAGAGGCTTGAGAAGATAATCTTTCAAATAATGACTTTGATCCAGTCTCCTGAAGTTTGAAATATAAAAAAGTCAGTTTGCAGAAATGGAACACTAAGCATCCTCCCATTGGTATAAGAGGGGCCCCCAAGGAATGAGTTGAACTGAGGGGTGAGCCTTCCCTGGAGAGACACACAGAGCAAGTCTCAGATGATTCTTTAAACTGGGTGTGAAGCCTATGAGAGCCCATCTTATTTTCCTCTTTTTTCTGGAAGCAAACTTTCCATGTTGCTGCTGCTGCTGCTAAGTCGCTTCAGTCGTGTCTGACTCTGTGCAACCCCATGGACTGCAGCCTACCAGGCTTCTCCATCCATGGGATTCTCCAGGCAAGAACACTTTTCATGACACTTCTGGTATATCAGTTCTTTTCAGGGAGACAAGCTGAAGTCCGAAAGTGCAATTTTAAGTATACTGTGAAGCCAGGCAGAAGACAAGGTATATTTTGAGAAAGAAAGAAAGCACTTGTCATAAGTACAAGGCCAGATAATTAGATTAAGACTGATCTCTACCAATGTCTTTTTGAGCACATTTTCAATTTAAGTCAAAAGCAGACTTCCTTCCTAATCCCTAATATAATTTATATTATTGGTCAGGTTTTATATTGACAGTAGACAAAAGTAAGCTATACAAAATACATGGCCAGGCAATAATAATAATGTGGAATAGGTTTATGCCAGTTTAGGTAATAGAATTATACATTTGTTCAGTACAGTGTTTCATTCTCAAAAATTCTGCCCATACAGTTTCACTTCTAGAATTTCAGACTCCTAAGAATTATGCATTTACCATGCAAAACGGGCTCCATGCACCTGTGCATGCTCAGTCTCTTCAGCTGTGTCCAATTCTTTGTGACCCTGTGGATTATAGCCCTCCAGGCTCCTCTGTCCATTCTCCAGGCAAGAATACTGGAGTAGGTTGCCATAACCTCCTCCAGGGAATCTTTCTGACCGAGGGCTCAAACCCACATCTCTTATGTCTCCTGCATTGGCAGGCAGGTTCTTTCCCACTAGTGCCACCTGGCAGGCCCCTATGCACCTGACCATCACTGTAACAAAATAATGTTTCGCTGCCTATTTCCATTTTACTAAAGCCTCTGCTTCCTACATAGCTTTTGAGATTCCCCTCTTTTCTTCTATTCTTTTCTCAGAGCTATAACTATCTTTCTATCACAGAAAATAAAAGGAATCCATAAATTTACTTCTACAGGAATTCATTACATGTATACATATGTATGTGTGTACTCACGTGCAGAAAACACACAAATGTGAACATGATTTCACATTCCAGTTATGCTCAGACAAAGCTGGGAATACAACAAGGGCCCAATTAAAAAGAGAAATGCGAAAGTTTTAAATGGTTACACTTACATTTCCTTCATATATAACATGATGTAAGATGAATGGAGGAAAATAGAAACCTGATCAGAACTTTTCACAAGAGATCATGGTATATTAGAAAGAGAGTTTGAAGTCAGGAATCAGAAAACCAGGGCTTTAAGCTTCAGTTTTGCCATTTATTCTAGATGTTTGGTGATTAAGATGGTCATTCTCTTCTATTAGACTTATCCCAACATTAAAATTATAATAAACCCTCTTTTCACAAAGGCCACCGTGTGGGTTATATGTTGTATCCTATATGAAAACACTTTGTAAACTCAGATACACTTGGCAAATGTAAATGAGGAAGATTAAATCATAACACTAAGATTTTGTTCAAAAAAGTTATAGAATATTTGGAGAAGACAGTTTTTTTTTCTTTCATAATTTTGTACATCATGAATTTTCATTTCAAATTTTAGGGGATTTTAAGTTTTTACTAAAGTCAACATTTAAAAATATTGTATGGATGTAAAATTATTTTATCTACACTTAAAGGATACATAATGGTTTGATGTTTCAGTTTTTATGTATAACGAGTTTTGTTCAAACATACTATAGATAGAGTTTTATTAGGACTGGCAAGAATGATACCAACACATATTCATGGACTTATTCCATCTGCAAGGAATATGTAGATCTCACTCTAAATATAGCCTTTCAGTATTCTGAAATGCTTGTGCTTTGGAAATTTGAAGTACAATAAACTGATACTATATTAACTGGGTAGTTTAGTTTCTCAATTTAAAAAAGTATGCATCTTCTCACAAAATATTAGATATTTTCTAAATTAAAAAGTAAATGCATATGGATCAATAACAACTCAGAAAAAAATTCAAAAGCCCCTATACCATAATATTTCATATAATGTATCTTCCATTCTCATCCATAAGGTATTTCTTATCAAACCAATTTGCCATCTGACTTAGATAAAAAGTTATTAGAAGATAAAAGTCTATTTCCAAAGCATATACAAATGAAATACAAGTTTGATATTATTTATTCAGGCACTCAGCTAATTTATAGTTAACATGAATTTAGTACTGGTAGCTTGAGCATTTAAGTGTATAATCTTAACCAGGTGTTTTGTATGCTTATACTTTTAATTTATTTTATGTTTAAAATTTACCCTTTACGTGATACTGAAAAAAACATTGAATTGATTAAGTTTCTATAGTTCTTTAATTTTCTCAATCAGTATTGGGTTTACAAGTAAAAGCCCCAAGTGTAGAGTTATTAAATCAAAATTTTAAGTTTTTAAGGAACCATTTCATCCACACATGTCTTTTTGATGTCTTAAGAGAGCTGCTTAATGTCACAGATTGCTTTGTCTCATCAGTATAGTATATGTCTTTGAGTCAGTCTCTACAAGTCTAATTTGAGATGTCTATAATATCTATTTCCAACAGCTTTTTTTTTACAATAATTTTGCTATGTTAAAACAAAATGTACATTACTTCTAAAAGATTAAGAGAACAAAGTAAAAATTAGAGATGTGGGCTGCATGTTCACTGAAATCTACTAGTCTTAGGCTAGAAATTGGCTTTTCATGCTTAGGAGAAACTTGAAGGAAAGAAACATAATCTGTGGCTTATTTTTAGAAAATCAAGACTACCTTTTTCTAATTTCTAGTTTCTTGTATTATTTGCCCACTGATTTACAATGCATGATACTTTATTTCAGGTTTATTGGGTTTAGCTCAATGTCACTTATCTCCCTGATTCAACCATTTTTCTGGAAGACTATGCAAAATGGCTTCTGTTAGGTCCATACCATTTCGGTCCTTTATTGAGCCCATCTTTGCATGAAATATTCCCTTGGTATCTCTAATTTTCTTGAAGAGATCTCTAGCCTTTCCCATTCTATTCTTTTCCTGTATTTCTTTGCACTGAGCACTGAGGAAGGCTTTCTTATCTCTCCTTGCTATTCTTTGGAACTCTGCATTCAGATGGGTATATCTTTCCTTTTCTCCTTTGCTTTTCACTTCCCTTCTTTTCATAGCTATTTGTAAGGCCTCATCAGGCAGCCTTTTTGCTTTTTTGCATTTCTTTTTCTTGGGGAAGGTCTTGATCCCTGTCTCCTGTACAATGTCACAAACCTCCATCCATAGTTCATCAGACACTCTGTCTATCAGATCTAGTCCATTAAATCTATTGGCCACCTGATGCAAAGAACTGACTCATTTGAAAAGACTCTGGTGCTGGGAAAAGTTGAGGGCAGGAGGAGAAGGGGACGACAGAGGATGAGATGGTGGGATGCCATCACCGGCTAAATGGACATGAGTTAGTAAACTTGGGGAGTTGGTGATGGACAGGGAGGCCTGGCATACTGCAGTCCATGGGTTGCAAAGAGTCAGACACAACTGAACGACTGAACTGAACTGAACTGATGTAAAGTGGCCCAAGGTCCTGGGTGGCTGGAATGTCTCTACTCTGTTGGGTTGGCTCTGTTTGCTCTACTGTCATTATCATAACCTAGTTGCTATTGCTGCTGCTGTTTAGTTGCCGAGTCCTGTTCAACTCTTTTGTGACCCCATGGACTGTAGCCTACCAGGCTCCTCTGTCCATGGGATTTCCCAGTCAAGAATACTGCTGTGAATTGCCATTTCCAGGGGATCTTCCTGACCCAGGGATCAAACCCGCATTTCCTGCTTAGCAGCTGGTTTTTCTTCACCACTGAGCAACCTGGGAAGCCTTTTACTTATTTATATTAATATTTTATTCCAATTGTTTTTTAACTCGATGCCTGTAAAATGGTCAGAAATAGCTCTTGGGATAGACGTGCTCATATAAATACGTTCTGCGGCTCCCAAAAGGTTTAATCTTGCTTAACAGTTGAAAGCATTTAAACATATTTGATAGATTTCACAACAAAATCAAAATTTATGTTTTCCTTTGAAAAATAGGATCAGGAAAAACTGGGCCTGCTCTTCTGCATGGTGACCATTAGGTGGCGGTGAGTAACAAGGGGCAAAGCTCCCAGTTCCTCTAGCAGCACCGGCCCTACTGTAAATGAACTCCTGTTTCTGGTACATATGTCTTGTATGTGAATTTTGCCATCTGTGATCCCTGGTCCAAGATTTCAACAATGGGTGATTAGAAACGTGTTTCTAATCTCAAAAATAATAAGGAAACAAGGGGAAGGTTGTTTGGGGGTCAAATGCTTATTTATTCAGAAGAAGGGACAAATCATCAAAGTAGAAATGTCCGGTGAACATTTGGAAGTAAATGATGAGTGCCGACACAAGAGGAAAAGATTTGCAATAGAGATTTTGGAATTATTCAAGTAAAGGCAGAACTGAATCCATGAAAATGGATGAGATCTTTGAAGGAGAAATTAAACAGCAAGAAGAATGAACAAGTAAAAGCTGAATATAGGGGGATATTCATTATTATCACGCAGGAAGAGAAAAAGGACCTAGAGAGAAAGATGGAAATTTTGAAGAGAGTGGCATAGTATACCTTTTTATTGGCTTGAATTTATTGGTGTTTTTCAACATGGAAAAAAAGAGATAAGTATGCATAAAATTAATGGTGAATAATGAAAGATTTAGTATTATTCCAGGTAGGAACAGAACGTTTTTCTGCCTTGTTATAACAATAGTACAGAGCCCACACAGGCCCTTTGCTGAAACCCTAATTTGTAACACAGGCTGATAGTGTTGGACACAGTAGGCAGAAAATCAAAAATATTTTATATCAATACATACAACAGGATATTAAAAGAGTAGAAACATGTAATGTTGCCATTTTCCTGGTAAAGCTATATTTTTAAATATGAACATAACTTGAAAATATTGCAGCTTTGGTTCTAATTCACTTTAATTAAGTGAATATCACAAGTAAGGGATTCACACAAATATTTCAGTTTCCCAGTGCATATAAAAGTTCTGGCTACACTATACTCATAGATTATGTCTTAAAAAAGGTACATGCCTTAATTCAAAAAGATGCTATTGCCAAAAAATGCTAATTACGACCTAAAACTTCAGCGAGTAGTGATATTTTTGCAATAGTAAAGTCAGAGATCACTGATCACAGATCACCGTTACAAATATAATAATAAGGAAAAAGTTTGAAATATTGTGAGAGGAGAGCAAATTACGTTGGAAAAAAAGGTGCTGATGAGAGTTGCTTGACACAGAATGGCCATAAACCTTCTATTTATTAAAAAAAAAAAGCCACATTTTTGAATCGTAATAAAGCAAATGGCAATACAATGAAGTATGACTGTATCTGAAATTAATTTTTTGCCTTTCTTTAAATTTTTGAATACAGATTGATCACCTTTATTGTAAATATAGCACTTTTATTTACACAAGATGGGGAGGGAGTTTCTTACTTGTCCCTTAAATTTTTACTTTCTTATCTTGGTGGTTTCAAACAAAATAGTGTACATTGAGGAAAGCAGTGAGAACAGAATGGTGTGAAATTATTGATCTCTTGCCTGGCGAAGTTTCACAAGTCCTTGCAAAAATTTACAGGTTTGCTGCAGGGCAAAATTTGATCATTTTAGACAGGGATTGAATATTTTGTCTTGAAAAATGTTAGCAAAAAAACTCCTAGGGGTGAAATCACAAATTGTCAAATCATTTGGGCATAGAAAGTCATCAACTTTATGTGGTGAGTGGCAATTTATACTCTATGCTTAGCTTTCATGGAAAACAATGACAAATTTAGAATCAATACTCCTAAATGATCTGCTCCCGACAAGAACTGGTTGTTTTCACTGGATTGTATTGAAGGGCTGACTACAGTGTAATACCAGGGGAGATCAGCGGGAGGCAGCACTGAATGACATATAAGGCAAAGGACATAAAAGGCAGAGGACATAAAGGACATATAAGGCAAAACAACAGACTGGTTCCAAATAGGAAAAGGAGTACGTCAAGGCTGCATATTGTCACCATGTTTATTTAACTTATATGCAGAGTACATCATGAGAAATGCTGGACTGGAAGAAACACAAGTTGGAATCAAGATTGCCGGGAGAAATATCAATAACCTCAGATATGCAGATGACACCACTCTTATGGCAGAAAGTGAAGAGGGGCTAAAAAGCCTCTTGATGAAAGTGAAAGTGGAGAGTGAAAAGGTTGGCTTAAAGCTCAACATTCAGAAAACGAAGATCATGGCATCTGGTCCCATCACTGCATGGGAAATAGATGGGGAAACAGTGGAAACAGTGTCAGACTTTGTTTTTCTGGGCTCCAAAATCACTGCAGATGGTGACTGCAGCCATGAAATTAAAAGACGCTTACTCCTTGGAAGGAAAGTTATGACCAGCCTAGATAGCATATTCAAAAGCAGAGACATTACTTTACCAACAAAGGTTCGCCTAGTCAAGGCTATGGTCTTTCCTGTGGTCATGTATGGATGTGAGAGCTGGACTGTGAGGAAGGCTGAACGCCGAAGAATTGATGCTTTTGAACTGTGGTGTTGGAGAAGACTCTTGAGAGTCCCTTGGACTGCAAGAAGATCCAACCAGTCCATTCTGAAGGAGATGAATCCTGGAATTTCTTTGGAAGGAATGATGCTCAAGCTGAAACTCCAGTATTTTGGCCACCTCATGCGAAGAGTTGACTCATTGGAGAAGACTCTGATGCTGGGAGGGATTGAGGGCAGGAGGAGAAGGGGACGACAGAGGATGAGATGGCTGGATGGCATCACTGACTCGATGGATGCGAGTCTGAGTGACCTCCGGGAGCTGGTGATGGACAGGGAGGCCTGGCGTGCTGCAGTTCATGGGGTCGAAAAGAGTCGGACACGACTGAGCGACTGATCTGATCTGATCTGATCTGAAGGCAAAGGAGGCAGCCGACCCAGGAAAGGACCAAACTTCTAAGCCGCGTTCCAGAATGGAAAGAGCACAGGCTTTGAATACAGACAAACCTGGGTCCAAATTTTGGATCTGCTATTTATTAGTTATGTAAAACCTGGAAGGTTATTTAGGCTCTCTGAATCCTAGTTTTCTCACATTTAAAGTGAAAGAATGAATATTTACCTGATAACAACTTTGAATAATGACAAGCTGATCCATGCCTTATAAATGGTATTTCTATTATTAGTTTATCACTATGAAAACCTTTATCAACATGATAAAGGTTTGCCTATAAGAGGTCATATTGAAAGTCTATATACTTTTACATGAAAAATCAAAATTTACATATATCATAAATAATGTAATTTACAAATTCAAAAATTTATTTACAAGTACAAGTGATCTAGAAACACAATATTTAAGATGTGACTCTAAGAAAAGTTGCTAAAGCTAAGAGCCACTGAAAGAAATGAATTTTTTATGTAGTAGATGGTAACCTTATTAGATTCAATCTATCACAATTTTATCTAGTCTGAGAGTAAAGGAGTTACATATGCTTATGAATACTGGATTCATAGACAACTTTAAAAATATTTTTGGCTAGGTAACACTTTAACATGGTTCAGCTACCAAATGCATTAAAAATGGAAAAAAGTAAGTTTTTCTCCTTTCTTTATCTCAATAGTAGAATTTAGAAACTAGAATATTTTGGAGTCCAGCAATAAACTGCGAATGAAAATTGAGCTTGAAGCATGGGTACAATTTTATAAAATGCATTAGTCCATGAGGCACTACTGGCCATTTTATTATCATAATGAAGCACCATTGTTATTAGTCGGTCATCATGAAGGGAACCTGCAGCTTCATGACAATGTTCAAGAAATGAGTTTGCAGGTCCATTTCCAGTGGACTCATGTTTTCTATGGGAGAGTCATGCATTTGCAGGGCTCTTTCTTCTTTTAGTTTTACTTCTTTGGGGCTGCTGCTTTCTACCATCTTAGAACCTATGTATTTATAGGTTCTCTATATTTAAGCAAATGTTCTTAATTGCAAAATATGCTAACAATGAAATATTGTCCTCCTACTATGTTATCATCTGATAATCTTGATCTTGACTCTCTGCTTAAGACTTTCCATGTAAGTGACTTTATATTAACACAGGCTAATGATGTCTTGTTATTACTATTCTTTCTATGTGTATATTTGGTATATTTTGAATATCTAGTACTGTTTTCTACATTAAGTTTTTTCTTCATTATATGTGTAGCAGCATAATCAACATCAAGACCTCTATAGCAGGAGCACTCTAGTTCTAAACCCAGCTTTCACTGTTAATTATATGACCTCTGGGAAGTGACTAACCTCTGAGCTTTACTTTTCTTGATCTACTATATGAGGATAATAACAATAATAATTGTATCAGGGATGTTGTAAGGATTAAATCAATAAGACTAAATAAGCTCCGTAGAGTGTAGTATATAGTAAGTACAGCATACAGTAACTCTTACATGTGTTTGTTTGTTTTTTGTTTTTGGCCACATGGCTTGTGTGATCTTAGTTCCCTGATCAGGGATTGAACCCCAGCCCTGACAGTGAAAGTGCCTAGCTCTAACCGTGCGACTGCCAGGGAATTCCTGTCTACTACATATTTATTGCAAGTATATCTTACTAATATTCTTTCAGCAAAAGATGAGGGTGCTCTTTTTATACCTGCCATTTCTTTGTATCAAAACTGAAGTATGGGTTCCTTCTTATAAGTTGGTCAATATTTATCTTTTCATGAGGAAAGTTATTAAGGATATATTTGAATCTCAAAGCCATGGTGTTTCTTTCTCAAAACCACTCAGAAAATCCTTAATCAGATCCTTAAAACTTGGCTTTTTAGGTTAGTCTTGGCATCCCTACTGGCTGCGAACGCTTCAAAAGAAGACACTATAGACATCCAATGCTTTGGGGGTGAATGAAGTTGGTATTTCTAGGGACAATCATAATAGCATTATACGGGAAAAAAAAACAAAAAACCATGTATGCCTTCTCCTGTACCAGTTCCGTCTCCACTCATTCTCATTTCTTGCATCTACCAAGGGGTGCTGGGAGGTAGGGGTGGAGTTTATGATCAGAAGAGTCACTACCCAGTACACGATTTGGATCAGTGGATGGTGTTACCAAGTCTTAAGGGCACCCTCCCTTCTTTTTTTTTCTCTCTTGTTTCTTTTTCTCTTGTACCCTATATTGTTTCTCCATGTGATAAGTGGACCTAGACATGACCTAACCCTTGATTTTCTTCTTCTACTCTGCTTCTGGAAAAGTAAATCAACATGGCCTTTTATCCCATTGGCAGAATCTCACCATGCCCTCTCTCACTTCTACTAAGCTGTGAGGTCATGAAGGCTAGCTGGCTAGGTTTGGAATTACATAGTTACTGAGTAAAACCCAATGCTCATTTCCCTCCTTTTCCTTTTATTTTATTTTTTTTTTTTGAGTTTTTCATAGAAGTTTATTTTATTTTTTTTTTTATTTTGCTTAACTTTACAATATTGTATTACTTTTACTATACATCGAGATGGATCTGCCACCAGAATACACGTGTTCCCCATCCTGAACCCTCCTCCCTCCCCGCTTCCCACACCATCCCTCCAGGTCATCCCAGTGCTCCAGTCCCAGGCATCTGTTATAGGGCATCGTACCTGGACTGACTCGTTTCAGATATGATATTATACATATTTCAATGCTATTCTCCCCAATCATCCCACCCTCTCCCGGTCCCAGAGTCCAAAAGTCTGTTCTATACATCAGTGTCTCTTTTGCTGTCTCATAAGCAGGGTGATTGTTACCATCTTTCTAAATTCCATATATATGCGTTAGTAAACTGTATTTGTGTTTTTCTTTCTGGCTTACTTCACTCTAGCTTTTTTTTAAAAGCCCAGACATGTGAACTCAAGATTCAGATAAAGTTCTATGGGTACCCTTTTGATTTGAGGGAAGTTTTTTTGTTTTGATTTCTGAAGAATGGTAGGTTGACTTTATTTCTAGGAAGAGAGAGTGATTCAAGGTTGTTAAAAGCTGATTGAAAGTGTTAGGGCAAGCCAGTACTGACATCCCCAGAA
This sequence comes from Tragelaphus eurycerus, assembly GCA_935064755.1. NCBI lineage: Eukaryota > Metazoa > Chordata > Mammalia > Artiodactyla > Bovidae > Tragelaphus > Tragelaphus eurycerus. The sequence goes on along the minus strand of CAKXYN010000132.1, from coordinate 2,182,043 downwards.
AGTTACTTTCCAAGCTCTGTAGCAGACCCAGTTACTTGCTTCCTTCAAAAAGTGCTGTTGGGAAACAGGGCTGGCCCCATCAGTAATGAGCTTCCATGCCCCTGGGCAAAACACAGATTGGTTAACAACAAGCCACATTTTCAGTAATTAAAACACATGAACACTTGCTAACTGAATTTATCAACTAGAAACCATTCCTATGTGGGTTAACAAAGGTGCTCAATGTCCAATAAGACAGCTTAAAGAGCTAAACCTCTGGAAAATGCAGTTAGAGGTGAAAAAAAAGTGGAGAAATTTAAATGTATAACTAAAACTGAAAATTCTAGAAGAAAATGACAGGGATTTGTGACCTAAATAAGAAAACTTATTGGTTAAAAAAGATATTTAAAAGTAACGTATTTCATGAAGTGCATATGGGAATAAATAAAGATTATACTCTCAGTTTGTCTTCTATGTCCAAAATGATCCTAAGTTCAGTTCCATCGCTCAGTCGTGTCCGACTCTTTGCAACCCCATGGACTGCAGCACGACAGGATTCCCTGTCCATCACCAATTCTCAGAGCTTGCCTGCTCAAACTTGTGCATCGAGTCAGTGATGCCATTCAACTATCTCATCCTCTGTCATCCCTTCTCCTCTTGCCTTCAAGCTATCCTAGCATCAGGGTCTTTTCTAATGAGTCAGTTCTTACTGGACCCATTTCTATGTAAATAGGTGTAACTGATTTCTTTCTTTCCGTACAAAGCTGAACAATTAACCTCTAAAAGATTTTGTGTATTCAGAACATGCTTCTGTTTAAACCCCAATGTCCTGCGTTTGAGAACCAGTTCTCTACTGAGCAGTGAAGGCTCTTCTGGCCATATAAGCTCTCAGGGAATGACATCACTAAGGACTGCTGTCATAGACTAACACTTCATGGAAGAAACCAGGATTGAGTGTGACCTGAAAAGGGGCCCAGGTCACAGTCTTCAATGTAGTCACTGCTTGTTTTTACAAATGTAACCAGAGTCCAGCATGCACACGAATTTGCAAGGCCATGCTCTGAAATATTCAGAGAAACTCGGGAATTACACACAGTTCCCATCATCGAAGGCAATACTTGAAAATCTTTTCTTTAAGTGCAACTACTTGAGAATGAGAAGGGTCTCATATGATGAATTAAAATTCACCAAATTGGCACTTCAGCTGAATGAGTAAGAGGGGAAAATTCTAGAAGCATAGACTGTAAAAGAGACACTGCTTCATTCTTCCCTAGAAATAATAACATCTTTTACATATGCCACTTCCCTTTGAGGGGCTTTAAATACTTTATCTAATTAATCCACCCAGCTTTCCAAAGAGGTAGACCGGGGGCAGGTATTATTATCTGAATTTCACCTTTGTAGAAATTAAAGTGTCCTGATTAAGTGACTTAGGTAGGAGGCAGCATTTGCACTTAAATAAGTAGGTTCTAAATTCCTTCCTATCTGAGTAAAAAGAGCACTACAATGTATATTAAATCTGCCTTTTTAAAATCCATCCTACATGTAGTTTGGCCAAAAAAGCATTCAGTATTGCTTAGTACAAAGAACAAAATATCTCAAAATGTAATTGTAAATTTAGCAGTGGCTTCTGGGCCAAGAGACTAGAAATTATTTTTATTAAGAATATTTCTTGTACTTTTTAATTGCTGTAGTAGTTAATTTAGCATGATTGAAACAGTTAAATGTGCATCGTAAATATCAGAATAGAAATATCTGAGGGGTCCATGGGTTGGGAAGATCCCCTGGAGAAGGAAATGGCAATCCACTCCAGTACTATTGCCTGGAAAATCCCATGGACAGAGGAGCCTGGTAGGCTAGAGTCCATGGGGTCGCAGAGTGGGACACGACTGAGCAGCTTCACTTTCTTTCATGCAACTTTACCTTAGGGATTAAAAGGAAATTCTTGCATTTGGATCAGGTAATTAAGCCCTCAGGGTAAGAAACACTAAGGACAATAGATGAAGTCCAAGGAGAGAGTAAAAAAGAGTAGGCTTGAATCAGCCCTAGGTTTAGCTCTGTCCCCTCCCACTTGAACATCCTTCCCACCTCCATCCCATCCCATCCCTCTAGGTTGTTACAGAGCCCTGGTTTGAGTTCCCTGAGTCATACAGCAAATTGCCAATGGTAATTTGCTGTATGACTATTTTACATATGGTAATATATGATGTATATTTCCATCTTGTTACTCTCTTCGTACATCCCACCCTGTCCTTCCTCCCCACCCCTCCAGCCATGTCCATAAGTCTGTTCTCTATGTCTGTGTCTCCACTGCTACTCTGCAAATACGTTCATCAGTACTTTCTAGATTCTGATATGTGTTAGTATACGATATTTGCTTTTCTCTTTTTGACTTACTTCACTCTGTATAATAGGCTCTAGGTTCATCTACCTCATTATGACTGACTCAGATGTGTTCCTTTCTATGGCTGAGTTAATATTCCATTGTATATATGTACCACGGCTTCTTTATCCATTTATCTATCGATGGACATCTAGTTTTGCTTCCAAGTCCTAGCTATTGTAAATAGAGCTGCAATGAACGTTGGGGTACCCATGTCTTTTTCACTTTTGGTTTCCTCAAGGTATATGCTTAGTAGTGGGATTGCTGGATCATATGGTGGTTTTATTCCTAGTTTTTTAAGGAATCTCTATACTGTTTTCCACAGTGGTTGTATCAATTTACATTCCCATCAACAGTGCAAGAGGGTTCCCTGTTCTCCACACCTTCTACAGCATTGATGTTTGGTAGAAAACAACACAATACTGTAAAGCAATTATCCTTTAATTAAACAAATTTTAAAAATGAAAAAAAAAAGAGGGGATTAATTTAGCAGGCACACACTGTTGTTGTTTAGTTGCTAAGTCTTATCTGACTCTTTTGTGACCCCATGGACTAAAGCCTGCCAGGCGCCTCTGTCCATAGGATTTTCCTGGTAAGAATACTGGAGTGGTTGCCATTTTCTTCTGCACAAGATCTTCCTGAACAAGAGATAGAACCTGCGTCTCCTGCACTAGGAAGTGGATTCTTTACCACTGAACCATCTGGGAAGCCCAGGTACTCTATTACCTCCTCAAAAGTAATTTTCTTCTTTTCTCTGCTCTTGGAACTCTAACTTCGGGGTGGGTCTGTAAGCCCTCTTCCCTTGTCAGTAAGCCCTCTTCCTTTGTCAATCACATTGGCTCCATTTCTCTTGCATATATATATGTGACCAGTTCTGTCCATTGACACATGGGGGGATTGTAGCAGACCCTCTGTGAAAGGCTTCTCTCATTTTCAGGAAGTATGAGAAAGAGTCCTCTAATCTGCTTAACTTGGTCAGGTCTTCATGGACTATATGAACAAGCAATAGCAAACATGTGGCCTCGAGTGAGACAAAAAGACCAAGGGGATGGCAGGACAAGAAGAAGGAATGACTGTGTCTTTGATAATGTCATCGAGCTAGTGAATTTACCACCTATGGTAAATTATCTTGACACTCTCTTTCTAAATGAGTTAAAATTTCAGTATCATTTAGGTTAGAAATATCAGGTCTTCTGTACAGATGAGTTGTCACTAACACCACCTGGAAGTCACTGTTGCCAGAATTATTTCTATGTCATCACTTGTGATAGAGTCTCAGACCTGCTGCGAGAGCAGGTGGAGACACCAGTGTAAAAATATTGAGATAATGAGTACAAGGTTTGAGAGATCCCAGAGATGCGTGGTGTGTGTAATTTGCTTCAGTTGTATCTGACTCTGTACGACCCTATGGACTGTAGCCTGCCAGGTTCCTCTGTCCATGGGATTCTCCAGGCAATATGAATGGAGTGGGTTGCCCTGCATGTCTCCAGGGGAGCTTCCTCACGCAGGGATTGAATCTGAATCTCTTATGTCTCCTGCAACTGGCAGGCTGGTTCTTTACCACCAGCACCACCCGAGAAGATTGATCCCAGAGACACATTCTCACAAATTTCTTTACGGATTAGAAAGATATTTTCTATGGACTTTCTTCTAAATAAACCCCATGAAAGGAACTGGGCAAGCAGAGCCTTCTACAGAAGCACAGAAGCTGGTGATAATCGAATAGGAAGACTGGAATGCAAAGGTAGAGAGTCTGAAGAAATCATGGCTCATTTTATCCTGAATCTACAGAAGCCCACTTGGGGTTTCCCAGATGGCTCACTGGGTAAAGAATCCTTCTGCAATGCAGGAGACACCAGTTCGACTTCTGGGTCAGGAAGATCCCCTGGAGGAGGGCATGGCAACACACTCCAGTATTGTGGCTTGGAGAATCCCATGGACAGAGGAGCCTGGTGGGCTACAGTACATGGGGTCACAAAGAGTTGGACAGGACTAAAGCAACTGAGCACACACAGAAAAATAGTTCAATGATTGTCTAGTTGATGAAAATAAATGCTGTGTCCACAAAGCACCATGTAGGTGTATATGGCTGATTTCAAGGTTCACCTATGAATTTAATAAACAAAGCCTATGGATTTGTCTTATTGTCTGACTGCTTGAAAGTTCTCTGAGAAGTGCCGGAAGATGACTAATAGCTTAAGATTTAAAAGTTCTAGCTGTCAAAAAACCTAGACAGACAGTCCCTTCAGGCAGGAAAAGCATACATAATTCTGAGGCATGGAAGGTACATTCTAAATCCTGGTGTGAGTTTCTGAATCTATCCACCTCATATTCATTTTTCAAAAAGTAAACAAGGCATGTCTGCCAGTTACACTGGACAAATAAGCAACAAATGATATGTAATAAAACTGTTCACTTTTCCTTACTGAGGAGTATACAACAAATGAAAAATAAACTACTTCATTTCTTGTTATTTGAAAAGTGAACAGCTAAGAATGAATTCATTTCCATCCTTAGGTTCCCTGGGCATCTTAGAAGTTCAGAAGGGTCTAAAGCAGTATTTCAATAAACCCCAGGATCAAAGTACAAGCCACAGTAACAATAAAAAAAACAAAAACAAAAGCAACCAAAATAATCTACAAAGAACACCTAGAAATATGCGGCATCTGAGTGGTAGAAGAATGAAAAGATGATGTGGTTAAGCTTCCAGCCATGGGATTTCTAACAACTTTGTGAGCTTTTGCTTGATTCGATTGTGTGCCTAATGAGGCCAATGTTTTAGTAAGATGCCAAATTATAAGAAAGAATAAACAGCTTTGAGTATTCCTGTATAAGGCACTTCATCAGACATGAAACAAATTTAAGAAAGAAGGGAGGAAGATAGGAAGGAAGGGATAAAGGGAGAGGGGGATTAAGGGTAGCTGTGGTCCCTGCTTTCCAAAGAAGTAAAACATAATTAGAGAGAATGCATAGACATATGAAAATATGTATAAATGTCAAAGTGTCTAGCAAAAAGGTTATGATACTAATATGCATAAAGACAGCCAAACTGTTATTCAGAGGCAAGATTCGGTAATTGTTAGCAGTGCAAGAATTAGAGACAAATGCTTGTGGTTTAAGCCTCAGCTTTCCCATAAGAGCTCCACAAAATAAGACAAATTATTTAACATGTCTGTAAATCCTTTTCCTCATTTTTAACTAGAAAAAAGAGAGAACTATAGACTTGGTGAGTTGGCTGTGAGAAGTAGAAAGATACATGTGGAGTATCCAACAGAGTGCTATACCCTCACCAGAGTTCTTGGTAAAGGGAAGAAATAAAAGTTGTAATAGTGCGCTGAGTAAATGGTATTCATAAATATAGCTGATGTTTATTTTGCTTTCGATGTGGGAACCATTCTGCCTATTTCATTTAATTATCACATCAACTCCTGTAATGACATCCTTACTCTAAAAGTTTAAAAGTGAGAAAAGTCCACTCTAGCTCTGAGATATGGAGGATTCATGTAAGAACTTATTGTAAAGGATGTGCATAAGTTGGACTGGAAAAGAAGCAAAGGGATGACATGCCAGGAAGGGAAACAGTTCAGTAAATAAACAATGATGTTATAAGAGCCTATCAATTATCTAAAGAAGTCTCATCTATAAGTCTCAGATGGTCAAGAATCTGCCTACAATGCAGGAGATCTGGGCTCAATCCCTGAGTTGGGAAGACCCCCTGGAGAAGGGAATGGCTACCTACTCCAGTATTCTTGCCTGGTGAATACCACGGACAGAGGAGCCTGGCAGGCTACAGTCCATGGGGTTGTAAAGAGTGGGACATGACTGAGTGACTAACAATAACAATTATTACCAAAAGAGTTTGGCCACAAACAATTTGGTTTGTTAAAAGACAGCTATATCCAAGAAACTGTGCATCAGAGAAGAGCAGACCTGGCAGGTGCCTTACACAAATGAATGGGGAATTAACTTGGTCACTGCTCTGGGACTGATGATCTGAAGAACTAGAATGAGTGAATGAGTGATGAGCTAGAAGCTTAGGGAAAATGTGCACACTGGATCTTCTGATGTAAGGAAGCAAGTAAATAAATAAATGAGCCTGTTTTCACATTCACAAACCTAATCAAGCAGAGAAATGAAATCTACTCATCCAATAATTATTTTGTTAATATGTCGATTTAAACAGTTTCTAAATTACTGTTTTCAAATTAATTGTATAACTGTATTTCACCATTGCCAAGGTCAGCATTTTGTGATGGAAATATCAACATTATGTTTTATTCCATTCCCTTGTTGATTACATCATCCACAGTTCAATGGTGGTGAAGTCAGTGGTGGACAGGCAGAGTTCCTGGGATCTCTTCCCCTTACTCTAGCAGTTGAAGTCAGTACAAGGTTGGGCAGTTCCTGGTGGCTCAGATGGTAAAGAATGTGCCTGCAATGCAGGAGACCTGGGTCCGATCTCTGGGTTGGGCAAATCCCCTGGAGAAGGGAATGGCAACCCACTCCAGTATTCTTGCCTGGAGAATTCCATGGACAGAGGAAACTGGCGGGCTACAGTCCATGGGGTCGCGAAGAGTTGAACACGACTAAGCAACTTTGACTTTCACTACCTGAAGAACCATGATATTTCTCCTCGTTTACTCCCTGGCCTCTAGACCTTCAGCCTTTCATTAGGTGGGTGGTTTCTGTTTTTGTCTGTGGGTGGTTGTTTCATTGTGCTGGAGGGTGTTTTAGTGTGTGTTTTCTCCTGATTCAGGAAATTTACCAGGACTGGTGGCCTGCTTCATTGTGACATTTTTCAGTTATGCATGGTTAGGTTCCCAAAACCAGTTAGCCAAGGTGTCCTGGGGAAACCAGAAATTATTATTGTCATTTTGAAATTCTGAAATTAGGACCACCTTGCAACACAACTGAATTATAAACATGGTATGCTGTCTTGTTACCCAATCAATCGGCCAGTAACATGAAACGGTTATTAGACTGTGCTGTGAGTATAACTTCCTCCTGCTAATGTGATGGAATTAATTCATACAACCTGATAACAAGGCTATTACAATGCGAACAATGGTTTCAAAGAGGCTTGCATGGAACAGCCAGGCACCACTGAACATTTCAGATCAAAGGTCTATTGAACAGAAAGAACAAATAGAATCAATTTCTTGAACTGTTTCTGCATTTTCAAACTTGCAACATTATACCACATAATGTGACTTAATGAAGTACAGATGAGAAGACCAGAGAAAAGCTAGTTCTAATGCAACAATGAAAATTAATGTTGTACTTTAGACTTTTTTCCTTCTCTATGAAAACAAACTAGTTATTAAAAACAGCTTTATATGCCTAAAAGTGAGGACTTTGAAGCCAGACAGGACTTAGATAATTTAGTTACTGATAAAAAGGTTTAGAGAGATACACTGGCAAATTTTCATCTAGGCTGCAAAGTTGTGTGTTACAGAATTAATTAATTTATTTTCAAACAACAGAGTACTTAATGAGATAGAGTGTTCATTCAACTGACACAAGTAATAGAAGATGCATAGAACATTTTACCTAAAATCTGAAATTAAAGGTTGAATAGTGACCATAATAAAATGGCTAGTGACAATGAAAAAAAAAAGAGACAGAACTTTATTTTTCCAGAAAACTTATTTGTGTTACAGGTTGTTTCTCAGTAACATGTACTGCAAGAGTTGCTGAAATTATAGAAAAAAGTACAAAATATATTTATTCATTAAAAACATTTGAACTCCTACTATGAGTCAGACTTTGTTCTAGGCTCCTTGAAATTACCGGAAAATAACTTAGCAATAAATAAAAGGAAATTACAAATGATTACATTTTGTAAGAATGAAATATGGAAGTGAAATACTTAGAAATGATTATGAGTTAAAAGTAACTAAGATTAGAGGAGATTTATGAAATCTTAAACAAATTATGCAGATAAATACTAACCTACATTTTAAATAATTAATCTTTTGTAAAATGTCATACAAGATGCTACTTAAGAATATGGGTCATGACTTTTTACTTGTAATATCTTTCATCTAATTAATACGTGGCTTTTTAATATGATATTATTAAGAACTAGACATTAATATAAACATCTTATATTGCAAAATAAAGCAGTTATTAGTAATTACAACCAAATATCACTAGCAAATTATTCAAAAATATGTATCAGATTCTGTTAGGATATGTTGTCTTACTTTTACCTACTTTACCATTTGTTTTACTGAAAAAGGTATCCAAACCTAGTTACCTTCATTTCTGGATATCAGTAACTTAATGACAAAGATATCAGTGTAGCAATATTTTAAGTGGGAATTTAAGGAAAAAACACAGGTTGACAAATAGAATAAAGTGATTATGTAGACAAATCAGTGTAAGTTGTTTCTTTAACTGAATCTTTAAAATATCCAGTTAAAAAGACACACAAAAACAATGAAATGATACACAGCTAAAAATCCAGAGAAAGTACTTGAACACATGAAATAAAAACAATCAACATCAACAACACATTGCCAAAAACAAGATGCCAAAACCACAATGCAAAAAACAAAGAAAAAATTCCATTTAACATGATTGAATTTAAATTTTAAAAGTTCAGAATCTATTAAAAGGAAGAATCTGGACTGACCAAGTGGTTAAATACATATATGATTAATACTTTTCTACTGAAACATTCATGAAAATACCAATGAGATCAAGTTCTAGTAGTATTGGGAATTGAGGATATAAAGTAGTGATCTCACAGATTGTTAATAATATTGCTTAAATACTTTACAGATCATCTGCATTGAGACTGGCAGTGAATGCATTGCTATGCCTTTTGAGCTGAATAATACAGAATGAAAAAGAGGAAGGCTGTTAAGAAAATTGCTGCTATCTCTTTTTTCCTAATACGATCTGGCCTGCACTGCCCATGCAGTGCTGTGACCACAACCTTGTGTCTGCTGGAAGAGAGCTATTTGCTGAGGCTCCCGGGACCATTCACATCCTTTTCCACCCCACTGCCTCCCTGTGACTCCATCAGTATCTAAGGAGGCAATGGGTCCAGCACAGGAAGAGGATAAATTGTACTTTGTGAGCAAAATAAACAATAGTTACTGATTAAAGGAACCCAGGAAGTGGTTTATTCTTCCAGAGAATCACAGATGCATGCCCACATTCAAGTAAAAAGAAGAACTAAAGACTGTTTTTAAATTCTCACAAATATATCCATCTCCTTATTAGCAGTATATATGACAGTACTCTTGCCTGGAAAATCCCACGGACGGAGGAGCCTGGTAGGCTGCAGTCCACGGGGTCACTAAGAGTCAGACATAACTGAGCGACTTCACTTTCTCTTTTCACTTTCATGCATTGGAGAAGGAAATGGCAACCCACCCCAGTGTTCTTGCCTGGAGAATCCCAGGGACGGGGGAGCCTGGTGGGCTGCTGTCTATGGGGTCACACAGAGTCGGACATGACTGAAGTGACTTAGCATAGCATAGCATAGCATATGATAGAAAAGAAAAGAATATTTGACAAATGTAAGTTTCCTCAACTTTAAGTTGAAAATTTATCAGCACTCAAGTAGAACTGAAGGTGTAAAATACTGTAAGAAAAATATATGAACACTTGGCTTCTGTAAAAGAGTCTACAAACTAGAAGAGTGAAATGTTTAAAAGATACAGAGAAAAAATATCTGTGGAGTGAAGGGAGCTTTATTATAGAAGCCAGAACCTGTAGGAACATACTTGTGTTGCAATAAAAGAAAACTTAGAACTTATATGTCCAGAAAAAGATTTTATTCAGATATACATAGAGTGAGATGTGTATATATGTGGAAAATGTAAGAAAACAAGTCAGGGGAACTCTGTGAATTATATCAGAATTAAAATATTTATTAGAGGCAGAAAATAGCTGAATTTATACTACAAAAATTAAAAGAAAAAAATTAACAGTGGAGAAGAAAAATTCTGCCATTTCTAAAACAGAGGAAAGAGACCAAGAGGGAGAAATTTTGATACAAACATGATACATATGAAAAATAGGTGCCATTTTACAGAAAGATACATGTACAGAAGATGAAAAAACAACGTGATCATCAGTGACATACAATTTTGAAAAAACAATCTCTGCAAATTCAAATTTTTGAATATGCATTAAAATATTAAGTGTGACTAGTAAGTTAACAGAAAAAATAAGATTTTTTTCTTAAATTTCTAGTATAAAGATATAAATAGGATGTAACCCAGGTTATGTACAAAGAAGAAAGATCAGATTGTTTTCATATTATACTAATAGCCTGTAGATAATACAGCAATATCAAGACAGTTTTGAAAAAAAAAAAGCTGACCAGAAGATTTGATCTTCCAGTAATTAGAATAAATTATATGGTTACTATAGTGAAGACAGTAATATCGGGTACAATGTCAAAGAAATTGATATCTGAAATATACTTATTAAAAAGAGAAGATAATATATAATAAAAATATGAGCAGCATAAGACCATAGAGAATGATACATTATTCACAAAATGGTACTGAATGCCTGACTACTTGGGTCACATTACACTATACACCAAAGTAAATTATGAACAAATTAAATATCACCAATGGCTCAGATAGCTATTAAAAAAAAAAAATACTGAAATCCTTTCAGGAATGGGCAATACAAATGAGAAGCTGCTGATCTCAGTATGGGAAAGGATTTTAAAGCATAAATGTACAGAAATCACATCCAAAACAAACCAGAAATGTCTGTTTAAGGTGAAAACTTCTAAGTAGGTGAAAACATCTTGAGCAATTTAAGGGGAAAACATCTTGAGCAAAGTGAAAGTCAATAAAGTTTTGTAGTTGGTGAAGAATATGTAAGAAGATCAATTAATATTTTACTAAAGATGTGCTTGTAAATTATTGACATAACATTCACACCTAATTGTGGACAGTTTTTTTTTTTTTTTTTTTTTTTAACATGCAACTCTTGTCAGTGTTATATGGCAGCTTGGATGGGCGGGGCGTTCAGAGGGAGAATGGATACATGTATGTATATACAAGCGGATATGGATACATGTATGTATATACGCAGTATATACTTTGCTATTCACTAGAAACTATCACATCATTGTTTGTTAATCAGCTATACCCTAATACAAAATAAAAAGGTGGTTTTTTGTTTTTTGTAAGTATTGATACTTGAACATAATGGGATTTGTACACACATCAAAATAACAGGCAGTCCTACAGGATTCTAGCACACACTCTGAACACATGGTGACTGTATCAGTCAACGAGAATAACTTTGTTTTGAGTAATTTTCCTCTTGATTTTTTTCAGTGTGAACAAAAAACTAGTAAAAATGATAAATATTTAAAAATAGTTTGACTTTTTAAAAGTCATAGGAATATTTGGCATAGGAAACGCTTTCTTAAAGGTCTACCAAAGATATACCCTTATTTTATTTCCTTGAGCACCTAACATATTCTATTTGTTTTACAACTCTTTGAAGCATATTTACTTAGGAAAGGTATTTTTTCATACATTGCATTTTGCTGGATGATTTTCTTTCAATTCATGTTATCAGAGTTGATTCTACTTTAATCTTTTAAGAGCCAATTTCTATTTTACCCTTAGTCTGAATTATTTGTTCTCTTCTTGGTACCTTCTACATTATTTGAAGGTAACATACCCATATTTTGTCTTTACTAACTGGTTGCCAAATGTATATTTACCCAAAGATTTAACTATCACCTCATTTATCCAAAAATATTAATAGCAAATGTGCCATTCTATTGCTTTTTTAGAAGTTACTTAATTAATTACATTTTCAAGTCTAGAATGTGTAGTTTTTAAAAAGATGCTATGCTAAGTCACTTCAGTCGTGTCCGACTCTGTGCAACCCCATAGACGGCAGCCCACCAGGCTCCCCCGTCCCTGGGATTCTCCAGGCAAGAACACTGGAGTGGGTTGCCATTTCCTTCTCCAATGCATGAAAGTGAAAAGTGAAAGTGAAGTGACTTCAGTCGTGTCCGACTCTTAGCGACCCCATGGACTGCAGCCCACCAGGCTCCTCTGTCAATGGGATTTTCCAGGCAAGAGTACTGGAGTGGGGTGCCATTGCCTTCTCCGTTTAAAAAGATAAATCAATACTAAAAAATTTTTAACTCACTTGCATTACAACTGTGTTAAAGAAAAAAAAAATACTGATGTATACAAGATACAAATATCTTTTTTTTTTTTCTATTACAGTTCATGGCAGTATACACAATGTTTTGCCATTCTTTTTTAACATAAGAGTCATTTTGTTTTTTCACATTCTTGGGAATTCCAATCAGCTTAATTGTTTGACAGAATTTTCCTGCCTTTTCTCAGAAGGTGTAAATTTTTCAAGTGCCAGCACATATACTAGAATATTTCCCAGGAGTGGCAGCTAATTGCAATTTGGTTTACTGGGACTTTTGTTTGAGGGCCTTTTTTTCATTTTATACCAATATGCTCTATATTTGAAACGCAGGACTTAAAACCAATGCCTTCCAAGAAAAAAAAAAAAAAAAAAAAAAAAACTAATAGCTATACTCTGTAAAATTACTTTGCCATGATAGCTACATACATAAAGCTGAATTGCATTCATTTTTCACTGACATTAGTTGGTACTTTTGCTAAAATTAAAGTAGTTTTTACTTCTTGTAACAAATCTAGAGTATTAAAAATGAGGCTTATGCCTCATTCTGAAAATACAGATGGTTTTTTTCTCAAGCAAAATGTGTTGCTTTGCTATTGAACAATTTACATTAAGGACCCTCATTTTGTCTTCCATCCCATCTAATATTATCTCCCTAGAATATACTTTAAAAGGATATAATTCATAAAACTTGATAGAAAAGAATCATATTTTCTCATGTCAAATATTTGTATTCCAGAATATAATTATTTCAACAGCAAAAATGCTCTACAGTATAGTTTTTTAGTAAAGTACTTCCTGAGAGACCAATAAAATCAAGCACATTATGTATGCGCTCAGTATATTTAAAGATGGTCTATAAATATCTATGATGAGAAGACAAACTTATTTGATGATGTTAGACATATATTCATTTACCATTGAAAAAAAGAATAAATCCATTAACATGGTTCAATTAGTAAATGCACTTTCCAATTCTTACCTCATTTTTGTCACCCTCAGGAACTACTTATTACACTCCGAATTCTGTGACCTTCAGCTTCTATGATTCACACATCTGACTTGAAATTAAATGATTATTGATACACATTTTCTATATTCTCAACAGTTTTGAACTAATTTTAAAATGGATACGAATTGATACGCAGGTTGTCATATGTTGTCGAAAAACTTGAACTCTAGTTTCATACTCAATAGCCTCTATCAAAGAGACAATGATTCTTTTAAATAAGTCACTATGTCACCATCAATTACAAGTATGCAATCAATTATGTTAAATGCTTTTTATCTCTAGAATGGCTTGATGAAATTTAACTCCATTTAAACAGCAACAACAGCCCTTTAGATTGAGCAGGTTAGGCCAAGTGATTTGAATATTTAGTTGTGAAGGGACTGTGGTAGTCTCTATTTTTAGCTACCACTTATAGTAGTGTACCTTCTGCAGTGCTTCTGCACATGGGAGGATTATACATGTGTATTCTCCTGGCTCCATGACTTCTTTAGTCCCATGAAATGAAGACAAACCTGACATATGCTACTTCTGAGAAGGAGCTTAAATGCCAGCATGCCATGCCTGTCATATCTGTTCCAGATAGAGGCTATTTCTTCAACTTGGTACCCAGAATTAAGATAGTATAGTGCTGAGCAACAGACATGTGTTCCAAAAGCCAATCTTGGTTGAGAGAACGGCCATAAATGAAAGTATGGTAAATCAAATCCCTGATGACATTTTGTCCTTTGTGTTATTCTGTTAATATTTTCTTCATTAATTATGATATATATTCTACGTATTTGGAAACATGAGCAAATATTAAGCAAAGTTTATGGGAAAGAAGTTAAGTATAAGGATTTTGTTGGTACAATGGAAATGCTACACAAATGCTAATTTAAGAAGTGATCCCTGTGACATTTCTCTGTTCCTAGAAACATCAAAAGTAGAAAATTCAGAAACACTTACCCTTAACAAGTAAATTTAGCCGATTCATATGCTAAGTGAAAACAATAGATATGAATATCATTCTCAAATCATGGCATAAGCAATTTAGCTACTTACAGTGTCAATTACTGAACCTCAATTAGTTCACCCTGTCTGGAGTTTCAGCAAAATTAGTAGAATTGCTACTTACTCACCAATAGCAAGTAAGCACTCTACATAACCTAAATATTAGTTCACTTTCTTAGAGCTTGCATTTGGGAAATAGCTCAGCTACTTTCTCCAATTACTGAAATTTTCACCTTGACTTGATTTGTGTTACACTGTAAAAAATAATTTTGCTTGACTTTAGAAGATAAAGTAATACCTATTATCAAAATGGGATTTTTTATTGCGTGGTAAAATTATTTAAAACAAACTATGAAACAAAAGCTGTGGGGAATAGTTGACCGTTATTCAATTTCTTAACCATAAATTAGACATTTTTATAAACTTTTTCCAAGATTCTGGAGTTCTGCTCAGTACTATGAAAAGTTAGTAATTGAACACACAATTTCTAAAATAACTACCAAAAAATTGTTTAAAACCTAGACTTTGATGTAACTGAATAACTTTATTCCCTGTTTTTCATCAGTTTTGTCCCTGAAGTTAACGTAACACAGATTTAGAAATAATAAACTATTGAAAATCTAAAATTTAATTGAATTAAGGAATTCAAATAAATTTTTAATCCAAGACAGAGAACTCTTAGTATCATGTAGCTTTAACATTGAATACACCATACTTATCTTTGGGTTTAAGTAGGTAGGGAAAAAAGACATAAATGAATTAAATCTTCTTCTTTGCATCTTTTGGGAAGAAAAAGCAAAACCAAAAACTTAATATTGATAAAGGCAGGTCTGGGAATCACATGTTTACCTTACACAAATAAATACTTTCTGAGCCAGAATATCTTATAAAAATTCTCAGGAAAAAAAACATTTTTTATCTGTACATTTATGAAAATTAAAGGAGTAGGTAGAATATTTAATTCCAAAATGCAAAGCCATATGGACTTCAAGCTTTATTCTAACTAATGGTCTTTTAACATGGAAGGTCATTTCAACTTTTAGGAACAAATTTAAAAACACCATTTGCAATATAAATATGACAAATATAATCTCCCTAGGTCATCTGCAAGCTTTTCCATCAGAGGCACAGAAATCAAATTTCTGTTCTTTCTCTCAGAAATTCTTGAAGTGCCAAAACTTTCCAGCTATATTTAGATTGTCCAACTGTAGTTCTATCTGCTCTGTGTCTTACAGCTCAAATTCTGGGTTAGAACCTCTATAGTTGCTGGCCTATCAATGACCTGTTACAACCCTGGGTCTTGTTGGTCCAGACTATTTTTTTTTTTTAATGGCATAGGTATACAATATTCTCTGATTTTTAAGAGGCCAAGAAAGATACTCTCTTGAAGACTCTGAACATACTGTCCCATGAGCATATGCTATGGTTTTTTTTTCCTTGTAATTTTTCAAGCCAAACTGTGTTGTCTCCACCTAATGTTGCAAAAATATTGGGTGAAAGCCCAAAGTGATTCTAAGGCTCTGGTATGGTTCTGTGTAACCTGGCATCTTTCCTGGAAGTTAACTTTGTTAGGCAGCTATTTCAATAAACAAAGTGAGTAATAGAAAAGACACACGACCAGATGAAATGCCACTACCTGCATTTTCTCTACAACACGGTAAGGAACTGCTGCTGCTGCTGCCAAGTCACTTCAGTGGTGTCCGACTCTGTGCAACCCCAGAAACGGCAGCCCACCAGGCTCCCCCATCTCTGGGATTCTCCATGCAAGAGCACTGGAGTGAAAGGAACTGCTGCTGCTGCTGCTAAGTCACTTCAGTGGTGTCCGGACTCTGTGCAACCCCGTAGACAGCAGCCCACCAGGCTCCGCCGTCCCTGGGATTCTCCAGGCAAGAACACTGGAGTGGGTTGCCATTTCCTTCTCCAATGCATGAAGGTGAAAAGTGAAAGTGAAGCCGCTCAGTCGTGTCCGACTCTTCGAGACCCCATGGACTGCAGCCTACCAGGCTCCTCTGTCCATGGGATTTTCCAGGCAAGAGTACTGGAGTGGGGTGCCATTGCCTTCTCCAGTGTAAGGAACTAGTACTTGTTAATTATTAGAAGCTGACACAATAAACTGGGGCTCTACTACCTATCCAAAGGCCTTTTATACTGGTTGGATTTTACTTTCAAATATATTATTTTTTTCTCATAGAAATCAGGTCATTGAATTTTATTTGTAGACATATTACTTGTATCAGTCAGCTACTACTCTGTAACAAACTAACCCAAAATTCAGTGGCTTGAAATGATAATCATTGATTTGTTTACAATCAGGAATCTAGGCTGCTCTTCGATATTCTTGAACAGTGATATGACCACAAGTCCTCAGGTGAGTCAGTACATTGGGCAGCAAGAGTATATTGGGATGTCAGGCACACACCCACTTGGCTATCCATAATTTAGCAATGACTGTAGCAAGCTCAGGCTAGGGTGCAAGTTCTTTGACTCTAGAATCATATGACTCAGAAAATTCAATAAAAAATTACGGTATAATGCTTCGTGGAGTTTGTGGCAGATTATAATAAAAGCCTCATAACAACGACCCACGGGTTGTGGAAGAAGACTTTGTCACCTTCAGTAAAGATATTCTCACCAACTAAAAGTAATTCCTGGCCTATTACTGAGTCAGAAAAGAGACTTAGCACCTGATCACAGGACATCAGGTGGCGATTTGACTTTAGCTTCCCAAGATGAGCTGGGTATTGTAAATTCATTGACTAATAATCTTGGGCAACAAGCCATGAATGGCAATGCTATATTTAGAATTTGGCCCAATCAGGTCCATAGGGCCTAAGTAAATTACATTAAAAATACAAAGAACACGTGGCACAGAACCCCATGTTATCTGTCACTGTTGGGCTAGTGCTTCTCCCTGAGCTTGCATTATGGCCTCATGGACGTTCTTAAATGCCAGCTGATGAAGGATGAAAACACTCAAGCCTGATTCCTGAATAGGTCACTTCAGTACATTGTTGGACATCAAAAATATGGACTGCAGCTGCACCGCAGCCCTACCCTTGGGGGACCCTGTAGGCCAGTGGTGAGAAGAAATCTTTCCATGGGGAGAAATATAAGAAGTGAACTTGTTTGGTTAACTCTGTAGAGAGCAGGGTAGCATGAGGTAAGCACATAGACTGATTTATAGAAAGTAAAGAATGGTTTTGCTTGCCAGCCAGAGGCCTGGAAGGAAACAATCTGTAAGATTGAAGATAAAGAAGTCAGTGGACTTATGGGAGGGGACACAGGCCATGAAGATCATTGGTTTCAACTTAATGTCTTAATGTCTACCACAGAGTAAGTATACCAGATGACTTAATCAGTTGAAGTCCTTTAATTCTATCTTTGGATTTCCCTGGTGGTTCAGAGGATAAAGATCAGGATCTGCCTGCAATGCGGGGAACCTGGTTTTGTTCCCTGGGTTGGGAAGATCCCCTGAAGAAGAGAATGGCAACCCACTCCAGTATTCTTGCCTGGATAATCTCAGGGACAGAGGATTCTGAAGGGCTACGGTCCATGGGGTCTCAAAGAGTCAGACGTGACTGAGCAACTCACACTTTCACACGACCTCTGTCTTTAGCCACTTAGAGCTTGTATAATACACTCATGAATGGAGTGGCCATGATAGCAAAGATTGAGACTATGCACAGACCCCAACCTATGGCTCCCTCTCACCAAAACTGACATAACACCTATCACTGCTGATCGGCTCAGGCTTCTAGCAGCAAAAGCACAAGTGAACCCTTCAAAAAGACTACCCAGGCACCTGATAGCAAACTGACTATATCAGAGCCCTTCCTTTGCAAGTGGATCCTTAAGATCCACTGCTCTTACTAAACAACATACTATTTGGAAGCAATCAACCTGATAAAATAATGAATGACTTCATAAAATCTTAGTTAAGGTGGTAGCTTGGGGATAAGACCCTGCTTGGTTAGGGTGTTGTATTCTAAGATGCAGTACATACACACTGAATCAATATCTGATACATGTTATAGTGTCCATAATAGTTAGAATGTATGCGATTCATGGAGTCACAAAGAGTCGGACACGACTGAGTGACTGATTTGATCTGATGAGTCTAAGGATCAAGAGATAGAAGCAGGAGCAGCTCCTGTAGAAACCCATTTGCAGCACTGATGCTTTTGACTTTTGCAACTTGGCTCAGCTAGATGAAAAATTCTTCTTCTTGGGATGGGGGATGAGTTTGTTTTTGGCAAGGAACAGTAATGGAATCATTGAACTTAAAGCTATAATCACTGCTGTTTAAGTAGGGCTACTCAAGCAGGGGACCAACAGGCACACAAAATAGCTGCTATACTCATCAGGATAATTGGCCCTATTATGATGAGAAGGTGAAGTTGCTTCTGTACAATGCGAGTTGGAGAAATGATTCAGGAACTCAAGGAATTCATTGAGATGTATATTGGTGCTTCTGTGCCTGGTGAGAGCAGTGAACTGTCTACTGCAGCAAACAAAGCCTGGAAATGTCAAAAAATTAAGAGCTCAAATCTGTCAGGTCTCAAGGTGAGGAACATCTAGAATGAGTGGCAGAAGAGGCAGATGATAAACATCAAATATGGCCTCAGACACAGTAGTGGTAGAGGAGTGTAACTTTTTCTACAACAACTTTTTTATTAGCTTTTGTTTACAAACTGAGGCCAGCCACCATCTTGGTTAACTTGAGGTCCAAGTCACTTCGAGCATGTTAAGAGGGGAATTGCATCACGTACTCCTTGCGTCCTGCCTCACATCCTCGTGGTTTTACCTGTGATACCAGCTGCAGCTGGTGTAAACAGTTCTGTGAGGGCTTCAGGTCCCTTTGTCCTGACTGCATTTTATCTCAAGCATATACCATGTGTCTTTCCCTTTCTGCCATAGATACTCTCTGGTGTATGGAGTAGGACACTAGAAAGAGTCTTCTTGGTATACAGATATACACATTCAGTCTGAAAGTCAAAAAGGTTTAAAGATACTATTCCATCTTAATCCAAAGGGATGAAAAGCTGATGAACAAATGCAGCATCCTGTTAATCCTTGGGTGAAAATTCTGACAGATATTCTAGCCACTTTGCCCAACTCAGTAATGCCCTTTGTCGTGCCTTTTCCTCCTACTCTGTTTCACTGGTGCTAGTTTTGAATTCTGGCTTTCTGGGATTATCTCCTAAATAAACTAGTTGCAACTCAATTCCTAATCTCTAATTTTGCTTTGATGGGGAGCCCAGCCTTAACCAGAGGGCATACATGGCCAAACTATTTGCTTAAAGAGAATTCCAACCTAGCTCCCTATGAAAGGAATGGACCATTCCTCCACTGAGATACAGCTGTCACTGTCATAAAATTTAGCATAAACAAATACACCATCAAATGCCCTGCTATAAAATGTAACATCTAGCAATTATATACTAAAGGATTTAAGGTGACATCATTCATTACAGTATTGAATGATTCTCCTGGTTGGATGGGAATTTAGTGTTAAGTAGCTATAAAAGCCGGGAAGGCTCGGGGCCCCTTTCCTTTCTCGTTGGAGGAATGGCACCCACTCCAGTTTCGCCTGGGATCCCAGGGACAGGGGAGCCTGGTGGGCTTCTGTCTGTGGGGTCGCAGGTCGGACACGACTGAAGCGACTTAGCAGCAGCAGCAGCAGCTATAAAAGCTGTCAAAGGCAAATGTTATTGAAACAAACATTAGCAACTTATGACTACAACCTGGAGCATCCTGACCGTAACTACTATTTATCTATTATGGAACCATTAGAAACCAATATAGGTTGTATCCAAGATAATTAGGAAAATAATTTACTTGAAGTTTTACACTTATGGATGGAAGAGACTGGGGCATAATCATGATCATTTTTACTTTCTTTGTAAAGCTTTATTGTTGTCTTTCACAACCTATGAGACAGAGGAGGGGTAGGGGAAGTCTTCTCAGGGAAAATAAGCAATGTTCTCCCATCAGTCAAATTAAATATTTTGAGGAAGAAAACATTTTAAGTGGCAAAAGTAGATATTATCAAGGGTAATATCAAGTATGCATTCACAGAGTGAAAATCTTAACCAAGAATTTAAAAATAAATTCCACAGTCTTACTTTAAAAATAGGCATTTACAAGTTTTAATTTTTTTGGAAAGGATAATATGCATTTGATATTATGATTCTCCCAAGTTAGTGCAATGGCATTTTGTTACCTGACTTTTACTAAATTATAAGGTGGTTTAAAGATATAGGCAAATATCTGGTAAAAATTGAGTATTAACTATTAAATATCATCTCTGAGAATTCAGGACTGAATTTAAACTTTCCTCCTGGGGTAATTTTAACTCATTATTTCCTATACTCTTCAAAGACTTGTGATCTATATAAATATCCACTTTATTGATCAGGAGTCTCATTGCATACAATGAGGCATTCTACAGTTATTAGAAACTTAGAACATACCCTGAAGTTGCAAAGATAATCTCATTGCTTCTGATTAAGAATGTGTTAAAGCACTGTTGCTCAAGAACCATCAAAATTTCTTAAATTACATTTTAACTATATTATTTTTTATTTAAAAAGTATAGCATGAGCTGAGTATTTGTCATTTAATTTGTAAATTCATGAAGAAAGATGACATCATAAGTTTCTGAGTCATTAACAATTAATCAGATTTATTCAATATAACAATCAAATGACTGGGAAGAAATGTTGAATTTTATGAAGCCCTACACATTTCTCTCTTTTGATGCTGTAAATTATGTTATTTCCAAAATCAAACTCAGTGAGTGGTAACTTAAAAAAAATTCATGTTTGGATCCAAAAGAGGGATTACAGTATCTCACATACATTCTTATTTAAGCAATACAGTATATATTTAGATTCAATAAATCTTCCTAATATTTGACTACATATTTATTTTCTAACAGAAATGAGTGTTGATAAAATTCATCAGTCAATAACAGCCAAGAGTAACTTCCTTACATAAGTCATGGAAAATACACTTTCATGTTCAGGATAAAAATCATACAAGTATGTCATTGACTCCTCTGAACCCTCCATTCCATGACAGGACAAAGAAAGGACTGCCATCAGATGAATGGCATCTGGGCCATGGTATTTCAGGTTTGTATTTTAATTATTCGATAAAGCGAGCCCTCCACTGAACGCCTCGCCAGAGCACCCAGCCAAATCAAATCAGCGAAGTTGGTGTTGAAACGCCAACTCGCCACCAGATGGCAGCAACGCTTTTATGAATAATGCAGCATTATGTGCAGTCCATCTAAGATTTTCTATGTTAATAATAGAACAATCCTTACTTTAGTAAAAGATTTGTTCGTAATGAGGCCAGCCATTTTTTTTTCATGTCACTAGTTATATTTTGTGGGATCTATTTTCTTTCTAGAATTACAGCCCCCCAAAATATTTATTTTCTTACACATTAAACATTAAATTGCTGTCGAATTTAATTTTGATGTCGTGGTAGAAAATGCCTGTGGCTTGAAACAAATATTTTCCTTTCTGATGGACAAATAACATCTGTGGTTGTAAATGTTCCAGTGTAGCTGTCAAAAGAGAAGGGTTTCACATAATTTCCTGCCACCCTCATCAGTACATCTTACACATCAAAAGGGCGTACTCGAAAACCACCCTCTTCATGATTTGATTTAAAATCTATCACAGATCTCAAACACCAGGAACTTGTATTCTACATGATCATGGGTGTGAGAAAAACGAAGCATTGTTCAAATTCAAGTTTTTAAAATCCCCCTAAATTATCAAGGTCTATATTACTTGGGAAGAGAATCCTCAATATCAGTGTTTCTTTCCCTTTTTGAGCTGTTGGCACCATTTGTTAATTTTCCCACCGTAAATTTTTTTGGTTTGCACATGTTCACCAAGGAAGTCAGACTTAGAATTTCTCCTAGTGCTGGAAATAAAATGTTAGGCAAACTGGTGGGATGAAGGCCAAGGATGAAGGCCAAGCTTTCTACTAAAAAAAAAAAAAAATTCATCTAAACCTTCCTTAAAAGTGAATGCCCCTTCCTTGTTCAAATCACTGCATACTGATCTGTTATCTGAAAACAGTTTAAAAGGCTTCCTTCCTGATTCCTCCCAGGCATCAGGCATTTCATTTCAACCTTTCACTTAGGTCATCTCTCAACATCCTGTTTTGTTAAGATAAAAGAGCAGCCTCCTCTCTTCTTTAAATACCAAGACTCTTTAACTGTCCTGGAGTGTTCATAGCTTCTGTTTTGAGTATTTGTTTTCTACTAAATTTTTAGTAGCATATTTACCTCATATATATAGAGAGACTGCATAGACTCTACAAGTGGCTTCTCCAGTTCTGTATGAACACTGGCATTTTCTTTTCATTTTAACCTTGGTTAATTTTTGTCCTTGTGTACATTTCAAACCTTTGTTTATGGATGCTTGCTTTGTAATTTTCTTATACTGCTTTAAATACTGCTCTGAGGTTTGAGAGTTCTGCTCACCACTGCCCAGATTTTTCTCCTGCTCAGTGGCTTATGGTATATAAATGCTGTGAATATATATTCTCTTGCCTTCAGATCCAGCCTCATTATCTTATGTTTCTAAAAATTGAATGACATCAACTATTTATCTGCCAGTGATCCTACATGATCCAAAAGCACTCAATTTTATTTCACCCTGTGTCATCCTTATGGACAAGCTATAAAATACGATACCATCTACTGACCCCATCTATTATGTACCAACTTTAGGGATTAAATCCTTCCTTCTTCCGGAAGAAGTTTGCTTGCTATTTTTAAAAAAAAACAACAACACCATATTCATCATGAAACAAATATCACTTCTCTCCATTAAAATACAAAATAAAAACTTTGAAACAGATATAAAAAGGGAATCAGTTGGTTTGAATGTTGTCTTGCTAGGATCAATGTAATCTTTTGTACTTAATAAGGTGAAAATTACAAGTGGAAAAACAGTAACGCTTGATGATTCTGATTTAATACCATGAAATCCCTCATAGACACTGGTGGCTTTTGCTCAGATGGGTGTCATGAAGTCCTAGGTTTGATTCCACGTAACTCAGCTAGCCACACTCTGGTTCTGTGATCATGGGGAACTGCACTGTTAGCCCATGTAAGGCTCAGTGACCCACACACCGGTTGGACCAAAACATCAAGAAACAGAGCACGTTTCATAAGAGGAGGGGATGTAAATCATGATGTCAACAAATGAAGAACAGCATGTTGCCTTTAGCTTGGTGTCAAACTAAACTCCAGAATTTATTCCAAATGGACAACTCTTATCTTTGAGCAGATGGAGCCAGCCCCTTAGGTAATACACACCTATCCTTTTGCTAAAACAGAAGTATAAGAAGCCACACTGACGTTTTCTTTTTCTTTTTTTTTAAATTTTGACTAATTTTATTTTATTTTGGAACCTTAAAATCTTGGTTCTCTTGGTTAATTTTGGATTGAAACTTACTAGTGTTGCCATTGTCAATCTTTACTCTCAACCAGTAGCATTCTACTCTGATGATAGTTTGAAAACAAATGAAGAAAGTGTGATAGCATTGTACCCTCTGATAGTTTGTATAACAAAGAAGCTGTGCAAATGAGTCTATATCTTAGACTACCAAGCCTCATGGCATAACCAGTCAACATAAGCTTCCTATTATTTTCTTAGATGACACACTCACATTATTAGTATTTTAACTCTATACTTTAGATTATATCTGTTTTTTTTCAGACATATTTATTATTTCTGAAAAGATGAATCAGAAAAAAAAAAAAAAAGACAGTGGTTCCCAAGTAGCATGGGCTGAACAAATAGTTGTGTTTTTCATTTGAGGGATTTACTTGCTATCCATGGACTTGTTTCTATTTCTCTTTTCATCAGATTGTTAACTCTGAGTCTCACCTTGAGGTCTTGCAATCTTTATTTCCTGCCTCCAGACTCTCTCCTTTGCAGTGAAATTTATACACCCCTATATGCTAATATTCTTAAGTCAAGTCCCCAATTATGAAAAATTATCTCATTGCATTCATCAAAATTCTTCTGTGCAATCCCACTGGTAAAAATGAAGTCAAAATCATAAAAATAATTCACTCTTCCTCTTCAATCAGGGGAAAAAAAAAATGTCCTGGTATCTCATCAGGAGAATAAAAAGATTTACTATTGTCTCTTATTTGGGGGCATAGTTGTTGCACTTGTTTCTAAGTTCCCTTTTGCAAGATGCCCTTAGTAACTTGGTAGAGGCTTTTCAGCCAAAATGCTTTTCTTAAAGCGTTAACTGGGATATGAAATTAATTAAATAACTTGCATTGATTACATATTACATTAATTATACTATTTGTTTATAGACTAGGATACTAAAAATAATTTCGGTTTGAGAACACATATTCTTAGGCAACGAATGAAGAGATTTTCAGTGGTACATTTCACCTTCTCCTGGTTAAGTTCACAAGGCAGTACAGAGAATACATGTGGAGCAGAGACCCTGAATTGTATTTCATAGAGACCTTCCTCTCCTACCCATATTCTTCCCAAATCCACATCTGGAACTGTTCTCAGTGCACTGTGAGATGATGTGGTTAGATGATGAATTCAACCCAGTCTTATTTATCTTAAAAATCAATCTTCTGAAGTTGCTTTCAAATACAGGACTGCTTCATTTTAACCTTAACACAGACAGGAGGCAGGTGAGTTAAAGTTTATCTCTCATTTCTTTGGTGTGACAAGCTGTAAGCTGAAGGAGGGATCCTACCCTGGGTTCTACTTAAAGTTACAACTGACATCGCCAAAACTGGAACACACGTCCCTAGACTCCCATGTTCTCTCCCCTGCACCTTCTGAATGATGGATGAATATCTAATAGGTAGATAAAATGATTGGGGACAAGCAAGAAAGGGGAAAAAAACTGTATGAGACATTAAGGCTGCTCTTACTCTGGTTTATTTTTAATGCCATGCCTTTTAAGATACTGTGAGTAATTCTCTAAAGTGAAACCAGCTTTACTCGAAATCTAATGCATATATGAATGTGAAGAATCATCCTTTTGCATTTAGTCTAACTACAAGCATTGAAAAATGAAAGAGAAAATTGGTAAAAGCTCAGATTTGTTTTAAACCATCAGTTTTAACAGAAGGAAATGGATAAAAGCAAAATACCAGTAGTTTTCCTTTTGGCTTAAAATGACATTTTCCAAGATGTTATTAAATTATCTTTGCATTAATAAACTTAAGTAGTACTTAAAGATTTTAAGCTAAGACATATTCAGATCAGGAAGAGCAATCAAATTATGTTTAAATGTAAAGCATATCCATGGACAATATTACATGAATATGTTGAAAATACATTATAGCCAGAAGACTCCATCCAAAGTCACAAAAGAAATACAACAATGATAAATCTATTCCGAGATTTACTTCTAGGGACAGAACCTGCTCCCTTGAGATATTTTTATACATTAAAAAAAGAATCTCAGATCCAAGAAATTTGATCACGATTTTTGTTGAGGTAATAAACTGGTGGTGAGAAGAGAGGGGAAAAACAGACTTTCATCTTGAGTCATTTAATTTTTGCCTGCTGTCTTAAAAGCAGGCAATTGATAAAGTTTTAATCGGTCATAATTCATTAAGAGTAAAAATATCTTATTTAAAACATGTAATGTGTAGGTGAGCCTGTTGCATGTTTATGGGTGCATTTATTTTTAATTTTATTTGAAAGGCAACTCAGAAAAACTGAGACCTAGTCACTTCTAGCTCCAAGAAAAGGTTTAATTATTTCAAATGAGTAATCACCTACTGGTGTAATGAAAAGGACCAAGAAAACAGATAGTATATTTCCTATTCTTTACCCTCATTTTAAAAAGTGACAGGAGTTGACACTCAGAAATCATCTTGGAGTGCAGAGCCTATAATAGTGGACACAATTTCTTAAAAAAAATTATGACAGTGAATTTTGTGTTTTTATTAAAAATTCAATTTTAGCCTTAATAGTAACCATAGCATTGGTTAAAAGGTATATCCAGTCTTATGGTTTAAAAAAGCAGTATAGGATATAATCTCCACATTTGTATATTCTTTGGGGAGGCAAAATTAATTTACATGACAGAATTAAAGAATATTCTAGTACTGAATTAAAAGGCATGGGATTAATTACAGTGCTTGGGACCATCATATTTAACAAGGGGGTAGCTCCTTAGAGGTTGGGAATGTTCTAGAGGTGAATTATCTATTTATTTGAGAGCCATATCGTGAACTCCTTTGCCCCAGACTTTTAAAAACCTTAAGCTCAGAGAGTTTTATGTTCAAAAGAAGGAAGGAAATCTGAGTGAAAATTTTCCTTCTACTTTGAAACAAGAAGATATCAGAAGTTTAAAAATTGCTTTTTGTTATAAATTGTTTTGCAACCATTTTCCCAACTGAATGTTCTTTTAAAAAGCTTTGTAAATGCTTGATGTACCCGTGAGGAAAGAGAAGAAGGTGAAGAAGCACCACTCATGTTACAGATGCTGCCTGACAACACTGCCATCCTTTCACATGGTTTTATTTAGTTATTACAACTCCCTCTCTGTAAATGACATTTAGGATTATTTAAGATTATGTTGTAATCCTTTTAATCCTCAGTGCTTTAAATTTCAGGCTAAATACCAAAGAGCAAACTAGCACTTAGCAGGAATGTTTAAAACATGTGATTTGAACATAAATCTTTTTATTCATTCTTTCCCTGATGAAGACCTAGTGTTGCTCTTAACTAAGAAAACTTGTACCACAGTTCATTTCAAATCATTCAGTTGGTAAATGCTTTCTCAAGCTATATCAGATTTGCGACGGTCCTTGACGATTATGCTAAACGAAGAATTGAACAAAAGTTAGCAGCAATGAACATTTACTACTTTAGTTTAGAATATGTATGACTTTTTTTTTTAAATAAGTGCAATACGTCTTTCAGTGTTAGTGTGTGGGAAGAACAAGTGTATGGGAAGAATCACTCTATTTCCTAATGTCAAGCTATTAGATGTGGATTTACACATTGACATATACATCATATATGCATATATCTATATATAATTATACTTTTTAAATACATTATTATTTGTCTAGGCATGTTTTATAACAGAAGTTGTTAATAATTAAAAAATATGTTATTTATTATTAAAGTCAATTAGGAAAAACTGTTCTATTATAAAATAGGCAGATGTTCTTGAACTCAGCCAGTGAGCATCATTCTGATTTACTAAGAGTAGCTGAATAAAAAATCTAATTAATTAATGCTGTCACAGTTATGCTATCATGTACCAATCAAATAAGAATGAATCTATATCAAGAGTTTTTAATAAGACTATGAAAAGAATCTGACTTTTAATACAAAGAAGGAAATGAACAACTCAAATGTCCAAATGACATATACGAAGGAAACAGATGAAATCCTTCCATTCTTCGTGTCACAAGTGTTTGCTTTTGAGTCTTTCAAGCATATCTTAGGCATGTGATTTTTTGTTTGCTTTCCTCTTCATTTTAAGTTCATCTTCTCTAGAGACATCGTAATTATGTGGCATATAATTGCTAATCCATCAACTTTTACACGACAGATTTCAAATTTTAAATTATTTCTAATTTTGCTCTTCTTTGATTTTTCTTGAACCAAAAATCTCAATAGTCATTAGATATCTGTAATCTATAATTCATAGACTGAGATTGAACACCATGCCTAATTCAAACTTGGAATTCTAAAGCTATTTCTGATGTAGCACATCAGCTAAAGCTGTGATGGTCTTTTTCAGTCAGGAAGAAATGCTTCATTATTCTGTAGGTAATGAAACCCTTGTACACACACACTCACACACCCAACAATACCTTAGTACCATGTTTTTGAGATATAATCATGTTTATTCTGATCATTTGAGAGTTATACCAGCTAATGTACCTAATCAAATATTGATGCAAGTCATCTAGATTTAGCTCTCTGGCAAATCCTTTCTGATGTTTTTTCATTAACAACTATAAAAGCTATTTATATTGTTCCTCTCAAAAGACTTACTTTCATGGGTTGCCACTATGGATAGGAATTAGTAAATTTTACCTAAGCTTATGTGTTTAGGTGATGAAAAGATTTCAGCATGACAGCAAAACCACATGACTCACCCTAAAAAGAATGAAGCAGGAAATGAAATCTTAATCTTTCTTTAGTTTTATTATTCACAACATCCTTATCATTACTTCTTGTTTTTCTAAACTAAGGGGTACAAGACAAAAACTGGTAACCTAGATGTAAGAAAACTGTAGTCCCCTGAGATACTCAGGTTCCTTACAAACAGAACTAGCTGGTAAGATTTTCACCTCTGGAAAACTAATAAAATGAGAATAGTTTTAATATTTTTGGAAGTATCTACATTCAGAAATATGAAAAATGAGTAAAATATTATAACAGAGGTAGTTAGTCACACTCAGAAAATGTTAAGATGATGCATATTATCTATATAGGTGGTTTAAATATATATCTATACATATTACATTCATAGCTATGTAAAATTATACTTGAATATTTTTCTTCTATATTCACAGCCTGTATACATCATTCATATTTGAGTATCATCCTCATTTGTGATCTAATGTAGCTATAAGGTTAACAGAAGAAACTGAAAAAGTCGTCCTTAATTCAACTCTGAGGGTTTGTTTCTATTATCCAGGAAATATGTCAACATCAAATTTTAACATCTTTATTTTACAACATTGGTAATTAGGATGCTAAACTAACAACACAAAATAAAACTAAACCCCTTAATTCACCTTATCCAGTTCAGAACTAGCCATACTAATTATTTATATTGTCATAGAGGCTAGGATTATAACACCAAATTTTCTTACTTATAGCAGAATTAAAAAAGCAAGAAATTGGGAGACAGAATATACCACTGATCTACAATTCCTCACTTCAAAGCACAATTTAATTTAAATTCTTGATTCTGTACATTCACCTTCTAATCACTTTTGGTTTTAGACCTTTGATTTCTTGGCAAACATATTTAGTTTTATATACTTTATTCCTTTTTTTTTTTCTTCTTTCCTCCTTTTTTCCCTTCTTTCTCTTCTTTTGGTTAAAACAAAAACAAAAGCAAAAACTCTACCCTATAAAAATGAACGCCTAAACAGAATTCAACTATAATCAGAAAAAATAAGTTATTCCATAATATGTTGAAAGTGCTTTTTTGCTTTTTTAATTACTATGAGTCCAAATTATTTGGCTAGACCTGGTTAAGCATCTGAAAAATGCAAAAACAAACTGGAAATCAGGTTCTTCTTCCCAATGAGAGATCAGATAAGAAATATCACCTACCTATTCTTCTATAATACCCTATACATTAATTTTAGTGATGCATTTAAGAATAGAGTTGATTTTTCTTTAAGGGCTAAAATGGTTTCAGAATACATTTAATACAATAATTATAATGATCTAGTTCCTCCTAAATGATACAAATTCTAAAACAAACCTATAAAGTTCTGGGTTACTTTGGATATCTAAAAATAAATTAAACGCCATATAAATACAGAAAAAAGATCAACTTCTGTTACTAATTGCCAAAGGGATTTTAGTAAAATCATACATGCAATATTGTTTTCCCATTTCCTTTCTTTGAAGGATTTCATCTGGTTCTTTCCATTCAAAGCAGCATGATTGAAATTATCAATCAGTTATTTTTTTCAAAAAATTAATTATATAATATGAAAACACTGATTTCTATAACTGTTCAGCTCTCTCCATCCCCCAAGTTGCACTGGGGTAAATATAATTTATGATTGGAAGGCAGGAATGGCAGTAAATACAAATAGTTTATCATAATTAGTGAATCTTTTTGTTTATTTCTTAAAATCCTATACTAAATCTATGTAAGGCAAGCATTCTAGGTTTGAATCCCAAGCAGCTAACAAATACACTGTATAAGTCAATGACTTTTGGGTATATAATTAATCACCACACAATAAACATTTTGTGTTTAGATAGCAACCAGTCACCAAGGAAAAACAACAACCAACCAAAATTTGACAGGAAGAGAAGCCAGTTTTTCACAATGACCTCCGCACAACTAGTTCAAGCTATGAAAACATCGAAACAAGGTAGTCTTGTTTTGATTACCCAAGAGAGCTAAGATTTAGAAAGAATAGGAACACTTTGAATCTACGTAACATTCTTACCTGAAAGACATTCTTTCTGCTTGATTTTTCCTTGGCCCACTCAATATGTGCCCCACACAAATCCACACTTTCTGGTTTGTTCCCAGTCTTCTGTAAACAAAAATGCAATAAGAAGAAAAAGCACACAACACTGGTGATGCATGTCAGAAAAAATAAGTTATTGATTTAATAGCTATATATTAATGGCATAAAGGCTTTCTTCTTTCTCTTTTCCAGTTTCAAATAGATATTCTCACACTCACGTTCACTGCAGCATTATTTACAATAGCCAAGACATGGAAATGACGTGTCTGTCAACCTATCAATGGATAAATGTATAAAGAAAATGTTTATATATACATATATATACACATATAAAATATTGTTGCTTTGTTGTTTAGTGGCTAAGTCATATCTGACTCTTTTGTGATCCTGTGGACTGTAGCCTACCAGGCTCCTCTGTCCATGTGATTTCCCAGGCAAGAATACTGGAGTGGGTTGCCATTTCCTTCTCCAGGGGACCTTCCCCACCCAGAGATCAAACTCATGTTTGGCAGGCGGATTCATTACCACTGAGCCACGAGGGGAGTCCATATATAATATATAAATACATGCATATATATATATATGTAAGTCAGGTAGGATAAGACAAATTCTTCTTGATCTCAGATATATGCAGAGTCTGAAAGTTTAACTCGTAGAAACAGGGTGGTTATCATGCACTGGGGTGATGGGAATAGATTTGCTGAAGGGTACAAATTTTCAGTTATAAGATGAATAAGTTCTGGGGATCGAATACACAGCATGGTGACTATAAATTACTAAGAGAGTAGATCTTAAAATTTATAACCACACATACACACACAGAAAGTTAGCTATGTGAGGTGATGAGTATTTTTAGCAGCTAATCTTAGTGTGGCAATAATTTCACAATGTACATGTATATCAAATCACCACACAATACACCTTAAATTTACACAATATTGTCAATTATATCTCAAGAAAGCTGAAAAAAAAGGAAAAAATAATAAATTTAAAAGATCAATTGTATAGCTTATAATAATTCACTTTTCTGGCTTTTAAGACTATATACATAAGAGTCGGACATGACTGAGCGACTTCACTTTCATTTTTCGCTTTCAGGCATTGGAGAAGGAAATGGCAACCCACTCCAGTATTCTTGCCTGGAGAATCCCAGGGACGGGGGAGCCTGGTGAGCTTCCGTCTATGGGGTCGCACGGAGTCGGACACGACTGAAGCGACTTAGCAGCAGCAGCAGCAACATAAGTATAATATATATTTATATATTTGTATTTGGTCAATTTAATTTAGATCAAATAGATTATGGCATGTGCTTCCTTTTATACAGTACAATGTGGGTGTTACTTAAATGCTGTTTTTACTTCAGTAATTCATATTCAATTAATGGGAATGTCCTCTATATTTGTCTCTTCATATATTCATTTAGTTCAAGTGCATCATATGTACATAACTTTAAATCTGCATAACTCTGAACATTAAAATAAAAACTTACCTGTTTGGAAATTTTCTTTATTGTTTTTAAAGAAAGTTATTTAAAGCCACATTTCAAAAATTCCAACTATTTTTTATATGTTCTGAGCTGGAACTCCAGGTTTTACTAGAGATTAAGTTCCATTTTCTCAAGCCATTTTCAATAGAATACCTTAAGCTTTTAGTATACAAAGCTTGTAATATTTTTATATAATTTTTAATAGTATGAACTTAAGGTTAAAGCATAAAATTATGGAAAAATAATTAAAAAATGTTATAAGAAATCTATCCATAATTTTTGCCTCTTACCCACTATATTCTATCAGTTTACAGTAAATAAATTATTTTTCAGAAGAAGCCAGAAATAAGTAGTTTTTAATAGTAAATTTTGAGATTTTCTTGATTTTTGGCAACTCAATAAAAATTTTTGGAAACATTGTACAGGCCAAGCACAACTTTCCTTCAGGATAAATTCAGTTGGCAAAGCATCAGTTGACAGCATATCTTTCTTTTGTTATTTGGAGGTAATTCCATGGGAAACTAATCAAGATGAGCATGGCTCTTATGAATGCTTCAGACAGTGAAATACTTTTAATATTTTCCCATACTCCACAACCCAGGTGATCACTGCTGTGGAAAATCTTAAAGCATGATAATGATGTTTATTGTCAAGTGATTTATGACATAGAGAAATTAAGAGCAACCTGTTTCTACAGTTACTTGAATTATGGGACACTCAGAACCAATAGAAATAATCATCAATAAGCATATGTAAGAAAAAAGACTCTCTTTCCCACATAATGCAATCAGGAAAAAAAAAAAAAATGAAAAGAAAAGATTTTACATAAGAGCACTTTTTATGGGCCAAACATTTCTCTATGTGTTTTATGGCTATTCTTATTGCACCTGTATGAAGTAAGTACTATTATCATATTACAGGTAAGAAAATGTGTCAAAATGGTTTGGTAAGCTTTCCCAAAGGTAACACACATAGGAAAGGAGGAGCCTGTATTTGAATGTTAGCAGTGCCCCTTCAGAGTCCGTTTTTAACTACCGTGTTGTCCTTGAAAATTGAATATACAGTGTGATCATATTCATGTTAAAACATGAAACATTTAGGGAAAAGAGAGGCTTTTCTCACTAGACTAGTACAGACATATTGATCTTGTTTCTGTCTTTCTCTGTTAAACTTGATCTTCCCACTGGGCTTTTACACCACCTGTTTACCTGGAATACCTCCCAATCTTCACATGGCCGACTCCTTCTCCATCAGATCCTAGCTAAATGTCACCTTGTCAGAAGTCTTTTCTCTGACTGTCTTATACAAAATAGTGGCATTCCAGTATTACTGATTACCCACTTATTTTAATTTCACCCTAGATCTCTTCCTAGTTGAATTAATATACATAGTTTTATGCTGTCTTCTTTTTTCCCACTAGAATTTAATTCCCTGAGCTGGGAACTTGCTTGCCTTTTCTTCCACTATTTTTCCAATGTATGGAACCATGTCTGGTAACTAAGTGTTGTTCAATGAATATTTACTAAATTCATAAATGAAAATACCAAAGTGCAATTAGGGTTTGTGCTTTAGAAGGAAGGTTTGGGCATTTTAAAATTTCCAATTTTATACCAGTTAGGGCTTATATTTGGTTTACTGGTTAAGCAGTCTTTGTTTTGTGAGTTTTTGCTTAGCTTGCTCTGTCCATTACTCTTAGTCACCTCCTAGTGCTCTCTCCCTTGACTTTGACCCATATCTTATGTTCTTCATGAGCTCACTGCTTCACCTTTTCTCCATCGTTAATAATCTTCATTCTGCCTCTTGTTTAACAAATTCCGCTTTCTGAGTCATTCTTACTCCCACCCTGTCATGCTTGCTTTAGAGGTTACTGAAATCTGCAGACCTTTGGGTGTTCTCCCCGTGTCAAGCCCTGGATTTCACTTCCTTTCATGTCCATACCTGTGTCCTGATTTAGCAGGCAATTCAACCTGCCCCTCTCTCTCCATCATTTGATGATTCACTCCACTCTCTCATCCATGTTTTCTTCTTCTACAATCCCCTTCATATTCCTCAAATTTATAGAAATGACTACTCAATATAGTAACATTGCAAATAATGGCCATCTACTTAAGCTGGGCTTTTGACTCTATGCAGAAACACTTTCATCACTACCATTGTGATAAGGACATTTAACATATCCCTGAAATCATTGCCAAGACTAATGTTATGAATGCTTTCAGAATTTTTATGTGTTCCTAGTCAGTTTCTATTTTTGAGTGGCACCTCTCTCCCAAAGCTTTACCTTTTTCAAGTTATCCCACCAAATGGCTTACTCATAATTCACAGAGGTCATAAAGCCCTTGTGCTAGAACATTCACCATTCTCCCCACTTTCATAGTTAGTCTGTGTAATCAAAATGAACAAACAGAATATATTCTATATGCCTTCCCTCTGAAAGTTCTATATCAACTTCTTTATTTCCTTACAATAATCTTATGAAGTTAACACCATGGCCTTTAATTGACATGTGAAGAAGCTCAGGCAGAGAATGGTTAAGTTTATTGCATTAGCTCATACACTTAATAAGGGCCTCGGCTGAGATACGGATTCATTTTTATCTGACTCCAAATCCCAAGTCCTTGAACACTGCCTCCCCTCCATACCTTTCCTTTTCTCCTACTAGGCCACCTAACATCCTTTTTAGGTCCAAAAATAAGAATTAGCACATTTTATTTCTTGTTTCCTCATTTCCCATTTTCATTTCTGGATTCAAGACTTCTCGACCTGGGTCTATGACTTTTGTCCCCATGTCTAATGAACTCCCACGTCTGAGCATGACGGTGACATCTATGAGCATCAAAAGCCCCTGGTCCGTCAGCGCCATATAGTGCACGGACAACCCATAAGGCACGTCCTGCTTTTCCTCAGGGGAACAGATGCTCTTTCTTCATCCCAAGGGTTTTCCTCTGCAGTTTTTATTTCCATCCAATCACATCCCTTATTTTCTCTCAAGTAGGTTATATCCTTTAGCCTATAATCACACTGAGGTCACTTTTGCTTAAAAACAAAACAAACAAAAAAAAACAGAAGAAAGCAAGCACTGAGCCACAACTTCACAGTTTCTCAATCTCACCCATTTCCTTCTGTGATGACCAGGATTCTTCAGAGTTTCCTGTAGTTATGTTCTCTGTTCTTGTTCCATTGTCTTCACAATGTCTTAACCATTAAGGTCAGCAGAAACAGTCTGATGCTTTCTCACCTATAAACATTCCAGCTGAACTCTGTAATATGAAATGCTGCTGGCCCTTCTCCTTAAAACTCTTTGTCTCTCAAGCTAAGACGTTTTCTCTCCAAATTCTTCACTTTTTATAGGTTGCCTTCTCTGGTTTTTTTGTTTGTTTTTTTTTTCACTGACTTCACTTCCTCATCCCATTTCTTGGTGGTGGTGGTGGTGGTTTAGTTTTTAAGTCATGTCGGACTCTTGTGACCCCATTGAATGTAACCTACCAGGCTCCTCTGTCCATATGATTTCCCAGGCAAGAATACTGGAGTGGGCTGCCATTTCCTTCTCCAGGAGATCTTCCCAACCCAAGGACTGAACTTGGGTCTTCAGCATTGCAGTTGGTTTCCTGTATTGCAGGTGGATTCTTTACCAGCTGAGCCACTGGGGAAACCCTTTTCTCAAATGTCAGTAATCCTTGGTTTATGGTTCTAGACCTTTATTATTTCTCATAGCTTACAAGCATCCTTTGGGTTTTGCTCTTGCCTATGATCTGATCCATTACTTATAAATATGCTAACTTCCCAGGGGTTTCTTGTCCCAAGAACTCTATTTTGTATCATTAGGATGTAGCACAGACAACTCTGTGAAATCACTGTCTTCTCAGAATCGCCTCCCTTTCTCTATTGCTCATCTTGGCTAATCATTTCTTTACCTTCTTTACTCTCCTATTTTCTTAATTCCCCACTTTCCATCAACAGCCACAAATTCCAGAACCAGACCACAGTCTTATTCGAGTTCTTATTTTCTCTCATCTGAATTCCTCTCCATGCTGTTTCTTCTGATCGCAGGAAAAACTACTTCAATTCATTCTCTGTGTTTTCAATTTTTTCTAAGATATATATCTCAAAAATATTTCTTCTAGAAAATTTATTATCTACAGAATAATGTACAAATACCTTAGCAGAGTATACAGGCTTCTTTTCATTATCCTCCAACCACCTTCTCAGTTCCTCCATCCCTCTTTCTTCTATATGCCAGCAATGCTGAAGTCTAGGCAGTTTCCAAAATGCAACATCCTTTCACAACTCTCTATGTGGGGATCTGAGTACACATGCACCCCTTTTCATCGGGGACACATTTATTTCTCTCTTCAGCCACTTTCCATGCCTGCCATCTGCCATAATCTTGCTCCATTTCATGATGTAACTCCAAAATAACCTCCATGAGGCTCTCCTTCACCTCTGTAGGCACAGTCACTCACTCCTTCTCACCATTTTCCCTACTCTGAAACATACTTTTTTGGATAATTTGTTTTGTTATCCACACATTACAACTACTTTCTGACGTATCTCTTTCCTCCAGTTATACAATCGAAACAAGTTGGCTTTGTCTTATAAATCTTTATTTTCCTAAAATCTAGCAAAGTGGCCCCACATAAGCCCTAAATAGAAACCCGTTAACTGCTCAATCAGTTTATGAACTAGAAGCCTGCAACAAAAAATTTCCAGATTCATTCCAATATACTAATAAATAAAATTAAAAATACACCTCAGAATTATAGTATATAAAATGAGAAATAGTTGACATAAAAATCACAATAGTCTCATTTATACTGACCTTTAATAGGAACTAATATTATAACAAAATTGAAGCGAATGATAGACATTTGGGCTAAATTTTAAAGTATGCCAGAAAAAGCTAAAGAGATTTTGGTAAAAGTATAGCAAATAAAAATATCCACCTCAGGAAAAGAAATATAAGTAAATGAAGGGCTATATAAAAATGACCCTAATCAATCATTCATTTTTACAAATTTAAAGCAAAAAGACCTAGACTTGGAGAACAACTTTAGGGACTAGGGTTTATTAGAGAGGGAAATTATCAGCCTTGTTAAATATTGGAATAAGTTGTTCAGAAAAGTTACAGAATTTATTTGGAAGACAATCAAGATTTTATTCAAGAAGTCTGAAATTAAAGAATCCTTTAATAGAAAACATTTCTGATTCTACAGCTATAAAACACATGAAAAAGTCTGCTAAACTACATGATGCCAATGTATCACACTGTACGTCATTATAAAAACGCACTTTTAAAAATTGACTAAATATAAATTTAAGTCTAAAAGTGTACATAGATGTATTCTGGGTAGACTTAAAATATAAATGACTGATTTTTAAAATATTTAAATAGAAGTATTTAAAAGTTACTTCTTCTAGACAATAAAACATATAAAAGCTCTTTGCTGAAAAAGGCAAAATTATTAAAAATTGACCTTAGGTCTTGTCCACTTCTGATTTTTATTATTTCTCAGTCCATCTTTACCATTTCCCAATAATAGTGGACAGCATATTCTCTCATATTTTCCCCTGACTTAGATTGAACACTTGGGATTAAGTTCCCATTTTTCTTTATGGGATATTTGAGGGCTTTTAATGTATATTAAAGAAATATCAAAGGCCAGATGCTCTTTTGCTTGATGGCATTTTCCATGATGAAGACTGGGCATGTGTGTGGGCAACAAATCATTGGGCCACTCATTCTCAAACCCTTATTACTCGACGTGGTTGAAAAAAAGACAAGGCTCAGATTTTATGAAACAGGTTATTAGCTACCATTTTTTATTTTGGATTAATTGCTGTTCCAGAATATAGACTCAGATTGTCCTTATCAGTTTGAAACATGAAACACCAAATCTGTTTAGAGGAATTAAGTCCTATCACATAACTGGTTTTGTTTCTGGAAAATCAATCATGCAGGAGGATAAAACTCACTTATAAATTCTCATTTTGGCAAAATGATTTAGGAAAGAGTGCTGAATGGATACCTGATCTTATTAATGTCTAAAGTATGGCTGCTGTCAACATAGAAGTGGATACTTTGATTGTAAGATGTGAGTTTTATGTATATGAATATAAATGGTGTTAATAATAGCTGAAATTGTTTCTCCAGTGAAATTTCTCAGTACAAGACCAAATCAAACCAGATTTTCAGAAAAGCAAAGCCTCGTTAGTGATCTGGAGCACTAGAATGTTATAGGTTTGTTTACTTTGTTTGTTGAGGAGAAAGTATTCTCTCTTGAATCAAAATCTTGCAAGAATAAATATAAAAGCTTCCATGTTTGATGCATGCTTATATTGCCTTACATTTATATTACATAAAAACTATTTAATGCTACAATGTGAGTAGTTTGGGCATATTTTTGATACCTTCAGTAGCCCCTTAGATTCCCTCCTTAGACTCTCATTCACTCAGTTGGCCTCAGCTGTCCCTGTAGATGGCCAGTCCTGCTTGGGCCCATACGGTCCTACTTCCTGTGGAAGTCTAGGCACCTACTTGGAATGCAAGGCCCTCTCAGTTGTCAAGGTGCAGATAGACGTTTAGCTCCCTACCACCTCTAGATTTGGATGAATTGCTGCTTTACAGGGGATAGGATCTGACTTTCTGAGTAGTCATAAGGGTGTGTTCAGGATATATACAATACAGGAAGTGGAGACTGGGTGATACTCCAGTACTTTGGCCACCTCATGCGAAGAGTTGACTCATTGGAAAAGACTCTGATGCTGGGAGGGATTGGGGGCAGGAGGAGAAGGGGACAACAGAGAATGAGATGGTTGGATGGCATCACTGACTCGATGGACGTGAGTCTGAGTGAACTCCGGGAGTTGGTGATGGACAGGGAGGCTTGGCGTGCTGCAATTCATGGGGTCGCAAAGAGTCGGACACAACCGAGCAACTGAACTGAATTGAACTGAAGCAAGAAATGGGAGGAAACCTGGCTGATAATTCCTTCTCCTACAGACTGCTTCATGCTCTCTCCAGTTTATTTGCAGCTTCTCTGAAAATCGTGGTGCACCTGCCCAGAAGCCCTCTCCAGTGTCTCTTTGAGGCTCTGTGTAGAGCGGTAGCCAGAATGATAACACATCCTCTTTACCCTTTCCCATCATCTCCTGCCTCACTTCCTTTTTACTTTCTCTCTGTGTCCTGGGCTCATGCCTCCCAAATAGAAGCATGGGTACTTATTTTGGCTTTGTTTTCTAGAGAATCAGGACTGAGACAATCGGTATTTCTTTCCTATGACAGGGAAAGGTAGCTCTCCACTAAAATGTGTGCAGTCATCCCTCTTAAGCAGTCTAGAATTTCCTCTGGGAAGTAGCTCAAACAGCCAGAGGCTGCATTTTACCTATCCCCTTTACACCAACCTGTGGCCATATTACTCATTCTCATCATTGGAATGCAAGTGAGAACAATGTGAGAGGCTTCTGAGCTCACAGCTTTAACACAGCTTGCAGACTTGCCTATGCTGTCTTAACCTTCCTTCAACCGCCACTAGGGGATGACAGAACTGAGAGATGGCACACCCTGCAGCAGAAAACTGACCAGGAATATTTGTTTTGGCCTATGGTATGAATAAGAATCACTCATACCAAAATCACTGCAGATGGTGACTGTAGCAATGAAATTAAAAGACGCTTGCTCCTTGGAAGAAAAGTTATGCGAGCATATTAAAAAGCAGAGACATTACTTTGCCAACAAAGGTCTGTCTGGTCAAAGCTATGGTTTTTGCAGTAGTCATATATGCAGGTGAGAGTTGGACTATAAAGAAAGCTGAGTGCTGAAGAATTGATGCTTTTGAACTGTGGTGTTGGAGAAGGCGCTTGATAGTCCCTTGGACTGCAAGGAGATCTAACCAGTCCATCCTAAAGGAAACCAGTCCTGAATATTCACTGGGGAGGACTGATGCTGAAGCTGAAACTCCAGTACTTTGGCCACTTGATGTGAAGAACTGACTCATTGGAAAAGACCCTGATGCTGGGAAAGATTGAAGGCAGGAGGAGAAGGGGACAACAGAAGATGAGATGGCTGGATGGCATCACCGACTCAATGGACATGAGTTTGAGTAAACTCTGGGAGTTGGTGATGGGCAAGGAGGCCTGGAGTGCTGCAGTAAATGGGGTCACAAAGAGTAGGACACGACTGTGTGACTGAACTGACTGACTGATGAGTAAGAAATGAAGTTCTGAAGAAATTCGGAATTGTATTTGGACAGTGAGTAGTGTTTTTTATTTTTATTTTTTACCTGAAATATCTTTACGTTATTGTTAAAAAGATTAAGACAAGAATTTTAATGTATAGTCATTAAGTGGCAGTTTTTGTGTTTGAATCTAGTTCTGGTTCCAAAGTCTGTTCTCTTAACCACAATGCTCTATTGCTATATGTAATAATAATAATGACAATAATAATAAATATATGTATTATCTTTGCTTTGTGCTAGGCATGCTACATTGATTTTCTCACACAATCTCACAATAGCTCTAGGAAGTAGGTACTCTTATTAACCCTGAACTGCAGTCGAAACATCAAAGATTGTAGTAACAAATAAAATGTGAATCTGGGATTCCTAACCCAGGTGGTCTGACTTACAGGCTCCTATTTCTACCTAATATGGTATACAGCTTCCCAGAGCATTTCAATTTAGGAGTGAATTTTAAAGGAAGAATAAATACATACTTAAATTTTAAAATGCACCGTAGAGTAAGTCCACTTCATCTTAGAGAAATGTAAGCTCTAAATCACATGTATTACATTGACCAAAATGATAAACCACAGAGAGTCAAGCTTCATAATTAAAATAGTTTTCTGGAAGAGCCTAAGGTGAGGTTTATTGGACAGTAAGCTATTATCCATTTATAAAGCATCCTATCAATTTCATAGATTTTTGTGGTTATTAAAAATTATGTAAGATACAGAATTTATTGTGGTTAATGGCCAAATCTTGAGAAAATTATAACCAGAGAACATAGCCTCATTTATAGTAATATCGATCACTTGATTTCATTTTTTCCTTACAGAGTTTGTGTTAATCAAATATTAGAATTCATTTTTCCTTTTCTTTTCTTTCTTTGAGACCCACCTGTCATCCTCCAGATTTTGGACTGTTTTTTTCTTTTTTATTTTTTAAATGTATGATGAGACTATATGATAATGCAATCAATGGCTGTACTAATCTGCCCCCAATATGAACCATGCTGACTTTGCCAGAGCACTATTATTACAAGAATTAAGACATTAATCACAGACTTTAAATGGCTTTGTGATGCTAAGGTTGGTAGATCTATTGTACACACCTCTGTTTTTATGATTTTTTTGAGCAGGGATCCGAATAAGGGCTTAACACTCACTTTACAAAGATAAAATAATTCCATATTCATTTTGTACAGAATACTCAATAATTCATGAATAGCTTTCTGATTAAAACTGTTTTCATGTTTTTGCTAAATCACATCATTTTACTCCCATAAATAAGTCCACTTTGTTATTAAAGTCATGCTACAGTGAATGAACATTAAATATATTGCATTATTTAATTAATGCTTATGCTCATTATCTGCATTGGAAGTAAACAATATTAAGAAAAAGTAAACAAATTATTTTAATGAAGCCTTTCATATTACTCTTTTTTTGCTTTCAAGGTTATGGCTGAATGACTGGTCTAAAAACGTTAATAGTTTATTAAATGCCTTGGAAAAGTTTTCTGTCATTAGAAGTAAAATTTGCCAGTGTTTGCCTCTGATTAGAAATATTAGTGCAATGTAAAGTGAAAAACAAAAGTAGCCAAAAAATCCAAGTTACATACACGGTCAACATGTAGTTTCCATATTGAACAACTGGCTTTATAACTGTATGGTTTGAGGGGAGAAATGATCCCTAAAATGCTTATAATACTTCAGAATTTATGTCAAAATTGATACTAAGTTTTCTGAATATCATGTGGTAAATATAAAAGGAAGTAAGGTTCACGTGGGCTGATTTTGGGTGGATGTGGAAATGAGAAACTTCCTAATCAGAAATAAAATTTGCACAATGCATTTGTTTTAGTAAGGTGCCACACTGAACACACATTCTGGCATCACAGGAAAATACCTCCCTGTTTGAACTGGTGCTCACTGATGTGCTGATTTACCCATGTTTGGGCCACATGGTATTTTTCAGCTCTCCTTAGATGAATCACCCTATTTGCTTCCTTTGTATGAGGACTTCTTTACAAATGAACAGACTGCTAAAAGATCAGGTGATGGGAGAATATTAGTGTACATTTTAAGTGAGAAGATGTCCTGTGATCTTCTAAATGCATTGGGCCATAATGATGACAGATTTAGCTGTTTTGCTATAATCTTTATCAATACTGGCATAGGCCTTATTGCTCTCATCCATTTCATAGATTTTTAGAATAGATTTTTCAGATAGTTTAACAAGTCTTATCTTCATTTTTTAACTGTAGGGAAAAAAAAAAAAAACTTAATTCCCCCAAACTGTTGCTGAAAACTCTTAACTCTCTTAATTTGAGGATATGCAGTAGTTGGGGCTTCCTAGATGGCACTTGTGGTAAGGAACGCACATGCCAATGTAGGAGATATAAGAGATGTGGGTTCAATCCCTGAGTTGGGAAGATCCTCTGGAGGAGGGCACAGCAACCCACTCCAGTATTCTTGCCTGGAGAATCCCCATAAACAGCAGAGCCTGGAGGGCTACAGTCCATAGGGTCACAAAGAGCCAGACGCGACTGAAGCAATTTAGCACATATACACACACCGTATTGAGTCAGACAAAAGGTTTGTTGAGGTTTTTCAGTAACATCTTTTTTTGGCCAACATGATATTAATGTATAGTGCTCTACAGTGCCTATAGAAAGAAATCACCTCTTCTCACAATCCAGTTCAAGGTTTAATAGTCTGTACAAAACAGTCTGGACTGGTGCATATAGACCCTTGACCTTAAAACCACCAAGAAATATTTTTAAGATCAATGACTAGCATAGTGTGTGGAGCAATACAAGAAATCGAT
This sequence comes from Tragelaphus eurycerus, assembly GCA_935064755.1. NCBI lineage: Eukaryota > Metazoa > Chordata > Mammalia > Artiodactyla > Bovidae > Tragelaphus > Tragelaphus eurycerus. The sequence continues at coordinate 2,138,763 of CAKXYN010000132.1, read as the reverse complement.
AATATTTGGAAAATAAATAAATTAAGGAATTGATTTCCCATATTTTATCATTGCTCACTCCCTTCTTTCCAGGTAAAGTGTCTTTCTCCCCCCTTTTTTTCTGCATTGAAATCCTCTTCAGCCTTCAGAAACATCCTCAAATTTCACTTCCCATGTGGACATATTTAGAACCCTTTTCAGCTGGAGGCAATCTCTCTCTCCACTTGGTTACCATAAAACTAACTCATGCCCATGTCCACGCCATTCTGGAGTAATTATCAAAGTCCACTTTTCCACTACAATTACTTGATTTATGGGTGTCCTTTCTATTTCTTTCCAGGCCCTCAATTGAGAGATCTGAGTTTGTTTCATTTTTGTATCTTTCATAATACCTAGAATAGTGGCTTAACATCAAGCATCCTTAGTGATATTTGCAGAATTAATACATGAAGAGATACATAAGCTGAGCATTACTTGGCACCACAGTTTCCTTGGGAAAGGACTACCTATAGCTAGACCTATGGTTCTCCAGCATGTTTTCTTCTATTTCTTTATCATGTTAGTAATAGTCTATTATAATAAACCTAAATATGATTCTGTTTCCCCTACTGAAACATAAGCACTTGGAGAGTAGGGATCATATATTATTAATCTGGATAATCTCTAGGGTTTAATAACACATAGTGTGACACCTGTTAGGAGCTGTTAACAGTTCATAAAATAAAGAAATAAATGAGTTATCTAAATTACACAGCTTCTTCCTCATGAGGCAATCCATATATATATATATATATTTTAACCAGCAGTGCATATTTGCCAGATTCCATAGCTATAGTCCAAGGTCTACCCCATATCAGGCAGATGCTCTAAAATCACAAAGTATGGAAGGTACACAGGAGGAAAGTTGCAATTGAATTTCAGGAGCCAACTGAAATACTTTGGTGGTACAAAAATAGATAAGTGTATCTGAAAAATGGAAGGGGATATGATCCAAGGCCTCAAAGGATAAATCAAACTGACAAATTTTGTTTCTTTAGGATGTCTCTGGTACCAGATGAATTAAATAATACTGTAGCTGCTTTTGAAGCAAAAGTTTTTGCTCTTGGACTAAATGAATTGAAGTTAGAAGAATTAATTCTTATCTTGTCTCTTCCTTATTACAGTACTGGTCATTTTAAAACAAATAACACCTGGGTCATATGGCTATTCAGTATATATTTGTTAAAAGAAGAGCTATGAGAGATTATTCTAGGGTGAAAATGTTTGGAGTGTACAGACACACCTTATTAAAGAGCTGCCCCTGGTAGCAAATCTCAATCCATGGCAGTCTTCTCAATCATTTTCTTTTATCCTATCTTCCAACCAAACTAAAAAAACTAATTTCTCTTTTTAGCACACAGACCTTGCCCATTTTCAGTTTCATACCATTGTTCATTTTCATTTCATTTCATTTTTTTACTCCGCTGGAATTTTCCCTGCCCACAAATCTCCTCATACTGAAATTATAACCATCCTTCAAGGCCTAATTCAAATCTTTCACAGATGTGAGCTCTCCTTCCTTTAAATGTTAAAAAAAAAAAAAAAAAAAAAAAAAACCTCTCCTATGTTTCTTGTTTCATCTCATCCTATTTTTTTTGGCAGAGACGCTATAAGGCAAAGACTATCTTGATTATATCTCTATGCCTTATATGTAGCCCTAACGAGCAAGCTGTTCATTGTAGGATTTCAATACATATTCTTATGAAGTCTTTTCCCACCAAGGCTTATATAAATAGCACAAACTTGATTAACCAAATGCATATTTAAATGAAAGTGAGGTAGATTGTAATGAGAAACTATGCTATTTGGATCAACTCTCCTACTGAAAACAATGAAAAGTGCTGGATAAAATACTTCTTTTTAAACTTACCTTTAAAATTGAAAAGCTGAAAAGATAGTGGGAACTTCCAAGGAAAGTATTTTTTAGAGGTGAGAAGAGAAAAGCATAATATCGAATCAACACAACTGCACCTTGTCTGAGGGCATTATAAAAAGATAAAGGCAAACTAATATTAAACTTGTACCTTTTCTCCAATCCCAAGGGATTTTAAAGAAGACTGCCTTTGTAGAAGAGCAATGTAAGAGAAGAAGGAGTGAATACTTCTGTCCCTGAGAAGATATAGCACAACTATAGCCCTCCTTTTATATACACATAACTTGAAAATTTTAAAGTGTTAGATTGATCTAATCAATCACTGGACATGCCCACAGATAATCTGAGGAAAATGTAAAACACTCTGGAGTAGGACACATTTATTCCAGACCTCGGAGAACTTCTCATGTTATTTTAATAGCAATGATTAGCACAAAGTCAAAGGTAAGCAGACACACAGGGAACAAAGCGACATGAGTGAGAACCAGCAGAAATTGACATAGACTTCAGATGTTAGAATCACAAGACACAGAATATTGAAAAAAAAAAGCCTTCTAATTTTCACAAAATAAAAGTGAGTTTTTAAAATGCGTGTGGGTGAATAACTGTAACAAATGACATAGTAAATTAAAAATGTAAACTTCTAGAAATTAAAATTGTAATAATTAAAAAAACAATGATTATCACAAAGGGAGATTGAATTAAGGAATGAGAAAATAAATCAAGAGAAGTTATTTGGAATGCAGTTCAGAGAGACAGACAGAAAGAAGAATATAAAGCATGTGGAGGCTAGAGTGAGAAAACATAGGTTTAACTACGGGCTTAGAAGAAAACAAGAGAGAATGTAAAAGAAGTTTCATTTGAAAAGATAATAAGCTTGGGATTTTCTATTGATAAACTACATTAATGAGAGCTATAATCAATTTCAGGGGACCTAACAATGCGGTCAGGGAAATAAAAAGAAATTGACATTTGAATGTATCATTGTGAAACTGTGGAAATATTATGAACAACCAAAGGTAGTTAGATTAACAGGTAATTTCTTGATCACAGTAATGGATGACAGAAGACAGTGGAAAGCTATTTTAGATGTATTGAAAGAAAATTACTGCCAACTCAAAATTCTATATCCAGAGAGAATATATATTTCCAAAATGAGGGGGAAATAGAGAGATTTGCAACAAGCAGACGCTCAGACAGATTGTTGCCACAAGACCCTTACTACAGGAATTTCTCAGAATATACTTCAACCAGAAGGAAAAGTAATCCTAGAAGGAAGATCTAAGATACAGGAAAAAACAGATAACATGGGATGTGGCAAATATTGGGCAAATATAAATCAGTATTGATTCTATAAAACAGGATAAATAATGTCTAGTGGTGTTAACATAGAAAAGAAAGAATTAAAATACAGACAGAAATAGCATATATATTGGGAAGGAGATTAGTGAATTTAAAAAATATTCTAAAATAATATTTGAATAGCTTTAGTCTTTAATAAGTTATAATTAGAAGCAAGTCATTAATAGAACACAAAATGTATCACTCCCAAATCAAGAGAGAAAAATATGAAATGATTAAAACAAAAAGAAAGAAAAAATAAAACAAGACATATTTAAAGAAAGAAGCAAGAAACAAAATAAAGGCATGCAGTGATTCCATTTTACAAATTCAAAAACAGATGAAATAAACTATATTTTTAAGAGCTGTAGGTATAGGTGGGAAAATAATAAAAGGTGAAGAAATAATGACTAAGATGCCGTTTAAGTCTGTGACAAGGGAATAAACTATGATGACATACAGACAATTGGCAGGGCTTGTAGGGTCTATATCTTGACCTGGGTGGTGATTATGCAGAATTTTGATTAATAACTGTTAAAATATACAAATTTGTTTAATATGTTTTACTAAAAATAGATTCTGCATTATTTTCCAATGACAATATTTAAAAATTTTAAAGTGAGTTACAAATCAGAATATAGAATATGACCGGTGTCCTTTCCTTTATAAATCCAGAAAACCCAGATCTAGGGACACCACTGGTTTTCCAATGCTCCTTTTCATAAGAGGGTCAACCAGTCTGGACCAAACAAGTAAACAAAACAAAACAAACAAAACAAAACAAATGTATATAGACATTAAGAAGGAGACAGTGTCCTCTCTTGGTGAAGACTTTCTTTCTGAGGTTTTATCTGACCTAGATTTGGAATTAGGGTATTATATGATGTCCTTCATGTTAGAAAGTGAGAGCAGTAGTAGGTGGTAAGGTACCCATTTCTTTTTTTTTTTTCTCTCAATGAAATTGCAGTTTTATTAAAGGTTCAGCAGTTTGAGAAGAAAACGTAGACATGAACTTCAGCCCACTCATCCATTATTGATTCAAAAGCCATCCTACTCTTTAATGACGTTATTGAAAAAGAAACAGAGAATAGATCAGTCCTCCCTGAATAAGTCACTGAGGACCCAGAGCCTATGAAACTTAGATTTACACACACCAGCAAAGTGATTCTGTATCTCTCTTCAGGGGAGAGACTGATTTTGATAAAAATGGGACATGGTTATAAACTGAAAGAATTTCAGTGAGAAAAAAATATAGTCAAACATGGCATGTGGGATCAGGCACCACAGTCTGTGACATGCTGTATTAAATGTGAAGGCAGTAAGTGTAAGAGGCAATGGAGGAAGATATATATGGAATGTATATATGGACATCAGGATGTTACATCTATAACCCCAGATAGAGAAATGGCTTCATAAACAATACTTAATGCTGCCTATGGATACATATTTCTTTTTTCGGAGACTATACATGCTGGCATTCCTTGAATTAATATACTTTTTCTTCTCTGCATGTGTGAATCAATTCAAGTGAATCAATTCAATGATAAGTTATAATTATTAGGTTAGTGTAATCATAATTTCAGTTTTTACATTGTTGAAATTTGTCATTTGATATTGGAATACATACTTAAATAAGTGTAGTTATGTTATACATCATCTGAATGCACATTTCTCGCTTGATGTTCTTTTTGTTAATGACTTAGTACTTGTTTATATTCATTTTAAACTATGGAAAGGATGGACAAAAAGCAAATTTGAGTGATTTTCTCATTAGAGTTCAAAATGGATTATAAAGCAGCAGAGACAACTCGCAACATCAACAACGCATCTGGCCCAGAAACTGCTAATGAATGTGCAATGCAGTGGTGGTTCAAGAAGTTCTGCAAAGGCAAAGGATACGAGAGCCTTGAAGATGAGTGAAGTGGCCAGCCATTGAAAGTTGACAATGACCAGTTGAGAGCAGCATCAAGCTGATCTTCTTAAAGCTACACAAGCAGTTGCTGAAGAACTCATCAACCATTCTATGGTCATTCAGCATTTGAAGCAAATTAGAAAAGTGAAAAAGCTTAATAAGTGGGTGCCACATAAGCTGACTGAAAATCAAGAAAACCGTCATTTTGACATGTTGTCTTTTCTTATTCTGTGCAACAACAGTGGATCATTTCTCAAATGGATTATGACATGCAGTGAAAAGTGGATTGTGTATGACAACTGGCAATGACCAAGTCACTGGGTAGACTGAGAAGAAGCTCCAAAGTGCTTCCCAAAGACATTTTTTATACTAAAAAAAATGTCATTTTTACTGTTTGGTGGTCTGCTGCTGGTCTGATCCATTACAGCTTTCTCAATCTGGGGGAAACCATTACATCTGAGAAATATGCTCAGCAAATTGATGAGATGCATCGAAAACTGCCATGCCTGCAGCCAGCATTGGTCAGCAGAAAGGGCCCAATTCTTTTCCATGACCATGCATCGCACAACAAATGCTTCAAAAGTTGAACGAATTGGGCCAGGAAGTTTTGCCTCATCCACCATATTCAGCTGACCTCTCACCAACCAACTACCACTTCTTCAAGCACCTTCACAACTTTTTGCAGGGAAAATGCTTCCACAACCAGCAGGATGTAGACTATGCTTTCCAAGAGTTCGTTGAAGCCTGAAGCACAGATTTTTGCACTACAGGAATACACAGACTTATTTCTCGTCAGCAAAAAGTCTGTTGATTGCAATGGTTCCTATTTTGATTGATCAAAGTGTGTCTGAGCTTAGCTATACTGATTTAAAATTCAAGGTCCAAAACTGCAATTACTTTTGCATCAGTTTAATACATTATTAAAAGGAAAAGGCAATGGCACCCCACTCCAGTACTCTTGCCTGGAAAATCCCATGGACAGGGGAGCCTGGCGGGCTACAGTCCATGGGGTCGCTGAGGGCCGGACACTACTGAGCGACTTCACTTTCACTTTTCACTTTCCTGCATTGGAGAAGGAAATGGCAACCCACTCCAGTGTTTTTGCCTGGAGAATCCCAGGGAGGGGGAGCCTGGTGGGCTGCCATCTATGGGGTTGCACAGAGTTGGACACGACTGAAGCGACTTAGCAGCAATACATTATTAAATGGAGAAGGCAATGGCACCCCACTCCAGTACTCTTGCCTGGAAAATCCTATGGATGGAGGAGCCTGGTGGGCTGCAGTCCATGGGGTCGCGAAGAGTTGGACACGACTGAGCGACTTCACTTCACTCACTTAATACATTATACTTCATATTATGTACTACAGAATATAATATATTTATTTTTAATAGAGTATATTGGGATATAATAATTATTTTAAGATTATTGTGCATATTTTTATAAACTAATTTTACTCCATACTAATTATCTCGGCAAATATTACTATTCCCACTTTATAGAAGAGGATTCTGAAATTCAAAGCAGTTGAATAACTCTTTTCAGTTCTTAAGTGGCAAAACTAGAATAGAGTCCTCTGTGGTTGAACTTCAAAACCCTTCTTCTAGCCATTTTGCTGGTTTGTCTCACCAGGGCATTAGCATTTGAAGATCATTCCTATACAGATTAAAATACCATTTACTCTTCTAAACACATTCTGCACTCATTTAAGCAGTTTCTATGCACCCTTTGCAGAAAAGGGCAGACTTTTCCCCAAAAGTACAATGAACAATAATACCAGAACATGCGTAAGGGGGCACAAGAGAAATTCAGAAACTTGAGAATAAATCTCTTTCAAAATAAAACCACAGTATCTTTAATCAAGGTCTGGCAATCATCATATCATTTCTCTGAGACTGGTATTGGTAAATGTGGGCTATCCCACCAAGCCTTTAATGCTTGGTTAGAAATGTATCCAAGAAGTTGACTAACAAGGCAATTCATGCAGTACAAACAGGAATCTGTGATTCTTTCCCCCATTACCACAAAACATAGTTACTGCCCTGAATTTGCTTTAAAGACAGTGAGAGAAATTGTAAGAGCACTGAAAATGGGATGGTAAATAATAAATAGGGACTACCCCTCCAAAAAAAAACGGTTAACAAATTTTTTCTGAAGGTAAAATCTATTTTCAATTTACAACAATTCTGAAGCTTGATCTGGAAGGCATGCAATGAATGAGGTGACTTGCAAGGTTTGCCTATTATGGAAGGGGGAGTTCTCTTCCACCTGTACAAAATTAAGCAGCTGATAATTATATCTCCTGGTATGAGATTAAAATAATAAAATAAAAGCAAACCAAAAGCTTTAATTTGAAATCTAATCTCTCCCATTACCCCAGCACATTCACATCAATTTTGCTCCAATGGAATTCTTCTCACCTAGCAGGACAAAGATCATCTTCTCAGCAGCCAAACTCAGAAAGGCAAGCTATTTTCCTTCCTTCCTGACTTTCCCTTCAGAACTCATTCAAAGGGAAGACAAAGGACCCGTGGGTGGATGGGAGTTGTTTTGTGTCTGGGCTTTAGGGGTACTTTATTTTTCTTAAAAAAAATTATCTCAACATTACTGTAGCCAAAAAATAAATAAAAAATAAAAACAAAACCCTAAAACAAATATCCAAGGCAGTTTAAATTAAAAATGCAAAGGAGTGAGATATATTTTTAATTTATTCATAATTAGTTTACAGATTGGACTGCACTGAGACTCCAAAAATCAGCAAGCTACTTGGGGATAAAGGCTATTGCAATTATCAGGAGCAAGCCAAATGCTACCTTTTGTTCTTACTAAAATCTTCTCCTTTAAAAAAAAAATCTCCTAGCAAATGATTTTCTATTTCCTATTTAAAGAGGATTACATAGCAAACACCACTAGTGGCTAGAAAGCAAAGAACTTTCCATCGTTTTATTACCTGCCAAATACAAATTAGCTCATTGTGGTTAATTCCTGCCAGGAGACCCCTTTCCCGGCTGCCCATCAGGCCAATGGGGTATGGCAGGTTGGTTCCTGCCCGGAGTCCTTCTTAATCAGGAGGCTGTCAGATATGCTGCTTGCCCACTGTCTCCGACATCGTGTGGCAGCTCTGGTGTTCGGGCAGTGAGGTTTTGAGCTTGAATTGCCCCAGTAACTAGCTCAGAATTGCTCCTACTTACGATCACTGTCAAATCTCAGTGGGCATTTGTAAGGCCTTCCTCCAGGTACAAATCAAGAAGCCCTACAAATTTCACTTTGTAATAACTACAGGATACAGAAATTGTATTAGTGCCATCAGATTGAGTCATAGAACTATTCAGAAAGGTTAGCTGGATGTAGTGAAGTCACAGTTAGACTAAGATAAAAAATCACTTTGTTAACATTGAGTATTTCCTCATTGGTAACACTCTATATTAAGGTGCCATTTATAAACAGCTTATTATTATTTATTAATGTGTGAAGCACTTTATAGCATGCTAGATAACAACTTAAATTCATGTATTAAAGATGCACATACATGGTTTAATACGATTTACGTCCTATAATATTCTTTAAAACAGCTTCCCATAGTCTCATCTGTTAAGCCTTTATTACTAATGCATTTTATAACATGCTTTATAATACATTATTTGAGCAAGTAGCTGCATTTAGTGATCATTTCATAAATAAGAATAAAGCATTTATAAATGGCACCTTAATTTAAAGTGTTACCTTCCCATTACTAGATAGCTGCTCACTATTCATCCCATTTTGTGATTATTCTCCAAATGCACCACTTAATAAAACAGACACTAAGTTCTATTTTCCCTTCATCTGATTAAAAGTTTATTGAGTCATTTCTTCCATCTGCTTTCAGATGTTGCTAGCTTAGAGGCTTTAGTGTGATTTCTGTTGAAACTGAACTTTCAATTCAACAGTATTTCTATGAAGATTATAATAGTAAACACAGAGAACTACGCACCATGTTAGACAGTGCCTGCTGCTTGGACTCCTTGTAAAATTCAATTTTCCGACTAGAAAGAACAATCCAGGAAGTAGTCCAGTTTTTCCTTAGGAGATAAAAAAGCAAATAAAAAGCAATATTACTTGAAGAAATTAGCACAAGTATTGCATAAGCAACATGTGGAATAAGTAGAGACTATCTCTTTTTTAACTAGAATTCCTAAAAGTCTTTTTCTTTATTAAAATCTATAGGTGGTATGGAATATGTATAATAATAAAAGATTCTGTAGTTTTTAGATCATGGCATTTACAGTAAAAGTTTCATTTGTAGATCCTCCTCAAATCTTTTTCAGATATTAAAAATCCAACTTCATGTATCCATGTCCCCCACTCCCTAAAAAGCTGTTTCTGCAGCAAACTAAAAATAGAAATCAGAACATCATCTTTCATTGTTCAGTTCAGTACAGTTCAGTCACTCAGTCACGTCTGACTCTTTGAAGCCCCATGGACTTCAGCATGCCAGGTTTCCTTGCCCATCACCAACTCCCAGAGATTGCTCAAACTCATGTCCATTGAGTCACTGATGGCATTCAAACATCTCATCATCTGTCATCCCCTTCTCCTCCTGCCTTCAATCTTTCCCAGCATCAAGGTCTTTTCCAATGAGTCAGTTCTCACCGGGTGGCCAAAGTATTGGACCTTCAGCTTCAGCATGAGTGCTTCCAATCAGGACTGATTTCCTTTAGGATTGACTGGTTTGATCTCCTAGCAGTCCAAAGGACTCTCAAGATGCTTCTCCAACACCACAGTTCAACAGCATCAATTCTTTGGTGTTCAGATTTCTTTATGGTCCGACTCTCTCATCCATACATGACTGCTGGAAAAACCATAGCTTTGACTATATGGACTTTTGTCACTAAAGTAATGTCTCTGCTTTTTAATACGCTGTCTAGTTTGTCATAGCTTTTCTTCCAAGGAGCAAACATGTTTTAATTTCATGGCTGCAGTCACCATCTGCAGTGATTTTGGAGCCAAAGAAAACGTCGGTCACTGCTTCCATTGTTTCCCCATCTATTTGCCATGAAGAGATGGGACTGGATGCCATGATCTTCATTTTTTGAATGTTGAGGGTTTTTTTTTTTTTGTCTTTCAAAAAAGTTTTTTATTGGAGGCTAATTACTTTACAATATTGTGGTAGTTTTTGCTGAATGTTGTTTTAAACCAGCTTTTTCACTCCTCTTTCACTTTCATCAAGAAACTCTTTAGTTCCTCTTTGCTTTTGGCCACAAAGGTGGTATCATCTACATATGTGAGGTTATTGATATTTCTCCCAGCAATCTTGATTCCAGCTTGTGCTTCATTTAGTCTGGCATTTCGCAGGATGTAATCTGCTTGGAATGTGAAGTCAAATGGGCCTTAGAAAGCATCACTACGAACAAAGCTAGTGGAGGTGATGGAATTCCAGTGGAACTATTCCAAGTCCTGAATGATGATGCTGTGAAAGTGCTGCACCCAATATGCCAGCAAATTTGGAAAACTCAGCAGTGGCCACAAGATTGGAAAAGGTCAGTTTTCATCCCAATCCCAAAGAAAGGCAATGCCAAGGAGTGCTCAAACTACCACACAATTGCACTCATCTCACACGCTAGTAAAGTAATGCTCAAAATTCTCCAAGCCAGGCTTCAGCAATATGTGAACCGTGAACTTCCTGATGTTCAAGCTGGTTTTAGAAAAGGCAGAGGAACCGGAGATCAAATTGCCAACATCCGCTGGATCATGGAAAAAGCAAGAGAGTTCCAGAAAAACATCTATTTCTGCTTTATTGACTATGCCAAAGCCTTTGACTGTGTGGATCACAATAAACTATGGAAAATTCTGAAAGAGATGGGAATACCAGACCACCTGATCTGCCTCTTAAGAAATCTGTATGCAGGTCAGGAAGCAACAGTTAGAACTGGTCATGGAACAACAGACTGGTTCCAAATAGGAAAAGGAGTATGTCAAGGCTGCATATTGTCACCATGTTTATTTAACTTATATGCAGAGTACATCATGAGAAATGCTGGACTGGAAGAAACACAAGTTGGAATCAAGATTGCTGGGAGAAATATCAATAACCTCAGATATGCAGATGACACCACTCTTATGGCAGAAAGTGAAGAGGGGCTAAAAAGCCTCTTGATGAAAGTGAAAGTGGAGAGTGAAAAGGTTGGCTTAAAGCTCAACATTCAGAAAACGAAGATCATGGCATCTGGTCCCATCACTGCATGGGAAATAGATGGGGAAACAGTGGAAACAGTGTCAGACTTTGTTTTTCTGGGCTCCAAAATCACTGCAGATGGTGACTGCAGCCATGAAATTAAAAGACGCTTACTCCTTGGAAGGAAAGTTATGACCAACCTAGATAGCATATTCAAAAGCAGAGACATTACTTTACCAACAAAGGTTCGCCTAGTCAAGGCTATGGTCTTTCCTGTGGTCATGTATGGATGTGAGAGCTGGACTGTGAGGAAGGCTGAACGCCGAAGAATTGATGCTTTTGAACTGTGGTGTTGGAGAAGACTCTTGAGAGTCCCTTGGACTGCAAGAAGATCCAACCAGTCCATTCTGAAGGAGATCAATCCTGGAATTTCTTTAGAAGGAATGATGCTCAAGCTGAAACTCCAGTATTTTGGCCACCTCATGCGAAGAGTTGACTCATTGGAGAAGACTCTGATGCTGGGAGGGATTGGGGGCAGGAGGAGAAGGGGACGACAGAGGATGAGATGGCTGGATGGCATCACTGACTTGATGGGTGTGAGTCTGGGTGACCTCCGGGAGCTGGTGATGGACAGGGAGGCCTGGTGTGCTGCGGTTCATGGGGTCGCAAAGAGTCGGACACGACTGAGCGACTGATCTGATCTGATCTTATCTGAATCTGCACATAAGTTAAATAAGCAGGGTGACATATATACAGTCTTGACATACTCCTTTCCCAATTTGGAAACAGTCCGTTGTTCCATGTCCGCTTCTAGCTATTGCTTCTTGACCTGCATACAGATTTCTCAGGAGGCAGATAAGGTGGTCTGGTATTCCCATCTCTTGAAATATTTTCCAGTTTGTTTTGATCCACACAGTCAAAGGGTTTAGAGTAGTCAATAAAGCAGAAATAGATGTTTTTCTGGAATTCTCTTGCTTTTTCTATGATAAAATGAGTGTTGGCAATTTGATCTCTGCTTCCTCTACCTAAATCCAGCTTGACCATCTGGAAGTTCTCAGTTCATATACTATTGAAGCCTAGCTTGGAGAATTTTGAGCATTACTTTGGTAGTGTGTGAGATGAGTGCAACTGTGCAGTAGTTTGAACATTCTTTGTCATTGGAATGAAAGCTGACCTTTTTTAGTCCTATGGTCACTGCTGAGTTTTCCAAATTTGCTGGCATCCTGAGTATAGCACTTTAACAGCATCATCTTTTAGGATTTGAAATAGCTCATCTGGAATTTCCTTACTTTCACTAGCTTTGTTCATAGTGGTGCTTCCTAAGGCCCACTTGACTTTGCACTCCAGGATATCCAGGATATACTCCTTCATTGTGACATCTCTTCGTTGGTTTAGTACACATAAGAGTCTTGAAAACTAACCAGCTAATCTTTCACTGTCTAGTTCACAATATTTTTCAATGTTGAGACTCAACAGAAAGCAAAGATGAAAATAAAAGGAGTCAAATTTTTTTTTTTTTTCCTTTTTTGCCAGTCAAACTAGATAGAATTATAAGGAATGCTACCAAGGGCTACTTACTGAGAGTGTGGAGAAATGGATTCTCCCATACAATTTTGGTGGGAGTTCAAATATTTTTTCAGGAGTGAATCTGGCAATGTGTTTTTAAAAAATATTTTTAAATGTGTGTATCTTTCAATTGAACAAGTTTATTACTATGAATTTAAACTGATCCTACAAATCATCTTATAAGTTAAGGCTCTCTGCAAAAGAATAAAGTGCATCGTTTCTTAAGTCTGCATGTAAAAATATAAAAAAAGAGAGACAGGTTATGAAAGTTGCATATTATGGATTTATATAAGGAGCTAATTAACCCTGTCTTGCAGAAGAATCCTGATAAGGGAAGTTTTCAATGTCAGTCATAATATAAGATATAGTTCAAAATACCATACTGCACTATTTATCTATGACTGTCTTCAGCCATCCCAGCCCCTTCTGATTATTAATTCCTATTCATCAGAAGTTCATACATTATGTTTTTAAATATGTCTTCCGTGACTTCCTCACCCAGCACTTAAGACATATGGAAAATAATATTTTGTAAATTTCACTTCTCTCTTTCCCCTATTAAATTAAAATCCCCAAACCAATAGAAAATACTTTATATTTACAAAGATACCCCCAGTGACAAGCAATAATGAATTGGAAAGAGTAGGCAATAATTATATATTCGTTGAGTTAATGATTAAACTTAGGCATGAGGGTATAAAAAAACATTGGATATAATAGTAGTTAAATGAGAAAGTGAAACCCCAACTTTGATTGCCCTTTGCATTGCATTGTTACTTAAGTAACTAGATCTGTATAAGTTTGTGTCATGAAGATTTAGATGGTAAAACATTAGTTTAGATGGTAAAACATTAAGGAGATTAATATACATTAAGTTTCTATCTATTACATCATGTTGCTGATGTTTGCTTTGGTTTAACACTTATTTTTGAATAGCTGAATTCATTTTACAAAAGTGATTTTTTTTAAAGGTTACTAAAAGACTATTCTGGGCATTATAAAACCACACAAAAATATGTTTTAAATGACCATTTAAGATCTTTGTATAATTTAGTTCCACTTTCCTCATAGACTCTAGGAGTTGATTGAAAGAACAGTTTTGATTCAGTCAAGTTAACATTTACAAGACTAGGTGGCTCTTATATGCCTGAAGCTTTCCTACTTATATACCATTGTATTAAAAATGAAAAACAGAAACAAAACACACATAATGTATATTTTCAACATGCAAATATGAACTCTATGTTGTTAGACTCACTTGTCTTCAAATAGTCACTTTTTCAATCAAATGACAATAAAGATGGGGAGCAGGAGTAAAAACACATAGACCTTTTTCTTCCTTTGCTTTAGTTCCTATTTCTCCTTTATTTACCACCAGCAGCAAGATGAACTGAAGCACCTGTAGCCTTCTTCTGACAGAGGTCATAATATTAGATGACCCAAGATAGAGTAAGCATTGGCAGGACTGCTGATCTAGACTGGGCATCTTTGTTATCTCCACCCCTTCCTTTGACCATATGTAACCAGCAAGAATGGAATATCCTCAGACATGACAGAATCTTTATTTAACCTGCCTGTTATATTTCCTACTATATTTTTAATCTCCTGGCAGGAGATATTCTATACCTTATTTGCTTCCTATCTATATCAAGCCCTGGATAAACGGTTCTGATTTGATCTGTTTCAGATGTTGATCGTTTATAGAACGTGTTGGCATTTTTCCCTTCCTTAAACTTGGAACTGGAATTGGTTAGAAATGAAGTTGCATGAAATTCGATTATCTCATGGTTCTCAGAACTTTGAGCTGCTGTAAAGAGTTCCCTCTTAGGTGAATCTGATGAACAGGCTGAAGAGGACAGGAATTGTACATGTTGTAACTTTGGTAATATAAATTGCTCTGGCACTTTACATACAGTGCAATTTCTTTTTGAACTTATAAACTACAAATAATATCTATGAATACAAAGGATTTTTCCAATTTGTTTAAGATAATATTATTTCAAAAGGAAGAACAGAATGCTGGTTTTCAACATTTCAGATGCCCCAATTTTAATTCAGTTTTTCATGATCTCTTTTAAAATAAGAATTAGCATAAATTATTTTGAGTAGTATAAGTTTGATTGTCTAGTGGAGATTTAACTTCTCAAAAAGATGATGAAGATATTATATCCACTTACTAGTATAGAAAATAAGATTCAGAGTGTTTAGGTAACTTACTTAAGGCCACACATTTAGAGACAAACCCAGTTTCTCTGATTCTGAAGCCTATAATCTCTTTACTAATTTACATTGTGTTTTTTAGATGAAGGAGTATAGGCATGCTTCATTTTATTGTGCTTAGCCAATATCGCATTTTTTACAAACTGAAGTTTCATGGCAGCCTTGCTTCAAGCAAGACAAAAGTCTGATAGCATTTGTTCACTTCATGGCTCAGTCACATATTGGAAATTCTCACAATATTTCAAACTTTTACATTATTGTGTTTGTTATGATGATCTGTAATAGTGATCTTGATGTCATTATTGTAACTGTTTTCGGGAACCATGAACTATACCCATATAAGACAGCTAACTTAATCCATTGGTTGTGTGTGTCCTGAATGCTCTATTAACCGTTCTTTCCCCAACTTTATCGCTCTCCTCAGGCATCCCTATGCCCTGAGACATGTCAATATTGAAATTAGGCCAATGAGTAACTCTATAACAGCCTTAAAGTGTTCAAGTGAATGGAAGAGTCACATCTCTCTCACTTTAAATCAGAAGCTAGTTGTGATTAAGTTTACTGAGGCAGGCAAGTCAAAAACTGAGAGAGGCTGAGTACTATGCCTCTTGTGCCAAAGTTAGCCAAGTGAAGTCAAAGTTTTAAAGGAAATCAAAAGTGCTAATCCAGTGAACACATGAATGATAGACAAGCAAAACAGTCTTATTGCTGATAATAAGAAGAGTTTTAGTGGCCTGGATAGACATCAATTCAGATACAACACTCCCTTAAGCCAAAGCCTAATCCACAGCAAAGCCCTAATTCTCTTCAGTTCAGTGAAAGCTGTGAGAGATGAGAAAGCGGCAGAAGAAAAGTATGAAGCCAGAAGAGGTTGATTCATGGGGTTTAAGGAAAGAAGCGTTCTCTAAAACATAAACACACCAGGTGAAGAAGCAAGTGCTGATGTGGAAGCTGCAGTAAGTGGTCCAGATGACCTAGCTAAGAACATCAATGAGAGGGCTGCACTAAACAACAAATTTTCCATGTAGACAAAACAGTCTTCTGTTGGAAGAAGATGCCATCCAAGACATCCATAGCTAGAGAAGAGAAGTTGATAACGGACTTCAAAAACCTTAAAGCACAGACTGACTCTCTTGTTAGGGGATAATGCAGCTGGTAATTTTAAGTTGAAGCCATTGTTCATTTATGATTCTGAAAATCTTAGGATCCTTAAGAATTATGCTATAGATAGGATGGTAAATCATGGGTGATAGCACATCTCTTGACAATATGGTGTATTGAATATTTTAAGTCTAGTGTTGAGACCTACTGTTCAGAAAAAAAGATACCTTTCAAAATATTATTGTTCATTGACAACATACTTGGTTACTCCAGAGCGCTGATGAAGATACACTGTGAGATTAATGTTTTTATGCCTGCTAACACAACATCCATTCTGCAGCCCATGAACCAGGCAGTCTTATTATTTAAGAAATACTTTTTTGTAATGCTATAGCTGCCATAGGTCATGATTCCTCTGATGGATCTGGGCAAAAAAATTGAAGACCTTCTGGAAAGTATTCATTATTCTTCATACCATGAAGAACATTCTGATTCAGGGGAAGAGGTCAGAACATTAACATTAACAGGACTTTGAAGAAGTTGATTCCAACCCTCATGAATGACTCTGAAGGGTTCATTCGATTTCAGCAGAGGAGTGAGTGCAGATATGGTGGAATTAGCCAGAGAACTAGAATTAGAGGTGGAGCCTGAAGATGTGACTGAATTGTTACAATTTCATGAAAAACTTTAAGGGATGAAAAATTGCTTCTTATGGATGAGGAAAGAAAGTGGTTTCATGAGATGGCATCTATTTCTGGTAAGTTTCTGTGAAGATTATTTAAATGACAAAAAAGGATTCAGGATATTATATAAGTGTAGTTGATAAACCAGTGGCAGAGTTTGAAAGGACTGAATCCCATTTGAAAGAAGTTCTACTGTGAGTAAAATGCTTTTAAACAGCACTGCATGCTACAGAGAAGTTGCTTATGAAAGGAAAAGTCAATTGATACGGTAAACTTCATTATTTTCTTATTTTAATAAGTTGCTGCAGCAACACCAACCTTTAGTAACCACCACCCTGATCAGTCAGCAGTTATCAACACTGAGGCAAAACCCTCCACCAGCAAAAAAGTATTATGACTCAGTTTTTTGTGAGTCATATTGAGGCTCAGATGATGATCATCATGTTTTAGCAATATAGTATTTTTGAATTAAGGTATATACATTGTTTTTCTAGACATAATGCTATTACATTATTAATAGACTACAGTGGAGTATAAACATAAATTTATACGTTCTGGAACACCAAAAATATCATATGACTCTCTTTGGTGCTTTATTCTCTTTATGGAGGTGTCCTGGATTCAAACCAGCCATATCTCCAATGTATGACTGTACCACTTTCTTGGTTAAGGAGATTGTCCATGTCAGCTTTCACCATAGTTTTGGTCCTAAATCTCAAGTTATAGAAGCTAGAGTGCAGAGCCTATGGAAAGGTACAAGTCATCTGGACTGCCTTATTTACTATTTTACCTAATGATAATTAGAAGAATTGGCCAAAGGCCCACTACTCTCAAGCGCTTTTTTTCTCTTGGGAATTGAACTGATTTAAAGGAATCGTGGACTGTCACCCCCAACCTGCCCACTGTAGCTCAGCTTAAAGAATCCACCTGCAATGCAGAAGATGCAGGAGATGTGTGTTTGATTCTGGGGTCTGAAAGATCCCCTGGAGGAGGGCACGGCCACCCACCCTAGTACTCTTGCCTGGAGAATCCCATGGACAGAGGAACCTGGGCTGCAGTCCATAGGGTTGCAAAGAGTCTGGCACACTGAAGCAACTTAGCATGTACCAAAAGGAGTTAATGATGAGGCTTTCAATTGCTCGGAAGAAGCCAGAAGCAGGGGTGTGCTTCTAACTATGACACCACCTCTGTCTCTTTCCTGCTAGGGGATTATTCTGGTTTGTGATGAGCAGACTCACATGTACTCGATAGGGAGTCTAAAACCAGAAAGTGTTTCAAAAGCCTCTCATGTAGGAGTGACTGAGAATTCACCTACTGGGAATATCTTTTACCTTATGACATAGGTCAGGACCTTTGTCTTCTGAATAAAGACTGAGCTATTTTCTTTACAGTATCTTTCAAGTCTATTCCCCATTTGATGTGTTTGGCCCTCTGCGTCACCTGTAATTCTCAGGATATCAGCAGAAAAGCTTCTCACCAGTTACTCTAACACAATGAGCATTTGGATGGCACTGTCAGCTCTGGAAGGGGTGTGAATTGGATCAACTGGCAAGGCTTTGCCTTGACTTGAAATTCTAACGCTTTCTACATGCCATCAAATCCTTATAGGTGACAGTTTTTCAGTATATTGAGATTCAACTCAGGAAGTGAATAGCTCCTTCAAGTTCAGAGGGCTTACTTACACAGGACTTTTAAATAGACCTTTTGAGGAAGAAGTGATTTTCAGAATGGAAATAAGTCTCTCCACTTTCCTAGCACCCTCAGAGAAGGGAACACCATACCTGACTTCCTAGAGCTTCTCCACTCCCGGGCACAGGACCTGTGGGTTGTGTTTGTTGTTCTTATGCTGTCACCCGGTCACTCTTTTTTTGTGACTCCGTGGACTGTAGCCTGCCAGGCTCCTCTGTCCATGGGATTCCCTTGAAAGGATACTCAAGTGGATTTCCATTTTCTTTTCCGGGGGAGTTTTCCTGGCCCAGGGATCAAACGTGTGTCTCCTGCATTGCAGGCAGATTCTTTACCACTCAGTCACCAGGGAAACCCATATCTGACATATAGTGAGTGCTTATGAGTACTTATCAAAATTTTTTTTTTCTTGTTGTTATTATGTTTTGATATTTGGTAGTTTGGGGGGGGTCCTTACCACAGGGCATGTGGAACTTCCCTGACCAGGAACTGAATCCCTGCCCTCCACTGTGGAAGCTCAGAGTCTTAAACACTGAACCACCATGGAAGTTCTCACATGTTTTTGAGTAAAAGAATATATGGGTTCTCAAATTTCAGGAGCATCACACATCTAGAGTCAGACACAACTTAACAACTGAACAACACCAGCGACAAAAGGGCTACAAAGCACCTACTTCTTGCATTTCCCTTATTTATTACTTAATTGCCAAGTGTTTTGACAAGTCTTTTAAAACTATCTAATGTTCCTGGTTTAATACATCTTTTCTAATTTATAATTCTAGCGGCATGACCTGGAGCTTCTCCAGAGGGCTTCCTGACTTCTCATATGTATGTCAATAAGATAAGCTGGTAGGCATGCATCAGTTCTCACTCCATGCTAGGTATGGCACCTGATACTTTGTATAAGTCAAGAAATTTAATCCCCATGCCAGTCACAAGTATCTACTGAGCATCTACCACAGGACAGATACAATTCCAAAGCTTGCATATATAAAGGCAAACTGCAGAGACCTCAAGGCGTTTATCGCTAACTCATTGGAGACAGGTGGTAAACACGGGAACAAATAAATTATCCAAATAGCATTGGGAGGTGGGCGATAATCCGCACACTACAGATAAGCGAACTGAGGTGTTGTGAGATTACATCCTATCCAAGGGCATCAAAGTCATACATATGGGATTCAGGCCAAGTCTTCTGAACCTTGAAGGCCACACTCATTCTGCTGACCATCTCTAGAGCAGATGGCACATAACTCTCCCTCAGTCATACTGCGCTTGTCTATGGAGAGCCTCATGATAGCCCTGAGAGAGGAAGACTCCTTACTATTGCTAAAGAGGTCCTTGAACATCTTTCTCCTTGGAGCAAGGCTACTTCTTAGACTGATCTGGGCTGTTGTGCAGTGCCGAAGTGGGAGCCTTTTCAGCCCTACTTTCCCAAGATGGCCAGCAGGTAACGTCATCCATTGATGGGAGCCAATTAATGCAACAACATTTCATCATCTTAAATTTGAAGGCATTCTTTTTTTAAAAAAATTTTTCCACGCAGAGAGATAAAAACCTAGATGTTGGATAGACTTGTGTGTTAAGTAAGACACATAAGTCATGAAATATCCAACTTCAGTAAGTCAGATGTTCTAGGAATAGGAGAGAGAGTCTCCACATAAATTTATAGATAGCAATTAGGTAAAGGATTGACATTAATACTAGTGATTCAGCACAGGAAATATATCCTGGGACAATAAATGCAGGTATTTATTTTAAATTTTTGTCACAAGATATCACATTTAAGATGGGGGAGGGAGTGGCGGTGATGATCCTTAATGAAATTAAGAAGGAGGAAGAACTAACTTCTAATAACGACAAAAAGTTAATGCAATTGGTGGGACATCTTCTCCAAGTGACACTTTGGAGAACATTCTTAAAATGAATCCTGACTTGTCAACGTAGAAAGTAAAACCAAAACCAAGCAAACAAAAAACCCCAAACCAAAGAAACTAAACACAAACATCAGCTTGACTAAAAATTATTTGCATTCTATGAAATGGACACCGGATGGCAGCACATAATAAGAGCAACTTTGTAACTGCTCATCTGAGGAACACTTGATGGAAACTGGCCCTTCAAATATTTGTTAATCATTGTTAGAATCTGTTAGCTTGGGCTCATGTTGAACGGATTCATCTACTCTAACACTTAAGTTTTATATGTTACACTCACCTCTCCAGTGCCTCCTTTGTTAATGACATGATGGCAAACCAGAAAATCAAAGGAAAATAGATGTGAGGTTACTTTGTAAATTTCAGACTCTCTTTGCTGTTGCTTGCCTCTGTTATCTGACTTGGTTACACTGGATTTGAGTTGATTCTGCACCCCTGGTGGGGGGTGAAACTGATTTAGTCCAGTGTGCTTGACTGATTTACTGAACAATCACTCGGACACTGCTAAATATTCTGACTAGTTCTCAAACTGGTATGCAAGGAACACATTTCTTGTCTCATATCCTAAGCTTTTTGTAATTTGCCTCTACTTAAAAAAAAAAAATCAAAGAGACACTGGTGTATAAATATATACATCACTGTCACTACTGCAAGAAATGTAAAAAACTTTCTATTTTCACAGGGTTACTAGGAGTTGGAAATTAGCATGTGTTGGAAATCATGAAACTAAAGGAACCTTTTACAAAATAACTGCTCTATTCCATACTTTTCAAACGTTCCCCCTAGTTCTTAGCACTGAACATAAAAAGAGAGAAAGGCAAATGAAATCTGGAAGAATTCATTAGGATCTTGAGCAGAAAATGCTAAAATAATAATAATGTTTACATTAGTGGGGTACTTTAGTACCATGTTCCACAGAAAGTCTGTTCTTAGAAACAATTGTTTAAAAAGAAGAGAAAAACAAAAACAAAGGTTTAATAGCTCTAGGGCTCTGGGATGAAAATGAACACTGGTAGACATAACACTGTACTACTTTTTTTCCCCAAATACATCTCTGTGCATCCTTTCATCCTCAAGTACTTCTTTCCACCCCCTCTGAAGAGCAGAGTAGAGTGAAAAGCCACATGTGATAAGATGTACAAGCCACAGATGAGTTGACGAAGGGGCAGGCTTAAAATGAAAGGTGTAGTAGGAGAGATGAGGGTACAGAAAGTGTACATGCTGTCAGGGGCCTTTTATAAACTAAAGAATTGAAAGCAACTCTTCACTAAGGTCTCTGAGAACTTCAGAGAGACATGAGCTACTTCTCTTTTGGGAACAGATGTAACAAAATGCAGGAATTTCTAAGCTTTATCAGAAAAACACACTTTCAATGTTCACAAAGAAAATCTAAAGTTGAATGCTGAATGTCTTTGGTTTTCAATCCTGTCTGTCTGGGGAAACTTCTAGAACTTCATTTCAAAATAAAGCTAAATTCATGGCCCTTTATAGATGTAAGATATAGCCAAGGTGTTCTACTTTCCACCAACTCTTGCTGTATTCAGAGATAGGTCAAACTTTTCTTAGAAAGAAAGAAAAAATTACATGAAAAAGGGAAGGAAGTTAAAGAAAAAGAAACAGGAAGAGGAGAAGAAAGAAAAGAAGAACACAAAACACGATGTGGATGATACATCATGGATTGATGAGTAGAAAATTTGTTGTTGTTTAGTTGCTAAGTCGTGTCTGACTCCTTTGCAACCCCGTGGACTGTTGCCCACCAGGCTCCTCTGTCCATGGGATTTCCTGACCAAAAATACTAGAGTGGGTTGCCATTTCCTTCTCCAGGGGATCTTCCTGACCCAGGGATGGAACCTACATCTCCTGCATTGACAGATGGGTCCTTTACCACTGAGCCACCAGGGAAGCCTGGAAATTTTATAGAGATTAATAAAATAGTATTTGTTAAGTGATAGTTGAAACTCTTGGTACGGCTGATGGTATGAAATAAAAGGACAGTTTGTGCTTCCTGGCCTCAAACATCGTTTATCAAGACGGAAAAATCTAACCTACTTCATACAGAGGACATAGCTAAAATCTGATACCAACTATACATAGAGTAAGATTGGGAGAAGGAGAGATTGGTAGAAGGGACCAAGTTTCTCCATTTGTAAAATTGATAGCAGTAACATAGCCTGTTTTAGAGTATTATTTCAGAGTTACTGGTAAAGCAACTATTCAAGTACTCCACAGAATAAGCATCTGTTATTATTGTTATAACACATTAAAATTTATAAAAAGATATAAAGTTCCTTGATAAATAGGGACAAAACCATGGCAAGAAATTTACATAAGAAATACAAATTATAGAAACTATGGTGTATCACTACATGGGAAATAGATGGAGAAACAGTGGAAACAGTGTCAGACCTTATTTTTCTGGGCTCCAAAATCACTGCAGATGGTGACTGCAGCCATGAAATTAAAAGACGCTTACTCCTTGGAAGGAAAGTTATGACCAACCTAGATAGCATATTCAAAAGCAGAGACATTACTTTGCCAACAAAGGTTCGCCTAGTCAAGGCTATGGTTTTTCCTGTGGTCATGTATGGATGTGAGAGCTGGACTGTGAAGAAGGCTGAGCGCTGAAGAACTGATGCTTTTGAACTGTGGTGTTGGAGAAGACTGTTGAGAGTCCCTTGGACTGCAAGGAGATCCAACCAGTCCATTCTGAAGGAGATCAGCCCTGGGATTTCTTTGGAAGGAATTATGCTAAAGCTGAAACTCCAGTATTTTGGCCATCTCATGCGAAGAGTTGACTCATTGGAGAAGACTCTGATGCTGGGAGAGATTGGGGGCAGGAGGAGAAGGGGACGACAGAGGATGAGACGGCTGGATGGCATCACTGATTTGATGGATTTGAGTTTGAGTGAACTCAGGGAGCTGGTGATGGACAGGGAGGCCTGGTGTGCTGCAGTTCATGGGGTCGCAAAGAGTCGGACACGATTGAGCGACTGATCTGATCTGATCTGATCTGATGGTGTACTATTGAATAGTTACTAAATTATCAATGGGTTAAAAACTACACAACTTCTCAGTTATGATTAAATTGATCGTTCTGTTGTTAGTTACAAAAACATACAGACTCCTTGGGCAAGCAGTAGGGCTATACATAACAGCCATTAAAACAAGTACGGTCTTGTGATTTACTCAAGACATCTAGGCTTAGAATTTCTGTAAAGAAAATATAAAAGCAAGCAATAGTAGGTTTACTGCAATTATAACTATTTTAGTATAAACTTGAATCAACTTAAAAATGTAATAAAAAAGGAGTGTAGAAATGGCTTGATGCTTTATAGTCCCATCAACATTGCAGGATATCATATGTTATTAAATATGTTGATGATATCTACAATTTTCAATCTATAAAGTCTTTATAATTTTAATATAAAAGTTGACCAAGGTATATACTACCTGGTGCATATTAGAAATTGTCACAAGAAAAGTGAGATACTTAAGTGAAACACCAACCAGAGGAATAAAAATATTAATAAAAGCAACACTATGTTCTATAGATATCAACTTGCAAAACTGAAATTTGGTAAAGCTATACACCAATGAGATTGTGGTGAGGGGTGATCTCTGCATTGTGAAGAGAATATGAACTGATGCATTCACTCTTGAGAAAGTCTGGCAGCAGCACTCAGTGGGTTTATAACTGTATGTGCCTTTACCATCAAGCAGTCCTTTTGTGTCGTTTAGTCACTAAGTCATGTCTAACTCTTTTGTGACCCCGTGGACTGTAGCCCACCAGGCTCCTCTGTCCGTGGGATTTTTCAGGCAATAATACTGGAGTAGGTTGCCATTTCCTTCTCCAAGGGTTCTTTCCAACCCAGGGATTGATCCCATTTCTGCTGCATTGGCAGGCAGATTCTTTACCACTGAGCCACCTGGGTTTATGCCCCTGAGAGAATTCCTAATATATTTGTAAGGAAACATACATGTGTCATTTATTGCAATGTTGTTTGGGATGGAAGGAGTAGGGACAATTTAAGTATCCACTCCTGGAAGACTATGTAAGTAAAATTTGATGTGTGCACACAACGGCAAAATGCATAGAAATCTGGAAGAAATTAATTTGTTTTAAGTATACAGCTGTAGATAGATAACCCTAATATTGACTAATGTTGAATGAAAGTAGTACAAAATAGAATGAGGCTTATAGCCCAAATCGCTCATTCTGTCATTCTTTGCGACATCATGGACTGTAGCACGTGAGGCTCCTCTGTCCATGGGGTGTTCTCAGGCAAGAATATAGTAAGTGGGATTTCATTTCCTCCTCCAGTGTATCTTCCTGACTCAGGGATTGAACTCATGTTTCCCATGTCTCCTGCATCTCCTGCACTGCAGGCAGATTCCTGCTGAGCCACCGTGGAGGCCCCTATAACCTGAAAGACTTCTACAATTTAGAGCATATTCACTTACATGCTATTTTCTAGTATGCCACACATATAGCCAAATAAATATATGGAGACTGGATTTGAGGAACACACATTCTACAGAGGACTGAAGTGAGGGATGGAGACTGAGAACAAAGTACACCCAGCTAGGAGTCTTGCCCAGAAAGATGATAATACAAGGCCACACACTGAAGAGGATAAGTAACTCAATTTGTGCACCCGAGGTTAAAAACAAAAAGAAAGGAAAACTAAAATTGATGTAATTTTAAATGAAAAAAAGCTGAAAGAATGCATAATTTCATGTAAGATGATTGAAATAACAATGAAATATAGTACAAACTAATGTTTAAATGAATTTAAGCTGGAACACATAAATGGTATGTAAACTGGTTAAACAAACAAACAAAACAAATAGAAAATGGTATACACACTGATTGAAGCTACCTAAAAATGTGCTGTTCATGCGAGCTGGTGAGGGAGAAGGCCTGGTTCTGCCCCTTTAATTTTTCTTGACACCACCTTCTAGGAAAACATTTTACAAGAATGGATTATGGAGGGCTTATGGGCAAGGACACTGTACAAAATTTGCTTGGAATCCCTTTGATCTCCTCCTCTTCCTTGCATGAGGCTGGGGTCCAACACCTACTAAAGCTATCACCTTCTCCTTCCTACCAAGCCCCAGGGAAAGGCTGAAGTGGTAACTTTGACAAGCCCTTTTCTATCCTTCTTTGGATGTGGTGTCCACATAGCTGGTAAGGTAAGAAAGGGCTTTGGTTTATCCTGGGAAGGCTTATTGCTGCACCCTCCACACTCCTTCCACAGGATAATATACCTGGGAGTGAAATCCAGGGGAAAGTTGGCACTAGGTTGGGTTAGTCAAAGAATCCCTACTGCTCTTTCAGAACTTAACACATTAAGTCAGGTTCTCCACTGGAGCCTGGACTAGAGGAGTCTTTGAAAACAGTATTGCATTTGATCTTGTCTCCTGTGTATCTCCCTCCTTGAACCTTCAAGGGAGGGTGGCTGCAGAGATAGTGCAGAAAAGTAGTCTAGGAGAAGGTTGAAGGCCCTGTTTACTCCAGAATAAAACATAATATTTTAAATGCTCTTCTTTAAAAGAGCTTTTAAAATCTTACCCCAGAATAAAAAACAATATGGGTGGAAAATAGAATTTGTTCTTTAAAACTAAAAGAGTTATTTTAAGTAGTGGAATTATGGATGATAGTTTTCTCCAATTTTACTTATTTTAAATAAATAAGTACAATAACATACTTCATTTTCTAGTGTTGGCCAGAGTTCCATCCCAGTAATAAACTATATTATACAATTAATAAGTGTCCCATTGTGTAACTAATTAGTACACTTATCCTTTATGATTTTAATTGTTAATTATATAGTCATGAATAAATGCTTTGTCTCCCACTGTGAGAACTTTCTACATACCTTTGCAGTTTGCATTTAACCTATCACAAAACTAAGTATTTAATAAGACTTACATGAGAAACAGGGGACATTCTAAAATAGAGATGTTTACTTCTAAGTAGCCCATACATTAAAAAAAATATGTAGTATCTTTGACTACCCTCCTATCAACCTCATTTTTTATTATTAAAGTTTTTTCTTCCTGTCGCCTAAGGAAATTCTTCCTTCATTGTCTAATTACTCTCACCTACTCCATGTCACTCTCATCTTCAAATGCAGCAACTTCCAACTTTTTATGTAACAGATGATATTTTTGTCTCATTTTTCTTTCTCAAATGATTTTTACTGAGCAACAAATGTATCTCAAATCCTCCATCCTTCAAAAAATTATGCTCTCAATGTATTATAGGAAATTTTTTATACTGAAAAATGTGTCCCTTCATCCTTTAATCTGTTAATCACAGAAATCAAGACCTACTTTCTTATTTCTTTGCATATTTTTTTAATTTCAAGTTTTAGAAGGTCATGAAGCACTGCATTCATATTCAGTGCAATAAAATAAAATGTAATTGTTGGAAACCTATAGTTACATTAAAAATAATGTTGACCTTAGTGATAACAGAGAGGAATATTCTAGTCCTGCACCATAGGGCCTACCTTTCTAAACAATAACAGCAACACAAATTGAGGAGATGGAGAACTGGCATAGTCATATAAAAGTGAATTTTAAAAAAGTTTATTACCTTAGTTTCTTTCCTCCATCTGCAATTTTAGCTTTTTGAAGATAACCTTCTTTTTCAACCATCTGCAAGAAGAATGCATATATTAAAACTGTGACAAACTCATACACATTATTAGTTTGAATGAAACTATGCTTTCCAACAGTCACTGCAGTGATGGAAGTTTCCAGTCATAGAACTTCATCAATAATGCATATATAGCTTATGGGAAGTGCCTGCAAGATCATAGTCATTACAAGATGTTAAGTATCCAAAAGAAATATTACACAAAGAGTAATGTGAATGATTTGTTGAATAGTGATACACCTTTACTCACACTTCCTTCTGGGCATTGAAGTCACTTGCTTACAAAATTGATTAAAAATGGTAAAACAAAGATAAATTTAATGCCTTCCTTAATGTTACTTATCATCCTTGGAAAAGTTCCTCCTTTTCACCCCTCATTTCTACTTCCCTTCCATGTACCTGCTGAGGCCAGTGAGAGCAAACAATTCAATAGAACTAGGTAGCTGGTTAAACTGGAAAAGCATTTAAAACCCTGATATTCCATGCATTTTGTTCAGCTAGCTACCAAGAAATACTGTGGCAGCATTATCTCATTATTTTCCTCCATGGGGTGGGCTTGCTTCCTTTCCTATTTGTATTTATTGGCTTTCACTGTTAATATAACTGCATATTGCTTAAGAGAGATTCAACTATTCCTTATCACACCACAGAGATTTTTGTGGAGTTCTAGGGTAAATATATTGGAGAAGACAATGGCAAACCACTCCAGTACTCTTGCCTGGCTGCAGTCCATGGGTCGGTAAGAGTTGGGTGCGACTGAGCGACTTCACTTTCACTTTCATGCATTGGAGAAGGCAATGGCAACCCACTCCAGTGTTCTTGCCTGGAGAATCCCAGGGACAGAGGAGCCTAGTGGGCTGCCATCTATGGGGTCGCACAGAGTCGGACACGACTGAAGCGACTTAGCAGCAGCAGCAGCAGGGTAAATATATACAGAATGTAAGTTGTGATGCAGTGACATCCCAGTCACAGATGGTGACTACAGCCATGAAATTAAAAGATGGTTACTCCTTGGAAGAAAAGTTATGACCAACCTAGAGAGCATATTAAAAAGCAGAGACATTACTTTACCAGTGAAGGCCCGTCTATTCAAAGCTATGGTTTTTCTAGTAGTCCTGTATGGATGTGAGAGTTAGACTATAAAGAAACTTGAGCGCCGAAGAATTGATGCTTTTGAACTGTCGTGTTGGAGAAGACTCTTGAGAGTCCCTTGAACAGCAAGGAGATCCAACCAGTCCATCCTAAAGGAAGTCAGTCCTGAATATTCACTGGAAAGACTGATGTTGAAGCTGAAACTCCAATACTTTGGCCATCTGATGTGAAGAGCAGACTCATTTGAAAAGACCCTGATCCTGAAAAGATTGAAGGTGGGAGGAGAAGGGGATGACAGAGGATGAGATGGCTGGATGGCATCACCGATTCAATGGACATGAGTTTGAGTAAACTCGGGCAGTTGGTGATGGACTGGGAGGCCTGGCATGCTGCAGCTTGTGGGGTCACAAAGAGTTGGACACAACTGAGTGACTGAACTGAACTGAAGACTCCCATAAAAGTCTACAATAGATGTTTTAATTTCTTAGTGCCCTATTTCTATCTTCCTCTGACAGTCCTACACTCTTCTCATCCTAGTTCTTACCTTCGCTGCAACTTTTCACTCTTGGTGAATTGCCACCAACTTTGACCCGTGTCCCATCCTATATGCTGTAAGCTTTTAGGAGTCAGATGCCTACTAACAAATGACCATACCCCTCAGTGCCCTCCTACATGCTTTTCTCATGACTGTAATACTTCACTCCTACCATATTGTCATCACATACATTTCCAAATATATTGAATCCACTTTAAAATGTATTATGTGTCTCTGTTGTTATACAGTTCTTCCATGTTTCCTCTGCAATCCCTTTTAAATGCCCTTTTCTGAATCTTCATTTTTCATTCTGCTGTTATCACTATCATAGGGCTTGTTGGGCTGTACCTTCACCTATGCTGTGACTCTTCCTTTCCCATCAGGGTTCCCAGAAGACAGAGTACTTGCTGCCACCAACAATTACAATAATAAATATTGTTTGAACAAATGAGTGGTTAAATGATGAATGAATGGCTGCTTAAATGTTTATCTAAATTTTTATAGAAAACTGGTAAGCAAACAAACAAGGAAATGAAAAAACAACTATGGGTGCATTGCTAATGCTAAGTCACTTCAGTCGTGTCCGACTCTATGCGACCCCATAGATGGCAGCCCACCAGGCTCCCCCGTCCCTGGGATTCTCCAGGCAAGAACACTGGAGTGGGTTGCCATTTCCTTCTCCAATGCATGAAAGGGAAAAGTCAAAGTGAAGTCGCTCAGTTGTGTCTGCCCCTCAGCGACCCCATGGACTGCAGCCCACCAGGATCCTCCATCCATGGGATTTTCCAAGCAAGAGTACTGGAGTGGGGTGCCATTGCCTTCTCCATATGTGCATTAACATAGATTAAAAAGAGATATTTGGGAGTGAGTTGTCCCTGGGTCAGCAAGATCTCCTGAAGAAAGAAATGGCTACCCACCCCAGTATTCTTGCCTGGAGAATTCCATAGACAGAGGAGCCTGGCAGGCTACAGGGGGTCCATGGGGTCACAAAGAGTCAGACACAACTGAACAGCTAATACTTTTCCCAAACCACTTAAATTTCATCAGTTAAAAAACTGGCTATTTACAAGACTCACTCTGATATGAGTGAGTTCTTTTCTGATTTGTTTATTATTATATTCACAATACATAGCACAATACTTAGCTTTCAAAATATATTGGATAAATACATATTTTTTAAAATAATGAATATAATGAAGATTTATGATAATCATAGCATACTACTTTTCACATAGCTACATTTCCAGAGGATTTCTTTTATTTCAGCATATTTTCCACAAGCCTAGAAAAATCTAAGGAAGCTCTCTTAGATAACTTTTAGAATCATGATGTTCAGTGGTGCTTCTTTTGTACTTAGATATGTCTATTCATTTGCTTTAATCACCTCTTCACCTAATGTATATGGTCTCTGTATATGTATATGTATATATGTATAAGTGCCAGAAAATCTTATTTGTCTATCCCCTAAATCCATATAATACATTTAGTAATTAATTTGGGGCATCACTAGTTTCTACAAACATTTGGAAGAGAGATGTTTTTAAGAGCAGTTAGCATCACAGAAGATGTCCCTTTCTTGCTGGATCATGGAAAAAGCAAGAATTCCAGAAAAACATATATTTCTGCTTTATTGACTATGCCAAAGCCTTTGACTGTGGATCACAATAAACTGTGGAAAATTCTGAAAGAGATGGGAATACCAGACCACCTGATCTGCCTCTTGAGAAATTTGTATACAGGTCAAGAAGCAACAGTTAGAATGGACATGGAACAACAGACTGGTTCCAAATAGGAAAAAGAGTACGTCAAGGCTGTATATTGTTACCATGTTTATTTAACTTATATGCAGAGTACATCATGAGAAACGCTGGACTGGAAGAAACACAAGTTGGAATCAAGATTGCTGGGAGAAATATCAACAACCTCAGATATGCAGATGACACCACCCTTATGGCAGAAAGTGAAGAGGAACTCAAAAGCCTCTTGATGAAAGTGAAAGTGGAGAGTGAAAAAGTTGGCTTAAAGCTCAACATTCAGAAAACGAAGATCATGGCATCTGGTCCCATCACTTCATGGGAAATAGATAGGGAAACAGTGGAAACAGTGTCAGACTTGATTTTTCTGGGCTCCAAAATCACTGCAGATGGTGACTGCAGCCATGAAATTAAAAGATGCTTACTCCTTGCAAGGAAAGTTATGACCAACCTAGATCACATATTCAAAAGCAGAGATATTACTTTGCCAACAAAGGTCCATCTAGTCAAGGCTATGGTTTTTCCTATGGTCATGTATGGATGTGAGAGTTGGACTGTGAAGAAGGCTGAGCACTGAAGAATTGATGCTTTTGAATTGTGGTGTTGGAGAAGACTCTTGAGAGTCCCTTGGACTGCAAGAAGATCCAACGAGTCTATTCTGAAGGAGATCAACCCTGGGATTTCTTTGGCAGGAATGATGCTAAAGCTGAAACTCCAGTACTTTGGCCACCTCATGTGAAGAGTTGACTCACTGGAGAAGACTCTGATGCTGGGAGGAATTGGGGGCAAGAGGAGAAGGGGACGAGAGAGGATGAGATGGCTGGATGGCATCACTGACTCAATGGACATGAGTCTGAGTGAACTCTGGGAGTTGGTGATGGACAGGAAGGCCTGGTGTGCTGTGATTCATGGGGTGGCAAAGAGTTGGACATGACTGAGCAACTGATCTGATCTGATCTGATCTGATTTAGAAATTTTGTTGTGTAACAAATAATAGATGTTTGATGGTTGGATGGCATCACTGACTCACTGGACATGAGTTTGAGGAAGCTCTGGGAGTTGGTGATGGACAGGGAAGCCTGGTGCGCTGTAGTCCATGGGGTCACAAAGAGTCAGACATGACTGAGAGACTGAAGTGAACTGAACGAATGATAGATAAAATTTACCACTTTATTTAAGATTTCTTCTGATGAAAATAAATTACCAAAAGACTGAATCTATCTACCAAAAACCTACAAAATCTCTCAACCCATAATAAAATTTAATGCATACATTATTAGCTAAGAATATTGCCTCCCCCCCAGAAAAAAAAATCACTAAAAGGCTACAAGGTGGATATTTAGTTCCCAGAGATGTATTATTGATGACCACTTGTCTAAAAAGAGAAGGAAAATGTGAAAGTAGAAACCTAATACTCTTGAAGGGAGAAATCTATATAAGCTGGCTTGAGTTATATACCTTAAAATTCTCTCTCCTTGAATAAGTAATGTTCCTCTATGCACTGGACCTTTTTAGGATAACTGAGATTGAGGCCAGGGGCTGGATTTCTCATATTAGGCTTCTATAAATGGACATCATTGCCATCAAACAGGCTGAGTCAGTTTCCATGGCTTTTGATCAATGCAATAGAGTTGCTAGGCATGTCCACACAGAGGTCCCAGAGAAAACAGGTAAGGAATCTTCTTTTATATTATCTTCTAATGTCCAAGTTGCCTTCCTGGTCATTGGGAGACACTAGTAATCCTTCTAGTGTGTACTTTTACCTGTTATATTTATTTCTACAGTGCATATTTTTACATGTCTGTGTATCTGCATATACATTTTACATGTAGTTATATACATGTGCAACCATCATGAACTATTCCCATGTCTGCTCATTTCTCTCCATTGTTTCTTTCATACTTGATATACAACCTTTTTTCAATACATTTTTAAATAACATCCCCTTCCCCTAAATACCAGCTGCTCTTCTCACAAGGGGACTGCAAAGGCTAATGTTTCTGCTGCATAGTCACTTCAGTCATGTCTGACTCTGTGTGACCCTATGGGCTGCAGCCTGCCAGGTTCCTCTGTCCATGGGATCCTCTAGGCAAGAGTACTAGAGAGGATTGCAATGCCCTCCTCCAGGGGATCTATCCGACCCAGGGATCAGACCATTGTCTACTGCATTGCAAGTGGATTCTTATCGCCAAGCCACTGGGGAAGCCCCACAAAGACTAATAGGACAACCTTAATCTTATTGAGCTTTATATCATTGTGAGATCATATTTCAAGATACTCTTATTCCTCTTTTGGAGGGACTGGATACCATACTTGCCTCCAGTTACCTCAGAGATGAGAACAGCTTTTGTCCTGGAATAGAAAACTCCAGTCAGGTTTCCTATACTGAAAGCACTACATTATTCAAGTCCCATGCTGAAAAGCAAAGATTCCATGATGTACACTTAATTACTTTATTATTCCTTGTCATCATATTTTGAAATACTTTTTCATGTTCTAGGCACTAGGAATCACTTATTCCAGGAGACTCATAGAAGCCAAAAGAAGTAATAGGGCAAGCAGAAGATTGCTCTGTATTTTGCATGTGGTTTATATATGGTACCATATTATTTTAATTACTTATTCCTCTTTTATGTTAATCCCATGGTTTGAATGGACAGTAATCAATAAATTACAGTGGACTACGTTGGTCATCTAGGACCCAGATGGTCTTGCCTCTGGTAATTTACAAAATTATGTTTAGGTTTAGGTGTGTGTTTCCCTGGTGGACCAGATGGTAAGAATCTGCCTGTAATGCGGGAGACCGGGGTTCAGTCCCTGGGTTGGGAAGATATCCTGGGGAAAAGAATGGCTATTCATTCCAATAATCTTGCCTGAGAATTCTATACACAGAGGAGACTGGTGAGGTACAGTCCATGGGGTCACAAAGAATCAGACATGACTGATCAACTGAAACGTTCATTTTCTTTCACTTTGGTATACCACATGCCAAGTTCCAGGCCAGCTTGAAGTTCTTTAAAGTTGTAGCATTTCCTAAACCATATACTTAAAAACATCAACCAGTCTTTAGATGCTGAATCTGGCTTCTTGTGCTATTTGTTCAGTGATCCTCAGAAGCCCTATTTAATGTTAAGTGGCAGGAAAGATCAGCAATTTGTCCAGATTGGATGCCAGCCAGTCTGCTAGCAGTGAGGGAGTACTCAGCAGACACAACTGTGCTGAGATACATATGAAAAGAATGAATGGTGGTGGGATATCCAGATAGCACCTGTTTATCAGCCTAAGTTGGAAGCCAGACACAAGGCAAGAGAGCAGAAGACAACCTGTGATTAATGCTAACAATCAGGCAGAAAGACCAGACTGTAACCGTAACTACAGACACTGCAATTTTTTTATGTGAAGTCTTCAGTTCTCAGATAAAATAAGTTCTTATATCTTTATCTTATAAAATAAGATAAAATAGTTATCAGATAAAATAAGTAGAATTGAAAACAATGGAGTTTCATCTACACCAGTACATTATAAGAATTCTGTTGAAATATATGTTTATAAATGAAAATACATTTAATCTAAAACTTTCAGCGCATTTTCACGAGAAAAGACTGATGTTTAGTACCAGAAACATAGAGCCTTCACTCTGCTGATATATGTGAGTGGTTGCTCTTTTCTCCTTTGTTCTGATTCCTGGGTTCACTGGCAATCTTCTGACTTCTAATTCAGCTTCCTCGGTCCTCTCACATAGAATGTGATGGACCATAGTCAACATCAGTATATGCACCATTACAAATTAATAAATCAGATTTCGAGCTTATACAGCAGACTCTTAGAAATTTCATTATGTGAGATGATCCCGTTGTTGTTTAATTTCCAGGCTGTGTCTGACTCTTTTGTGACCCTATGGACTATAGGCTCCTCAGTCTGTGGGATTTCCCAGGCAAGTAATCCGGAGTGGGTTGCCATTTCCTTCTCCAGGGGAACTTCTGGATCCATGGATGGAACCCACATCTCCTGCGTTAGCAGGGGGATTCTTGACCACTGAGCTACCAAGAAAGTCCTAGGGATCATCATCTCTGTAAACACTGATAATATTGATACATATAATCTATCAAGATCCACTAAACTGAGACAGGCCTCAGGCCTGAACTGGAGAGAACCCTCCAAAGTAGCCGCACCTGTGAAAGTTTCTGTATGACTAACTTGCTTCCTGGGAGAACTTTGTATCGAATCTCCATAACTACACACATGAGCTACTATAATTTTCAAACAGATTTTGCATTTAACACTTTTTCAATTTAGTAATTAGACACGTTATATTTTTTCTGAACTTTTGATTGATCACAGTACTTTGCTGATAATCTTGTTTTTGATAATTTCTATTATAAAGCACAGAAGGAGGATATCTGGTTACATCATATTACCCTCTAATGATGTTTCTCTTCCTTTTTAAATCTCTTAACTTTTCCTCTACTCACAGAAATAGAAATTTTGTGTATTCTTTCCACTGGTTTTCTTAATAAAATTATTTTTATGTTTCTGTCTTTAAAATAAAAAATGTATATAATGTGTACAACATGATATTTTGATTTGCATATACACAATGAAATGTTTGGGCATCCCTGGTGGCTCAGTGGTAAAGAATCTCCCTGCAATGCAGAAGGTGTGTGTTCAATCTCTGAGTCAGGAAGATCCCCTGCAGAAGGAAACAGCAACCCACTCCAAAATTGTTGCCTGGGAAATTCCATGGATAGAGGAGCCTGGAGGGCTACAGTCCATGGGGTTGCAAAGAGTTGGACATGACTTAGTGACTAAAAAATAACAGACAACTACAGTGAAATAATTACTACAGTCAAGCTACTTAACATATCCATTTCCTCACAGAGTTACCTTTTTAAAATTTTTCTGTGGTGAGAGCATGTGAGGTCAACTCTCTCAGCAAATTTTCAGTGTACAACACAGCCTTATTAACTGGGGTAATCACCCTACTGTACAGTCAATCTCAAGAACTTAGTCATTACAGAACTCCACTGGCTTTCCCTCTCTTGCTCTACTTTCCTCTTTGGGACTCACTGCTTACATCTTTTTCTTCTCAGTTTCCAGTTATTTACCTATTGACTCTAGCTTTCTTGCTACATCAGATCTGCTGACCATGTGTGTGGTCTTGTAGTGGAACAAAAACAAAAACAAAGGGAAAAAAATCACCTTCAAAATGTAGCTTATCTATATATCATATAAAGTACTAATTTAAAATATAAATGCTTAATTTTAAATGTTAACCCACTCTAGTATTCTTGTCTGGAGAATCTCATGGAGGGAGGAGCCTGGTAGGCTACAGTCCACGGGGTCGCAAAGAAACACGACTGAGCTACTTCACCTCACTTCAATTTTAGGGCCATCTTACATATAGTTAGAAAATGAACTATGATGCTCTTGGACACATGAAATATAAAATCTCTGTGTAACAAAGATACATAATTAAGTGTGTACATACTTTTAAAAAGTGGTAAACCAAAATTTTCAAGTTGAAAACAATAATTACATGAAAAGGAGAATAGAAGAAAAACGATGCTGTGTCATACATGAGCAGTGCCTATAAAGGAGCAATTAAGCATTCTTAAAGATGTGGAAAAGCTGGTGTTGACTTCAGGTCTTAAAGTTAGGCATGGTTTGCTGAATGCAAATTATTTATACCCTGCTGTGTGTATTGTACATTGCTTTCATGGGTTTTCTCCTTCTTTTACTCTCAGGATAAGAGAATATGTTGTGCTCTGGGGCTCTGCTGAATGTCTTGAACCAGTTTTCAAATGTTGGGTTTGGCAAAGTACGTATTATGTTTTGCCAAATGCATTTCCTCATCATTTTAAACCCCTGTGTATTTCAAGGGAAATTTTACCCACATGTCTCTGATTTATTTACCCTTGACTCATCAAAATATCATCTTGAATAAGCTAGCATTTGATGTTTAAGAACTTCCTTAGCCTTTCATCTTGTAATCAGTGTGTTTCATTTGGTTACCACCATAAAAATCCAGGTTCTATTTGGGAAACAGGCTGATGAGGGCACTTCTTTCTGTCTCAAGAAATTCAGTCTTTTGGAGCTTTTCCTGTACAAATGCATCTCCTTTCCCTTCCTTTTTTTCTCTCTTCTTCCCTGAGTTCTATTTCTTCATGCCATTGATGCAAATATGGTGTTCTTTCTTTAACTGTTATTGGGATTCAGTGAGAATGGCCTTCCTGGTTACTGTCTGGGAAATTTATTAGCATATTTCAATTGTTTTGTTATAACTAGTTTTGGTCAAGGCAATAGGGAAGACAAGATTGCTCAATGTTAATAACCTTTTCATTGTTGTGTGAACGTTCTTCCCTTCTGTAGAGTTAAATGAATTTCAAATGTAGGCCTGGATGGGAAAAGTTATTGTAATCTGTTTTTGTATTTTAATGGTTTCTGAACTCCTTACCATTATCTGAGAACTGTCTCCCTCTATCCACATTTCCAGATTTATATCACTAATCAGTCTACCATTTCCCTGGCGGCTCAAATGGTAAAGCATCTGCCTACAATGTGGGAGACCCAGGTTCAATAGCTGGGTCGGAATGATCTCCTGGAGAAGGAAATGGCAACCCACTCCAGTATTCTTGCCTGGAAAATCCCATGGATGGAGGAGCCTGGTAGGCTATAGTCCATGGGGTCGCAAAGAGACATGACTGAGCGACTTCATTTTTTTTTTCTTTCTTTTCTAGTCAGTGCAGCATTCATGCAGTTTTTCCAATATAACAACTTTGTTCTGACTTCCAGACCTCTCTACTTGCTAGTCCTTCTGTTTGCAGCATCCTTCCAGTTATTTGTCTAACAAGCTCTATTCACCCTGTAAATCTCAATTTAAATGGCTCTTTCAAATTGTTCTTCTGTAAATACTTAATCCAAAGTAGGCTCTCCCTCTCTCATAGAAACTTGTTTGTCTGATGTCATAGCATATTGTGTAATTTGCATTTATAGAATTATGACTTTCTTTATTTGTTTAATATTTCTCTTCACCCCTGGACTGACAGGCCCTCCAGGAAAGGACATGACTATTTAGCGTATCATATCACACCCAAACCTAGCACAGGGATGGCCTCAACAAATACTGGAGTTAACACACTCCTACATAACACTGTAAAATCTATATGCCAATAACATTTTTAAAATGAAAATAAATTTAAAAAAAATGAAAAAACACTCCTGTTTGAGTAAAGGAAGGGCACATAAAACAATGAAAACTTGGAGATGGTTTGTATAAGCATTCTTAAATTATATAGCATTATTTATATACTAGGAGAAGGCAATGGCACCCCACTCCAGTACTCTTGCCTGGAAAATCCCATGGACAGAGGAGCCAGATAGGCTGCAGTCCATGGGGTCGCTAGGAGTTAGACATGACTGAGCGACTTCACTTTCTCTTTTCACTTTCATGCATTGGAGAAGGAAATGGCAACCCACTCCAGTGTTCTTGCCTGGAGAATCCCAGGGACGGGGGAGCCTGGTGGGCTGCCGTCTATGGGGTCACACAGAGTCGGACACGACTGAAGTGACTTAGCATAGCATATTTATATACTAACATCTTGAAGATTTGGGAGAGTGCTTTTTCCAAAAACCTAATTTTTATCTTAACAAGGTAGAATTTTGAAAGACTAAAGAGCTTTTGGTAATTTTTTTGTGCAATTTAAGGAAAGCACAGCCTAATCAATAGAATGATTCCCCCCAAAGAGGCTGTCCTTTGTTTTAACATAAGAAATGCTGTATGCTCACAATGTCTTTCATCCTTAAAGCCCTCACAAGTATTAATTAATCCACAAAATGATATCTGGCTCGAAAAGGTAGAATCTGTGACTTAAGGTTTATCTGCAAAAGCCTGCTTTGCCCTCAAGCCATGGCAACTTCCTGAGCTCTGGCCTGCAAATCCTTCCAGCTCAGGAGGCAGCAGATGATTCTCTAAAACCTGCCACAGGCTTTTGAGT
Organism: Tragelaphus eurycerus; assembly: GCA_935064755.1. Classification (NCBI taxonomy): domain Eukaryota; kingdom Metazoa; phylum Chordata; class Mammalia; order Artiodactyla; family Bovidae; genus Tragelaphus; species Tragelaphus eurycerus. The sequence goes on along the minus strand of CAKXYN010000132.1, from coordinate 2,100,235 downwards.
CCTGCAGGGTTATCCCCAGACATGCCTTATACATGTTTGATAAACATAAAGATGATAAAGATTTAACATGCTATAAACAGGGTTATTTTTCTTGAATATTTCATTAAAGGAAAAAGGGGAAATGCCCTGAAAATAATTAGGTCTCACGAAGAGTTATAATGTGAAATATACAAGATCAGGAAACAAACACATATTAGTACATTTGACATTTCATGTTTAAAATCTTCACTGTGTTACAGAGCTGGTTAAGAAACAACACAGCTTCTCAGAAAATAATTTTTCACTTGCATTGATAGCATATGGATTTGCATACCAAGTGGCATAAGTGACGTCAGCTGTCAGTGAACTGGGTAGTTTGCACCCTGAGATTTCAGGCTCCAACTAGGAATATATTTTTACCAGTATTCAAAAGAAATGCATTATGTTGCTGTTTAAACACGTTGATTGCAACTTATTTCTTAAAGGGGAAGTTAAGTGGTAAATTATGGTCACTGAAAGGTGACAGCATCTAGGGGATCACCCGCCATAGCAGACTCCACTCTCAGAAAGTGAATTATTTCCCTGCAAAAGGAGTGGGTGGAATGGGATACTTTGGGTCAGTTATGCTTAAAGCCAAGGGCTCTCATGATTGCCGGATAATGTTCAAAGAATTTCTAAATATGAGAGATAAAGGAAATGAGATTTTTAGCACAAAATGTGGGCTATAAATAAGCTCAAAGATCCAGATGGTAAAAATAATGAATAATAACATCTACTTAAAGGATTTTACTATTTTCTAAAGTGATTTGGTACATATCATTTTATATATGGTAGTTCATCCTGGTAGGTATTGGTGAGGAAAACCACTGCAAGAGCTTATGGATGATTACAGAAGCAACCCTGAGGCAGGGTTAGGAGAAAGTAAAAGAGATGTAGAGACAGAAGGAAGGAACATGTCAGATTGTGGAAAAAATATTTGAATCTAGGTTAAAAATAAGTATACAGTTTTATTAGGCAAATATAAAAGCAGCTTTATAGGTTCTAGAAAAATAATTCAAGTTTTGATGTAAACAGCAATGGATAATTAAAAATCAATACAAATTTGTTATTAAAAGGAATTGGTGATTATTTTCTCATTGTCTATCATAATGGAGTAGTTCATAAGTAAGAACTTATAGGGAAAAGATAAACATTTCTATCTTTAAAATAACATTAAATAAGCAATTTAATTCAAGTGGAGACTGATGAATAAAAGTTGAATCTAACCTCTGTTCACAAGGGAGAACGAGAGCTAAACAAGTACTCATAGAAAGGATCCAGGGAAACCCAATGCAGGCATAGAAAGTAGATTAGTTGGTAGTTCCAATAGTTTTTAGAGCTTGCGTGTGTGTGTGTGTGTGTGTGTGTGTGTGTGTGTGTAAACAGAGAGAGAGTGTGTGTGTGTGTGTGTGTGTGTGTGTGTAAACAGAGAGTGTGTGTGTGTGTGTGTGTGTGTGTGTGTGTGTGTAAACAGAGAGACTGAATAGAAATGCAGGGAAAGAGGTTTACAGAGACTGAAAGCTAAAGAGATCAACAAAGTACTGTTTTTTCCTTTTATCTAGCAGTACTTCCCAATGCCACTTTCCCAAGTTTATCTGATCTAGAATAGTGTATTAAGCATATAGATGTATTTTTTTCTTAGTTACATTACCCATAATTTGAGATCTTTTAAAAATAAGTTTAATTTATTGAGAATTGAGGGTGCAGAGTCAAGGCATATAACTACCAGCCAACAAACCAACAAATAACCTTGAAGTTAGGAAGGTACTTTAGAAAAACTGTTTCTGGAATATTTTAATTCTTTCAATATTAGCCTATGCTTTATATATAGGCATAGCAAAAGTGTACCATTAGTTACTGGTTAAATTTAAGTAATAATCATTATTTTAATTTTTAAAATTCATAATTAATACACATTTCATGTAAAAATTTGAAAGTTTATGGCATTTTTCAAATATAATCTCATATATATTTTCACATATAAAATTACATATAATTTCATACATATTTATATTACTTACACACACTCATATAGCTTCATTTTCAGTTTAACTTTTGCCATGTTTCATCAAACACTTCAGAGAGACATTTGCATGTGCTATACTTAAAATAAAGCATTTTATTTATATGTACTTTATTTGTTCTGTAAGGCAAATGTATACAAAAGAAACACCATTACTTTTCTACTCACTGTACAGCTCTACTGTGCCAGGCCTTCCATGAAGTTTTAATAATAAAACAGTAAGTGAAGCATAGCTCTCCCCTCAAATACCTTACAATGCAGTAAGGGAGATATAAAAGGAAACAGGCAATTTCAATGTGATCAGAGATAGAGTCAATTTAGAGATAGAGGCAAGGAAAGCTGCTACAGAAAGGCAGAATAAAGAAGCGCTACCTGATTCAAAGTTGAGGAATCAAAGAAATACTTTCCAGGGAAAATGTTCTCTAAGTTGAAACCTAAGTGGTCAATTTTGAAAACAAGATATTGTTATATCTAATTAAATTTTAAAAATGTCTTTCACTATGATTAACAGTCATATATGTATTAATCTCTAAAATCAGTGATATTATTTTAATAAATCTTTAATATCTTATTATTAAACCATTGGCATGTGTGTCTTTTACAAACACTAGTGCCAGAAACAATGTAAGGGGAAGTATGATATAATAAAGAAAATACGAGTCATGACCCCTAACTAAAAAGCATTTATAGTCTAGCCATGGAACAAGTCTATTACCCATGAAATAAGAGTGGACAACACAAAAGAGTGTTGAGATGAAGGAACTATAATTGTTACAGAAAATCCGAGCTCCTTCAGGGTAAGAGCCATGTCTTAATCATGTTACTATTGCTGGCTTGAGGGTATGTATTTGGCAGTAGATAATAAATAAGGTAAATCAGGGCTGTGAGAAAGTCTATAGACTTGATGCTATAGAAAATAGGAAGCTGCTGAAAGTTGTGACTAGGAGAATGAAGCTTCTATTTAAAGAAGGCTGATGTGGAATTACTGCAGAATCAGTGGGAGAGGTGTGGTGGAATACAGTGGGGTGAGGCCAGAGCATTGAAAGGGCTGGGGAACGTGTGCTTGCACACATGGGAAAAAGATGAGAACATCACACCCACTGTGGAGAAAACACTTCAGAAAATGTTGACTTACATGAAGGGTCATAGAGTAAATAAAGGATCCAGAGAAAATGTATTCTCAGCCTAGATAAATGTTTACTACTAACAGGGATGTGGTAGATTAGGAATTCAGGATTAACATGTACACACTGTGTGTGTGCTAAATCGCTTCAGTTGTGTTCGATTCTTTACAACCCTATGGACTGTATAGCCTGCCAGGCTCCTCTGTCCATAGCATTATCTAGGCTAGAATATTGGAGTAGGTTGCCATGCACTTCTCCAGGGGATCTTCCTGACCCAGGGATGGAACCCAGGCTCTTAACGTCTCCTGCATTGGCAGGAGGGTTCTTTACCACTAGCAACACCTGGGAAGCCCCATGTACACACTACTATATATAAATTAGATAACTAACAAGGACCTACTATATACATAGTACAGGGAATGCTGATTAATATTCTGCAATAACCTAAATGGAAAAATAATTTGAAAAAGAATATATAGATATACCTGAATAATTTTGCTATACACTTGAAGCTAATACAACATTGTTAATCAAGTAGACTCCAATATAAACTAAAAAAAATTAAAATTGAATGTGAACAAAAATTTTAAAAGTGTCTTCTTTATTAAAAAGAGGTAACTTGTTCTTTTAAGTATAAAAAATACTTAGTGGAAATATTAAAAATATTCAGTGGAAATAGGAGTCAATTTGAGAAGAAGGTGATGATGGGTTCAACTTGGAATATTTCACATCTAGAGTGACCCTACGATATGCTAGAACAAATGACTAAGTAACACTTCAAGATATATGATGAGATAAAGAAGAAAAAAATACACAACTATGCATCAGTGTATTATAAGCCTGGAAGTAAAAAAAAAAAAAAAAAAGTCATTAACTATCTCATTTATCTCATAGCTATCTCATTTGTGCATTCAGTTAACACATATTTACTGAAATTTTATTACATTCTTACAGTTATTAGAATCATGAGAATCAAGATCTAAACATAGGTGGCAACAGGCCTGCTCTCACAGGATACTCTAAGCAGATGACAAACAAAAAGAAAATGCAGAGTATAAGTTGTATGGAGAAAAAAACAGTGTCAGACTTTATTCTTCTGGGCTCTAAAATCACTGCAGATGGTGACTGCAGCCATGAAATTAAAAGACGCTTACTCCTTGGAAGGAAAGTTATGACCAACCTAGATAGCATATACAAAAGCAGAGACATCACTTTGCCAACAAAGGTCCGTCTAGTCAAGGCTATGGTCTTTCCTGTGGTCATGTATGGATGTGAGAGCTGGACTGTGAAGAAGGCTGAGCGCCGAAGAATTGATGCTTTTGAACTGTGGTGTTGGAGAAGACTCTTGAGAGTCCCTTGGACTGCAAAGAGATCCAGCCAGTCCATTCTGAAGGAGATCAGCCCTGGGATTTCTTTGGAAGGAATGATGCTGAAGCTGAAACTCCAGTACTTTGGCCACCTCATGCCAGGAGTTGACTCATTGGAGAAGACTCTGATGCTGGGAGGGATTGAGGGCAAGAGGAGAAGGGGACGACGAGGATGAGATGGCTGGATGTGATCACTGACTCGATGGACATGAGTCTGAGTGAAGTCCAGGAGTTTGGAGTGATGGACAGGGGGGCCTGGCATGCTGCGATTCATGGGGTCACAAAGAGTCGGACACGACTGAGTGACTGATCTGATCTGATCTGATCTGAAGAGGAGTGTGGACAGAAATGGTGGCTTTCTTAATTTGTTCATTTATATTTAGGTGAGACTAGAGAAGAGCTATTTTAAAAGATGATATTTGAATAGAGATGCAATGAAAAGGAAGGAACAAGGCTTACAAATTTCTGGGTGCCAAATGAACTATTCTGTACCAGACAGAACAAAGAACAGGAGAAATGGCCCTAAGGAAAAAGTAAAGAGGTCATCTTGGCTGGAGCAGTGTCAGGAGAAGACAGGAAAGTGTGAAGCACAGAGGTGGCTGGGTCCTGTAGAATCTGGTAAGTAACTTCATGTCTTTCAAGTTTTACCCTGGAGACACTGAAAATCAGAGAGGTATTTGAGCCAAAGCGTGACATCAACTAACTTACATTTTAACAACCTCACGCTATCTGTTGTATCAAAAATTAAAAAAAAAAAATAGAAAGCAAGAATGAAAGTAGATACGTCCATTAGGAAGGCATTATAATAAACTTTACCGTCTGGGCCACCAGGGAAGCCCAAAGTCTTCCCTGGTAGCTCAGGCAGTAAAGAATCTGCCAGCAATGCAGGAGGCTGAGGTTTGATCCCTGGGTTGGGAAGATCCCTTGGAGAAGGGAATGGCAACCCACTCCAGTATTCTTGCCTGGAAAATTCCATGGATAGGGGATCCTGGTGGGCTACAGTCCATGGGGTCTCAAAGAGTCAGACATAACTGAGCAACTAAAGCATACACACGTAATAAACTAGGAGATGAATGACATAGCATACAGATGGGAGAAAGTGAAATGGTTCTAGATGGATTTTAAATACAGAGTAAATGGGGTTCTTTGGTGTTTTAGTTTATGTAATGAAATAAACAAAAGTCAAAGATGACTAACAGTTTTGACTGTAGGACCTAGAAGAATGGAGTTACATCCTGTGAAATGGAGAAGACTGGGAGAAGCAGGTTTGGAGGGAAATCAGAATTACTTTTGGATGTTAAATTTGAGATATAGACATATAAATGAAAATGCCACAATGCACAGTATTGTAGTTTTGGGCAATGGTCTATCCTGAAGACTGAATATTAGAAGTGATTAGTGTAACACAGTATACGAAACAACACTGAAATGAGATTCCTTAGTGAATAAATGTAGACAGAAAGAAGAAAAGTTAAGAGTCGGTCTCCAAGATGAATAAGAACCAGCAAAGGAGATGGAAAGTCAGTGGCCAGTTAATTATTTGGATATCCAAAAGACAGAAGTTTCCTGATAGTCATGTGAGGAAAATGTTTCCAAAAAGTTATCAATTGGATTAAATTCTGAGATAGATATTCTAAGGAAAAAAACAAAACTTTACCAACATGTGCCCATGTTGGTACCAACTTTAGTAACATGAAAGTAACAGATGACCTCGTTAAGAGGTGAGTGGTTGAGATAAATGCCTAAATGGAGTTGCTGCAAGAAGTAAAAGGAGGGGAGAAGTTAAGGACATTAAAGGTAGACAATATTTGAAAGAATTTTTTATTCTGAAGTAAAACAGAATAACGAAGCAATTAGCTAGAGTGGACATAAGTGACCTAAAACATGCCAAGTGAAGAAAATCACGGAACTGAGCCAATAAAAAAATCATTTTGAACTGGAAGCATGTTGACTAATATGAAGTACAAGAAGGGTAAGCAAGGAGAAAGGGGGCATTATATTTATCAAAAAGGATATCATTAATGAAAAGAAAGTTACATATCAAACAGTTTGTGTTTATGTGTTTTTAAGGAGTACGTCAAGGCTGTATATTGTCACCCTGCTTATTTAACTTATATGCACAGTACATCATGAGAAATGCTGGGCTGGAGGAAGCACAAGCTGGAATCAAGATTGCCAGGAGAAATATCAATAACCTCAGATATGCAGATGACACCACCCTTATGGCAGAAAGTGAAGAAGAACTAAAGAGCCTCTTGATGAAAGTGAAAGAAGAGAGTGAAAAAGTTGGCTTAAAGCTCAACATTCAGAAAGCTAAGATCATGGCATCTGATCCCATCACTTCATGGCAAATAGATGGAGAAACAGTGGAAATAGTGGCTGACTATTTTTCTGGGCTCCAAAATCACTGCAGATGGTGACTGCAGCCATGAAATTAAAAGACGCTTACTCCTTGGAAGGAAAGTTATGACCAACTTAGACAGCATATTAAAAAGCAGAGATATTACTTTGTCAACAAAGGTCCATCTAGTCAAGGTTGTGGTTTTTCCAGTGGTCATGTATAGATGGAGAGTTGGACTACAAAGAAAGCTGAGCACCGAAGAATTGATGCTTTTGAAATATGGTGTTGGAGAAGACTCTTGAGAGTCCCTTGGACTGCAAGGGGATCCAACCAGTCCATCCTAAAGGAGATCAGTCCTGGGTGTTCATTGGAAGGACTGATTTTGAAGCTTAAATCCCAATACTTTGGCCAAAAAGACCCTGATGTTGGGAAAGATTGAGGGCAGGAGAAGAAGGGGACTACAGAGGATAAGATGGCTGGATGGCATCACCAACTCAATGGACATAGGTTTGGGTGGACTCCGGGAGTTGGTGATGGACAGGGATGCCTGGGATGCTGTGGTTCATGGGGTCGCAAAGAGTCAGACACGACTGAGCGACTGAACTGAAATGAACTGAAGATATCTCTGAGACATCTATAAGTTATTTATATCTACTTCATTCTTTTATGTTTTGTAGGTTGTTTCAGGCATTCTTAATTGTCATTACTGCTACTGCTAAGTCACTTTAGTCGTGTCCGACTCTGTGCGACCCCATAGACGGCAGCCCACCAGGTTCCCCTGTCCCTGGGATTCTCCAGGCAAGAACACTGGAATGGGTTGCCATTTCCTTCTCCAATGCATGAAAGTGAAAAGTGAAAGTGAAGTCGCTCAGTCTTGTCCAACTCTTCGTGACCCCATGGACTGAAGCTTACCAGGCTCCTCCATCCATAGGATTTTCCAGGCAAGAGTATTGGAGTGGGGTGCCATAGGATACAACAATAAACAATAAGAAGATTAAAAAAAAACACACAAAACTTGGTCTCACTCTTAGAATCTACAGATAAGGGATTAATTTTTCCTTAAAAATGTCAAAGTTTGCAGTAGGTGCCTGATAACCTTTACTTCACTGGAGAAGGAAATGGCAACCCAGTCCAGTATTCTTGCCTGGGAAATCCCATGGACAGAGGAGCCTGGCAGTCTACAGTCCATAGGGTCACAAAGAGTGGGACACAACCTAGCACCTAAATCACCACTACCACCTGTTACTCACACTGTTCTGTAATCCCGCCTCCTTAACTATAGACTGAATTTAGTGACCAAGAGAATGTAGCAAAACTAATGGGATATCATTTCTATGATTAGGTTGCAAAAGATTCTATTTTTCACCTTACTAACAGACTCTCTGGTGTTTCCCTGAGGCTCAAGTGGTAAATAATCTGCCTGCAATGCAGAAGACTTGAGTTCAATCTCTGCATCAGGAAGATCTCCTGGAGGAGAGCATGGCAACCCACTCTAATATTCTTGCTGGGAAAATCTCATGGTCAGAAGAGCCTGGTGGGCTATCGCCCATGGGGGGTCACAAAGAATCAGATATGACTGAAGTGACTGAGCACACCCAATAGACTCTCTTGCCTTCCCACCTGGCATGCTTTGAAGAAGAAAGCAAACATACAAGTCACAAGAAAGTAAGAGCAGCCTCTGGCCAAAAGCCTCAAAGGAATGAAATCGTGCCAACAGCCATGTACTTGAGCTTGAAAACAGATTCTTCCCCCTTCAAGCCTTCAGATGTTACTGCAATTTTAGCTTAAACTTTGAGTGAAAACTTTTGAAAGACTCTGAGCCACAGGACCCTACTAGCTTATGCCGAAATTTCGGACCCACAGAAATGTGAGGTATATGCTGTCCTAAGTTGCTGAGCTCTGACAGTAGACAAATAATACAGTACTGAACTGAAATACTTACCAATTGTTCCAATGGAGGAATGACATCTTTCAAGATATGCTGTGAATGATTTCTTCTGTGCCGGGATATCTGAAAAAATAGTGACATTTGATACCATTATATAATTTATATTAAAAAATCTTTAAATAAAAGAGCATAATTTCATAACATTGCACATGAGAATCACCATATTCAAATTCACTCAAAAAGGTGAATAAAGTAAGTTTAAATGGGAAGTAAATGTTTTGGAAGTTAACTAATTTGGATAAAAGATGTACTCAAAGATGGCTGGCTGCAACGATATCTCATATTCCATGTGGTCTCCTTACTCTTTGACCTTGATAGACTTCCTATCAAATGGTGGGGTGTATGCTGTTTCATTTTGAACTTGGGTGGACCTTTATACATGCTTTAACCAGAACACATGGCAGAAGTGACATATATGACTCCAAATATTAGAGTATAAAAATATCACTCACTCCCTACTTGTTCTCTTGGAACCCTCCCAAATCCTCCTCCTCTGCAGAAATGGCTCTGCTCCTGTTTGAATGTTCTTTATGTTGTTGAAGGCTGAAGCCCAGTTCTCTGGGCACAGGAAGGATCTGCTCTCCGGCCTTCTGAGACCTGCAGATAGGGGCTCCCAAGGCCAACACCCTTCGTCCAGAGAAGGAGCTGAGATCTGGGTTTACTTTTATTTTTTCCATTTTGGGTGTATCCTTGGGGACAGGTAAGGAGGGAAGGTGAGGTGGTGTCGTGGTGTGATGCAGGATATTGAATAATACAATTGCTGTTTTTTGTTAAAAAGAAAAAAAAAGGCACCATGTTGAAAAGAAGCCCAAATTGGCCCATTCAGAGAGACCAGTTTTCTAGCTGATAGACTAGGTGAGTTTCCAGCAGACAGCCAATATCAGCCACTGACCATGTGAACAAAAAATATCTTCATGATTCCTTCTTCTAGGCATTGAATCCCCAAAGCTTTCAGGTCTTCTCAGTAGAGATATCAAACACTGCAGTAGCTACTCCTATTGTGCTTTATCTGAATATTTGACCAGATTCCATCAGCAAAAAATATCTATATATTTATATCATTATTTTACACCTCTATGTTTCAGAGTGATCTGCAATGCTGTAGAAGTAACTGGGACAAAATATTTAATATTGAAACTTTTGTATTTATCTCTGTGTTTATAAACTTAGCTTCTTCAGAGTTAATGTACTATTAATGTCCATGTCTTCCACTGTTATCCATATATATATAAATATACAAAACACACAGTAAGTGTTTTCAGAACAAATTTGCTTTAAATGCCTTATCTTTTCTCCTGAAGAAATATCATAGACAGATTCTATAGTTTAAAAAAAGGAATTTATAATTAAAAATCATATTTTAAAATTTAAATAAAAGCTCTCATTAATAGTACAATTTCACTATAAAGGGATTTTCCAGTACTTTACATAAAGAAGAGAAGGTGGTGGGACAAATCAGTAGGAAGAGAAAGAAAGAGACAGAGACAGAAGAGAAAGAGAGAGAGACATGAGTGTAAGGAATCTTTAAGCACTATGTCTAGAAAATAATTTTGGATGATTTTGGCTCTGTTTACCAGCACATAAAACAGACGGAAAAGATCAATTCAATGCCAGCTAAGATTGTGGTGGTGGTGTTCAGTTGCTCAGTCATGTCAGACTCTATAACCCCATGAACTGCAGAACGCCAGACTTCCCTGTCCTTTACCATCTCCTGGAGCTTGCTCAAACTCATGTCCATTGAATCAGTGATGCCATCCAACCATCTCGTCCTCTGTAGACCCCTTCTCATCCTGCATTCAATCTTTCCCAGCATCAGGATCTTTTCTAATGAGTCAGCTCCTTACAACAGATCACTAAAGTAAACTTCAGCTTCAGCATCAGTCCTTCCCTGAATATTCATGATTGATTTCCTTTAGGATTGACTGGTTTGATCTCTTTGCAGTCCAAGGGATTCTCAAGAGTCTTCTCCAACACCACAGTTCAAAAACCAATACAATATTGTAAAGTAAAATAAATAAATAAAAACAAAAACAAACAAAAAGCATCAATTCTTTGGTGCTCAGCCTTCTTTATGGCCCAACTCTCAGATCCTTACATGACTACTGGAAAAAATATAGCTTTGACTATACAGACTTTTGTCAGAAAAGTAATGTTTCTGCTTTTTAATATGCTGTCTAGGTTGGTCATGGCTTTCTTCCAAGGAGCAAGTATCTTTTCATTTCACGGCAGCAGTCACCATAGGCAGTGATTTTGGAGCCCAAGAAAATAGAGTCTGTCACTGTTTCCATTGTTTCCCATCCATCTGCCATGAAGTGATGGGACTAGATGCCATGATCTTCGTTTTCTGAATGTTGAGCTTTAAGCCGGCTTATTCACGCTCCTTTTTCACCTTCATCAAGAGGTTCTTTAATTCCTCTTTGCTTTCTGCCATAAGGGTGGTGTCATCTGCATATCTGCAGTTATTGATATTTCTCCTGGCAATCTTTCCAGCTTGTGCTTCATTCAGCTTGGAATTTTGCATGATGTCCTCTGCATGTAAGTTAAATAAGCAAGGTGACAATATAGAGCCTTGACATACTCTTTTCCCAATTTGGAAATCTGCTGTTCCATGTCCGGTTCTATTGTTTCTTGCCCTGCATACAGGTTTTGCAGGAGGCAGGTAAGGTGGTCTGGTAAGATTCTGAGGGGATTGCATTTCCAAAGAAACCAAAAGTCTGATATAAAGACCCTGTGATTCTATTCAATCCCTGAATTCCATATTTGCTCCACAAAAACAATTATGAAGGCAGTACAGCCTTCAAGTAGGCCATTCTCTTCCATGTCCTCTTCAGATGTGGTGTCCATGAAGGATAATGGAGAAGGAAGAGACTCCAGATAGCCCAGCCAGAAACCCTGGAGAACAATGGATATGGGAAATTCTCCTAGGAAGAAGAGGCAGAAACTGTCGCTACTGCCTGGACAGGTCTCACAGGACCTGACTGGGAGGGTTCAGCATCACTTGCGTCCAGTGACTGTTGGTTGTTTACATTCTTTCCTTTATAAATGAGAGGATTTTTATTTTTTGCTTATTTTCAGGTATCAATTTCTTGCCCTAACCTTGTATGTTAGATATGATGGAGAAAACAGGATGAAGAGCTTACTTTTCTAGTTTGATATTCTTAATCCTCTGGTGAAAATTTGGACTTGATGCAGAAAGCTGTTTACCACCAGAGATTCTGGAATTGGAGTTCAAGGCAGTAACTAAGTGAGGCTTTTGGTTGTCTCCTTTGAGGAGGTGTGGGAGTTTATTCCTAAGTGTTGGAAGACAGGTGCAAATTGATATATGGGAGGGAGAAAGAATCTGGAAGTCTCTCACCAGATTCTGTCCTCTCCTTCCAGGGCACATTTCCAGACTACATTACCCAGCTTGCCTTACAGTTGAGAGTGTCCATGTGAGTAGTTTAGACCAAAAACAAATGAGTAGAAACAATGAAAACCACTTCCCTTTCAAGGCTATTAACCAGTGAGTGCTTGCCCCACCACATTCTCTTTCTTGGGATACTAGCTGGGAATAAGCATCAACCGAGGCCTTATGGCAGAATCAAAATGCAAGATGGGAGAATGCTGAATCACCAGGTCAAGAAAACCCAAGCATAGTTCAGAAAAACTCACTTTGTCTTATTTAGTAAACTTTATTTTGGAATAATTTTATACTAAGAGAAAAGTTGTAGCGAGAACAGAAAGTTCAGGTAGGAAATGTCCTTTGAACTTTTAAATAGTGAGGAATAAACTTCTATTTTGTGGAGCCATGATATATTTTAGATAATTTTTTTTCATTCTTTTTTTTTTTTTTTTTTGATCAAGAATCTCTTTTATTGATTATCAGAAACATTACAAACATCTAGTATGAACAAACTGTAACATGATAGTGTTTAGTTTGAACAATTAATACATTTCAGATATAATATTATACATATTTCAATGCTATTCTCCCCAATCATCCCACCCTCTCCCGGTCTCAGATAATTTTATATTTGTTAACATTACCCTAAGTAAGATAACCATAATTGGTGGTTAGTTAGTGTTGAAATGAAAGATCTTCTGCATAAGAAAACTGTGAACAGTATAGCCATTAATGGGAGAGATCCTAGAACCAAAACTTCATATCTGTTATTCATTGATACTTCAGCTTTTCAACAGGAGAATGTTTATATATGTGTGTTTACATATATACATATATATATATATATTTGAGATTTAAGCCTCTTAAAGAACTAGGAGTTTATTTATGTGACTATGTGTTTATAATTTAGTACTTTTAATTATTACTCATTATATTGGGAAATTAGTATTCACGTCTTATACTCAACTTACAATGGTGGGAGAATTCTGGGATAGAAGGAGTTTTCTTATTTAAGTAAATGAAATGTGGAAAAAAAACCCCCACAAACACAATAAGTGAATGACTGAAGCTTGGGAAACAAATTTTAATAGAAAGAAATTGGATCAGAAATGACCAGTTACTGAGCACATACCACCTTTGAGGGAAACCTTTGGTTCCATGGTATAAACAAGAATTCAACTTGAGATATGATATAATTCTGCCTGACAACATTTATTAAGTACCTATTATTTGCTAGGCATTGTTCAAAGTGTTTTTGAATATACTAAAATAATTATTACCCAGAAATTAAGAGGTCAGAGACATATATTTTAAAAAGATAAACACAGACCTTTTAGGGAACTTTGAAAATCCACAGCTAGTGAAAGCATAGGTGATATTTTAATGTGGACTTCAGCCCTTAGTTATTGCACTTTACTATTTTTCCAGCAATATAAATGTTTATGTATAAAAACAGTCACTAAATTCTTGGGGAACTACAGAGATCTCCTGTGTGCATAAGTGGATATTCATAAGGTAGAAATTTGAGGAGACTTAAACCTATAGATTTGTACACGTTTACGCAGGAAGCTAGAAATCAGATTTTGAATCTGTTATGAAACATGTTAATATTCCTCTGGGGGAAGTAATATTGCTGATCATTCCTAAATCAATAAGCTAACCAATCTATCATATTCAACCAAGTTACAAAGATATGGAAGGAAAGAAAACTTTCATCACCTGTCTTTTGCTTTAATGTCTTTCTCAGTTAAGTATTAGGTACAGAAATATGCTATTATGCCAAATCAGATTATGCTGACTGAGACTTATGATTTAGGAAATTCTTGATCCAAAATTGCTCAGTTGTCTTGTATGGATATCTGAAAAACTTAGAATGTTTCAAAAGAACTGTCTTTCTGTGACATATGTAATTGAAATAATAATTATAAAGGAAATTTGAGGTCAATCACAATCTCATGAGGTAAGTTTGAAGGGAAAAGACAGGATTCTCCTAAGTCATAGCATAAACAACAGAATATCTTACAGTTTATAGAATTATTTATTAATAATGTTTAATATAATAGTATCTGATGATTTTTCAAATTTTTAAGGGATGACCTCTTAAGAAACATTACCACTTAAGACATTAGACTTAGACATTTTTGTAGTGAAACGTAGTTTATTTACCAATTGTGTTTTTCTGCTTATCTGCTCTACAGCAAAGTGATTCAGATATACACACATACACGTGTCCGTGCATACTCAGTTGCTTTAGTCAAACCCGACTCTATGTGACTCTATGGACTGTAGCATGACAGGCTCCACTGTTCATTGGATTCTCCAGGCAAGAAAACTGGAGTGGGTTGCCATGCTCATCTCCAGGGGATATTCCCAGTTCAGGGATTGAACCTGCATTTCCTGCAATGCAGCCGAATTCCTTACTGCTGAGTCACGGGGGAAGCCATATATATAATTCTTTTCCACAGATGTTTTTATGAGCCATTCATTTTAGCCAACAAACATTTCATGTTTAGTACATGCATATGTCAGTAATTTCTAATAATGAATGCTTAAAATGTACTTGTTTGTTGACATTACGAAAAAATCTCTTACTAGTGTTGCAAATAAAGCACATATTTTATTTCGGACAATCCTAACGTTTTTTCCAGAATATCAGAGCTTTTAAAAGTACCTGACAACAAAAAACCCTATATCTTGTTTTGAAAATTGCTTTTGGATAAGTTTCAGAATGCTGGCAAAGTTAGGCTCCATTGTTTAATCTTAGATCCTTTTCATTTTTGCAGGAATTGCTAATCATTGAATTTGTTAAACCTAAATAATGGTCAAAATATTAGCAGTAGCTTGATAAAAAAATTTTAATACATTATTTTATTTGTGAATTACAGAAGTATTTTTTCTGAGGAAGCCTGAAAATATGATTTTTTTATGTGTGTCTGCTTTCTTTTTTGTTTCCAAATATCTTAAATCATATACAGATCTTCCTTTTAAACATAAATGAACATGTATGTATACCCACCACATATTTGTGTTCTACCCTGATTTTTTTGGCTTGTTCTCATACTCTTAAATTATGACATATTTGTTTCAATATGATTTTACAATTCTCATTTGAGAATTTTATGAATTGCTACTTCTCAATTCGCTTCTAGCCATTAAGCAGAAAGAAACCTTAGAATTTCCAGACTTCTCTGGCCTATTTATTAAGGAATGTTACTTAACAGTTTCTTTTGAGGTGACATGGTTATGTCATAAACTGTTTTTTCTATCATGGTATTCTGCATCATAATAAGCTAAGCTTTCATAATAAATAGTAGTTGTATGGATGGCAGCCCTTTTGAGGAGGAAAAAAAGTCAGACCTCATCTTTTTTCAGTGATCCCATCTTACCATTGATTTATTTTTCCAGTAAATAGAAATGATTTGGAGCTACCATTGAAAAAAATTGAAAAATAAATATCTTTTGACTTGGATTTTTTTGAATTCAATCTTAATATATCATCACTGAAATTCTTTGAGATAAAGTCTATGAGTTCTTCCTTCTTTATCACCATCCACCACTCTCTCTACTTCCACTCCTCTAACCTCCCCAGGTACTCCACTTTCTAATTGTGTACTGCAAAGTGGAAAATGAAAGTATTCAAGATGTGCAATGCATATTTTTCTTTAAATTTCTTTTTGTTATTATTAGAATATGCATTATAATTAAGTTTTTCAGATATCTTTTCCTCCAAAAAGAGGAATTAAAAAGTCACTTTTTCAGTGTTTTCATTTTGTTCTTCCATTTCTTTTTCTAAAACCTATTTTAAAAACATGAAGCTGATAGGTGGGACTAGTACTTGATATATTACACAAACTATAAAAATAACAGAATTTGAGCATATTATTTTCCTTGTGTAGGAAGGTCTACTATGAAAGTTATACATAAACATGAAACATTCCACATAGCTCTGCTTTTAAATAGATTACCATTTTTGATGAAAGTTTATAGCTTGTGGCTTAGAATTGAAATAAAATCACTTGAATAAAAGCATTAGTTTGTTCCAACATTTTCACAGACATGTACATTTTCTGAGGCATACCTCTCATTAGCAACCTCCCTGGATACTTGGATGAAAAACAGAAATAAATTTGTAGTTAAGTTTAGTTTTTATCTTCACAGTTTCTCAAAAGTTTTTCTTCTTTTTCTTTTTTTTTGGTATTTCCCAAGTTTTATGTTCAAATCTTCATATGTTTCACCAAAATCTTTTTCTTACAGCTCCTATAATCAGAAACTAAGGAAAGTTAGTGATGATTTTTGTGTGTGTGTGGGTTCATGTGGAAAGGTAGTCAGTATTTCCTGTACTTACAGCAACTTAGTTGTTTAGAGATAATAAATGTCAACACAAGTGATGGCTATATGTTTTCAATCATGTGTATGTAGTAGGTTATTGCTTTTGAAAAAAAAAAAGGCAGTTAAGATATAAGAACATTACCTTATCATGCATTTAATCTTCTAACTTTACAAATATTTGTAGGCACATGTAAAATTTGTCCATGCCTCATAATTATACTACCCTTACTAAATGTATCTTTCATAGTCCTCAGGAGACGTAATAACATAAATTGTAGAAAAACCAAATCTTCTGTTTTACTCATTATTAATGTACCATGGTATATTGTTTGACAATTTGGTTCTCTTTTTTCCATCTGCCCACAATAGCATTCAATTACCATAGTGGGCATACAAATGCCTTCATTTTTCTATTTTTCCATAAGTCTTTTTTGGTTGTATATTGTCAGTCACCTAGAGCCAGACATCCTGGCATATGAAGTCAAGTGGGCCTTAAGAAGCATCACTACAAACAAAGCTAGTGGAAGTGATGGAATTCTAGTTGAGCTATTTCAAATCCTGAAAGATGATGCTGTGAAAGTGCTACATGCGATATGCCAATATATTTTGAAAACTCAGCAGTGGCCACAGGACTGGAAAAGGTTAGTTTTCATTCCAATCCCAAAGAAAGGCAATGCCAAAGAATGTTCAAATCACCGCACAATTGCACTCATCTTATGTGCTAGCAAACTAATGCTCAAACTTCTCCAAGCCAGGCTTCAACAATACATGAACTGTGAACTTCCAGATGTACCAGCTGGTTTTAGAAAAGGCAGAGAAACCAGAGATCAAATTGCCAACATCCACTGGATCATCAAAAAAGCAGAAGAGTTCCAGAAAAACATCTATTTCTGCTTTACTGACTATCCCAAAGCCTTTGACTGTGTGGATCACAATAAACTGTGGAAAATTCTGAAAGAGATGGGAATACCAGATCACCTGACCTGCCTCTTGAGAAATCTGTATGCAGGCCAGGAGGCAACAGTTAGAACTGGACATGGAACAGACTGGTTCCAAATAGGAAAAAGAGTATGTTAACGCTGTATATTGTCACTCTGCTTATTTAACTTATATGCGGAGTACATCATGAGAAACGCTGGGCTGGAAGAAGCACAAGCTGGCATCAAGATTGCTGGGAGAAATATCAATAACCTCAGATATGCGGATGATACCTCCCTTATGGCAGAAAGTGAAGAAGAACTAAAGAGACTCTTGATGAAAGTGAAAGAGCAGAGTGAAGAAGTTGGCTTAAAGCTCAACAGTCAGAAAACTAAGATCATGGCATCTGGTCTCATCACTTCATGGCAAATAGATGGGGAAAAGTAAAAACAGTGGCAGACTTTATTTTTTGTTGGGGCTCCAATATCACTGCAGATGGTGACTGCAGCCATAAAATTAAAAGACACTTACTCCTTAGAAGAAAAATTATGACCAACCTAGACAACATATTTAAAAGCAGAGACATTACTTTGTCAACAAAGGTCCGTCTAGTAAAGGCTATGGTTTTTCCAGTAATCACGTATGATGTGAGAGTTGGACTATGAAGAAAGCTGAGAGCCAAAGAACTGATGCTTTTGAGCTGTGGTGTTGGAGAAGACTCTTGAGAGTAACTTGAATTGCAAGGAGATACAACCAGCCCATCCTAAAGGAAATCAGTCCTGAATATACATCAGAAGGACTGATGCTGAAGCTAAAACTCCAATATTTTGGCCACCTGATGTGAAGTACTGACTCATTGGAAAAGACCCCGATGCTGGGAAGGATCAAAGGCGGGAGAAGAAGAGGACGACAGAGGATGAGATGGTTGGATGGCATCACTGACTCAATGGACATGAGTTTGAGTGGACTTTGGGAGTTGGTGATAACAGGGAGGCCTTGCGTGCTTCAGTCCATGGGGTCGCAAAGAGTCAGACACGACTAAACAACTGAACTGAACTGATTGTCAGTCAGAAATCTGATAATCTCATCTCTTTTATTCCCTGTAGAAAATGAAAGAGTGATTCAGAAACATTTGCAAGATGTATTAAAGTTTATCAACAATTTTTTTTTTTTTTTTAGTTTCTTGTATATTCTTTAGTCAGCATCTGGGCCACCTAAAGCTCTCACCAATCTGTCAATCCTGGGATAAGTCTAGTTGAGTGAAACTCAGCTTCAGCCACATATTCTTCTCCCAGATAGCCAAAGGTAAGTGTTTGCTGGAATGACTCTTACTCCTTCATATTTTCCCTCAAACATGTGTATACCACCAAGAAGAAAATCAAACTGCCTTTTACCTTCCTGTTTAATTATAAATGAACTATATATTACATGTATTTCCTTGTTTATTGTTTAATACTATTTATTTTAGTCTTCTCATTTCTTTTTGCATACTATCAATAGTAGTGGTAAAGAACCTGCCTACCAATAAGGGAGATGTAAGAGATACAGGTTCAGTCCCTGGGTAGGGACAATCCCCTAGAGGAGGGCATGGCAACCCACTTCAATATCCTTTCCTGGAGAAGCCCATAGACAGAGGAGCCTAGAGGGCTACAGTTGATATGGTCACAGAAAGTCAGACATAACTGAAGCAACGTCCATTCACCATAAATAGAATATTTATCTCCAATACTTTTCTCAGACTGAGAAGTAACATTCATATGGAACTTGGACACTCCATAATTTTAGCCTTCAATTTTTTAGCCTTCAATTATGCTTGTAAGACAAAAACTATCAGAAACAAGAAACACAGAGTCTGGGTAATAAAATTTTCTATAATTTCTTCAATGAAGGGCTCTTATGTCCATCTTAATTTTTAGTTTACTTTCTTTTTTTTTTTTACTTTATAGTTTCATCTATACTAAGTCAGGGCTTCTCTGGTGGCACAGTGATAAAGAATCTGCTTGCTGATGCGGGAGATGCAGAGATGCAGGTGAGATGGTTAGATAGCTAACACAATGGACAAGAATTTGAGCAAACTCCAGAAGGTAGTTGAGGACAGAGGAGCCCAGCATACTGCAGTCTGTGGGGACACAATGAGTTGAGTACTACTTAGCAACTGAACAAAAACACAGATATAGTTAAATTATGAATTTCTAAATTGATATAATGAGCAAATAAAGGCCAAATAGACATAAAGACATCTTACTGCACTCATAATACTACTAATGGTATTAGGTCTGATGGTATTAGATCTAAATCATTAGATAATTCTTTAGAGCCAGATAGAAAGTTAGCTGGTAAAATAATTTATTTGTCTCTTTTACTCTCCGTAACAGAGATATTTCCTTTGTTGGTGTAAACAAAAGGAAAGAATTTAGAGAGCAGATTAAGAAAATATGGATGGGTTTTTAGAACACATGGGCCAAATTGCTATTTTCTCCACAATTGCAAGTCATAATTTATTGTTTAAATAGAAAGATTCAAGACAGTATAAAACGATACCAAGAGAACTATCTCACAAACACCTCAAAGCAAAGAAAAAAAGGAAACAATTACTGAGAGTCTAAATTATTAAAATGGACTACCAATTTTTAGCTAACTGAAACAAATCATTGTCTGATCACCATTTGGCCATGCTGGGCAGAAATGACCTTTATCTAGTTTCTGGATATGTAACTATCTGGAAATTCTCAACAAATTAGAATCAGGCTTTATTTACAGTCTCAAATATAAGTCTCTTTCATTGCCCAGAAGAGCTTAAGCTGAATTATAAAGTTGCCTTCTTACTATTTTTTCAGGTATATGTTCAATCACTAAAGAAGAAATTCTCTTCTTCAAAAAACTGTAATCTACACAATATCTAGTTTGATCTATGATATGTAAAGTTTGACAAATACATTTACCCACAGTCAGATTTCTATAGTCTTTTGACACCTTTCCTTGTACATCATTATTTTGTAGTGCAAAGATGGGAATGTACTATATAACTCACTATAAATGCTCTGCCTGTGTGGAAAGATCACTTGTAAAAGCATTGTGTGAGGCAGAACTTTTAATAACTGTGACGTTCTTTCAAGAATTAATGGACTTTTGGTCAAATGTTTAAAACACGCATATGAATACCCTTGGCATCTTTAGTGAATGTCTAATAACTGGATCTTTCCAGTTTCCTTTCTTCAGTTATTCTTTGAGGTTTTCATAGACCCCCAAACTCACCTTCTGCTGCAGAAAAAAGCAGATTTAGTTCTGAAGGTTAATCCAACTCAGCAGGATTGAAGGATGGCACTTTTCCTTGGTTGTAAGTATGTTGGCTCAGGCCAGACAGCTGTTAGGACATTCTCCTCTGGGAATCGTGCCCTCAACACCCACCGCTGATGCACATACATGGTCTACTGGCTGCCGACTTCCATGCCCATCTGCTCAAATGGCATGGTGCCCGCTCACAAGTTGGCTGGATCCTTGCCCTTAATGTGTAGGTGCCAGGCAATGATGGGTTTAGATGGGCAGCCTGCATAATACTGCAAGTGACAATTTTCCCTTTCTCTCTCTCTCTCCAGTATCTGTCTTCTGTGCCTTCTCTGAAAGAGAAACTGTATGTTTCTCTACCTCTGATAATCCTGTGGACACATGTGGCCTTTTACAGGTAGATATATAAATACCCTCAACCTGCTACCAACAGGGAGACAAAAGGGAAGAATCCACAGAGCCCCAAATGACAAGTTCTAACACAGAAATGGGTTGGATAGTGAAAATCCCGACCACCTGGAGTCTGTCAGAAGAAATTTAGCAAGGGTGTAAGTACGGCAGATCTCTCACAGATAGCAATGGCACCAGGAAATAGCTTAAGTTACAGCACTTTTTGTCTGTCTCGGCTCCAGCACAAATCACTTGCCTTGCATTGAAAAGGCACATACAACAGAAAACAAAATAAATCAGGCAAAAAGAACAAGCTTAATGGGAACACAATTTATATGCTCAATGGGGGCAAGGGTGCAAGCTATGATATTCAGACCTCAGAAATAACCCTGAATGGAGGACTTAATAGAGAACGAAACAGAAATAGCATCTCTCTTTCCAATCTACAACAAACCCGTGGAGAGGAATAGATTGGCTTAGGAGGTTGTGACTTTAATGATCCAAAGCATATGAATGCTTGTTAGCAGACAGCAGACAGACATAAGTAAGAACAACAGTAATGGTTGCATCTGCAGCCTGGCCTATGGCACTCAAACTAATCAGGCAGCATTGGAGAGCACTGCCGGAAGGTATGTTAAAGGCTTGCTTTCCTTGTGTGTTTATTTAAGGGTGATTGAATTCAGGGTGTTGTCAGTCTGCCTTGGAGAATGGTTATCCAATGTGTAGGCATGATCTTTCTCCCTGAATATGCTCTGTTGAGTCAGTTAGTTATGTGTGACTACTTGCTCTGTCCTGGTCTTTATACAGTGCCAAAATCCTCCAGTCCAAGTTCCAAAGGAACAGGGCCTAAAAACTTTTGGCTCGAGAATCAAATTAGGTTTCTCTGCTTCCCTAGCCAGAAATGCATAAATACCCAATGGCCTAAACCAAAGAATTTGACATTGTGGAATGAATAGAGCTGTCATATACCACTAAAGTGTGGAAATATCTACTGTTTGAAGTCAGGACTAGTTCAACATCTTCAGTAATCAGAACAGACTTCTTTGGACACCTTCATGGGTTAGTCTGGCTTTTGATTGGGAATATTCCTGGCAAGCTACTGACTCCAGATATCAGAAATGCAAGAACATACGGTTTATAAGAGAAAATCTGCCATTTTTTTCCTACCAAAAAAATTCTCAAAGGCAGCACATTTTCATAAAAGACAGATCCCTCATTCTGTTTTCCTTATTGACCTTCAAGTTAGCACAATGTGCTTAGATATACACTTAAGAAAGAACTAGTCAAAGAAGAGGTAAGTTTGAATAGTTTGAAAAAGTATTTATGAAAAGCTCAGTTTGGAATTATCGGGGAGCTTCTGGTGAAAATAGACAAAGAATGTATATAATCATCCAAAACTCTTACTCTGGTTTCTATGCTATAACTCTCAGAGCTCCCAGAATAAACAATTTTCCCCATGATTTATCATACCTTGAGTATATTACAGTAATAATTACATACTACTAACTTCTTTGAAAATGAAAAAAGAAAAACAAACATGCTGTTCAGAAGCTCTTGAGTATAAGAGTCATGTTTTATTTATCTTTAAATCAATGGAATTTAGTATAGTATGAAAACTCCACACTCCATTCTGCATCATCTGATACACGTGACTTACTTTTCACTGAATTCACCATGACCTTCAAATTGTATAATATCTTGCCCTATGATATCTTGTTATAAACATATTTACCATTCTTTCCAAAATATAAATCATGTCAGTAGTCATTTCTAGATGAAGTTCCATAATTTCTTATAGGAGATTTGCCATCTATCTTTACTGAAATAAGGTTGAACTTTCAAAATGATAACTTCATTAGCCTACAACTGAAATAACAGATACTAGTAGGATAATAATTTCCTCATCTATGTTGTATGCCCTATGCTTGAGGCTTATATACCTCTTCCATAGGAAAAATCTGAGAAGATAAAAAGATATAAATAGGCATAGCGTGGATATATGTGTTTGTTAGTCCCTCAGTTACATCCGATTCTTTGTGACCCTAAGACTGTAGCCTTCCAGGTTCCTCTGTCCATGGAATTCTCCAGGCAAGAACACTGGAGTGGGTTGCCATTCTCTTCTCCAAGGGATCTGTCTTCTTGACCCAGGAATCAAACCTGGGTCTCCTGAATTGCAGGCAGATTTTCTACCATCTAGGTCACCATGGAAACCTGTGAATATAGATTTAGGTAGATATATTTCTGGAGAAGGCAATGGCACTCCACTCCAGTACTCTTGCCTGGGAAATCCCAAGGACGGGGGAGCCTGGTAGGCTGCAGTCCATGGGGTCATTACGAGTCGGACATGACTGAGTGACTTCACTTTCACTTTTCACTTTCGTGCATTGGAGAAGGAAATGGCAACCCACTCCAGTGTTCTTGCCTGGAGAATCCCAGGGACGGGGAGCCTGGTGGGCTGCTGTCTATGGGGTCGCACAGAGTCGGACACGACTGAATCGACTTAGCAGCATATATATTTCTGCTTTTAAATAACATTACCCAATTATTTAGATTATTGAAGAGTTCTCTATTTTATTAGGGGGTACCCTGGTGGCTAGATGCTGAAGAATCTGCCTGGAATGCTGAAGATGTAGGTTTGACCCTTAGGTTGGGAATATCCCCTGGAGAAGGAGATGGCAACTCACTCCAGTATTCTTGCCTGGGAAATCCCATAGACAGAAGAGCCAGACGGGCTACAGTCCATGGAGTCGCAAAGAGTCAGACATGACTGAGTGATACACACACACACACACACACACACACACACACACACACTACACACACTTGTATTATCACTTACCTTCTGGGCATATTGTTTTAACTTCTGGTGTCTCTATTTCCTCAACATATGCGTAATATAGAAATTATTTCTCATAGGATTGCATTAGAAATAAGTAAATTAAAACATATACAGCTTGTCACATGGTAGGTCCTTGTTAGCATAACCTCTGCTATACCAATTATATAATTCCTCTTCCAGTATACCAGTAATAGGTGAATATCTTCTTGTACATGAATAGTTAAGCAATCCCACTGCTGGGCATACACACTGAGGGAACCAGAATTGAAAGAGACACGTGTACCTCAATGTTCATCGCAGCACTGTTTATAATAGCCAGGACATGGAAGCAGCCTAGATGTCCATCAGCAGATGAATGGATAAGAAAGCTGTGGTACATATACACAATGGAGTACTACTCATCCATTAAAAAGAATACATTTGAATCAGTTCTAATGAGGTGGATGAAACTGGAGCCTATTATACAGAGTGAAGTCAGCCAGAAAGAAAAACACCAATACAGTATACTAAGGCATATAAATGGAATTTAGAAAGATGGTAACAATAACCCTGTATGCAAGACAGCCAAAGAGACACATGTGTATAGAACAGTCTTTTAGACTCTGTGGGAGAGGGAGAGGGTGGGATGATTTGGGAGAATGGCATTGAAACATGTATAATATCATATAAGAAACGAGTCACCAGTCCAGGTTTGATGCAGGATACAGGATGCTTGGGACTGGTGCACTGGAATGACCCAGAGGAATGGTTGGGGAGGGAGGTGGGAGGGGGGTTCAGGATGGGGAACATGTGTACACCGTGGTGGATTCATGTTGATATATGGCAAAACCAATACAATATTGTAAAGTAATTAGCCTGCAATTAAAATAAATAAATTTAAATTTAAAAAAATAAGCTAATATTCTCTTAAAATCTTTGACACTTTTAAAAACTCTTTCAAAATAATCTATATCTTCAAAAAATTCCAACTATTTTTTTTAGGGCATTTTGAAATCATTTCATTAGAAAATGCTTTAAATACTCAGAAATCTAATTATACTGGACGTGCACACCAGGAGGTGGGGCTCTTGGTGGTTTATAATTCTGTCTACCACAATCCCACCTCTAGCCCTCAACAAATTATGTCCCTTCCTCAAGCAAAATACATCATCTCTTCCCATGATTCCAAAGAGTCTTATTTTATTATAGCATCCACTCAAAGTCCAAAATCTCATCATACAAATCTAAATCTCATCTCACCAGTTTAAAGACCAAAATCTAAATTCAGTTTTGAAATAAGTTGAGTTTCAGATCAACTATTAAGTAGCAGAGGTGGGATTCAAACACAAGTAATTTGATTCTATAGACAGTGGTGTTTAACAACTTTAATATTATGCACTATCCATGTTATGAAGCAATTAAGATTATTGCCCTCACTGCATAGATGATAAATCTAAGGCAAGTGGGAAAAGACTGAAAGTTAAGTGAGGGTCAGAGGCTTTTGATTAATCTAGATTCATTCAATTCAAAACTCCATGCATACTGACTCCAAAGCTGAACCTACCACCTTTCAAAGTGGAAACTCAGCAAATAGTTGTTGTCTGCCCATCATCATATTGCACTGTCTGTAGATCAAAATATACACTGATGTTTATCACACTTCTTTTTTTTTTTTGGCTGTGCCAAATCTTGGTTGCAGCATGGGAGATTTTTAGTTGCAGCCTGTGAGATCTAGTTTCCTGATCAGGGATCAAACCCAGGCCCTCTGCATTGGGAATGTGGAGTTAAGAGACTGGACCACAAGGGAAATCCTTGTTTATTACACTTCTACTCAATTATTTTACTTATGCTTAAGTGTCTATTCTATTTTAACCATATTTCAAATAAAAGATCTTTATAATAATCTTGAGCATTAAGATAAAATAATGATAGCAATGTTTTGGAAGTCAGGAAGATGAATAGACTAAAGGTGCATATGCTTAACTATAGTATCCACTCAAAAATAGTGCTACGATTTTGTATTTGGTATATCCCAGAACTGAAAAGTGACTATCTGCTCTAGATGTTAATAATATACCAGTTGAGGTAAAGTTGCCAGGGTAGATTTCTAGTTGACACTTGTGGACTGACCATACATCTTAATCCCTTCTATGTACTAAAATAAGAGTAAAAAGATAAAAAATATATTCACAGAGAATGAAAATATGAGCAAAAGTGGACACTGTATCTCAAAAATGCTTAGAATATAGAAAATGTATGAAAACATTGTATATTACCTTGTAAAATGAAAATTCTACATCTTCAATGTTGCAGTAAGAGAAGCTGATGTTATTAATGACAAAAATGTCAGTAAGTCCCTCCGTCCCCAAGGCTTATCACTTGGAAACACTAAATAAAGACAAGATCAAGACTGCCTACAAGAACCATCATTGAAAAAGCTGGACTCCCAGGCTCATTCATTCAAATCCAGAGATCAGTCCCAGACCTACATGAGACAGACATTAAATCAGGCAGTTTCCAGAGTCTTGACTCAGGATTACCTGGCATCACAGAGGGAAGAGAAGAGTTTGATACTCCGAACTAGGGAATTAAAGCCTACACACTGAGCAATGGAACCCTCAGCTCCCATTCTCAACCTCCCTCCCAGAAATGCCAGTAGCAAAGAATGTATTCCTTCACCCAGAAGATTTAAGGAATCTACTCTTGAAGACTGAATGGTTCTAAAGCCCTTCAGATACTGAAACTCAGACACCCTCAATGAAAAGCATGTGTGAGCATGCATTACAAAGAAGACTGACTGTCAACAAGACCAACATACCAACTCCAGAAGAGACATTATAGTGCCTCTTTTAAAAAAATGAACATGTAGGAATAGCTAAAAGAAGTGAATTAATATATAACACTACATAATATATAATCTTTATATATTATACTTATAGATCAGTTATTATATAATACATATATAATTACTATATTACACATGTAATAAATTATAATCACTATATTATACATTTATTTATTGAGAAATAAATATGTACAATATATTCTAAGTGCTGAAGAAAAATAGCTTCTGCTTTAATGAAAAAGTCTTTGGGGAAAGTCCCAAAATGGAAGAGGAATACCAAAAAAGCAAATACAAAAAGGAACTAAAAATAAGCAGAAATAAAACAAAAAGGAATAAAATATTTTAAAAATACTATTGATAATATTATTAAAAGATAAGAAAATACATAGGATTCATCAAAACAGAAACAAAATAATAAAGAGAGGCATTTGTAAGTTAAAAATCTAGATAAATGTATTAAATCAATATAATTCTCGGAGGATAGGAATAACAAGTCAAGAAACAGAAAAACAAAGAGCTGGATCATAAACAGAAGAAATGAAAAAAATAATCTAAGAAGTTCATCTACCTTACAGGAAAACCCTAAAAGATAAAACCAACATTTTAAAAGTATAGTAAGAAATTTTAAAATAAACTATAAGAAAATATCATAGAAGTTTATAAATATGAGCCTTCTGATTAAAAGAACCTATCAGGTGTCCAGAGCAGTAAATTAATAGGTTGGTCTTGCAATTATAGAACACTGGAAATAGAAAGACAAACATCACATACAAAAGTATGGGAATCAGAATGGTGTTGGCTGACTTAAGGCTAGACAAATGTTTTCACAATTTAAGGAGAAAATATTGTCAACCTAGAATTATGCAGCTTGTTAAACTATCAATCAAAATCAGAACTGAATAAAGACATCTCCAGAAATGAAAGGTGCTCAGTATTTGTTTCCACCAAATTCTCGTTGGGAAACTCCTGAAAAAAAAAAAAGAAAGAAATACTTGACCAAAGATAAGAAGGCATTATAAATAAGGCCTGGAGACCTAGGAACACAGTAAAGAGAAGTTCACAGATGTGTGTCAGGCCAACAGTTTTAAGTCCAAATTGAAGGAAGGTGATGGAAAGAAACAGAAAAAAATAAATAAATAAATGGGAGTAGGCAATATTTAATGTTTCAGTGTCTGAGAAAAAGATTGGTAGGAGTTTGACAGATTTGCTGGCACTGTTGGGTAAATTAGCTATAGATATGATAAAATATAAATAATTTAAACTAAGGCAATTATTAACTTCATGAAAGAATGCTGACTAGAAAATGAATGATAATTATATAATAATTATCAGCTCAGCTGAAAATATTTAGAAAATCACAATAAGGTCAACTAGTAATTGAAACAAAAACTGTGATAGAACTATAATGAAAAGAGAGAGGAAAAGGAAGGTGTGGCATTTAAGAGAGTGGAGTTTAAAGTATCATAACAAAGTCAATCTGTAATGCCTAAAATAGATAAATCAGGAAAAATCTGTATTGCATATAGTGTTGAAAACATGAAGGTTGATGTAAAAAATTTTATCAAAAAAACTAAAGCTGTTAAAATTGGTAGCCTCTAGGAAGTGAAATTGATGAGCAGATAGATGCAGAAACCAGAGATATGCTATTTAATTAAAAGCTTTCTAGACTAATATTGTAAATTCATGTGTAACTTTGGTAAAAAATAAATTCTGACAAGTGTAACTTATCATGGAAAAATTAAAAATTTCCCCAAATAGACTTGAAAAAGAGAGAAAGCAGGAATTCTCACATCAAATTGGATGAATACCCAACCTGGAGCCTTGGTATTCAATCTATATCATGAAAAAGTTCCACTTGCGTATCTGAGCCTTGAATACAAGCTGAATTAAGTCTGAATCAGCAGAGAACAATTGCAATAATTGTTACAAAATCACAACCACATAACAATTTGTGGATTCAAGCCCTGCATTCACCATTAATCTGCATGATTTAAGGAAAGTTATTTAACATCTGTCTCAGTTTCCTCATCTACAAAACAGGGAATATAATAGGTTACATCGTTAGATGGGATGATTAAATGGATTAATACTTTGAAAGTGAATATGAGAGCACCTGGTATGTAATAAGTACTCAATACATGTTAGTCATTATCATTATCAAAAGAACTCTTTTAATATTGAAGGAGATCAGCCCTGGGATTTCTTTGGAAGGAATGATGTTAAAGCTGAAACTCCAGTACTTTGGCCACCTCATGTGAAGAGTTGTCTCATTGGAAAAGACTCTGATGCTGGGAGGGATTGGGGGTAGGAGGAGAAGGGGATGACAGAGAGTGAGATGGCTGGATGGCATCACTGACTCAATGGACGTGAGTCTGAGTGAACTCCAGGAGTTGGTGATGGACAGGGAGGCCTGGTGTGCTGCAATTCATGGGGTTGCAAAGAGTTGGACACGACTGAGCGACTGAACTGAACTGAACTCAACTGAAGAGAGCCCTCTTAAAGTAATGTCTTCCTTAGCCCTTTGATCTTTCTTGAGTTTCCAATGGAAGACTCACTCCATAATGCACCTTCAGTAACAGTCAGGGTCAAAGGAGAAATCAATGGAGTTGGCCCCTCTTTTATTCTCTCTGGCCACATGACCTCTTCTCCAGTGAAAGCATTTTACACAGACAAATGGCCTTAACAACACAAATAGCTAAGGAATGAAATGGTTACATTTGTATTTAGCTCCATATCCTAAAAAGCATGCATGCTATTAATTAACCAGATTTGTATCTTTCTGGACATTAAGTGGAAGAAGTTGAGAAATAACCCGGAGGTTGTTATTAGAGGGTTAGGTGCTATTAGGTCCCTGATTCTATGCTGTTCAAGGAAAGCATTTCATGTTTCTGTTTTTTACGGAAATCTACCAAGAAAAAAAGCAATGGCAAAGAATGCTCAAACTACCACAAAATTGCACCCATCTCACATGCTAGCAAAGTAATGCTCAAACTTCTCCAAGCCAGGCTTCAACAGTACGTGAACCATGAACTTCCAGATGTTCAAATTGGATTTAGAAAAGGTAGAGAAATCAGACATCAAATTGCCAACAAACGTTGGATCATCGGAAAAGCAAGAGTACCAGAAAAACATCTACTTCTGCTTTATTGACTATGCCAAAGCCTTTGACTGTGTGGATCACAATAAACTGTGGAAAATTTTGAAAGAGATGGGAATACCAGACCACATGACCTGCCTCCTGAGAAATCTGTATGCAGGTCAAGAAGCAACAGCTAACTGGACATGGAACAACAGACTGGTCCCAAATCCGGAATGGAGTATGTCAAAGCTATATATTGTCACCCTGCTTGTTTAACTTATATGCAGAGTACATCACTAGAAATGCTGGACTGGATGAAGCACAAGCTGGAATCAAGATTGCTGGGAGAAATATCAATAACCTCAGATATACGGATGACACCACCCTTACAGCAGAAAGCGAAGAACTAAAGAACCTCTTGATGAAAGTGAAAGAGGAGAGTGAAAAAGTTGGCTTAAAACTCAACATTCAGAAAACTAAGATCATAGTATCTGATCCCATCACTTCATAACAAATAAATGGGGAAACAGTGGAAACAGTGACAGACTTTATTTTGGGGGTTCCAAAATCACTGCAGATGGTGACTGCAGCCATGAAATTAAAAGACATTTATTCCTTGGAAGGAAAGTTATGACCAACATAGACAGCATATTAAAAAGCAGAAACATTACTTTACCAACAAAGGCCCATCTAGTCATGGGCCATGACTTTTCCAGTAGTCATGCATGGATGTGAGAGTTGAACAATAAAGAAAGCTGAGCTCTGAAGAATTGATGCTTTTGAATTGTGGTGTTAGAGAAGACTCTTGAGAGTCCCTTGGACAGCAAGGAGATCCAACTAGCCCATCCTAAAGGAAATCAGTCCTGAATATTCATTGGGACGGACTGATGCTGAAACTGAAACTCCAATACTTTGACCACCTGATGCCAAGAACTGACTCATTTGAAAAGACCCTGATGCTGGGAAAGATTGAAGGCAGGAGAAGGGGACAACAGAGGATGAGATGGTTGGATGCCATCACTGACTTTATGGACATTAGTTTGTGTAAACTTGGGGAGTTGGTGACAGACAGGAAGGCCTCGTGTGCGGCAATCCATGGGGTCACAAAGAGTCGGACATGGATGAGTGACTGAACTGAACTGAACTGAACCAAGAAGAAAGAAAGCCTCTTTGCTAGTCACCTACTTAAAACCTTTTCATTTTCAAATCAAGAGAAGCTGCCAAAATTGTATTAATTTTTTAAAAATAACACTCACTAATGCTCCCCTTGGATGAATAAACAGGGCGTCTAACTCCCAACCCATTTTTTATCCTCCGTTGTGTACCCACCACAATGCACAAGTTAGCTCATTAGTGCTCTCGGCAAGGGCCATCATTTTTAAATGATCAAAGTGTTTGGGGAGAAATCAGTCACATGGAGTAATTGTTCCCAAACTGTGATCCTGAGCATTTAGGGGAGAATCCTCTGTGGTTCATTTAGAGATATTTTACGGGAAATGTGAAGGGTAATAAAATATAGGACCAAGTGGGAATGTTTTGAAGATAAAGGGATATAGAATGGTCATTATATCAGTTTGAGGATAGGGATTTGAACTTAGTGGCAGTTCAAAATGATGAATAACTTTCAATCATGGCAAAAAACAGGTGCAAAATAAACCTAGGAACCAAAGTTTCAGGTCATATGCTAAAGGAAATTTTTATAATAAATGGGTTTTGTAATATAATCTTTTAAAATGAAAGCCATATACACTAAACTTTGAAACAGAAAACTAACTTATTAAGTTTTCAAAATAATTTTTTTCAAGATGCAAATGTCACATTCTTGCTTTTTGCAAGCCAACATAATTTAAATAAAGATTGCTAACTTCTAATCATAAATGAAGAAAACATGATTTTGTTCCTATTTTATATGCTCAAATTTCCTTCATTATTCAGGGCTTTACTACTGATTTGATTTTCCTCATCCAACCACAATGAAAGACACACCCAAATCAGGAGCAATAAAAAAGAAACAGTTGAAAATTATTTTTGAAAATTTGGCCACAAGCTCAATGATAACTTAATGGCAGAGTTTTCTGAAGGGATGTAAAAAATATTTATTAAATATCCTTTACAGGAGATTGGCGAGGTTTTTCACAGGGAACAGAACATACTGCAGACAGCTATGAGAAGTTAATTTGAGGTCTCAGTTTAAAGAAGAAAAGGAATAAGACAAGGGTTGAAAGATTTGATAAAGCTATTGAATTTGAAATTGAAATTATTTAAAATATATATTTCATATCTTTCTTGTAAACAGGATATAATACTTTTTTCTTTCATTTTATGAAACATAATTTAAAATTTATGCTTAGGAGAAATCACTTTCATATGATTTATGAAGTCCCTTTGATGATCCTGACAAAAGATACAAAGACTTCTTACAATAGCAATTAATAAGGGTAGTCTACATCGTGTGGTGAAGAAGGTAAAATTCATCCTAACCATAAAGAAAGGGTATTTCTAGAGAAAGGATCACAACTCTTTCTATTTTGGGGCCTCCAAACATACTTGAGGAAAACACAATTGTAAGTAACAACTCTTATTGTTGCAGGGATTATAAGCTTTAGGTAGCACTACAATTGGAGAAGGCAATGGCAACCCACTCCAGTACTCTTGCCTGGAAAATCCCATGGACAGAGGAGCCTGGTAGGCTCCAGTCCATGGGGTCACGAAGAGCCGGACACAACTGAGCGACTTCCCTTTCACTTTTCACTTTCATGAATTGGAGAAGGAAATGGCAACCCACTCCAGTGTTCTTGCCTGGAGAATCCCATGGACAGAGGAGCCTGGTGGGCTGCTGTCTATGGGGTCGCACAGAGTCGGACACGACTGGAGCGACTTGGCAGGCAGCAGCAACAGCACTACAATTAGAGGGGACTGTAATTTGAAAAAAAATATATATATATACACATATATATACCTCCTATGTCATAAGGACCTGCTCCTACCTTGATCTTAGATTAAAAATCAATGAGAGAATCGAAGTTTAAACCCAGGAAAAATATGGAAAATGTTCAAAGTACATGAGCTTAAATCTGTGTTAATAGTTAAAAGTAATGGGGCAAAAAAAGTTTCCATAGGGATAAAGTAAATTAAAAAGAGAAGAAATGTATTTTGATTTTAAGGTAGTGACTGTATGCAGTTCATCCTATTAATCCCAAAGACCAGCTCAGTACTTGGCATATGACAGGCATGGGATGACTGTTGTTAAGGTAAATATTAAAATATCAACAAAAGATTTGTTTACGTCCCCAAATGAATTCATATAATTTGCTCATTTATAAAAACAACAGTATTGTACAATATACAGGAAATTATAATATCGTTTTGGAGGATAAAGAAATTAGGCTAGAGTATAAATGAGTATTTCCTGGGTTAGTTCTATAAGCAAAATATGGTATTGAAGCCAGCATAAACTAGGTATGATTATTATGATAATAAAGAATATTTGTTTTTTACTTACATCCCAAATGTCATTTGATGTATAAAAATCAGTCTCTTTAATTGGTATCATAGATTTACAAGCGGAGGTTCAGATATATTAAGTATTAGATATTAGATCAGATTCTGTAGTGATCCACAGTGTTTCCTGAGGCCACAAAAAGTAGAACCTGCAGTTCTCTTTCAACTGGGACATGCCAACCCAAATGAACC
Source organism: Tragelaphus eurycerus (assembly GCA_935064755.1). Lineage (NCBI taxonomy): Eukaryota > Metazoa > Chordata > Mammalia > Artiodactyla > Bovidae > Tragelaphus > Tragelaphus eurycerus. The sequence goes on along the minus strand of CAKXYN010000132.1, from coordinate 2,066,675 downwards.
CAGATGAAAATAAGGATAAAGAAAATAGTCCTGCTTTATTCAAATCAAAGTCATCAAAGAGTATTTCCAAGGAAGCAATACAACTAAATAAGTTTGTCCAGTTTGCTCTCCCTCGATTGGCTTGCAGTGCTGTCCAGTTTTTTGAGGTCACATTTATACAGATAGACTTTCAGTTGGTGCTAAAGGCACTTGTCCTTCAGACTTTTGCCTCCCCAAGAATCTTGCCTTCTCTGTAGTATATGCAACCCTTCACCCTGTCGAATGCTATTCTTTGCAATTCAGCTCACATAATATACTTCAAAATATAAGCTAACGGAGCAACAAGCTGCATCAGCGGCTGTGTCATTTCAGGTTACATGTTTCTGTCCATTCTTCATGAAACTTGGGCTGCTGGATTGCTGACCTCCTTAGCTGCAGTGGACTGCCATGGGCTACTAGTCTAAGAAGGAAGGAGCTCTGAAGAGCAAAGGCAGTCACAAAGGAGAAACTTCTGGCTTGCCTGATAGTGTGTGCCTTTATTTTACTCTGCTGTGTCAACTTAATGATTTAAAAAGATTACCTTTTTATGTGATTCCAACTTCAAACTTTAATTTAAGGCTAGTGTCTATTTTTTTGGGTCAATTTTGCTTACAATAAACAAAGTTTTAACCTGACAGCATTTTATCTTTAGCTTAAAAAAAAAAAAAAGATTCAAAACAGAGAAATCTACAGAGTGTTTTACCAAGTCTTATTCTCATACTCATGTATAACTCTTTCAGTCACTATATATTTTTATTTCCCCTTTGTGTAATCCTATTTTTCTCCTGATCCTATTTTTGATACTTTAATATACTTGATTTTTTTTTCAAAGATATGCTTATAACAATACAAAGAAAAATGGCAGTCTTTGATGGTGTCCCCTAAAGTCATTCCCATTTTCCTCATTAATCATTGTTCCCTTTACACATAAGAAACATGCCTTAAATCTGAGAAAGAATTTAAACCTTTGTAATTCCAATAACATGGACCCCTTGAAGCTGATAATAATTAATCATTGGTTATGAATACATTACAGCATCTAGTAACACCCAACAGCCCAGCCCTGCAAACCTTCTACCTTTGCTTATCCTAGATTCTGAAGAGTAGTTCTTCTAAGTGGCTTAGCAGAGCTCCAGAACCAGTTCTAACAGGAGCAAAAGTATGTCAGTCTTCTTTGTCCCACTGCCTTAAGAAGATGAATAGCAGTGAGCCTCTCAAGACTCCAAGTTCATGAAGAACCACCCTGAATTCCTAGTGCCAGTCAGGCCTACATGTTAGGTCCAAATTTGAGAATTTCTGTGACCCTTTCATATCTTTCTTGCCGGCCTCTAGTATTGACTTAATCTATAAGATTGATCTCCCAGCCTTCACAGCTAGATTTTACTCCCCTGATCTCCCCCAGTGATTGACAGGACCTGATCTGATTCATGCTTGGTTGCTGAAGGAATCCTTTCTCATTCTATTACCTGGGACTATTTATATGTTTAGTATCCGTGCTACTTAGTGAGGGCTCTGATACATATAGACAGAACACTTATTACAGAATAACATCTTGTTCAAATTCTGTGTGACCTTCTTCCTACCAAGCACTGAACCAGCTGGTAAACATGGTTACCTAAAATACATCTGAGGTTCTTTCAGCATCAAATATTTGCCTTACTGGAGACAGTCTCTACTAATGTATTAATTCCCATCCTAGCAGGAGCTGAGTTTTTATGTGAATGGCAGCATAAAAGAAGTCCCTAAAAGGGTTATGGAGCCATATAGGGGATACTCTATTGGTTCTGCAATAACCCAATATTCTCTTGTCTTTCTCTAAGTCCCTCTCTGTCTCTATCTTTCTGTCTTTCTCAAACACACACACACACACACACACACACACACACACACACACTCCTTTAGAAATTGTTGATTTAAAAAAGACAGATGAAATATGTCTAATTTTTCCATAACATAGAAGAAGGTGGAACCTTACATGCAGAGTAGAAGGTGAACATTTCTAGCTTCTTAATGCAAACTGACTTTGTACAGTGTAGTACTACTGGCTTCACAGACTCAGTTTCAAAGCAGAGTCTGGCCACTAAAGAGCGCTCTGGGTTTTGTTTAACTTTGAAGCCTGAAAGCTTTGGGACCTAGTGGATAGCTATAAGCTGGACTCTAATTCCTAAGATCCAGGTTAAGTTCAGCAATCTGTATTTTCAAAAGCTCTGCCCGTGATTGTGATCAGTCACATGTTGTAATCACTGCAGAAGAGCATGTTAATTTCCTTGCATAACCTACTCTAAGTAAGCCCAAGACTCTACTTCTAGGATTTCAGTCTTCTAGGATTCAGTCTCCATGTCTGGAGACTCCAAAATCATTGTTAAAGAAAATAATCTGGTAATCTCAGGCTGTGAATGAAAGCAGTGCTGAATAACTGGAAACATTTTCCAGAATGAAAGAACAACAGTGAGGAAAGGGGGGCTAACCTTATTCTAGGCTCTGAATGGATGTCTAGACTTGGCTTGCCCGTAACAATGGTAAAGATGAAAGGGTGTAAAGACAGTCCTGGAAACGTTGGGAAAGGTGAGTGGTAGTGGCAGCCAAATAAAGGGACTACTCCTTAACCAGTGAGATTAAATTAGAGCCGATGAATCCATTACATCTATCTAGGTGACTGACGGTAAATGAGGATAAACTTCAGATAGCTAAAAAGACAGGAAGAACTCCTGAATGACAGCACCATTTACACCCTGGAATTTGCTTCCTTATTTAGGGCCCTATCTGTGCTCTGCAACCTTGTTAGCTGCCATAAGACTAAAACCTGCCTTGCAGGTATGGAGATGAAACAAGACCATGAGTTTAAAGGACTGATTCTTTTATAGGGGATGCTTCTGTTCAACTTGGTCTGCCCAGATTCTATGCATTTTCAACTAATTTAAGGCTGTTATCATTGTTTTTTTAATGAGGAAACTGAGACACAAAGAGGTTATGGAACATGCAAAATATCCCCCAGTTAGTACATTGTTAAACCAGGATCTGACCCTAGTTTGCCCATATTGTTAATCCACCAAATAATATTCAATGGGGATTTCAGGTGGATTTCTTGGCCATCGACCATTGGCCACAATGTGGGATAATTAGCTACTTGATGACTTAACCTACCTGTGAAATCAGGAGCTTGGAGCCAACAATCTTCAACAACTCAAAAAATTTACTGTTTCTATGTTACATTCCACACGTAATCTCAGAAAACAAAACTCAAGATTTATGAAGGACTATAATATACCATCAAAAAACAGAACTCAACACAATGCCAGAGAAAAAAAAATCAGCCAAATTATTTTATTTTTCTAACAATTCCAAATTACCAAAATGTGCTTGACATAATGCTATTTTTCTGGGTATAATGAATTTTACAAACCAGTTGTCATGAACACTTCTTAGTCAATTTAGACAATATTTAAGCAATATCAGTTTGTGACAAACTGGAAATTTTAATGAGAACTTTCAAACAAACTGCTAAGTTCTCAGTTTCATTTTTTGCCAACTTAAGAATAAGTTAGCATGAAAGAGAGACTTTATCCCTCAGTGGGGTTCATACATGCATAAAACTGAGTGCTTCTTTGTAGTTCACTTTGTAAAATCAATAACTATCATTATTTAATGTTTTTTTCCTGAAAATAATACAAAGTCCTCACCCTCTAAGAACTTTGAGTCTTAGGCAGGTGACTGAAAATTTGGTAGATGAATACATTGCTGCATGGTAAACTTTGGAATCCTTCTCAAAATAGGTTAGCATGTCTACTGCACTCCACAGTAGAGACTTAGTCTACTTTCTTGGATTCCAGATTCCTTTTTAAAAAATATTTACTTATTTTTGGTTGTGTTGGTTCTTAGTTGCAGCTCTTGGGCTTCCCTCTAGTTGTGGCATGTGTGGGCTTAGTTGCCCTGTGGCATGTGGGATCTTATTTCCCCAAACAGGGATCAAACCTGCATCCCCTGAATTGCAAGGCAGATTCTTAACCACCAGACCAGCAGGGAAGTCCCGTGGATACCAAATTCTTGACTTAGTCAGAGGTTCTCAAACATTTTTCTGCAGATTTTACACTCAAAAAATTTTCAGTTCTTTAAAGACCTTGAAAACATTTTCCATGGGAGATATATTAAACAATATTTGTCACATTAGGAACTAAAATTGAGTAATTAAAAAAAATACTTGTGTATTAATTTACATGTAGCAATAATAAAATCTTTGCTTATTAACATACATAACATGTTTGTGAAAATAACTGCTTTTTCAAAACAAAAAATATATAGTGAGATGAAAGGCATTGGTTTATATTTTTTAAATATATATACTAATTTAGAATTGTTATGAAAATCGATTGGACCTCTGGGATCCCCTGAAGTGCAAAGGAACCCACAGGAATCTCTAGATCACCCTTTGACAATCACTGATGTTGTCAAATCTCCTTGCACGGTTATATGAATGAACAAGCAAAAGAATATACAATAGAAAGTAAAAGGTAGATAAATGCAAAAGCCTCTTCCTGTTATCAAATGCTATAGTGTATATACTTTATGTTATCTGTCCTGAATGCAGTTCCTTTTTGTTGAGAATGAGGATGGCCTTTTCTAATCCAATGAAATCACCCTGGTGAGTTCTGTCCAAATTGTAACCTTGCCTTTTTTGTCCTTTCTTTTTTAAGTCCCCAATCCAACTGGACCAGTCACTGGTCTAAGAATAGCTCCATGACCAAAACAAAGCCAATTTGAGCCTTTGCCTGGGATTTTTCTGGCTCAAAGTGATGGAGAAGGATTTTTTCTTCTACAGTAGACCTCTCCACACGGGTGGACTACCAGCTCTCATCTTACCCACTTTCTTGAGAAAGACTGTCTGTAGTAGGGGAGAAAAAAGCTAGTATTTAGAGAGCAAGGAGCAGGAGTAGAGGATAGAGCCTTCTTAAATTTTGACCAAGCAGCTGACTTTGTTTCCCAAGGTATTCACAAGATCTGCCGTTCCACATTGTTCTTCTTACAACATCACATTGACACTCCTCCATTTAGAATTTATATATTCCTTTCTCTCAATTTAGGGGTCTGTAACTACCACAAAAGTGAACTACATGGTTTCCAAAACCAGTACCTAAAAGATTGTACAACTTTCTTTTTTTTTTTTTTTTTAATTAAATTTTATTTTGCTTAACTTTACAATATTGTATTGCTTTTGCCATACATCAAAATAAATCCTCCACAAGTATACATGTGCTCCCCATCCTGAACCCTCCTCCTTCCTCCCTCCCCACACCATCCCTCTGGGCCGTCCCAGTGCACCAGCCCCAGGCATCCGTTATCAGGCATCGTACCTGGACTGGCAACTCATTTCAGACATGCTATTATACATATTTCAATGCTATTCTCCCAAATCATTCCACCCTCTCCCGTTCCCAGAGTTCAAAAGTCTGTTCTATACATCAGTGTCTCTTTTGCTGTCTCGTAAACAGAGTTATTGTTACCAATAACAATAACTAACAATAACTAACCCCATCTTTCTAAATTCCATATATATGCATTAGTATACTGTATTTGTGTTTTTCTTTCTGGCTTACTTCACTCTGTATAATAGGCTCCAGTTCCATCCACCTCATTAGAACTGATTCAAATGTATTCTTTTTAATGGCTGAGTAATACTCCATTGTATATATGTACCACTTTCATCTTGTCCTCTTGAGACACTAACTCTTAGAACCTAGTCACTGTGTCATGAAGAAGCTGAATAGGCCAAGGAGAGTCCATGTGGAAGGAAGCAGCATCCCCTCACCCCTCAACCCTCACCTCCAATTGGACTTCCAGGAGACAATAGCACTGATGGTCCAGTAATGTGAGTGAGCTATCTTGGAGGTAAATCCTCCAGGCCTGAGTTGAATTGCCCTTGCCAATGAGATGAGCCTTTCCTACTGCATCCTTATCAAACTGAAGATTTATAAGTTACATAAACATTTGGGGATGGTTAATGATGCAATGATAGATAATTAATACACACTATAAGAATTAATACAGTTTTTCTAGTTAAGCTAGTTTAAACTGGGTTTCTATATTTGCAATCTAAAAAACTGACAAGATGATTTTAATATAGATTTTCCAATTTGTTAGTTGTTTTTCACTATTTAACATTAAGTGATTTCCTCTGCTGTTATCTAACAATATTAGCCAGCTGCCCAATGTTGGTATCTTCAGACATGTCTGACTGTCTGTGACCCTTTGGACTGTAGCCAGTCAGGCTCCTCTGACCATGGGACTTCCCAGAGAATACCAGAGAATAGCGGAGTAGGTTGCCACACACTCCACCAGGGGATCTTCTTGATGCAGCAATTAAAGCTGCATCGCCTGTGGCTCCTGCGCTGCAGGTGGATTATTCAGCCACTGAGCTATCATGGAAGGTATCAGCTGCCCAAAAGCCAGGGTCATTTTGGATATATAATTGTTAATTTGTTAATAGGTTGGCTTCTGCATATAAATATCAACTCCACTTTATTCTTGATAAATGTGAAGCAAATAAATTAACAAAGCAATAGATTTATTTTCTTACTGAGTAATTTCCCTAATTGTTTTGAAATCTACAAATGAAACTTTGAGAAAATCTATAATGTATAGATTCAAGGGATTAGACCTGATAGTGCCTGAAGAACTATGGATGGAGGTTCATGACTTATATAGAATGTGGTGATCAAAATCATCCCCAAGGGGAAAAAAAAAAGCAAAAAGGCAAAATGGCTGCCTAACGATGCCTTACAGACAGCTGAGAAAAGAAGTGAAGTGAAAGACAAAGGAGAAAAGGAAAGATATATCCATCTGAATGTGGAGCTCCAAAGAACATTGAGGAGAGATAAGAAAGAATTCCTCGGTGGTCAATGCAAAGAAATAGAGGAAAACAATAGAATGGGAAAGACTAGAGATCTCTTTAAGAAAATTAGAGATACCAAGGGAACATTTGGAAAACTCAGCAGTGGCCACAGGACTGGAAAAGGTCAGTTTTCATTCCAATCCCAAAGAAAGGCAATGCTAAAGAATGCTCAAACTACCACACAATTGCACTCATCTCACACGCTAGTAAAGTAATGCTCAAAATTCTCCAAGCCAGGCTTCAGCAATACGTGAACCATGAACTTAGAGATGTTCAAGCTGATTTTAGATAAGGCAGAGGAACCAGAGATTAAATTGCCAACATCCACTGAATCATCAAAAAAAGCAAGTGAGTTCCAGAAAAACATCTATTTCTGCTTTATTGACTATGCCAAAGCCTTTGACTGTGTGGATCACAATAAACTGTGGAAAATTCTGAAAGAGATGGGAATACCAGACCACCTGACCTACCTCTTGAGAAATCTGTATGCAGGTCAGGAAGCAACAGTTAGAATGGACATGGAACAACAGACTGGTTCCAAATAGGAAAAGGAGTACGTCAAGGCTGTATATTGTCACCCTGCTTATTTAAATTATATGCAGAGTACATTATGAGAAACGCTGGGCTGGAAGAAGCACAAGTTGGAATCAAGATTGCCAGGAGAAATATCAGTAACTTCAAATATGCAGATGACACCACCCTTATGGCAGAAAATGAAGAACAAGAGAGGCTCTTGTTGAAAGTAAAAGTGGAGAGTGAAAAAGTTGGCTTAAAGCTCAACATTCAGAAAACGAAGATCATGGCATCTGGTCCCATCACTTCATGGCAAATAAATGGGGAAATAGTGAAAACAGTTGCGGACTTTATTTTTTTGATCTCCTAAACCACTGCAGATGGTGACTGCAGTCATGAAATTAAAAGATGCTTACTCTTTGGAAGAAAAGTTATGACCAACCTAGACAGCATATTCAAAAGCAGAGACATTACTTTGCCAACAAAGGTCTGTCTAGTCAAGGCTATGGTTTTTCCAGTGGTCATGTATGATGTGAGAATTGGACTATAAAGAAAGCTGAGCCCTGAAAAATTGATGCTTTTAAACTGTGGTGTTGGAGAAGACTCTTGAGAGTCCCCTGGAGTGCAAGAATATCCAACCAATCCATCCTAAAAAAGATCAGTCCTGAGTGTTCTTTGGAAGGACTGATGTTGAAGCTGAAACTCCAATACTTTGGCCACCTAATGGAAAGAACTAACTTACTGGAAAAGACCGTGATGCAGGAAAGATTGCAGGTGGGAGGAGAAGGGGATGACAAAGGATGAGATGGTTGGATGGCATCACCGACTTAATGGACATGAGTTTGGGTAAAGTCCAGGAGCTGGTGATGGACAGGGAGGCCTGGCATGTTGCAGTCCATTGGGTTGCAAAGAGTCGAATAGGACTGAGTGACTGATCTGAACTGAAGGGAACATTTCATGCAAAGATGGGCACAATAAAGGACAGAAATGGTATGGACCTAACAGAAGCAGAATATATTAAGAGGAAGCAAGAATACATAGAAGAACTACATAAAAAAGATCATGACCCAGATAATCATGATGGTGTGATCACTCACTAGACACAGAATCCTGGAATGTGAAGCCAAGTGGGCCTTAGAAAGCATCACTATAAACAAAGCTACTGGAGGTGATGTAATTCCAGCTAAGCTATTTCAAATCCTAAAAGATGACGCTGTGAAACTGCTGCACTCAATATGCCAGCAAATTTGAAAAACTCAGCAGTGGCAGCAGGACCGGAAAAGGTCAGTTTTCATCCCAATCCTAATGAAAGTGTTAGTCACTCAGTCGTGTACGACTCTTGTGACCCCATGGACTGTAGTCCACCAGGCTCATCTTCAGACAAGAATTCTGTCAGAATTCTCCAGACAAGAATACTGGAGTGGGTTGCCATTTCCTTCTCCCAAATCCCAAAGAAAGGCAATGCCAAAGAATGTTCAAACTACCGCACAATTGCACACATCTCACATGGTAGTAAAGCAATGCTCAAAATTCTCCAAGCTAGGCTTCAATAGTACGTGGTGAACCAAGAGCTTCCAGATGTTCATACTGGATTTGGAAAAGGCAGAGGATCCAGAGGTCAAATTGTCAACATCCATTGGATCATAGAAAAAGCAAGAGAATTCCAGAAAAACATCTACCTCTGATTCACTGACTATGCTAAAGCCTTTGACTATGTGGATCACAACAAACTGTGGCAAATTCTTAAAGAGAGGGGAATATCAGACCACCTTACCTGCCTCCTGAGAAATGTGTATGCAGGTCAAGAAGCAATAGTTAGAACTTGACATGGAACAACAGACTGGTTCCAGATAGGAAAAGGAGTACGTCAAGGCTGTATATTGTCACCCTGCTTATTTAGCTTATATGCAGAGTACATTGTGCAAAATGCCAGGCTGGATGAAGCACAAGCTGGAATCAAGATTGCTGGGAGAAGTATCAATAACCTTAGATATGCAGATGACACCATCCTTATGGCAGAAAGTAAAAAGGAAGTAAAGAGCCTCTTGAGGAAAGTGAAAGAAGAGAGTGAAAAAGCTGGTTTACATCTCAACCTCCAAAATACTAAGACCATGGCATCTGGTCCTGTCACTTCATGGCAAATGAACGGGGAAACAATGGAAACAGTGACAGATTTTATTTTCTTGGGCTCCAAACTCACTGCAGATGGTGACTGCAGTCATGAAATTAAAAGACGCTTGCCCCTTGAAAGAAAAGCTGTGACAAACCTAGATAGCATATTAAAAAGCAGAGACGTTACTTTGCCTGCTGCTGCTGCTCCTAAGTCGCTTCAGTCATGTCCAACTCTGTGCAACCCCATAGACGGCAGTCCACCAGGATCCCCTGTCCCTGGGAGTCTCCAGGCAAGAACACTGGAGCACGTTGCCATTTCCTTCTCCAATGCACGAAAGTGAAAAGTGAAAGTGAAGTCACGCAGTCGTGTCCGACTCTTAGCAACCCCATGGACTGCAGCCTATCTGGCTCCTCTGTCCATGGGATTTTCCAGGCAAGAGTACTGGAGAGAGGTGCCATGCCTACAAAGATCCATCTAGTCAAAGCTATGGTTTTTCCAATAGTCATGTATGGATATGAGAGTAGGACCATAAAGAAGGCTGAGTGCTGAAGAATACTTTTGAGCTCTGGTGCTGGAGAAGACTCTTGAGAGATCCTTGGAGTGCCAGGAGATCAAACCAGTCAGGAAATCAGTCCTGAATATCCATTGGAAACACTGATGTTGAAATTGAAGCTCTAATAATTTGACCACCTGATGCAAAGAATTGACTCATTAGAATAGACCCTGATGAAGATTGAAGGAAAAGGGGATGAAAAGAATGAGATGATTGCAGGGAATCACCGACTCAATGGACATGAGTTTGAGCAAGTTCCAGAAGTGGTGATGGACAGGGAAGCTTGGCGTGCTGCAGTCCTTGGGGTAACAAAGCGTCAGACATATCTGAGCAACTGAACTGAACTGAGCTGATTACCGAATAGATGAATATTAGTAAAGTTTCCTATATCATTGCTCACTTAACATTTTTCATCAATACAAAATAACTTTGGTGAATCTTTATAATGTGTGACAAAAGCATCCTTATGTATTTTACTTAAGGAATTCGGTCATCTCTCTTTCTCACATGAATAACTGGTAATATAGAAGAATCTTTCAAAATATAGAAACTCAGTTTTTTTCAAGCTTGACCATGTAGTGATTCCCTTAATATTTGCCAATGATAAAAAATTTCTGTCTAGATAGTAATATGCATTCTATTGTTAATGTATTATAAAATAATAATTTTTTTAAGGTATTATATATATTATATTGGGCTTCCCTGGTAGCTCAGTTGTAAAGAATCTGCCTGCAATGCAGGAGATCTCAGTTTGATTCCTGTGTAAGGAGTTCCCCTGGAGAAGGGATAGGCTATGCAATCCAATATTCTTGGGCTTCCTTGGTGGCTCAGACCATAAAGAATCAGCTTACAATGCAGGAAACCTGGGTTCAATCCCTGGGTTGGGAAGATCCTCTGAAAGAGGGCATGACAACCCCCTTCAGTATTCTTGCCTAGAGAAAACCCTTGTACAGAGAAGAGCCTGGTGATCTACAGTCCATGGGGTCACAAAGAGTCGGACACAACTGAGCAACTAAACACACAGCACATACTATTGCTCACTTATATTTATTACATTATTACTATTATTCAAATAGATATGATTCTATTACTTATATGTGACTTTTTCTTTTCTTTATTGAAACTACATCTGCTATGAGTTTGGGTTTTCAAGATGACCATTTTTCATAGCCCTCGAGATACTGAAGGTTTGTGGTAGTTAGAGAGGCCACCCTAAAAATTCTGTACTAATTTCCAAGTTCAAGGAAGAAGTCTGAAGTGTAATGGAATTATAGTAGCTTCTGAAGATCATTTTAGAAAGCATTATTCACCCCAGGATCTGTGGTCGAGAATAAAAATGGTGGAGGTAATTTTGACAAGCCTGATCCATATCCATAGAGACAATAGAACTTCTTTTTTTCAGGCGTGTGTCTCCTAAGAGAAGAAACACTAAGGGAAGCAGATCATTATCACAGGGAACTCTGCCAATCACAGGCCTTAAAAGGCTATCAGTTCATTTTCTATCAGTCTTCTCTCTTCACTCTTTCCTCCCTGAATATCAGCCAATTATTTCCAACAATTGCTTTCTGTCCCAAAACTTAGCTTTTGATCCGTGATGGGCCTTAACTTACTATGTGGTTAATACGTTTCCAAATAAGTCTTTTGTGAATATTTAATAGCATTGAGCACTGGTAATACTTGTGCTCTTCCTCATTTCTTCCACTTGGGTCAGCCTAGTGGCTTCCCAAGGCTCTCAGTTCATTGGTTTAGGAGCCCATGAGATGCATTAAAGATCTAATGACCCATAAACATTCAGCTTGATGTTTTTTAACCCTCTCTAGTTTTCTTTCTATGTATGTGTAAGTCCACCACTACAAAGGACCCATTTTTAAATTATGCATCTCCTGGTTCCTAGGAAAATTAATAGTCTACAATATGAAGTTGATTTAAAACTTGCATACAGAGTCTCAGTAGTGTTGTTACTATTTTAACAGTGGAGTGAATACGTTAATATGTCTAATTAATACCTAAAGAAATTTTTCCCCCATTTGATCAATTTAAAAAATATTGTTAATATTTTTCAGGATACACTGTGTTTGTATAAAAGCTTCATTATAGAGTCATTATTCTACTTTTTTTTTTCCAGGAGGAGATATGAATATGGAAGAACCATCAAGTAGCTCCTCTGTCCCTCCAGATGTGGAGGAGTCTACACTGACTAATCTGTATCAATTCTCTTAACACATCAAATAGGCACTCTAAAGTGCTTCCTAATTTCTGTCATTTTAACTGTATTCACAACATCTTTTTCTCATAGAAAAAAAAATGAAACACTCTTAAAAACTAGAATATTAAAAATAATCCCTAGACAAACAGTCTTGATATGACCTGGAAAGCAAACAGAGTATGTAAAACTAAAAATAGTTTTTAGTTTTACAAATGAAAACAGAGATGATTTTTGTAAAAAGAAAAAAAAGTTCCTTTAAAGCATTTTGTTTGTTTTTTTAAACTGAAAGCTCTGTTAGTGTTTGCCAATTACGGACGGGAAAGATGTTGGAATACAGTGCTCTCCAAGGTGATGATCAAAATCTTTTCATTCAGCTTTTTGTGACTATTAAGCTGCTCATTTGGTGGAGGCAATCATTAGTGTCTTAATGTGAAACAAAAGCTTCGGGACAAAAACTTCTGGTTGAAGATCAATATGAGAAATATCATTTCAGTTACAGCCTTAATAATTGTAACCATAGGGAGTCTGGCAGAGCTGGTTTTATGAATTAATATAATATAGAATTCACCAGGTACAAATGGAGAGTACAAATAAAGGAGAATTGCTAGTAGTTACTACTCTGGGAATTTTTGGGTGAGAGGGAATTGTTTGATAAATGGGAGTTAACTCAAAATGAGCTCTTAGTACTCTTGCCACAAACACATCTTCCAATAATAAAATGCATATCTGAGGGCCAAATTGGGAAGGGAATTCAACCAAGGAGAATAGAATTGGAAAAGACCCCTTAAAAAATGATTCATTTTACATACTCTATTATCCTATAATGCTTCCTGTGGGATTTTTTCTTTTTTTTTTTTTTCTGTAAAGTGGGTAAAATCAAACACATGGTTGACATTTTCATGTGATTTGCTGCTAAGGTACAATAGTCCACTTGGACAGAAGTTACAAACAACTTGGTCCAGAAACTGTTATCCATCTACCAAAGAAATAATATGCCATTAACCTTTTCTAATTAATAGAGCTTATAGTTTTATCCTGGGGCAAACTGTAAATGAAAAACAAAGTTCAAAAATATCCACTCAATTTACTCAAGATAAAATTAGAGGTGTGTGTGTGTGTGTGTGTGTGTGTTTAGTTTTGTGGATTATCTTTATTATCTCTGTATCATTTATTTCTTTATCTTCACCTTGATGTTTGCCCTTTGATTCTATCTTTGAACATTTGTTTCTCATGTTTAAACTCGTTATCATTTTCCAGACATTCTGACTTTTTCCTAGTCCTTGTGATGTTGCAATGAGAGATTGCTTTTCTTGAACCAGAAACTATAAAGTTAAAAGTAAAAAATAAATTTTGAATTTTCCTCTACCAGGAAAAGAAAAATAATGTTTAAAAAACATAAAGATATGTAGTATTACTTAGATTTGATCAGAGCACACATAAAAATGTATATAGATAAATGTACTTGTACACGGATTCATATTCATATATGACTACAAACTATGTCTAAAATATTTACTCATGAAACAAATGACACCTCTGTTTTTATTGTATCTTTAGGTCATAATTTCCAACACTGAGAACCACTAGTTTTGCCTCATTTCCAATTACTATGAATTAATTTTGCCTTCAAAGAAACTGAATCTAAAGGCACTTAATTGAAATATATGAAAAAATATATGTACTTATATATATATATATTTTTTTTCCTTTAAAAATTCTCACTCATCCCTTTTTTCTTGAAATTCATGGACATCTCTTGGTTCATGTTCACTTTTCCAGTCACTCTATCAATTTATTTGCAGGTTTACCCTGCAAGTTTAAATCCTCTTTAATGTCTATGCTTTATCTTGATGGGCTCTTTGTTGTACATGTGGCATTAAATATTATCTGTTGGTTGTTGACATAAAAATTATATCTGTAGGTCATGCCCATTCTCTGAGCTAAAAATTCACATAATTCATTGTCACCTTAACACTTTGACTTTGATGTGTCATTAAAATCTCAAACTTTCCATAACCAAATCTTATCACTTGAAATCTCACATTATCAGATCTATTGTCTATTCTTGGTTCTTCCCATTTCAGTGATTGGCATGGATATTAATACAGTTTCTCCAGCTAAACACCTGGAAACCTCCCCACTTCTTTTCTACCTGCATTCAATCCATCTCAAAGTCTTTTCAATTCTATGTTTAAAATATTCCTAAATTGTTTTCTTCCATCTGTATTCATTCAACCAATCCAGCACAAGTTACCATGATTTATTGGATCAAGAATGGTTTGAAATCCTTAATAGCACTCCCATTTTCTTTCTTCTTCTCTCAACCTGTTTTCCACCAAACAGGGGTACTCATCTGCTTAAAATCCTTCAGTGTCCTCTAATTATGCATCAAATAATAAAATCCAAACTTCTTAGAGTATACTACAAAGCTTTGTGTGATCTAAGGAACAGCTCCACTCCAATCTCACTCTACTTTATTCTGTCCTTTAACTCTGATCTTTCATTAGCCCTTATCTCTATCTGATATTATTTTGTTTGCAGCAGGGAAGTCTTCTGATCAAAAAATTACACCCCAGTCTTCCTTGAAGCTAAACAATAACTAAACATGTGATACAGTTTTGAACGAGATATAAGTAGAAATCACTGAATGGACCTTCTGTGGAAGCTATTTAAAAGACAGTAGGTTTAGCTTGCACAGGCCTTTTGCCCTTAGCTTGTCTTTTTTCCTGCCTATAATGCACTTGAAATACTAAAGGTAAAGCAGCCATCTGCTGGCCATGAGAAGATCAGCAATGGGAAATAAACTGCATTCTAAGGAGGGTGAGCCAAAGAAGCCTGTGTCTGATATTTTGTCTAGTCGAGCACTACAGCTGCCTGGTAGTCACTACGTCTGCATTGTTGCTGTACACAAAAAGAAGCCCATTAGTTATTTAAGTGAATATGTCCACTTTTCTGTTCCATGGGGCCAAAAGCAATCTTTAATTGTAACAAAGATCATGTGACTATTTCTGGACTGAATTCATTATCCAGATGGCTAGTGGAATTCCCATCTTGGAATTAGATACAGCCTGAGAACTGTTTGGTAACCAAAATACTCCATCAAATGTTTAGTCAATAGGACCGACTAGTATAGTGCTGCTATGTACAGGTGGGAATATCCTCAGCTATCCCCACCTTGTTCCTCTAATGTAATGGACTAATTGTATGCTGCTGCTGCTGCTAAGTCACTTCAGTCGTGTCCGACTCTGTGTGACCCCATAGATGGCAGCCCACCAGGCTCCCCCGTCCCTGGGATTCTCCAGGCAAGAACACTGGAGTGGGTTACCATTGCCTTCTCCATTGTGTGAAAGTGAAAGTGAAGTTGCTCAGTCGTGTCTGACTCAGCGACCCCATGGACTGCAGCTTACCAGGCTGCTCCATCCATGGGATTTTCTAGGCATGAGTACTGGAGTGGCTTGCCATTGCCTTCTCATGGACTAATTGTATATATTATTTAATTATATTTATATATAATTAAATGCTAATTATGTATAATTATACACTAACAATATATTATATGTAACATATAATTATATACTAATTATGAATATATACATAATTACATGCAATTTTACATATATATATATAATTAAATTCAAGCCTGCCACCATTCTATCAGTGCTCATGGTAATTCGAGCTCCACCTTTGGAAATATACTTGTGGTTACTAAATGCCCTATTCTACTGCCAGTCTTCTACTATCTCTACAACAGTGTTTTCTGGGAGTTTCAGTCTCTGGGTAGGGAAAGGATAAAGAACAGAATTCTGGTTGTTTCATAAAACAATACCTGCATGGTACAGGGATTCTTTCCTAGTATTTGGCCAGCAAACAAACCATTATTTCTGAATCACAAGGAAGGCATCAAAGAGATGAACTAAGATGCAAATATAGATGTAAACCTAGATGTCCAACAACAGATGAATGGATAAAGAAGTTGTGGTACATATATACAATGGGATATTATTCATTATTCATAAAATGGAACACATTTGCGTCAGTTCTAATGAGGTGGATGAATCTAGAGCCTACTATACAGAATGAAGTAAGTCAAAAAGAGAAGAAATGATTCTCATATATTAACACATACATGTGGAATCTAGAAAGATGGTACTGATGAACCTATTCGCAGGGCAGCAGTGGAGACGCAGACAGAGAGAACAGACTTGTGGACACAGTAGGGGAAGGAAAGAGGGGGAAAAACTGAAAGAGTAACACTGAAAAAAATATGCATTCCATATGTAAAATTGATAGCCAGTTAGAATTTGCTGTATGATGCAGGGAGCTCACAGGTGGTGTTCTGTGACAACCTAGAGGGGTGGGATGAGGTGGGAGGTGGGAGAGTGATTCAAGAGGGAGGGAACATATGTATATCTGGGGCTGATTCATATTGATATATGGCAGGAACTAACATACTATTGTAAAGCAATTATCCTTCAATTAAAATTTTTTAAAATAAAATAAAAATGTAGCTAGGAAGCCCCCAAACGATCAAGAAATTTGTCCAAAGTAACATAGTAAGTAAGCAGCACAGCCTGGACTTTTTTCCCATGTCTGCTCAGCACTAACCCATGTTTATAATCACCAGACTCCAATTTGCTTCCATGAAGTGGCAAAGCACTTTGAAGGTAACCCATCATGTAGAAGTGCTTGAGAGGATGATTTATGCCTGGGTTACACTGCCTAAAAATAATTCTAATCCTGGCTAGTGTCAAATTTTACTGGTCAAAATACTGAACATGTACCCAACTCATAACTAACAAGAGCATCACAACCTCTGTATGACACTTGCCCTGACAGTTCTGATTGAACCTGGAGGGAGCACTTCAGGGACAGAGACTTGCCACATCTCCCCACGACTGTATCTTTGATTTGTCACTGGAGATTTGTGTGCCACAGGGGCATTAATTAGTGTCTCTGGGAATCAGCAGAGAATCATGTTTTCCAAAGTCTCATTTATGTAAATAGCCACTTCAGTACATAAATGAACCACGTCTTCCTGTTTCCAAACCTTATTCTCATCTGGAAGAGGCAACTTAGAACAGTTATATTCAATGGAAATATTAGTTTTGCGGTTACCTGAATGATAACACAGCTTCTCTTTGTCCTTAGTGGGCATTTAAAAAAGGTTGGAATGGAAACTCTAAAGCTGACATTGCCAACTCAGATGTCAGGTAGGTAACAGGATCCAGTGAAGGGAACCTGGATTTAAATGTGGTGAACTAGAGGCTACTTGATGCTTCTAGACAGGGCAACATCTATTTACCTTTAGCTGGTTACTGCCTACTCTTTGGGGAGCCAGAATGATGCCCTGTGATGTCAAAATGTCTGATATTTTGAGATGTGTCACATATACAAATTTTTGTCAAAGTTCACAATGTTAAAATGCCAGTTCAATTAAAAAAACAAGGAGGAAACCAGGACAGGCAAAACACATTTTTGGGTTGGTTTCAGCATGCAAGATTCAAGTCTAAAGATCTCTGAGAGCCCTTTGATCTTCATTTCAAAGGACTTTTTCTCTTCCTTATGTGAACCTATCTTCTCTCCATAAAGACACACAGCTTCTGACCTGGTAAAACTCATGCTCAAAAAAAAAAAGAAAAAAATTTTTTTGGCTATAAGGAGCTGCATTGAGACTATTGGTAAGGTTCATTTTTTTCTGTGTTCCATTTTTTATGGGATATTACATGTCAATTGAAAAAGAAATTAAAATTCTAACAAAGTTTAATAGCTTTCAAATTAAGTTTAATTAGTAAAAATGTAAAGTAAATGATAAGTAATAAGATGATTAGTCAAATATAAGTTGATTTAAATTTTGTATAATATTATAAACTGTCAAATAGTATCACTTTTCATTTCTAAGGGTCTGGTGTGATTCTTTTTTATAATATTTAGAAGTGTACTGCTTCACTTAAATATAAAGCAGCTTATCATCAAGTTTTAAGAAATATTTAACAAACTTCACAGAAGTTAAATTACAGATAAACCAGAATAAACAGAGTATTTATAACTTGGTAACAAGATCACTATTTCCAGAGATAATCTAGTGTTTTCTAAAAGGCAGCAAGTTGTTTGTTAATTTATAATAATGTACGAGTCTAAAATTGAAATTAATCCCACATGAAAAAAATCTGAATAAGAAAATTCATATTTAGCTATATAACAGAATGTTTTCACACTCTCAGTGAAATGTGGTAGAGACTACATTTCCAAATGTATGACTAACAATTGTCATCTTCTAAATTTTCAAATTGATAACTAACAATTGTCATCTTCTGACTTGCCACATTATGTTCGCAATTCTAAATAGTCAGTCACTGAAAAGGCTGTAAGATTATAAACTGAAATCTCTTCCGGGCCAAGCAGATAGCATAAATTGATGAGAGACATTGCTACTCCAACAAAGGGCTTTCAAATTCAAATTTTTTAAATATAAATTTATTTACTTTAATTGTAGGCTAATTACTTTACAATATTGTATTGGTTTTGCCATACATTGACATGAATCTGCCATGGGTGTACATGTGTTCCCCATCCTGAACCCTCCTCCCACCTCCCTCCCCATACCATCCCTCTGGGTCATCCCAGTGCACCAGCCCCAAGCATCCTATATCATGCATCGAACCTGGTAACCTAGATGTCCATCAGCATAAGAATGGATAAAAAAGCTGTGGTACATATACACAACAGAGTATTACTCAGCCATTAAAAAGAATACATTTGAATCAGTTCTAATGAGGTGGATGAAACTGGAGCCTATTATACAGAGTGAAGTAAGCCAGAAACAAATTCAAAATTAAAAAAGAATCCCACACGAAAAATACCTATGGGCAAAATTGGTTCATTCACTTGTTTGCAAACCCTACTTTAGACCATTAGCCTCTTGTCACAAGTATATATGAAATTGATACTGTCCTTAAATAAATCCTTGAGGCATAAGTAAAAGGAAGCCATTGGAGTTCCAAGTATACATTAGTGATCTTGAAAAGCTAAGACCTCCCAAGACTGGCTTCAGCAAGCACTCAGGCAGAAGGTGGGGAGCTCAGAACTTAAAAGGTCAACATGAATAGAGAAAAGCTCAGATTGACAATCAAAGGGTACAAACAGATCTCTTTAATGCATCCAGTATCTAGTTTGGGTTTCCTTGTCCATACTCATGGAAAGACTTCTGTCCAATTATGCACACATGAGATAATTAAGAAACTATGAAGTCTCAATAGAACCTATTTTGTGCATGACCAAGTGCAGGCATACCTTAGAGACACGGCAGATACCTTTCCAGATCGCTGCAAAACGCTAATATCACAATGAAGCTAGTCACACAAAATGTTTTTTATTTCCCAGTGCATATAAAAATTATGTTTACACTATACTTTAGTCTATTGTGTCTATAACATTATGTCTAAAAAAAAGTACATGGCTTAAATAAAAAATACTTTATTTCTAAAAAATCCCAAAGTAATTATAAAAGTAGCATCAAAGATCATTGATAGGAGACAGATCTCTATAACCAATATAGTAATAGTGAAAAAATTTTGAAATATCACAAAAATTATCAAAAGGTAACACAGAGACATGAAATAGCCAAATGCTGTTGGAAAAAATCTCATCGATTCACTGGACTCAGGGTTGCCACAAACTTTCAGTTTGTAAAAAACAAAAACAAAAGGCAGTCTATGATGTGATATGGAGTGAAGCACAGTAAGGGAAATGTGCCTTTATTCATAAATATCTAGGAGTCACTTTGCTCTACTTGGAGCTAAATCCTTAAACTAGTCAACTGACTGGTTTATTACAAAACCTGGATATTACTGTATTTCGGCCCTAGTTTGTGTGATTTGAAGAAATTATTCTTCAAAACATTTTTCTTTCTTTCTTTTTTTTTTTTTTCCTGAATAGAGTAAGCCTTAAAATAGCTCATACTGCCAACTGAGCCTATGCTCTCTGATCTTTGCTTTGTAGTTAGTGTAATCCCCTTTGCTTCAGTGTAGGAGCACATTAGTGTCATAGCCAGAAATGTGTTTTAAGGACTGTGATGGCACACTCCTCTTAAACAGATGAGGATAGCACTAATGATAGGGACCACTTAGGTAGGTTTGTAAATTAAATCATTCCTTCCATGATTAACCCCACAAAATTCAACAAAGCATGGGTACTTGGAGGAAAATATTCAGTCAGATCTCAACAGCAAAGATCGCATTAAAAATTACTGAAGAGTCAAGAACTTGGAGAAAATTTTGAATGCTCTGTAAACTTCTAAATTAGTTCTGTGTTCAGTCTTCATATTGAAAGCATAAACAGTCCTAGATGTCAAGTATACATTCTAACACTTTAATTTGTACTCATAAAATTATCATTTCAACTGCTCCAGTTAAACATACTTATGTTCACGAAAACTACGGAAGAGGGACTAAGACTGGGAGATAGATAAAAAGGCATTATAAATTGAACCAGTTGGGAACACTTGTACCATGACTTGTTACCAAAGAAAGAACTTTAATCACTTGGATTTGCTAAAGGAAATATTGTATTTACATGGGAAATAGATCAAAGTGTGCAAAAGAGAGTTTAAAGTATTAATAGGCTAAAATCATGTTGCTGCTGCTGCTAAGTCACTTCAGTCATTTCCGACCCTGTGCGACCCCACAGACGGCAGCCCACCAGGCTCCCCCGTCCCTGGGATTCTCCAGGCAAGAACACTGGAGTGGGTTGCCATTTCCTTCTCCAATGCGTGAAAGTGAAAAGTGAAAGTGAAGTCTCTCAGTCGTGTCCGACCCTCAGGGACCCCATGGACTGCAGCCTTCCAGGCTCCTCCGTCCATGGGATTTTCCAGGCAAGTGTGCTGGAGTGGGGTGCCATTGCCTTCTCCGAAAATCAGGTTGGAGTTCCACAATTTCACATTAAAAAAAAAAAAGCAAAAAACTCTTGTTTGAGACTTACAACCCACAGAAATGCATCTATAGGAAGGGACAGTGAAGTTCTGCTATTTCATAAGTGTTGGGAGCCGGTTTGAATTAGCGCTCCGCCCATGACAAAGGTCGTGAGGAAGGAGGCTCAATAACGCAAGGGCAAGATTGAGCCTCAGCAGCCCCTTGGAGGTTCTCGAGCATCTCCTCCAAAAAAGCCGGAGTCTGCCTAATTTCTGCTTTGTGTTCTCACCTCTGACTTTATAGGGGGCTGTCCCCCACTACCTCTCTCTGAAAAAAGAGTTAACTTAGAGCTCCAGTTAATAAAAATTCCTGGGCGTGACAGGAGTGTTTTAACCTACAAACTCCTCTGAAGGTTCTCTAGCCCACCGACAGGCTTGTCCGGCCACATGTACTTCTAAAAACAGGTTCTTTAGAGAAGTTAGAAAACTATTAGTGGGCTGATTAGAAATTGTATTGATGAAGGGTTTTTCATTTGTTGATCCAATGTTTGCTGCTAAGTCTCCACTTCCCCTGCCCTTATACACATTAATGAATATATAGAAGAAATAAGTATTAACCTTTGATATTAATCACGTTAGACCTTAGGCTAAGTAAGTTCTTTCTTTAATTAAAACCCACCTTCACCCTATAGGAATGTAAATTTATCTGGTGGAGTCTGTTTTAAGAATAATCACCCCTGGAGAAATAAATGTCCTGGATTGACCAATGTCACAAGGAGAGGGTCATAAATTGTCAACAGGCCCTCTGGCCAGAAGATGATGTAACACCCCTAAGACCTCTGTATACATTTGTAAGAAGCACCTGACTTTGATAAAAGTCAGGGCTGCTGACCCCATGTGACTTTTGTATAACATCTCAGTGTATAATGGTAGACCATGGAAAATAAAGAATTGGGATCAGTTCCTGGAAAGACTGGTCTCCCCATGTCTCTCTCTCTCTCAAATTCTGGCTGAGTCTCCATCTGGAGCACGGAACCCACCATGCTTACTAATTATGCCTGGGCTTCTAAGACCGGACCGGGGAGGCCTCAGTGTCTCCTCTCCTTTGGGAGAACGGAAAGACGCCTGCGGCCTACGTAAGTGGTGCAAACTTCTTGTCTTGAAGTTTTATTGGTCCCCCTCGTAAACCAAGCTACTCAGCCTCTTTTCTCCACTGAATTTTCCTACTGAGCTATCCTCGTTCTATTATTCTTTATATCTCTAATTATAACTATTGTATCCTGATCCTCACCGACGCCGTCTACACCTTGAACTCCCTGGATCAGCTGGGGCTGGTCCCCAGCACATAAGTATCTTTTAAACACTGTATACAATATTTGTGGCAAGGTGAAAGGTAGGCAATTCTAGTATCGGTATGGAGAATGAGGAAGAGCAGGTGGTGACAATGATGACATCTAGGAAGCAAACCGGATGAGTCTGGGGTATTATACCCAGATTCTACCTCACTTGAATGTAAACTCCAAGAGAACAGAGAACCTTTATGCTTTGTGTCCCCAGTTTTCAAAGCAGTCTTTGATAGCTGCCAATAAATATCTGCCAAATGAAAAAGAATGGACTAATGAATGAGCGGATGAAAGTAGTTGACCTGCTCACCCATTTCCACTCTGGGGTCTCTTAAAGGGACACAAACAGAGGCTGCGTTGGGATGATCATAACTTTGTGAGCAGGAAATTACTAATGAAGGGACCTTAGAACACTCTACTGGATGACATTTTCTAGGATTTTTGTTATGCAAGATGGAGTACTCCAGGGTAACATTATCAACTATAATGGTCCCTTATATTCAAGGTTTTATTATCTAAAATGTGTTAAAGATGAGAACCAAAAAGATGCCAAATTAATCATCTGTGTGACAGTAAAACCTTATTCATTAGTACTTTAAAGACAAGAAATAAAATTTCTTTTCCTTTTTTAAAGGATAATATTAAAAGTACGAAGGTTAAAGATAGCACAACCAGGAATGTAAAGTTCTTTCCTTTCTATTTGATCACATGTTATTGGCATGGACACTGCCAATAATACACGGTGAAAGAGGAAGTTGTCATGTAAGGTTACCCACTGTCAGGCTATGATCAATAGGTAAGACCACAATGGGTGATGTATTGTCAAAGCTAGATTCACTTTCTCATGGACCAGTTAGTCTAACCTGAACTAAGCTTATTTACTCATTATCCTTTCCCTGATGATTATTGACTACACCTTGAACACATTTTATTTAAGTACAGAATATCACTACTTATCAGTACTTCTTGCTATTTAATTCCTGTGATATGGCGGCTGG
The DNA here is from genome assembly GCA_935064755.1 of Tragelaphus eurycerus. Taxonomy (NCBI): domain Eukaryota; kingdom Metazoa; phylum Chordata; class Mammalia; order Artiodactyla; family Bovidae; genus Tragelaphus; species Tragelaphus eurycerus. Next base: position 2,043,140 of record CAKXYN010000132.1, on the reverse strand, counting down.
ACCTCTAGGATTTGCCCCCATGTTTCGATGTTGGTGTTTATATTTGAGCAAACAAAACTGTCACTTTGTTTTCCTGTCTTCCTTTATTGGGTCACTTTGTGCTACATGATATGATCTAAGACAATTCAATGCAAGGAGACACATGTCCCTTCTCATTGGAAATATGAAGTCTGCAGTTGCCTTTTACCCTGTGGGAAAGAAAGCAGGTCAGGTGTCCAAAAGGAGTGGAGGAAAGTTAATGTCATCACTATTTCTCCTCCTCCTCCTCCTCCATAGAAACAAGATTATGAGGCAAGAATAGCACTGGTTTCCTCATGAAGGAATTAAAAAAAAAAAAAAAAAAGAACAGTATGATGGTTGTTTGTGTTTATGGTACTGTGGAAGGCACTCACAATAAAAATAAGACTAGTACTTCTGGACATTTTCAAACAACTTATTAATCAAATATCTTCGAATCTCAGGGAAACTAGCTTATTGAGATCATCTCCTCAGGGACAAAAGAAATAAAACACTAGCAGCCATTGTCTTTTTTTTTTTTTGGTTTTATCTAGAAAGTATAAACAATTTATTTCCTTTTGGTTTTCAGAGCCAGACCTCTACAATATTTTGATACTTAAAGACCAGAATTTGGCTTTGTTTCATTTTATGTTTTATTTCACCCAAAAGCTGGTATGTAAAATAATTTGCACATAAATGAGTGAGAGGTCTGAGTCAGTCAATGTAATTTTATCAAAGGTATTTACATGCGGAAAAATGTACCATATCATGGTGACTACAGGAGCTACCATAAAAAAAAAAAAAAAAAAGATGGTGTTTCTCCAAAAAAAAAAAAAAAATGGAATGCAATAATAATAATGAGGGGGAGGAAGAGAAAGAATAAAGCAACTTCCTCTAGGGTTTTTCCACCTTTCCCAAAGAGTCTCTTCTCATTTTTGGAGTTTATTATTTATCTCCCATTTTAGCATATCCTTAAACTTATTTGGCATATGACAGCTATACATCCTATTACAACTCAAATTCCGTATCTCTTCCCCAATAAACTTATTACCAGTGCATTGGAAGTGAATGGGAATCAGAATCCATCATCACAAAGAAGCAGCATATGAGTTTGTGCATAAAGAAGATGGCATCATTTCTGGGAGAAAGTGTCACATGAGTGTACATTTGCTAATTACATGCAACATGCCCTAATATAAAAAATAATGTCTTTTTTTTTCTTACATAGTGTTGTTTGGGAATGGTTCTGCTTATCAGTTTTTAATATGCTATTTGAAAACTGACATGCACTTTAGCCACATCTCTTTAGGAACACAGGGATTCAAAGGCTGGATAACATACTTTCATGCTTCCCAACACAAACCTGAGAGTGTAATTAAACAGATGGTAACAATAAACTGGATCTGAACACATGAGGGACTAGAGTCCCTTATTAAAAGCCTTACATGCTGAAGGGTGGTGGAATGACAACTCTGGGGAAGTGTTTTAGCAGCCAACACCTTTACATATGCCTTGATCTCAGAAGCAGAAGCTAATCAACTCTTTAGAGATGGGCTTCCTACCACCTGGGAGAGGGCACACACAAGGTCCCTGCACACTCTGAGGAACAGAAATGCAATGTAGATTGTGTGACTCTAAAGGAAAGTGACTCTTCCTCAGGATTTGCCTTCAAGACATCAATTTTAGACACATCAACTTTTTAACTGTAAATCCGCCTTATCCCCACCCCCTCCTACACACCACACACACACACACACACACACACACACACACACACACACATACACATACACCCAAGAACTACTTTGGAGTACTTATGCTTCAACAACACAAACTATCATCTTCTATGTGAGGACAAAAACAAGGTACTAGAGATCTCTGATGACACAGTAGTTCTGAATATTTTCAACCTCATTTCTGGCAACCAAATGATCTATTTATTTCATTCTTGAAATTTGTTGGAATTCTACTTATTTCTCAGATCTTAACATTGTCTGTTTGTCCTGAGTTAAATCTATTGCAAGAAGAGTACTGTAGCAATCTGGATATTTAAGCTTGTAGATATATGTATGTAGCTCTTCTTCCTAGAATATAAAAATAAGCTCAAATATATAAATTTTATATACATGTCCCTCTCACTCTGAAGTGAGAGATGTATGTATGTATGTATATTTACGATACATGTATAACACAAAGAAAGAATCCACTATAGGCAAGAAAGGATCTTATTACTGTAGAGGTTTGCAATGTTATTGTGCAACCATGCACACAAAGATACCATTTTGCCATTACATAAGGCACTTACAACCTAGGGGATAAAGTCAGTGTTTGTTCTTCTGTTTCTCAATCTGCTTCAGTTCTCTGCTTCACTTGGTGAGTTGAGTGTCATTTATAAGAAACATTCTGCATCAGTACAACAATGATTTAACTAAGTGCTAACAATCAAAGGACAATATTCTGAACATACTGTGCTTTAGATTAATCAGAGTTATAATGATGATCTAAGAAAAGAAAATTTTTGAAAAGTGAGGCAAGTATTAAAATGGGAAAATGTACAAAGCACATAAAAACATAAATCAAATGGCAAACATTATTTAGCAGCTTGCATTTTACCTCTTTGTGCCTATAATCATCATATAACACTGTCCAATTTTAATTTGGGGTTTTGATACTTAATAGTGTAAAAAACCCTGGTGGCTCAGTGGTAAAGAAACTGCCTGCAGTTCAGGAGACCGTCTGCAATACAGGAGATGCAGGTTTGACCCCTGGGTAGGGAAGATAACCTGTAGAAGGAAATGGCAATCTATTCCAGTGTTCTGGCCTGGGAAATCCCATGGACAAAGGAGATTGGTGAGCTATAGTCTACGGGGTCACAAGAGTCGGACACAACTTAGCAACTAACCCATGACAACCAAGTTTAAAAAGACTGTTCCCAGCTTCTGATACAACTGTACCTGAAATGACTCATATCATCTTAGGAATTTGCCATAAACCCCCCTTAAATAAGGCTTCCCTGGTGGCTGAGAGGTTAAAGCATCTGCTTCCAATGAGGGAGACTCGGGTTCAATCCCTGGGTTGGGAAGATCCCCTGGAGAAGGAAATGGCAACCCACTGCAGTATTCTTGCTGGAGAATCCCATGGACGGAGGAGCCTGGTAGGCTACAGTTCACGGGGTTGCAAAGAGTCAGACACGACTGAGTGACTTCACTTTCACTTTTCCCCTTAATAATAGTGACTGTGGTTCCAAAATTATTTTAAGGGTGAAGAGTATTATATGAATTAAATAAGAGATGCTGCAAATAATTTGGTGGAAAAGCATAGTTGCTGCCACACAGAGTATTAGGTAACCTTTTTTTTTTTTTTTAATTTGAATGTACACTTTAAGATTACTGATTATGAACATCAGGGGACCTGAGATTTTGATTCATCAGTAATTCTCCTTTATGTTTACAGTAAGATGTAAAATGAGACCTCTGTCTCAACTTGGTATTTCAGAGCCTTTACATGCTGGTGCAGAAGCAGTTTTACCTGTAATCCCTAGTACTGCTCTGCCCCCTTGTGCTGCTGCAGTGAACTCAACAGAAGGCACAAGTTTGCCTTCATCTCTGTACATGTACTACAGAAAAACCCCACTGTCACTTCTCACTTTTCTGGCAAGTTCAAGGTCAGTGTCTAGCTATTTTCAGCTCATCTCTTCTTGATCCATGCAGAGAAATGACAAGGTAACGTGATTCGGGGTCAGCTGTATTACAGGAACCGTTACATAAACGGAGAAAGTGAAAATCAATCCTAGCTGACAGTGACTTCGGGATAATCAACGCTCACTGGATGCCTCTGTCAGCTCGCCTGCATCAAACACCGTGTGACTTCTGTCAGATCTTTTTAATAAAACTATATTCTCACTTTCAGCAACCTAAGTAAATATTTCTCTTGAGCTGATTTTTTTTAGACTATGTTAGCCTTCCAGATTTGTAAACTATGCCAATAACGCTGTGAAAAAAATTAATACGTGATACCCCTGTCCTACAGTTTATTATTGACCTGAGATGGAGTTTACTGCTGTAGAAACACCCGTTTTTTGAGTGATCCAAGAGAACTCTCATACAGACATCTTCTGCAGTGATCTCAACACCTTCCCCATCATCCTCAGCCCTATCTCCTCTCTCTTCCTCCTTGTCTAATAAATCACCTTAATCAATCATTTCTTGTTGGGAGAGTATTTTTTCCTTCTTTTTAGATGTTCGTCATTGCTTTCCTTTTTATCTCTCTATTTTCTGCCAGGACATTTCCCCCTAATATAGAATTGGAAATGCAGTATTTAACAAGATGTTCCAGTTTAGTGGCATTCCCACTGACAGCACCTGATATATCAGTTTAGGGAAGGAGCTATTTTTATCCCACCCACCTTGTGCTCCCTTGAAACTGTGAGGCGGCAGTACCCCACTGAAGTACAATTTACCATAATATTAGTTGTCAGTAAATTCAAAGACAGAACTCCTAAAGCTATAAAATGGATTAGAAGCAATTTTAAAAAGAATTAACAAACTAGAGTAAGAGTATACTGTCAACAAACAAATGCTCCATCATAGGACTGTAATTTGGAATTTTAATTACCCCTCTGCTTCTGTAACAAAACAATGTCTGAACTGGCAGCGATTTGAATCTCTCACAGGTCATTGAGCATTCTAGTTAATTACTCTATGAATAGCCTGTTTTTCTCCCCTCTGGAAACACGTTTCTAATGGCAGTCAAGGTCTGACAAATGTGTCATCTACATAATTAGCTAGGAAGCAACACAAAACATTAAACATGCTTTGTGCCGACAACTATCAAAACATTTCATTTGTTGTCAATTATTCATTACTTTGTAGGTTCTGAAGGGGTTGTTATTATGGAAATAAGTCCAGATGCTAACAAGGTTAGAGTTTTGGATTCAAATTAGTAATCAGAGGACTAACTTAAAAAAAAATGTATCTCATGTACATTCAGCGCCATGTTCAATCAGTAGGAGATTATAAACAAATTTAGCTATGCTCAAGTTAAAATGGAAACCACGCAAGCTCGAACATGAACTCAAGAGCCCCAGCTCATTCTTTGAAGTACAGACTCTACATTGTCAATGAAAACTTCCCGAACCTTTGGCATGTCCAATTTGTGCTTGGTAAACACAGTTAAAGATTTTCACAGCATGAGATGACATAGGATGGCAAGGACAGGAAAGAAATCTCTAGTGGTTTTGCTTCTTCTTTCCCCCTTCCCACCCCAGGGCATTTTATGAAAAGTAAAAAATCCAGCTAATTAATATTTTCTTCTGCTTTACAGCAGACTGGTTACCTTAGGTAACCTTTGAATATCATGATTTCTTTCTTTTTTTTTTGGGGGGGGGTACTATTTCTGAAAACTTGTTTCTCTATTATTGTTTTAATATCGTATATAAAACCAAGGGTTGTCTTGAAAGCAGTAGTCCTAATGTATATAGAGGATATAAAAAGATTTCCCAACAAAACTGACCTCTCAGTGGCAAAGAAAATTGCAGTGGAAGACAAATTATTTCGTAGTCGTATCTGAGATTTGGATCTATGGAGAGTCTCACTCCACTGTCCTCCAGCTTTTCCTCATAAACCAAAAAGGCTTACAAATGTCATCCACAATAGTTCGATAAAGATTAGGAACAAAACACTGTCCTTACATTGATGAGATAAGAAAGATTTAACTGCAGAATGCAGTGTATAAGAACAGTTTGTAAGGCTTGTTCTCCAATCAGGAAAATAGAATTCAAATTATATTTGTGTGTGTCTAGAATTTAATTGAGATGATCAGTTTGTTTTCCACACAATGTTTGATTAGATGTCTGTGCTACAGAGCTAGACAAAAAGAAAAGAAAGAAAACAAATTCATTCTATCAGGAAAAATCAGGAAGCCCCGTTATCTATATAACATGTGCAAAATATGTTAGGAAATAATTCTACCCTGAGCTCTGAGAATGCCCAGTTAATAAAAAAAGATCAGCCACTCGCTAAGAGAAAATAATTTTCTGTATCTATATTTTTCAAAGCAAAAAGGCAGCCACATCTTATACTAAATAGGAAAATAAGCTTTAATAATCTTTATGCAAAAGGAAACTAATCCATTTTCAGATCATACAATCCACAGCAATAAAAGGAAATCATCAAACTAAAAACAATTTTAGAAATGGCTGCAGACTCTCATTTAATTAACATGCAACAGATCATATATTTATGAGGAAGTCAAAATATTTAGGAAGCCTATAATCCTGTAAGCCTTAATGTGGTATAAAAACAACAAATAAATGCAAAGTGTTACTGTTATACATGCCTGCCTGATCAATGGTTTTCACATATTGATCTATAAATGGAGTTGACAGTCTGTGTTGGCTGCACATTTTCCAAGCAGTGCTATTTTTGTATAAAACCAATACGGGCAATTACCTTTGTTTGAGATGCCAAGTCTTATCAATTCAATGTGATTTAGTGTCATTTTAATTGAATATCAGGATCCACTTCAGGACAATTTATACAAACAAAGCCTCAAACCTAACTATAAGCTTGATTTGAAGTAAACAGGGATAAGTCCTACAGCCTCATAATATTTCTCAAAATCTCTGCTAAACAGAAGGCTTATATTTTTAGTAGCAATTTTATGTCTGCCTTTTTAGCTAGCCACAACTTTGGCAAGTATCCTATAATCACAGAAGTAAGAAACAAAGGAAAATTGTTTCCTTTTTTTCCCTTATAATATATTGAAAAGAAAAATGAAGGAACACTGTCTGTTAACAGAAGCACAAGGAGTCTTGTATGTTAATGTTTAGAAATGGCTCGAACTAAGTCTTTATCTGAACACTAATAAAAATAAAACACTTTCCTGTCTATGATGGCTATGAATGGAGTGATGCACTCTGTGGGGTTTACAAGCTGGAAATGGTGAATATTCATACATGATGCTGCTTAAGACACTGGTATTAAATGCCAGAACTGCTCCTGCCTGCAAATCCTATGTCTGCGGTTTCTTGACTTGGGCTATTTAAACTCTTCATTAATATCTATTTTCAAGCTGTCTAGTAGGCTGGGCATTCCTCTTACAAATAACATCAAAGTCACATTAAACCTTTTGTATTAGCTATTCGCTGGATTGCACATTAGCCTTTTTTGCCCCACACTTTACTTGCCCCTGTTTATGCTCACTCAGCCTTCTGCTTCTGTATTTAGCATGTTCGGGTAAACCATCAGTCCACCTTTAAGAGGTCTCTGGTGCTTGGGGCAGGGGGCAGGGAGATAACAAATCACTGAGACCAAAGAGCGTTCCCTCCCCACCAAACCTCCAGATCGTTCCCACAGATACGCAATTTTCTTACTAACCGTGTCATTCCATGTCCAAACTTCCCATCTCTCCAACATTTCTTAGAAAGCAAAGTGGCCTCTTTGAATTTTGAAAAGGTGTCAATCTTATGAGCCACATAAAAATAATTTTTTGGTGTTTAAAGAAAATGATGCATGCCACCAATAAAATACTAATGGACTATTGATACCTGTTTTACTGGAATGCTTCCCTGCAGCACTTAGGCAATAAAAACTTTTAATTCAACAAGTAAATTCACCTGTGTTTGGAGAGTTTAGGGTCACATAAATGTTTATATTGGCATTTCAAATACTCCTCAGTTTAATACATCAAGGACATAGGCTCCTATGACATATATATGAGAGTTTTATATGAGAGTCTTACTACACACATTTTAATTAATCAAATTTAAAAAAAGGACTTTATAAATTAATGACAAAATTACATAATAGATCTGACCCTAGAATTACTATCATTTTTTATTATAGGTGAAATCATAGTAATGTAATATCAGCCTGTGTTATTATATACTCTAAGTCCTTGTTAATTTGCATAATTGGCATGCCAGTAACAAATAGTATATATATGCCAAATATATTAAATAGGGCACATAATACACATATAGTTTCTAAATACTCAATTTTTTTTCTGTTCAGATTAAATGTATTTGTGTCTGTTACAGAAAATCATGCTACATGTGAACTTCTGCACACTAAAATGTGTATATCTTCACCCACTTTTCCCAAGTCCAAAATCTCCCCATTGACCTTACCCCAACTTCCAACCTCTGAGAAATCAAGTTCTTAGTTTAGCTTGAGCAGATATCTTTAACAGGCTTGTTTGAATAAATATGCCAAAATACTTTACATTCTGTCAGTATCTAGTCAGAAAATTGTGCATGGAAAAAAGAGATGAAAAGAACTGAGACAGAAAGAAAATTAGTGCCATGGCAAGCTTTCAATACAGTATCTCTGAGCCAAGTTTTCTTGGTGAAATGACATATCCTCACTAAAATACCCCTTTTATATAATTATGCACTGAGCACACATAACCAAAAGTAACTTTTATTTTTGTTCCTTATCGAGGAATACATATTGCCGAGGCTAAGAATGCGGAAACAAAAGCTGGGATAATTATAGCTAATTTAACTTTGGAAAACTCTGATTCTCCAGCAGTCCAGCATACAACCCCCCAAACTAAAGTTATGTAACAAGGTAATATCAACAATGAGAAACTGCATGATAAAATCCTGCCCAAAAGTGAAAAATGCTAATTTTGTCTCATTTAGCAGCTGGATACAGAAATGCTCATTAGTTTTAAGAGGGTTAATCCTTTTAACTTTTGCATATTGATATGCCAATTATGCCTAATTGTACAAGAGGCATCAGTCAAGGTAATAGTGCATAAACACATGAAAGTTATTAAGTACATCCCAACATGTAATAAAGTAGGTGTTAATTGGTAGCTGAGTTCTGCGGGCTATTGAGGTGGATAATTCATTGAGAGATGGATCACTTGTAATTTCTCTCCATAATTCCTTTTGCAGTCTCATGCTGTGATGTTTTCATGCTTGTCAAAAACAACTGCGGCATAGTGCCTTTTGTTAAACACAGCCAATAAAATATGTTAGGCATCATTAAATATACTTAACTTTTAAACTTTTTCAAAGGTACAGTTCTTACTGATAATACATTATAGAGATTCCAATAATTTACTCTAACCACTGTCTCAAGTTCATGGTTGAGGAACAGTTTAGCAGGTTTCAAAGTCAGGCTGACTGTCTTGTGCCTCCCAGCAGACAATACTTTTAAATGAGAAAAGAAAGAAAAATGTTTCTCTCAGAACCTTATCTAGGGATATATTTCTCACTTCCAAAATATAATCACTGGCTTCCTCATGCTACATCTGTCTATAATACCTGAAGAAAGAGTGATTAAAATCATATATTCCTCAGGCTCCTGAAATTGTGGTGGGTTAATTCTGCACTTGAAATTCGAGTGAAAAACAGGGAATAAATATAATCAGTAACATGCTACTCAGCAAGTTGATCTCATTTAATAACTCAGTTAGGGAGCTGAATATTTCATAGGCCCCTATGATATTAACAGAACACTCAATTAATAGCTCACATGTTACTGCAGGGTGACTGGGACTCACAGGCTATCCCCAGCTAACCTATCTCTTGCTCTTGCTCTCACTGTGAGCAACAAAACAGATCCAGGGTCCAAAAGAGTGGCTAACATTGCATAAATAATTTTGTAACATCCTATGGCCTCAGCTGCAAGTTACCACCATTATGGAAGAAAATTAACCAGAGGAGACTCATTGCAATCAGTATGTTTAGTGGCTCAGGATGAGTGCAGGGGCAGGGACACAATTGGCAGTAGAGTTCATCTCTAACTATTTTATTTCAAATCTTCCTAATGACACATCATGGAGACAAAATGGCTTCCTCTCCAAACCTTAAATTGCCACACCATTTCCACTGCTCAAACTCATTCCAAATCGGACTGTGATTTCCAATATCATATATTGTTGGGAGATTTTTAAGGAAGAGATTTTCACATTTAAAAAATATATTTTTTCTCAGTTTATTCTTAGCTAATTTTAGCCTCTGGCTTTTCAAAGTGATGTACTGTATTTGGAAGTACAAACACCACATGCTAGCATAACCTCATTATTTTTATGACACTGAAGCATGATAGTGGAGGCCCTTAAAATGAGTCAAAGGTGCTCTTCAGTCTAGTTCCAAATCCACTTTATCTCTCTGGATTAAGCCCAGTTCTTCTTTTGCAACTGGGGATATTATTATGATTATAAGTAGGCAAGATAAAATGCATTACAAAAACAGTTTTCTCATGCACATTAGGAAAACAAATAAAACACGGCTAATTACCCCCCTTTTTACTTTTTATAAAATTCTATATCAAGGAACTTGGGGTATCTGACTTACAGGTTCAGTGACCTTCCCAACTTCGGTGAGGATCATAGATTTACTTTGGCTCAGCCTGTCATGGTGGCTGTTGGCATTTTTGATTCTCATTTGCACAGCTCCAGTGCCTTGGCGGGTGGGATTCAGTGTTTCCACAGGGATATCAGAATTTGTAGATTTCTGCATAGTACAGTGTTATCCTGATAAAATATAAAAGTATTACATTATTCTAAATATACATAGTTTTCTATGAAAAACTATTGGTGGAATAGACATCTCTATTCATCATTAAGGTACAAAAATGGCATAAGTCTCCGCCTCTTTGAGTGGTGAGGAAGAAGGTAGTTACTTTGCAGTGTGTTTTATTTGTTTTTTATCAGTTAGAACCTCTATATTCCAACACTACTGTATTCATGCCAGAGTATTTCAATTCAGATATAATACATTCAAATTCTGTGTAGTTCCTTAATTTGATTAAGAAACTCCTAATGACAATACGATATGGTCTCCCTTATATAGAAATGCTATTGCCAACTAAGCATTTTCAGGGTATATGCTGTTTTCAATTCACAATGTCTTTGATTTATTAGCCACCCCATCCCACACCACTTTCAGATACTATTACTGGCAACTTTTTTTTTAGTGGGAAAAAAAAAAAAAAAAAAAAAACTGTGAATAAGGTCAAATTTAAGTGTATAAAATTGGCTTTAGAGCAAACCAAGCTGGTCCCACTGACTATCAAATATGATGGCTTGGCCTCATTAGCCTGGTTCAGAGTCCTAGCCCCCACCTCTACTTGCAATATCCACAAGGAAAAATTAAAATTCCTTTGTTCACTGCCATCTGCCAACTGAACTAGGTTTAGTATTAATAACTTATTGGATATAATATTTATGAAGAAAGAGAAAATCAACACATCAACACTATTTATTTATTTACATTTATTTTATGAAGGAGTCTGATTCAGCCAGGAAAATCCAGCATGGGCATATTTTAAAGGAGTGGCTATGAAAAGAGAATACTTCAGAAAAAGAAAACAAAGAAAATAAATTGGGTGGGTGGACCAAGAGGGCTTTTAGTTGCTTCCCAAATACATAATCCTTTTCAGCTGCTCCTGCCCACAAGTTCCTCAAATGAATACATCTACTCATTTAAAATAGAACATTTGCAATGCAAATATAGCTTCTAAGTTTCTAGAAACAGACACACTTCTGCCTGAGTGTTGTCTCCATCTCTCACCTATACAGATGCTTCAGTGCTAACCTGGTCAAGTGGGCACAACATTAGAAAAAACTGTTATCAGTCAGTTTGAAAAGTCAAAATAATCCTAAAGAAGGATTATATTTTAAGGAGCCAATTGTATTGGTACTTCTACATTGGTTGGACAGACAACCGGGCTAGAATCGTGGTAATGTTCTGGTTGAGTGGACACGAAAATAATTAGGAAAAAATAAAAAGCATTTTAATAGGAGGAAAAGTGGTATCAGGGAAAACTGACACCACTTAGGCAGCTGAGTGATATTTTTTAAAAAGTTAATATTTATTGAGTATTTACTATGTGCCAGGCAATTAGCTGGTTTAATCTTTATAAAGCTCCTATGATATTCACATTATACTTATGTTTTTATAGAGGAGAAAAATGAGCATTGGAAAGACTAAAAATTTTCTTAAGGACAGTGAACACAAAGAAGTGGAATATTTATTTTACCCCCTCACTAAAAAGACTCTTGCAAATCCCTTGGACTGCAAGGAGATCCAATCAGTCCATCCTAAAGGAGACCAGTCCTGGGTGTCCATTGGAAGGACTAATGCTGAGGCTGAAACTCTGATACTTTGGCCACCCTCATAGAAAGAGTTGACTCATTGGAAAAGATCCTGATGCTGGGAAAGATTGATGGCAAGAGGAGAAGGGGGGGGCGGGGGCGGCCTGCGTCCACCAACAGGGGAATTGAAGAAAAATTCTTAACATAAATAAATGGACAACAGAGGATCATCTACATGGAGATGGCTGGATGGCATCACCGACTCAATGGAGGTGAAGTTTGATCTTGTGATGAGTAAAATCCATTGCTACTGGCTGCAAGGAGGCTAGCATCTAAGATAGCCCTGGGAAGGGGAGATGATGCTGGAATTCAGGGGGTCTCAGAGCAGTCTGTGGGGGCCGCAGAGAGCGACAAAACTCAGTGACTAAACTGAACTGAACTTAAACTTCTCCAGGGGATCTTCCTGATCCAGGGATTGAAACTGGATCTCCTGCACTGAAGGTGAATTTTTTACCATCTGAGCTACCAGGAAAGTCTCAACTAAGTTGTTTATAGGATAGTTATATATCTTGAATCTGATCCCATCACTTCATGGGAAGTAGATGGGGAAACAGTGGAAACAGTGTCAGACTTTATTTTTTTGGGCTCCAAAATCACTGCAGATGGTGACTGCAGCCATGAAATTAAAAGACGCTTACTCCTTGGAAGAAAAGTTATGACCAACCTAGATAGCATATTCAAAAGCAGAGACATTACTTTGCCAACAAAGGTCCATCTAGTCAAGGCTATGGTTTTTCCAGTGGTCATGTATGGATGTGAGAGTTGGACTGTGAAGAAGGCTGAGCGCCGAAGAACTGATGCTTTTGAACTGTGGTGTTGGAGAAGACTCTTGAGAGTCCCTTGGACTGCAAGAAGATCCAACCAGTCCATTCTGAAGGAGATCAGCCCTGGGATTTCTTTGGAAGGAATGATGCTGAAGCTGAAACTCCAGTATTTTGGCCACCTCATGCAAAGAGTTGACTCATTGGAAAAGACTCTGATGCTGGGAGGGATTGAGGGCAAGAGGAGAAGGGGACGGCAGAGGATGAGATGGCTGGATGGCATCACTGGCTCGATGGATGTGAGTCTGAGTGAACTCTGGGAGATGGTGATGGACAGGGAGGCCTGGCATGCTGCGATTCATGGATCGCAAAGAGTCAGACACAACTGAGCAACTCAACTGACTGAACCAAATTTTTTTTCTACTTATTTTATTTTCATTTATTTAAAATATATTCATTTTCATAATCCTATAAGTGACGTATTTAAAAAACATTTAATTGAGAACAAAAAGGCTCTTTTGACAACATTGGAAATACAACTTTGAAGTAATAAAATAAGGAAGTCTTATCCCCACTATTCCATAGAAATATGATTACAACTACATTTAATAGAATTTTTAAACGGATCGAATCTGACCACTAATGTATGCATAAGGGGACTTACCTCTTTATATAACTAAAATAAGATATAGAAGGTTAAATATATCAGTTTGTTTTAAAAAGTAAATGCAGTCACAGGCAGATGATAAAAGTAGTGATTTTTCCATATACCCTAGTACAGGATAATACATTTTTGGTTTTATTCTGTGTATTAGTTATTATCGAGGCCATCAATTTTTCATAACCAAGAAGACATTAGTTCAAAATAAAGCAAATCTATGGATTTTTTATATTGACATAGTGCTACTAATAAAGGCTTGAATTTTTTCAGAGTTTCAGTGAATGAATTATGAGTGAAACAATGAGAATCTAGGCACTGTGATTGTGATGGAGACCTTAGATTCATTATAATTAGACTAGCTAAGGGTCAGACATGACAGAGCAACTTCACTTTCACTTTTCACTTTCATGCATTGGAGAAGGAAATGGCAACCCACTCCAGTGTTCTTGCCTGGAGAACCCCAGGGACGGTGGAGCCTGATGGGCTGCCGTCTATGGGGTCTCACAGAGTCAGACCACGACTGAAGCGACTTAGCAGTAGCAGCAGCAGCAGTTGCATAAAAAGAACTCATGATGACTTCTAGTGGCAACACAGTCTGTAATGTCCACCTTAATGACCTTGAACAAGTCCATGGCCCCTTGTTCTATCTTTGGAAGAAAACTGAGAGTGAGGGTGCATGGTCAACCAAGAGGACTGCTAGGATATGCACCATCCTTTTCACTTCTGATACCACTGTGCTAAAAATCTGGGAGCTGAAGTACTACTGCAGATTTACAGAGCTCCAAAGTTTCACTAAAGCTGAAACTCCAGTATTTTGGCCACCTCATGCGAAGAGTTGACTCATTGGAGAAGACTCTGATGCTGGGAGGGATTGGGGGCAGGAGGAGAAGGGGACAACAGAGAATGAGATGGCTGGATGGCATCACTGACTCGATGGATGTGAGTCTGAGTGACCTCTGGGAGTTGGTGATGGACAGGGAGGCCTGGTGTGCTGCGATTCATGGGGTCGCAAAGAGTCGGACACAACTGAGCGACTGATCTGGTCTGACCTGATCTGAAAGTTTCAGGCAAATAGACAGCAATGAAAATGCACTGGTATGATTTAATGTCCAAGGGATGTGGATTATGCTTGAGGAGAATCAAGAATTAAACATATAAATCTTTTCTAAAAGAATCTGGATTCTCCTTGGAGTTCATTCAAGGCTTGGTCTTCCACATTATTCATTAGATTTGTACTCCAAAGATAGTGTGCTTGTCTAATTGGTGAGGGAAATACTCTAGCTAGAGCCACTATCTTCTGACCAAGAGCGTGAAGCCACTGAATTTACATAGCCTCACCCTGTGCCATTTATAGGAAATGTTGCTTCCTCAGATGACACACATTTCAGCATCAAATCAACATCTGAATTCTTGTATTGATTTCACAATTAACCCCTAATTTGTCTGGGGATGGGTTTCCGTCAACAGGCTGGATTTCTTTAAAAAAACCTCTTATCTGGCTTCCTCATCTGTTTTCTAGGGGACAATCTGCAGAAAGGAATTTCAAAATACTTCCTTTAGATCTTTCTTTTAAACTGCTTTCCCCCTACACTGGTTAATGTTATTTCTTTTCTCTCACTCTCTCCTCTAGCTATTACTTCTTTTCCCAACTGACCCCAGTTCACATTTTGTTGGAAACACATTGCTCTCTTATTTTTTTCTCTTTATCCAAGATCTCCTGTATTTTGTTTTACAATGGTATTCCCTTGATACTATTCATAGTAATTCTCATATTTGTAATATGGTGGTTTCATATTGCTCTAAGAAGAATACAGAAAATGACACAAACTTCCTCTTACTCACAGAAAATAAATGACCTATTTAAGGTTTATTGAGGCTTCCCTGAGTGATAGACACTACAGTAGAGGTTCTTTTTTGTGTTTTTGTTTGCTTCAGCCAAGTGCTTTATAGTAGTTTAGTGAATGTGATAAATAAATCAAATTAAATAAGAAAAGACTTGTGCCCAGGTGGGAAGAGAAGCAATGGCATTCGACTCTGGTGGAACGGTGAGGTGTAGAGAGAGAAAGTCTGCAAAAGAAGACCAGCCGATGCTGGAGCTAAATTAAGACAAGTTCGGCTTTTTGGGCAAAAGGCATGGTAGTGCAGAGGTATGCAAATAATTGCAAAATTATAAGGTAAAATTTGACATGTGTATAAAGAAATACTACAGTACCAAGGAAGTTGAAGGAAAAGACAAATGCTGGATTTCATGAAGGAAATGGCATTTAGTATCCACGTGGGTAAGTCTGATTATCTTGCTATCCTCTTCTCATCAGGCTGAAGGATTAACTGAGAGCCTCAACCCTCCTAAGCCAATCAGTGCTATAAGAGGCAAGGTATTCTAGACACTCTGAGGAAGAGAATTTGGGAAGAGGGCTTTCCTTGGCATAATACACAAACATCTTGTGTGAAAGAACTGAGTACAAGACAGAGGGAAGCAGGACCCCCTCACCCTCAGCAGGAACTGGGGAAGGGGGGAGGACAGAGGAGGAAGGAAATATAATTGCCAGAAAGGACAGTTGCACTGGGAGCTGTGAAACTTTTAACTGTCGTACTCTGTGGGTTCAGAGGTGATTTATTCTTCTTCATCCTGTTAGAAACCTCTCACACCAAGTAGATAAGGCGATTTTACACCAAATTTTGCATGTCATATTCAGATCCCACTTACAGCTCTTTCTCTTTAGACTCCTTCAACATTCCCATTTTCCCCTCTCCCACACCCTAATATTCTTTTTCCTCTACCTTGAACACTATGATCCTTTTAACATTTTGGCTGCCAAAGCCCTCCCACTTACTTAGGCCCCATCTCATCCACAGGGTCAATATTTCTGAAAGGCCATCATCAATTCTTACTTACATTTTTTTTTTTACTTAATCCATCTGCTCAGTGAATCACTTAGATGTATATATGGGAGAGGAGTGATTATAGCAATTAACACAATACCATAAATGATTAGTCAGATTTCACATTAACCCTCAGGAACCATTTACCTGAGTCTCATACTGGAAACTCTCCTGGCTACGTGGGAACACATCTTATTAGTAGAAAAGCTTTGGTTATTCTACTTCGTGTGTGTTCCTAAGTACTTGTAGAGGCAGGCAGCATTTGTAACTAAGGAAAGGAGATCAGGATTCTAGTAAATGGTGTCTCCTGGAGTTGTGGGATGTGATGGCCTGCCATGGTACTCTAATTTTTGAGTCTTTATGAAAGAAGTTTCTAGGGGAACAAACTCCTTTATAAAGTCTGCCCAACTATGAGTCGAAAGAAACCCTCAAACCCCAAGGTCCATCATGACTTGCTTCTAGAATCAGGGGAAGAATATAATTCCAGGACCCTAGAAGTATTAATTTCAGGATGTGTTAAGAAAGACAATGAAGAGCTCTAATCAATGAGTTTTTATGTTATTATTCCAAGAACATGCATAGGGTTTTGAAATCATATTCTGTTGTTCCACCTGTATTTTCATTTCTCACTGACCCTCAAGTTTCTAGATTTGGTCAAGTATATCATAAAATCAGTAATATTTTCTATGCTTGTGCATGTGTGCTAAGTCACTTCAGTCATGTCTAACTCTTTGTGACCCCATGGATCATAACCTGCCAGGCTCCTCTGTCCATGGGATTCTCCAGGCAAGAATACTGAAGTGGATTTCCACGCCCTCCTCCAGGGGATCTTCCCAACCCAGGGACTGAACCTTCATCTCTTTTGTCTCCTGCATTGGTAGGAGGGTTCTTTACACTAGTGCCACCTGGGAAGCCCTTTTCTATGCTTATTCCTATACAGTTTCAGAACATCCAGCGTTCTGCTAACTATATGTCATATTGTTTGTTTAATGTGATTGACATGCTTATTCAGTATATCCTGTGTTCCTTCTATAACATCTTATCATCATCATCATCACTGTTATTAAATTCTATTAGAAAAAAATGATGACTAATGCATGTATATTCTTACAGGAGGCACACAGAAGCATGGTGGATGCCTAAGGAAAATATTGAAGAATTAGTTCATTTTGCATGTGTTTAAAAAGTCAATTTTATTTTACAAAACTGTCCAAATAAACATCCTTGAGTTAGAAATTTAAATGTAAATCACTTAAGGCTGCCTTCACAATTTCTCTAGACTTCCTGATTTTATATGTACCAAGAGAAGAGCAAGAATAGCTTGTGATATTACACCAGTTCCACTTTCAATACTGTTTAAAAAACAGGAAACAGTGATGAGAATGCACTTCATAAGAGCCCCACAAACTTTGGCTCTGCTCAACAGACTTGGTTGGCTCAGTGATATTCTGGGTCTGTTTTTCCCACTCACACTGCAAACACCTAAATAGGAATGAATGTGATATTTCGTCTAATTCTAATTTTCATAGCTGCTCTGTCGATTATCTGTTGCACTCTGTTAATTACATTAAGTCTCTTGAGTTAGAAAGTTTATTTTTGACATCTCTTTCCCATCAGAAACATTAAAATAAAAGTATATTAAGGTATGTGAGTTAGGAGAAACTGAATGGACACGATGAAATTATTTTCGTGCTACAGAGCAGAGAAAATTAAAGTTGAAGGATATTGATGGTTCTTCCCCAAAGTGTCCCCACATGTTCCAAGTAGTCCCAGGCCAGATCTCAAGTGCTGCATCTCCAAACATCCTTGCCTTGGTCACAGAGCCCTAGATCAGGGGGAAATTGTGTCTGGAAAACTAAGGTAATAAAAATTCCAAAGGAAATCTAATGGAGACCTAGTGGATAAAATGATGGTAGAGCACCCATATTAAGTATAGATCATGTAAGTCTTTAATCATTTATGTCCCTGTGCTTCCTGACAAAGCCACAAAGACTTAATAAATGTTTGCAGAATATAGAAATGGAAAATAAATATGGACCCTAGTTACGGCCAGAGTATATAGCCCAGGAAAGTATTACCAATAGAAATGCTTATGATCAGATTTATTTCTTATTTTAAAAAGAATATGTATAACTTACTCTGGCCAGTGGGTCTAAGGACCAGTGAAAGAAGGATATTTCATGGTAAGTTAATGAAATAAGGCTGCAAATAAGCAATGCTTTTCATACCCTTTGAAGCCAACATTAAAGTATATTTGGAAAATCATACAAAATTTTAAAAATATGAAAATTAGCCTATTTCCATTTCAGACAACCATTTTGTTTCTTATTTAAAAAAAAAAAATGACCACATTTATGACCATCTTGGGATTTAGCAGGGTTCTGTGTTCTAACAATAAAGTCTCCCTCAAGTTTCAATTTTCTTTGGGTGCTTGATATTTTTTCTCTAAATGCCTGACATGGATTCCCACTAAAGACTTAGCGAGGAGAACTATCTCAGAGGTAAGCTCTGAGTGTGCTGCAGTGTTTTCCCATTCCTTGGGTGTTAGCTTGGGTTTCCACTGTGTAGCAGTGAGCTGTACGGTCACCATAACCACCAAAAGCCAAGGTTCTCTCTGCCTTAACACACAGAAACCCCTTGTCGCAATATGACCCCATTCCTTTTCCAGAATGTGTAGGAAGAGCTTTCTCCAAGTCTACTAAGAGTGTGTGGAAACTCCACAGACAGATATTGTATTTGTGAGAAACTCATTTCTGTCCCCTGGAAAGATCTCCTGTTGATCTGTGGTCAAGCACAGCCTGTTTGTTCCCCTGTGGAAATGACTTGTGGCTGTGGTTGCTCCAGTAATGTGTGGCACAACCTCCATGCTACACTTTCCTGATAGGTCAGTAATTAACTTGCATTGCGATTGTTTGTCATCTCCACCAGAGCAGCCATTTACTAAAATAACATTTTAATTTCACTTTCCTTCGAGTTTGCTTTTATTTTTTTTTCCCCTGTGGCTTCTACATCTCTATTAAGTCTAATTTCCCCAGACCATTTTCATAAGCAGAGCAAGTACAATAAAACTCAGTTTCAAAAATGTCAAATATAATGAGAAAGGAAGATCACAGTAAAGGAATTTGACCATAGCCACACCATTGGGTAACATTGTCTTTGACTGGACAGGTATTACATATAGGAAATGTTACAATAAGGCTTTGCATTTAGTTAACTTATATCAAGAAATCTGGGTGATATGCTGTATTTACTGACAAAGTCAGGCAGATCAGCTTCATGGATAAATGGTAATACAGTTATTCTCCACATGGGTATCCTAAATGGCAAAAATGACAAGTAAAATATAAAATGTGTTTTAAGTAGAATAAGTACTGAATAAAACTGTGGTAGGCAACCTTAGTATCATGATGCTAGTGCTCACTCCCTGGGCACCTTAGCCCACTAGTCTGAATCCTACTGGGAGAAATGCAACATATTTTATATTTCAAATAATCATTGAGCGTCTACCCTGAGAAACAGACTTGCTAGGTCCCACAGTTTCTACAAAAATTATTAAAAGTTCTGGAGTAGAGTTGGACATACACATGCTTACTTACAATGGAGTCTGATTAGAGTGCAACAGAATGGGTCTGAGGACAATTTCTTGTGATGGTGAAAGTGATACCATATGATAAACTTGAAACTGTATGATAAACAGGATTCAAAAGGCAGAGAAGAGATTTCAAGAGCAGTGCAGGCTGAGGTAAGAAAATGTAAGGAAAAGCAAGGTGAACATCCACAACACATAATAGATGGGAGTGGATAATTTGGAAAGCTAGATGCAGACAGTGGATTCGAGCTGCATTAGGACAACCTTGGGGCTTCCTAGGTGATGCCAGAGGTAAAGAACCCACCTGCCAATGCAGGAGACATGAGGCTCGGGTTCGATCTCTGGGTTGGGAAGATTCCCAGGAGGCGGGTGTAGCAGCCCACTACAGTATTCTTGCCTGGAGAATCCCATGGACAGAGGAGAGTGGCAGTCTACAGTTCATATAGTTGTAAAGAGTTGGACACAACTGAAGCAACTTAGCATACATGCACAGAAACATTACTGCTTTATTAAAGAATGTGGGCTTGTCTTATAGATTCTGTGACCTGTTGATGACTTTGTTAAAGACATAATTTCTTTCCAAAAGACTTGGTGAAAAGAGACCCAGAAGAATGGATCCCCATTCTGAGGCTGCACAATGAACAGTAGCATTTTCATGGGATGCTTCTTAACTAACTTTGAATCAGAATAAATACCACCACATCTATTTGTAAACATTAATCTTATGATAAGAATACCCCACAATTCGGGAAAAACAAAATCAAAAAACCTTCAGGAACCTCACTTTGAACTTTCAGGGGCATGTTTAATTCTTCTGGTTATAAATCAAATGAAGAGAAAAGTAAAGGCTCCATAAAAAAAGACAAAATGAAGCATTTAAGGAAGAGAGGTCCAAGGATACAATTACATATTATTAAGGACAAAGAAGAAAAATTAAGTTGAGAGTTAGTAGAACTGCTTCGGGGAAGGCAATGGCACCCCACCCCAGTACTTTTGCCTGGAAAATCCCATGGACGGAGGATCCTGGTAGGCTCCAGTCCATGGGGTCGCTAAGAGTCGGACACGACTGAGCGACTTCGACTGAGCGACTTCACTTTCACTTTTCACTTTCATGCATTGGAGAAGGAAATGGCAACCCACTCCAGTGTTCTTGCCTGGAGAATCCCAGGGACGGGGGAGCCTGGTGAGCTTCCATCTCTGGGGTCACACGGAGTCGGACACGACTGAAGCGACTTAGCAGCAGCAGAACTGCTTATGAATTTCTCACTGGTTATCAGGTAAGCAGTTAAAAAAAAAAAAAAGAAAAGCAAATAGGAACTAAATGCTTGTGTTATTGCATTGATGTTCAGGCAGCAAAAGAAATTTTATGAAATGGCAATCTCCTTAGATACAGAAGAGAACCATAAGGGGTATAAGTAATGCAATCTTCTCTCTGCTTCCTCTGTCAGTTTTGACCTAATCTAGCAAGAAATGCTGAGCCATTTTCCGCCTCTTGCATATAAGTATCAATTAAGGGAAAACAGGGTGACTATCTTAGGGCAGCGGACGATGAAATGTCACTTACGCAGAAAACATCAGCTGTACAACAAGTTGTTCGGCAGCCACAGAATTAAAATAACTGGCAAAACAAGCTGTCTCATTCTCTGGGACAGACCTGACTCTTTGATCTTTGTTGGAAGTGTATCAAGTGCAAAAATACACATTTCAACCTGTGATTGCTTGTTTCCTGGAATTTCATGTCCTATAGCATTTATTTCCTAAAGGACATGACTCAGTTGCAAAGCCCTTTTATCAAGCAGATGAAATCTAATCACACATTGATTGCAGTACTCTAGGCTCCCTCTATCTCCATCTTGGTCTGCCCAAGTTAAAATATGGGGAAGCTGCATATTGCATAATTAGTGTTCAGCAGTAATTAACCAGAGTCAGTAATGGACGGTAGTAAAATGTGGCTGACATTTGTTTTATTTAGCAAATTTGTTATTGTATCCTATTAGTCTTTCCCTAATGCTCATGTCTTCAAACTCTGAATTGACTGAATTGGATTTCAGTGCCAAAGGGACATGTCTGAGAATGGGACAGTAATATGGTCCATCACTGTGACAATGATAGCACCATTAAGATACAAATATTTCAGAACAACTTTTTAAATGCATTTAAAAATGGTTTCTTTCTTGCTCAATATCATACACATAAAATACATTTTAAATCGGTTTTTTTTTTGTGTTTTTATGTGTGTATATGTGTATGCCTGTGTTTGTATAACGTGAATTGTCACAGACTGAATGCACACTCATGTAACCACACCCAAACTGAGAAACTCAAAATCAATAACACTCCAAAAGCCCTCTGAAGCTCCCTTCCAGTCACTGTCCATCCCCAAACCCATCAGTGATAACCATCATTCTATCTTCTTAAGTTTTCTCTATTTTTGAACTTCTATATAACAGAAACCTAGAATATATACTTTTTATTGCTGGGCTTATTTCACTCAAAATTTCATTTGTGTAGCTGATTGCTATTTGATATTCTTTGGAAGTATCTATGCAAAATTGTCCTTTTCTTACTGATTTGTAGGAGCTGTTTTATATCCTGAATACAAGTTTCTTTTTAGTATGTATGTATATGCTTTAGTATATACTTTAGTATACCTTTTAGTATATACTTTAGTATCAGACCAGATCAGATCAGATCAGTCGCTCAGTCGTGTCCGACTCTTTGCGACCCCATGAACCGCAGCATGCCAGGCCTCCCTGTCCATCACCAGCTCCCGGAGGTCACCCAGACTCATACCCATCGAGTCAGTGATGCCATCCAGCCATCTCATCCTCTGTCGTCTCCTTCTCCTCCTGCCCTCAATCCCTCCCAGCATCAGAGTCTTCTCCAATGAGTCAACTCTTCGCATGAGGTGGCCAAAATACTGGAGTTTCAGCTTTAGCATCATTCCTTCTAAAGAAATTCCAGGATTGATCTCCTTCAGAATGGACTGGTTGGATCTTCTTGCAGTCCAAGGGACTCTCAAGAGTCTTCTCCAACACCACAGTTCAAAAGCATCAATTCTTCGGCACTCAGCCTTCTTCACAGTCCAGCTCTCACATCCATACATGGCCACTTTAGTATATCTGTTGCAATAGTGATTTTCTTTTTTTGTATGTTGCTTTTTACACACTTATCTTTTCATTAGTAGAGGTTTAGCTTTAATATATCCAATGTATCATTTATCTAATTTTGTGATTAGTGCTCTTTTTATCCTCTTAAGAAATCCTTGCCTAATCCAAGGCTACAAAGACTATTCATGTATTTTCCTCTAAAAAGCTTTGATGTTTAAACATTTTTTTAGAACAGTGATCCTTCTGGAAATAATTGCTGTTTGGTGTGAGGTAGGATAATGTTCTTTCTATATAAATAACTCATACATATATTGGAGAGGAAATGGCAAGACACTCCAGTATTCTTGCCTGGAGAATCCCATGGACAGAGGAGTCTGGCAGGCTGGAGTCCATAGGGTCACACAGAGTTGGACACAACTGAAGCGACTTAGCACATGTGTGTGTAAATATATATATATATTTATATATATTTTAATTTTATGTGTAATTTTAGTTAAAAGGAACTGTCATCTCTTGTGATTTATCTAGGTGAAAAAGGACATGGGGCCTGGCTCTACATCTGAAGTGAACAGATGCTGGAGAGCTCTCTTATCTACAGGTATTGACAGTAGGTGCCATTGGGTCTAATAATTGCATAACTATCCGGTTACAATCTTGGTAAATACTTGGTAACTAGGGATACAAGTTGAATAAAAAGCTTTTTTTTAACAAGTAGGAAAAAATACCCATTCTTAGAGGAGCAATCCTCAGAAGTTCATTCAGAATTGCAGATTTTTATCAGCTAGGAGGTTTGTTACAGTCAGAGTTCTGAACCATTGGGTATTTGTTCAGAGCTAGCTCAATTACCCATATAGAAGACTGTTAGTAGAGAGGTGGGGTTTTAATCTTAGCAAGAAAATGAGGCAATGAATGACCAGTTTTCCAACACAGGATGTTGTAGTCAGGGACAAAACAATGCCTAATGAAGAAGGTGTGACTTCCTGAGGCACTGGGACTTGTAAACAAGGAGGTAACATACTTGATTTGTGTATCTTAAGTGCAGACTAAAAGCCATAATCACTCGTTACAGTTTATTATTAAATTCACAGAACTCCATTTCACTGGAATTAGTTAAAGATCCCCTACATTAAGCTTTCCCTTGGGAGGCAGGGTCAGAAATAACTTCAGCTAAAATGAAAAAAAAAAAAAGACTGTAGTAGTGAGAAAGAAGATAGCTGACAACTATAGAGCAGTGATTCTCAAGGATCAGTGTTAGAAGCTTCATGCTGCTGCTGCTGCTGCTAAGTCGCCTCAGTCGTGTCCGACTCTGTGCGACCCCATAGACGGAAGTCCACCAGGCTCCCCCGTCCCTGGGATTCTCCAGGCAAGAACACTGGAGTGGGCTGCCATTTCCTTCTCCAATGCATGAAAGTGAAAAGTGAAAGTGAAGTCGCTCAGTCGCGTTCGACTCCCAGCGACCCCAGGGACTGGAGCCCACCAGGCTCCTCCGTCCATGGGATTTTCCAGGCAAGAGTACTGGGGTGGGGTACCATTGCCTTCCCTGAGAAGCTTCATAGACACGCATATTTCACTGTACCTTCCAAAGATATTCCCATTTAGCAGGACTGAGGATGAGCCTGAGAAAGAACATATTTGGCCACCACCCTTAGTGATTCATATGCACATTGAACTTTGATGAGAAACTTTGACAGAATTATATAGTTTTTTTTTTTTTTTTAATTTCATATCCTCATTGTCCTAAAATTGTTACAATTACTACAGTGTCTTATTTTTAAAGACCAATGGTACTAGTTTCATACTTGTTAATATTTTTGCTCTAATTAAGTTTTCTGGAATTAAAATTCCCTTTGGAATATGCTGGTGTTTTGGGGGAGTGGTGTGTGAATCATAGTTGAGAACAGCAAGAAGAGAAATGAGTAGGTAGCTAAATAAATATATATTATTTAGTATATAGATTTAGCATTAATTATATATTATCTAGTATATAGATTGACAAACAGACACCTAGGTACATGTAAGTTATACTGTGAATATCTTATTTGAGATTAATTAAAATATGATGTTTAGCTATCTAGAACATATATCTAGTCCTAACTTTTGCTGCAAAATTAATTATTTTATATAAGGAAAAATCAAGTTGGCTTATACCACAAGAAATCTAGGTCTACTGTAGAACTTTCATCAAGTGTTTTTTGTTGTTGTTTTTGATATCATAAACATAGTAAGTTTGAGTTAAACAACGTCAATTTGAACATTTGGAAAACCATTCTCTTCCTTGTTAAACATCAAAAGATATTTAGTGTGAGAACAAAACAGATTCCACAAAATATTGCTGTTTTCAATCAAATTTAATCTGAAATTTGGGGACAGTAAAGTTTCTCCTTGGAAGGAAAGTCATGACCAACCTAGATAGCATATTCAAAAGCAGAGACAGTACTTTGCCAACATAAGTCCGTCTAGTCAAGGCTATGGTTTTTCCAGTAGTCTTGTATGGATGTGTGAGTTGGACTGTAAAGAAAGCTGAGCGCCGAAGAATTGATGCTTTTGAACTGTGGTGTTGGAAAAGACTCTTAAGAGTCCCTTGGACTGCAAGGAGATCCAACCAGTTCATTCTGAAGGAGATCAGTCCTGAGTGTTCTTTGGAAGGAACGATGCTAAAGCTGAAACTCCAGTACTTTATAGCCACCTCATGTGAAGAGTTGACTCATTGGAAAAGACCCTGATGCTGGGAGGGATTGGGGTCAGGAGGAGAAGGGGACGACAGAGGATGAGATGGCTGGATGGCATCACCGACTCGATGGACTTGAGTCTGAGTGAACTCTGACTTGGTGATGGACAGGGAGGCCTGGCGTGCTGCAGTTCATGGGGTTGCAAAGAGTCGGACATGACTGAGCAACTGAACTGAACTGAATTGAAAGCTTTCTTTCATGAAGTCAAGAATATCAAAATAGTAAAAAATTTTAGCAGTCCACATTATTTAAATTAAAAATGTTTGAGTGTATTTTTCAATGCTAGTCTTTGAAGAGACTATAATATCCTCTGTTGTTATATATCTTAAATTTTACCCTTTCTAGGCTGGTTAACTAAAGGCTCTTATGTTGCTATAATTGCTTGAAGAGCTTCAGCTGCATTATTAGGAACCTCAATCCAGGATTTGTTTAGGGGATATTTTCCCACTGAAATAAGTTGTTTTGCTTGTCTTTCCTCAAAGTAGATTTCAGAGGCCTCTCCTCAGGAAGTAGGAGTTAGAAGAGATAGTTGTATGCATTATCAAACTAGGTTCCAGCTAACTGAGTGTAACTGTAATTTGAAGTAATTTAGCCAAATTTCTGTCTTAATTTAGACCCCTCATAAAGCAAAATATAGGATTTTGGCTTGGACATCTTGAAGTGAAAAAGGAATTCATAAATGGTAGAATTTTAAAATGTCTATCAGATTACCTATTTAAAAATTATTGAACAGTAGTTCTTTTTCTCTGTGGCCTCCCATATCATTTATATCCATTGTCATGACTACTTCTGGAAAAGAGATAATCATCTATTAAGAGATAACACATATGATGGGCTATACAACCACACTTGGGCTCCATTTCCTCATCCTATGCACTGAGAATTTCACACATGTATGTGTGTGCATGCACGTGTGCACATGTTTAAATCGTTGTTACTATTATTATTGCCACCTAAGGTATACAAAACTAAAACTCTCTTTTCTTTGCCCTATGACAATTCATCCTTTACAAGTATAGGTGTTCTGCTCTGTATTTGATATTTTATGATTTTGTGAAAATCAGGGAAACTAAAGATTATTATATTTGCTATTAGAAAAGTTAAGTTTTGGAGACATCTTAATGGTTAAAACAATGCTTTGAGGAGAGTTAGCAGCAGAAGAGTTTGTTATTCCAAGTAAGGAAAATGAGCCTAGTTGTGAAAGGCAGACAAACAAAGGACCTAAATGAAAAGGTTATAGATAAACGGAGGCTTTTTCATAAAGTAAATGTGCTAGTCTCCAGCCATTTATTAGGATTCACTGTGTGCACAGAAGTTACTCGGAGGACTCCAGTTCTCTCTAATCATTACACCCTGCTCCTGCTTTCTTAGGAGCAGCTATAAATTCAAGAAGAGGTGGAAAACCGGCAGACTGCCAACCAAATTCAACCCACAGACATATGTTGTTGGGCCTGAACAATGTTTTGGAGAATTTTGAATCAGCTTCCAATTGAAACATGATAATTTTTACTTTTTCTAAAAAAAAAAGTCTGTATTTGTGTGTCTTCTCTTAAAAAATGATAAGATGTGAAGAACTGGTTAAGGTATGCATGAGAACTATCAGGTGGAGATGTGTAGCTTCAGCATCTTGTAAATAGAACAAGTTCTCTCTGAATCAGGCTTTCTCTCCCTTCACCCTTGATTTGCATAGATAACCTGACTGACCTGGGGGTATCTGTGACTGTGACCCCAGGAGTCAATCACCTCTAGGAGTTTTGCTTCTCTGATTTGTGGGTTGAACAGAGTTTCTGCTGCATATGGAACTGGTATGATTTTCAACATCTTATTATTTTTAAATCCAAGCTGATAGGATTGAAAACGGAGAACAAAACCAAGAGACTGCATTTGTATCTCAACTTTAGAAAAAATTCACTGGAGATTAACATTATTTCATTTATTTATACAATTTTTTCAACATGATCTGAAATTACCAAGGGTAGGATATTGTGCTGTGCTCTTTGCTATTGCTAAGCAAGTTCCTTTCCCCCCTCTCTGCTCTGACCTCTTTTACTGTTTCTATTATATTTTGGCAGACAATTATATATCCTGACTTCTTTTGTTCTCTGTTCTCTACTTGAGTTAGATGTCTCTCCTGCCAAATTGACTTTGGACTTCTAAAAGTCAAGTGCTGTATTTTTTTCAGTGTTGATACACTGTACTGGACCAAGAACATTTGGTGCCTGACTGAAATGCTTTGTTTCTAATTTTTCCAGTATTAAAATGAACATTTGCAACAAGTGCAAGTTTGCCACCATATTAGAATGGTCATGATTCGCAGTCCCAAGTGTTACTGGATTCTCATGCTTCTTTCCTACTCTCCACAGCAAAAGCTGCCACATGGACCTGGGATCAGTGCACCATGGTCAGGGAAAGTCAGAATAGCCACTGAATCTCACCTTGGCTCCATTCATGACTCAAGACATACTCTCTACCCATCTGCCATGCTGACTAGTCTCTGGTTTTCCTCTCCAACTGATTTCCCACCCTGCAGCTATGGTAAACTTGTTAATCCCCTTTCTTAGAGCCAGACTTCTAACCTAAAACTTCTGGCCTGTAAAAAGCAGCTAATTCTCCAGGGACAACCCCACAGTCACTTA
This sequence comes from Tragelaphus eurycerus, assembly GCA_935064755.1. NCBI lineage: Eukaryota > Metazoa > Chordata > Mammalia > Artiodactyla > Bovidae > Tragelaphus > Tragelaphus eurycerus. The sequence continues at coordinate 2,014,663 of CAKXYN010000132.1, read as the reverse complement.
TCTCCCAATTATTTCATCAGGGACTTCCCACTGCCACACCTTCTGTCATTTAATGGATGGCCTAATACCAAGTGCTTTCAGAATTAGAACTGAGATTGGTATATTCAGTCTACCTCCATACAAGAAATCTTCATCAGGTTTCCTCAAGGGGACAACAAAACAGAATAAAAACAGAAAAAGACTTTGCTCACTGGCTCAGCACCTTAGACTTTGGACTTTCCAAAATCTTTTCTTATTTTTCCCTAAGAGTATTTTGCTAGGACCCCCATGCTTTGTGAACAATCTACATTGATACGTTAAAATCCAAGGCAAAAATCAGATATAATATAAAAGTGAGTCAAAAAAAACCTACTTTTTTTTTTTTTTCTCTCTCTCCTAGTTTCTGTAGTTCGTCTTTGCTTCATTTTAATTTTAGGTCCAAGACTCAGTAGCTGCCTTCCACTTTTTGAACTGCTCTGTGTGACGAATATTAATTTTTCAAAATTAAAGGGTATTTTTGGTTAGGACACATCTTGAACTGCTCGAAGGAAATTCTCCATATCAACCAAAAAATTGGTAAATAAACAAGAAAAGAGTGGGCCTCCTTCCTTGTCCCCCACACAGCTGTACTGAGGAAATGAAACTAATAGCAAGAAATTGCTTTTGACGAGTTTCATAACCTTGTCAGACTAATCAGAGTTGAAATAAACCAAAATTATCCTGACATGATTTTTATATCATACACAAGGGGAAAATGGTCATCATGTGTTTCAAGACAATCTGATAGAACAGTTATACTACAACTACTTTTCACATTACATTTAATCTTTCTAAAACAGTATTTTATGACACAAACTAGGCAAAGTTCCTTATGTACATTATTATTTTTTTTAATCTTGTGAGAAAAAGCCTTGTTTTATAGATCAGGGCTTCCCTGATGGCTCAGTAGAAAGAACCCCACCTGTCCATGAAGAAGATGCGGTTTCAATCCCTGGGTCAAGAAGATTCTCCAGAGAAGGAAATGGCAACCTACTCCAGTATTGTTGCCTGGGAAATCCCATGGCCAGCGGAGCCTGGCAGGCTATATAGTGCATAGGGTCACAAAAGATTCAGATATGACTTAGCAACTTAAGAACAATAATAAATCAGGAAACTCTGGCTCAGAGAGATTAAGTTGTATAAAATAACATATATACTATCTAACAAGTGATGGAGCCCAAGATCTAACTTTATTTTTTCTGACTTCCCAGGCAATACTCTTTTAGCTTTATTATCTCTCATATTGGTTAGAATGGCTATCATCAAAAAAATCTACAAACAATAAATGCTGGAGAGGGTGTGGGGAAAAGGGAACCCTCCTCCTACACTGTTGGTGGAAATGTAAATTTGTGCAGCCACTACTGGGCTTTCCTGTGGCTCAGTATACCTGTGGATGATTCATGTTGATATATGGCAAAACCAGTACAATATTGTAAAGTTAAAAAAAAAAAAGGATCTGCCTGTAATGCAGGAGACGTGGTTTTGATCTGTGGGTCAGGAAGATACCCTGGAGAAGGGAATGGCAACCCACTCTGGTATTCTTCCCTGGAAAATTCAGTGGACTGAGAAGACTGTGCTCAGAAAGAGTTGGACACGACTGATTAACACTTTCATTTTCACTTCACAGCCACTATGGAGAATGATACGGAAGTTCCTTAAAAAAGCAAAAATAGAACTACCACGAGCGAAGTGAGTGAAAGTCACTCAGTCATGTCCGACTCTTTGCAACCCCATGGACTATTACTGTCCATGGAATTCTTCAGGCCAAAATATTGGAGTGGAGATCCCTCCTCCAGGGGATCTTCCCAATGCAGGGACTGGACTCAGGTCTCCTGCATTGCGGGTGGATTCTTTACCAACTGAGCTATCAGGGAAGTGCCTACATTACAATTTACTATGTGGTAAAAAGTATGAGGAGGGGAGCAGCCAAGCCATGTGACCAGGTATTATCTATTTGGCTGTAAGATCAGAAATCTGACCATATGATCCAGCAATCCAGCTCCTTAGGTAAACATAAGGAGAAAGACATAATACAAAAGGATACATGCACTCTGATGTTCACTGGAGCACTATTTACAACAGCCAAGCGGTGGTAGGAGCCTAAATGTCCATCATCAGAAGAAAGGATAAAGAAGATGTGGCGTATATACACACACACACACAATGGAATATTATAATAGTCATAAAAGGAAACAAAACTGTGCCATTTTCAGAGACATGGATGGACCTAGGGACTGTCATACAGAGTGAAGTAAGTCAGAAAGAGAGAAACAAATATCGTATAATGTCTCTTAGATGTGGAATCTAGAACAGTGGTATGCTGCTGCTGCTAAGTCACTTCAGTCGTGTCCAACTCTGTGCGACCCCATAGACAGCAGCCCATCAGGCTCTCCCGTCCCTGGGATTCTCCAGGCAAGAACACTGGAGTGGGTTGCCATTTCCTTCTCCAATGCATGAAAGTGAAAAGTGAAAGTGAAGTCGCTCAGTTGTGTCCGACCCTCAGCGACCCGATGGACTTCAGCCTTCCAGGCTCCTCCGTCCATGGGATTTTCCAGGCAAGAATACTGGAGTGGGGTGCCATTGCCTTCTCTGAGAAAAATGGTATAGATGAACTTACTTGCTATTAGAAGAGAGTCAAAGATGTAGAGAACAAACAAATTTACCAAGGGAGAAGGAGGTGGTGCTACAAATTGGGAGATTGGGATTGACATAAGCACATTACTACGTAAAAAGAAAAGAGAATTAATGAGAACCTATTGTACAGCCCTGGGAACTTTACTCAGTGATCTGTGAAGACCTAAACGGTCATCTAAGAAAAGAATGGATATATGTATACGTAAAACTGATTCACTTTGCTGTACAGCAGAAACCAGCACAAAGTATAAAGCAATGCTGCTGTTGCTGCTGCTAAGTCACTGAAGTCGTGTCAGACTCTGTGCGACCCCACAGACAGCAGCCCACTAGGCTCCTCTTTCCCTGGGATTCTCCAGGCAAGAACACTGGAGTGGGTTGCCATTTCCTTCTCCAATGCATGAAAGTGAAAAGTGAAAGTGAAGGTGCTGAGTCATGCCCAACTCTCAGCGATCCCATGGACTGCAGCCTACCATGCTCCTCCACCCATGGGATTTTCCAGGCAAGAGTACTGGAGTGGGTTGCCGTTGCCTTCTCCAATAAAGCAATATATTCCATGTAAAAAATATAGATGCATATATATGTGTATATATACATATACATACATATATATATAAAATCTTTACTATCTCCATAAGAAATGAAAATGTTCTGGACCAGAACTTGGGAGGAATATGTCCTTAGCCTGTCCTCAAACACTTCTATTTCTCCAAGCTTCCTTGTCTTTTATTAAATCTGCTTTTTCCACTAGCTTGCTAGAATAGCTACATAAAATAATGATGCAAAGTCACTTTTAAAACTCTAAATAGATTATAAATAGACAATAGACATTCTTATTTGTATTAATTAATTTGAACCCAACTATCACCATAAAGACATAAAATAAACTTTACATAGGCCAAATGATGTAAGAGAAATAGGAGTACTAAAGTAAGACCCTTTTGCCATAGTCTAGACAAGACTTAAAGGATAACCAAATGAGTAACTAAGACAATAACTGAACACAGAGAGAAGGAACTGAATGCCAATGGTAATTGATTGGATGTATGGACAGGAGTCCATGTAGATCCCTTACTTCTTTAGGTGATTTGAAGAACTTAACTGAAGTTTGAAAGAGAATGGGGATTCTGTAGGAGATTATGGTTTTCACATGAGGCATATACTCAGTTTGAACTGCTGACTAGACATTAGGGAAGAGCATATTCAAAAGCAGAGACATCACTTTGCCAACAAAGGTTCGCCTAGTCAAGGCTATGGTCTGTCCTGTGGTCATGTATGGATGTGAGAGCTGGACTGTGAAGAAGGCTGAGCACCGAAGAATTGATGCTTTTGAACTGTGGTGTTGGAGAAGACTCTTGAGAGTCTCTTGGACTGCAAGGAGATCCAACCAGTCCATTCTGAAGGAGATCAGCCCTGGGATTTCTTTGGAAGGAATGATGCTAAAGCTGAAACTCCAGTATTTTGGCCACCTCATGCGAAAAGTTGACTCATTGGAGAAGACTCTGATGCTGGGAGGGATTGAGGGCAGGAGGAGAAGGGGATGACAGAGAATGAGATGGCTGGATGGCAACACTGACTCGATGAATGTGAGTCTGAGTGACCTCCAAGAGCTGGTGATGGATAGGGAGGCCTGGCGTGCTGCAGTTCATGGGGTCGCAAAGAGTCGGACACGACTGAGCGACTGATCTGATCTGATCTGATCTGATCAAGTGACAACCACAACCAGGAATAATACTGGGAGAGAGACCAAAGCCAAACATAAAAATTTAAGGCCCATATTGATTAAATTCAAATCATAAAAATGGATAAGAATGTCAAGTAATCTTGTGAGAAGAAGAGATGGCCTAAAATTGTGCCATCTACTACAAATAATTGTAACATGAGTAATTTAAATTTTCTGGTAGCCATGTTGCATGAGGAAAATGAAAGAAGTGACCACATTAAAATAATATTTTTTACTTAATTCCCTATGTTGACATAATTTTATAATATACAAATGTAAAAATATTAATGAGATATTTTACATTGTTTGTTTCTATGGTCTTCAAAAACTGGTGCTTATTTAACACTCAATTTAGATTTGTGTATTTTGAATGTTAAATAGCCATCTAGGGCTAATTTCTACCATAATGGGCAGCATGATTCTAGGACAGAATTTGTGGGATCTAAGGGCTGAAAGGAAACATAGGGTCCAGGGAAGATAAGAAAAGAGAAACAGGAAACTAAGGCAAAAAATGTTTTCTTCCTCACATATTTTATAACATCTCTACATAAAGTAGATGTGTGCATATATATATGATTAAGGGACAGATTTTTACAGATGGAATAGTTTTTTTACATATGAAACAGAGCAGGATCCTTCTAAACTATTTCAGACTATAGCGCCTCCTGAATGAGGTTCAGTATGGCTTAACTACTGACGCCTAACAGGCTTAGAAATGATAGCATGACATAGTGGAAAATAATAAGAATTTTATATCATGTGGGTCTTCATACGAATCATGATTCAGCCTACCAACAGCACTATAAATTTGGGCACTTAACCACTTAACCTAAGCTTTCTTATCTTTAAAATGGGAATACTAACTCCCTTACATGATTTTTGTAAGATTCAAATGCTATTAAGTATGCAAAACACCTGATACATAATACACAGTGAATAAATCATAGCACTAATGATTATTATTAATAATCCCACTCTAATAATCATTTATATTAATGATGCCTCATGCTACTGCAAGTATCTAGACAAGAAAGGAATATTGTTTGTTTAGCCTAACCATGGTACCTACCACAGTGTTGGAGACACCACTGGGATAAATCAACATTCATTTTTTTCCTCCTACATTCTACTTCCTTTAGGAGAACCATCAAGGTATGAATAGAGGCTCAGACTACTTGATTTCCCAGGGCATGTAGCAGAAAGGGGAAAAAGATTAATATGGGCCTCACTGCTCAGTTTCTATCCCTTAAAGTTCTAATATGAACTTAACTGAAGCAGAAAGATTAATTAAAAAAAAAAAAATTCCCTTGACACAGCACTCAACTTCCTGAGCATTCTACCTTGTACAGCTATTTTAAAAAGAAATCTCGTTATGACTCCAAGCTTGTCATTATATCGACAGAGACTAGAACAAAAAGTTCTCTAATTGTTTAGGAAATGAATCTAAAATAAGTAAAATTATTCAATGTAACACCATGGTTTTAGAGAAACAGCTTAAAATTTAAATGCTGAGAGGTAGTTGGTGTTTTTTTTATCAGTTTATTCAATATGTTCTCAGATGGAGGGTTGTTTGATTTGGAGTTTCAGAAAAGCGCCACAATATATAATGGATCCAATGTTCCAATCCCACCTTCAGCACTGTCGTGTTACTCAAAATGAGTCCATAAAGTGTCATTGTTTGAAACATGTTTCTAGCTTTCTTTCCCCTAAGTTTATCTTATTTGTGAGACCCAACAGAAGTCACAAATCTCCTGAAAAACTTCCCTGGCTCTACAGTCCACATTCAGCTTTCATATTATTTATTCTTTCACTAATCAAATATTTATTGAGTGTTTATTATATGCCTACCACTGTTCCAGATTCTCAGTATTCAGTAGTAAAGAGGAAGAAAAAGTCAATATTTTCATAGAGCATTCAGTTTTGGGTAAAGATACCACTAAACGACTTCACATGTAATAATGATTCCTCATATCCAAAATGCCATTTAAGCAAACAAAAGCAGAGTAATTAGGCAGAGCATCTGAAAAATCAAGAAAAAAGACTGAATTAAAGTATAATAGAAAATCATTTGGAATGTTTTAGTTGGAGAGTTGTATGATTTAAGTCAAGAAAGTTACTCTGGCTACTCTTCAGAAAATGATTATCATGAAATGCAGAATCAGGGAAATGAGTCAGGAGAACTCTACAGCAATAGAGGTGGTAAGAAGTGATTAAATTTGGGATATCTTGATATACATTTACCCCTTGCTTAATGTTTAATTCATTCCTCCTAAGAGAAAACCAGTTAAATAAAAGCAAGATACCCAACCAATATTTATAAATATTAAAAATGCACAAATAGATTTTAAAAATGGGTTTATGTAAGTAGTAACAACAATTTGAAAAATACTCTACATAAAACATATTAAAAGTGTATTTAATATATTTCTTTTATTCTGTATCTTTGTCTTCACCAATGTTTTTGAGACAGATTTCTTGCCCTCAGATAGGCAAGAAAATGCTAAATTACATTTATCATTTAATAATTACATGATAAATTATATGCTATGCTATGCTATGCTAAGTCACTGTAGTCGTGTCTGACTCTGTGCGACCCCATAGACGGCAGCCCACCAGGTTCCCCCGTCCTTGGGATTCTCCAGGCAAGAACACTGGAGTAGGTTGCCATTTCCTTCTCCAGTGCATGAAAGTGAAAAGTGAAAATGAAGTAGCTCAGTCATGGGATTTTCCAGGCAAGAGTACTGGAGTGGTGGATAAATTATATAAATGATACTTAATAATATAACAAAAACAAACAAACAAAACAATTATAGGGTCAGAAAACCTGACAGGAACATTCTACAAGCTGCTATTTCTTCAACCTTTTCAGTTCACTCAAAATGTTCAAATAAACATTGCTCCATATATTTCACATGATTTATCTCTAACTTGAAGCTAAGAAGTGAATTAGTAAGTGTGGTTCTATTTAAAATTGTGATGTCATCTAAATGCCACGTTTTGTAGTGTATACATTTATCGGGTGTTTTGAGGAATATTCAGTATACAAACACACAAAAAATAAAAAGACCCAATAGTCTGCACTCATCTCACACGCTAGTAAAGTAATGCTCAAAATTCTCCAAGCCAGGCTTCAGCAATATGTGAACCGTGAACTTCCTGATGTTCAAGCTGGTTTTCGAAAAGGCAGAGGAACCAGAGATCAAATTGCCAACATCCGCTGGATCATGGAAAAAGCAAGAGAGTTCCAGAAAAACATCTATTTCTGCTTTATTGACTATGCCAAAGCCTTTGACTGTGTGGATCACAATAAACTATGGAAAATTCTGAAAGAGATGGGAATACCAGACCACCTGATCTGCCTCTTAAGAAATCTGTATGCAGGTCAGGAAGCAACAGTTAGAACTGGTCATGGAACAACAGACTGGTTCCAAATAGGAAAAGGAGTACGTCAAGGCTGCATATTGTCACCATGTTTATTTAACTTATATGCAGAGTACATCATGAGAAATGCTGGACTGGAAGAAACACAAGTTGGAATCAAGATTGCTGGGAGAAATATCAATAACCTCAGATATGCAGATGATACCACCCTTATGGCAGAAAGTGAAGAGGGGCTAAAAAGCCTCTTGATGAAAGTGAAAGTGGAGAGTGAAAGGGTTGGCTTAAAGCTCAACATTCAGAAAACGAAGATCATGGCATCTGGTCCCATCACTGCATGGGAAATAGATGGGGAAACAGTGGAAACAGTGTCAGACTTTGTTTTTCTGGGCTCCAAAATCACTGCAGATGGTGACTGCAGCCATGAAATTAAAAGACGCTTACTCCTTGGAAGGAAAGTTATGACCAACCTACATAGCATATTCAAAAGCAGAGACATTACTTTACCAACAAAGGTTCGCCTAGTCAAGGCTATGGTCTTTCCTGTGGTCATGTATGGATGTGAGAGCTGGACTGTGAGGAAGGCTGAACGCCGAAGAATTGATGCTTTTGAACTGTGGTGTTGGAGAAGACTCTTGAGAGTCCCTTGGACTGCAAGAAGATCCAACCAGTCCATTCTGAAGGAGATCAATCCTGGAATTTCTTTGGAAGGAATGATGCTAAAGCTGAAACTCCAGTATTTTGGCCACCTCATGCGAAAAGTTGACTCATTGGAGAAGACTCTGATGCTGGGAGGGATTGAGGGCAGGAGGAGAAGGGGACGACAGAGGATGAGATGGCTGGATGGCATCACTGACTCGATGGATGCGAGTCTGAGTGACCTCCGGGAGCTGGTGATGGACAGGGAGGCCTGGCGTGCTGCGGTTCATGGGGTCGCAAAGAGTCGGACACGACTGAGCGACTGATCTGATCTGATCTGATATATATATATATATATATATATATATATATATATATATATATATATATCTTTTTAAGAGCCAACACTGAGAAAAGTAAACAGGATTATGGGAGGTGAATTAATATTTTGCAGGTTTTGACTATCGCTGATTAACTGGATGTTGGTTTGGGATAGGGAATATGAGAGAAGGAATGAAATTGGGGATAATTCTTAATTTACTATCCTGAACAGAGAGATGAATGGTGGTGCCACTAAATGAGATAAATGAAACTAGGGAAGAGTCAGGCTGGGTTGGGGGCAAATGGGGAGTAATTAGGAGCTTAGTTTTTGAACATACTCATTTTGTTGTCTCTTGAAACTTTCAAGTGGAGATGATAGGCAATAGCATTTACAGCTTTAGTGCTAAAAAACAAAAGGCTTGGTCTTGAGAGCTAATTAGAATATCAGATCAGTGTCCAACTCTTTGCGAGCCCATGAATCGCAGCACGTCAGGCCTCCCTGTCCATCACCAACTCCCGGAGTTCACTCAGACTCACGTCCATCGAGTCAGTGATGCCATCCAGCCATCTCATCCTCTGTCGCCCCCTTCTCCTCCTGCCCTCAATCCCTTCCAGCTTCAGAGTCTTTTCCAATGAGTCAACTCTTCGCATGAGGTGGCCAAAGTACTGGAGTTTCAGCTTTAGCATCATTCCTTCCAAAGAATTCCCAGGGCTGATCTCCTTCAGAATGGACTGGTTGGATCTCCTTGCAGTCCAAGGGACTCTCAAGAGTCTTAGGTAGTATTTAAAATCATGGCAATATATAATATTGCATAGAAATAAACTAAGAAGACAATAGCTAGAACCGAAAAAGTAGAAATATGAAGATTAAGTGCAGGACATTTTAAAATTTAGAGGGTTGGGTAATGGGGAACAGCTAGCAAATAGACAGAAAAGGAGCATCCAAATAGTTTGGAGGAAAACTGGGAGAATGAAATATCATAGAATTTAAATAAAGAGAGAATTTCAAGAGAGAAGGAATGTTCAGTTGCATCAAATGCAACTCATATGTGAATAACATGAAGATATAAATAAGCCACCGAGTTTAGCAAAATGAAACTCTGGGCTTCCCAGGTGGTGCTAATGGTAAGGAATCCACAGGCTAACACAGGAGACTTAACTGAAGCTGTTGGATCCCTGGGTTGCGAAGCTACCCTGGAGGAGGAAATGGCACCTCACTTCAGTACCCTTATTCTGAAGAATCCCAAGGATAGAGGAGCCTGGTAGGCTATAGTACATGGAGTCACAATGAGGCAGACATGACTGAGCATTTGAGAACAGCATAGCACAACCACCGAGTCTCTGACAATAACATGTTCTGTAATATTTCTAAGGCATTGACTTTAAATTTATGAATTTATATTTAAATCCTTATGTTTATACACTTAGCTACCTAAGAAGTTTTCACTGGCTAGATAGCACACTGACTCCTTGTATCCCCAATAATTCCTAGCATAATACACTGTACTTAGTTGGAGCTCAAAATTATTTATGGAATTGAATTGGGCTGATGCCCATCGAAAGAGAAAAATCAATTTTAAAATTCACAGTTGTATGTTTTTGACAAGACTGATTTTTTAAAAATAAGATAGTCTGCCTATTTTTTGGCATCCTCTAAATACTCCCTCTCATCAAATGTGCTTTCCTACCACTTCAATGAAGATAGAATCAACAAAGAAAGTGTTCCTTCAACTTCCTCTCCTCATTTCATCTTCTCTACATCCAATTCATCTACATACACACTCATTAAAGTGCTCTTCCTTCTGTTTCAGGTTAACTTATCTATTTGAGCTAGTGATTACACCAATCTGTACTGTATCATCTGAGACCTTGTTGGATATCTGAATATATATATATTTTTTCTTTATTTTCATTTCTTTTCTCTTTTCCTTCACTTAAACATTCATATTTCATACTCATTTTAGCTATTGCATATTTCAAGCTTTATAAAAAGAATATTTTATATACACTAGCCTCAATTCCCTACTTCCTTCAATATCTCATTCTAGCCTTGAACTTAACTAAGATTTTGGTCCTTAATTATACAGTTGAGAAAGGATACACTCTGTTATTAGTAAAAAAAACAAACAAGACCTCTAACCTTTTAAAAAAACAAGCTTATCTCAATCATAATAACAGAAATATTACATAAAACTATATGAGGACACAGTTTTCTGCAGACTGGAAAAACCTGAAATGTTTAGTAACACAATCTGTTAGAAAAGCTATGAAGCCTCCACCAGCACTCTCAATAAGTGCTGATGGAAGTTTGAAAACTTACAACTAACATGAAGGACAGTTTGGCAATACCATTATATCTATCTATCTATCAGTACCATTTTATCTCTTGGCTTATAAAAACACAGTAGTTCTGAGAATTCATTCCATAGATATATTTTCAAATGTACACAATTATATTAAAACATTCTTTTCAGCAGCAAAAAAAAATTTAAAACACTCATGACTCTTTTAAGAAAGAGACTGGTTAGATTAAGTACAATATATCCACACAGTGGAATACAGTACAGCTATAAACAGAGAGAAAATTAGACAGTTTATTATCTTTATAATTAAAATAGCTCCAAGATATTACTGAAAGAAAAACGTGAAGAGATATATATATCATACTACCTTTAATGTAATAAAGATATTTACACACATACATGTGTGTATATACATATATCAGATCAGATCAGATCAGTCGCTCAGTCATGTCCGACTCTTTGCGACCCCATGAACTGCAGCACGCCAGGCCTCCCTATCCATCACCAGCTCTCGGAGGTCACCCAGACTCACATTCATCGAGTCAGTGATATATGCTTCTGCATAAAAAAAAAACTATAAAAGAATTTTTAAAAGAACTATGAAAAGTGGTTACTTGTTGTGTTAAGGTGGGAAAAAACAGAGGTTAATAGAAGCAGGAAAATAAGAAAGATTTTCACTAAAATGCTTATATTTAGGTTTTGTTTTCAAACCATTTCAATGTGTCACTTATTCTCAAAATTAAAAACAACCAACCAAAGTTCCACAATATAGAAGAAAAAACAAAATATTATAAGCACAGCCTATATTAGAACCTCTCTTCATAGAAGACAAGCATTTCTCCAAACCACCCTAAAGAGTATATCATCAACAGTAAGTCCTATGGAAGAAGTAAACAAATCCTGATGCTACATAGCCCACCCAGATGCAATTATGGCCATCCAATTAGGGATTTCCCTGCCTAACAACCTTGCAGTTACCTATACTATAGAATCATGATCTGCTCAGCAAGTTCACTCTATTAGAATCTGAAACTATCTGCCCCAACCTCTTACTAGTATACTTGTCGCTAACAGCAGGAGACAACTCACTCTGCCTTGGAAATTCTGTTACTCCATGTTTTCATCCTTTGACACGTTCTTTCCTGTCCCTTAGAATGTTTCTCATCTCCCCAGTTCTAACTTTCTCTGGAAACTACCACAGTAGCACCCACTTATCCATGGGGATACATTCCAAGAGCCACAATGGGTACCCGGAACTATAGGCAGTACCAAATCCTATATAGACAATGTTTTTTCTTAGTATACAAACCTATGCTAGAGTTAGCTAATTAGTCACAGGAAAAGATTAACAACTACTAATAAAATAGAACAATTATAACAACATATTGTAAAATTATGCGGACAGTGGTCTCTCACACACACAAATTATTTTACTGTACAAATTTAATGTCTTTTTCATCTTAATTAAGCACTCACCATGCACTGTGGTCATAACTATTGCAGTTTGAGGTGCAACAGCAAAGCACACAGGATTTTACTTCCCTTCTTCACAATTTCATGAATAGAAGATTCAGGTTCACCCCTACTGCAAATCTTAGCAGCCTCGACATATATATATAAATTTATTTTTTCTCTCACACCCTTTCACTTAGAGGAAGCACGCAGGGCTTTTCATTGCCATGTCCAAACAACCAGGCCAGCAGCACTACTCTCGCGCTATGGAGCCAGTATTAAGTGAAATAAGGGGGACTCCAGAACAAACGCGAAACTTCAAATCCAGGAGAGCATGGAAGTGATAAGCAAGATGGCTGCGGAGTGAGTTAGAGAGGAAACGCTAGACTCCGGATTGATTCGCAGGAGCAGGACAGGGAGAGACTTCGTCAAGCTACTTCAGAAAGGTGAACAATTTCAAATGTATGAATTATTCCTGGAAGTTTGTCTTCAATAGTTTTGGACTGTGGTTGATTGTGGACACTGCGGAAAGCAAAACTGTGGAGAAGGGGGAACTGCTGTACACATTATTTATTCAAAAATGTTGTCCTGATTTCTCTATGGTAAGTGATATATGTGCAAAATTCTCTAGTTTATTTCCTGGCATATAACAGGAGGACAAAAATGTTCAATGAAGTTCTGAATCCTAATAGAACATCTCATATCTTTTTATGGTACTTGATAAACTTTATAATTATTAATATAATGATTTTACTAGATTTTGTGAAGAAGGAAATGCCTACTCACTCTAGTATTCTTGCCTGGGAAATTCCATGATCAGAGGACCTTGGTGGGCTACACTCAATGGGACTGTAAAGAGTGGGATGACTGAGCAAGTAAACATCAACTATAATATAAGCTTTTAGAAGATAAGTATTGAGGGGCAAGGGTTATTCATGGAGTGTGCGTGTACTCAGTGGCCCAGCTGTGTCTGACTCTGGGACCTCATGGACTGTGGCCCACCAGGCTCCTTTGTCCATGGGATTTTTCAAGCTCTAATACTAGAGTAGGTTGCCATCGCTTCCTTCCAGAGGATCTTTCCCACCCAGGGATTGAACCCACCTCTCCTGCATTGCAGATTCATTTCTACTGAGCCACCTGGGAAGTACATAGGAATGGTTGTGGAAAAATATTTTAAAATTCAGTTTAATTAAAGCATTTGCTTCATTTAGACCTACTCTTAAACTGACATTGTTTCTGTCTGACTACAGAGCTTAGAAAGTTTAATTAAATAGCGCTTGTGTCCTTATTTAAATATTTATTTATTTGGCTGTGCCAGATCTTAGTTGCAGCATGCAGCATCAAGTTCCCTTGTTAGGGATCTAATCTGAGGCCGCTGCATTGGGAGCCAGGAGTCAGCCATTGGACCAGCAGGGAAATCCCAAGTAATGCTTTTAAATGTTACCCTATGTGGCTGTGTAATGGTTTCTATGGCTTTCACCTCTAAGATATGAAGTTCCCTTTCTTCTGAGGGAAGACTTTTAGTTCCTCAGTGTGGAGCCCCCTCTTTTCAGCTGAGACTCCATGTGTTGCAGGGGAAGGTGGTTCATCAGTGCAAGAGTAAGCCAGTTACCCAAGCCTGGTCACTCAGGGTATCTAAGTCTCAAAGGCAGCTCAGCATGGTCACATGACCCGCTTTTATTCAGTCAGATCTTAATCTGAGGTATCTATGCTGTGGGGTTGGAGGAAAGACATTCTTTTGTACAAAGTTTGCTGAAAGAGTGAGATGTAAACCTGAAGTGTCCGGATCAACTTAGTATGAGCTTCTGCCAGAGAGTGCTTATAGAAAAGTGAGAACAAGAGCTAGGGAATGAAGAAAATGATCTTGGTAATCCTGTGTGGGCTGCTGGGTCCAGCCTGATTTTTCTCTCCTTGGATTTTCAGTTATACAGATCAGTGCCTACCTCTATTGCCTAGGGTAATTTTAGCTTATTTTCTATCATTTTCAAACAAAGGCATTTTATCTACTATAAGCTGAAATTTAGAATAATTATAAGTACATTTTATAGTTTAGTTATATAACATTATCTTGCAGTACAAAAAATATGGTGCCCAAAGTGTTCAGGATATTAAATGATATTTAAGATACACATGTAAAACATTGGATTAGGTTAGTTTCTAATTGATTGAGAATAGCAAAATACCCTGAAAATATACTACAGTTAATTTTCATCTACTGCAAGAAACATATGTATTTCTTTAGGTATATCTTAACAAAATGGACATATCTCTGTGATGGACCCTTCATGTAAAACATTCTCAGGATATTCTGGGTTTAATTGCCAGAGACAGGATGAGTGGTTAACAAAACACTCTTTATGCCCCCAAATATTTTCCCAAAACCATTTGTCATGGAATTAGTCTCCTCACTTGAGACCGAGTCATCAACATTTAGCTGTTCCCTTGGATCTTGTCTGCTGAGAGAATTTATTAAAATTCTACTGGAGGGAGGGAAGTCCTGAATTACAAGTTACAAGAAACAAAGCTTTGGAGTCTTCTCTTGTGAGCATGGATTCTTTTCATCAAATGCCCTAACTTCTGGAAAATAGGATGTGTACATTTTTTGACAAGAGTGGGGGCGTGATGGGAAGGAAAAAAAAAAATTAAAAGTATGGTCTGTTTCTCTAGGTACCAAGGATGGTTGACTTTAAGTTAGGGACAGAGTAGGCCACTCTGGGTTAGAGCTTTTAAAAAGAATAAGAGAAGGAATATCAAGCCTTTCAGAATTTTGCTGAATCCTGGCCCCAAGTGGAAAAGCATATTTTTCTTTAAAAAATGACTTTCCAGATGAGATCCTCTGCCTTGTTTTTATTTCATCAGAATTTTTTCTTATTCACTTAAAATGCATAAAGTTATAATAACCTATAGTAACTCATTTGTAATTTACTCTCTTAAGATTTGATCTGTGCATGCCAGGGATAACACATAACTGGTTTCTACAAAGTGAGAGCATCTTAGTTTACATGTCTATTATCTCTACTTGTTGTTCTTTATAATTTCGTAATAAGTATGTTTAATTAATTCTTAATTTTACACATACTCCATAAAATATTTGCATTTTAATTTAACAGTTTCTGCAAGAAACAGTCATTTAAAAAAGAATTTGGCTTTTAAAAAACTGTAGTGGACTTTTTCAGTACCAAATGCTTATGTAGATATTCATTCTTGCTAACGTGTAAGTACTACATATGTTTATTCATGTGATGCTCTTTTATAGTAAAATGAAATAAAGTAATAACATATCAACCAAGGCTATCTGAATTATAAAGCTTCTATAGATGTAGAGGTTCAGAATCATAATATTGAATACAAATTTAAATAAAGCTTTCCATTGTGAGCAAATTGAAAAGCTAATCAGAATATCAAAGCAAATAAATATTAGCAGGGTTCTCTTATACTCTAACAATAAAAAAAAAAATGTATTGAACATCAAGTCCTAATCTCTGTTTTTTCCAAGATCATTTTAATAGTCAACAAGTAGCTAGCTTCAGTACTGACAATTGAAGAGGTCTTAAAATGGAGTATACTAGTGTAACTAATAATTTCCTACCAAATTGACCACATCAAAAACCATTTATATGAGTCTTTCAATAGAAGACAATAAAAGAAAAGAAAATTGTTGCCACTTATCAACCTTGTAACCATTTTTTAATAACATAAAAAAATAGTGTTGTGGGGTCATCATGTCCCCCATCCAGCAGTACGATAAAAATGATATTATGGAAGAGTGTATCATATCTGGAGCTTTTATTAAAATTGCCTCAAAAATCTACAGTCAGATTTATTTTAGGTATTTGTCTCTGAGATTAGCAATACTTCTATAATTTTAATACATATGTTAAAGCACACAAAGACATTCTGTAAAGGTAAGAAGTCACTATAAAAGAAAAGTTCTTATCAGTTTAAGATTAACAAATTATTTTAATTTCTAAGGTTATTGTTTTGGAAATCTCAAAGAAAGAATATTATATAATTACCTAAATAACAGAAGTGTATTTCTAATTTGTCTCTTTCCCATAAGTAATCCTCTGTGAAGTCATCTGTGACTTCTCTTTTAAATGCAGTTTTACTTATGAAATAGAAACTTGCCCTCATTTTACCCTATATCTTAAACAAAATTTATAGGAAAAAACTCAAATGTCATGTTAGAGAACTTTCTTTTGCATTTTGAAAGCTTCCTGCTTTTTAATAGCCATTTAATAGACTACAGATTGAATAAACTACACCTTTTCAAGGGTTTCTTATGCTAACTTTAATACAATACTTTACAGTAGCTATCTTTTATGCTGCATGCGATTCAGATGTTATTTCTTACTTTTACAAAATGCCTTTTTCTCTTTATTATCTAGATCATGAAGAGTGCACATTTTTATAAAGCAGTCAAAGATACAAAGTCTCACATTTTTTCTCATAGTATTTGAAGCACTTTGAAACTAAAAGTTTACCTTACTCTGTTTTTAATATTTTCCTATAAAATCTTAGTGTAATATCTTTTAAAAACTTTAGAATTTAATGGTTGCAAATTTAAAAAGCAATATTCTTCTCTACACCAAAGGAAACAAATTGATGTTTCAGTCACAAGTGAAAATATAACAATTTTGTTGGAAAGGTTTGTATGTTGCTACTGAAGCATAGAATACTCTGCCAAATATTTTCAAGTTTAAATTGCATGTTTAATACAAAGTAAAACTCACTTACCTTTCTCTCAGTGCCGACTTGTTATTGAAACTTTATCAACTTGTAACTGTTAATGACTCTTTCAACAAAAACGAAAAACAGTCAAGTCAAGTCACATGTCATAAGAGTAGGCCTAGGTTGGATGCTGCTTAATTTCAGTACTGGAAGAAAAAAATAAAAGGCGGGGCGGTGGAGGGGTGGGGTGGAGTTAGCAGAAAAAACTTTTAAATAAAACCACTTCCTGCCCAGATACAGTTAACCACACACATCACATCATTACTTGATTTGAAGAAATTGCCTTCTATAGTCAACGATATTGTTGTTTTCCAAGGTGATTTTCAATTTTCAGACAACCCACGGTTGTAAAGGTTTCATCAGTTCTGATTTAATGGGGCAAAATGAGCAATTAAAACTTTAGGAGGGGGAGGAGCAGCCTGCTAAGCCCTGGGGACACTTCCTCTTTCTCTGCCTTCTAGCAAGGGCTTTAAGCCTGCTCTCCTCAGTGGGCTGGAACAGGTCTGTATGGCTTCAGAAGGCTCTGTTTATTGACCTGGGAAGCCAAGAGGCCACCGGCAGTGACAGAGATGGTGTTTCCGTGTGACTCATGGAGGGGCCCAAACAGAGGTGCTCCATTACCAAGTTCATGTGGCTCTGGACAGCCTGCATGAGAACTTGGGAGAATACAGTCCAGGGCCCCGCTGTCACCTGGGGGTGAAAGGCACTCATCTGGAGCCGCTGTGACGTTTGCTCTGGTGGTGGCTCTCTTTCTGGTGTGTTCTCTCTCTGTTTCCTAAGCAGTTCTGAAATCTGCTGAGGAGCTTTTGATCTGGCTGAATGACTTTTTGTGTGGCCTGACTTAAAAAGAAAGAATAAAGGATTCAAGGGGTATCATTTCTGGCATGCTGCTGTGGGTCCATCTATGTCAAACTTTAACCAGTCCAAGACACATTTGGGGTGGGAGTGGGAAGCTCAAAATGACTAAAGGGTGTGTGTTTTTACTGAACCATGGAGTTTTAAGAATAAGCTCCTGGATGTCCAAGCTTGGCTGGTTTTGTGAGATTTGTAGGATCTTCACGAAAGGAAAAGCTTTTCTTCCAAATATCTAAGAAAATTAAATCAGAATCTCTTGTCATAAAACCAATTAGACTAGAAATCTGTGTAATAGTTCTCAGTGATGTGCAATGTTTGGCACACATAAAGAAAAGCTTTAAAAATATGTTTGGTATTTATGGCCCAAGATAAGCATGGCATGTTCCTGCAAATTAATTTCTCTAGGACTCTCATTTTTAAAATCATATTTCAGATCTACCAAAGAACTTATTGTCAATTGTCATTCCAGGATGCACCTTTTTAAGTTTTCAGAGCCCTGACAGTTTGTACTCAACTTTCCTCAACGTTGTGGAGAAAATAGAAACAAAGATACTGAAAGTGAGGAAATCGGATTTCAGGCTTCAGTTCTGACACTGCTGTTTATTTAACCTTGGCCAAGTTACTTAAGTGCTCTCAAATTCAGGTTATTTCTCTCTATAATGCAATATACAAATAAAAATATCTATCTCCTAAAATAAAATTATTGGTTGGTATACTTGAAAGCTTCCCAGGTGAAATCTGAAACTAGGCCCGATACATTGAGAGCAAAAAGAGAACAAAGAAAGAGACAGACTGATCTAGAATGGTGTGTGCGTGCTAAGTAGCTTCAGTTGTGTTTGGCAACTTTGCAACCCAGTGGGCTATGGCCTGCCAGGATCCTTTTTCCATTAGATCCTCCAGAAAAGAACACTGGGGTGAATTGTTATGCCCTCCTCCAGGGGACCTTCCTGACCCAGGATCAAACCTGCATCCCTCTATTTCTCCTGCATTGGTGGGCAGGTTCTTCATCTCTAGCACCACCTACCAGTCTGGTATACCAGTCTGGTAGATGGCAGATTTAATAAGCAAGGGAACTCACATACAATGGTTGTCTTGGGTGGCTGTAAGACAAATCTTTGGACTTGCCCACCACCAGAATCTTAAAAAATTTTATATAAAGGATTTAACTGGGTTCAGTTAAGCATATAGTCCATACAGTCCCAACAACACATTGTTCTCTCAGGCTCTGTCCTTAAAAATGGCTCCCACTATGGGAACAGTGGGAGGAACATACATTCCAGGTCAGGAGAGGAGGTGAGGAGCCTCTGATTGCCTTGGTTCAGTTTGTGGTTCGAGCAGAGGTCACATTCTCCCAAGCTACCTCCTCCAACAAAAAGTAAATAGAGTTTAATCCTCTATATAAAATGGATAACCAACAAGGACCTACTGTATAGCACATGGAATTCTGCTCAATGTTATGTGGCAGCCTGGATGGGAAGAGGGGTTTGGGGGAGAATGGATACTTGTATATATATGAGTGAGCCTCTTTTCTGTCCACCTGAAGCCATCACAATATTGTTAATTGGCAATACCCCAATACAAAATAAAATGTTTAAAATAAAAAAGGAAAAAGAAAAAAATAGATTTAAATATTTTGTACACAGTAAAGATAGGCAGATATTAGCATGAGCTGGGAAATACTGCTGCCTCCCAAGAAGCATAAAAATATTCAGTACATCCTACTTGATTTAAGCCTTTGTAAGTCCAACTCCTGGTTACTCAGTGATAAAGAATCTGCCTGCCAGTGCAGAGGACGTTGATTTGATCCCTTGCTAAGGAAGATCCCCTGGAGAAGGAAATGATAACCCACTCCAGTTTTTTTTGCCTGGAAAATCACATGGACAGAGGAGCCTGGTGGACTGTAGTCCATGGGGTTGAGAAAGAGTTGGACACCTCTTAGCGACTAAACAGCAAGTCCAAGTTAGGCTCAGAAATGTAGAACAAGGAATATAGACCATTTCTTTTACATAAGTACTAATATCAGATATTTTAATATGAAAAAATATAAAAACCAATGTATCCTTATGGGAAATAAACACAAACATCTACTTGAAGGTATAAATTTTCAATGTTTATTTTTTATCATGCATAAGTGGACATTAAATAGAGACAAAGCATGATTTTTTATATAAGATAGGAAGGGAGTAACTTAGGCAGTGATGTCTCTAGATTTCGTGGCTAAAGGAGATGTATTTACTCTAGTTTAGACTTCGACACTTGTGACTCAACATGTTCACTCTTTCCAGTGTTTAATATTTGACTACTTGCTCTAAGCCAAGAAGTGTAATCTTTTTATTTAATCCTCACAGAAACCTTATGAATTAACCAATATTATTGTACTGTTTTTTTTTTTTTTTCCTCTCTTATGAGGAAACTGAGGTTATATAGTTGCACAATTTAGTAAGCAATAGAGCCAGGAGTTGAACCAAGGGCCCTGATCCCACTGTCTTTGTTCTAAAATACTATGTTATTTCCTAACTAAATTTTATTCAACACAACTCAAGTAAATAATACTGTGAACAAATTTCACCCCTTGTGTTTCTTTTTGCTTCTTCATGGACAGGAAAGATAGACTCAGCAGGTGGAAATCATTCTTGGCACTCATGCTAAAGTCAGATCTCACTGAAGTTCTCTATATTTACATCTGTATTGAAGAGACTGAAAGAATTGATAAATAAAAATACACTATGTGAATAAATGAGAAAAGTAACACTGAAGATGCATCAATTTGTCCAAGTCAATCAACAGATAGATTCAATAAAATCTCATTTATATTGCAGTTGAATTTTTAAGAAACATAACAAGCTACTCCCAAAATTTCCATAGAAAAACAAATGTCAAAAAATACCTAAGTTTATTTTGAAGCAGAACAGCAAAGACTGATGACTTACTGGTCAGATATCAACATAGTCCAAGTCATAGTATTAAAAACATTTCAATACTGGTCCAAGAGCAGATCATATTTCTTTGAGTTCTTGATACATGACAAAGATGACATCATAAAGTAAACAAAAAGGAATAGATTGATTAGCAGATGATGCTGGCAAGACACATTCAATAAATCACAGAAACAGTGTTGAGTTTCTTACATTAAGCCACATGCAAAGATGGACCCTGGATGGAATAAAATCTACATTTGAAAGGTAAATCCATAATGTTGATACAATATAATAAAGAAATATATTTTTGTAGATTGCAACTTTTGTAAACAGTATCCCTAAAAGGCAAAGATAAAAAATATACAGACTTGACTGTATAATAATTAAATAATTCTGTTAATTATAAAATACTATAGACAAAGTTACAGAAAAATAAAAGATTGGTAGAACATGCATAAATTCACAAAAGATTTGTGCAAGTCAATAGGAAACCCAAGTGGGAATTAAGAAATTAATTTGAATAAATGATTCATGAAAAGGACTGCACTAATATCCATCAATATCTAAAGAGATGTACAACACCCCAGTAGTCATTGTAAAAATAAGTTAAAGTAGCTCCTATTGAAATGGCAAAAATCTGGATGAGAATTTATAGAAAGGACCTCTCATATATTGATGATCCAACTGTAAATTGAAGCTATTCTGACAAGCAATTTGGCAAAAAAAAAAAAAAAAAAAAGCAAAATAAAATATATGCATGCACTATCCAGCAACCCAGTTTTGGTAAAATATAGCTTCAGATAAATCCCTCACAAAGAATTGTTTTCTCCCCTTTATCATAACAAGTTAACTGGTTTAGGTCTCGGTTTTTGTCACTCAGGTAATATTTACTTGTATCTGGGCATTTGTGTATAATTAGGGGGAAAACCCAGAAGTTTCTGGGCCCTCCAAAAAGATGTTATGAGTTAGATGCTAAGGGAAAGTAGAGAAGAAAGGCTTGACTTATACTGAGAAAGACTTTGATTTCCTGTGACAAAAATGGGAGAGAGAAATGGGTTTCTTGCATTGGAGGAGAGCTTGCTTCCACTCGCAAGAAGCTGTCCAGCATTGGTGAACACTGTAATCTGGAGGCAACATCTGTTTACCTATTCAAGGCTTACTATGTACCAGGGAATAAGCTTTAAGGATGAATATATTAGTTAGAAAAACATAAAATAATTTACTGATAAAAAGAGAAGAATGAAAGCAGTGAAAGGGAACATAAAATTTTCAGAAGGTATAAGATTGAAGGTCAGATGAGAAGAGAGGATTCAGCAAGAAAAGTAAAGATTTAAAGAAAGTGGTGGCTGTAGCCATGTGGATTTAGAGGTGGGAGGTGGGTATTCCAGGGAGAGGGAGTACCAAGTGCAGGGACTCTGGATAAAGGTGTGTCTAGGATGTTAGAAGGTTGCATGGAGGTCATTGCAACTGTGGATAAGTGAGAGAGAGGAGTACAGGGAGTACTGTCAGAAAAGTAATAAGGCCCAGACCATGTGGTCTCCCCTTCTCTTTTTGAAAAATCTGAGTAAGAAGAGGAAATGTTAAAATAATTTAACTCACGATTTTACAAGAGCATTCTGTCAGTTGTATGAAGGATTGACCAAAGCAATAGGAATAGAACCTGGGAGACTGATTAGCAAGCTATTGTAGTAATTGGGATTTGGACCAAACTGGTGGTAACAAGTATAATGGAGAAATGGTCAAATTCTGGATGTGTTCTGAAAACGGATCCAACAGCCATTTCCTTTGAACAGCCGGAATAGCTAAAGAATGGAGTTTCTATTAAATGAGACAAAAAAGTCTTCAGAAGAGCTGGTACATTGGGGCATGTTGACTTGTAGTAATGATAACTTTGAGGTGCTTATTCTCATCTCAGTGGAGTTGGTTATTTTGCAGTTAGATATGAAGGTCCGAGGAGCTGGGGGTGGGGTACTTTCCAGGTGACACTAGTGGTAAAGAACCCGCCTGCCAATGCAGGAGACTTGTCAGATGAGGGTTTGATCCCTGGGTTGGGAAAGACTCCTAGAGAAGGGCTTGGCAACCCACTCCAATATTCTTGCCTGGAGAATCCCATGGACAGAGGATCCGGGCAGACTATAGTCCATAGGTTCACACAGAGTCAAGAAGACTTAAAAATGGTAGTCCTGGAGGAAGGAGGATGGATAAAAAAATGACTTTGATGTCCTAGAAGCCAAGGGAAAACATTTTCAAGGATGAATGGTTCATAAATTGTCAGATGCCACTAAAAACTCAGGTAAAAAGAAAGCAACAAAATTACCTTTCAATACAGTGATATACAGGTTATTATAATTTTGATAAAAGTTTTAGTAAGATATGGATGAGAAAATCTTATTTTAATAGATTGAAGACAACAGGTACAGATATCCTTTTGGAGTTTTACTCTAGAAGTAAATAGGAAAGAATAATAGAAGTAAAATAAATGAAGATGATCCTGTAGAAAGAAATATTGATGATGCCAGATAGAAAGGAAAGTGTTATGATACACTTAAGCAGAGGAGTGGGAACAGGATCTCAGGCACAAGTAGTTTTATGGATTTAGCTTTGGCTGAAAACATGAGCAGTTCTTTCATTGTAAAAGAAATGAAGCAAAAGGACACAGATGGGACACAAATATGCAGTATTTGAGGTCTATAGGAATTCTCTTCTGATTGCATCAATTTTGTCAATAAAGTAGGAGTGAGAATTAGGATGCAAGAAAATGGAGTTGAGAGGTTTTAAGAGAGAAAATAAAGTTGTGAAAGAGTTCAACATCGTGAGGCTTCTGTGGTAGAGTGTGGATACATCTCCATATCCCATATTTTGCCAGAAGCATCAGGACTATCTGTTTTAAATTATGCTCCTGAACTTAGATAAGTATTTCAGTGACACTCATAATGACCCGGGGAGCTTCCCCGAAGACTGGAAGCAACAGGGAGGCCTATATAGTTTGAAACTTAGATGTAGAATGATAGAATTGGGGTCGGGGTATAAATCATGATGGAAATTTAATTGTAAAGTTGGTGAGAACAGGACCTTAAATTATTTATAAAAAGATAAAATAAATTGACATCTCTTGCAACCAAGTGTTACACTGTTGTAGGGGGAAAAAAATGTATGTACCCAATACTCACTCATTCAGCAAATACTTTGGTATTTAGACACAACACCAAGCTCTAAGGATATAATTTCTTGAAGGTATTTTAATGTCATTGAGGGGTGATAGAGGCAATAAGCAAGAGTAAAATCACAGTAATTAATAATGTACAAGAGTAGTAAGAACTATGGAGATAATAAAGCAAGATCAGAAAACAGTGAGTATCCACAACTCTTCCAAGAAATCATAATCTAAAAGGAAGTTAAGTATGCAATGCCTTGAGGGAAAAAGGTGACAAATAGAGAATACTAACAGTTCGATTTTAGTATTCTGGCTTGGAGAATTCTATGGACAATACAGTCCATGGGATCTCAAAGAGTCAGACATGACTGAGTGACTTTCACTTCACTTCACACATGCTGATTGCAATGATGCAGTAGAGAAGGAAATTTTATTAATGTTGACATGTAAAAGGGATACTCCCAGAAACAATGACCCTGAGTAGGTGAAAGGTAAGGAACAACCTTGACATCAATCCATAGATAATTCACATAAACAAGAGAAAAATGAGAGCATCTAGATGAGGGTGGATAGGAATAGGGTTTTCAGTAGTGATATTTCTGACAAGGTGACTCTTGACACAAGACATGAAAAAAGTCAAGGAGAAACCTGATGCATATACGTAGAACCGTGGTCCAAGCAGAAGAAAGAGTAAACGCAATGTTAGAGATGCTTGTCAGTTTGAAGAATAGTAAATAGACATGCGTGCCTAGAAAGTAGGCAATGAGGGCAAGATTTTGTAGGGTACTCAATGCCAAGTAAGAAACAATAATTTTTCTGCACATTATGCAAGTAATTGTGCTAGGAAATTAGAATTTCTATAAAAGTCTTCACCTCCCTCTGTCCCCTTCACTTCTATCAAGACACTGTCATCACATCTTGGCTTGTTCTTTCCATCTTGCTTATTTGGATATTGTAACAGGGATAAAGCCTGTTTTTCTTGTATTGACTTAAGTAGCCAAGATATGTCTTAAGGCTCCTGGCTCAGGAACATACTTTTGCAGGCTTTATACATAGGTATTTATACATAGCCAGGTCCCAGGTCCTAGCCTCCAACTCTATTTGAAAATCCCAGAATATTACTCCAGGGAGAGAAAGAGGAAAGAAGTAAGCTAGTTACAAAACTTACTGTTCATGCTGTAGGAGTATGTACAAAATGGAAAGACTTCCTATTAAACACATGGCTAAGCATCCCAGAAAGCAAGTGAAACTAACTGAAAAGATTTAAAAGGAAATCTGAAGCTAAAGGAGTAAGCTTGCAGGCTGCTGCTATGGCAAATGGAGGAGGCAGGTAGTCCCTGGGGTCAGAGATTTTCATGGTCACCAAGGAAATGAAAAGATTGCACTGAACTTGCTCAAAAGCCAGCAGTTAGAACTGATTCCTGCTGAAAAATAGGGCTCTCAAATGGCTATGTCAACCACAAAAGAGAAACTAGAACAGATAAAAACTAGAAAGCTCATCTATACTGGGTCCTTGATTTAAAAAAAAAAAAAGTCTTTATGAAAAATTAAAACCTGATTTATGTTGAGGATCCAGATACATGATATCTTCTCAGATACTGTTGCTACTGCTGCTAAGTCACTTCAGTTGTGTCTGACTCTGTGTGACCCCATAGATGGCAGCCCACCAGGCCCCGCCATCCCCGGGATTCTCCAGGCAAGAACACTGGAGTGGGTTGCATTTCCTTCTCCAATGCATGAAAGTGAAAAGTGAAAGTGAAGTTGCTCTGTCATGTCTGACTCTTTGTGACCCCATGGACTGCAGCCTACCAGGCTCCTCTGTCCATGGGATTTTCCAGGCAGGAGTACTGGAGTGGGGTGCCATTGCCTTCTCAGATACTGGAGACTCCCAAGTCTACAAATTCATATAACATCTAAACCAGTGAAACCAGGTGGCCTCTGGAAGAAGCAAATGCAAAACACCTATGTAGCAAATACTTCTTCAAGCCAGAGTGCATGCAGATCCATCCATATAAGGTACTTTCACAATGAAAATTACACTGCATATCAAAAAATCATTAACCATCTGCAAAAGTCAGCATAAAAATGATTCCTCAGAATTCAAGATGATACTCAATCTAAAAAGAATCTACAAAATGAGTATATTTCAGTTGAATACAGAAATTAGAAATGGAATAGATTCCCACAGAAAAACCAGAGTTCCATTTAAAAAAAAATGACTGACATTTTTTATAACCGAATATAAATTTTTAAAAATGCATATAAGGATTTAAGTTCTTGACTTGTTGTTTAGTTGCTCAGTCATACCTGACTCTTCTGCAACCCCATCAACTGTTGCCTCCTAGGCTTCTCTGTTCAAGGGATTTCCTAGGCAAGAATACTGCAGTAGGTCCTGTTTCCTTCTCCAGGGGATCTTCCCCACCAAGGGACTGAACCCACATCCACTACGTTGTGCAGATTCTTTATTGCTGAGCCACCAGGGAAGCCTCATGTTCTTGATTACTGGAGAATTTTTCTAGCAGTAGAAAAATTAAAAATAGGATCCTTTTTTAATTTTACCATAGTAACTGTACCCATGCTGCATCATGAATTAGAATGGAAGTCCTAAAGTCCTATATTATGATGCCTACAAACTGAAATATTCCACCATTATATGACTTTCCTTGATAAATATATATCATTATAAATCAAGGGTTGAGTTATTCACATAATTATTTTTCAGATATAACTCTTGGAAAGTAGATTTGAGCGCATAATAAATATTCTTCAGTTAAGAAGCAACATAACCTATAAAACAATTTGCTTCAATTAAATTTTTCAGTCTTAAACTAGAAAGATCATTTACATCATCATAGATAGAATATAATTTGTTTTATCTAACTGAAAAATAAGCAATTCCATGAATTGGAGAGTTTATAATTTTATTGTTTTTCTTTATTTCCTGTCTATAGAATTGAACTAGAAACTAAAAATGACTTCTAGGTAAAAACTGCTTATGGAAAAAACATTGTATTTCATGGAATATATCAGCAACTTGTATTTTACATCTTTAAAACTGAAATAACCTTAAAATGTATATCTACTTTCTAATGAATAGATGACAAATATTGAAACTTTGATAGCACTGTAGGTGGTAAACTTTTCCTTTTATTTTCTAAAATTAATGCAGATGGAAAAGGTCTGATACTTCCACTTTATCACTTTCTGCCAATTTACCTATTATTTTGAACTCTCAGCCAGAAACTATAGTTTTCCACCTTCTGTTGCTCAGGTAAAATTTGGTAGTAAGACAAAATAAAACATAGTAAGATCAAAAATTCAAAAGGCATATTAAAGTAAACAACAGGTGCAGAAAAAAATGGTGAACTGGAAGACAGACTTGAAGAAAATCCTAGTATGTCCTAAAAAGGTGTACAATGTTAAAGAATAAATAAAAGGTGTAAAGATAGAATGCATTTCAAAGGAAGGAAATATGGAAAACACAGAAAATAGGGGAGAACAAAATATAAAGAGATAAAGCCAGAAAACTTCCTTGACTTGACAAAAAGACCAGGATGTAACAGAAATGCAGAATAGAGAATGGTTGATTGTGATGAAAGGTAGGTTAAGGCATGACTTATATAAGCTGAAATTTTTCTGAGCTGAGTTTTGAAGAAAATGCTAGTAAATTATTGAGATAGGCATGTTTGAATGAAGATAAAGCTCTTGACTGATGACACTGTGTCTTCTATTTTAATAAATAAGGTAATGTATAAATCTCATATTCACCAGTAGAGAGGACTCTAATTTCTCTGAGATGACTTGGCACTTATCATACTGGGTGTAAATTTTATTTTGCCATCTACAAATTAAATGTTAGCCTTCCAATTTTCCAATGAAAATATTACAAATGGAAGGTATGAGTGATAGATGAAGCTGTCCACTAGTGTGCTAGAGCAGGCTTAAGCTACCTTACAAGAGTCAAATAAAACCAATCTTCTCAAGCCATGTTCTGTGACATCATGTTGGTAATTTGAAATTGGCCACGATGGGGGTATTTACCACAGAAATTGGCAGTTGCTACAATTTAGGGCTAATATTTCTAGAGTAAATTATTAAGTAATTTTTATATAAAAATGAGGCTATCCTGCAATGATCATGGGCTGCATTTATCTTTTCAAATTATTGGTTTTTTTTTAAAATTGAAATATCCTAGATATACACTATTATGTTAGTTTAAGGTATACTACATAGTGATTTGAGACTTTTGCATACATTTTGAAAGGATCATCACAATAAGTCTGGTAAAATCTGTCCCTATATAAAGTTATTACAGGATTATTGACCATATTCCTTATGCTTATATTGCATTCCCATAGCTTACTCATTTTATAATTGAAGGTTTGAACCTCTTAATCCCTTTCCTTTATTTTGTCCCCCTATATCCCCACCTTTGGCAACCACCCTTTTGTTCTCTGTAAACCTATAAACCTGTTTTCACATTCTTTTGCTTACTTGTTTAGGTTTATTTAGATTCCATATATAAGTGATATCATACAGTATTTATCTTTATCTGTCTCACTTTACTTATCAGAATATGCTCTAGATCCATCCATGCTGTCACAAATGGCAAAGTTTTATTTTCCTTTATGGCTGAGTAAATAGATTTAAGAGAAATAGATTTAAGAATAGATTGAGAAATAGATTTAAGGGCCTAGATCTGATAGATAGAGTGCCTGATGAACTATGGAATGAGGTTCGTGACATTGTACAGGAGACAGGGATCAAGACCATCCCCATGGAAAAGAAATGCAAAAAAGCAAAATGGCTGTCTGGGGAGGCCTTACAAATAGCTGTGAAAAGAAGAGAAGCGAAAGCGAGAAGGAAAGAAAACATCAAGAGAGTTCCGGAGGATAGGCCTTCCAGTGATCAAGGGGAAGTGGACTGATCTCTTCATCAGGATCAAGATTGTGGGGGGACGAGCTGGTGGACCTAAAAGCAGAGATATGGGGGGGAGACTGAGGCTGTCTGTGTGTGATCACTGCAACATCTTGTGTGGTCATCGATACCCTTGGGGGATGGCGGGCTCCGTGGCTGTGGTTCGCATTTACTTTGGAAGGTCAGTATCCCATCCAGAGGCAATGCAGGTGCTCACACAATTCCTGGCATTCGGCTTCACATGTGCGTTCCTGTGTGCAGCTGGTAGGGCAGAGGAACGAGATACAATCCTGGATCAGGAAAGCAGGAGAAATCTATTCTCTTACCTTTGACTGTGATCCTAGGGCCACTGATTCTCTGGGTAGCTTTATACTTTTGGGCTATGAAACGGTCGTTGCCGGAGAAATATAGCAGTGAACACTCTTTGGCAGGTGAGGGGGCTAAAGCCTCTGTGAAGTGAAGTGGAGAGTGAAGGTTGGCAGCTCAAATTCAGAACGAAGATCATGGCATCTTCCCTGCTGGAAATGTGGGGAACGTGGAAACAGTGTCCGACTTTGTTTTCTGGCTCAAAATCCTGCAGTGGTGACTGCCCATGAATCGCTACTCCTGGAGGGTTATGACAACCTAGATAGCAATTCAAAGAGAGACAATAAGGCATCGCTATGGTCTTTCCTGTGGTCATGTTGGATGTGGGCTGGACTGTGAGAGGCTGAGCGCCGAGAATTGATGCTGAACTGTGGTGTTGGAGAAGACTGTTGAGAGTCCCTTGGACTGCAAGAAGATCAACGGTCCATTCTGAGGGATAGTTGGATGATGCTAGCTGAACCAGTGCCACCTCATGCGAAGAGTTGACTCATTGGAGAAGACTCTGATGCTGGGAGGGATTGAGGGCAGGAGGAGAAGGGGACGACAGAGGATGAGATGGCTGGATGGCATCACTGACTCGATGGGTGCGAGTCTGGGACCTCCGGGAGCGGTGATGGACAGGGAGGCCTGGCGTGCTGCAGTTCATGGGGTCGCAAAGAGTCGGACACGACTGAGCGACTGATCTGATCTGATCTGATGGCTGAGTAATACTGTACTGCGTACATATACTACAACTTCTTTCTTGATTCATCTATTGATGAACACTTGGGTTGCTTCTGTATCTTGGCTCTTGTAAGCAATGCTGCAATGAACATAGGGATGCAGCTATCTTTTCTAATTCCTGTTTTCATTTTCTTCAGATAAATAACCTGAAGTGAAATTGCTTTTTTTTTTTTGCATATTTTTTGAGGAAATTCCATGAAGCTTTATATAATGACTAAACCAATTTACAGTTCTACCAACATCAGATTAGATCAGATCAGTCGCTCAGTCGTGTCCGACTCTTTGCGACCCCATGAACCGCAGCACGCCAGGCCTCCCTGTCCATCACCAGCTCCCGGAGGTCACTCAGACTCGCACCCATCGAGTCAGTGATGCCATCCAGCCATCTCATCCTCTGTCGTCCCCTTCTCCTCCTGCCCTCAATCCCTCCCAGCATCAGAGTCTTCTCCAATGAGTCAACTCTTCGCATGAGGTGGCCAAAATACTGGAGTTTCAGCTTTAGCATCATTCCTTCTAAAGAAATTCCAGGATTGATCTCCTTCAGAATGGACTGGTTGGATCTTCTTGCAGTCCAAGGGACTCTCAAGAGTCTTCTCCAACACCACAGTTCAAAAGCATCAATTCTTCGGCGCTCAGCCTTCTTCACAGTCCAGCTCTCACATCCATACATGACCACAGGAAAGACCATAGCCTTGACTAGGCGAACCTTTGTTGGTAAAGTAATGTCTCTGCTTTTGAATATGCTATGTAGGTTGGTCATAACTTTCCTTCCAAGGAGTAAGCGTCTTTTAATTTCATGGCTGCAGTCACCATCTGCAGTGATTTTGGAGCCCAGAAAAACAAAGTCTGACACTGTTTCCACTGTTTCCCCATCTATTTCCCATGCTGTGATGGGACCAGATGCCATGATCTTCGTTTTCTGAATGTTGAGCTTTAAGCCAACCTTTTCACTCTCCACTTTCACTTTCATCAAGAGGCTTTTTAGCCCCTCTTCACTTTCTGCCATAAGAGTGGTGTCATCTGCATATCTGAGGTTATTGATATTTCTCCCGGCAATCTTGATTCCAACTTGTGTTTCTTCCAGTCCAGCATTTCTCATGATGTACTCTGCATATAAGTTAAATAAACATGGTGACAATATGCAGCCTTGACGTACTCCTTTTCCTATTTGGAACCAGTCTGTTGTTCCATGACCAGTTCTAACTGTTGCTTCCTGACCTGCATACAGATTTCTTAAGAGGCAGATCAGGTGGTCTGGTATTCCCATCTCTTTCAGAATTTTCCATAGTTTATTGTGATCCACACAGTCAAAGGCTTTGGCATAGTCAATAAAGCAGAAATAGATGTTTTTCTGGAACTCTCTTGCTTTTTCCATGATCCAGTGGATGTTGGCAATTTGATCTCTGGTTCCTCTGCCTTTTCTAAAACCAGCTTGCACATCAGGAAGTTCACGGTTCACATATTGCTGAAGCCTGGCTTGGAGAATTTTGAGCATTACTTTACTAGCGTGTGAGATGAGTGCAATTGTGCGGTAGTTTGAGCACTCCTTGGCATTGCCTTTCTTTGGGATTGGGATGAAAACTGACCTTTTCCAATCTTGTGGACACTGCTGAGTTTTCCAAATTTGCTGGCATATTGAGTGTAGCACTTTCACAGCATCATCATTCAGGACTTGGAATAGCTCCACTGGAATTCCATCACCTCCACTAGCTTTGTTCGTAGTGATGCTTTCTAAGGCCCACTTGACTTCACATTCCAAGATGTCTGGCTCTAGGTCAGTGATCACATCATCATGATTATCTAGGTCTTGAAGCTCTTTTTTGTACAGTTCTTCTGTGTATTCTTGCCACCTCTTCTTAATATCTTCTGCTTCTGTTAGGTCCACACCAGCTCTGTCCTTTATCGTGCCCATCTTTGCATGAAATGTTCCTTTGGTATCTCTGATTTTCTTGAAGAGATCCCTAGTCTTTCCCATTCTGTTGTTTTCCTCTATTTCTTTGCATTGATCACTGAAGAAGGCTTTCTTATCTCTTCTTGCTATTCTTTGGAACTCTGCATTTAGATGTTTATATCTTTCCTTTTCTCCTTTGCTTTTCGCTTCTCTTCTTTTCACAGCTATTTGTAAGGCCTCCCCAGACAGCCATTTTGCTACCAACATAGTTAAGTGCAATCTCCAAGTCCTTACCAACACTCATCTTTGTTGTTTTTTTGATGATAGACATTTTGACAGGTGTAATGGTATCTCACTGATATGATTTGCATTTCACTGATGATTTGCGATGTTGAATATCTTTTCTTCCATATTAACTCTTTATCAGTTATATAATTTGCAAATATTTTCTGCCATTCAGTAGGCTGCCTTTTCATTTGTTGATCATTTCTTTTGTGGTGCAGAAGGTTTTTAATTTGATGTAGTCCCACTGTTTATTTTTGTTTTTACTTCTCCTACCTGAGGAAACAGATTTAAAAAAAGTTTCTGCTTTGATGTCAAAGAACAGACTGTGTATATTTTTTTAGGAGTTTTATGGTTTCAGATCTTACATGGACATCATCTAAACATTTCTTCTAAAGCCAGTTTCCTAGAGCTGAATTCTTTTCATTTTTGCTGTGTGTAAAACTCTATCTCTCCCTCAGATCTGGATGATAGCCTTGCTTGGTAGAATATTATTGGATGTGTCTTTCTTTTTTAAATTTTTTTTCCTTTCATCACTTTAAATATATTGTGCCACGCCCTTCTGGCCAGCAAGCTTTCTCCCAAATGTCAGCAGATAGTCGTATGAGAGTTCCTTTGTATATAACTCTGCTTTTCTCTTTCTGTTTTTAAGATTCTATCTGTATCTTTAATTCTTAACGTTTTAATTATGATGTGTTTTTGTATGGATTTCTTTTGGTTCATCTTGTTTGGGATGCTGTACTTCCTGAATTTAGATGTCTATTTCTTTCTGCAGCTTAGGGAAGTTTTCATCTATTAGTTCTTCAAGCAAGTTATCTGCTCTTTTTTCTCTCTCCTCTCCTTCTGAAGGGACTCATAATGCAAATGTTGTCCAGTGATCTTTTAAATTATCCTCATATTTTAAATCTCTTTCTCTGCACAGATTAGATGATTTCCACTACTTTGTCTTCAAAATCACCTATCGGGCTCAGCAGCACACTCCCCTCTGGTCACCAGAGCTCTGCACTCTAGAGGTATGCTCTATGTGGGCTGCATATATTTCTGGTGTGGAAGGGTTGACTGCTGTGGGCATATTGGTAGGTGGGCTGGCCCCCAGCCCAGCTGGCTGTGAGGCCATGCCTTGTGTGGTGGCTCTGGGCTGCTGGAAGGTGGGATATATTTCCCTTGCAATTGACTGGGTAGCCCAGACTGGCTTAGGCTGGTACAGCCAGCTGTCTACATGGCTCAGAGGGGTTGCAGGGCTGGTACTGGCCCACTGGAGGGTGGGGACTGGTCCCTGCACGGTCATCTGTGTGGCCAGAGCGGGGATAGGTCTAGTGCCAACGTGCTGCATGGTATGGCTCTATCCCAGGCAGTAACAGGTTAGAGGAAGGGTTCCAAAATGGCACTTCTCACTGCTGGTGGTATTATGGTAGAATGGCCTCCTAAAAAGGCTGCTACCCCACGCCCTAGTTGCCTTCTGTTTCTCCAGGAGGCTCTCTTAAGATCAGAAAATAGAGACCCATTTCTAATTATTGTCCATATACTGGGACTCAGAGATTGTGATACTTCTGTATACCCTTTAAGAATGGAGTCTCTGTTTCACATTGTCATCCAGCTCTCCTGAACATAAACATCACTGGTTTTCAAAGCTGGATGTTCTGGAGGCTCATCTTCCTGGTGCAGGACCCTTGGGATGGGTAACCCAATATGGGGCACAGACCCTCAACCTTGAATGATTATGGTATTTCTTCTTTTTGTGAATTGCCAGCCCAGAGGAGTGCATCCTGACTGTACTATGTCTGCCTCCATACTCATCTTGCCGTGCTTCTTGTTATTAGGTGTGGAAAATCTTTTCTGCTCATCTTCAGATCATTCTCATAGATAGTTGCTTTGTGAGTAGTCATAATTCTGGTGTGTCAACAGCAGGAAGTGAGTTCAGTTTCTTCTCACTCTACCATTTTGGGTATCTCTCTCTCCATATTACAGAAATTATCTTAAACAAAGTGTAGGTTACTATTTCAAGATTTTAGATTACAATAAGGTACCACTGTGATCCATGCTGAAACACAGTAAAAGCGTCTCACTCTTGTTATGTTAAAGTATATTGTTATGACCCCTCTGTGAAAACACAATAATGAGGCTGAAGTGCTCTGTCATGGTTGTTGTTGTTTTAATTTGGCTGCACTGGGTCTTCATGAAGCATGGAGGATCTGAGTTGTGATATGTGGGATCCAGTTCTTCGTCCAGGGATCAAACCCAGGCCCCCTGCATGAGGAGCATGGAATCTTAGCTACTGGACCACCAGGGACGTCCCCAACCCTGTTTTTGACACTGCCAAAAATGAGAAAGGTGAGGACATGGAGAAAATCATAATAAGAGGCTTAAAACTGCTAGACTTGGTAAACACCCCAATAATATATTTGTTTCTCTAAAATGATGACAACAGTAAGAATAAATAAAAATAGTTAATTAGGATCCTTTAAAACCACTTTTAAAACGTGTTCGGTGAAAATACCTGAAAACTATGTCTTTGTAAGTTTATATGGGCTGTTCATACGTGTGTGTGTTGTAAACGAACAGTTGTTTAGGAATGATTTAGGCGAGCACAATTTTAAAAGATCATATGGAAGAATAATTTATTCCGATAATATTTCGGTCTAATGAAAAAACTCATTAAGATATAAAGTGTCACAGTACAGCAACATTTGCTAGTTGAAACTGCTGTTCTTTCTACATCCACTTGGGAGAAAATTTCCCATGGATCTCTTGTGTTTCTGGCTATCCATAAATCAGAGGCACTAATGACTTTGTTCTGGAGTAATGATTCAAGAATTTTGTATAACACACAGCTTTGGAAGATACTGTATCTTCCCCTGAAGTAGAGGGGCATTTTGTTTATTGCTCAGGATAGTGAAGATTATATCTCCCTTTGGGGCAAAAATTGGTTGAGTAGGTTTGCCTTTATACAATTCAGGGTTTATATTTTAAGTTCCCGTAGCTGTGATGCAAACCCATTGTGTATACTTTATCCAGCTGAACCTATCATCATATTGCCTTCAGGGATCTGTGAAGCAAGGGAAAATGATGTGGACTTGAAGCACAGGCTGTTTCCTGTGCAGTAAGTAAAAGTTCTTTGTCTCTGACCCACGACTCTTCTGTATTTTGCCATATGTGAAACCTTAGCAGACTGATTTGTCAGCTTGTATTTAGTACAAAATCTCAGAGCCTTCACTGTTTTCAACACATTGATCCTTCCAGTTTTGGCTTTTCTTCTTGCACTGCTTATCCTTTCAGTCTCTGTTCATTTCATCCTTTCGTCCCTCCTTCGTTCTTTGTTTACTCAGTCTAACCTCATCCTCTGTACAGGTAAATAGGACCTAGGGCAGAGCTTGATGTATAATATATATTTGTTAAATGAACCAATGCATTTATAAGTTTCTATCTCTAGAGAGTATTTTTCACTTGGTTTATCATTGACAACTTGAATTAAATGTACAAAATGTTACTTAATTCAGTTTTTTGAGTTTCAATTGTTAATTTCCTTTCAAATTATAGTATATTGATTTATTGTAGCAATTTTATGAACTATATTTTTCAAGAGTTTTCTGCACTATTTTCTTCTTTCCAGGGGATTTTCTTTTTTTTCTCCCTCTCTCCCTCTCTCTTCCTTTTGATGTACAGGGCCATTTAAGTCCTACATGTATTTGTGAAAAACTAAAACCCCAAATCTAAGCCTGTTGAACCTCTTGTCACACAAGTATTTGAAAGAATGATACTTAAGGGAAATAGAAAATGACACTTTTTCCCTCATCTTTTGAAGACGAAATCATCCACCCCCCTTCAATTCTACCAAAAGAGATCCCCAGCTCATTTTCCTTAGCAAGAGCTTTAAAGTGTAAAAAACTCATCAAACATCTTTTCCTCTGAGACAATGTCATCTGAGTTCAAAGGATGTACACAGCTCTGCAAAACTGCTGTCTTGTTTCCGTGATAAGGCCTAGGCTTTCATTTTATGTTTGATTCCAAGAAAATCAAATCTGTTTTTATGTACACTATGACTATAACTAAATCAGGAAATTAGAAATAATCTATTTCTGCAGACAGCTAGAGGGGAAAAGTTTCTAGTTAAAAAAAAAAAAAAAAAATCCTGAAATCACTCTTCGGCTAGGTTACAGTTTCATTCTCAAGATATACTCAGTTATTTAAACTAAAATATGTTTATTTATTCTTCCACACAATGGACAAAACTGATACTATTGCTCTCAGGAAACAATACTGTCTTCCTCCTATGGCTGAAAGTGAAAGAGAAAGAGAAGTCACTCAGTGGCGTCTGACTGCTGCGACCCCATACAGTCCATGGAATTCTCCAGGCCAGAATCCTGGAGTGGGTAACCTTTCCCTGTTCCAGGGGATCTTCCCAACCCAGGGATCAAACCCAGGTCTCCCACATTGCAGGCAGATTCTTTATCATCTGAGTTCCAAGGGAAGCTCAAGAATACTGAGTGCGTGGCCTATCCCTTCTCCAGCAGATCTTCCCAACCCAGGAATCAAACCGGGTCTCCTGCATTGCAGGCAGATTCTTTACCAACCTTTACTGGATAACTGAGAAATTGAGGGCAATGCTTGCTGTTTATTTATTTTCCCCTCAAGCTGGTCAAAACTTCTGTGCCAAAATAATTGGAATTTTTAAGAAGAACTTCAATGTTTATCCAGTGACTTACTGAATCACAGTTTCTAAACATGGGACACAGAAAATCTTCATTAAAAAATAAAACAAAAAACCCATAGGGGAACTTCTCTGGTGGCCCAGTGGTTAAGACCCCATGCTACCAATGCAGAAAGTGCTGGTTTGCTCCCTGGCCAGGGAAATAAAAGCCCACATGCTGTGCGGGGTGGCCAAAAGAAATTCTAGGGCATGTGATTTTATTGATATCTTAGTATATACAGATCCATTTAATATAGTAATGCTCATTATAATGCTTGAGCTATAACATGTAAACTTTCTTATACATTCAAAAATAATATGTAGGTATGAAACTATACTTCATATATAAGTAGTTTATATACTTTATAAATAAGTAACACTTAGAAAATGAAGAATGATCAGCAACTTACTCTCAAAAGTATATTTTCTCTTCAAGTTCATACACATCTTGGGTAAATTTAAAAATACTAATATAGTCTAAAACCTAAAAATTAAAATGTTCACCAAAACGATATATAATGAGTAACTTTGTTTTTGATGAAAGATTCTATCCGTTTTTAACCTCAAATATCAAATCAAATATTTAGAAATTTTACTTTGTATATGTCCTGATCAAATAGAGGTAGATACTTTCAGAATGAAGGCAGCTGATGCCTTTATTTCTCAAGAAGTTTCCCCCACCCTCTTCAACAAACCTTACTAAAATCTTTTTAGCATCTGATTGAGCATGATCATACATAAAGCAAAGTGAAGAAAATGTTGAAAATTATATTCATTACTTACAGTCTAATGCCTTTCAATCTCATTTACTGATTCTGATAATTTTGGTGGACACGCTAATAAGTGAATTAAAGTTAACAATACTCAAAAAGTGAATTGAACTGTGAAAAAATATTACAAGTTAAAAACATATCAGTTTTATCAATGAGCTCATCTACTGTCATTTAGTTATTATGTTTTAGTTTATGATGAGGAGAGTATTGTTGATAAACCATAAGCTACTGAGTCAAGTTTAAAAACTGAGCGATTTTAGTGTGTTTTTAATATTTTAATTCAGTCCTGTTATAATTGATTAGCCATATTCATAGTATTATTTCACTATAGCTTTTCAACAAATATTTATTGAGTATTTAAGACATATTAGACACCTTCTCTTTTGTGTACTGCTTCATCTCCGCTAATCCTCTAGTTTCCTGAGAAAGCCAAGTTCTTTCTTGAGGCCTTTATTCTAGCTGCCTGTTCTGCCTCAGACGCTCTGAACCCACTCCTCATACTTGCCCTCCATTGTTCTCATAGCTAGTTTCTACAGATGTCAGCTTAAGATGCCATCTCTCTCTTAACCAATCTATGAAGCACCCCATTCTGTTCCACATTTTTATCTTGGCCTCCTATATCTTCCTTATTGTACTGAATTTTGTGGGTTTTTTTTTTTTTGTATTTATTCAGTTTACCTTCTTCAAGAATATGAGCTCTATTTGTTGAATTAAGCTTTCGTGTTTCTTAAAATAGGTAACTCCAGCACCTGGTTCAGCATTTCAGTTCAGTTCAGTTCAGTTGCTCAGTCATGTCTGACTCTTTGCGACCCCATGAATCGCAGCATGCCAGGCCTCCCTGTCCATCACACTCTCGGAGTTGACCCAAACTCTTGTGCGAGTCAGTGATGCCATCCAGCCATTTCATTCTCTGTCGTCCCCTTCTCCTCCTGCCCCCAATCCCTCCCAGCATCGGGGTCTTTTCCATTGAGTAAACTCTCCACATGAGGTGGCCATAGTATTGGAGTTTCAGCTCAGCATCAGTCCCTCCAATGAACACCCAGGACTGGTCTCCTTTAGGATGAACTTGTTGGACCTCCTTGCAGTCCAAGGGACTCTCAAGAGTCTTCTCCAACACCACAGTTCAAAAGCATCAATTCTTCGGTGCTCAGCTTTCTTCACAGTCCAACTCTCACATCCATACATGACCACTGGAAAAACCATAGCCTTGACTAGATGGACCTTTGTTGGCAAAGTAATATCTCTGCTTTTTAATATGCTATCTAGGTTGTTCATAACTTTCCTTTCAAGAAGTAAGCACCTTTTAATTTAATGGCTGCAATCACCATCTGCAGTGATTTTGGAGCCCCAAAAGAGTAGTCTGACACTATTTCCACTGGTTCAGCCTCTAGCATATAGTAAATGCCCAATAAATAATGACTGAATTACTTGATGTTTGGCAGTGCTCAAATAAGGCAGTGCTTCTGAAACCCAGTTTATAAATAGTAAAAAGCTGTGTGAAATATTAGTTTGATATATTTCAGTTCAATTCAGTTGCTCAGTCGTGTCTCTTTGTGAACCCATGGACTTCAGCACACCGGGCTTTCCTGCTGCTGCTAAGTCGCTTCAGTCATGTCCGACTCTGTGCGACCCCACAGACAGAAGCCCACCAGGCTCACCTGTCCCTGGGGTTCTCCAGGCAAGAATACTGGAGTGGGTTGCCATTTCCTTCTCCAACGTATGAAAGTGAAAAGCGAAAGTGAAGTCGCTCAGTCGTGTTCGACTCTTAGCGACCCCATGGACTGGAGCCTACCAGGCTCCTCCGTCCACGGGATTTTCCAGGCAAAAGTACTGGGGTGGGGTGCCATTGGGGCTTTCCTGTCCATCACCAACTCCCGGAGCTTGCTCAAACTCATATCCATTGAGTCAGTGATGCCATCCAACCATCTCATTCTCTGTAGTCCCCTTCTCTTCCTGCCTTTGATCTTTCCCAACATCAGGGTCTTTTCCAAGGAGTCAGTTCTTTGCATCAGGTGGCCAAAGCATTGGAGTTTCCACTTCAACATCAGTCCTTCCAATGAATAGTCAGGACTGATTTCTTTTAGGGTTGACTGGATTCAAGGCTATGGTTTTTCCAGAGTCATGTATGGATGTGAGAGTTGGACCATAAAGAAAGCTGAGCACTGAAGAATTGATGCTTTTGAGCTGTGGTGATACATTTTAGTAAACACTTACTGAGTATCTGATTCATTTTGAGTTTTAGAGTACCTTTTTGTTCAAGACAAGTAAAAGATGATTCCTACTTACCCTTTCTATCAGTTGGAATTAGACTTAATTATGTATTTGAAAAAAATGACAGTGGCTTGGAGACATAGGGTTAATTTTTCTCACTTAATGAGAAATCTAGAAGTAAATAGCCGCTAGCCCTTTTTCAGTGGCTCAGGATAGTCAAGATCTAGATACCTGTGATAATTTTACCTTTGGCCTTATAGTCTTAAAATGGCTGTCTTAGCTCCTGTCTTCATGTCTGAGTTCCATGCAGCCAAGACAGAGAGGCAAAAAAGCACTCTCCCAAATGTTCCACCAAACAACCTTGCTTATAGCTTGTTCACCACTACTAACCAGAAAGAAAAAGTTTATAAATGTAATATTTCAGCTGAGCACATTGACAACTAAAAGGAAAATTAGTATTTTGTTTTTTCAGAAGAATGAGAAAATGGTCATTGGATAAACAATTTGTTTCTAGGCTTTAAATTCAGAGTTTAGCTAAAGTGTGTTTTAAGCAATATGATTGCTTTTATTTTTTTCTGTAGGTAAATTTTAAGTCACAAAATTTAACAAGATACAAAACCTAACAAGATAGTCTATTTTCAGCTATAAACAAGTATCAGCTCAGTACAGTCGCTTAGTCGTGTGCGACTCTTCGCAACCCCATAAATCACAGCACATCAGGCCTTTCGTCCATCATCAGCTCCCGGAGTGCACTCAAACTCATGTCCATTGACTCAGTGATGCCATCCAGCCATCTCTTCCTCTGTCGTCCCCTTCTCCTCTCTTGCCCCCAATCCCTCCCAGCATCACAGTCTTTTCCAGTCAACTCTTCGAATAAGGTGGTCAAAGTACTGGAGTTTCAGCTTTAGCATCATTCCTTCCAAGGAAATCCCAGGGCTGATCTCCTTCCGCATGGACTGGTTGGATCTGCTTGCAGTCCAAGGGACTCTCAGGAGGCTTCTCCAACACCACAGTTCAAAAGCGTCAATTCTTCGGCCCTCAGCTTTCTTCACAGTCCATCTCTCACATCCATACGTGACCACAGGAAAAACCATAGCCTTGACTAGATGGACCTTTGTGGGCAAAGTAATGTCTCTGCTTTTGAATATGCTATCTAGGTTGGTCATAACTTTCCTTCCAAGGAGTAAGCGTCTTTTAATTTCATGGCTGCAGTCACCATCTGCAGTGATTTTGGAGCCCCCAAAAATAAAGTCTGACACTGTTTCCCTGTTTCCCCATCTATTTCCCATGAAGTGATGGGACCAGATGCCATGATATTCGTTTTCTGAATGTTGAATTTTAAGTCAACTTTTTCACTCTCCTCTTTCACCTTCATCAAGAGGCTTTTTAGTTCCTCTTCATTTTCTTCCATAAGGGTGGTGTCATCTGCATATCTGAGATTATTGATATTTCTCCCAGCAATCTTGATTCCAGCTTGTGTTTCTTCCAGTCCAGCATTTCTCATGATGTACTCTGCATATAAGTTAAATAGGCAGAGTGACAATATACAGCCTTGATGTACTCTGTTTCCTATTTGGAACCAGTCTGTTGTTCCATGTCCAGTTCGAACTCTTGCTTCGTGACATGCATACAGGTTTTTCAAGATGCAGGTCAGGTGGTCTGGTATTCCCATCTCTTTC
The DNA here is from genome assembly GCA_935064755.1 of Tragelaphus eurycerus. Taxonomy (NCBI): domain Eukaryota; kingdom Metazoa; phylum Chordata; class Mammalia; order Artiodactyla; family Bovidae; genus Tragelaphus; species Tragelaphus eurycerus. The sequence continues at coordinate 1,973,011 of CAKXYN010000132.1, read as the reverse complement.
AGAATTTTCCACAGTTTATTGTGATCCACACAGTCAAAGACTTTGGCATAGTCAATAAAGCAGAAATAGATGTTTTTTTGGAAGTCTCTTGCTTTTTTGATGATCCAGTGGATGTTGGCAATTTGATCTCTGGTTCCTCTGCCTTTTCTAAAACCAGCTTGAACATCAGGAAGTTCACGTTTCACATACTACTGAAGCCTGGCTTGGAGAATTTTGAGCATTAGTTTACTAGCGTGTGAGATGAGTGCAATTGTGCGGTAGTTTGAGCATTCTTTCGCATTGCCTTTCTATGGGATTGGGATGAAAACTAACCTTTTCCAGTCCTGTGGCCACTGCTGAGTTTTCCAAATTTGCTGGCATATTGAGTGCAGCACTTTCACAGCATCATCTTTCAGGATTTGAAATAGCTCCACTGGAATTCCATCACCTCCACTAGCTTTGTTCGTAGTGATGCTTTCTAAGGCCCACTTGACTTCACATTCCAGGATGTCTGGCTCTAGGTGAGTGATCACACTATCGTGATTATCTGGGTTGTGAAGATCTCTTTTGTACAGTTCTTCTGTGTATTCTTGCCACCTCTTCTTAATAGGCAAGATAATATCTTCTGCTTCTGTTAGGTCCATACCATTTCTGTCCTTTATCGAGCCCATCTTTGCATGAAATGTTCCCTTGGTATCTCTAATTTTCTTGAAGAGATCTCTAGTCTTTCCCATTCTGTTGTTTTCCTCTATTTCTTTGCATTGATTGCTGAGGAAGGCTTTCTTATCTCTTCTTGCTATTCTTTGGAACTCTGCATTCAGATGCTTATATCTTTCCTTTTCTCCTTTGCTTTTCACTTCTCTTCTTTTCACAGCTATTTGTAAGGCCTCCTCAGACAGCCATTTTGCTCTTTTTGCATTTCTTTTCCATGGGGATGGTCTTGATCTCTGTCTCCTGTACAATGTCATGAACCTCAGTCCATAGTTCACCAGGCACTCTGTCAGATCTAGTCCCTTAAATCTATTTCTCACTTCCACTGTATAATCATAAGGGATTTGATTTAGGTCATACCTGAATGGTCTAGTGGTTTTCCCTACTTTCTTCAATTTAAGTCTGAATTTGGCAAAAAGGAGTTCATGATCTGAGCCACAGTCAGCTCCTGGTCTTGTTTTTATTGACTGTATAGAGCTTCTCCATCTTTGGCTACAAAGAATATAATCAATCTGATTTCGGTGTTGACTATCTGGTGATGTCCATGTGTAGAGTCTTCTCTTGTGTTGTTGGAAGAGGGTGTTTGCTATGACCAGGGCATTTTATTGGCAAAACTTGTTTATACATAAACAAGTATATACTACATAATTTATGAAAAATAGTTCTGTAGGTCCAGTGTGTGTGTGTGTGTGTGTGTGTGTGTGCATCTACACACACACAGACACACATATCAGGGTATCAAAGGAAGGCCAGAGTCCAGTTTCCTCATCCTGTATTCTTATATCAAATGGAAGCCATCAAAGGTCTGCTATACACACTTTACTAACAAATATTCCAGTGAATATGTTGTAACTACTTTTATTATGCCATTTAATTCAAGGAAATATTTCTTCTGATACTGGTCGATACAGGACAATGTCACACAATAATAAAATGCTGCTTGTGTGGGAAGACATAACTGAGTCTTTCTTCAGTTTGAAGATGCATATAGGCATCTTTCACAGTTGACAGACATTCTGCTGTCCAAACTCAAAGTTCCTCTGTCTACCCCAACTCTTACTATGGGAAACTTTCCTAGTTGTTATTACAGACTGACTGATGTTTCCATCTTCTTTCCTTGTTTTATATATCTGTAGAGTAAAATCCCTTTAAATGGGATCTCAGTTCAGTTCAGTTCAGTCACTCAGTCGTGTCTGACTCTTTGCAACCCCATGTATTGCAGCACGGCAGGCCTCCCTGTCCATCACCAAGTCCCGGAGTTCACTCAAACTCATGTCCATTGAGTTGGTGGTGCCATCCAGCCATCTCATCCTCTGTTGTCCCCTTCTCCTCCTGCCCCCAATCCCTCCCAGCATCAGAGTCTTTTACAATGAGTCAGCTCTTCGCATGAAGTGACCAAAGTACTGGAGTTTCAGCTTTAGCATCATTCCTTCCAAAGAAATCCCAGGGCTGATCTCCTTCAGAATGGACTGGTTGGATCTCCTTGCAGTCCAAGGGACTCTCAAGAGTCTTCTCCAACACCACAGTTCAAAAGCATCAATTCTTTGGCACTCAGCTTTCTTTCTTTTTTTTTTTTTTTCAGCTTTCTTAACAATCCAACTCTCACATCCATACATGACTGCTGGAAAAACCATAGCCTTGACTAGACGGACCTTTGTTGGCAAAGTAATGTCTCTGCTTTCTAATATGCTGTCTAGGTTGGCCATAACTTTCCTTCCAAGGAGTAAGTGTCTTTTAAGAAATGGGATCTAAACAATAATAATAATAATAATAAAATCCAAACAATAATAAACTATTCAAAACCTAGTATTGTATTGTTGTGAAGGTAATGAAATAACAGGGTTAGCCTCTCAGCCAGGAGCTGATTGGTGATGGTTTCATCTATGGTTTGAGACGTATTTGTTTATAGTTGGGGATGGTTCTGACTTTTGTATGGATTCAGTAAATTCAGAAATCTCACAGTCACATAGTCCTATAGTTAGGTGGTGATGGTGGTTGTTCAATCACTAACTTGTGTATGATTCTTTTGCAACTCCATGGACTGTACCCACCGGCTTCTCTGTCCATAGGACTTCCCAGGCAAGAATACTAGAGTGGGTTGCCATAGCTTTCTCCAAAGGATCTTCCCAACCCACAGACTGAACCTGTGTCTCCTGCATTGACAGGTGGATTCTTTATTGCTAAGCTACCAGGGAAGGCCCCATAGTTAGATGGGGGCTGTTTTAACTTAGTCGGACCAATCTGGTAAGATTTGGGCAGAAAATTACTGGGAATGTAGAACACCTCCTGTCTCCTGAATCAAGGCTGCCTCTATGTGCTCTCTGTCTACCTTCTTAAAAGATAAAAAAAAAAAAAAAACCAAAGCAAAGCAAAGCTCACTTTCTAGTGAAAATTGAATAGTGGAGGACCAGTAACGTTCCTTTTATATCTGATTGTGATTTATTGTAAGGTTTTATTGTATTTAAAATACATTTCTTAGTTTCTGGCATGCAGCTTGTTTGGGATTACATTTCAGGTAATTTTTATTTGATTTCTCCCAAAGAGAATGAACAGATTCAGAACACAAGGATAATATATAAAATATTTAGACAGTAGTAAGAGGAACCAGAGGTCAAATTGCCAACATCCACTGGATCATCAAAAAAGAGATTTCCAGAAAAACATCTATTTCTGCTTTATTGACTATGCCAAAGCCTTTGACTGTGTGGATCACAATAAACTGTGGAAAATTCTGAAAGAGATGGGAATACCAGACCACCTGACCTGCCTCTTGAGAAATTTGTATGCAGGTCAGGAAGCAACAGTTCAAACTGGACATGGAACAACAGACTGGTTCCAAATAGGAAAAGGAGTATGTCAAGGCTGTATATTGTCACCCTGCTTATTTAACTTATATGCAGAGTACATCATGAGAAATGCTGGGCTGGAAGACACAAGCTGGAATCAAGATTGCTGGGAGAAATATCAATAACTTCAGATATGCAGATGATGCCACCCTTATGGCAGAAAGTGAAGAGGAACTAAAAGCTTCTTGATGAAAATGAAAGAGGAGAGTGAAAAAGTTGGGTTAAAGTTCAACATTCAGAAAATGAAGATCATGGCATCTGGTCCCATCACTTCATGGGAAATAGATGGGGAAACAGTGGAAACAGTGTCAGACTTTATGTTTTTGGGCTCCAAAATCACTGCAGATGGTGACTGCAGCCATGAAATTAAAAGATGCTTACTCCTTGGAAGGAAAGTTATGACCAACCTAGATAGCCTATTGAAAAGCAGAGACATTACTTTGCCAACAAAGGTCCGTCTAGTCAAGGCTATGGTCTTTCCAGTGGTCATGTATGGATGTGAGAGTTGGACTGTGAAGAAGGCTGAGGGCTGAAGAATTGATGTTTTGAACTGTGGTGTTGGAGAAGCCTCCTGAGACTCCCTTGGACTGCAAGGAGATCCAACCGGTCCATTCTGAAGGAGATCAACCCTGGGATTTCTTTGGAAGGAATGATGCTAAAGCTGAAACTCCAGTACTTTGGCCACCTCATGCGAAGAGTTGACTCATTGGAGAAGACTCTGATGCTGGGAGGGATTGGGGGCAGAAGGAGAAGGGGACGACAGAGGATGAGATGGCTGGATGGCATCACCGACTCGATGGACGTGAGTCTGAGTGAACTCCGGGAGTTGGTGATGGACAGGGAGGCCTGGTGTGCTATGATTCATGGGGTTGCAAAGAGTCGGACACGACTGAGTGACTGAACTGAACTGAAGGCATAGATGCTGACTAGATGGATTTGCTCATAAACATCAGATATAGCCTTGCATCCATACTGGCTGGATGCTAGCCATGCCCAAAGGCAATGCTCCAGGTTCAACCTGACAAAACAATATAAGGTCACCACCTTGCTCTTTAAGTTCTCTTCTTGAATTTCAGTGTTAGTTATGGAGAATCTGATGTAAATGGTCCCAGGGTATTAGTTACTATAGTTATGATAAAAAGTTTATACTGTGAGAAACATTCTTGCTCACCAGCCCAGATTCAAAGAATGGAGACACAAGGTGCAGTGGGAAGCCAGACTTTATGGTCTTTCAAGATTGGGTGTCTGGTGGGCAGTCACATCAAGTGGGAAATCCAGTTGATTTTATCACCACAATTCAAGTTCCCTCCCCTGGTTCCTCATCAGCTGAGGGACACAGAGTCACAATCTTCCCATAGTCTTTTTATTGGTTGATGGGGCCATGAGTAATACTTGTAGGCTTCTGAGTGAAGGATTTATGTTAACTGTTTTCCTCATCCCTTTAGATCTCTTTAGACTTCCCTTGTGGCTCAGATGGTAAAGTGTCTGTCTACAATGCAGGAGACCTGGGTTCAATCCCTGGGTTGGAAAAATCTCCTGTAGAAGGAAAAGGCAACCCTGTATTCTTGCCTAGAAAATCCCATGGACGAAGGAACCCGGTAGGCTACAGTCCATGGAGTCACAAAGAGTCAGACACAACTGAGTGACTTAACTTTCTTTCACTTTAGTTCTCTGACATGTCCAGGATCTGTTCAGTTCAGTTCAGTTCAGTTCAGTCGCTCAGTCCTGTCCGACTCTTTGCGACCCCATGAATCGCAGCATGTCAGGCCTCCCTGTCCAACACCAACTCCCGGAGTTCACTCAAAATCATGTCCATGGAGACGGTGATGCCATCCAGCCATCTCATCCTCTGTCATCCCCATTTCCTCCTGCCCTCAATCCCTCCCAGCATCACAGTCTTTTCCAATGATTTAACTCTTTGCATCAGGTGGCCAAAGTATTGGAGTTTCAGCTTTAGCATCAGTCCTTCCGGTGAACATCCAGGACTGATCTTCTTTAGGATGGACTGGTTGGATTTCCTTGCAGTCCAAGGGACTCTCAAGAGTCTTCTCCAACACCACAGTTCAAAAGCATCAATTCTTCGATGCTCAGCCTTCTTCACAGTCCAACTGTCACATCTTTACATGAACACTGGAAAAACCATAGCCTTGATTAGACGGACCTTTGTTGACAAAGTAATATATCTGCTTTTGAATATGCTATCTAGTTTGGTCATTACTTTTCTTCCAAGGAATAAGCATCTTTTAATTTCATGGCTGCAGTCACCATCTGCAGTGATTTTGGAGCCCCAAAAAATAAAGTCTGACACTGTTTCCACTGTTTCTCTATTTATTTCCCATGAAGTGATAGGACCAGATGCCATGATCTTCGTTTTCTGAATGTTGAGCTTTAAGCCAACTTTTTCACTCTCCTCTTTCATCAAGAAGCTCTTTAGTTCCTCTTCACTTTCTGGCATAAGGGTGGCATCATCTGCATATCTGAGGTTATTGATATTTCTCCCGGCAATCTTGATTCCAGCTTGTGTTTCTTCCAGTCCAATATTTCTCATGATGTACTCTGCATATAAGTTAAATAGGCAGGGTGACAATATACAGCCTTGACATACTCCTTTTCCTATTTGGAACCAGTCTGTTGTTCCATGTCCAGTTTGAACTGTTGCTTCCTGACCTGCATACAGGTTTCTCAAGAGGCAGGTCAGGTGATCTGGTATTCCCATCTCTTTCAGAATTTTCCACAGTTTGTGATCCACACAGTCAAAGGCTTTGGCATAGTCAATAAAGCAGAAATAGATGTTTTTCTGGAAATCTCTTCTCTTTTGATGATCCAGCAGATGTTGGCAATTTGATCTCTGGTTCCTCTGCCTTTTCTAAAACCAGCTTGAACATCTGGAAGTTCACGGTTCATGTATTGCTGAAGCCTGGCTTGCAGAATTTTAAGCATTACTTTACTAGCGTATGAGATAAAGTCCACAAAATTTGCCTGCCAAATTGTTCTTATGGGGAAGGGGAACCAGGAAGGGAAGGGAACAAAGGACTGGCAATGAACTGCCATCTTTAGGAACCTTATTCACAAGCTGGGTACATACACACACACACACACACACACACACACACACACACCCCCTTTCTATTTGTTAATATTTATCATTTCTTTAATTCTTATGTCTTTCTCTTTGGTAGAAAAGATCATAGTTTTCTTACATTACTGGGAGATTTCAAATTTTATGAAGAATTACAAGAAATAAAAGACTTGGGGGTTTATTTCGTTTTCTTTTTATGTTTTTGTATGTAATTAACCAGTTTTGCAGAATTATTATCATCTCTCACTTATTCTTTCAGTATCATTTCAACTATATTATAATCTAAGCAGGCTTTGGCTGATCCATCTGACAAGAGAAATCCAAGATTTAAACAATCACATTACAAATGAATCTTTAAAATTCAAAGTTTGTGACCTCATTTATTTCAGATATAGGGGTCATTTCAGCCTCACTGAAAGATGAGTATCACTGACCATTCACATAATAATACGAATGGCCTTAATTTTCTTCTTCCCTTGCATGTGACTGAGAGTAGAGGATCCCCTACCTTGGGATGAGATCCACGTTTCAGAGGTCCATGCTCTGGTTCTCTTTCAACAGTGCTCCTTCCCATGAGTGAAGGAATCCATGGGACCAGGGGCATGTGTCCAACTTGAACCAGTGTCTCTGAACCCCTCAGATCAGATCAGATCAGTTGCTCAGTCGTGTCCGACTCTTTGCAACCCCATGAACTGCGGCACGCCAGGCCTCACTGTCCATCACCAGCTCTCGGAGGTCACTCAGACTCACACCCATCGAGTCAGTGATGCCATCCAGCCATCTCATCCTCTGTCGTCCCCTTCTCCTCCTGCCCCCAATCCCTCCCAGCATCAGAGTCTTCTCCAATGAGTCAACTCTTCGCATGAGGTGCCCAAAATACTGGAGTTTCAGCTTTAGCATCATTCCTTCCAAAGAAATCCCAGGGCTGATCTCCTCCAGAATGGACCGGTTGGATCTTCTTGCAGTCCAAGGGACTCTCAAGAGTCTTCTCCAACACCACAGTTCAAAAGCATCAATTCTTCGGCGCTCAGCCTTCTTCACAGTCCAGCTCTCACATCCATACATGACCACAGGAAAGACCATAGCCTTGACTAGGCGAACCTTTGTTGGCAAAGTAATGTCTCTGCTTTTGAATATGCTATCTAGGTTGGTCATAACTTTCCTTCCAAGGAGTAAGCGTCTTTTAATTTCATGGCTGCAGTCACCATCTGCAGTGATTTTGGAGCCCAGAAAAAGAAAATCTGACACTGTTTCCACTGTTTCCCCATCTATTTCCCATGTAGTGATGGGACCAGATGCCATGATCTTCGTTTTCTGAATGTTGAGCTTTAAGCCAACCTTTTCACTCTCCACTTTCACTTTCATCAAGAGGCTTTTGAGTTCCTCTTCACTTTCTGCCGTAAGGGTGGTATCATCTGCATATCTGAGGTTATTGATATTTCTCCCGGCAATCTTGATTCCAGCTTGTGTTTCTTCCAGTCCAACATTTCTCATGATGTACTCTGCATATAAGTTAAATAAACATGGTGACAATATACAGTCTTGACGTACTCCTTTTCCTATTTGGAACCAGTCTGTTGTTCCATGACCAGTTCTAACTGTTGCTTCCTGACCTGCATACAGGTTTCTCAAGAGGCAGGTCAGGTGGTCTGGTATTCCCATCTCTCTCAGATTTTTCCACAGTTTATTGTGATCTACACAGTCAAAGGCTTTGACATAGTCAATAAAGCAGAAATAGATGTTTTTCTGGAACTCTCTTGCTTTTTCGATGATCCAGCGGATGTTGGCAATTTGATCTCTGGTTCCTCTGCCTTTTCTAAAACCAGCTTGCACATCAGGAAGTTCACGGTTCACATATTGCTGAAGCCTGGCTTGGAGAATTCTGAACCCCTGTGTTACCCAAAGAGTCAGCTTCTTGCCGTCTGACCTTGCTTCCAGACCTTATTAAAGCCTCTACCCTGCTTCCATTTATCAAAAATAAGGTCACACTGCCAGATGTGTGTACCACTCACTAAGAGCTCTTTGACGGGAAGGTTTAGACTAAGCCATATATGCATGAGAGTAAGAGTCCTTCTTGCTATTCTTTGAAACTCTGCTTTCAATGCGTATATCTTTCCTTTTCTCCTTTGCCTTTCACTTCTCTTCTATTCACAACTATTTGTAAGGCTTCCTCAGACAACCATTTTGCCTTTTTGCATTTATTTTTCTTGGAGATGGTCTTGATCCCTGCTTCCTGTACAATGTCACAAACCTCCGTCCATAATTCTTCAGGCACTCTGTCTATCAGATCTAATCCCTTGAATCTATTTGTCACTTCCACTGTATAACCCTAAGAGATTTGATTTAGGTCACAACTGAATGGTCCAGTGGTTTCCCCACTTTCTTCAATTTAAGTCTGAATTTGGCAATAAAGAGTTCATGATCTGAGCCACAGTCAGCTCCTGGTCTTGTTTTTGCTGAGTGTATAGAGCTTTTCCACCTTTGGCTGCAAAGACGGGAATATCATCTTCTTAAAGAATTTGGAATACCAGACCACCTAACCTGCCTCTTGAGAAATCTATATACAGGCCAGGAAGCAACAGTTAGAACTGTTGCTGGTTCCAAATCAGCAACAGACTGGTTCCAAATCAGTAAAGGAGTACGTCAAGGCTGTATATTGTCACCCTGCTTATTTAACTTATCGGAGAAGGCAATGGCACCCCACTCCAGTACTCTTGCCTGGAAAATCCCATGGACGGAGGAGCCTGGTGGGCTGCAGTCCATGGGGTCGCTAAGAGTCGGACAAGACTCAGCGACTTCACTTTTACTTTTCACTTTCCTGCATTGGAGAAGGAAATGGCAACCCACTCCAGTGCTCTTGCCTGGAGAATCCCAGGGACGGGGGAGCCTGGTGGGCTGCCGTCTATGGGGTCGCACAGAGTCGGACACGACTGAAGCAACTTAGCAGCAGCAGCAGCAGCAGCAGCAGCAGCAGCAGAGTATATCGTGAGAAATGCTGGGCTGGAGGAAGCAGAAGCTTGAATCAAGATTGCTGGGAAAGTATCAATAACCTCAGATATGCAGATGACACCACCCTTATGGCAGAAAGTGAATAAGAACTAAAGAGCCTTTTGATGAAAGTGAAAGAGCAGAGTGAAAAAGTTGGCTTAAAACTCAACATTCAGAAAACTAAGATCATGGCATCTGGTCCCATCACTTCATGGCAAATAGATGGGAAAACAGTGAGAGACTTTATTTTCTTCGGCTTCCAAAGTACTGCAGATGGTGACTGCAGCCATAAAATTAAAAGATGCTTGCCTCTTGGAAGAAAAGTTATGACCAACCTAGACAGCATATTAAAAAGCAGACACATTACTTTGCCAACAAAGGTCCATCTAGTCAAGTCTATGGTTTTTCCAGTGGTCATGTATGGATGTGAGAGTTGGACTATAAAGTTGAGCTCCAAAGAATTGATGCTTTTGAACTTTGATATTGGAGAAGACTCTTGAGAGTCCCTTGGACTGCAAGAAGATCCAACCAGTTCATCCTAAAAGAAATCAGTTCTGAATATTCATTGGAAAGGGTGATGCCGAAGCTGAAACTCTAATACTTTGGCCACCTGATGTGAAGAACTGAATCATTGGAAAAGACCCTGATGCTAGGAAAGATTGAAGGTGGGAGGAGAAGGGGACGACAGAGGATGAGATGGTTGGATGGCATCATCTACTCAATGGACATGAGTTTGAGTGAACTCCAGGAGTTGGCGATGGACAGGGAAGCCTGACGTGCTGCAGTCCATGGTGTCGCAAAGGGTCGGACATGACTGAGGGACTGAACTGGGTTAAACTGAAGAGTCCTTCAGCTGCCAGCTAGATCCCAGGGTGGGAAGAGACAGCTGAGCGCAAACTTAAAACCAAGATCAGAGGGTTGGCTCCCTTGCAACCTCATTTCAAGGTGGATTCTATCTTTGAAACTTATTTTCCCAGGACTTTATAAAGGAATATATGTCAAGATAGTAAATCAGAACAAAGTTTTATTTTGAAGTTATTAACTGTATGTTTTGCAACCTTGAAATATTTAGTTGCTATTTGTGATCTTACCCTTGGTACTGCAAATGTTAGGAGCAGATCTAGGAGGGAGTGAGGAAAAAGGAGTATTATTTTAGTGCTGCAGCACTGTGGTCAAGAAGGTTTTTCAGTGAACGGTTTTAGAACATAAAGGCTTTCAGAGCTGAAAGACAGGAGATAAAGATTTAGAATCTAAAAGTTGGGTTCAGAAAGTAAGGTTTGAATGGGATAGCTTATGGTAGCTTATGTCAGATTCGAGATCTCCAAAGAAGAGATTTAGCTTTGGGACCAGAGACTAGGCTTCAGATACTTCAGATAGTGTGGCAGAAGTTTTATTATGGTAAAAAAAGGACAGACAAAGCTTCTGACATAGACATCAGAAGGTGGACAGAGTGCCCCACTCACTAGTCTTCTTATCAAGGCCTTATATACTTTTACCAGATCCACTCCCACAACATACATCATAGATTAACAAGATTAGAACTAGCAATAGAAAGGTTTTAGCAGACCCACTCTCACAACATGGGTCTTAAGATAACAAGATTAGTCAGAAGTTTCTTGTTAAGAAGGAGAAACATATCCTTGAGCAAAATGTGGTTGTTTAAGTCCTGTCTAACTCTTGCCATCCCCATGGTAAAGAAATGCAAAAAAGCAAAATGGCTGTCTGGGGAGGCCTTACAAATAGCTATAAAAAGAAGAGAAGCGAAAAGCAAAGGAGAAAAAGAAAGATATAAACATCTGAATGCAGAGTTCCAAAGAATAGCAAGAAGAGATAAGAAAGCCTTCTTCAGCGATCAATGCAAAGAAATAGAGGAAAACAACAGAATGGGAAAGACTAGGGATCTCTTCAAGAAAATCAGAGATACCAAAGGAACATTTCATGCAAAGATGGGCACGATAAAGGACAGAAATGGTATGGACCTAACAGCAGCAGAAGATATTAAGAAGAGGTGGCAAGAATACACAGAAGAACTGTACAAAAAATAGCTTCACGACCCAGATAATCATGATGGTGTGATCACTGACCTAGAGCCAGACATCCTGGAATGTGAAGTCAAGTGGGCCTTAGAAAGCATCACTACGAACAAAGCTAGTGGAGGTGATGGAATTCCAGTGGAGCTATTCCAAATCCTGAAAGATGATGCTGTGAAAGTGCTGCACTCAATATGCCAGGAACTTTGGAAAACTCAGCAGTGGCCACAACATTGGAAAAGGTCAGTTTTCATCCCAATCCCAAAGAAAGGCAATGCCAAGGAGTGCTCAAACTACCGCACAATTGCACTCAGCTCACACCCTAGTAAAGTAATGCTCAAAATTCTCCAAGCCAGGCTTCAGCAATATGTGAATCGGGAACTTCCTGATGTTCAAGGTGGATTTAGAAAAGGCAGAGGAACCAGAGATCAAATTGCCAACATCCGCTGGATCATGGAAAAAGCAAGAGAGTTCCAGAAAAACATCTATTTCTGCTTTATTGACTATGCCAAAGCCTTTGACTGTGTGGATCACAATAAACTGTGGAAAATTCTGAGAGAGATGGGAATACCAGACCACCTGATCTGCCTCTTGAGAAATCTGTATGCAGGTTTCAGCGAAGCAACAGTTAGAACTGGTCATGGAACAACAGACTGGTTCCAAATAGGAAAAGGAGTACGTCAAGGCTGTATATTGTCACCATGTTTATTTAACTAATATGCAGAGTACATCATGAGAAATGCTGGACTGGAAGAAACACAAGTTGGAATCAAGATTGCTGCGAGAAATATCAATAACCTCAGATATGCAGATGATACCACCCTTATGGCAGAAAGTGAAGAGGAACTAAAAAGCCTCTTGATGAAAGTGAAAGTGGAGAGTGAAAAGGTTGGCTTAAAGCTCAACATTCAGAAAACGAAGACCATGGCATCTGGTCCCAACACTACATGGGAAATAGATGGGGAAACAGTGGAAACAGTGTCAGACTTTCTTTTTCTGGGCTCCAAAATCACTGCAGATGGTGACTGCAGCCATGAAATTAAAAGACGCTTACTCCTTGGAAGGAAAGTTATGACCAACCTAGATAGCATATTCAAAAGCAGAGACATCACTTTGCCAACAAAGGTTCGCCTAGTCAAGGCTATGGTCTTTCCTGTGGTCATGTATGGTTGTGAGAGCTGGTGTGGAGAGGGGTGAGCGCCGAAGAATTGATACTTTTGAACTGTGTTGTTGGAGAAGACTGTGAGAGTCCCTTGGACTGGAAGGAGATCAGTCCATTCTGGAGGAGACGGGGATTTCTTTGGAAGGAATGATGCAAAGCTGAAACTCAGTATTTGGGGCACCTCATGCGAAGAGTTGACTCATTGGAGAAGACTCTGATGCTGGGAGGGATTGGGTACAGGAGGAGATGGGGACGACAGAGGATGAGATGGCTGGATGGCATCACTGACTCGATGGATGTGAGTCTGAGTGACCTCCAGGAGTTGGTGATTGACAGGGAGGCCTGGCGTGCTGTGGTTCATGGGGTTGCAGGTCGGACCGACTGAGCGACTGATCTGATCTGATCTACGGCAATAAGCTTTCACATTTCCTTTCAATTTTTCTTCTTATTCCTTCTTGTCATCTTAGCTCCAACATTTGCTGCCAACATTTACTCCTTGCTCATCTCTTTTTATAGAAAGAAACTAAATGAAATAATTGGCAAATGGACATTTGAATCATAGTAAATTGAAATATGGGTGATTAGAATTAATTGCAGTTTGAGATGCTAGATCTTACTCAGTTCAGAAGTTGTGTTCTTCATTTCAGTCACGTCAACTCTTTCACCTCTGAGTGCATCTGGTTGGGCTTTCCTGTCCTTCACATATCCTGGAGTTTTTCTTTCCTGCTGTGTCTCTCTTCTCTTTTCTGCCCCTCGGCAGTTTGGGCTTCAGCTTAATTTGGTCTTCCTGAATATCAGGTTTGATTTCTTTTAGTATAAACTTGTAAGAATTGATGCTTTTGAACTGTGGTGTTGGAGAAGACTCTTGAGAGTCCCTTGAACTGCAAGGAGATCCAACCAGTCCATTCTGAAGGAGATCAGCCTTGGGATTTCTTTGGAAGGAATGATGCTAAAGCTGAAACTCCAGTACTTTGGGCACCTCATGCAAAGAGTTGACTCATTGGAAAAGACTCTGATGCTGGGAGGGATTGGGGGCAAGAGGAGAAGGGGACGACAGAGGATGAGATGGCTGGATGGCATCATTGACTCGATGGATGTGAGTCTGAATGACCTCTGAGAGCTGGTGATGGACAGGGAGGCCTGGTGTGCTGCGATTCATGGGGTCACAAAGAGTCAGACACAACTGAGCGACTGATCTGATCTGATCTGTTTGATCTCCTTGCAGTTCAAGGGAATCTCAAGAGTCTTCTCCAGCACCACAATTTGAAGACATCAAATCTTCAGAACTCTGCCTTCTTTATGGTCCAACTGTCATGTAAATATAAGCTACTGGGAAAAAACACACACACACACACACACCGCTTTGGCTCTACGGACTTGTGTTGATTACTCTGATTTTTAATATGCTGCTAGGTTTGTCATAATTTTCCTTCCCAGAAGCAAACTTCTCTTAATTTCATGGCTGCAGTCACCATCTGCAATGACTTTGGAGCCCAAGAAAATAAAATCTGTCATTGCTTCCACCTCTTCACTATCTATTTGCCTTGAAGTGATGGGATCAGAAACCATGATCAAACCAGCTTTTTCACTCTTCTCTTTCATTTTCATCAAGAGGCTATTTAGCTTCTCTTCACTTTCTACTATTCTATCATCTGCATGACTTAGGTTGTTGATATTTCTCTAGCAATCTTGATTCCAGCTTGTGATTCATCCATCCTGGCATTTTGCATGATGTGCTGCTGCTGCTGTTAAGTCGCTTCAGTCGTGTCCGACTTTGTGCGATCCCACAGACGGCAGCCCACCAGGCTTCCCTGTCTCCAGGATTCTCCAGGCAAGAACACTGGAGTGGGTTGCCATTTCCTTCTCCAATTTTGCATGATGTACTCAGCATATAAATGAACCAAGCAAGGTGACAGTATATAGCTTTGTCATACTTCTTTCCCAGTTGAACCAGTAGATTGTTCCATCCATGTTTAGTTCTAATAGTTGCTTCTTGTCCCACATCCAGGTTTCTCAGGAGACAAGTATGGTGTCCTGATATTCTAGTCATTTGAAGAATTTTCTACAGTTAGTTGTGATCCATACAGTCAAAGACTTTAATGTAGTCAATGAAGCAGAAGTGGATGTTTTTCTGGAATTCTCTTGCTTTCTCTAATATCCAACGAATGTTGGCAATTTGGTCTCTGGTTCTTCTGCCTTTTCTAAAACCAGCTTATACATCTGGAAGTTCTCAGTTAATGTACTACTGGAGCCTAACTTGAAGGATTTTGAGCATAACATTGCTAGTGTGTGAAATGAGCACAATTATACAATAGTTTGTGCATTCTTTGGTACTTCCTTTCTTTGGGATTGGAATGAAAACTGACCACTGCAGTCCTGTGGCCACTGCTGAGTAGTCCAGATTTGCTGGCATATTGAGTGCAACACTTTAACAGCATCATTTTTTGGATTTTAAATAGCTCATCTGGAATTCCATCACCTCCACTAGCCTTGTTTGTCATAATGCTTCCTAAGGCCCACTTGACTTCACACTCCAGGGTATCTGTCTCTAGGTGAGTAGGTGAGTAACCATACTCTCATGGTTATCTGGACATTTTAGAATAGTTCTTATGTATATTCTTGCCACCTCTTTGTAATCTCTTCTGCTTCTGTTAGAGCCTTACCATTTTTGTCCTTTATCATGCCCATCCTTGCACAGAATGTTCCCTTGATAGCTCCAGTTTTCTTGAAGAGATCTCTAGTCTTTCCCATTCTATTGCTTTCCTCTACTTTTTTACACTATTCATTTAAGAAGACCTTCTTTTCTCTCCTTGATATTCTCTGGAACTCTGCATTCAATTGGGTATATCTGTCCCTTTCCACCTTGGTTTTGGCTTCTCTTCTTTCCTCAACTATGTGTAAAGCTTCCTAACACATCCATTTGCCTTCTTGCATTTCTTTTTCTTTGGGATGGCTTTGGTCACTGACTCTTGTACATTGTTACAAACCTCTGTGCATAGCTCTTCAGGTACTGTCTCCCAGATCTAATCTCTTAAGTCTATTCTTCCCTCCCACTGTATAATCACAAAAGATTTGAATTAGGTCATACCTGAATGGCCTAGTGGTTTTCCCTACTTTCTTCAATTTAAGTCTGAAGGAACTCATGATCTGAGTCACAGTCAACTAAAGGTCTTGTTTTTGTTGACTATATAGAACTTTTCCATCTTCAATTTCAAAGAATATAATCAATCTGATTTTGATATTTACCATTCAGTGATGTTCATGTATAGAGTCATTTCTTGTGTTGTTGGAAAAGGGTGTTTGCCATGATTTGTTAGTTTTCTTGACAAAGTTCTGTTAGCCTTAGGCCTGCTTCATTTTGTATTCCCAAGGCCAAACTTGCCTGTTATTCCAGGTATCTCTTGACTTCCTACATTTGCATTCCAATCCCTAATGATGAAAAGGACATCTTTTTATAAATAAACATATAATGTACCAAATAAGCTCTTCTCAATAAAGTGTGTGTGTGTGTGTGCACGTGCGCACACGTGTGTGCTCAGTCACTTAATTGTGTCTGACTCTTTGTGGCTCCATCTACTGCAGCCCTCCTGGCTCCTCTGTCTGTGGAATTTTCCAGGCAAGAATATTGGAGTGGGTTGCCATTTCCTGGTCCAGGGGATCTTCCCAATCCAGGGACTGGACCTGCATCTCTTGTGTCTCCTGCATTGTCAGGTGGATTCTTCACCATTGAATCACCTGGGAAGCCCAGAGTTGGAAACCCCTGATATAAAAATATCTTTTCCTTAAATTGTAGACCCATCCTCAGGATCCATAAGTCCATGCTGATCTATTTAATAGTTTTCAACTTAAAGAGAAGTTGACTGAGTGCATAGATAGAACACACAATCTCACATTTCCCCTAGAGCTCAAATGATATAGAACATCCCAGTAGTTAAACAGTTGTTGTTTAGACACCATAAACTGTAGCCCACCACACTTCTTTGTCCATGGGGTTTCCCAGGCAAGAATACTGGAGTGGGTTGCCATTTCCTTCTCCAGGGGATCTTCTCAACCTATGGATTCTGAAACAGGTCCAATGCATTGGAAATGGATTCTTTACAACTAATCAAACAGGTAAGCCCTAGGTAAACAGTATTAAAATGTAAACAAGCAAATTTTTTTAATTTAAACAGATTCTATTTGTAAAACATCTATGCAATTAGAAAAAAAGAAAGTGTTTTGACTGACTCCAAGGTGCTTCATTCATAGTATGTTTTGATCTTTCATACAAAAAGTATTAATGATGTTCTTATTAGTGAAGAAACTAATATTTATTGGATTTTCTAACTTCAAAAAACTTGTGTTGGTACAAAATATAATTTTGTAATGTATAATTATTTTTATTTTACATAATTTTATTTTCTGAGAAAGGTATTTACTTATTAGGAGTATCAACTTGCTTTGATAAATGGTTGAGGAAAATCCCCTTTAAAAAGGTGTCTGGTATCTCAGATGGTAAACAATCTGCCTGTAATATAGGAGACTGGGGTTTGATCCCTGGGTCATGAAGACCACCTGGAGAAGGGAATGACAACCCACTCTAGTAATTTTGCCTGGAGAATTCTGTGAACAGAAGAGCTTGATGGGCTACAGTCCATGAGGTTGCTAAGATTTGGAGTGACTAACACTTTTACTTTCACTTTTCTGAATTGCAGTTGGGAGCCATTTTCATGTTCATCACGATAATCATTTACAAATATTCCCTCTTATGTATGTTATTTTATACAAGGGGTTATGTTAAGAATTTTTTTTATGGATTTTATTTATTCTATTTACATTGTATTTTGAGATTCTGAAAAACTTTTGATGCAACATTGGTTGAAATATAATATCTTTGTCAAAAAATGAAAGCAGGGCGCTTGTGTACTGAGCCTGGACCAGAAGCCAGGAGCCTGGACTGGGATCCCAGAGCTGAGAGCTGGGAACTGGGCAGGTGCATGGAGAGGCCTGGAGGGCACAGTGGTGCAGAGATCAAGCCCTGAGCCTTTGGAGTGGGAGCACTGACTCCAGGACCCTAGACTACCAGAGAACTAACCCTTCAAGTTCAAGTTCAAGTGAAAGTCACTAACTCATGTCTGACTCTTTGTAAACCCATGGACTTCTCTAGTCCATGGAATTCTCTAGGCCAGAACCCTAGTGAGTATCAAATAGTGAGAACGCACACAAAGGACACCACTTGAATAAAACACCAGGCATCACCCAACCACCAGTAACACCCTGTGCAGGACTCCTCATCTAAACAACAAATAAAACAAAAATGCAAACCCAATCATCAGCAGACAGGATTACCACCTCACTCAGCCTTACCATTCAGAGGAAAAACAAACAAAAACTCAGCACAAATCTCACCCTATATGCAGCTTACACAGCCACTGGATCAATCTTAGGAAGGCAGAAACCAAAAGAAAGAAAGAATTCAAACTTGAAGCCTGGGAAAAGGAGACCCCAAACACAATAAGTTAAAAAAAATAATAATGAAAAGGCAGAGAAATACTACACAAATGAAGGGACAACTTAGAAACACAAAAGTCCAAATAAATGAAGAGGAAGCAAACTACCTGAAAAAGAATGCAGAATAATGATAGTAAAGATGATTAAAAACCTTGAAAACAAAATGGAGAAAATGCAAGAATCAATTAACAAAGACCTAGAAGAATTACAGGCTAAACATACAGAGACAAACAACACAATTACTGAAATTAAGAATACTTTGGAAGGAATCAATAGTATAATATCTGAAGCAGAACGAATCAGTAGACTAGAAGATAAAATGGTGGAAATACCTTCTGAAGAGCAGAATAAAGTAAAAAGAATGAAAAGAATAGAGTATAGGCTCAGAGACCTCTGGGACAATATCAAACACAACAATATTCGAATTCTAGGGTCCCGGAAGAGGAGAAAAAGAAAGGGGATAAGAAAAATTTTAAAGAGATTATAGTTGAACATTTCCACAACATGGAAAGGAAATAGTCAATCAAATCCAAGAGGCACAAAGAGTCCCATACAGTATAAAACAAAGGAGAAATATGCCAAGACACAGTAATCAAACTAACAAAGACTAAACACAAAGAAAGAATATTAAAAGCAGAAAAGGAAAAGCAACAAGTAACATACAAGGTAAACCCTATATGTTTAACAGCTGATCTTTCAGCAGAAACTTTGCAGGTCAGAAAGGAATGGCAGGATATATTTAAAGTACTGAAAGGGAAAAATCTACAACCAGGATTACATGGATCTCATTCAGAATTGCTGGAGAAATAAAAAAAAACTTTTCAGACAAGCAAAACTTAAGAGAAATCAATACCACCAAACCAGTTTTACAGCAAATGTTAAAGGGACTTATATAGTGAAGAAATACAAAAGAAGGAAAAATATCAACAAAATCAACCCCAAACAATTAACAAAATGGCAATAGGAACATATATATCAATAGTTACTTTAAGTGTAAATGTATTAAGTGCTCCAACCAAGAGACAAAGACTGGATGAATTGATACAAAAACAAGACCTATATATATACTGTTTACAAGAAGCCCACTTCACACCTAAAGACACATATAGACTGAAAGTGAGAGGATGGAAAAATATATTCCATGCAAATGGGAAGCAAAAGAAAATGGAGTAGCAATCCTCATATCAGACAAAATAGACCTTGAAGAATATTATAAGAGATAAGGAAGAACAATACATAATGATCAAGGTATCAATCCAAGAGGAAGACCTAACAATTGTAAATATCTATGCACTGAACATAGGAGCACCTCAATACATAAGGAAAACACTAACAGATATAAAAGGAGAAATTGAAAGTTACACAATAATAGTAGGAGACTTTAACACACCACTCATACCAATGGACAGATCATAAAAATGGGAAATTAAAAAGGAAACACAAGTCTTAAATTATACATTAGATAAGAGGAATCTCACTGATATTTTCAGGACATTCCATCCAAATGCAGAAGAATACACTTTCTTCTCAAGTGCACATGGAACATTTTCCAGGATAGACCACATCTTGTGTCACAAATCAAACCTCAGTAAATTTAAGAAAATTGAAATTGTATCAAGCATCTCCGACCACAACACTATGAGATTAGATAGCAACTATAAGAAAACAGCTGTAAGAAACACAAACACATGGAGATTAAACAACACATTTCTATGTAACCAACAAGTTACTGAAGAAATCAAAAGGGAAATAAAAAAAAAAACTTTTAGAAACAAATGACAAATGAAAACATGACAACTCAAACCTATGAGATGCAGCAAAAGCAGTTCTAAGGAGTTAAGTTCAGTTCAGTCACTCAGTTGTGTACGACTCTTTGCAATCCCAGGGAATACAGCACACCAGCCCTGCCTGTCCATCACCAACTCACAGAGTTTACCCAAGCTCACGTCCATTGAGTTGGTGATACCATCCAGCCATCTCATCATCTGTCATCCCCTTCTCCTCCCACCTTCAAACTTTCCTAGCATCAGTTCTTTTCCAGTGAGTCACCGCTTCGCATCAGGTGGTCAAAGTATTGGAGTTTCAGCTTCAACATCAATCTTTCCAGTGAATATTCAGGACTGATTTCCTTTAAGATGGACTGGTTGGATCTCCTTGCAGTCCACGGGACTCTCAAGAGTCTTCTCCAACACCATAGTTCAAAAGCATCAATTCTTTGGAGCTCAGCTTTCTTTATAGTCTAACTCTCACATCTATACATGACTACTGGAAAAACCATAGCCTTGACTAGATGGACTTTTGTTGGCAAAGTCATGTATCTGCTTTTTAATATGCTGTCTAGTTTGGTCATAATTTCCCTTTTGAAGGAATAATTTTATGGCTGCATTCACCATCTGCAGTGGTTTTGGAGACCCCCCAAAATAAAGTCTGCCACCGTTTCCCCATCTATTTGCCATGAAGTGATGGGACCAGATGTCCTGAACTTAGTGTTCTGAATGTTGAGCTTTAAGCCAACGTTTTCACTCTCCTTTTTCACTTTCGTCAAGAGGCTCTTTAGTTCTTCTTCACTTTCTGCCATAAGGTTGGATCATCTGCATATCCAAGGTTATTGATATTTCTCTCCCAGCAATCTTGATTCCAGCTTATGCTTCATCCAGTCCAGCATTTCTCATGATGTACTCTGCATATAAGTTAAATAAGCAGGATGACAATATACAATCTTGACATACTCCTTTTCATATTTGGAATTATTCTGTTGTTCCATGTCCAGTTCTAACTGTTGCTTCCTAACCTGCATACAGGTTTTTCAAGAGGCAGGTCAGGTGATCTGGTATTCCCATCTCTTTCAGAATTTTCCACAGTTTCTTGTGATCCACACAGTCAAAGGCTTTGGCATAGTCAATAAAGCAGAAATAGATGTTTTTCTGGAACTCTCTTGCTTTTTTTGATGATCCAGCAGATATTGGCAATTTGATCTCTGGTTCCTCTGCTTTTTCTAAAACCAGCTTGAACATCTGGAAGTTCATGGTTCATGTATTGCTGAAGCCTGGCTTGCAGAATTTTGAGCATTACTTTACTAGCATGTGAGATGAGTGCAATTGTGCAGTAGTTTGAGCATTCTTTGGCATTGCCATTCCTTGGGATTGAAATAAAAACTGACCTTTTCCAGTCCTGTGGCCACTGCTGAGTTTTCCAAATTTGCTGGCATATTGAGTGTAGCACTTTCACAGCATCATCTTTTAGGATTTGAAATAGCTCAACTGGAATTCTATCATCCCCACTAGCTTTGTTTGTAGTGATGCGTCCTAAGGCCCACCTGACTTCACATTCCAGGATATCTGGCTCCAGGTGAGTGTGAGTGATCACACCTTTGTGATTATCTGGGTCCTGAAGCTCTCTTTTGTACAGTAGATCTGTGTATTCTTGCCACTTCCTCTTAATATCTTCTGCTTCTGTTAGGTCCATCCCATTCCTGTCCTTTATTGAGCCCATCTTTGTATGAAATGTTCCCTTGGTATTCTAATTTTCTTGAAGAGATCTCTAGTCTTTCCCATTCTATTTTTTCCTCTATTTCTTTGCATTTATCACTGAGGAGGGCTTTCTTATCTCTCCTTGCTCTTGCTATTCTTTGTATATCTCTCCTTTTCTCCTTTGTTTTTTACTTCCTTTCTCTTCACATCTATTTGTAAGGCTTCCTCAGACAGCCATTTTGCCTTTTTGCATTTATTTTTCTTGGGAATGGTCTTGATCCCTGCCTCCTGTACAATGTCATGAACCTCCATCCATAGTTCTTCAGGCACTCTGTCTATCAGATCTAGTCCCTTGAATCTATTTGTCACTTCCATTGTATAGTTGTAAGGGATTTGATTTAGGTCATACCTGAATGGTCTAGTGGTTTTCTCCACTTTCTTCAATTTAAGTCTGAATTTGGCAATTGAGTTCATGATCTGAGCCACAGTCTGCTCCCAGTCTTGTTTTTGCTGACCGTATAGACTTTCTCCATCTTTGGCTGCAAAGAATATAAGCAATCTGATTTCAGTGTTGACCATCTGGTGATTTCCATGTGTAGAGTCTTCTCTTGTGTTGTTGGAAGTGGGCTTTTGCTATGACCAGTGCATTTCTTGGCAAACTCTATTAGCCTTTGCCCTGCTTCATTCTGTACTCCAAGGCTAAATTTGCCTGTTACTCCAGGTGCTACTTCCTACTTTTGCATTCCAGTCCCCTATAATGAAAGGACATATTTTTGGGGTGTTAGTTCTAAAAGGTCTTGTATGTCTTCAAAGAACCATTCAGCTTCAGCTTCTTCAGCATTACTGGTTAGGGCATAGACTTGGATTACTGTAATATTGAATGGTTTGCCTTGGGAATGAACAGAGAACACTCTGTCGTTTTTGAGATTGCATCCGAGTATTGCATTTTGGATTCTTTTGTTGACTATGATGGCTACTCCATTTCTTTGAAGGGGTTCTTGACCACAGTAGTAGATATAATGATCATCTGAGTAAATTCACCCAGTCCAGTCTGTTTTAGTTCACTGATTCTTAAAATGTCCACATTCACTGCTGTCATGTCCTGTTAGACTATTTCCAATTTGCCTTGATTCATGGACCTAACATTCCAGGTTCCTATGTAATATTGCACTTTACAGCATTGGACCTTGCTTCTATCACCAGTTACCTCCACAACTTGGTGTGTTTTTTTTTTTTTTTGCTTTGGCTCACTTTGTTCATTTTTTCTGGAGTTATTTCCACTGATTTCCAGTAGCATATTGGGCACATACCGACCTGGAGAGTTCATCTTTCAGTGTCCTATTTTTGTTGTTATTGTTATTCTTTTGCCAGTTGTTTTAGGTGTAAAGTTAAGTTGTCTATTCGATGTTTTTCTTGTTTCTTGAGGTTGGATTGTATTGCTATTATAGCACTGAAAACACAACAACTCAAAACCTATGGGATGCAGCAAAACAGCCCTAAGAGGGAAGTTTAGCAATACCATCCTTCCTTAAGAAACAAGAAAAACGTCAAATTGACAACCTAACTTTATACCTAAAGCACCTGACATAAGAAGAACAAAAAGACCCCAAAATTAGTTCAAGGAAAGAAATCATAAAAATATGAGCAGAAATAAATGAAAAAGAAATGAAAGAAAAAATAGTAAAGATTAATAAAACTAAAAGCTGGTTCTTTGAGAAGATAAACAAAATTGATGAACCTTTGGCCAGACTCATCAAGAAAAAAAGAAGAATCAAATCGACAAAATTAGAAATTAAAAAGGAAAGGTTACAACAGACAATGCAGAAACACAAAGAACTATAAGAGACTATTATGAACAACTCTATGGTAATAAAATAGATAACCTGGAGGAAAAGGATAGATTTTTAGAAATGTCATACCTTCTAAGACTGAACCAGGAAGAAATGGAAATTATGAACAACCCAATTACAGACATTGAAATTGAAGCTGTGATCAAAAATTTCCCAAAAAACAAAAGCCCAGGACCAGATAGCTTCACAGAATTCCATCAAACCTTTAGAGAAGAGCTATTGCCTATCCTTCTAAAACTTTGAAAAACTTGCAGAGGGAGGAACACTTCCAAACTCATTCTACAAGGTCACCATCACCCTGATACCAAAACCAGACAAAGATAAGATACACAAAAAAACTACAGGCCAATATCACTGATGAACATAGATGCAAAAATCCTCAACAAAATTTTAGCGAACAGATTTCAACAACACATCAAAAAGCTCATATACCATGATCAAGTTGGGTTTATTCCAGGGATGCAAATGTTCTTCAATGTATAGAAATCAATCAGTGTGATATACCATTTTAATAAATTGAAAGATAAAAACCATATAATAATCTCAATAGATGCATAAAAAGCCTTTGACAAAATTCAGTGCCCATTTATGATTAAAACTCCCAAGAAATGGCATAGAGGGAACCTAACTCAACATAGTAAAGGGCATATATGATAAGCCTACAGCAAACATTATTGTCAGTGGTGAAAAACTGAAAGCATCCCCCCTAAGATTAGGAACAAGACAAGGGTATCCACTTTCCCCACTATTATTCAGCATAGTTCTGGAAGTCCTAGCTACAGCAATCAGAGAAGAAAAAGAAATGAATCCAGATAAGAAAAGAAGAAGTAGAGCTCTCACTGTTTGCAGATGACATGATACTGTACATAGAAAACCCTAAAGATGGTATCAGAAAGCTACTACAGCTAATCAGTGAATTTAGCAAAGTTGCTGGATACAAATTCAATATGCAGAAATCACTTGCATTTCTATGTACTAACAATGACAAATCAGAAAGAGAAATTAAGGAATCAATCCCTTTCACTATTGCAACAAAAAAATTAAATATCTAAGAATAAACTTACCTAAGGAGACAAAAGAGCTGTACACAGAAAATTATAAGACACTAATGAATAAATCAAAGATGACATAAACAGATGGAGAGATTTTCCATGTTCCTGGGTAGGAAGAATCAATATTGTGAAAATGACTATGCTACCAAGTGCAATCTAAAGAGTCAGTGTGATCCCTATCAAATTACCAATGGCATTTTTTAAAGATCTACAATAAAAGATTTCAAAATTCATATGGAAACACAAAAGACCCTGAGTAGCCAAAGCAGTCTTGAGAAAGAAGAATGGGGCTGGAGGAATCAACCTTCCTGACTTCAGATTATACAACAAAGCTACAGTCATCAAGATAGTATGGTATTGGCACAAAAACAGAAATGTAAACCAATGGAACAATCAGAAAACCCAGAAATAAACCCATGCACCTATGGGTGCCCTGTTTTTGACAAAGGAGGCAGGGATATACAACGGGACAAAGACAGCCTCTTCAGTAAATGGTGCTGGGAAAACCAGACAGCTACATGTAAAAGAATGAAATTAGAGCACTTCCTTTCACTATACATAAAGATAAACTCAAAATGGATTAAAGACCTAAATGTAAGACCAGTAACTATAAAACTCTTAGAGGAAAATATAGGCAGAACACTTGATGACACAATCAAAGCAAAATCCTCTGTGACCCACCTCCTAGAATAATGGAAATAAAAACAAAAGTAAACAAGAGGGACCTGATAAAACTTCAAAGCTTTTGCACAGCAAAGGAAACGATAAGCAAGGTGAAAAGACAACCCACAGAATGGGAGAAAATAATAGCAAATGAAAGGACCGACAAATAATTATTTTCCAAAATATACAAGCAGCACACAACTCAATGCCAGAAAAATGAACAACCCAATCAAAAAGTGGGAAAAATGCCTAAACAGACATTTCTCCAAATAAGACATTCAGATGGCTAACAAACACATGAAAAGATGTTCAACATCGCTCATTACTAGAGAAATGTAAATCAAAACTACAATGAGATTATCAGCTCATACCAGTCATAATGGCCATAATCAAAATCTCTATAGACAATAAATGCTAGAGAGGGTGTGGAGAAAAGGAAACACTCCTGCACTGTTGGTGAGAATGTAAACTGATACAGCCCCTATGGAAGATGATATGGAGATTCCTTAAAAAAACTAGGAATTAAACCATCATATGACTCAGCAATCCCACTCCTAGGCATATACCCTGAGGAAACCAAAATTGAAAAAGACACATGTATTCCATTGTTCATTGCAGCACTATTTACAATAGCTAGAACATAGAAGCAAGCTAGATGTTCCTCAACAGATGAATGGATAAAGAAGTTCTGGTACATGTACACAATGGAATATTACTCAGCCATAAAAAGGAACACCTTTGAGTCAGTTCTGATGAGGTTGCTGCTGCTGCTAAGTCGCTTCAGTTGAGTCCGAGTCTGTGTGACCCCATAGACGGCAAACCACCAGGCTCCTCCGCTGTCCCTGGGATTCTCCAGGCAAGAACACTGGAGTGGGTTCCTTCTCCAATGCATGAAAGTGAAAAGTGAAAGTGAAGTCGCTCAGTCGTATTCGACTCTTAGCGACCCCATGGACTGCAGCCTACCAGGCTCCTCCGTCTGAGGTGGATGAACCTAGAACATGTTATACAGAGTAAAGTAAGTCAGAAAAAGAAAGATAAATATCATATTCTAATGCATATATATGGAATCTAGAAAAATGGTGCTGAAGAATTTACTTACCTGGCAGGAGTGGAGAAACAGACATAGAGAATAGACTTACAGACATGGGGATAGGGGAGGAGAGGGTGAGATGTGTGGAAAGAGTAACATGGAAACCTACATCACCATATGTAAAATAGATAGCCAATGGGGATTTGCTAAATGGCTCAAGAAACTCAAACAGGGGTTCTGCATCAATCTAGAAGGGTGGGGTGGAAGATAGGAGGGAAGTTCACAAGGGAGAGGATATATGTAACCTATGGCTGATTCTTGGTGAGGTTTAACAGGAAACAGCAAAATTCTATAAAGCAATTATCTTACAATAAAAAAATAAATTAATTAAAAATAAATAAATATGACTTTTAAAAACAAGTTATTTGTGAAAAAATAAAAATAAACTTATTAAAGATAAAAAAGTAAAAGCATTGTATGCATAAATATGCCACTGCAAAACATATTAGCTATATTTAATAAAATTTTAAATGTAGGATTTTTTTTTTTAATTTTAGCCTTTGCATAGGCTAAAATTGTTGGATTCATTACTTAAAATTGAATACAAAGACAAAGAGGACTTTGAAATGCATACCTTGGAGTATTAACAAGTATTCAGCTCTTGATGTAAATATCAGAGAAAAAAAAAGTTCTGATGAACTCTCTACTGCTGAAAAACAATTGTTGCTGAATAGAATTATAAATGCCACTAAGATAATGCTTTATCCTAAAGCAGAATAATTTTAATGCCATTCACTTGCTATGCGAATTTTGCCCAATAATTATAAAATATTGCTCTAGAAATCATTTAGGAAGGTGGTACCACTGTGTAACTTTCCAGTTCACTCTTGTGTCATAATGTTTTAGGTTAGAAATTGTTCAGGAAATAATATGCTTTAACTATTGGAGTCTTTTTTTTTTCCCATCAAATTATAGCACCATAAGTTTTCATTTTCCCCAGTGCCTTTTCTGCTATAATAATGGCTTGAGGATTTAAATCCTGTGCTGTTATTGTGACTTCAAAGCCTTAAAACTGCAATTGAATGAGGCAGTTCATCTGTCATTATTCAAATATGAAGCAATTATGATGAAATAAAGATAAAATTCCATTGATAAATACTCCAATCAATTTTCACTTATATTTAACTAGAAACATAAAACCACTCTTAGAAGAGTAAGTTTAGGTAATAAAATTGAAGAATAAAAAAGCATGAATTACTGATCTATAACTGTGTCATTTATGGAAGTTGCAAGGCATGTAAATAAAATGTGTCACCAACATTGAGCGAAACTTTGGTGCATGATAAAAACAAAAGAAAACAAAAGCCAAAACCCAGAACAGAACATAAAATAAAACTCCACTTATTACTTAACTGGTCAAAACAATACCTAAACCTATGTTCCCCACCGGAAGTCTTATAGATTATTTATATTTTTAACAAATACACCCAGCCTAGTCAAAATAAAATTCAGTGAATTTATGGGACGTTTGTTTTCCTTGAAAAGATGCTAAATGTGGTGAAGGACATGGCATGACATCAGACAAATGAACTTTTTATTTTTTTAATCTGACAGTATTTTATAATTCCCTCACTTGTACCAACCTCATTATTTTATGACTCTATCTTATCTTTCACTTTAATATTTCTTTTTTTGATCTAAATTTCAATATTCCACTTGCTTAAATTAATAAAGTTGATCCAAAGAGTCATCCAATAGAATGCTCAACTATGTTCTAAAATGAGCTAAAAATAGAAGAAAAGTGAAATACATACCACTGTGTCATATAAGAATACTATAAACATGTCTTACTAACCATTCTTCCATTAATTTAGAACATTTTTATTAAAAAAATTTTCATGTTCATCTTAAGTTCTCATGCTATTTAAAGCCATATAAGTACAGTGTTAACAATTTATTTTTATTTTTGCTTTACATATATAATTTCTGAATATAGCATGTGTCTATTAAAAATTTGTATCTCAGTTATCTGAAGATTACATTCAATTAATAATAAGTATCATAAGTGTATTTAATATTTCAAGTGAACAAGGCATTCCATGAATGCCTACTATGTTCCAGATCTCTGTCCAGTACTTAGTAAATACATCAGGACCAATACAATAGACAGGAATGAAAACAGGGAAGCACAAAACTGCAATGGAAACACAAAGAAGTACTTAATTTTACTATGAGAATATTTAGATTGCTCATATTTTCCTGCTATGGGATGTAAGGATAATACCCTTTAGCAACAGTTTCAATCGCAAGTTAAGCAAGACTCAGGCAACACTTTGAAGAGTAGAATGTAACCAGGGGACAAGGCATGAGTAATGTCTTCTAGGTATAGAATGTCAGATGGCACACATCAAGAGAAAGCACAATTAATTCTGGAAGAGCAGTTTGGAGGAACAAATGAATGATGAAAAAAGAGATTTGAAAGGGTTTCAGAACCAGATATTTACCTCAAATCCCTGGAAATGGTGACAGTTCTAAAATGGAATTCAACTAGAAACTATTTGCCTGTTATAATTTGGCTATAATGTGGAGAACTCAAAAGGTAGGATATGCCTCCAGACAGTGAAGTATATAAGAGGTTCATTTTCATGAATCCAAGGCAAAAAAAAAAAAAAAAAAAAATACTGAATAAACTATGATTCTGACAATGGAAGTGGAATATTATAAAAATAATTATAGAAGTGGTAGGAGGTTTTGTTGTTCAGTCACTCAGTCATGTCCAACTCTTTGTGACCCCATGGGCTGTAAATGCTAAGCTTCCCTGTCCTTCAGTCTCTCCCAGAGTTTGCTCAAACTCATGTACATTGAGTCAATGTCATCCAATCATCTCATCCCCTGTCACCCACTTCTCCTCCTTCCCTCAGTCTTTCCCAACATCAGGATCATTTCCAATAACTTGACTCTTTGCATCAGGTGGCCAAAGTATTGGAGCTTCAAGCATCAGTCCTTGCAATGAATGTTCAGAGTTGACTTCCTTTAGGATTGACTGGTTAGATGTCCCTGTTGTCCAAGGGACTCTCAAATGTCTTCTCCAGCATCACAGTTTGAAAGTATCAGTTCTTCAGCGCTCAGCCTACTGTATAATCTAACTCTCACATACATACATAACTACTGGAAAAGCCATAGCTTTGACCGTACAGACCTTGGCCAGCAAAGTGATGTCTGTGCTTTTTAATCACTGTCTAGACTTCCCTGATGGCTCAGGGGTAGAGAATCTGCCTGCAATCCAGGAGTCCAGCTTCAATGCCTGGGTCAGGAAGATCCTCTGGAGGAGGGCATGGCAACCCACTCTAGAATTCTTGCCTGGAAAATTCCCATGGACAGAGGAGCCTGGCAGGCTGCAGCCCATAAGGTTGCACAGAGTAGGGCATGACTGAAGCAGCTAAGCAGCAGCAGCAGCAGATTTGTCATAGCTTTTCTTCCAAGGAGCAAGCATCTTTTGATTTCATGACTTTAGTCACCATCCGCAGTGATATTGGAATCCAAGAAAATAAAGTTTGTCACCGTTTTCAATTTTTCCCCCATCTATGTGCAATGAGTTGATGGGATCTGATGCCATGATCTTAGTTTCTTGCAGTGTTAAGCCAGCTTTTTCACTCTCCTCTTTCACCTTCATCAAGAGGCTCTTTAGTTCCTCTTCACTTTCTGCTGTTAGAGTGGTATCATCTGTATATCTGAGGTTGTTGATATTTCTTCCTGCAATCTTGATTTCAGCTTGTGCTTTTTCCAGCTCACCATTTTGCATGATGTACTCTGTATGTACGTTAAATAAGCAGGGTGACAATATGCAGCCTTGACATGCTCCTTTCCCAATTTGGAACCAATCCATTGTTCCATGTGAGGTTCTAACTGTTACTTCTTATCCTGTATTCAGGTTTCACAGGAAGCAGGTAAAGTGGCCTTGTATTCCCATCTCTTGAAGAATTTTCCAGTTTGTTGTGATCCATACAGAGAAAGGCGTTAGTGTAGTCAGCGAAACAGAAGTAGATATTTTCTGGAATTCCATTGCTTTTTCTATGAACCAACCAATGTTGGCAATTTGATCTCTGATTTCTCTGCCTTTTCTAAATCCAGTGTGGACATCTGGAAGTTCTTGGGCACATGCTGTTGAAGCTGTTGAAGGATTTTGAGCATTAGCTTGCTAGCATGTGAAATGAACACATTTGTGCAGCAGTTTGAACATTCTTTGGCATTGTTCTTTTTTGGGATTGGAATTAAAACTGACTTTTTCCAGTTCTGTGGCCACTGCTGAGTGTTCCAAATTTGTTGGCATATTGAGCACAACACTTTAACAGCATTATCTTTTAGGATTTGAAGTAGTTCATCTGGAATTCCATCACTTTTGCTAGCTTTGTTTCTTAGTAGTGCTTCTTAGTCAAGCCGCACTTGACTTCACACTCCAGGATGTCTGGTTCTAGGTGACTGACCACACCATTATGGTGTGTCAGTAAGACCTTTTTTGTACAGTTCTCTGTATATTCTTTCCACCTCTTCTTAATATCTTCTGCTTCTGTTTAGTCTATACCATTTCTGTCTTTAATTGTACTCATTTTTGCATGAAATGTTCCCTTGGTATCTCTAATTTTCTTGATGAGATCTCTAGTCTGTCTCATTTTATTGTTTTCCTCTATTTCTTTGCATTATTCGCTTAAGAAGGCTTTCTTATCTCTCCATGCTATTTGGAACTCTGCATTCAGAAAGGTATATCTTTCCTTTTTTCCTTTGTCTTTCATTTCTCTTCTTTCTCAGATAGCTATAAGGCTCCTCTGACAACCATTTTGTCTTCCTGCATTTTTTTTGCGGGGGATGGATGGTGGATGGTTTTAGTCCCTGCCTCCTGTACAGTGTTATGAACCTTTGTTTATAGTTCTTCAGGCACTCTATCAAACCTAATCCCTTGATTCTATTTGCCACTTCCACTGTATAATCACAAGGGATTTTATTTAGATCATACCTGAATGGCTTAATGGTTTTCCCTACTTTCTTCAATTTAAGTCTGAATTTTGCAATGAGAAACTCATGATCTGAGCCACAGTGAGCTCCAGGTCCTAATTTTGCTAACTATATAGAGCCTCTCCATCTTGGGCTACAAAGAATATAATCAGTCTGATTTCTATAGTGACCATCTGCTGATGTCCATGTGTAGAGTTGTCTCTTGTGTTGTTGGAAGAGGGTTAGCATTGATAGAATTGGCACTATTGATTAAATTCAGTTATTAAATCTGGAACCTTGAGGCTTAAAGGACATTCTATCAATGACTTCAATGACTGGCTTGGGCAAATGAATAGTTGGTAAGTTTATTAAATGACATAGAGAACGTAAGATGAAGAATAGAAACAAAGTTTATTTGCGAGTGGTTGTAAAGACAGCAAATTTAATTCCAGCCATATTGAGCATGAGATGTCAGTAGAGTTTCATTGTAGATTTGTGTAAGGATAGGAAAAGAAACACAGGAAAATTGTGAGGGCCAACTGGACGATAAAAAGACTAGCTGTTTGGAGGGTAAGGGGTGGATTAAAATTGGGGTTGGAGGTAATGGAAATAAATGTGGCATTTATTTAGATTTTCTCAAATGCCTGGTTCAATATGAGTGGTATTACATTCAAATCAGTTTAGCTGAAGAATACAAAAAATTTGTTTAAAAGGTTCTACTAAGAATACTCAGCATTTTGGTAGAGAATAATTTCAACAATAAGGATCTTTCCGTACTCTCTGTATGATCAGAAGAACTGTTTCCTTTTACCACTGAAATCAGACACACTGGGTTCTGAAGTCTGGTTGGTCCTAAGACTTGATCTTTAGCCTTTGTCAAGTTCCTTAACTTCTTTAGTGGCTCCACAGCAATAATACTAGATAGAAGTATTGCAATGACTCTTGGCAGGTTATTGAAAAGCTTTAATGAAATAAAGCATGTATAAATGCCTAGCGTATTTTAGAACTAAGGCCTAACGTAGAGAAGTACTGAAAATTATATATTGCTCAAGGATTCATTTCCCCCTTCCCCTTCAATTAATATGTATCTTCTGCTTTAAATACTAAATAACATAAATCTTTGTTGCTTTTAAAAATGTTTTGCTCCATTCGTTCAACAACTATTTTCATAGGAGTTTCCATATGTACAGGGTAATGTCTCATTCAGCAAAGACTTGCAAACAGTGCTTGCAACAGCTTATTATATACTAGATAATATAAATTCTACAAAGACAAAATAACAAAACAGCAATAAAAGCTCATTTTGGGATGTTATAAAAAAGGATGGTGAAAGAAATACCTATGTAACAAGATCTGGATTGTCCACAAGATCATCTGTTCCTTGTTTGCCTGGAATATATATAATAGAGGTTTAAAAAAGAAAACATGCTTGAGGTCCATCAGATCTGGCTTTAAATTCTAGTTGCACCAGTATTAGCAACATAACTATGGGCATAGCTTAGCAATTCTTATATCTTCTAAAGTTTATGGAATACCAAGATAATGTGAGGAACTTTCAAGCTCATGGGTCTTTAGATCTTGATTGGAGACACTTTTCCATAGGGAAAAAAAAAAAAAAAAAAAAAAATCAAATTTAATTCTCAGTGTGGATTACAGACCTTGTTTCATTGGAAAATTTGGTAATGATATGACTTAAATCTAATAACATGGTCTAAATGTCTACACTTTTTAAGTTAGGAAGACTGTTGAATCCTCTTTATATACATAGGGAATCCATTAGAATCCCAGACAAGAATCTATTCCTTTATGGCCAATATATTCTGGTCTCTAAACACCATAAAAGTGAAAGCAATTCTAAAAATTTCAAGGGAAGGTAACCACCAAAACTGAATTGGGTGACATAACTGAGTCATTATTTTAGCACTTTTTTAAACCTGAGAAGATATAAAATTGGTATATAAAATGTTTTAGAAAAACATATCTATGATATTGTGCCATTGTTGTTAAGTAAACTATGCACACTTGCTGTTTTAAATATCTGAAATGTTTTGGAGAATTTAGCAGATTTAGCTGAAGAATTGATGCTTTTGAGCTGTGGTGTTGGAGAAGACTCTTGAGAGTCCCTTGGACTGCAAGGAGATCCAACCAGTCCATCCTAAAGGAGATCAGTCCTGGGGGTTCATTAGAAGGACTGATGTTGAAGCTGAAACTCCAATACTTTGGCCACTTGATGCGAAGAACTGATTCATTTGAAAAGACCCTGATGCTGGAAAGATTGAGGGCAGGAGGAGAAGGAGACGACAGAGGAAGAGATGGTTGGATGGCATCACCAACTCTACGGACATGGGTTTGGGTGGAATCCAAGAGATGGTGATGGACAGGGAGGCCTGGCATGCTGCGGTTCATGGGGTCGCAAAGAGTCAGACATGACTGAGTGACTGAACTGAACTGAACTGAACTGAACTGATACTTATGACTCTAGTTAAAATATGCAAAGTTGAAATCAGTTTCAACTTGAGATCCTAAAATCTCAGCAAGTTCATGTACAGCATTGGAATGTGCATTGGCATGGGTTTATTCTATTTTAAAATTTAATTTAGTAAATTTTATAAGAATTATATAAATACATTTTTTCAGGCAATGTAAGTCTTTAAAAATGAAATGAAGTATTATTGAATAAATTCACAACTGTAGTTTAAAATGTTTAGAAAATCTAAATGGAACCAATATTAATGAAATACTTCTTATTTGAAACTTTTTTCCCCCAGAAAATTTAGTTATGTACACTAATCAACTTTTATTTTTAGATTGTTAAAAGTTCTAAATTGGACAACTTTAAGCTTCTCTTTTGATATATATACATGGACATACACATAAACATATACGAAAGAGTGTAAGATGTCTTTTTTAAACCATTCACGGAAGGGGAAAGATGTTTGGTGAAAGAGGTGAAAGATCATTGAACTCTTGACTACTGTTTGGCTGAGTGGGATGACAACTGGTTTCCCAGAAGAGGTTTTAATACCATTAACAGTTTATCTGGAAATTGCTTAAGCAGTTTATCAGGAATGCTAATTTCTTCCCAGAAGGAGATTGTGAATTAAAAGTCTGTCTCAAACCAGGTTAAGGATAATTTTCCCTTTATAAATCTTTTTAATTATTAAGTTTATTAAATTTTATGGAAACACATAAAAGATAAAATTTGAGAGCTGATTCTAGTAATTAAAAAAGAACTAGATTAAAAATTTTTCTCTTTTAAACAAAAGAAACTTCAGATTAGAGTTTTAGTTACACCAAAACCACCTTCAAGGATATGCCACATACCAAAAAGCCATATGCACTTATCTTTCAGGGTTAGCTGTTTGCATAGCCTTCTGAATATGTGTTCCCATGAGTGTGTATATCTGTGTTTGTGTTTGTTTGTGTACATATATGTATGTATGTATATACTCAAATATATTGGCTCTGATAATGTTTCTACATGAAATGTGAAGTTTTGGTGGCTTGTCAAAAAATATACACATGTACCCAGGCTTGTTAAAGGATCAGAAACCATTCAGAGAAAGGGGGAATCGAGATGGTGGTGGCTGGAAGGAGATCATTACCCTCTTCTTTTCATGATAGCTGAACCTGACATCTCTCACACATCTATGACACAAGCTACAGGAACTAGAAGTGATTGGTATAGGAAATACTAGATTATCCCACCTGCATTTGATCCCAAATCTTTGATCTTGTTTTTCTGACCCAAGTGGTTTGTCTTTGTTCTCTGACTTTGATACCTATTTCTTACTATTTAGCTGCAAAACTTTCATTCCTCAAAACAATGGTTATTGGATTGTTGGGGACAGACCTCTCTAAGTGAGTTTCTGTAGCTAGGTGAGGTTGGGCCTGCCCCTAATTTACCTCTCTCCTCTAGCTTCTTGTATCTATGACAAGGATGTTGGGACTCCATACAAGGGACCGCAGTTGGAAGGCAATTCTGATGGGTCATTGTAATCTAGACTCCCTGGGCAACTGTTTGGGAATTTTGTTTTATCTGTATTAAAGTTCATTTTCTCCATCAGCACAGTCCTGCTTCCTCTACCGTCCCTCCACCCCACACCCACAAACACATGTTCATCTCAAGAGCATTTCACATAAATTCCTTGCAGATAAATTTCCATCTGAGCCTGTTTCCTGCAACTTTGAAATTCAAAGAGAACATGGGTGACCACCTAAAAAATTATTTTCAGATTTTTTTAACATAAGTTTCCATGTTACTCTTTCCATACATCTCACTATTTTCAGATTTTTAATCATAAAAGCTAATAATTATATAGCTATTATGAAGGATGGGGCTTCCCTGGTTGCTCAGATGGTAAAGAATCTGACTGCAATGCAGGAGATCCAGGTTCAATGAATGTATTGGCAGGAAATTAGGAGAAACAGAGTAGTCATACTCTACCCACAAACTTTCAATCGCTGGGTTGGGAAGATCCAACCAAATGGACATTCCAGTATTCTTACCTGGAGAATTCCATGGACAGAGGAGCCTGGCAGGCTAAAGTCCATGGGGTCGCAGAGTCAGACACGACTGAGCTACTAACACTTTCACTTTTCATGCCAGTTAAAGTTGACAAGTTACCCCTGTGAGGATGTCTGGAAAGAGTTGGTTATGGAAGAAGACATTATTTTTTGAATTTGTAATATTAAATAGATTAAAAATCAATTATAGATTAGATAAAAGTTTGTGGGTAGAGTATGACTACTCTGTTTCTCCTAATTTCCTGCCAATACATTCATTTCAAAACTTGGTGGGCTAAAAGAAAAAACTAGTGTATACCTGAGGACTTGGACTTTGGACCTGGTGAACTGAGGTTCAAGTGGGTACTGATTCTCAGAGAGTATCTCCACTTTTCCATAGGCTTCAGGAAGTGGGGCTAGGTTAGTTTCACATATTTTGAATGGAAAAATGCTAAAATTATTCATTCCTTCTCCTCAAAGATAATGCGAGAGTAGTGGAAACAGGTGTGGGGAGACAAAGCAAGGACTCTCAGAGGTGGAATACCTCTTGCTGGCTGAGATGGAGGCTCGTGTATGGAAAGAGTTTCTCTTGCACTTCCAGCAAATCAATGAGTAGATCTTACTTTCCAGGCTGACTCTTCCATATTTGAAATATGTAGTGATTGAAGCC
The DNA here is from genome assembly GCA_935064755.1 of Tragelaphus eurycerus. Taxonomy (NCBI): domain Eukaryota; kingdom Metazoa; phylum Chordata; class Mammalia; order Artiodactyla; family Bovidae; genus Tragelaphus; species Tragelaphus eurycerus. The sequence goes on along the minus strand of CAKXYN010000132.1, from coordinate 1,936,496 downwards.
AGAGAATCCTCTGAGGTGCTGTTCTGTTTTCCAACAGTACGGAAGCAAGTTTCTCAGGCAGCAAACAGAATGACCAACAAGCCCCCTTTGTTATTTCTACTGAGAGGGTAGTGTAGTAGTTGAGGACTTTGGAATCCTCACAGAAATAGTGTAGAAGAAGGAGGAAAAATAACATGCATAGAATGGCAACTTCAGGGTTCTCATGTTTGACTATGCCGGTCCTGATTTGTACATCTTTAAGATGTGGGTAGTAGAATGGATGTAAGGGTTCCACTGACCCCTAGTCTAACTCCAGATCTTCAAAGAAGGTGACATTTCAGAGACTTATTTTCTTTTTTGTTTTGTTTTTATTTTTAATTGGAGGATAATTGCTTTACATTGTCGTGTTGGTTTCTGCCATACAAAAAAGCGAATCAGCCATATTATATATCTATTCCCTCCCTCTCCACCCTCCTCCCCACACCACCCTCATCCCATCCATCTAGGTCATCACAGATGAACACTGGGTTCCCTGTGTTATATAGCAGCTTCCCACTAGCTATCTATTTTACACAGGGTGTTCTGTGCATGTCAGTGCTGCTTTCTTGATTTATCCCACCTTCTTCTTCCCCCACCATGTCCGCAAGATTGTTCTCTATATGGAGACCTACATTCTCTATATAAGTCCAATATGGATAGTTCTTTTCTGCATCATTGGAAAATGAGATACTTTGGTTGACTTCTAGATAAAGTTTATGGCTTATATGTTGGAAAACTAAATATTTGAAAATACTTGTGAAAAATAGACCTTGTCTTCAAACACTAGAATCCCATCAGTGCGGGTCATGCTTGTGTACCAAGAAGCATCTACAAGCTGAGGGATTGCTGTCAAACGTCACCTTCTACTTGCGTCTTCAGAATATTCAGTAGAGTGGAGGGCTGCATCAGTCACCCAGTTAGACTGTTTTGTATGTTTAGTCTTTTATGTTTGAGTACTATTTAGTTGTTTTTGAAAGTGAGTCTTGGTAGACGCAGTGACCCCTCTGTCCTTATGTAATGCTGTTTCCTTCCTCACTCTTGCTTCTTCCGTTAATGATAACCGATGAGGCTGGGACTTCTGAGAATTTCAAGCTACTATAAAAGAGAAGATGTCATTTATCACCTTAGAGATCAGATCAGTCGCTCAGTCGTGTCCGACTCTTTGCGACCCCATGAACTGCAGCACGACAGGCCTCCCTGTCCATCACCAGCTCCCGGAGGTCACCCAGACTCGCATCCATCGAGTCAGTGATGCCATCCAGCCATCTCATCCTCTGTCGTCCCCTTCTCCTCCTGCCCTCAATCCCTCCCAGCATCAGAGTCTTCTCCAATGAGTCAGCTCTTCACATGAGGTGGCCAAAATACTGGAGTTTCAGCTTTAGCATCATTCCTTCTAAAGAAATTCCAGGATTGATCTCCTTCAGAATGGACCGGTTGGATCTTCTTGCAGTCCAAGGGACTCTCAACAGTCTTCTCCAACACCACAGTTCAAAAGCATCAATTCTTCGGCACTCAGCCTTCTTCACAGTCCAGCTCTCACATCCATACATGACCACAGGAAAGACCATAGCCTTGACTAGGCGAACCTTTGTTGGTAAAGTAATGTCTCTGCTTTTGAATATGCTATCTAGGTTGGTCATAACTTTCCTTCCAAGGAGTAAGCGTCTTTTAATTTCATGACTGCAGTCACCATCTGCAGTGATTTTGGAGCCCAGAAAAACAAAGTCTGACACTGTTTCCACTGTTTCCCCATCTATTTCCCATGCAGTGATGGGACCAGATGCCATGATCTTCGTTTTCTGAATGTTGAGCTTTAAGCCAACCTTTTCACTCTCCACTTTCACCTTCATCAAGAGGCTTTTTAGCCCCTCTTCACTTTCTGCCATAAGAGTGGTGTCATCTGCATATCTGAGGTTATTGATATTTCTCCCGGCAATCTTGATTCCAACTTGTGTTTCTTCCAGTCCCGCATTTCTCATGATGTACTCTGCATATAAGTTAAATAAACATGGTGACAATATGCAGCCTTGACGTACTCCTTTTCCTATTTGGAACCAGTCTGTTGTTCCATGACCAGTTCTAACTGTTGCTTCCTGACCTGCATACAGATTTCTTAAGAGGCAGATCAGGTGGTCTGGTATTCCCATCTCTTTCAGAATTTTCCATAGTTTATTGTGATCCACACAGTCAAAGGCTTTGGCATAGTCAATAAAGCAGAAATAGATGTTTTTCTGGAACTCTCTTGCTTTTTCCATGATCCAGCGGATGTTGGCAATTTGATCTCTGGTTCCTCTGCCTTTTCGAAAACCAGCTTGAACATCAGGAAGTTCACGGTTCACATATTGCTGAAGCCTGGCTTGGAGAATTTTGAGCATTACTTTACTAGCGTGTGAGATGAGTGCAATTGTTCGGTAGTTTGAGCACTCCTTGGCATTGCCTTTCTTTGGGATTGGGATGAAAACTGACCTTTTCCAATCTTGTGGCCACTGCTGAGTTTTCCAAATTTGCTGGCATATTGAGTGCAGCACTTTCACAGCATCATCTTTCAGGACTTGAAATAGCTCCACTGGAATTCCATCACCTCCACTAGCTTTGTTCGTAGTGATGCTTTCTAAGGCCCATTTGACTTCACATTCCAAGATGTCTGGCTCTAGGTCAGTGATCACATCATCATGATTGTCTAGGTCTTGAAGCTCTTTTTTGTACAGTTCTTCTGTGTATTCTTGCCACCTCTTCTTAATATCTTCTGCTTCTGTTAGGTCCACACCATCTCTGTCCTTTATCAAGCCCATCTTTGCATGAAATGTTCCCTTGGTATCTCTGATTTTCTTGAAGAGATCCCTAGTCTTTCCCATTCTGTTGTTTTCCTCTATTTCTTTGCATTGATCACTGAAGAAGGCTTTCTTATCTCTTCTTGCTATTCTTTGGAACTCTGCATTTAGATGTTTATATCTTTCCTTTTCTCCTTTGCTTTTCGCTTCTCTTCTTTTCACAGCTATTTGTAAGGCCTCCCCAGACAGCCATTTTGCTTTTTTGCATTTCTTTTCCATGGGGATGGTCTTGATCCCTGTCTCCTGTACAATGTCACGAACCTCATTCCATAGTTCATCAGGCACTCTAGCTATCAGATCTAGGGCCTTAAATCTATTTCTCACTTCCACTGTATAATCATAAGGGATTTGATTTAGGTCATACCTGAATGGTCTAGTATGAAAAGACAAAATGATAGGATACTGAAAGAGAAACTCCCCAGGTCAGTAGGGGCCCAATATGCTACTGGAGATCAGTGGAGAAATAACTCCAGAAAGAATGAAAGGATAGAGCCAAAACAAAAAGAATACCCAGCTGTGGATGTGTCTGGTGATAGAAGCAAAGTCCGATGCTGTAAAGAGCAATATTACATAGGAACCTGGAATGTCAGGTCCATGAATCAAGGCAAATTGGAAGTGGTCAAACAAGAGATGGCAAGAGTGAATGTCGACATTCTAGGAATTAGCGAACTAAAATGGACTGGAATGGGTGAATTTAACTCGGATGACCATTATATCTACTACTGTGGGCAGGAATCCCTCAGAAGAAATGGAGTGGCCATCATGGTCAACAAAAGAGTCCGAAATGCAGTACTTGGATGCAATCTCAAAAATGACAGAATGATCTCTGTTCGTTTCCAAGGCAAACCATTCAATGTCACAGTAATCCAAATCTATGCCCCAACCAGTAACGCCGAAGAAGCTGAAGTTGAAAGGTTCTATGAAGACCTACAAGACCTTTTAGAACTAACACCCAAAAAAGATGTCCTTTTCATTAAAGGGGACTGGAATGCAAAAGTAGGAAGTCAAGAAACACCTGGAGTAACAGGCAAATTTGGCCTTGGAATACGGAATGAAGCAGGGCAAAGACTAATAGAGTTTTGCCAAGAAAATGCACTGGTCATAGCAAATACCCTCTTCCAACAACACAAGAGAAGACTCTATACATGGACATCACCAGATGGTCAACACCGAAATCAGATCGATTATATTCTTTGCAGCCAAAGATGGAGAAGCTCTATACAATCAGCAAAAACAAGACCAGGAGCTGACTGTGGCTCGGACCATGAACTCCTTATTTATCACCTTAGGTGGGATTAAAACTCTTCCCCCTGTTCACTTTCATAAAACTTGGTACAATAAATGCACTTTTGTTTAGCTCCTTCTGGCTTAGATTTAATCATATTAATGTCTATTTCTGATTTTCACTTCTCTGGAGTAGCGATCATGTTTTCACTATTTCAATATCTATTTACAGTGTTGAATGTATGGCATTTTAAAATATTAAAAAATTCTAAAACAAGACTTTTAATGATGCCATAAATTAGTCCCTTATAGTTCTGAGTCTAATTTTCTATCTTTATAAATAATATTTGCATAAGTCTACCTGAAGATACGCTTTGTGAATATATCTGCATTTGCTTGTTATCCTTATTTTGCAAATGGGGAAATTAAGGTACATAGAGACTAAGTAATTTACCCATGACCCTGAACTAGTAAGTAACAGAGTTGAAAATTTAACACAATACTATAACTCCTAAAATGACATATTCAACTGCCACATAATATAGACTCTCAGCACTTAATCTGAAATGTTTGGGTCTACTTATTATTTAGAATTTAGAATTTTTTTGGATTTACAAAGCAATAAGATATATTCATCACATATTGCATATCACTTCCAGTGAGGTCTAAGACAGTATCACTTGGGCTCAATAAAGGACAGAAATGATATGGACCTAACAGAAGCAGAAGATATTAAGAAGAGGTGGCAAGAATACACAGAAGAACTGTACAAAAACAATCTTCAAGCCCCAGATAATCACGATGGTGTGATTATTCACCTAGAGGCAGACATCCTGAAATGTGAAGTCAAGTGGGCATTAGGAAGCATCACTACGAACAAAGCTAGTGGAGGTGATGAAATTCCAGTGGAGCTATTCCAAATCCTGAAAGATGATGCTGTGAAAGTGCTACACTCAATATGCCAGCAAATTTGGAAAACTCAGCAGTGGCCATAGGACTGGAAAAGGTCAGTTTTCATTCCAATCCCAAAAAAGGCAGTGCAAAAGAATCCTCAAACTACCACACAATTGCACTCATCTCACATGCTAGTAAAGTAATGCTCAAAATTCTCCAAGTCAGGCTTCAGCAATATGTGAACCATGAACTTCCAGATGTTTAAGCTGGATTTAGAAAAGGCAGAGGAGCCAGAGATCAAATTGCCAACATCTGCTGAATCATCAAAAAAGCAAGAGACTTCCAGAAAAACATCTATTTCTGCTTTATTGACTATGCCAAAGCCTTTGACTATGTGGATCACAATAAACTGGAAAATTCTGAAAGAGATGGGAATACCAGACCACCTGCCCTGCCTCTTGAGAAACCTGTATGCAGGTCAGGAAGCAACAGTTAGAACTGGACATGGAACAACAGACTGGTTCCAAATAGGAAAAGGAGTACGTCAAGGCTGTATATTGTCACCGTGCTTATTTAACTTATATGCAGAGTACATCATGAGAAATGCTGGGCTGAAGGAAGCACAAGCTAGAATCAAGATTTCTGGGAGAAATATCAATAACCTCAGATATGCAGATGATACCACCCTTATGGCAGAAAGTGAAGAGGAGCTAAAAGCCTCTTGAAAGTGAAAGAGGAGAGTGAAAAAGTTGGCTTAACGCTCAACATTCAGAAAATGAAGATCATGGCATCCAGTCCCATCACTTCATGGGAAATAAATGGAGAAACAGTGGAAACAGTGGCTGACTTCATTTTTTTGGGCTCCAAAATCACTGCAGATGGTGATTACAGCCATGAAATTAAAAGACACTCCTTGGAAGGAAAGTTATGACCAACCTAGATAGCATATTGAAAAGCAGAGACATTACTTTGCTAGTCAAAAGTCCGTCTAGTCAAGGCTATGGTTTTTCCAGTGGTCATATAGAGATGTGAGAGTTGGACTGTGAAGAAAGCTGAGGGATGAAGAATTGATGCTTTTGAACTGTGGTGTTGGAGAAGACTCTTGAGAGCCCCTTGGACTGCAAGGAGATCCAACCAGTCCATCTTAAAGGAGATCAGTCCTGGGTGTTCATTGGAAGGACTGATGTTTAAGCTGAAACTCCAATACTTTGGCCACCTGATTCGAAGAGCTGACTCATTGGAAAAGACCCTGATGCTGGGAGGGATTGAGGGCAGGAGGAGATGGGGACGACAGAGGATGAGATGGCTGGATGGCATCACTGACTTGATGGACATGGGTTTGGGTGGACTCCGGGAGTTGGTGATGGACAGGGAGGCCTGGCATGCTGTGATTCATGGGATCGCAAAGAGTTGGACACGACTGAGTGAGTGAACTGAACTGAACTGAACCAAACCAACTATATGAATATTCACACTAAGTATAATAAGTAAAAGCAGTATATACAGCCTTCTGTAAATACTGATCAACTGAATTTGGACCAGATCCGGTTTTGTGCTCAAATGCGTTAATACCCTTAATTTGCTGGTTTGAGTTCCCTCCCAACCTTATTCCCAGTTGCTTCATAGGGCTTTCAAGCAACAGACTTTTTGGAATCAGGGGTAAGAATGTTATATATTTGGCTTGACTGAGTCATAATATTTAACTTCTTACTCTTTCACTTTACCAGCAAGTTATAATTTATATGCCAATTTAAGACTTTTTGAATCCTGTCTATAGCCACAACACTAGGGATTGACCCAACTGTTCTAATTATCTTTAGGTGTTTAACAAATCATCTCAAAATCTAGAGGCTAAAATTAATACACTTCAGGAATGCTTGGTCCAGAATTTGGTATATCTTCCATTCTTTGTAACTTCAACTGAGGATATAGTTGCATTCAGCTGGCAAGTGGACTCCTGTAAATGGGTCACATTTTAAATGATTTCATTTTTTCTCTTATGAGATATCATAAAGAACATTTCAATAATACAGAAACCAAGAAAAAAAAAAACACAGTAGAACAAGCATTATAACAAAATTAAAATTTTCCAGTGAAATTGTTGTCTGTAATAATACTTTTTCATCTTCACACACTTACTAAATAATATGTAAAATACTGACACCTAATGTTAACTTTATGTATTATAATGTCAGAGAAAAAAACCAGTATCCTGAACTAGAATTTAGAAAGCTACTGAAACTTATGGTTAAACAAACAAATCATAGTTTTACAAATTAAAATTATTTGACTATCTGGTGTGCTAATAAGATACTGTTCTAAAAGTTAAAAGTAGAAAAGGCGCTTGTATACATTTAATGTGTACAATGAAAACCATGGGTGCACAACTGAATTGAAGATTAATGTCATGAATGTGTTATTGATAACACCTCAACAAAGTAATGTTTTAACGCAGAAGTCAGTGAACTTTTTCTGTAAAGGACTAGGAAGTAAATATTTGTGGATGATGGTATTGTTTTGTGGATGAAAAGGTCTTTGTGACAACTATCCGAACTATACCTTAGAAATTAAATTTACAGAAATTTTCTGTAAAGGACTAGGAAGTAAATATTTGTGGATGATGGTATTGTTTTGTGGATGAAAAGGTCTTTGTGACAACTATCCGAACTATACCTTAGAAATTAAAAGAAGCCATAGATAAAACATGGCCAAGTGAGTGTGACTGAGTTCTCCCTCACCAAAAAAATAGTTGGCAATGGAATTTGAATTTTATGTAATTATCATATGTCATGAAATATTGTTCTTTAAAAACTTTTTGGCCATTTGAAAAATATATTAAAAAAATTTTTTTTAGCGTACATGCTAAACAAAAGTAGATGTTGGATGGGATTTGGCCCATAGACCATAGTTTGCTGACCCTGGTATATGCCTTGTAGTTGAATTATCAATGTAGGACAAATGGAGAAACACTTCTCTCCCTTGGGGTGAGAACTGATTGAATAAAAGGAACATTCAAAGATCCAATAGATGTTTTGGTTCAAAATAATTACTACTCATCTCAGCCTGATGTCGCCTTGTAGGCTATTTTATGTTCACTGGATTAGCCGCAGGAAAACTCAAAACTCATTTTTAAAACTGCATTCACAAATTAATGTACTTTTTCACTGTTGTTCCATCAAACTATGTAATAGGAAAACTGGAAAAAATATTTTAAAATGTTAGAAAAAGTTTTTGACCTTTTGAATAGGAAATCTTGTCTATTCTGTTTCTCAAAAGCCAAGCTAATTTCTACCTGAAGCTCTTTCAGACCTTTGTTTACAATGTTCTTTCCCCACCTTAGGTTCCTTGTTTCTCATCCTCCTGGTCTCACTTAATCAGTTCCTCAGTGGAGACCGTCCCTGACCAACCTGTGGATGGCAATTTACCTTGTTCGGTCTTCTATTGCACGCTCTGTCCTTTTTCTTTACTGCTGTTGCTGCTGCTAAGTCGCTTCAGTCGTGTCCGACTCTGTGACCCCATAGAGGCAGCCCACCAGGCTACCCCCGTCCCTGGGATTCTCCAGGCAAGAACACTGGAGCGGGTTGCCATTTCCTTCTCCAATGCATGAAAGTAAAAAGTGAAAGTGAAGTTGCTCATCGTTTCTGACTCTTAGTGACCCCATGGACTGCAGCCCACCAGGCTCCTCCACCCATGGGATTTTCCAGGCAAGAGTACTGGAGTGGGTTGCCATTGCCTCCTCCGCTTTTTCTTTACAACCCTTACCAAAACTCTACTCCTTTACTGTCTAGAGTGCATCTACATTATAGCTGCCTCCCCAGATTCTGAGCTCTCTGCAGCTGGGATGATTGTCCTTTTTCTAATCCCTGAGCTTAGCATGGCGATGTGTCTGTAGCCAGGGCTCAGTTAATAAGGGCATACCTTGGAGTATTATGGGTTCAGTTCTGCTGCTGCTGCTTCTGCTGTCACTTCAGTCGTGTCCGACTCTGTGTGACCCCATAGACGGCAGCCCACCAGGCTCCTCTGTCCCTGGGATTCTCCAGGCAAGAACACTGGAGCGGGTTGCCATTTCCTTTTCCAATGCATGAAAGTGAAGTCGCTCAGTCATGTCCAACTCTTTGCACCCCATGGACTGGAGCCTACCAGGCTCCTCTGTCCTAAAATGAATATCATAATAAAGCTAGGTACACAGAATTTTTTTTCTTGTGCATATAAAAGTTATATTAACACTACAGTGTAGCATATGCAATCTCATTATGTCTATAAAAAAATACACATTTTAATTTTAAACTATTTTATCGCTAAAAAAATGCTAACCATCATCTGAACCTTCAGTGAGTCATAGTAACATCAAGGATCAATGATCACAGATCACCACAACAAATATAAAACAATGAAAAGGTCTGAAATAGTTGTGAAGATTACAGAATGTAATCAGAAACAAAATAAGCAAAAATTGTTGGGGAAATGGCACCAAGTAACTTGCTCAATGCAGAGTTTCCATAACACTCAAGTCTGCAAAAAATATATATGCAATAAAGTGAAGTGCAACAAAACAAGTTATGCCTGTACTTCTAAAGGATGAGTACATGAGTCATATAGTGTTTAGTTGAGATGCATCTTCTTTTAGAGAGATGAAGTCTGAAAAACTAATATAATTAAGGCTAAATTAAGAAATAGAAAGATGGCAGATGAAAAGGTGTAAGGTAGGAACATGGCAAGATGACCTTAAGGCAGAAAAGAAACCAGATATATCATTGCCTGTGACAAAGGCTTTATGGTAGAACTTCAAAGTTTACAAAATGTTTATTTTTCTGAGAAGTGAATAAAGTAATTTTAGTTTATATATGAGGAAATGAACTTGCAAACTTAGGATTTTATGAGTTTACCACGCATATTAAGAAAGTTGGGAAAACTAGAGCAAATAAAATACATCAAGTTATCAGTGTGTTTCAAGAGAGGAAATAATGGATGTTAGTTAAGTATTTGAGCTCTAGAGACAGACCCAGAGTTGGGTCCCAACTCTGCTACTTTTCAGTTGTCTGATCTTATCCTCTCCTGCTTTATCTAGAATTTGAACAAAATAATAGTATAACAACCCTATATTTCACAAGGTTGTGATAGGGATTAAATATAACATGTTTAGACAAGTCTGGCACATGTTAAGAAAACAACTAACTAAAATCTTTATTGAGCTATTATTTGTCATGATATCCATTAGATAGCTATTAGATAAAATAATTAAACCAGTTAGAAAAATGTGAAGTTTTTAACTTCTGAGAACTCAACAGAAATGAATAAGAAAGAAACAAAAGTAATTTTTGGTTGGACAAGAGTTTATTTTCACTAAGGACTTCTTATTTTTTCAGATATTTTCCGTATCTCAGATATAATCATTTGTGCTACAGTGATTCGCTCATTCATTCATTTGATATATTAAGGTCTGTGTTAAAGACATTCCCAAGTGAATGACTATATTGTCAAAGGTACTCAATTTGTTCTAGAAGGAGAAGCTTCCAGGCAAAATAAGTTTCTATCGATTAGAGAAAGTGAATTTAAATTAACTAAAGAGGTAAAGATAAAAGAGCAATATTCAAGGTATTGGTGTACCATAGCTTGTTTGATCATTCATCCATTGAAAGATATTTGAGTTGTTTTCAGTTTTTATATACTATGAATAAAGTTGTTATAAATACTTGTGTAGCAATTTCTTTACATGAACATAAGTTTTAATTTCCCTAGTGTAAATTTCCCAAAGTACCATTACTGGTTGTATTATATGCATATTTTAAGTTTTAGAAGCAAGTGCTGAACTATTCTGCAGGGTAGATTTACTATTCTATATCCTAACCAGTAGTGTATTGGGGATTATGTTTCTATGCAGCCTTACCAGCATTTGATATTACATCTATTTTTTGACTGTAGCCATTTTGTACTTATTTTTGTATTAACATAGGTTACACAGCTTAGGCATTCAATATATAGTAAATAATACAAAAATACCTACAGTATGCAGGATTCTATATTAAGGAATGATTCTTTGCTAAATTCCTAAACATTGAAAATAAAATGAATTTATTACAAATGTTTCAAAACAAAGAAATTTACTCTCTCAGTTCTCTTAATCCATTGTCACTTCTTTTTCCCTATATTGTTCTTTTCTGTCTTTCATTTTCTCTATGTAATAAACTATGAATATAATTATGAAATATTCCATAAGCTATAAATAGCTCATATTGAGTTGGATGAACAAAGGACTAGAAATATTTTTTTTATCATATAGTTTTCCTGTACTCAAACTTTGCTTGCTAGAAATGTCTTTAAATGTTGTCATATGTTTGACAGCAATGACTGGATTAAATTTTGTCCCTCATTCAATTTTCTCTTTCAGTCATCACATACACATGTAAAAGCTTCACTCAAGTTAATCTTTTTCATAAAATGTATCTTATTCAAAATTTTCAGGATGTACCTAGATTTGCAAAGATAAATATATTTCATTGAGATTCTTCCTTGAGTTTCTGATATTCATAATAAAAGCATTTCTATTCCTGCACTAGATGTATGATGTTATACATTATCATTCCATATCTCTCCTCTTTTTCAGATTATGCATGTTAAACACATAAAGGGAAGAGTAGGTTTCTATTTATATGACACCATACCTCCTAAACTTGCTCAAGCTTGGATTACAGTATGTTGTCTAGCCTTCTCCAGAAATCTTCCTTTTCGTTTACAATAATAAAAATTCAATTTTTGGTCCACATGTTTAAAATGTTTTAAAGCTGCCATTCACTAACAGCCTTAGTTTAGTTACACACAAACTGTTTGAATGCCATTGGAACTTAAGTTACAGCTTTCTTTCTAATTATGAGCCATACATTATTGTCTATATCATCCATGGAATAAACAGCTTTTGTACTTGCCAAAAGAATATCTGGAGGTGTTCTTATTTACATTGTATGTTGAAAATATAAATACAAACAAAATCATGGTTTAGTATATGTTAAAATTAATAAAACCACCACAAATAAACATTACCTCTTATTTTTCCCTCTAATTAGCATGTCTTTAAACATAGCTGGTTTTTGAAACAAACCAAAAAAAGATGTCCTTAGCCTCTAATGAGGACCAAAAAAAAAAAAAAAAAATAGTGTCAGTTTTGTTGAAATTTGGACTAATTAATTGTATATGAAAGAATAAGGACATATCTTAAAGCATGTTGAGAATTTAGGATTATCTTGATATTAAATTGAAGCATAGAGGGCATACATGCTATTATATGAGCATGTCAAAGCAGATATAGGACCAATATTCATCTGAAACAATGAATATTAGCATAGGTATTAATTAGCCTTCTGACAAATATTAATTAATTAGTTTGAAATCAGTTTTACTGTCTTCATTTCTTTGGTGAATGAGATTCTGCTTTTTAGAAATCAGTTTTAATTCATATCTTAGGCATATGTTCATATACTGATAGTTACAATAGACAGAAGTTAATCTTTCATAATTAAGCATAATTAATGAATGCTTTTGTTTAGAAATTAAATAGTAAGAAACATATTTATAGTTTAAGATAGTTTTATTCTAATGATAATTCATCAACTTTTAGTTTTTAAATATAATTATTCTTATTTCTTGACTAAATTCTTTATATTGCACAGTGTATCATGTATTTTTTAAAATTATTTTGTCAAAGTAACTCATGTAAATAGTTAACAGTAACCCTGAACTGCCAGCTCTACTAATGTGTGCCACACACTATTTAAATTATTTTGTGTATTAAACTGCTTAATATCTGACAACCCTATGAAGTAATCTTATTATTATTGTCTAATTTTACAAAAGGGAAATGGGAGCATTGAGCGTTTATGTCACAAGATCACATAACTAGTAGGTGGTAGACCCAACATTTGAACCCTGTATCTTGGTTTCAGAGTCTGTGAACTTAACTCTTACAGCACACTTCTTTGCATATTTCAACTTTTATATCCAAAACAGCAGTCCTCTGATCCATCAACATTTACTATTAATTCCTGTCCTGCTAAACAAAGGGTGACAGCTCTGAAACACTTTAGCTGTCTCTACCTATATTGAGTTCCATATTATTCCATAAATATGAATTTATAGCTATTTCTTCAAGTTTGCAACATTATTTTTTCCTACCATGAAAATTGAAGGTTTAGCTATAGATCTCCCTCCTCTATGGCCCATGATCACATATGCGCAAACATACACATTTTCTCCCCCATCCTCCAAATACAGTGAAATTATAATTTATATTACATCAGTATTCATTGTTTGCATGTTTATAACTTCATAGATATTATTTACAGCTGGTGTTGTGTGCATATGAAAGAGTCACGACATACGTTAGAGTATATTGAGAACATAGCATTTTTGTAATATTAAACTGAGAAATAGAGGGTTTATCTTCTATACCACATGGTTTACTCTGATAATGTTTCTTTTATTGTATAATCTTATTTTTAGAATTAATAATTATTTTATTTTACATTTGTTTAGTATTGTTGTCTGTTTACTAATTTGAATTCTCAAATTAGTTCTAATAGACTTTTAAACTCTTATCAGGATAGTGAAATAGAAGAGGTGTTAGGTATTTCATCAGTTTGTGTATGTGAGAGAGAGAGAGACAGACACAGAGAGAAGTAAATATCCACATCTTGGAGCCCTTACTGCAGTCTGGAGTGGTTCTGCTCTAGGACTGTGGCCGTGAGACCTCTCTTCATGCTCTTTAGGGAATCTCGTTGCCTCTGTGTGTGTGTGTACAGAGGCATGTGAGTGCAGGCTGCTCAGGCTTTTCCAGTAGCTTCTGAGAAGTAGTACATGGAAAGAAAACATTCTAAAGCCTTGCTTACCTGAAAACATCTTTATTCTGTCTTCACATTTAATTAATAGTTTGGGTTGCAATCAAAATCTCAAATGGAAATAACTTTTTATCTAAATATCAAAAATATCCCCCATTATTCTCTATCTTTCAGATTTGGTAGTAAGAATTTCTTTATCATGATTGCTGATATTTTTAATGTAACAATTTTTTTCTATAAAACTTGTTAGAATCTTCTTTATATCCCCAGTGTCTTACATTTTTCCCATAATGTGATTTATACTTAAAAAATATATTATGTTTAGTATTTATTGAGCCTCTTCTGAAAGCACATCTTTGTTTTGGGAAAAGTTCTTGGGAGGAGTTTTCTTTTTTTGATAATTTTTCTTCTTTTTGTTTTCTCTCCCCTTTTATCTTACAGCCACTATTAGATGGGTGTTGACCTCTAGTTACCTCTAACTATCCAATCTTTTTGTTCTATTTTTGAGACAGTTCTTCAATTTTATAGTCTAGAATTTCCTTTGAATTTTTAATTTATGATATATTTTCTTAATTTTCAAGGACTTTTTTTTTATTCTCTGAATCCTTTTAATTATATAGTTTTCTTGTTCAAAGATTTTTCCTTTCTATTGGAAGATTTTTAACTGCAGCTCCCCCCTCCCCCGCCCCCCACCTTTTCTTATTCTTTTTCTTCCTTTTTCATTGTATTGCTTATTTCCTGTTTGTTCTTTTGGGTTCTATTATGAATTTTGAATGCTATTGTTCAGTGTATGGTGATACTTCATAGCTGTTCATTTAAAACTCGGAACTCTAAAAATCAAGGGCAACAATTGTGTACAGGGGCAGAACTTTCTGATTGGTGGGTGGCACTATATCACAATGAGACCCATGCAAGATTTGTAGTTCCTATCAATTGGACTAGACAGTTTTTCCAGTGAGAGCTCTAGAATCCTATTCCTGGGTTGGGCTGGAAGGGGAACTGAACAGGACCCTGGGTGCATGTATAATTTCTTGGGAACCAAGTAGAGAAAAGAGAACAAGGGCTTTCACCATTATTGCAAAATTTTACCAAATCACTCAACTTTTAGTTAAATGGTTGGTCTATCTTCTCAACTGTCCTCATGCCCCTAAGTCTTAGAGTTACAAGAGTTGATCCTTTCTAGAAAGTGAACTCTTGTCTTTGTGGGTGTAAGAAGGTGGGATTTACATGCGTATATCCTGGTATTCATAAATAACAGGCACAATTCCTAAACATTTCAATGGTTTTGACCTGAATTAGATTAATATTTTTTGATAGCCTCCCTTCTCATTTTGGCAACTATATTTCAGTTTTCTTTGTCATGCTAAGTCAGCTGACTTTCCAGTTTTGAAAAGTGTACTGATATCTTCCATACATTCTTGACCCTTATCATTTTGAAGGTATTTCTGTGTTTATGCACATTTATTAATTTGCTATCATTTTGTGAGATGGATGGCTATTACTTGGAAATATAGATTAGTATACAGTAATTTTGCCCCCCTAAAATGATGTTACCCAACTTTCCCAAAGAAATTAATTTAAAACATTTAGTTTTCTCTTAATTTTATTTTATTTTTGCTTTTCTAACACAAATATACATTGAAATCTTTAAAGAAGAGGGAGTTTTCTGATGGATAGGTAATCACATGGATACTGGGTATTAAACTGCACAGAGTGCATGAGTTGATCACAACAAATGTGCCAGTTTTGACTGGATTGAAAGCCATTCAAAGGAAGCTTTTCTTCAATCCTCCTAAGTATTGTTGAGAGAAAGAGATATAAGAAAGAGAAAGATAACAAAAATAGATTATAAAATACATGTAACAAGTTTGTTATAAAGTAAGTTAGTATGGCCATCAATACAACCAAATAACAGTTATGAAATAGCAATATTATTTAGAATTCAGTGAAAAATGTGACATTTGGAGTCAGTTCCCAAATTCAAACAGTCTGGTTCTGTTGTTGCCACCTAAAAAAAGACTGTCTGCAATTCTCTCTTTCTGTTCTTTTTTTTTTTCTTCTTAATTGCCATTTTTTTCCCCAGACCAGCTGTAGCATCTATGTCCTGACTTTGATCCAGCTACTTACGTTAACCCATAGAGAAAATGTCTCCCATAGACTCTGCATATATCATTGCAATGTCTCCATTCTTGACAAGCTTGCTGTTTTAGCACAATAGAGTGCAAGAAGAGCTGCAGGAAATGAAGCTCCCACATACTGGGAAAGAGTAAATTAAGACCTCTGTTTAGTAAATATTGGCACTCAAATGCAGTTCTTTTCACCTAAAATAATATAAGTATATGTGATTGAAATTGCAACTGAGGCACAGAAATCCAGAGTTACTTAGCCTCCTTGTTTTTCGTGAGAAGTCACACTTTAAAGTATTATTCTCATTTGATTTAGGATATTAAAGTAGGATGAAAAAAACAAATATGCAAATACCATGTAAGATATAATATTCCTTGCAAAAATCCATCATAAGGGAATTATGGAAAACAACTTTTTGACACATGGGGGCAGAAGCGATTGTTTCCATCATGAGAACATGTAGTGGGGGATATTAAAAAAATGATCTTATTAAAAGCATGAATTTTGAGGCAAGTATCCTGGATTCTCAGCTAAGTCATCACTGTTGATAGTTTTTTCTTAATTTTCAAACATTAAAAAAGTATAGAGAATTTCAAACATTATCGTCTAGTTTTAAAATTGTCAAGATTTTCCAACAATTTCCCCCCTTCTTTCTTTCTTTTCTTCCATCCATTCATCATCTTCTTGGGATAGGATAATAATGACCCTGAAAGATATTCATGCCTTAATCCCCAGAACGTCTGTATATCTTACATTATATGGCAGAGTAGAATAATGATTGCAGATGGAATTAAGGTTGCTAAAAATAGGGAAATGATCCTGGCTTGTCCAGCTGAGCTCATTGTAATCATAAAGGCCCTTAAAAGCAGAACAACTCAGAAGAGGAGAGTTAGAAGGAGCTGTGATTATGAAAGAGCCATCAGACAGATGCAACATTGCTGTCTTTGAAGACAGGAAGGAGACAAGAGCCAAGGACTGGGACAGTCTCTGGAAGCTGGAAAAATCAAGGAAATGTATTTTCCCCTGAAGTCTTCATAAAGAGATATAATCCAGTTAAAACCTTCTAGATTTCTAACCTACAAAACTCTTAAGAGTTTAATGTGTGTTGTTTAAAGCCACTAAGTTTGTTGTGACTTGTTTGGCATCATTCTTTTTTGGAGGAGCACTGAAGGGGACCAGGGGAATTTTAAAACAAATTCCAGACTTCATGTCATTTTATTTCTTTGTACATGAATATATATATTTAGATATATTAGGATCTTCTTATATCCACAGTGGCTATCCACAGCTAACAAATCGAATAAAATTATTTTCTCATTTAAATGTTATCTTAGCAACATATTTTTTATAGTTGGTCTTTGAATGAATATCCAAACCAAGTCCACACCATATATTGCATTTGCTTGCTTTGTCTTTTCAGTCTTATAATCCAGAGTAGTTCCTTCTCCTTCACCCTTTCCTTATTTTATTCATGCTATGATTTGTTGAAGAAATCCAACCAGTTGTCATGTAGAATGACCCATATTTGCTTCTCTGTTGGGTCATTTAGCTTGTTCCTCCATTCCTTATGTTGTTGTAAAACTAGAAAATAGCCCTAAATGTTTTACTGGACTCAGGTTTATTATTTCCTAAGTATATAGCTAAAGAGCCTCTTGATGAAGTGAAAGAGGAGAGTGAAAAAGCTGGCTTGAAACTCAACATTCAAAAAACTAAATCACGGCATCAGAACCCATCACTTCATGGCAAATAGGTGGGGAAAAAATGGAAATAGTAACAGACTTTATATTCTTGGGCTCCAAAATCACTGCAGACAGTGACTGCAGCCATGGAATTAAAAGACACTTATTCCTTGGAAGAAAAACTGTGACTAATGTAGATAGCATATTAAAAAAGCAGAGACATCATTTTGCTGACATATGTCTGTATAGTCAAAACTATGGTTTTTTCCAGTAGTCATGTATGGATCTGAGAATTGGACCGTAGAGAAAGCTGAGCGCTGAAGAGCTGATGCTTTCAAACTGTGTTGCTGGAGAAGACTCTTAAGAGTCCCTTGAACTGCAAGGAGATCAAACCAGTCAATCCTAAAGGAAATCAGTCCTGAATGTGCATTGGAAGGACTGATGCTGAACCTCCGATATTTTGGCTACCTAATGCAAAGGGCTGACTTATTGGTAAAGATCCTGATGCTGGGAAAGATTGAGGGCAGGAGGAGAAGGGGATGACAGAGGATGAAATGATTGGATGTCATCATCAACTCGATGGACATGTAACTGAGCAAACTCAGGGAGATAGTGAAGGACAGGGAAGCCTGGCGTGCTGCAGTCCATGGAGTTGCTAAGAGTGGGACACAACTGAATGACTGAACGACAACAGTATATTGCTTAAGTGGTTCTATCTGCTTAATACTGCATCACCTCAGGCACATGGTAAGAAGTTGCTCCATTTTTAGCAGTACCAGTGGTGATCAGTGAGTTTAGGTGGTAACAATCCAATTCTCCCACTATGGACAAAGTCCATAGTGGGACTTTCTTTTCAGAAAGTCCCACTTTTTCTTTTCCTAAAATGTTTGATCTTTGCTGAACTAATTATTCTAGAAATAACTGAAAATGAGTTATATCCTAATTCTATTATTCCTCAAGTATTAACTTTAACTTTTTGTTTATAAATGAATGTTTTTCCAAAGTGGAAACAAGTATTTGCAACATGCTACTATAGTTACTACATGTAAAAGAGAGAAATATACATGTATTTACTTATGTTTATATCTATCTATCTATGTGTATATCTATCTATCTATCAGGTCAGATCAGTCGCTCAGTCGTGTCTGACTCTTTGCGACCCCATGAATCGCAGCACGCCAGGACTCCCTGTCCATCACCAACTCCCGGAGGTCACTCAGACTCACATCCATCGAGTCCGTGATGCCATCCAGCCATCTCATCCTCTGTCGTCCCCTTCTCCTCTTGCCCTCTATCCCTCCCAGCATCAGACTCTTCTTCAATGAGTCAACTCTTCGCATGAGGTGGCCAAAGTACTGGAGTTTCAGCTTTAGCATCATTCCTTCCAAAGAAAGCCCAGGGCTGATCTCCTTCAGAATGGACTGGTTGGACCTCCTTGCAGTCCAAGGGACTCTCAAGAGTCTTCTCCAACACCATGATGTACTCTGCATATAAGTTAAATAAACGAGGTGACAATATACAGCCTTGACGTACTCCTTTTCCTATCTGGAACCAGTCTGTTGTCCCATGTCCAGTTCTAACTGTTGCTTCCTGACCTGCATACAAATTTCTCAACAGGCAGATCAGGTGGTCTGGTATTCCCGTCTCTTTCAGAATTGTCCACAGTTTATTGTGATCCACACAGTCAAAGGCTTTGGCATAGTCAATAAAGCAGAAATAGATGTTTTTCTGGAACTCTCTTGCTTTTTCCATGATCCAGCAGATGTTGGCAATTTGATCTCTGGTTCCTCTGCCTTGTCTAAAACCAGCTTGAACATCAGAAAGTTCACGGTTCAAATATTGCCGAAGCCTGGCTTGGAGAATTTTGAGCATTACTTTACTAGCGTGTGAGATGAGTGCAATTGTGCGGTAGTTTGAGCATTCTTTGGCATTGCTTTTCTTTGGGATTGGAACGAAAACGGACCTTTTCCAGTCCTGTGGCCACTGCTGAGTTTTCCAAATTTGCTGGCATATTGAGAGCAGCACTTTCACAGCATCATCTTTCAGGACTTGGAATAGTTCCACTGGAATTCCATCACCTCCACTAGCTTTGTTCTTATCTATCTATCTATATATATATGTAAAATAATAGAAGGGGTAAACCAAAACATAAAAGATATGTATAAATAGGGAGAGGAAATAGGGAAAAGGGAATAAGGAGAGAATCCAGACTTTTTTGACTATAGCTGGCTTGCAGATGTGGGTTCATGATGGGGAACACATGTATACCTGTAGTGGATTCATGTTGATATTTGGCAAAACCAATACAATATTGTAAAGTTAAAAAATAAAATAAAATAAAAAAAGTAAAAAAGTAAAATTATCTGAGTATATTACACAATTCTAAAATAACTTTTAAATTTAAAAGGGAATTTATAAAGATTGAAAAGTTGATTCCAAAGTAGTGAACCTAACTATGTATATAGTTCTATACATATAATCATACAGAGCACAACCACACAAAGAAGAGTTATTACAATTGCCTATTAAACACAGTAATCTGACTATTTTTAGTGAAACATATTCTAGGGAAAAAACAAAAAGTTTCCAAAACTTAACTCTAAATGTGTTTTTCAAAACTTAGCTCTTAATGTGTTTTCTCAATATTGTTTATGATAGCTTTAGTATTACTAATTCTACAACTATATATATAATATATATATATGCATGTATTGAATATATATACACTAGTATATAGTGTATATGATAAAACTAAGAATTAATATATAATTAGAACCAAGGTTTCCAGCACAATAAATAAAATATAAAGTAGATTAAGTAAAAGTTTTGCTATCCTAGGTTAAATTGAAAATATGAATATGAAATAAAGATGTAATTTCTCTTAAAAGATGTTTATTTCCTATCCTCTTTAACTCAAAATTGTGGAAGTAATGATCAACCCAATTATAATGAGAACTCTTACAGTTAAGATTATGGTTTCTAAATACCATTTTTTTCCAAAAGAGATGGAATATTTTTAAAGAAATGGGTGATGTCAAATTTGAAGTAGGAAATATTCAAAGTAAGCCTACATCTTGTCAATTAAAAAGCAATGAAGCTATCAAAAAATAGTCAAGGTAATGTCAAAAGGATTCAGGAGCCACTTGAAACAGTCAAAAATTGGAACGTTAGATCATTAATAAAAATAATAATTGCAATAAGTCAAATCACAGCAAAAATGTTTAAATCCTTTAATTTATACTAATCCTCTTTATCATTTTGTTCTTTGAGAATATTTTGCTGAGATTAAAAATGAATTTACTAGAGGGCCAGGTACATATCTCACACCTTTATCAAACACATAATGCAGATGCTAATGGTCCACAGAAGCAACAAATCAACCTTCTCAGTAAGAGAGTAATACCCTAACCCAGTGATTACTGTGTTGTTTTATGATGTGCTTTTGTGGTGTGTGTGGATTTTTTTCTTAAGATTATGCCAAAATCCATTTATAAATACTTAAAAATAATTACTCTAACAATCTCAATTTATGAAACAAAGATATAATGGAATTTGAATGTAAACCCATATAGTTTTGGATGAAAGAATATGTTGAAAGTTATTGAGCAGAAAATAGCTGTAGAGAAAACTTATTTCTTTAATTTGAAAATAAGTTATTGACTTTACATCCAGCCTTTTCTCCAGTAAGTTTTGTATAATAAATACAATTTAGTGTTACATAAACAGACCTGTGTATTACTATAGCACCCAAGGGTATCGTTATGAAAGAATTGATATTTATATAGATATGCATGAGTTATTAAAAAAGTAAGATTCATTTGTCACATGTTATACTTAAGAAAACAAGAAGTATATACACTGTTTTGGTTTTCAGTCATAAACCTTCACTTGACTGTTTAGCATGTTGTAAGGGATTCGATACCAGATAAAAAAAAACAAAAGATAAACAACAACCAAAAAAGCCTTCTAAAATGAGATGGCATGAAAGTGAGAAATTCTTAGAACCCCAAAATGAATTAAAACAGGAACCTGAGAAGTAAGCAAAGATCAAAGTAAGCTCAGGATCAAAGCATGGCTTTCATCCTGAGTATGTGCTAAATCCCAGAGTCACTGAGCTTCAGAGCTGATAACTAAATAGGACATGAGATAAGCCTAGAGTGGTCAAGGTAAGTGTGCTGATAGTACAGCCTGGCATAATATTGACAACCAAAAAGGATCAGCAAGAAAAATTAATTATCTTCTGAAGATTTGTAAATATTAATTGGTCCCCACATGGATTAACCTATCCAGTTCCATGCTGTTCATGTGATTTGAAAAGCCTGAAAAAAAGTCACAAGTGACCCAGGGCAACTGGCAGAAGCAAGCATGAATATCTTTCAAATCACAGACTTTAACCCAGTTCTCAAAGAATTTCAAAAGATCAAGATAAAGGAGCACCATAAAGTTAACAAATGCAATATATACAAGGAAACTAGCATTTTATGTGGAAACCAACAGAAACAACTGTAAATTCATCATATATTAGATACGGAATGTAAAATTCTTGGGCTTTCTTGATGACTCAATGGATGAAGAATCTACCTGCAGTACAGGTGACACAAATTCAATCCCTGGGTCAGGAAGATTCCCTGGAGGAGGACATGGCCACCCACTCCAGTAATCTTGATGGGAAAATTCCATAGCCAGGGAAGTCTGGCAGGCTATAGTCCAAGGGATTGTGATGAACTGGACATGACTGAAGCGACTGAGCATGCACACACATAAAATATTAGTACTTATGATTATTAAGAGTAGCTAAAGGAAATGCTGTCTTAGATTTAATTCCCAAGGAATAGACCTTCAGACAGGGATTTGGATAAATATGTTTTACTGAAACAATTATCACTTATCACAAACAAAACAAAGCAAAGCAGAACCTGGGAAGGAGAAAACAGAAAGCAAAAGAGGCTGGACAAGTGTAAAACCCAGGAAAAAATTCTGGTTTTGGTTTAATCCACAAATTAAGAATGTTGTCTGAAGCATTAACTGGTGTGGTGTGTGTGTGTTCATTTTTTTTTTTCCTTTTCTTTTTGTGTGGAAGCTAAAGATTTTATTCTCTGTTATTTTAATAATAATAATAATAATAATAATAATAATCACCTTGGCTATTGTAACATGCACACATGACGAAGGCAATCAATAGCTACCACTGGCAAAGGTAAGGATCATAGAAATCTTCATGTCCTACTGATTGGCATGGAAACTGGTACAGTCACTTTGGAAAAGTTTGCCAGTACACAGCGAAGTTGAACATGTGTTTGGCCTGTGACTCAGCACTTTCACAGTTGTGTGTCTTTTGAATGTGTACACTAAGATTGTTAATAGCAGCATTGTTGCAATATTACAAATGTTTGGAATAACTCACGTCTTCATCAGTAGTAAAATGAATTAACAATTTCAATTATATAATAAATTACTGAGCAACAATGAGAATGAATGAAAAATTATGTCTAACAAATGAATGAATCTCCAAAAATAAGAAGCTGAACAAAAGAAGCAGAAAAACATATACAGTATGATTGCTGCTGCTGCTGTCACGTCAGTCGTGTCTGACTGTGCGTCTCCCCATAGAAGGCAGCCCACCAGGCTCCTCCGTCCCTGGGATTCTCCAGGCAAGAAAACTGGAGTGGGTTGCCATTTCGATCTCCAATGCATGAAAGTGAAAAGTAAAAATGAAGTCGCTCAGTCGTGTCCAACTCTTAGCGACCCCATGGACTGCAGCCTATCAGGCTCCTCCATCCATGGGATTTTCCAGGCAAGAGTACTGGAGTGGGTCGCCAGTGCCTTCTCCGACAGTATGATTAAATTTATATAAAGTTCACACAGGCAAGTTTGGCTAATATATTTTTATGGGTAAATATATAGTTATAAAATTTTAGAGAAAGGAAATGGGTTAACACAACATTTAATTTAATGATTATCTCTTTAGGGAGAGAGGGGGATGCAAGTGGGAGAAAGTTAGTTTCTAATACTGTTTCTCACCTACCTGATGAGGACAGAGTGCTGATTATGCTTTGAATGGTTTTTAAACACAATTTGATATAATTCTGATGTAATTAACATGAAATACTTTGGAACTTAAACTGATAAGTGCCCTCATATACCTTCTTTTACTCAACCATTTAGTGAATACCCTTAAGATTTTTCTCTCATAATATCACCATTTATCTTCATAGAAGAAGTTATAGTTTGTGAGTATATATTTACTTGGATGCTTATAGGTTTACAATCTATTTCCCCACTAAGCCACCTGTCCTCTGTGAGCTGAAGCTATGTCTTTTTAGTGTACCACTATGAGGTTCAAAAACTGTTTCTTCTAGATGAAGTCATTTATGGTCAGATTTTAAGGTCTTGAGAATTTTTCCATCTATGAAGATGAGTTTTGCCAAAAGTGGAGGTGGAAAGCACTTCTAAAGTAATTATGCAACTACTCAGCTAAATGAGATAACATATAAATAGAATAGCAGAATACATGGTATGTAGGAAGTACTCCATAAATATCAGTAGTTGCTGGTGTTGGTGTCGGAGTTCTGCAACTTTTTATTTAACTCTGTCATTCAAAGTGGTTGGCTAAGTTAATTTGTTTCATCATGGGCAATAATTACATCGTACTTATTTTTTCTTGCTGCTTATGTACAGAAGTGTGGAATATTTTGCCAATTCATGAATAGTGTTTATGGCATCAACAGCTAAAAACTAAGGGAATCTTACAGGGCTGAATGTAACTGCAGTTTGTTGGTTTTTTTTTTTTTTTTTTTGCACAGTGAATAAGAAAAGATTTGGGACAGGGCTTCAGAGATGAGCACTTTTTTCCTAACTCTGGTCCTCAACTACAAGAATCTTTCTGTGATTTATTTCACTCTTTTACAGAAGAGAAGCATCCATGAAAAATGGATTAGGATCCAGGAGTGAGTAAAGAAATCAATTTAATGAACTTCAACCAACATTTGTTGTGATGACATAAAGTAATGAATATTAAAGCACAGGCAAATAATTTATGCAACTTTTGCTTCTACTATGTATACAACTTTAAAACCAGATCTAGGATGATATATACTCAGTATTGGAGAAGGCAATGGCACCCCACTCCAGTATTCTTGCCTGGAAAATCCCATGGACAGAGGAGCCTGGTGGGCTGCAGTCCATGGGGTTGCTAAAAGTTGGGCACGACTGAGCGACTTCACTTTCATGCATTGGAGTAGGAAATGGCAACCCACTCCAGTGTTCTTGCCTGGAGAATCCCAGGGACAGAGGAGCCTAGTGGGCTGCCGTCTATGGGGTTGCGCAGAGTCGGACATGACTGAAGCGACTTAGCAGCAGCAGCAGCAGCATACTCAGTATGAGAATCATGGCAGCATCAGGGATGGTAACATGAAAGAATGGCCAGTGGCAATTTTAAGAAGCTGTGTGTATTAGAAACGATGAAGTAAGGCATGTACACAAATTACCCCCTGATATTAAATGCATTTCTTAGTATAGATCATGACCAAAGTATTTGAAAGCAACTGCCCTAGAAAATGTATTTTGTGTTCCTTAGATTGGCGTTAGGTGGAACATTGTAAAAAGCATACATTCTTCAGACTGTTCATTGGCAGTGCCTATAATAAATTGCTTGGTAAATTAAAATTAAAGTAATATTTCTAAAATTGATACAAAAATATCTACATACATATGAAGTTGTCATTCAAGTTATAATTAAATCAACAGAAAACATTTCATTAACTATGAAATGTGGCAGATAATCAAGACTGTGTACATGATACTTGCACCAGTAAATACTTTGATTCATCAAATACCAAGAAGTTCGACAGCCATAGAGATCTCAAGACCACAGATCCTTAGCAAAACTGTCATGTTTTCTATAAAGTATGCAATTCATTTCCAGTTAATTGTAATCAGTTTTTAAATACTTCCAATAATTAAGACTTAAATAATAGTAATAAAGTAACTGCAGGCTTTCCATTTTATTTGCTTTAGTTGCTATGGAAAATACTGCTATTTTATGTTTCTACAGAGCCAAGTACAGAAGTGAGCAGATTGATAAATTTATAAACATCATGGAAAGAATTGTAGAGAGGAACTGGAGCCACTCGAATGCCATCTGGCTCCCGTTTGTCACACTGTAGGGGAAACAAAAAGTAAAGCCACAATAATGTTAGCATTTTTCACATAATGGAAATCTGCATTCAAGAGAAACTTACATAAAACATTCATACTGATTACTCTAAAATTTAATATGTAAGAATTTTTTCACTTTAAATAAAATGTCATGTTTGTGTTATTTGAAGCTATTCTCTTAATAATAATTAAAATATAAATGGATTGGTACATAAATGTCTGAAGTACTTTCCTGAAGTACACTCATCCTTTATAAGCATCCAATAGTTTGGGTATGTAGTTTATCTGCGGGGAGACCCTGAAGAGACTGGAACCCTTGCACACATTTCAATGAATGAGAACTTCACTGAGATCTGGAGAGTTTTAGTCAATTATATTTCCATTGAATTCAATAACCCCTAATCTCATGAATTAGATAATTCAGCTGTCTGAAGATCACTGTGACTCTGTTGTTAAGAGACCCCCCTACAGGCTAGACAACATAATAAATGATTTGCATTTGCCGGCACTTTTAATTCGATAACAACTTTTGAGGTAAGTATATTTGATTCCAATATGGATGAGGAGTCTCAAGTCAATAGATGTTTACCAACTTTCACAGGAGCACATGGCTTGCAAGTGGTAGAATGTTATTTGGATTGCTGATATTCTGTGTCTCCAAAAACTGGGGAAGTCTCTCCTAAAGGTTTGGAACACCGAGTGCAGTATTTTCTAAATTATATTATCCCTGGAAATAGATATCACTATTTATCCTGTAATTGCTCATTAAACAATTATTAGTTCTCTTCAAGAGACAAAGAGGACTATTTTAAGCACAATAGTAAACAACAACAACAACAACAACAAAATACATTCCATACAATGTTAACACTCTTAAGATGTGTCTACATGTCTTTCTTGACTGCAGTGAACAGGTTAAAAATAACTTATTTCAATCAAACTAAACAAGACTAATTTACTTTTTATTCCTCTACTATATTGATGTGTTCTTTAATTCCACTTACTCCACAAATTTATATTGGGGTTTTCACTATTTTTTTTTTCTGCCCAATCTATAATGAAAAGAATGGATACGTTACATAATACTGTTTCCTACAACAAAATCTGTGGTGTTTTCCCTTTTATCAGAAATCACAGATCTCTGTGTCTTTAGTTAACAGAGTGCTGAATACTTAGTTGGCACTTAATTTATCCTCACTGATCAAAATGAAGTATCATAGAAAAATGCATAAACTGAAAAATTCAAATTTTATCCTCAACATTTGCAACCCATAGAGAAAACCTGGTAGGAAAACAAGAGATACACTTACAACCACTCCTCTTTTTTCTAGTTCTTGGATAATGTGTTTTATTGGAATAGAAAATGTTAGGGTTAGCTGGCAGCCACGTTCCTCTATACAGGATGGAGTAATTATGTTCACGACTGTTTTCTTGCTTTCTGCTTTGTCCTGACTGAAGTAATGCTTGAGCATGTATTCCAGATAACCAGTTAGCAAAATAGATTTTCTCCTCAGTGCTTTCATAGTTGCTTGCTTAAAGATCTGCAGAATGAGAAACAATCATGTTCACAGTTCCTTGTTGATTTATAAAGTAAAAATTAACTGTAAATCACATATAAAAAGGAAAGGCCTGCTTCTGACCTTTCCAATAAAACATCCCATTTTAGATAATCTTTTGGTAAAAAACATGTCTTTTAAGTACTGTGCCATTAAAAACTGAACACAAAGTCTCCATGATAGAATAGCTGTACAAATGTTGTTTAAACAATACTTGCAAAAGCAGAAAAAAATAAGTTAACATAATGTTCCTTCAGAGCTATTTTAAATTAGCTTCATATAATTAGTACAAGTAAAACATACCTTAATAAATGGATTTAAATTTTATAAATGTCAGAATTTTTCCTCCAAACACTTTATACAATTATAGTCAAGAACATTTTTGTCTATTCCTGTATAAAGTTTGTTTAGTCCACAAAAAAGTACAGCAAGAGTTCAATGCTTATGTGGAAGGCAATGTTACCAATATTATTCATAATCAGTTTACCAATTTTTAAATCTCTTTCAGTTTAACAGTAAGAAAACAAGGAGTTAAAAATGATGCTAAGTTTTGTGAGGCAGGAAAGCAAATAATATTAGATAGTGCTCATATATTACTGAAGCATTTGTATCGAAAGCATTGAAGTCTTTCTTTTTTTCTTCTTTCATCATTTTTTTTTCTGCTGCTAAACTCTTAACACTGGTGTGAAAACACTGCCACTTGCTTCTTGAGGTTTCTTATATTAAGATGACTGACAAGGGCACACAATAACTGGTGTTGGAACATTAGGGGTCAGAACAGACATGCTTTTTTAGCTTATCTCTTAAGGTCAAGTAGAGTTTAAAAATATATCCTACATATAAGAACTGAATGAACTGCAAACAGAGAATGATGCACTGGCAGGCCACTTAATGTCCCTTTTCTGTATCATGGTAGGCACAGAGCACAAATAGGGTCATTTGGTGATATCTATACTTTATGAAGTCTATGTAAATAGTTCTTTCTGTATATACACATGGCATGTGTGGGTAGGCATTCTAATAGGACTCAAACTGTTCAGGCATAGATTTTCTTGACGTATTGCAGAGGGTGTGTATTTGGCTGAAGGAAAAGATGGGAGTTATATTTAAGTTAATATATTGAAAGAAGAGAGGAGTATCAGACAGTAGAAAGGTTTCTGTCTGTTTCCCCAACCAGACCTCATGGACTGTGTCTGCAACCTGGAAAGACTTCAGCTGAAAGTAGAAGCTAATATCTGACATATTCAGTGCAAAAAATGCTACTTTAGTATTCAGGTAACCCTTGTTACATGGAGTTTGGTAGGAGGCATCTCTTCATTTCCTATGTAAAACAAAATGGCCATCAGAGAGCCTGATTCAAGAATCAACATTCTCACAGAAGCAGGAGCAAGGAACAGGTAAAGTGTGGTCCACCCAGTTGTCTATCAGGCTTGGAATTAAAACAAAAACAAAAACAGGAATGTTTCCAAGCTTCTCTTTGGCGATTCATAGTACTTTGAAGGCGTTTTAATTATTTAAGTAATTCTGGTAAACTTTCTGGATCTGCCTTGGGTCCCATAAGATGCAGATGGGGGCACTGTGTAAATTAGTACTTTTAATGACATTTCACTTGTAAGTCATAAGTCAGTAAGACTTTGGGGGATATTAAGATTATAGGGTTTTTTAAATGAAGTTTTGCTCTTGCAGATTTGATAACAAGAAAGCAAAAGTTTTTCATGACAAGTACCTTGATTTTAACATATCAGTACTCTTTGTTAATAATCAAATAATGTTTAAATGTAAAACTATTTTCCACATTACAACTATAACAAGAGAAGCTGCATTCTGAAGTGGCTTTAAATTCTTCTCACAGGGTGTAAAATTCTCTTTAGAGGCCTCAGTTAAACATATTAAGAGGGGATAATAGGAGTTAACAGTGAAGTAGAGTAGCCTTTTTTTTACTCTCATTATTTTCATGCTTTCAACACTGTAGAAATCTTTTTTCTTTTTTTTTTTTTTTAGGAAAAATGAAAAGTGTAGTTTGAAAATATTCAGCTTATAACAGAATTCTTGGCAGAATTTCCACTACTTAGGTTATTTTTCTTACTAGCAAAAATAAATTCAAAGTTAGAAAAGTTAGATAATTTTAAATAGGAAAAATAAGTATAACATGATGTTCTTAACTCTTAAATTCTTAAAATTGGATGCCTAATAACTTTCTGAGGAAATTCAGAGTACATTTCTTCTGACTTGCCCTATATTTTAATTGAATGCTCTAATTTTATATTTTGAAGCTATTTAAATAATTATATTGCCTACCTGTTATGTATAAATAGGAACCTTCGAAATAAAATATAAGTGTTGTTTAATGTCATGTTTACTAATTGGAAGATTGAGGTGACCTCTGAAGTAATCTGGTTCAAACATTTTTATTAAAAGGTTGAGGCAAATGAATTCAAGAGTAGTTGTCATTTGTTTAAGGTCATACTTAGTAAGGTCACAGTAAGGGATGGAGTATTTGCCTCCTGCTTCTTACCTTATTCTTCCTCTTTATCTACAGTATTTTTAAAATTAGTGTGTAAATTATTAAATAGGCAACAGTATAAAGAAACCTGATTTCAGTTTGCAACTGATTATAAGGTGTTATTTTTCATCATATGCCTCAAATACACATTGTGAACAATGCCATAACTAATTTTAAAAAATTCTTTGTATTACAAATCTGTAATCATATCCATGTGCATCAATTCATTTTTTTTTGCAATTTTTATTTAATATTTGTTTATTTGACTGTACCAGATCTTTGTTTTCGCACACGGGAATGTCAGCATCTTCAGTTGTAGCATGCAAACTCTTAGTTGTGGCCTCTAGGATCTGGTTCCCTGACAGAGAGTAAACCCAGGCCCCCTGCCTTGGGAGTCTTAGCCACTGGGCCACTAGGGAAGTCCCAATATACATTGATTCTTAAGTATAAAATCTCTCCTTCAGTTGGCATTTTACTGTGTAAGAGTACTTTTCAAAAGGAAGTAGAGATAACAAATGTTTGATTTGTGTGTTTATTTCTTTCACTTACTCAAACTTCAACTAATCTCCTATATTCAACATTTTTAAATAAATAAGCTAAGTGCTGAATCTGTTAATTCATTGATAGTCATATAGCAAATTCAGAAGCATTTGAAAGAACAACACTAACAGTTACCTAGAGAACAGGAAATATATTATTTTGTAATTTCAGAATTTTGCAATTTATAATGGAAAGTAAGAATTTCAAAAATACTTTCTTTAACTCAAGGTTTGATTATTTAAAGATAATTTTGATAAAAACATAGCCTCAACAGTGAATTATTTAATAAGGTATTTCCATGAGGCTGCAGAGAAATACTTAAGTGATGAGAAACTCAAGAGAAGTGTACATCCCTTTTCTGGGGCTTTAGGGTCATTTTCTTAGGTTTAAGTTTAGATATTAAAGTAGAAGATACATCAGTTTTCAGATTCCAGCTGAGAATAAAAGTCATATCTAGGTGACTGTTATACAGTGTGGAGCAAAACTATTGGTAGGGAAAATAGGAATCTGTTTTTTTCTGTGGCAGAAGAGGTGAATACCGAAGTCAGTCCACTGCAAAGAATACCGGTGATAGTGTCTAAAAGACATTTTCTAGATATGGCTAGGAAATAATTTGCAAAGATGAGTAAAATCAGAGGAAATAACTTTAAGTACTACTTCTTTCTAAGGTATGCCTTTGTGCCTTATTTCTTTTCTCCTTACTGTATTAATAATTCATCTTCTCCCTGATATAAGTTTGCAAAGTTTGCAAAGCGTTTTTTTCTTAAAAAAAAAAAAAAAGTTTAATGGAACTGTTCCTCAGGCTGAATATTTTAAAAACAAGACAAATATCATTATTTGGTTTGCCAAGTAGATTAAATCACTTCCCCACCCCTACCCAAATATAATTTGTATCACTGAGAAATTTTGTTACTGGGTCTATTTCAATACAAAATAGAAAAATCTGCCAAAACCTGAAAATAGCACAAGCTCCATCTAGTGGTCACACTGAGTAGGTGTTTTTTTTTTTTAAATTGGGATGAAGAAATGAGTTGATTACTACTATCTAGTGGTGAAGCTGTATAAAAACAAAGGAATTGACACTGCCGTCCAGTGGCCAGAATGAGAAGTTGCTGAAAATTTTCACAGAGTTCAAGAATTTTAGGTTTGGAAGAGATTTTGAAAGTCTTTAATTAGTCATTCATGATGGAATACGGCACAACAGAATTGCCTAAACGAGATGATTTTAGGAGGCTTTCAATACTTTTAAAAAATCAAAATTTTATTTTAGTGTCTATATATTTAAGATCTCTATTAGAAATATATATGTATATTTACTTAACATATACTTTATGTATATAAAATATGCATTCTCTAATATGTGTATTAATACCATTATCATATTTGTTGTTGTTTTAGTCAGTAAGTTGTTTCTGACAACTCTTTTGCAACCTCATGGACTATATAGCCCATCAGGCTCCTCAATCCATAGGGTTTTCCAGGCAAGAATGCTGGAATGAGTTTCCATTTCGTTCTCCAGGGAATTTTCCCAACCCAGGGACTAAACCCAAGGCTCTTCCCATGTCTCCTGTATTGCAGGCACACTTCACTACTGGGCCACTGGGGAAGCTCATTATCACAGAGCATAAAACTATTAACAATATATATTTACTTAGATAAATTTTTGTCTCAATCTAATGAATATGAAATGAATGAAACTAATTAATTTATGAAATTAATTAATTTATAAATTAATGAAACTAATGAATATCTGATATCCAAATAATTCAGATCAGATCAGTCGCTCAGTCGTGTCCGACTCTTTGCGACCCCATGAACTGCAGCACGACAGGCCTCCCTATCCATCACCAGCTCTCGGAGGTCACTCAGACTCACATTCATCGAGTCAGTGATGCCATCCAGCCATCTCATCCTCTGTCGTCCTCTTTTCCTCCTGCCCCCAATCCCTCCCAGCATCAGAGTCTTCTCCAATGAGTCAGCTCTTCACATGAGGTGGCCAAAATACTGGAGTTTCAGCTTTAGCATCATTCCTTCTAAAGAAATTCCAGGATTGATCTCCTTCAGAATGGACCGGTTGGATCTTCTTGCAGTCCAAGGGACTCTCAAGAGTCTTCTCCAACACCACAGTTCAAAAGCATCAATTCTTCGGCACTCAGCCTTCTTCACAGTCCAGCTCTCACATCCATACATGACCACAGGAAAGACCATAGCCTTGACTAGGCGAACCTTTGTTGGTAAAGTGATGTCTCTGCTTTTGAATATGCTATCCAGGTTGGTCATAACTTTCCTTCCAAGGAGTAAGCGTCTTTTAATTTCATGGCTGCAGTCACCATCTGCAGTGATTTTGGAGCCCAGAAAAATAAAGTCTGACACTGTTTCCCCATCTATTTCCCATGAGGTGATGGGACCAGATGCCATGATCTTCGTTTTCTGAATGTTGAGCTTTAAGCCAACTTTTTCACTCTCCTCTTTCACTTTCATCAAGAGGCTCTTTAGTTCCTCTTCACTTTCTGCCATAAGGGTGGTGTCATCTGCATATCTGAGGTTATTGGTATTTCTCCTGGCAATCTTGATTCCAGCGTGTGCTTCATCCAGCCCAGTGTTTTCTCATGATGTACTCTGCATACAAGTTAAATAAGCAGGGTGACAATATACAGCTTTGACGTACTCCTTTTCCTATTTGGAACCAGTCTGTTGTTCCTCGTTCACTTCTAACTGTTGCTTCCTGACCTGCATACAGATTTCTCAAGAGGCAGGTCAGGTGGTCTGGTATTTCCATCTCTTGAAGAATTTTCCACAGTTTATTGTGATCCACATAGTCCAAAGCTTTGGGATAGTCAGTAAAGCAGAAATAGATGTTTTTCTGGAACTCTCTTGCTTTTTCCATGATCCAGTGGATGTTGGCAATTTGATCTCTGGTTCCTCTGCCTTTTCTAAAACCAGCTTGAACATCAGGAAGCTCACGGTTCATGTATTGCTAAAGACTGGCTTGGAGAATTTTGAGGATTACTTTGCTAGCGTGTGAGATGAGTGCAATTGTGCGGTAGTTTGAGCATTCTTTGGCATTGCTTTTCTTTGGGATTGGAATATGTGTGTATAAATGAATAGTTATAGGTAAGTACCTAGATATATAGAACTAATAGACATATGCATGTCTAGAAAACCAAACGGACCCTTTGAGTATTATAATTTCGAGTGAGACTGCTTTCAAGTAAAAATATGAATGAACTTAAAGAAAAATACTAAGCCAGTAACAGTAAAGATTACACATGGATATAATGACATATAAACCCAAATAAAGGGGGAAATACACCCTACCTCATGGGACAAGCTTACATAGTCTCAGCTTTACTCTAACTATTGACTATGCCAAAGCCTTTGACTGTGTAGATCACAATAAACTATGGAAAATTCTGAAAGAGATGGGAATACCAGACCACCTGATCTGCCTCTTGAGAAATCTGTATGCAGGTCAGGAAGCAACAGTTAGAACTGGTCATGGAACAACAGACTGGTTCCAAATAGGAAAAGGAGTACGTCAAGGCTGCATATTGTCACCATGTTTATTTAACTTATATGCAGAGTACATCATGAGAAATGCTGGACTGGAAGAAACACAAGTTGGAATCAAGATTGCCGGGAGAAATATCAATAACCTCAGATATGCAGATGACACCACTCTTATGGCAGAAAGTGAAGAGGGGCTAAAAAGCCTCTTGATGAAAGTGAAAGTGGAGAGTGAAAAGGTTGGCTTAAAGCTCAACATTCAGAAAACGAAGATCATGGCATCTGGTCCCATCACTACATGGGAAATAGATGGAGAAACAGTGGAAACAGTGTCAGACTTTATTTTTCTGGGCTCCAAAATCACTGCAGATGGTGACTGTAGCCATGAAATTAAAAGACGCTTACTCCTTGGAAGGAAAGTTATGACCAACCTAGATAGCATATTCAAAAGCAGAGACATTACTTTACCAACAAAGGTTCGCCTAGTCAAGGCTATGGTCTTTCCTGTGGTCATGTATGGATGTGAGAGCTGGACTGTGAAGAAGGCTGAGCGCCGAAGAATTGATGCTTTTGAAGTGTGGTGTTGGAGAAGACTCTTGAGAGTCCCTTAGATTGCAAGGAGATCCAACCAGTCCATTCTGAAGGAGATCAATCCTGGAATTTCTTTGGAAGGAATGATGCTAAAGTTGAAACTCCAGTATTTTGGCCACCTCATGCGAAGAGTTGACTCATTGGAGAAGACTCTGATGCTGGGAAGGATTGAGGGCAGGAGGAGAAGGGGACGACTGAGGATGAGATGGCTGGATGGCATCACTGACTTGATGGGTGTGGGTCTGAGTGACCTCCGGGAGCTGGTGATGGACAGGGAGGCCTGGCGTGCTGTGGTTCATGGGGTCGCAAAGAGTAGGACACGACTGAGCGACTGATCTGATCTGATCTGATTCATACTCTCCCTCGCCCCTTAAAGTAAGTCCTCCTATAATTTTGTCATATGGCACTTTGTCAGCTCACTGACTCACTGAACTAGAAGAAATGAGTCCCCAGTAATCACAACATTGTCCAACACATGATAATTTTTTAATAAATGTTTGAATGAGTGAATTAATTAAGACTTAAATATTTCAGGCTTATTTTCCATATAGAAAGACTAATAGAAGACCCAGTGACTGATTCAAGTTCACACAAATTCTAAGTGGAACCAAGTATACGTCTCCCCAGCTAAGTTCTATTAAACATTAAGTACCAACACTGTGCCAAGCCTTGTGCTGGGGGCTGGAGATATAAATAAAGGGTGACGTGAGCCACAGTCACTGCCCTATAGGAGAACCCTACCCTTTGTTCAATGTTTATGCACGGTGTATATTAACCTAGCTGATTAACAGATAAAATATGACAGCATGTCACAATCAGATAAAGAAAAGGTGACAATGTGGGAAGTTTGATGCATAGATCACTTACCTCTAAACTAGCATGTAAGGAACAGACCAACAGAATGGGAGGATTTGAGATTCGGAATCCATTGACTCCAGGGATTAACTGCAGTTCTGAAAAATTAATATCACTTTTATAGGATGTATCTAAAAAGTGTCCTTTATGGATATTTTAATGACAGTAAAGTAGGAGGAAAAAAAATGTAAGACTTAAAAGCTTTTATTCTTAAGAGTTTTGAGATAATTAAAAGAAACTTCATGGACCTAAAATACTGGTATATTTTTCCTTCACCTGCAACTTCCATCTTGTCTGCTCCTGTAATAGGGGCAGGGTGGGCACACAGCTTCTAGTGCAAGATTCTTAGCAGGCAGTTAGAGGTCCCGCTGTGTTAACAGTCAGCCTGGCAGTGGTGCTCATAGAGGAGAGCACAGTGAGAGATGGATGGGTGCCTTAGGCCTTAGAACTGGCAGGTGAACTGGGGGCCCCAGGGCTGCATCCCACAGAGCTCCAGGGCTCTCCCTAAGGCTGTCCACTAGTCTGGCCCAGGCCTTGATGCAGCAGCAAACCTCTCCCTCATCCCCGCCTCTGAGACCTAATGGCGGTGGCGGTCTCCATGGGTCACAGTCCACAGAGGCTTCCAAACCAGAAACCATGTCAATGACAGCAAAATATCAAGACTTGAATGGCTTGTAATTGTAATATCCTCCAAAGGCAGAAATGTGGATGAAATGATGTATGAAGGTGACTTTTAACACTAGAATTACTACATCAAGTGACTTCTCTTAGAAAAGAGGAAAAAATGTGGTTTACAAAAATGATCTGCCTAAGAATATATTGAAAAGGTAAGTTAATAACAGACACTATTGTCATATAATTAATTACATTGAATAGCTGCAAGTTAAATCCAAGAATTAAAATTACTAGTTAGAGCAAATTGAAAACTAATACTGACTTAGAATGAGAGAATTTTCTGGGTCTTTAGATATTCATCTAATGAGGGCTAGTCAGACTATGTCCTATGGGTCACATCTGGCCCACTGCTTATTTTTGTAAATAAAAGTTTATTGGAACATAGGCCTGTTCACCTAAGTGTTCTTGCCTGGAGAATCCCAGGGACAGGGAAACCTAGTGGGCTGCCGTCTATGGGGTCACACAGAGTTGGACATGACTGAAGCGACTTAGCAGCAGCAGCAGCATGGCTGCTTTAGCACTGCAATAGCAGAGCTGTGCACTTGCCACAGTTAGCCTCCAGAGCTTAACATATCTACAGTCTGAACCTTCACAGAAAAAAACACTTTGCCCACTCCTGATCTAATCCAACTTCCTAATTTACAGATAAGAAAACCTATTACAAACAATTTAAATAACTGTATAAAAAAGCTCATGGTTTCAGCAGCCAAGATAAAATATAGCTTTCCTGATTTGACTCAAAGGGCCCATCTTTCTTTGCATCTTGGTTGGTGCAAATGTGTATATATATAACATCAAATCTCAGGATTGGAAGCAGTCTAAAGGATCAAGTTTAAGTTGATTTCTCAGAACACTTAGGAAGTTTTCTGTATCCATGTGATGGAAGAATAAAGTCACTCAGGAAAGATAAGTAGGGCAGTTTAAGAACTCCTTGCACTAATTATGTACTTTAATTTCTACCCACTGGGGTTACTGTTTGGTATGTGGTAAACGTGGGCTTATCAGGTGGTGCTAGGGGTAAAGAACCAGCTTGCCAATGCAGGAGACATAAGAGATGCAAGTTTGAGCCATTAGGAGGGGGTAGGATCCCCTGGAAGAAGGCATGGCAACCCACTCCAGTATTCTTGTCTGGAGAATCCCGCTGACAGAGGAGACTGGCAGGCTACAATCCATAGGGTCGCACAGAGTTGGATATGACTTAAGTGCTTTAGCACACACATATGCATGCTTGTGGCAAAAGCCACAAAAGGAGGACAATTTGGGAAAAGAGAGACATAAAATTGAACCTTTATTAATTAGTATGCTGCTTGGTTTACAGCTTTGAATGTGTTTTACCCTTAAACCAAACCCTGAAATAGATATTATTATTCACATTAGATACATGAGGAGAAAATTAAAAGTCCAAAATCATCAAATTTGTACAGCATCACAAAACCAATAAACAGCAAAATGGGCTTGACACTTAAGTCTCTCTGGGCCTGACTCTAAGGACAAGGATTCCTTCCTGTCCCCGCTGTCTGATGGTTTAGGTACTCTATATTGGTGAGACCTGAATTCTGTATTTTAGATTTTGCTTCCTCTTATTTCCCTATAAAAGGATAGACTCAAAATCATACTAAAATCTATGAATACTTAGTCTTACATTGAGGAAATGTCACTCCTTATTTTAAGAATTCTTAGTGGCATTTTCAAAGTGCACTCTCCATGAGGCATGCATATTACATATCATACAAAGATGAAAACTGAAATAAACTTAAAATAAAATGACTTGTGAAGTAAAATTGAATATACTTACTGTTATCCATCTTAAATCTGGTGCTTAGTTCATGGCCGAACCATCCCACTAACCTAAAACATATATAGTAACATTAGATATTTTGGTCTATAAATATAGTCAGAATTAATATAAGACTCTTGGGCCTTCATATTAAAATCATTTGTGACATGAGTCATCAAATACTTAACCATATAAATGCCATGTGATATCATAAGACAATATTTATAACCTCAGAGAGAGAATAAAAATCAATTTTTTCATATTACTGGTTATATACTTGCAAAGTTAAATAATCTGAAGAGCTATATTTAATGACCTTGTTTAATATAAAATAAAATGAGCAAAATGTTGTTTCTTTAGATTTTAAAAAAGGTGAAAACAAAAAAGAAAAATGATTAATACAGTAATGTATTCTTTTTGCATTAGGAATTCTAAAGGGAAATGACATAAAAATAACCTCTTAATTGTTGAAATTTTAATAATTTTCTAAAGAAATTAGTTACTTTCAGAGTTTCATAAGAATGTTAATTGGCCAGACATAGAGTATAAAATATACAGGAAAAATCATATGTATGTGTGTGTGCTTATTAGATAAAAATTACAAATAGTATGAAGAAAATATAAAATTTTAGAAAGAGACAAATACAGTATTCTTGATATAATCAACTCTTCCTGAATAAAATACTAGTTTTAACACTGCCAAAATTAAAAATTCCAATGTACTTTTTTTTTGAAGTTGGCAGTTTTTTTTATGTTTATATAGAATACATGAGTAAAAATAATAAATTTTGAAACAGAGTATAAAGGTGAATATGCTCTACATTACATGTGAAAGTGAAAGTCGCTTAGTCATGTCTGACTCTTTGCAATTCCATGGACTGTCCATAGAATTCTCCAGGCCAGAATACTGGAGTGGGTAGCCTTTCTCCTCTCCAGGAGATCTTCCCAACCCAGGGATCAAACCCAGGTCTCCCGCAATGCAGGCGGATTCTTTACTAGCTCAGCCACAAGGGAAGCCCAAGAACACTGGAGTGGGCAGCCTATCTGTTTTCCAGGGGATCTTCCCGACCCAAGAATCGAATTGGGGTCTCCTGCATTGCAGGAGGATTCTTTACCAAGATATCAGGGAAGCCCATATTACAAAATTGATTAAATAAATGAGGATAGCACTGTCACGAGAAGCATCAGGGAGACAAATGGAACGTGACAGAAAATATAAATGGTCCTCAGATTGTACAATTATATAATAAGTGATAAATGTAACATTTGAAAACATGCAAATATGAGGAAAATATATTCACATTTTTATTTGATTTTTAAAAGTAAAATCTATGAAAAGCAAATAAAATATAAAGGATAATATCATATATTCATACACATTTAAAATTCTGTATTAAAAAGACAGACAAAATTAAAAGGACCCAGTGATGGGGAGAAGGACGTTGTTTGTCACATTTAAAAGAGTTTTCACCAAAAGTTTTTTCATCAGAGAAAGGGCAGTGTCCCCAAAGGTGCCCAGTCACAAAGCATGGACAGGACATTTATAAAAAGAGAGGTGCAAATGCTCCATGAATTCCAGGAAGAAAAAAGCTCAATGTTAGCAAAAATTGAAAAATATGAAACCATATAAAGATGAAAACATACCTCAAATATTAAATTGGCAAAGTTATTTAAAATTTAAATGTCTTTTTTCATCAAGGATTCAGTTAAAAGTAAATAAACTCTGTTCAATAATGAGTATAATAAGCAATAAAACCTTCATGGAGTACAGTTTAAAAATATAAATTAAAGCTATGTACAGTTTTCTAAGTACTTTTACTTTTTCAGATTCATGCAAAAGACTATTTAGAGTACACTAAAATGTGTGTGCTAGGGCAATGAGCACAGTACTATTTACAGTTTCATAGCAACTTCAGTATCTTGTTAGAGAGAAAAAATAAATTATATGATGCTTATGTTATGAAATATTATAGCCATTTAAAAATCATATTTGAAAGAATATATATTAAAAATTATAAAATAGAGATAACAATATTTAGAGTTTGATCTTAGGATAAATATATATTGCATGCATTTATATGTAATTATGGCCAAAATGTTAAAATTTTTAACTTCTGCTTTATTCACATCCAAGTCACACCTGGACTTAATGGAGAAACACCAAAAGTGCTTTCTTTAATGTTAATATTTTGCAGCTGAAAATTGAAAAATAGATAGTCCATTATCACCACTTTAAAATTATACAGTAGTGTACCTAGTATGTACAAAAAGATAACTTAGCATGGTAGTTTGGTACAAAATTAATATGAGAACTAAATATCTGTTAATAAATTAATGAGAACTAAATTTAAAAGTGAAATTAAAAAATTGAAATTGAAAGCAAGCTGATATATTAACAAAAAATATTTCAGACTTACATAAATTTTTAAAATATTCCTGAATCTGAACAAGAACATCGAGTTGAATAATTTTCAACATCAAAAAAAATGTCAGTTCTCCTCGAATTGGTGTATACATTTAAATAATCCCAGTAAAATATACAAATAGATTTTATTTGTTTTCATTTAGGACTTGCAAGTTAATTCTAATGCCATATGGAAAATAAATAATAGTAAAACATCCCTAAAAAATAAGAGCAATGAAGTTGAATATTTCTACAAAACATTACAACATTATAAAAAGTCAAAATGAAAATAATGATCAAATCTATTAATATACTATTCAAAATGTTAATAAAACTAAAGAGAAAGTTATAGGATCATCTCCATAGACCAATAAATCATAAGAGAAAGTTATATCATATGACAATCTATTGTTTAAAAATCATTTGCAACTTATGTCATAAGAAGCTAAACTTTCTAGTATAAAAATATCTAGAGATCATAATGCAAAAGTAACAGCCCAAGAAAAATGACCAACATAGACAGAAAAAGGAAATGGCTCTCAATTATTTTTTAAAAGGGCCATCCATTTATTGTTAAGAAAAATACAAATTAAAGTTAAACTGAAATGCAATGGACTTGAACATGGGCAAACTCTGGCAGATGGTAGGGGACAAGGAGGCCTGGCATACTGCAGTCCACAGGGTCACAAAAAGTCAGACATAAACTTGGTGACTGAACAACAACAAATAACCATTGCCCACCTCTTAAAGTGGCAAAAATTTCAAAGTTTTATTAAGAATTCTATTGATATTAACACATTTTATAAGTTACTGTCATATATTCTTGTTGGAATATGTATTATAGATGTGCCGCTCTAGAGAACAAATGAATAACAGTTATGGAATTTGCAAATACATATACTCTTTGACCTGGAAAATTTACATCTGGGAGTTTAGCTCTTCAGAAGAACTTGTCCCAGTATGAAGTGAATTATGCATAAGTATAGTCATTGTATAACTTTCAGTAATAATCAAAGATTGAAAATAGCCTAACCTCTCTTCAATAAAAGACTAGTTTTATAAATTATGGTAAATTTGTATTGTAAAATATCATATAGGAATTACATCAGAAGTGAATAAAAAAGCATTCTGTGTCTTGAAAGGGAATGATTACAAGAGACCAGAAACCAAAAAAATATATTAGGATAGGACATACAGTATTTTTATGAACTAAATAATTAACTTTTTAATTTTTTCTTCCTCAACTAGAATGTAAGTTCATGAGATCAGGGACCAGCTC
Organism: Tragelaphus eurycerus; assembly: GCA_935064755.1. Taxonomy (NCBI): domain Eukaryota; kingdom Metazoa; phylum Chordata; class Mammalia; order Artiodactyla; family Bovidae; genus Tragelaphus; species Tragelaphus eurycerus. Next base: position 1,895,051 of record CAKXYN010000132.1, on the reverse strand, counting down.
TTAATGTTTGTAGAGGAGTGTTTTTAATGCGAATGATGTGAGGTATGGTAAATGGTTGATAGGGGAAGCATGAGTTAGGACAGCTGAACCAGGTTGATGATGGTCAGGGGAGGCTCTGATGAGCAAAAGAATGTATATATTTCAGCACAGAGAAAAGAAAGTGTTACAGATCATCAAAACAACATGTTCCAAGACCAAACACATATATAGACAAGGAGGGCAAATTTCCCACCACCTTCCTTTTCCACTTTTATTTTTTTTTTCTTTCTATACAGGTGGATTTTAAATGAATCTTCTGATTTTTAAATCTGGTTTACTAAATTTCTAGATGTGCATTTAATATTCAACTTTGGAATTGTTGTCAAATGATTTTTCCAGAATAAAATACTAAAGCTTACTAGAAAATTTTTAGTCCATTTTGGGTTCTACTCCTCCTTTGTATGATATTTCTCAGTCCAGTTCAGTTGCTCAGTCATGTCCGACTATTTGAGATCCCATGCATTGCAGCAGGCCAGGCTTCCCTGTTGATCACCAACTCTTGGAGATTGCTCAAACTCATGTCAGTCGAGTCGATGATGCCATCCAACCATCTCATCCTTTGTCGTCCCTTTCTTTTCTTGCCTTCAATCTTTCCAGCACTGGGGTCTTTTCCAATGAGTCAGTTCTTTACATCAGGTCACCCAAGGATTGGAGCTTCAGCATCAGTCCTTCCAATGAATATTCAGGACTGATTTCTTTTAGTATTGACTGGTTTGATCTCCTTGCAGTTCAAGGGACTCTCAAGAGTCTTCTCCAACACCACAGTTCAAAAGCATCAATTCTGGTCCAACTCTCACATCCATACAAGATTACTGGAAAACTCATAACTTTGACTAGACAAATCCTTGTCGACAAAGTAACATCTCTGCTTTTTAACATGCTGTCTAGGTTGGTCATAGCTTTTGTTCCAAGCAGCAGGCATCTTTTAATTTCACGACTGCAGTCACCATCTGCAGTGATTTTGGAGCCCAAGAAAATGAGTCTCTCACCGTGTCCATTGTTTCCCCATCTATTTGCCATGCAGTGATGGGTCAGATGCCATGATCTTCATTTTCTGAATGTTGCGTTTTAGTGACATTTATAAATATGATACTTATAAATAAATAAATAGTATTTATACTATCTATATTATACTATTTATAAATAAATAAATAGTGATGTTTATAAGTAAAATGATATTTTTAGTCAGGTATTAATTGCCAGTTTCCCTTGTTTGAAAAATCTGTCTTCAAGGATAATGTACTGACATATATTGTTTGGAAAAAATATTTGGGGTGGTAAAAGAGAAAACTTTGAAGGCTTTAATTAAATTTTCTCTCATTGTTTACAAATATTTTCCTAAACTTTCTTATCTGTAGTGAATCAAATTTTACTGTATTAGGTTCATTTGTTAGGTGGAAAGCTCCAAAGGATATATATAGTACCCAAACTCCTTTTAATTTTGAGTTCCAAGACAAGATTTTGAAACTTATACAGAGTCAGTAGTATTTAAAAGCCAAGGCTTCTGACTTGCAATATATAGACATTTTTGAATTCTGATGATCATATCTCATATAGTAGCCCAGCATAAAGTTTATGCTGTGAACAGCAAAAAGAAAAGAGAGTGGAAGAAACAATAAGTATTTCTTCCATTTCCTGTTTCCCATGATTAAAATAATGTTCGGAATGCTAAGGAATGAGAAGGTTCAGAATGAGAAGAGAAAGACTGGATTCATACTCCTAATACAGAACTGGCTACACTCCCTGCCCAAAGTTAAGCTCTAGGGGATAGGAGTTGGGATGGTTGAGAAATCAGTGGGAACTCCAGATACATTCAGGGGGATCTATAGATAAAAAACTCTTGCAACATATTCCCTCAGACCTACTAGGCAATAAAACCATTTGTAAGAATTCTTCCAGGCCAGTTTGGTGCTGTAGTCTTCATATAAAAATGTTAGCAGAATGGACCTGTGATAGCACTTTTACTTATAACTTAGGATTGTATTAACTCAAGAGACCCAAGGTAGTATCCTGAAAGTCCAATGCCACCAGAGAAGGGAACTGAAGGGACTAAGAGATTCAGTATCCCCAGTGGAACTTGAGATAAAGGGCGTATTGTCATGATAGTTCCATAGACACCTTGGAGGGTGCAGTAGTAATGGAAGCACATCACCAAGGGAGTGCCAGGCACAGTTTAATGGATCCAGGAGTTGGCTGTGGACTGGATGTCTCTCTTTTATCAATGTCTGTGTACATCATTCACCTTTACAATCTTAAATAGTATCCTAAGGAGAAAAGGACAAAAAACAAAACAAACAAACAAAAACTCTGAACAGACAGAGCTTAAACTCTGAAATTACTTAGAAAAATAACAAAAGCCATTAAGTATACCTCCAAGTTACAAGATTGAATTTCCTGCATCAAATGTGTTGATAGACGAAAATAAAGAAAATTACTTGTGTACCTAAGTTTGTAACCTGATGACATTTACAACTTTTAAAACAATTATCAAATTTCTGATGATAACTGGAATCAATAATAAAATGAAAAATATATTTGTCAAAGCTTTCATATGCTTTGTATTAAATATTCAGAACCAGAACATATCTTAAGTTAATTTGAACATGTAACTGAGCTATACCAATGAGATAAAGTGAACGGAAAGCAAAATCACTGTGCAATTTGTTTGAGGTACTTATGTTTATCATGATGTGAATTTATTGAAAACTTATTCTTTCAGCAAGTAGGGAACTATGCTGTGTACTGAGGGGAACTCAACATCATCCTTTCTATTGAGATTAAGATTCAGTTCAATTCAGTCACTCAGTCATGTCCGACTCTTTGCGACCCTATGAACTGCAGCGCGCCAGGCCTCCCTGTCCATCACCAACTCCCAGAGTTCACTCAAACTCATGTCCATCGAATCAGTGATGCCATCCAGCCATCTCATCCTCTGTCGTCCCCTTCTCCTCCTGCCCCTAATCCCTCCCAGCATCAGAATCTTTTCCAATATGTCAACTCTTCGCATGAGGTGGCCAAAGTACTGGAGTTTCAGCTTTAGCATCAGTCCTTCCAAAGAACACCCAGGGTTGATCTCCTTTAGAATGGACTGGTTGGATCTCCTTGCAGTCCAAGGGACTCTCAAGAGTCTTCTTCAACACTACAGTTCAAAAGCATCAATTCTTCAGTGCTCAGCTTTTTTCACAGTCCAACTCTCACATCCATATATGGCCACTGGAAAAACCATAGCCTTGACTAGATGGACATTTTTTTGGCAAAGTAATGTCTCTGTTTTTGAATATGCTATCTAGGTTGGTCATAACTTTCCTTCCAAGGAGTGTCTTTTAATTTCATGGCTGCAGTCACCATCTGCAGTGATTTTGGAGCCCAAAAAGATAAAGTCTGATACTGTTTCCACTGTTTCTCCATTTATTTGCCATGAAGTGATGGAACCAGATGCCATGATATTTGTTTTCTGAATGTTGAGCTTTAAGCCAACCTTTTCACTCTCCACTTTCACTTTCATCAAGAGGCTTTTTAGTTCCTCTTCACTTTCTGCCATAAGGGTGGTGTCATCTGCATATTTGAGGTTATTGATATTTCTCCTGGCAATCTTGATTCCAGCTTGTGCTTCTTCCAGCCTAGCATTTCTCATGATGTACTCTGCATACAAGTTAAATAAGCAGGGTGACAGTATACAGCCTTGACATACTCCTTTTCCTATTTGGAACCAGTCTGTTGTTCCATGTTCAGTTCTAACTGTTGCTTCCTGACCTGCATACAGATTTCTCAAGAGGCAGGTCAGGTGGTCTGGTATTCCCATCTTTTTCAGAATTTTCCACAGTTTATTGTGAAGGAATTAAGAAAGGAATTTTAGCTTGAATGAAGTATATTTATTCACTGTCATTTAGTATAGAGGCATTGATTATTGTCTTATTATTTTTATCTTTTGAAAGAAAAGAAAAATACTGCAGTTTGTTCATGAAAATTTCTGTAGTTACAAATTAAAAATCAGTGTATAAGCGTTTTGCACATAAAGCTTTCTGTTGGAAATGAATTCAAAATTTCCTCTTGGCATTATGCTTTTTAAAAATCTGAGGCAAATATAGTGGCTGTGAAATAGGGTCATAAAAAATGGCAAATTTTCCCAGTTTTTTCAATGGCTTCAGAATAAACATTGGACTAAGAGGAGGAGCTAAGATGGCAGACGAGTAGGACGGGGAGAATACTTTCTCCTCCACAAATCCATTAAAAGAACATTTGAATGCTGAATAAATTCTACAAAACAACTTCTGAATGCCGGCAGAGGACATTAGGCACTTAAAAAGACACTTCATTGTCTTCAAAAGGAGAAAACGAGCCCTGTGGTAACTCCTTATGCGGAGAAGCGGCGCGGACGCCAGCTTTTGCTATTGGCAAGCGGGGGCTGGGCTAGGAGGAGTGGCGCGGCCTGCATCGCTTTGAGAAAGGATTTGGCCTGGCTATCTCGAGTGATATCTGAGTGAAATAACCAGACTGTTGGTTATCTACTACATCAAAAGCCAGCCCTAACTTAAGACACCACCAGGACTATGTACGGAACAAAGGACTGCACAGAGATGGCCGGCTACAGGCCATCCCACTCTGGTGACAGGCAGCCAGGGCTGGAGGTGGGCAGTCACAGCCCTAGAGAGACACTGTCTACAGAACTGTAAGTAGGTTTCTGTGCTGACTCATGCTTCTTGGGGCTCTGGATGGTCAATATCTGACTGAGAAAGTGCACCGGTTGTATACCCAGAAAACTGAGCAGTGGGGAGGCGATAAGTCGCAGCAGCTGCGCTCGCTAAACACTTCATCACCTGCGCTACTCGGATCTGGGAAGGGCATAAAACACAGACTCAACCGAGTCTGGGTTCTGAGGATTATCTGAGTGCCTGAACCTGGCCGGCTTAGATTTGGGTGTTCATCTCCGCCCCCTCTGTAACAGGGCAGAGATCAGATATTGAAAAGACCAGTAAACTGCCTCAATAAAGAGAATTCAACAAACTACCAGAATATAGTAAGAACACTCTAAACTTGGCAATTTTAACAAAATGAAGAGACAAAAGAATACCCAGCAGCTGAAGGAACAGGATAGATGCCCACCAAACCAAACCAAAGAGGAAGAGATAGGGAATCTACCTGATAAAGAATTCTGAATAATGATAGTGAAATTAATCCAAAATCTCGAAATCAAAATGGAATCACAGTTAAAGAGTCTGGAGACAAGGATTGAGAAGATGCAAGAAAGGTGTAACAAAGACCTAGAAGAAATAAAAAAGAGTCAACACATAATGAATAATGCAATAAATGAGATCCAAAACACCCTGGAGGCAACAAATAGTAGAATAACAGAGGCAGAAGATAGGATTAGTGAATTAGAAGATAGAATTCTAGAAATAAATGAATCAGACGAGAAAAAAGAAAAACGAATCAAAAGAAATGAGGACAATCTCAGAGACCTCCAGGATAACATTAAATGCTACAACATTCGAATCATAGGAGTTCCAGAAGAAGAAGATAAAAAGAAAGATCATGAGGAAATACTTGAGGAGATAATAGTTGAAAACTTCCCTAAAATGGAGAAGGAAATAACCACTCAAGTTCAAGAAATCCAGAGAGTCCCTAACAGGATAAACCCAAGGCGAAACACCCCAAGACACATATTAATCAAATTAACAAAGATTAAATATAAAGAACAAATATTAAAAGCAGCAAGGGAAAAACATCAAATAACTCACAAGGGAATTCCCATAAGGATAACAGCTGATCTTTTAATAGAAACTCTCCAAGCCAGGAGGGAATGGCAAAACATAATTAAAGTGATGAAAGAAAATAATTTACAGCCTAGATTATTCTGAAGGAGATCAATCCTGGAATTTCTTTGGAAGGAATGATGCTAAAGCTGAAACTCCAGTATTTTGGCCACCTCATGCGAAGAGTTGACTCATTGGAGAAGACTCTGATGCTGGGAGGGATTGAGGGCAGGAGGAGAAGGGGACGACAGAGGATGAGATGGCTGGATGGCATCACTGACTTGATGGGTATGAGTCTGAGCGACCTCTGGGAGCTGGTGATGGACAGGGAGGCCTGGCATGCTGCGGTTCATGGGGTCGCAAAGAGTCGGACATGACTGAGCGACTGATCTGATCTGATTGTATCCAGCAAGGATCTCATTCAAATATGAAGGAGAAATCAAAAGCTTCACAGATAAGCAAAAGTTGAGAGAATTTTGCACCACTAAACCATTTCTCCAACAAAAACTAAAGGACATTCTCTAGATAGGAATCACTAAAAGGGTGTATAAATTCGAACCCAAAATAATAAAGTAAATCCTATTTATAAATAATTGCTTTAAACGTTAATGGGCTGAATGCCCTAATCAACAGACAAAGACTGCCCGAATCGATACAAAAACAAGACCCCTACATACCTTGTCTACAGGAGACAACCAAAAGACAAACGGGTCAAATGGATACAAAAACTAGACCCCTATATATGTTGTCTACAAGAGAACCACCTTAAAATAGGGGATATATATTGACTGAAAATGAAGGGCTGGAAAAAGATTTTTTATGCAAATATGGACTAAAAGAAAACAGGAGTAGCAATACTCATATCAGATAAATTTGACTTTAAAGATCCCGAAAAGGAGACAATCTAGGTTATACATAATGACTTAAAGGAACAATCCAAAAAGAAATTATAACAATTATAAATATATATGCACCCAACATTGGAGCATTGATATATCTAAGACAAACACTAATTAGTATGATAGAAGAAATACACGACAATACAATAATAGTGGGAGACTTTAATACCTCACTCACACAATCTGGCTGTAATAGACAAAGTAAAGAAGAAAACATATTCACTTATGAGCCTCAAAAAATTCAGTTCACTCAGGAGAGTTAAAAAAAAAATAGACTTATTTGTTTACTTTGTAAATGTTTGTTGACTATTTTATGGGTCTAGTACCACTTTGGCTAGTAGGGAGGAAGAAGTGACAAATGTGATCCTGTCCTAAATAATATATTGTGGTAAAGATAGACCTACCAATACAAAATACCAAGATGTGCCTAAGATGAGGACACCCAAACTGGACTTTCAGTTTCCTGAACTTTTCATTTCCAGATCAAACCTCCTAATATAGAATGAATTCAACATGATTTTTTTTAATGTTCTTTGTGATTAAAAACAGAAAGCCATTAGTTAAGAAATTACATACATGCCTCCCCACCATCACCCCCCTTCTTCCTTCCCATTTCCCTCCCACCCTTATTGATCCTTTCCTTTGTCCATTTTCCCCTGCAAAAAAAAAAAAAAAAAAAACCAACAAAATAAACATTGGGAGAGTACTTCAATACTTTTTTTTATTATTTAGCAACTTTAATTTTTCTGTATTCATTAAAAAGACTAGGTATTTGTCATTTTTGTTTGTGTAGTGCTACTAAAAAATTCAAGAGTATGAATTATGATTGCTGGATATATCTGACAGAAACAATCAAAGACCTAATGTATGAACATGGTATCACAGGAGGAAATAATAGCCAATGCTTATAAGTACTGATGGGAGAAGGCAATGACAACCCACTCCAGTACTCTTGCTTGGAGAATTCCATGGAAGGAGGAGCCTGGTAGGCTGCAGTCCATGGGATTGCTAAGAGTCGGACATGACTAAGTGACTTCACTTTCACTTTTCACTTTCATGCATTGGAGAAGGAAAAGGCAACCCACTCCAATGTTCTTGCCTGGAGAATCCCAGGGATGGGAGAGCCTGGTAGGTTGCCGTCTATGGGGTAACAAAGATTCGGACACGACTCAAGTGACTTAGCAGTAGCAAAAGTACTGATGACATGTTCATAACCCAAATCTGAAAAGAATAAGTAGGGAAAATGTATTCTTCTTTAGAAAAAAAAAATACTTGGATCTGATTCTATAACTGAGATCAAGGCATCGTTTTTATGCTTTATTTACTGAATCCATAAAAGTACTTTAAATTTGACCTCCGGGAGTTGGTGATGGACAGGAGGCCTGGCATGCTGCGGTTCATGGGGTCGCAAAAAGTCGGGACACGACTGAGCGACTGATCTGATCTGATATAACATTTCAGAGTAGTCTAGCTAATCAGATTATCTGTTCTCATGCCAACAGGAAATCCTATTCAAAAGACATGGCTGGGCAAAGCTTTTGCATAGTGAACTGCTAAGAAAAAAAGGGCAGAAATGAAGACACGTTTGCTGGAAAACTGGGCAAGATTGTCTCAGTCACTTTACTTAATCTGCAACAACATACTGAGGTACGTATTGTTTCTCTCATTGTATGTTTGAAAAACGTAAGGCTTGCCGAGTTTGAGTGATCATCTAAAAGGACGATAGCTAGGTAAGCCATATCCTGCCCAGTAAGTGAGCAGGAACACTGACCCACAGTTAGAAACCGTATTTGATATACACATCCTCAGAAGGAAGTTGAAGGAGTTCAAAACAATTATCTTAATGAACCAATAAACTAGTAGAACCTGAGATCATCAGGGCCTAGAAGCTGAGCAGAAGAGCAGAAGCTAAAATTAAATAGAGTAGACTTGACTAGAGTAGAATAAAATAGTTTAATGAAGGTTACCATGAAGCTAGAGTTGATGCTTTTTATAAGTGACTCATTTCTGTAATTTATAGTACTAATTAAATTACATTTAAAAAATCAGGCTTATTAGTTTTCCTATATTTCAATCATTAATTCTTCAAAAGTAGTTAATGACACACCTTGCTAGAAGCAAAAGAGAGAAATAGTAGAGTGAACTAAAATAGAAATGGTTCCTGCCCACAAAAAGCTTAAAGTCTTTGGTTATAGGTGAGAAGTTAATTAAACAAATATTAATTCAACAAAGGGTGGGTGCATAGGCCCCCATCTTTGTCTCCTGGTGTTCACGACATTATGAGGCTCAGTATTAAGAATTGTGGGTGGGGCCTGTGACTTTTCATCAGTAATAATGGATTCAGGTGAAACAAAGTGGAAAGAACTGAGAGAGGGAAAATGGACCAAAACCTAGACGTTTGATAGTAAACAAGAGCTAAAGAAGTCAGAGTTGTTGACAGATTTTGTTAGGAGTGAGATATTGAGTGGATTTAAATACTGAAAAAAATGAAATTAGAGACTCAGAAAGGGTGAGCAGTTTCAGTTTCATCAACCTGGTTATTGAACTCATTAAGAGAAGTTGAGTAAGAACAACGGAAGAAAGAAAACAGTGACTCTTTATAGAGGCTTTTTATACCATAATTCCCTAACGATTATCACTCTGGGTCAGAGTGCTTCAGAGCTGGAGGATCAAATGTATGGCAGGAAAGTCTAATATCTAGATGTGACAGTAACATCATTGAATTCTGTTACCAAGGCAATAACTTGAAGAAAATATTCATCAGAAGAATTCAACAAACCATAATACAAACACTTTTATGATTATGAAAAAATAGGGTGGAGGAGATCTTCCATGCTGTGTGTGCTTCAGAGTCCTGAAGTCAGTAGTGGTTAATTGTCTCTGTTACTGATTTTTCATATGATGCTTTTCTTCATTGAATATTTATTCTGATATAAAGTATTAATAATTGTCATGTTCTTGTAATCGTTTGTAGTATAAATAATCTTAATGAAATTTCAAATGTTATTTCAATGAAAATAATTGCAGCTTTCTAAATTTAATCGCTCTATACTTTTACATGATAAAAATAATAATTTAAATGGCATATTGCAACAAGAGAATGATACTTTGTCTTATTAAATACATTTAATTCCTTGTGAAGTAAAAAATCTTAGAATCTCTTCTTTAATTTCTGAATATTCTGAATATTTTCATGATAAACACCATCAATGATATATTTTTAATATAAGAGGCCATACTCATATAACTTTTACCATAACTAGATTAAAATTTTGAAAATCACTATTAATTTAAATAAGAAAAGGAAAATATATTTTATTAAGATAATATTTGAGAGATAAATCTTTTCCCCATATTATTTTCCAAATAATAAAAGTGAACAATGTGAAAACAAGTGATTGACTGTCCTCAAACCTTAAGCAAAGATCTTGTAAAAATACTCAAAAAGAGTTTGACTTAGGAATATGTGGGTTCTTCCTGATATAGGTACTCATAAGTTGTTTTGTTAATTTTGAAAGCAACAAAAACAAATGTTAATTGAGATTTCATTATGAGTCAGGCAGCTCTAAACAATCACTTAACCTTCAAAAGAATCATATAATTTAGATAGTGTTATCTTCCTCATTATACAAATGAGAAAACTGAGGTTCCAAGACTCTGTATAAACAGTTGAAGATAATATAATTATTGGTCCTTGAAGCCCAAAATGTAGATATGGGCCATCATGACCAAATATATTCATAAACATATGCAAAATCACCTGAGACAGTTTTTATTTTAATTCATCAGCGATTCTTTAAAAGAAAAAGCAACATTCCTTAGATTACTTAAATATTACACTTGGGGTTCTGACGTAGCAAAACACCAGGCTAGATGACAGCCACATTCTATTTAATATACAATGTTTCTCCTGCCCAAAAAAAAAAAAAAAAAAAAAATTCCTTCTGATCTTTGATAATCTCTGTAGTCATTTCCTCTTCTTCAAGGAAGAGGTTCAGTGTGTGAACCTATGGATCTAATACAGTGAATCTGAATAAGCATATCAATCATATATTGCACCTTGAAGCCTCGGCAAATGAAATGGAGACCGTTTAAAGTCAGTAAAGAAATGATTGTTTCAAAGAATACTTATTCAAACTCAAAATACATTTCAAAAACCTCTGGGAAAGTTAAGTTCGTTTTAAGACCCTCACTACTTGGAATACAGGAAAGGTAAATCAAAATGCAAAAGAAATGTAATATAAATCAAACTTTAGCATGAATTCTAATAAGTAAATATTCTAAAGCGAATGAAGTAAAATTAAAAACCATTAAATTAGTTTATAAGTAGCTATTATCACAACAGGCTCATAAATCATATCTATGAGCTGAATATGAATAACAATTAAGATGCTATATCATATACTTGGATAGAAATTTTAATCTCTTGCCATCAAAAATTAAAAATCAAACAGGGAGTTAATTTACTTGGAATGAAGATATTAGCAGAATTTTGAGAGAAGTTGTTGGAAGAGATCCAATAAATAATAAAAATGTAAAGATTTTAATAGGCTTTTTGTTCTTTGAACATCATAAATTTCCTAAAAGGATTTTCAAATAAGTATTATCAAATGGAAAGCAGCACTTATAATAAAGGCATCTATGAGACGTGATATTCAGATTCAGTAAGAGGAAGCCACCAGGGATCCACTGAATATGATTTTGGATGCTAAGAGTTATAAAATGAAATATCCAAATGCTCCTTGATCTCCTTAGCAAGGCTTTAATGGCAGAATCTCCAGTATGAATCCCTAAATATTTCATGCACTGAATTAATTTAAATTATTCTGTAAGCCCCTTACCTCTCCTCACTCCATAACTCACCAAAACTAAACAAAACAGCTTATCCCAGTTTTCCTGACTTCTGTTAAAAATGCAATTAATCATTGGAACACACTCCAACATATAAAGAAATTAGATCACAGTTTTTTCTAAGAAAGTATATTTGCATAAAACTGCTTCATAATGCCCTTTATTTGGCAGTTTATTACCATACATTTAATAATTTAAGTCTGTGCTTAGAAATGTAAACTTGATTGGGAGAAAGTTTCTTCTTTTTTTCCCTTTTCCTTTTCATCTTCTCTTCCCTTTTCTTCATTTTCTTTTTTCCTACTTTCCCACTCCTCTTCTCTTATTTTTCTTTCTCTCTTTGTCTCTTGAGGTCACAAGTTAGAACTAAATACAATTGTCTTGCTGCTTACATGACTTCAAAAAATGTGTTGAATCAACAAAACTGTTACAGCATTACAAAAAATAGAACATTTGGGGTACAGCATAATTGTTTATTTTTAAACAAAATCTGTAATAACAATTGCAGATAAGTTTGAATGCCTGTCATATACTAATGTCCTCTAAAAGCTAGTGTGTGCGTGTGTGTGTGTGTGTGTGTGTTAGTCACTCAGTCATGTTTGACTCTTTGTAACCCCATGGACTATAGCCCACCATGCTCCTCTGTCTGTGGAATTCTCCAGGCAAGAATACTGTAGTGGGTTGCGGTTTCTTTCTTCACTTCTATAAGCTAACCTCAAGTGAAAGTGTAGTACTTACAATCCTCATCAAATAATCAAGTTTCACAGAATCAAAAGTTCCTCAAAGGTTGTTTTATTCAGGACATAATGAGAAATTTATTCATTCAGGACATAATGAGAAATTTATTCATTCAGGACATAATGAGAAATTTATTCATTCACATCGCTTTATATAGTCTTAATTTTCATAATAAAATTTTTTGGCAGCTGAACTTTAAGAAATGGGAAGAGGGCACTCTTTCATACTTAAGAAAAGGCAAAGATGAGAAGATTACAGTAAAGTTAGTTACAAATTTGTCTCAACTTATTGGGCTTTATTGTATCCACCTATTACAAAAAAAAAAAAAGGCAAGGGAAGAGGGTCATCAAGCTCATCAATATGCATAGATTTTCATTAAACTGGTTTTTAGTTTCTGAGGTGTCCTTATCAGCAGTTTGCCTTTTTCAAAGCTTCATATTTATTCCTGGAGAATCAGAGGTTAAAAACAGGAAGCAAATCTTAGAGATGTCCAGGTGTAACTATTTATTTTTCCCATAATTAAACCAAGACCTGGAAAGGTATTGAGACTTGAGCCCCTTTGTTTTTAAGATAAAAATCAAAACTTCTAACTTGAAACACAAGGACCTCGATGATCCTGCTTAGAACACCCCACCACTGCCTGTTCCCTTTCAGTCTGAATAAAAGTTAGGATTTCTCCAGTCAGTTCATGTATCACCTCCTCAGGAAAAGGTTTCTCCAAGTTCTCTCTCTCTTTCCCCTGACACATTGAATGATAAATTCCAAGACAATATTTCTGAATTCCCAGTGTTTTCATACTGCTTTGCCTAGTAGATGCTCAAGATATATGTTTGTAGTTGATAAATGAAACAATGGTATGCCATTTGAGTAACTTAGCATCATTTGAACAGACATCAGTCTTTAATTCTCCCCTCAGTCCTGTCCCTCTAGCCAAACTTTTCTCTATGTGCTCCCAGTTCATTTGCTCAGTCATGTCTAACTCTTTGTGACCCCATGCACTGTAGCACGCCAGGCTTCTCTGTCCATGGGGATTCTCCAGGTAAGAATACTGGATTGGGTTTCTATGCCCTTCTCTAGGGGATCTTCCCAACCCAGGGATCAAATCCAGGTCTTCTGCATTGCAGGTGGATTCTTTACTGTCTGAGACATCAGGGAAGCCCTAGAAGCCTACGTCTCATCTCCTCTGTTGCTCCCCTGCTTTAAATTGTTGTCACCTCTTATTTTCTTTCCTCAATGTCTTCCCAGCAGGTTTTCCAAAATCCACCATTACCCTCTTACCTGTTCCCAAGAAAGCCACCAGAATGATCATTTTAAATTTGCTATATCGTGCCACTTTTCAGGCAAAATAGGAATGGATCCCAAGTCTTTACATTGCCTTATAAGGATCTGCATTTCCTGGACCATTTTACTCACTAATATACAAGTTGCTCAATCTGCTCCAGCCATGCTGGCTTTCTCAACACACTCGTGTCTTTGAGCTTTTGATAAAATACTTCCACTGCCTGGAACCCTCTTCACTAAATAATTGGTGCACTTTTCACCTCCTTCACCTCTTCATCCATATCATATTTCCCAATGGTGAGCCTTCTTGAATGCCTTTTGAATACTGTTCATGGCCAAGTTTTCCAGATTATTCTTATACCCCTTTTTTTGTCCTGTTTTTCCAATTATCCATAAGACTTATCAATTTTAAATGTATCATGCAATTTGCTCTGTACATAATCCATCTGTCCTTAATGGAATGCAAGCTCTATAAGAGGAAGGATTCTGTGCTTTATTTATCCATATATCCAAAAGAATTTTTTAAAATGCCAGGACTATAATAGATGTTCAATAAATGTTTCTTTAATGAATGTAAATGTGGTACAGAGACACAATTCAGCCATGTCTGAAAGGATTATAAGTCAAAATTTTTCCATAATGTTCAGTGACAATATGAACTTCTTTTCATGTACAATTATATACTTTTTTCCCATCTTTCTTTTTAGTTATTCCAAGTTACTCTATCTCACATGCTAGTAAAGTAATGTTTAAAATTCTCCAAGCCAGGCTTCAGCAATACATGAACCGTGAACTTCCAGATATTCAAGCTGGTTTTAGAAAAGGTAGAGGAACCAGAGATCAAATTGCCAACATCCACTGGATCATCGAAAAAGCAAAGAGAGTTCCAGAAAAATATCTATTTCTGCTTTATTGACTATGCCAAAGCTTTTGACTGTGTGGATCACAATAAACTGTGGAAAATTCTGAGAGAGATGGGAATACCAGGCCACCTGACCTGACTCTTGAGAAATCTGTATGCAGGTCAGGAAGCAATAGTTCGAACTGGACATGGAACAACAGACTGGTTCCAAATAGGAAAAGGAGTACATCAAGGCTGTATATTGTCACCCTGTTTATTTAACTTATATGCAGAGTACATCATGAGAAATGCTGGGCTGGAAGAAGCACAAGCTGGAATCAAGCTGGAATCAAGATTGGTGGGAGAAATATTAATAACCTCAGATATGCAGATGATGTCACCCTTATGGCAGAAAGTGAAGAAGCACTAAAGAGCCTCTTGAGGAAAGTGAAAGAGGAGAGTGAAAAAGTTGGCTTAAAACTCAACATTCAAAAAAGTAAGATCATGGCATCCAGTCCCATCACTTCATGGCAAACAGATGGGGAAACAGTGGAAACAGTGGCGGACTTCATTTTTCTGGGCTCGAAAATCACTACAGATGGTGACTGCAGCAATGAAATTAAAAGATGCTTACTCCTGGAAGGAAAGTTATGAACAACCTAGACAGCATATTAAAAAGCAGAGACATTACTTTGCCAACAAAGGTCTGTCTAGTCAAGGCTATGGTTTTTCCAGTGGTCATGTATGGATGTGAAAGTTGGACTATAAAGAAACTGAGCACCGAAGAATTGATGCTTTTGAACTGTGGTGTTGGAGAAGACTCTTGAGAGTCCCTTGGACTGCAAGCAGATCCAACCAGTCCATCCTAAAGGAGATCAGTCCTGGATGTTCATTGGAAGGACTGATGTTGAAGCTGAAACTCCAGTACTTTGGCCACCTAATGCGAAGAGATGACTCATTTGAAAAGACTCTGATGCTGGGAAAGATCGAGGGCAGGAAGAGAAGGGGATGACAGAGGATGAGATGGCTGGATGGCATCACTGAGTCAATGGACATGGGTTTGGGTGAACTCTGGGAGTTGGTGACTGACAGGGAGGCCTGGCAGGCTGTGGTTCATGGGGTCACAAAGAGTTGAACTGAACTGACTGAAGCTCTATCCCTCTATAATTGGCCAAGGTGTTTCTTCTGCCTCCACTGACAGTCTTTTCTAAGCAAGCAATCCAGTTGTATGCCAAATGCAAACAAGGGTGGGTTTGAGCAACTCTGCCTTCAGGGAAGTAAGATCAGTGGGTATGACATGAGCATGGTTGCACAGTACATAAGTATCCCAGTAAATTTTTAGGTCATCTCTCACAGTGAAGCATTAATATTGCTAAGCTACCATGCAGAAGGAAAAGAAAGGCTTGGGAAAGTGGAACAAAATTGCTAGAGTTCAAGTTGATATTAGAACAGGAAAGGTGGAACTACTGTATAGGAATGAGGATCAGGGAAAGCAATAGATATAGACTATAACAAACGACAAAAACAAAAACAGAAGCTCAACTAAAAATAAGAGAAGGAGCAGTGAGAATAAATCTAAGAAGTTAGTAAAGAGCATATTTGAAGGAAAAGTAAACTTATGGCTAAGTGATAGAACAGATTCAAAGGTGCTAATGACGATGAAAATCTTGACAAAATGGGATGGTTCAGCTTGTGAATTGCGCATTCATTCCTTGTCAGCAATGAGTTTCCAAGCATGACTATTTCAAGGCTCAATATGGCCATAACATCAGATAGGTAAAATATTACCAACTCACTTTTAGTAAAGAAGGTCTTTATCAATTCTTAATTTGTTAAAAAGAAAAAGAAAGTATTCATAATTGCTCTGCTCTGTTCTAAGTCAACTGATTTAATGCTGCTTTGGAAAGGAGTTTGAGGAGTTATGGGGATTCAATTCCTTTTCATCCACTTATTTGCCCAATCATAATGGAAATATTGTTATGAGAGAGTGCTTTACTTGGTTCTGATACATATTCCATTACATCTTCAAATCTTATTCAAAAGAAGGCTTGTTAAAATATGTCCAGTGAGCTAACAGTATGATAAACATAGTTACAAAAATTCCTGATATTATAAATTTTGGTTATTGAAAATTGTTTCCTGAAGATTCAGAATAGTATGTTGTCCTTACATGAGCTAAATCAATATTTTATTGGTGTGAAAGCTTCATTAACAAAAGTTTTCTGCTTATCATTTCTTGAAATCTACTATTATTTTAAAATTTTGGTTTATAATCCTCTATGGTGATATTGATGCTAAAATCATAAAACACATCAAGATTTCTGAACTTAAGACTTTAGAAAGAACTATTTGCAATGTTGATTAAAGTTGATTAAAATACTCATGAAAGATTTTTAAAGTTGTCTATAGCTGGTTTTCATGGATATATTTAGTCTTTGTAGAAGCATATGGAAATGCATATTTAATTTGACAGTATTTTGCAAATCATACTCACTTCAGAGTAACTTGCAAAGTAGAAATGCTTTCATATGCTAGAAGATGGTTTGTCTATTATGCTGAGAGTAAAGAAAGAGCCATGTATTCAACAACAAAATATATATATATTTATATATATAAGTATATATATATTCTATGTATTTTATATATATAAATATATATATTCTCGGGCATTGTGGATTATGATAATAAAGGAAGATCAGAAGGACAATGCCCTGTACTTGAACATTTAGAATTATGTTATGGTCAATTTTTCAAACAATCACACTGGACATACTAAAATGAATTCTCACAAAGATCACAGGCACCCTTAAAAAAAAAAAAAAAAGAGTCAAATGATCATTTTCTGTCTAGGTTTCCATACTAATGCCAAATCTTCTGAGACTTTGACCAAATCTGATTGGAACAGAGATTTAGAAGAGAGTAAAGGCAATCTATCTTTACATGAACTTATCATGATGAAGACAAACCTCAACACTAAGGACAATTTCCACTCAATCAAATTCTCTCCTCCGGGGTGGAGTTAAAAACAAATGACCAAAGAGAAACTGATTCATGGGAATTCAGATCTTTGTTTTGAGTCATGCATTACCAGCATTTTCATGGCCTGTGAAGTTAGCCCAGCTCAGTCTTGGAAGCAGCAGGACCCAGTGGCTCTTGTGCAATGAGTAGTTTCCCATGCTGCCCCATACAACATGTATCACTGCACCTCTCATACAGTCAGATGGATACATGTGTTTTCTCAACAAGAACAAATAAAGTTTAGTAATGCTGCTGCTAAGTCCCTTCAGTCGTGTCCGACTCTGTGCAACCCCAGAGACGGCAGCCCACCAGGCTCCCCCGTCCCTGGGATTCTCCAGGCAAGAACACTGGAGTGGGTTGCCATTTCTTTCTCCAGTTCATGAAAGTGAAAAGTGAAAATGAAGTCGCTGAGTCATGTCCGACTCCTAGCAACCTCATGGACTGCAGCCTACCAGGCTTCTCCACCCGTGGGATTTTCCAGGCAATAGTACTGGAGTATTGCTCTTCATATTTTATATTAAAAACTAAACTTTTCATATTCTGAAGGTCATTTTAGGGACAAAACTTGAAGTTTAATTAAAACAAGAGCTGAAGCTCTTTGACAAGATTATATTTTGTGTCTAAAGGATTCACTGACCTGATAAATCTTCAGGGACACTAGACTGCAATTTTCAAAGAGAAAATAAATTTTCAGGTTTCAAAGGACTTCAATTTTCTCATATTAGTGATTATGTCATCATTATCTGAGAATAGTGATTTGCAAATAACATTGACTTTAATGTAGTTTTATACTGATAATTACTCTTCCTGTTTTCTTTTAAGAGTCAGGATTCCTTATCTCTTGAGTTGAGAAAATCAGATTATTTATTGAAATTATTCTTAACTGTGATCATGCCTCAGTGCATAAACATTATTTTTATGATCACAGCTTAAATTCACCACACTCAAAAATTATCTGGATGATTTGCATAATAAAAAATTCAAGCTTTGAAGGTGAGGAGTCTTTTTAGAATTATTGATATAAAATGGTTTCTGAATGAAGATAGGAATGATTTATGTGTCATGAATCCATAGGTGAGTTTTCTCCAATCATATTGTCTTCCTTTGAATCCTTTATACCGATGATTTGGAGACTAGGATTTCTCATAGGTATAAGCCACTCACGGGCATGGCTCTGGAACTAAGTGAGACTATGAAGCAAACCTGCTTTTACTACTGTTTATAATTTCTAAAATACTGTAAAAAAGAGATAAAGAGCAAGATTATGATCCTAGGCAGACTTTTAAATGTTAAGTCAATAACTCAGATTCCATAAGAATTCTGTCAAGTGTATAAAAAGATCACTTGACATATCCTTTAAATAAAGGCCATTTAAGTAATTCATTATACTTCCTTAGATTTATGAAACTAATCGAGTGAAATCTCTCTCATAGGCAACAATTTCAGCTTTCAAAGTAACAGATTAAATTTATGCACTTAGTTAACATAGCATTCCATTTTGCAGAGGAACAGTATCTGTAAATTTCACCACAAACTTTTTCAAGCTTGTCCAAAGGAGCTCTGAGTTATCTATCCCTTCACTGTTCCTATGGTCATACATGAGAATTCACCCAGCAGTTATTTAGGAATAGCCTTGTGGCACATATTCTAACCCTATATTACCTATCATTTAAATTGTTTACTCAACTATTGAAACAACATCTTTCCAAATGGGTTGTATGATTTAAAAAAAAAAATGCAGCATCCTATATTTATTTCTATTTATGAAAGTTTCCTGTACAAAAATAAATGTTTGTTATATTTGCTCATGCCTCCTCAAATGACTGAGAATATTCTCTTTACTTGATAAAGCAGTGAGCACCTTAGAAAGGATATTTGTGTTGGAGTAGGATAAAATGGAAGCTTCATCATGCTTAATTCATAAGATTGGAAAGATATATGGATATATTAGAAGTCCTCATTATTTGCTAGGCTTCCTTTGTGACTCAACTGATAAAGAATCTGCCTGCAATGTGGGAGACCTCCCTGATTTGTGAAGATCCCCTGGAGAAGGGAAAGGCTACCTACTCCAGTATTCTGGCCTGGAGAATTCCATGGACTATGTAGTCCATGGGGTCATGAAGTGTTGGACAGGACTAAGCGACTTTCATTTTAAAGAATCTGCCTGCTAATGCAGAAGCTGCAGGAGCCTTGGGTTTGATCCCTGGGTGGGGAAGATCCCACAGAGGAGAAAATGGCAACCCAGTCCAGTATGCTTGCTGGGATAATTCCATGGACAAAGGATCCTGAAGAGCTGTAGTCCATGGGGTCTCAGAGTCAGGCATGACTGAGCAACTGAGCATGCATGGAATACTGGAAAAAGGTCTTTTAAAATAGAACTATTTTAAACCAGTAACCATACTTTTGTAGTAAATAATGAAGGAAAAAATAAAAGATTTGATTGGGATGCTTTTGAAAAATAAAACTAAATGTAACAAATTTAATTTATAATTTGACAAAACTTACATTAAAATCATAATATGAAAATTATTAAAAAGAATGAATAGTAAATCAAATGATTTTTTTTTTTTTTGGTGTGCTTGACAAATGTCATGGTAGCAAGCTAGAATCTTTTTTGTGTTATATTTAACTTTTTAGCATGAGTATAAAGATAATCATTTCCACAAAAGTTTTGAAGCATTCATCAGTTCCTCTTAATCCCTCATATTCAAGTCATTTGATTTTGAAGTACCATGCCTAATTTCCTCTACTTCATTTGTTAAAGCTTTTGACTCTAACCTATGCTCATTGTTCATGATTTTGTGATTCAGCAGTTCTTCAGTATAACTTGCATCATGAAATGCTGAATCTCTTGAAAAATTTTACTTTACAATTCATTTGCATAAAAATTTTACTGTGTTCTATAATCGGCAAGAGACCAAAATATTTTTTATAATAATGCATAGGATAAATGTTAATACTAATTGAGAAAGAGTGTTTGGTAAAGGTTAATTTTATAAGTGAGTAGTTCACAGTTTTTACTTTCCTACATTGTCAAGTATCTTTCCGGATTAGAATAATACTTTGAATAATCAGAAGGTCTTGCAATTTGCAATCAGATAAAAGTAAGGGATAGAAAGTAAGCAAGTCATAAAGCTAGAAATACAGTTGGTATCTTCTGCAAATGTCTGTTTTGACATCATTACAGTGGATGAGATACACCTGAGTTAAAAGGACCAAGGGTTGAGGCAATGAGGGAATCAATGAAAAAGTGAAAGAGTAAACTTTATCAAATACAGAAAAGCAATCACATACATTGGAGCAGATGCAAAGGGAAATGATACACTGGAAGATTAGGGCTGTGGGAGGGCAACATTAAGGACAAAGGGGTGAGGCCAAGTACATGTAATACGGCTGTCTGACAGGGCAGGAAGTTGTTGCTAAGATGCCATCCACGTTAATTCATACTGAACATCTAACTCCAGAAACAAGCTAAATGTGTAGAATAAATGCCCTGGGAGGTCTGAGTCATAGTTTAAGGATTCTGTGAAAACTTTCACTGAGAAATACACTGGATTGGCCTATCCCATTTCCAAGTATCTGGAGTCTGGTGAATTCACTCCCCTTGCTACCACCACCGATACTCCCTCATTCTCCCAGTCTTTAATACCAAGACCTTATATAGATACCAGAGAAAGCTGTGATAATTAGTAAGTCAGAAAGAATCACATAAACCAAAACAGGGTTTAAGTTATAAATGAGTTTGGGTTTGTGGTATTCTCCAGCATTGCCTGGGGAAGGAAGTATAATCAGATATATCATCATCACACCCCAGAACAAGTAGATGATCTCTCTCTATAACATTAATTGTTCTGTTGGGTCAAGCGTGAAACATGCTTATAATTTTAAAGCCATTTTTATAAATTTTCTTTATGCTTATTTTTATCCTTAGACTTTCTTATATTGTTTTATGTGTCTATTTTTTAAGTTCCCAAATAATAATAATAGTAGTAATAATCTATACTTCTGAGTTTAAAATTTGCCTTTCCTATACACTGATGCAGCCAGCCTCTTCTGCTGGTTCTTTTTAACCTGCAAATTACTTATTACAATAAAGGAGATGACTCAAGCTCTTAATAAAGCCTTAAAAATGCCATCTCTACTTAAAGCCTTCAATCAAATACCTCTAACTGTTTATGGAAATGTATTGGCATGATTTGAAATTCTAGCATTTTTAAAAAATTATCAGTAGGCTCCATTCTTGACCACTCAGAAAACTTAAAAAAAAAAAAAAAATACTAGGGGAAGCAAGAATTTCAGGAGAGCTAATATATGAGAGCATTTGAAAGATTCTTTATGCCAGCATGGAAAGTGAAGAACAGCAATTTTCTAGTATGTATGATTTCACTGGATAGAGTAAAAAAAAAAAAAAGTAAGCCACAGAAAGAATCTTAATAACTCACTTCTGTTTCTTGCTAGAGTCTCTCTAAAAAAACCAAGAAGCGATGGGTAGTGTCTTGAATTGCAGTCTGTGGGCTTTTACAAAAGAATCATTTTACAGGCTTCACATATGTTTGAATCTTCTAAAATAAAAAAAGTTAAGTATTGATCTAAAGTCTTTCAGAAAGGTCAACACTTATAAAGTTAAAAGAAAAATGCAAGATTTTTAAGGACCTGAAATTCAAGAGACTTGGTTTCTATCCCTGGGTCAGGAAGATTCCCCTGGAGAAGGGAATGGCTCCCACTCCAGTAATATTTTCTTGCCTGGAAAACCCCATGGACAGAGGAGTCTGGCAGGCTACAGTCCATGGGGTCACAAAGAGTTGGATATGACTGAGCGATTAATGCTTTCTTTCACTTGAAGGATTTCTTTAAAAGGTGATATGTTTCTAATGTTTGAATTCTTACAGCTAAAAGTATTTCCTTCATAGTGCAGAGCAATAATTATTAACTGTATACACTAAAATTTTCAGACATGAAGTACAAAAAACACAAGATGACATTTACTCAGAACCAGTCCTTATTAAGTATAATTATTAGCTACAGATAAGGTTTAGAATATGATACTGGAATGGGAAAAATGTGATGATTAACTAGGAAGAAGTCAAATTATAGCTGAGATTAATGATTTGAATTATAATGCTTAATACAGTAGATTGACACTGGCCTTTACTCATTATTTTTATTGACAAAGTATTCTTGGAAAAAGTCTTAGGTCACCAATTTTGAACAATGGCCAAAATGTCTATTTAAATAAACAAACAAAAAATGGTGAAATTTCTTGGTACAGCTGTAATTTGCCAGTTGCTAATGGGAACATCATATAAAAGATATTTTGAAATTATTCACTTAATATTAAACTTTCAGAATTCAGGGTTACAAGTTCTATGACCCACTTCCATAGTACCCTTCTTCTCAATCTTGATAAACATTTATGCATTTTGTTTAACGTTGTACCTAAAATGCACCTAATGTTAACTTCCACCTCCATCCTGTCCTACCTCTCTATAAAAGGCTTTGGCTACACAATTATTGCACTATAAATATATGGTCAAATGATAGAAAAAAAATTATACTTTAAGCATAGATAAAGAATGAATGGACCAGGAAAGTTATGTGTACTATTTATTTGAAATAACATGTTTAGCCACTAGATGTCACCCTTTTTTAAGCACAAAGTTTACTTCATAACGTTAACAATAGTAGTTACACTGCACTTAGGGTAGAAGTTGGTACTACTGGAACTAGTCCTTCTAATGTCACATAAAAATAAACTTTAATAACTGATAACAAATAAACAACAACTAGTGTTTCCTATAAGAAAGACTACCTGAGTCAGACTGGTTTGAGTCTTGTTGATTTCCAAACTAGATACTTAAAATGCAACAGAAGTTAATAGTATGTGATTTTCAAACTGTACAAATAGAAGATTGTACAAGCATGGCTCTTGTACAAATATAACATGAACACATATAAAGATCTCAATCAACTCATAAGTAGCAGATGCGCCAGTAAGTATAAGACAGAATTCCAGGAATAGAGGCTTATAGGCTCAGTCTGAGCTTGGCCATAGGTACAAAATTCTTTAATATCCCAAAGGTCACAAACCATAACCTTTAAGGGTATGTTTCCTGCTTGAGGAGAAATGATCTCTACTAGGCAAAATTCTACAAGTTAACATGCAACTTCACAGCAAGGCAAAAAGATACTTACCCTAGATGTATGGATCACCTATGATGCTTCAGTGGCTGTGCTGTTTTACACGCATTATCCTATTTTAACCTCATGATAACTTTCTATGAGGTAGATGCTTATGTTCTCTTTATCAAGAGACTAGAACACTGAGAAATCAAGAACATTCTTCAGGACCAGTAGGTGAGTGATCAGATTAGAATGTAAATCTGTTCAGTCTGTATGGTCTTTCTCCTGGGAGCACAGACTTAACACTTACCTACTGGAGAAGGAAATGGCAACCAACTCCAGTATTCTTGCCTGGAAAATCCCATGTACAGACAAACCTGGTAGGCTACAGTCCATAGAGTCTCAAAGAGTTGGACACGACTGAGTGACTTCACTCACTGGATCTAGAGGATGTTGGGATTCTATAAGATGAGGCACGTGGAGGCCAGTACAGCCCTTCTGCCCTCTCTTGTTCCTCATCCATAAAGAGAAAATAATGGTGAAAGAACTCTGAAGTGCAATAGAGATGCTGTAAAATCAGAGTTTAACTGCTAATGCTTGCATTCTCTAGAATTTGTGTACATTACTTACCATATCCCTGCTTCCCTTTGCCGATTCCTCTAGTGCAGTTTAAATAAGTGGAGAGTTGGAAATGCTCAGGGTGGTGAGTTTTCACACAAAGGCAGGCAATATCTTACATACCATCTATGTGGAAAACACTTAGGCTAGGTAAAATGTTATCATGGGGTTGTTTATAAATGGAAAAAAACAGACCTTTTAAAACTTGCATGGTAGTCCTATAATATACATTTTATATTCTTTTCAGATAATTTGGGACAAGGGGAGAAATCTAATGTTGTCATTGTTTAGTTGTTTGTGTCCATACTATGGACTGTATCCCTCCAAGCTCCTCTGTCTGTGGGATTTCCCAGGCAAGAATACTGGAGGGAGTTGCCATTTCCTTCTCCAGGGGATCTTCCTGACCCAGGGATAGAAACTGCATCTCTTGCTTGGTAGGCGGACTCTTCACTGCTGAGCCAACAGGGAAGCCCATAGCTAAGATATTCTTTGCAGAATTTGGAACAAGGGGAGAAACCTAATGTCCTAACAATATATTCAAAGTACATGAGTACCTAACAAATATCTGTCTAAAAAAAGCTCTATTGAATTTTAAAACTTTAAACTCTTGAAGAAATTGAGGTATAATTAAACGAGCTGTAGAAAATCATCTTAAATTTGTATGATTTATATGCAGAGAATCTCAAAAATGTGAGGGGCTCCAAGCTTTATTACTAATTCACTTTCAATTCTCATAAAGATTATACCATTCAGCCAGTGACTGAGAAGATTCGGAAAATTAATCAAACATTATTATATTACCTATTAGGAGTCTAGACAGTCTCCTCATCACACACATTCTGATACAGTTTGAAAGGATATTTTTTTACAGAATATTTTTTCTCCATACCAGATAAAAATAATAGAAACACTTAAGAGTTCCCCAGTCAAATAAAAATGTTAAATTTGTTGATGTATCACATTTGCATTTATACTTGCTCTAAAAAATGAAGAGCGCTATATAAAAATTGAGGAGTATTTCTTTTTATGTAGTCAATCTGTTGTTCAGTGTTCAGCTTCTTCAGTTTTCATGGATTATAAAATCTTTTAGGACAGAAGATATTCCTTACAAGACCATATTATAAGTTTCCAGCTTTAAAGGTAGATGTAATTTTAATAATCATGTACCACTTTTAAGCTCTATTAGGCACAGCTCTGTGTTGCCATTGATTTATTCATCAATGTGAGAAACCCGGACTTTTCTAAAGTCTAATTTTTGAAAAAAAGTTAAGTAGTCTCTTTGCACTAAACCATCTGCTCTACATGATTACAGGGACTCGTTTTTAGCATTGAAGCTTCCCTTTTGTGATTAAATTTCCTGTTCAACCAAGTGAACTCTTTGGAAATCGTTTATTTCCAATAAAGCATATCATTGTTCAAAGAGTAGTAAAATAATTATAATCAACCCAGATTCTTACTGGATAGCATCTTAAAGAACACATGTAAATTTAGCACACTAATTAATTCAAATTCATTTAATTCATTTATCCATCACCAAAGAAAATCTGAAGATAGTACTCACGCAGGTTTAATTGTATAGGCATGTTTTTCATGGACAAAGGCACCAGCAAGACCTCCTGCTCCTGTATTTAAATACTGGATAGAGAGTAAATTAAACTGTGTAGGTTTGCCTAAATATATATGATAAAAATAATAATTTGACTTTTTCATTATGAAATCAACTTTGATAAGATCAAAATGTGTGATTATTTTAACTTTTATTATAAAACAGAATTTCGGGTTACTTTGTTCAAAGAAAAACAATGAAATGTAGTATAATTAATTAGGAATAAATAGCTATTACTATTTTGGTCAGTTTTTGCTCCAACTGGTAGATAACAGTTCAGTTCTACTGACAGTTATCTGACTTCAAAGCTCATTCATTTCAATTATTTTGCCACAAAATATTTAAATAATAATAAAAGATTATATTTTTAAAATGCTTAAGATCACTTCTATTTCTATGCTCCCTGTCAATAAACTTGTCTTTAAATGTCAATACAAAGTTGACTCCATAAGAATTATCTTTAACTTATGTAGAAATTTCTCAATGTATTAACAAAAAACTAGATTAAATTTGAATTAAGTTCTAAGTATGGAGGTTTTGTCCAGAACTTCCTGATTTTTTCATAGAAGTCAGAGAATTGAAGGAATAAATACTCTATAAAGGATAGAAATACCAAAACTTAATAACCTATACTATTCATTAAGTGATTCTACAATTAACTAAAGTCACAAAATATAGTAATGAAGGAAATGGAGGAAAGTAATTCAAATACCTAAAACTGGTCACTGATCCATTTTTGCATTTAGATTAATGTTAGTGTGCACTAAAAGGATATAAATATATTAACTAGTCTGTTGATACCTTGTAGGAGCACCAGCAGGCAAAATCAACTCCCCACTCATGTAAGTGAAGTTCAACATTTCCAACTGCATGTGCTAGATCAAAGCCAACAAAACAACCCTGGGGAAGAACAAAATAACATTTTGAATTTGCTTAATGATTCAAAATAACAAATACAAGTATATTTAAGAAAATTGTTGACAAAATGCTATACCATAAATGCGATTTATCCTTTGGTGTGATGACTCACAAAGTGTCAATCATAAAATCTTGGGCATTCTCAAGACCTTTTCAGGTCAAAACAGTTTTCCTACCAGGAAGAAGACATTCTTTGCCTTCTTCACTGTGTTGACTTTTGCACTGATAATGCAGAAGCAATGATGTGTTAAATTGCTGGCATCTTTGCACAAATCAAGGTAGTCAAAACTTGAGTTATATATCTCCTTGGTACAAGTATAAAAATAATACATTTGTATAAATGTCAATACCTTAATTTTATTCTTTTAAGGTTTAATATGGGAATTATTCATAAAACATTTAACAACATCCTGAAGCAGGATGTCTGTCTCAAAGTAATGCGTTTATGCAATTACTTGAGTTGTAAGCTAAGTTACTCACTTTAACTTCATAGAAAGCCATTTTTGCATGAAACAGCAACTTATAGACAAATGG
This sequence comes from Tragelaphus eurycerus, assembly GCA_935064755.1. Lineage (NCBI taxonomy): Eukaryota > Metazoa > Chordata > Mammalia > Artiodactyla > Bovidae > Tragelaphus > Tragelaphus eurycerus. The sequence goes on along the minus strand of CAKXYN010000132.1, from coordinate 1,867,838 downwards.
GAGTAAATCATACTTAGGTATTTGAGACATATTTTGAAAAATGAAGTGAGTCTATCAATTTGAGGAAAATAACTTGCAAGATTTGTTAAGGGAAAGTAGTTACCAAGAAAAATTGGAATTTTGTAAAAATTATGTCCATTTCCATAAATATGATAATTTCTCAGTATTTAAAGATATTTATGGTGAGTTTAAAAGTAACATATAATTTTTAAAAGAACATATAATGAAATATGAAATATTAGGAAAATATATATAACTTAATGAAAAAGCAAGAGAGCTCCAGAAAAACATCTATTTCTGCTTTATTGACTAACCCAAAGCCTTTGACTGTGTGGATCACAATAAACTGTGGGAAATTCTGAAAAAGATGGGAATACCAGACCACCTAACCTGCCTTTTGAGAAACCTGTGTGCAGGTCAGGAAGCAGCAGTTTGAACTGGACATGGAGCAACAGACTGGTTCCAAATAGGAAAAGGAGTATGTCAAGGCTGTATATTGTCACCCTGCTTATTTAACTTATATGCAGAGTACATCATGAGAAATGCTGGGCTGGAGGAAGCACAAGCTGGAATCAAGATTGCTGGGAGAAATATCAATAATCTCAGATATGCAGATGACACCACCCTTATGGCAGAAAGTGAAGAGGAACTGAAAAGCTTCTTGATGAAAGTGAAAGAGGAGAATGAAAAAGTTGACTTAAAGCTCAACATTCAGAAAATGAAGATCATGGCATCTGGTCACATCACTTCATGAGAAATAGATGGGGAAACAGTGGAAACAGTGTCAGACTTTATTTTTTGGGGCTCCAAAATCACTGCAGATGGTTACTGCAGCCATGAAATAAAAGACTCTTACTCCTTGGAAGAAAAGTTATAACCAACCTAGATAGCATATTACAATGCAGAGACATTACATTGCAAACAAAGGTCCATCTAGTCAAGGCTATGGTTTTTCCAGTGGTCATGTATGGATGTGAGAGTTGGACTTTGAAGAAACCTGGGCACTGAAGAATTGATGCTTTTGAATTGTGGTGTTGGAGAAGACTCTTGAGAATCCCTTGGACTGCAAGGAGGTCTAACCAGTCCATCCTAAAGGAGATCAGCCTTGGGTGTTCTTTGAAAGGACTGATGCTAAAGATGAAACTCCAATACTTTAGCCACCTCATGCAAAGAGTTGACTCATTGGAAAAGATCCTGATGCTAGGAGGAATTGGAGGCAGGAGGAGAAGGGGACGACAGAGGATGAGATGGCTGGATCGCATCACCGACTCGATGGACATGGACTGAGTAGACTCTGGGAATTGGTGATAGACAGGGAGGCCTTGGTGCTGCAATTCATGGGGTCACAAAGAGTCAGATACGACTGAGCAACTGAACTGAACTGAACTGAATGAATTGATATTTTCCAACGATCAAGACATATTGTTACATATTATGCATGGATAAAAGATCTGTTCAAAATGAAAAATCAGTCCATATATTTTAATGTAGCAAAGCATAGAAAGACCATTGATTTGGTTTTACATTTCATACTACAAATCCCAGGAAGTTCTTGTCAAATTTTGGTATAGGATCAAAGAATATTCACAGTTAACTGAAAAAGCTATTATATTACTTGTACTTTTTCTAAATATATATCTGTACAAGGTGCAATTTTATTCTTATATTTCACAAAGAAAAAAAATCAAGAGATTAAATGAAGAGGATATATGAAACCAGCTGCCTTCTATTATGTCAAATAGCAAAGATTTATATTTCTATATAAAATACATGCCAAATATAAAGCATTCTTTTTTTTTTTGTTTCTTTTAGAAACTACATTTTTACCCCCTAACAATGTAATATTTATGTCAGTATGTAATGGGTTTGTGTCCTAAATATATAATATATTTTAAAGTTGTTTTTATTACAAATACAGTAAATATCAGATCAGATCAGATCAGATCAGATCAGTCGCTCAGTCATGTCTGACTTTCTGCGACCCCATAAATAGCAGCACGCCAGGCCTCCCTGTCCATCACCAACTCCCAGAGTTCACTCAGACTCACCTCCATCGAGTCAGTGATGCCATCCAGCCATCTCATCCTCTGTCGTCCCCTTCTCCTCTTGCCCCAAATCCCTCCCAGCATCAGAGTCTTTTCCAATGAGTCAACTCTTCGCATGAGGTGGCCAAAGTACTGGAGTTTCAGCTTTAGCATCATTCCTTCCAAAGAAATCCCAGGGCTGATCTCCTTCAGAATGGACTGGTTGGATCTCCTTGCAGTCCAAGGGACTCTCAAGAGTCTTCTCCAACACCACAGTTCAAAAGCATCAATTCTTCGGCGCTCAGCCTTCTTCACAGTCCAGCTCTCACAATACATGACCACAGGAAAAACCATAGCCTTGACTAGACGAACCTTTGTTGGCAACGTAATGTCTCTGCTTTTCAATATACTATCTAGGTTGGTCATAACTTTCCTTTCAAAGAGTAAGCGTCTTTTAATTTCATGGCTTCAATCGCCATCTGCAGTTTTTGGAGCCCCCAAAATAAAGTCTGACACTGTTTCCACTGTTTCTCCATCTGTTTCCCATGAAGTGATGGGACCAGATGCCATGATCTTCGTTTTCTGAATGTTGAGCTTTAAGCCAACTTTTTCACTCTCCACTTTCACTTTCATCAAGAGGCTTTTAGTTCCTCTTCACTTTCTGCCACAAGGGTGGTGTCATCTGCATATCTGAGGTTTTTGATATTTCTCCTGGCAATCTTGATTCCAGCTTGTGTTTCTTCCAGTCCAGCGTTTCTCATGATGTACTCTGCATATAAGTTAAATAAACAAAGTGACAATATATAGCCTTGACGTACTTCTTTTCCTATTTGGAACCAGTCTGTTGTTCCATGTCCAGTTCTAACTGTTGCTGGAGTTCAATAATTTTTAAGAATGTAAAAGTTTCCCATAATTGAAAATGACATATGTACCCCAATGTTCATTGCAGCAATATTTGCAATAGCTAGGGCATGGTAGTGACATCAGCTTAAAGTAGAAGCATCTCTGTAACCAAGTCCTGCCTAGTTTGGTTAACATAAAGTTGATCAGGTGGCACTAGTGGTAAAGAACCCACCTGCCAATGCTGGAAATGTAGGACACTCAGGTTTGATCCTTGGGTCGGGAAGATCCCCTGGAATAGGAAATGACAACCCACTCCAGTGTTCTTGCTTGGATAATCCCATGGACAGAGGAGCCTGGGTTGCACACAGTTCTTAGAATTGCAAAGAGTCAGTACGGCTGAAGCAACTTCAGTTCAGTTCAGTCACTCAGTCGTGTCTGACTCTGTGACTCCATGGACTGCAGCACACCAGGTTTCCCTGTCCATCAGCAACTCTCGGAGCTTACTCAAACTCATGTCCATTGAGTCGGTGATGCCATCCAACCATCTCATCCACTGTTGTCCTCTTCTCCTCCTGCCTTCAGTCTTTCATATCATCAGGGTCTTTTCCAATGAGTCAGTTATTTGCATCAGGTGGCCCCAAATATTAGAATTTCAACTTCAGCATCAGTCCTTCCAGTGAATATTCAGGACTGGTTTCCTTTAGGATTGACTAGTTGGATCTCCTTGCAGTCCAGGGGACTTTCTAGAGTCTTCTACAACACCACAGTTCAAAAGCATCAATTCTTCGGTGCTCAGCTTTCTTTCTAGTCCAACTTTCACATCCATACATGACTACTGGAAAAAACATAGCTTTAACTAGATGGATCTTTGTTGGCAAAGTAATGTCTCTGCTTTTTAATATGCTGTCTAGGTTGGTCATAGTGTTTCTTCCAAGGAGCAAGAATCCTTTAATTTCATGGCTGCAGTCACCATCTGCAGTGATTTTTGGAACCCCCCAAGATAAAGTCTGCCACTGTTTCTCCATCTTTTTGCCATGCTGTGATGGGACCAGATGCCATGATCTTAGTTTTCTGAATGTTGAGTTTTAAGTCAACTTTTTCACTCTCCTCTTTTACTTTCATCAAGAGGCTCTTTAGTTCTTCTTCACTTTCTGCCATAAGGGTGGTGTCATCTGCATATTTGAGGTTATTGATATTTCTCCCAGCAGTCTTAATGCGAGCTTGTGCCTCCTCCAGCCCAGCTTTTCTCATGATGTACTCTGCATATAAGCTCAATAAGCAGGGTGACAATGTACAGCCTTGACATACTCCTTTCCCAATTTAGAACCAGTCTGCTGTTCCATGTCCAGTTTTAACTGTTGCTTCTTGACCTATTTGCAGATTTCTCAGGAGGCCCATAAAAACAATGCTATTTTTGAATCTATGCTGTGTTCTTCCTGTACATTGACTTGAGACCTGGACAATCTCTTACTGACTCTATTCTGTCTCAATTATTTACTTGTATGGTTTCAAGTATTTTGTATGTCTGCCTGGTAGAACTCAGTGTATTAGAATGTAAGACTCTTTACACTAAATTCCCAGAAGGAAAGCATGGAGCAATAAATTTATATTATCCAAACTGTACTCAGGTAGTAATTTCCTAATTTAATTGCTTACTATCAAAACCACTCTCCTCTTGTAGATCAAAATGTGAAAACATTTAGCTAGATAATATAGTGATTCAGTCCACATTAAGACAACTTTGTACATGAACATGAGTTTTTTAAAAAAGTTGTTAAATGAGGGTGTTCATTTTGGAAACATGTCTTACTTCTGAATTCTTCTCTTGTTAGCTTACTAAGAGCACATATAATAATTACCTTCTTAAAACATTAGACTTCCTGGAACTTTGAAGAAATACATCTATTGACTGATGTTTTTTTGAAGTTAATAATTGCAGAAGGACCCACTTTTTGATTGTTCTAACACCTCTTAAAAATAAATAACTCTGAACTGCTATTACAGGTACTTTCCCCAGAATAGGGACTTCGCTGGTGGGTGGCTCAGACAGGAAAGTGTCTGTCTACAATGTTGGAGACCTGGGTTCAATCCTAGGGTCAGGAAGATCCCCTGGTGAAGGAAATGGCAACCCTCTCCAGTATAACTCTTCCTTGGAAAATCCCATGGATGGAGGAGCCTAGTAGGCTACAGTCCAAAGTGTCGCAAAGAGTCAGACATGACTGAGCGACTACAGTTCGCTTTCCCCAGAATAGAGGGATGCAAACCACGACCTTTTTAATGAATAAAGTAATATTTGAGGACAGGTAATCTCATTTGTTTAGATATTGTCTATGGTTGCTTTTGCAAGCACAAATGAATCATTGCAACAGAGATCACATGAAAGGAAAGTCTGAAATATTTGCTATTTTGGCCATTACAAAAAAGATTTGCTGACCCCAACCCTATAGCATCGGTTTCCATGAAGAAAACTCAATATACTGGAAAGTCGGTTAATTAGAAGACTTACTCATTATAATGTGACCAAAACTAGAATATCATAAAAGAAAAAAAGTTTCTTACAGGTATTTTATTTCCAAAACACAAAAAATGAGCAACATGGCATAAAACATAAAAACCTTACATATCTGTCATGAAAACATGACAGATACTTCACATTAACATAAGTTTTTGGAGCAACAGGAAAGAAATACAATTAATCTCCTTCAAGATTTATAGGTTTTGGCTTCTCAGGTAGCACAGTGGTAAAGAATCTGTCTGCCAATGCAGGAGATGTGAGAGGCTTGTGTTCAATCTCTGGGTCAGGAGGTTCCCCTGGAGTAGGAACTGGCAACCCACTCCAGTATTCTTGCCTGGAAAATAGCATGGACAGAGGAGCCTGGCGGGCTACATTCCATGGAGTCACAAGAAGTAGGACATGACTGAGCATTTGAGCACACACACAAAAACCAGGTTTGCAGACTAATGTTTAGGTTTGAAGTGAAGTCGCTCAGTCGTGTCCGACTCTTTGCGACCCCATGGACTGCCCACCAGGCTCCTCCATCCATGGAATTTTCTAGGCAAGAGTACTGGAGTGGGTTGCCATTTCCTTCTCCAGATAAAAATACACATACATGTGCAATTTGTTTGTATTTTAAGACACAAGTTTCATAATTTCAATAAAATTAAATGTGGGGTAAAAAAGTTCTGAATTTAAAATTCTCTTTTTTCTCACCAACATTTCTAATTGAAGTGATTTTTTATTTGGTGATTTTTATTCCTCAACCTCCCATAGACAAGTTTTTATAGCACAATTTTTCTTAGGAAACTCAAGAAATAAAAAAAAGTAGCACCAATAGCCTGATGAAGAAACTATGTAACTTCACCCACCATACCATGTTGTTAAAGGTCCTGTGGTCACATATGCGGCACAATATTTTAAAAAAATCACTTGTCGCTCCTACAATATATTTTAATGCATGTACAATTCTTTGCCCATGGATGGCAGAGAACATAAGTTATTTAATGCGATTATTTTGAGTAAATGAGCTTAAGATAACAAACTTGAACGCGATCATCACAAAGTGATTTTACAGAAGTTTCACTAGATGGCAGCATCTTAAAGAAAACACTAAGAGTTTTCCGAAACTTTGTATAGCCATTCAGTTAATATTTTTATTATTTTATGAAAAATAGTAGGTAAAACAATATGAATATGTGAAAACATACATTGCACACTTGAGTGCATACTTTATGCAATGCTAAAATGGAAATTAAATATTTTCAACAGATTTGGATTAATTACCCACAATTGTTCAGAGTCTCATTGGTAAATCCTGGAGAAGCGAACAGCTACCCACTCCAGTGTTCTGGCCTGGAGAATTCCACGGACTGTATAGTCCATGGTATCGCAGAGTCGGACATAACTGAGAGATTTTCACTCACTCATTGATAAAAGAGAGTGACAAATATAAATGATAAACAATATTACAAGCACAGCGGTTTTCAGCCACCACGTCACCTGGGTTTATAGTCAATCCCCAAACTACGGAAGTAATCTTCTAACCATTCTGACTCCTTCCATCCTGCTTTCTTCCAATGAACTTTCTAAATCATACATTTGATTTTAAGACTTCCTGTGTCCCTTCAGTGATCCCCCATTCAATTCAGGATGTAACTCATTTTCCTTGTATGGTTTTTAAAGACCTTTATGGCCTGATTCTTTCCAGCTTTCTATCTCAGGTGCCCTACACCCACTTTCCTCTTCTTGGATAAATATTTCTCTGTCTCTAGAGTATTCTTTCCCTTCCCATTTGCCTGAGTAGCTCAGATTTTGATCAAAAGATAACTTCCATAGGAAGATACTTTGCCAAACCTCTCTCTTTTCTCATAGTTCTGGTTACATAAATCTCTTCTAGCAATTTTCCAATCTTACTATTTTTCTATTTTTACATAATATAAATTCAAGTATTCTGAATAAATAAACAAAAGAACATATAATAAAGCCAGACAATTGTCAATAAATATTATGTAAACTGAAGCTAAATGTAAAATAATATTATTTGTATCCTTTATTTCTTTTGCAATTTTATTGCATAAATCATTTATTCAGGCTTGGAATCTTTTAAAATGAAGTTTCTTGGGCAATCAATAGTAGCTTAAAATATATTTAAAATTCTTTTCAATAAAGCAAGGCATGTGATGAGTTTTTGTTTTGACCATCTTCAATAGCACAATACTAAGAATTTTTCTAACCAGTATAATAATACACATAGCGCCTGTGTTGAGATTTCTAGGTAGTTATCTCACTGTCTCTAAAATTTAGTTTATTATTTTTTATCTATTAAAATGAAATATGGAATAATATGGCTTAATTTTATCCCTTTTAGCATTCAAGTCCTCATAACTTTGTTGGTTTATCCTGTAACAGATTGACTTTGGATTGATATCATTATTTTCTTCTTTATTCACTCCCCAAAACTCCTATAAATTATGAAGATCATTAATAAGTAGCAAATTTGGTGTGAAAATGGTAATTATATAAGACACTTGTACCTATACACAGAACTGAAAACCAGGTCATATGCATTTGTATGTTCATATAATTGTTAAGATAATAAAATGCTTAAGATAGGTAAGTAGCCTTTGGCCCACTTGAGTAACCACCTAGGTTACTTTGGCAGCACCTGCAAAGGATGCATGTCATGTAGACTGTGGCCATTCATACATGCGAGCTGGGTGCATGTCCAAACTTCAGGATGCCCTTGGAAGTGGCATTAGCATCATGATGGGTAAATTATAGGTGCCTTCAAGATTCCTTCAAGTTTAGTAATTGGATACTAGTATTAGGAGTATGACTGCTCTCATGACTGTTTATGGGAACTACAGTTTCCACACCATACCAAGCAGATCTTTATGTATTCTAAATGTTACTCATGGTTCAATATAAAGTCACAGGAAACAATTGCAGAAGTACATTGCTGTATATTTTAATAATATTACCTTAAAAAGAAAAACTGGTGGGAAGATTTGAAGACAGTGAATGAAAAATTTTTTAAAAAATGATAGGAATGTGTGTGTGTGTGTGTGTGTGTGTGTGTGTTCATCTCTAGATAGATAGGAGAGCCAAAGGGGGGATTAAAAACAACTGGTTGGCTAGTTAGTTTTGATCCTGGCATTTCCCAAAGAACCTCATAATTAAGGAGATGTTGAATTGTCCTGGGGCAGGGTTAGATTGAGGAAGAGGCAGGTGAAAGGTGGTAGGGTTTCTGTCCACTGTCTTGAAGCACTAAAATTTGTAAAATTCATTCAATTGCTATGGTTCAAAATAATGCACAGATACTAAATTTAAAAAAGAAGAAGAAATACTCTGTAAGAGGGGCCTCTAGCAGTTCTGTAAATATAATATATCATTTCAGAGTGAATTTTTATCCTGAAAGTCTTTCCTTTCACCCTGCATAAATTTATTATGATTTTCAAGTATCTTTCTCACTTTTTTTCCTTTTCATCCAACTCTGGTTATAAGCAAGAGTGAAGTCATTCAGTCGTGTGACCCCATGGACTTTAGCCTACCAGGCTCCTCTGTCCATGGAATTTTCCAGGCAAGAGTACTGAAGTGGGATCCTATTTCTTTCTCCAGGGGATCGTCCTAACCCAGGTATCGAACTCATGTCTCCCTCATTGCAGGCAGACGCTTTACTGTCTGAGCCATCACTGAAGCCTATAAGCATGAACTATGCATTAATTCTTGCATGGTGTTTATTTTTCACTTAAAGTCAATATGTAATCTGTATAACATTTTCCTCCCCCTAATTATCTAACTGAGCTATCTACTAGTTTGTTGTTGTTGTTTGGAGCTGGTATGTTAAGCCTTCTCTTATTTACAGCAAGAGATTGATAGGAATAGCTGTTCCTCAATACTAAAACATATAGCAGTACAAAATGCGAATAAACTCATAAGTTAAAAGTACACAACACAATCTTCCAAGTGGAGCTGCGGTAAATATTCTAGAAATCAAGTAGCTTGGCAACTAGAACCAACGTCTAAAATTTTAAGGCAGAAGCTGAATGCTACTCAAAGTTATTTTAGCTCTGAGGCTCTTAATGATAATATATGATTCCAGAAGTAAATAATCAGCATATGTACTGCAAGAGAAAAACTACACACAATATCCCATCCAGAAAGCTGTGACTTGATAATGATAAATGCTCATATTGAAGTTCAGCAGCAAACAGGAACAGAAACAAGAAAAACTGGGAAAGTAGACAAGATTTTACTCTAGACCATATGATGAATTATTCTAAGGTTAAGGTGTAATCATTAGAAATGTATCTTCTATCAAAATATTATTTTAAAATGTAAGTGTACAGAGAAGGATGATTTCCAAATAGCCCTTACACTACATGATAATTTGAGTAAGAAAACTACCTTTTTCTCCTAGAGCTATTGATTGATGGTATTTATGCGAAAACTGTATAGAGGAAACAATAAGCACTAATAAACCAAACATCTGTGCCTCTCATGTGGGCTGTTCCTAAGGATCTGGAGAGCCATGACTCTACTTGGGAGTTTCCAGAGAACTGAATTTTGAAAAAGATAAGATATTTAACAAGGGGGAGTTTTGAATCAAAAAAGAGTCATAACAAAGGCTGGCACAGATATCAAGGAGTTCATTGAATTAAAATGAGTACCTTTAACTTGAAATCGGAATCAGAATGAATGCTTTCACTTGAGGACTTAAAAACTCTGGTTTGGATTTATGGATTAGCTAAGGAGTAAAAATGGAATCCATTCTGAAATATATATGTGTCAATCTGTACAAATTAGAGTAAAATGGTATTAGGATTTTGTTACCTTCTTACATCAAGCCATACTTTCATATTTTCAGAAAGTATAGTAGCTTACAACTATAGTTAACTAAAAGAAAATATGAAGAATGTGTTCTGTTGGAAAAGTAACAGTAAAGTGACAGGAGGTGGAATATTGGGAAGAAGAGAATGGACACGGGCACATCCTAGGGAGCTCGTCTTTGCTTGGAAATCTGAGTCCTGAGTGGGGTGGCAGAACTCCACTCACTGAAGATGAGTAGATGTCCACTCCACTCACTGAAGATGGCCAAGCTAGTGTATTTTAAGACACCTTTCCAGGCTCTATTTATGTCACAGGAAAGACAGCCTCTATTTTTTTTTTTTTAATTAATATGTATCTCAAGGTACTCTGTTTAAATTCCAGAACTGTTTTAGCTATAGAGTTTACATCGCTAACCAGGTAGCCTGTGGGGAACACTGGCAACTGGAGTCTGGAAAAATAGCTCTGTCTTAATAGCTATGCACTCTAGTTCTGTGAATAGATGCCTGGAAGAAAATGATAGTTTCTGAACTTGAATGGGACTACATCTCCCACGCTATCTGACTTATTCTTGAGTCAGTTTGCAGTGTGTGGTTTTGACCCAGTCTTTAAGATGAACTGGAACATGCACAACTCTACTTTTTGTGGTATTAGACTAGATTGATATTCTAAGACATTTTCACAGATTTGTTTTTACCTTTGACAAGTACTAACACAGTCTAGAGCAGTTTCCTTTTTATGTGCCTCTATGCCCCACATAACTCTTTAAAGGCAGAGACTGTAGAGTTTTTCTTAACCTATTCTCTCTGTCCGTCTGTCTGTCTGTCTCTTTCAAATCCTGGAATCCGATATTAAGTGAGGGGTCAATATACCTGTGACAGGATGAAATTTCTAGAGAGTACTCTGCAACTCAGCTACCATTAAAGGGTTCAGTGGACTTTCCGTTGAGATTCTCCCCAGTGTCATGTAGATTAGCTTCCCAGTCATGTGTAAATTGGTAAGCTCATTTAGTTAGAGGGCTTGTGCAAACACATCTAAAAGCCCCAAAGAGCTGCTAAAAGGAATGGCAATGACACCGTCATTGGTGAGAGCTATTACCAGTGGAACTATCTGAGACCCATCAGAAGGAGACCCATCAGTGTCTTGGGGCATCTCTTAAAGAGAGCAGTTGGAAGAAGTGTGTTTGAAGTTCTGAGTTGGGGTACTGTTGAATGCTGGCACTGACAGAATCTTATTCAGCAATAATTCTGATTCTTATCCTGGACATCTAGGGCAAAGTAAAAACTGCAGTTTTCAATATTCTCTAAACTGAAGAGATGATCATGCAACCCTGAAGACAGGGGCCTCAGTTTCCCAAGGAAACATAACCAGGAAAGAGGGATATAAATATTTTCTTAGACTTTCCAAATGTTGAGACTGCTTTGTCATTACACATTAAGTTTGCAGATGTAAAAGGAGAAAATATAGTGAAAAGAGAGATATGGAGCCAGACTCCAGTTTCCCAGATGGCTAAGTCAGCTTGAGCAAGTGCTTAGCTTCTCTCAGACTCAGTTTCCCTCAGTGAATCATGGGAAAAGCTCTCTGTTAGCATAGCTGAGAATATTGTAAATACTACATCCCAAGTACCTGAAGCACAGTAAGCCATCAGCAGCACCTAGTATTATTACCTTTGTACAAAGCACTCTTGCAGAAACTAGATTCATCCTTTTAGCCTGACTTTTTTTAAAGTAAAGATTGATGAGACTGACAAATCCAGAGATGAGAAATATAAAGTAGGAGTATTGGGAGCATTTTGCTAATGAAATTTAAGTGGGGGTGGGGGGGCAGGGGCGGTGTCAGTTAAAAAGGTCTGAGACAGAGCTAAGAGCTAACAGCTATAACAGCTACTTGGGCAGGAAGAGTAAAGGATTTGAGAGAGAGGAAAAGAGAAAAACCCTTCAGACTCTAAAGTGTTGTGTAATTTGCAGGTAAAAATGTCTTACTACCTAACAGAGTGTGCTTTCAAGAGTAAATTTCAGCTATTTCTTTTACCAAAAAAAACCCAGCTATTGTCTCCTCTATTTATTGTCAGAAGTAAGTGCAAAACCAAAGAGGAAAAATAAAACAAATTGAGTAATACTGTTCTCTTCTAGAATCTTTCTCCAGCTGGCAAGGTTCTCACACAAAATATAGTTTGTTTGATTTATTTCGGATACCCAAGATGGGAAAAATAGCTCAAGGTAATTTTTCAAGCTTAATTTAGTTCATTTAATGTTTAATAATTTAATGGAGTTGTCTGCATGCCCTAAGTATGTCAAAGAGTAGAAATGGAGTTTGAAAAAGAACTCAAATTTTACAACAAGTATTTTGATTTTTTAAAGTAATTAACCATTATAAGTAATTCTTCAGAATTTTCTGATTCTAAATAAATGGGAGCACAGTTATGCTTTTTATGCAATAGGTGATCCATAAAATAGTCTAATCCATTCTTACTGATATACACATTTATCCATTAACTGACCAAACAGGTATGCATTTAATGATAAGTAATTATGTGTATGAAAAGCACTGAGTTATGTATATGAAAGCACTAATTATGCATATGAAAAGTATGAGCCTGTGGAGTTTGTAAGGTCTACCGTCAATCAGTCACTGAACATTCTACTTACCAAAGCTTCCTAAATTTTATAGATATGCATATAAATAATTACAAGATAGTGCAAAATGGGACCAATAATACATTTTCTATCATGCTATGGAAATACAACAGGAAGACAGATTTAGCCTGACACAGAGTAATGAGAAAAATTTTATGACAAAGATCAAGGATCGCCCCCTCATGTTTCCATAAGAGTTAGTCAAGAAATATTGTGAGTTGAGCCTATAAGAAATACTCCCCTTTACGCAGTTTTGTAAGAATGCTGCAATGTAAGTAGAAATATATATATGTCAGCTGTCACTCTGCTTCAGGGCTGAGGTCACTAGGTAGAAATGGGAGTTGTGTTGAAGAACTAAAGTTCCATCTAGTGAGCAGAGCTCTGACTCAGTCTTACCACTTGTTAACCTAGGGTAAAGATGGTCTAATGTTGCCAAACATGTCACTTTTCAGAAGGTATTTAAAACTAGGAGTTTTTATATGAAATCTTTTGATCTGTCATTATTGGCATGTGATTAAAAATTTTTAATGTACCACATTTGCATATACAAAGAAGGTCAGCAATTCTCTAGGACCAGTCATAACCTGTGAGGCAGATAGTGGTTGAGCTGGGATAGAGGAATAGAATCTTCATATGTGGAAGTTCAAAGAGTAAGGAAAACTAAGAATAAAGGCATGGCAACAGTGTGACATCTGTACAGAAAACATGTGAAACATTTCAGTTCAGTTCAGTTCAGTCACTCAGTCGCGTCCGACTCTTTGGGACCCCATGAATCGCAACATGCCAGGCCTCCCTATCCATCACCAACTCCCGGAGTTCACTCAGACTCACGGCCATCGAGTCAGTGATGCCATCCAGCCATCTCATCCTCTGTCATCCTCTTCTCCTCTTGCCCCCAATCCCTCCCAGTATTAGAGTCTTTTCCAATGAGTCAGCTCTTTGCATGAGGTGGTCAAAGTACTGGAGTTTCAGCTTTAGCATCATTCCTTCCAAAGAAATCTCAGGGCTGATCTCCTTCAGAATGGACTGGTTGGATCTCCTTGCAGTCCAAGGGACTCTCAACAGTCTTCTCCAACACCACAGTTCAAAAGCATCAATTCTTCGGTGCTCAGCCTTCTTCACAGTCCAGCTCTCACATCCATACATGACCACAGGAAAAACCATAGCCTTGACTAGACGGACCTTTGTTGGCAAAGTAATGTCTCTGTTTTTGAATATGCTATCTAGGTTGGTCATAACTTTCCTTCCAAGGAGTAAGTGTCTTTTAATTTCTTGACTGCAGTCACCATCTGCAGTGATTTTGGAGCCCAGAAAAATAAAGTCTGACACTGTTTCCACTGTTGCCCCATCTATTTCCCATGAAGTTATGGGACCGGATGCCATGATCTTCATTTTCTGCATGTTGAGCTTTAAGCCAACTTTTTCACTCTCCACTTTCACTTTCATCAAGAGGCTTTTTAGTTCCTCTTCACTTTCTTCCACAAGGCTGGTGTCATCTGCATATTTGGTTTAGCTTAATATAAGTTTGTAAAGGAGAGCAGAGGAAATACAATATTAAATTAAGTAATATGCATAATTATAAAAAGGCTAAAATGGTTTGAACTACATTCCACAAATGGTAGAAGAGTGCTGGGCATCATGTGGGAAAAATGAGGCAAGGGATCAAATAGGAGACACCAGAACCTAATCACAACCTTCCAATAATGGGCAGTTACTTTTCAGGTGAGTGGAAATCTTTAACCTTTACATATCTGTTTTATCTACCTATCCTGTTATACAGTGGTTTGTAAAGCAGCTGTTTAATTTATCCATCATGTGGTAATGGTGCTCTATATTGAATAAAGCACTATTTTGATTAGAAATGAAAGTACACTCTTCCCTAATATGGTTTTCTAGTGATTACTATGTCAACCTGAATGCTCATTTTCTCAACCAAATTTTCTTATATTATTAAGTTTACTACATACTGAACTTGATAATATTGCAAAGAAGTTTATGGGATAATTCTTAAATACATCATTCTTTAATTTCTTCCCTTAAATCTAGTTTTTATAGACAATGTTATGGTTATCCTCTTTGCTCACCACCTTAAGATAATTTCCTAAGAAAATGAACATTGCCTTCTCAGCTCAGTCTTTGATTTTGTTTGCATACCTAATTTACCTGATTAAATAAGGATAACATGAAGACATTAAGAGAAATCTCATTTTATTGGAGATTTTTTTTTCCTGCTTAAAGATCTTTTGAAATTCCACCTACATTGATTGCCATGAAACACACATTTTTCTTTCCATTCTTATGGTGGCTAGTGATTAAATTAAAATGTATGTGTACATTTCATGTTGAAACACTTTCATTTTTCAGCTTAACAAAGACTTAAATCACCCTTCCTTTGTTTATCAAGTGGCTAAAAAACATAGATCTTAAACCACTCCAGTGTTTTTGCCTGGAGAATCCCATGGACAGAGGAGCCTGGCAGACTACAGTCTATGGGGTCACAAGAGTTGGACATGACTGAGCGACTAAGCACAGCCTTAGTCTAAGGCAACTTAAGTATTTTGTAAAATGCATATTATCTAAAAGAAACCCTAAGAATACACTTTCGTTTGGGGAACGCTGGGTTTGGATGGGGCTAGATCAGAAGAAATAATTATCCATCATGGCTTTGATGAGAGTGGTTGCCAAAGCAACAATCCTGATTGACAATTTGGAGTCTTGCTTTTCTCAGATCTGTAATCCTAAAACATCTTGAGTGCAAATTTCTCTTCTATTGAGAATTAATCAATCTTCCTCACATGGTCCATTTAATGAAAAGCTTAAATTAGATAAAACATCTGATGAAAACTTCTTAGGGACAGCTCAAAACTTTTAGATTCTTGGGCATTGATCCTCACAAACATTGACTCCAGGCTCCTACTTGGATAAACTACAGAGAGTGTATTTTGTATTTCTAAACAGAATAATCCTTTGCTATTCCCCATAAAGTATGCTTAGTTAATGAGATGGTCCATCTAAAATTTAGGTCATTTTTCCCTTCTCTCTCTCTGTCTCCAACTCTGTATGTACGTGTGTGTGTGTGTGTGTTATTATTATTATTATTATTATTATTATTATTTTTAATCCTTGTAGTCTGTGGATAAATCAAAATCTGGGTGAAATAAGAGTTTAGTACAGATCCTTCATTTCTGATGCTTATACAAATTTTGTCTTTAATATCACTAAGATAAAATGTTTAAATAAGAGTGATCTATGAAGAGATCAGAAAATATTTCATTTGGTAAGAAATGGACTTGTCCTCTAGTACCCCTATCTTCTGAACTGTATCATGACAGAGAGTTTTAAACTTTTTGCATAGAGACTGCAGATGACTCTTTATTCATCTTATCCCTACCAATTGCTGTAAGTAGGGCATATGTTTTTAAAATTAAAACAAAACCCAGTTTGTTTCATTGTCTAAAAGCTTTCAGTGGCTCCCTAGGTCTTTAAGAGAAGTTCAAGACATATAATATAGCTTAGTGGGCCCTTATTTACCCAGCCTCTGTCTGCTTTATAGACTCATTTTTTATCATACCTTTTCTATCAAATCATACAGCATTTTCTACAATTAAATTATACTGAAGTATTTGCTTCCTTGAAATTCTAACTTTTTTTTTTTTAATATCTAGACTGGCTCCACCATATTATCTGCCCCCCTGGAGGGGTTTTTTACCTAGTTAATTCCTACTCATAATTTTAGGATTTGCTGAGGTCTCATCTTGCCTAAGAAGGTCAGTCTAACACTCCAGGCTAAATTAGAAGTTCCTATTTAGAATTCTATTATTATAATTTACTCTTCAAATATTTGCTGATAGAAATAATGGATAAAAGATTCAAATGTGTATTGCTCTATTACAGAGAATATAGAGACAAGATTCTTTTTATGCACAAAGGACAAGATCCTGTTTGGTGAACTGGCAGTGACTTTAATAAAATAATGGCGGAATGTACTACAATTTCTAGTAAAGATTACTTAATGCTGAGCATCTGAATATTAAATCTTTTCAGAAAGGGTTTATTTATTATATATAAAAATTTCCTACAACATGCCAGTTTATGTTATAGTTATATATAAAAGTATCTGGTACTGATTTTTCCTGATTCACTGCTCAAATCTTGATCTCATGCAAGTATTATTGATATTATTCTTTTGTAATAGTCTGTGAGAGTTGACTTCCAGTCTTCAGTACTAGAAGCATCTCAGCCAAGTTTCCTGTTGAATTTTGAGGTTTGATCAATTATTTGTCTCCTAAAAAGTCTCAAAATTTTTAACAATAATTTAAACCTTCCCTGAGGATAAGTGGATGCATCAATGAAGTGACCATTTATATATCAGTGTTATTTAGGTACCTCAGTTTTTATTAAATAATGTTAAAACTAAAATATGTCTTTATTTATTATAATGATGTCTTTATTCATATTTCTGCTTTTGTCATATATTATTCTGAATCCAGAATTAATTCATTCTGTATTTAAATGTTGTGGTTATATTTTCAATTATTATTTATTAATAATTGAGGCAGCTTATAGTTGGGTCTAAGAGATTCTCATACTCACACCCACTAGAGAGTGCCACGCAACAAAGGAGAAGCTAATAAAACAAAGCACGGGGTTGTGAAATTTCGTCTTCTTTTTGGCTGTGATTTGCATTTCAATTTTCTTTAGGCTAAAAGAAACGAACATTCCAGCATCCATATACAGTAAAATAGTGTAAAATATATGATAAATAAGATAATTAATTATTCATTCAGTCGAAAAATATTTATTTGGAACCACTGTCTGCCAGGCACCTTGAGTTCCAGAGTGCTGAAAGACATTTTGTATGGTATTGGAGAGGGAAAGTCGAATACAAGCATTTGGCAATGAGTTTTTTTAGGGATAAGATTATTAAAATTGTGAGTTCATTACATAATTAAAATTTTTTTTTTCTATCTAGTCTGTTGACTCCTAACCACGTTGCTTCTTATTTTCTTTCATAATCTAGTGTAGAAGTGTCCAAGTAAAGTTCTGAATATTTCACTTTCTAAGGATGCATTATTTCTTTGTGTTTTTTTTTTTGTAGGTTGGATATTACACTGTGATTTTTTTATATATGGTGATAATGTTTATTTATTACTTGCAATACTTGTTTCAGGAATAGTACCTTGTTTCTTCTTAAAGCAAATACATGGGCACTGTTATCTTCCCCATTTACTAAGTGGAGAAATGAACTCACATTGGTAAATGAGTTAAGCCACTTAAACTAATGCTAGAAACTAATAGAAAGGCATGGGTTCAAGGCCAAGTCAGCTCTGTCTCTACTATCTAAATATTTCATTAATGCAAATGCTCCACTACTTTCAGAATTATAGTATAATACTCCATCAGCAAGCAAAAATACCTGAATTCCAGGTGGCAAAGCTAATAGCTGTTCTTCTTGAGCACACAGATATACTTCATTTCCTAACAATGACCATGTGTTAATCAATGGAATACAAGTGGAAATAAATCCCATTTCTTTGGCTGAATATTAACAGAAGTTCTAGGATATGAAAGCCATAGGATACAACCCTAAACCCCTGGTAACCTCATCCTTGATTGCTGCATGAGCAACTAATAAACATTTATCACAGTGAAGGCATTTATGGCTCTGTCTACTTGTTACAAGACTTAGTCTACCTTCTCTACCAAGAGTTTCCATTGACAATAATTTCTAATTACCTGTTTCTTATAATAGTACAGGTTGAGAAATTATTATTTGTGAGAATTATTATTCATTCCATCAGATGATCTAGATTTTCTTTTTATTTCTCTCTCTTTACATTTCATTATGGTGCCTGTTAAATTGCCCATGTATTGGTTTCAAATGTTTTGTGAAATGGGGCATAAAACAAATATAAAAAAAAAAGGAAAGATGGAAAAATTACAGAGGGCTAGAAGAATAGAAGTAATGATGTTCCATGGGGGTATAATTGGAAGATGCAAGAAGTGGGTTTGTTAACCCAAACTCCTTCCCAGCTCTGCTGTTAGCCTGTCTTTGGTTTAGGTTCATAAAAGCTAAAAACTCCTTTACTCATGCTTCCTCAAAGCTACTGCTTCAAAAAGCATTGAATCATAAACTGGAAACTGCCAAGTTTTTCTGGGAAAGACTTTACACTTTGGATGAAAGAGATGGATAAAACTGTAGTGCTCTTTCTCCTCTCTTCTTTCTTTATGCTTTAAAGAGAACTGTGATATCTGGATTTGGGACAACTCTCCTAGCGACTATGACATGAGAAATCTGAAGGACATATCAGAAAGCCCTGGAGATGTCACACCAACGTTACTGAACTGCTTAGTGCATCCTAGCAAACTCCTGACTCAAGTCTTCTGTTGTGAGAAAAATAAATTTCTAATTTTCAGCTATTTTTTCCTCTGGGACTTTTTTTTTCTTGCAGCTGAAAACCTTCATAATTGCATCCTAGCAAACTCCTGCCTCAAGTCTTCTGTTGTGAGAAAAATAAATTTCTAATTTTCAGCTATTTTTTCTTCTGGGACTTTTTTCTGGCAGCTGAAAACCTTCATAATTGATTAAGGAATATTAAAGGAAAGACTAACCCTGAGAGGAAAGAATTAAGAAGTGATTGGTTGAAAAGGTAAAGAATAGGAAAATGTCAGGGTTGAGTCTATAAAGGACTATAAGAATACTGGTGTGAAACAGTAGTGGTATTTTGGAGGGAGACAACTCTGGAGCATACTGATCTCAAGGTGCATATAGAACTTCTGAGTGTAATAGTTAGGTGGTCATAAATAATTTTCAAGGGTAGGAGTGTTGACTGGTGACAATAGTCAAAATCTCTAGGGACAGTAATTCAGAGGAAAATAGGGAACACCCAGTGAGTGCAGATAAGAAGAAATTATTAGGACAAACAAATAATAGAATATGAATATATATATATATGTATATATATATAGCAGAGCTCTAAGATAGTAGGTTGGCCAATAATACAAAATTAAGTAGATAGCTTCAGAGACAAAATAAGAATACGATGTCTCTTTTCACATGCTGGTCTTCCCTTATAATATGGCTCTCTAACCTGATCTTATGCTTAGTTTTCATTGGCCTCACACATTTGTCATGATCCCAGGTCTTTTCCTCAGTTAAGTAAAGCCTCAGTATTCTCTAAATTCATTATGTGAATACAGGCCATACTGCACTACCAGTTGTTGTTTGAGTACTTTATTAGTTTTCCTTTTAGATGATCACTAGAAATCATTTATCTTCTCCTTACATCAGAATCAATTTCTATACTATTTATAACAAAGAGATAACCAATTGAAAAACTGGACAAGACACTTGAACAAGCACTTCATAAAAGAAAAAAATAAGCTTAGCTAGTACACATTTGAAATATCTGCAACTTCACCAATAATTAGAGAAGTTCATATTAAAACTGCAATGCATTATCATTACAAACTAATCAGATTTGCTATTGGTGAGAATGTAGAGTTACAGAAATTCATGGTGAGAGTATATGACCAATTGATATAAACCTTTGGAAAGTTGTCATTGTTGATCTGGATTTAACATACACCTACATTATATTCTAAGAATGCCAATTCTAGGCATGTAACTCAGCAGGGCCATAGGACTGGAAAAGGTCAGTTTTCATTCCAATCCCAAAGAAAGGCAATGCCAAAGAATGCTTAAACTACTGCACAATTACACTCATCTCACACGCTAGTAAAGTAATGCTCAAAATTCTCCAAGTCAGGCTTCAACAATAAGCGAACCGTGAACTTCTAGATGTTCAAGCTGGTTTTAGAAAAAGCAGAGGAACCAGAGATCAAATTGCCAACATCTGCTGGATCACTGAAAAAGGAAGAGAGTTCCAGAAAAACATCTATTTCTGCTTTATTGACTATGCCAAAGCCTTTGACTGTGTGGATCACAGTAAACTGTGGAAAGTTCTGAGAGAGATGGGAATACTGGACCACCTGACCTGCCTCTTGAGAAACCTATATGCAGGTCAGGAAGCAACTGTTAGAACTGAACATAGAACAATAGATTGGTTTCAAATAGGAAAAGGAGTACATCAAGGCTGTATATTATCACCCTGCTTATTGAGCTTATATGCAGAGTACATCATGAGAAACGCTGGGCTGGAAGAAGCACAAGCTGGAATCAAGATTGCCAGGAGAAATATCAATAACCTCAGATATGCAGATGACACCACTCTTATGGCAGAAAGTGAAGAGGAACTAAAAAGCCTCTTGATGAAAGTGAAAGTGGAGAGTGAAAAAGTTGGCTTAAAACTCAACATTCACAAAACGAAGATCATGGCATCTGTTCCCATTACTTCATGGGAATTAGATGGGGAAACAGTGGAAACAGTGTCAGACTTTATTTTTCTGGGCTCCAAAATCACTGCAGATGGTGACTGCAGCCATGAAATTAAAAGACGCTTACTCCTTGGAAGGAAAGTTATGACCAACCTAGATAGCATATTCAAAAGCAGAGACATTACTTTGCCAACAAAGGTCCATCTAGTCAAGGCTGTCGTTTTTCCAGTGTTCGTGTATGGATGTGAGAGTTAGACTGTGAAGAAAGCTGAGTGCCAAAGAGTTGATTCTGTTGAACTGTGGTGTTGAAGACTCTTGAGAGTCCCTTGGACTGCAAGGAGATCCAACCTGTCCATTCTAAAGGAGTTCAGTCCTGGGTGTTCTTTGGAAGGACTGATGCTAAAGCTGAAACTCCAATACTTTGGCTACCTCATGTGAAGATTTGACTCATAGGAAAAGATCCTGATGCTGGGAGGGATTGGGAGCAGGAGGAGAAGGGGACAACAGAGGATGAGATGGCTGGATGGCATCACTGACTCGATGGACATGAGTTTGGGTGAACTCCGGGAGCTGGTGATGGACAGGGAGGCCTGGCTTGCTGCAGTTCATGGGGTTGCAAAGAGTCTGACATGACTGAGTGACTGAACTGAACTGAATTGAACTGAGTTAACAGAAATGGGTATAAATGCATACCCAAAGAAATTTTTAAGGATAGAGTAGAATTTATTGTAATATCCCTCAAATGATTAGAATAAAAAAAATTAAATGATGATCTCTTCCATATAATACAATAATACACTGAAATGAAAAGGAAAACACTCAAAACTACTGTTTGAACAAAAATGGATGAACTTTACAAATACAGTAGTGAGCAAATAAAAAGATATAAAACAGTGTATGTTAATCCATTCATATGAAGTTCAAAGATGGACAAAACTAATATGTACCTATTTATATTTATATACATGGAGGATTCTGAGTTTTATAAATGTTCTAGAAATTTCTTGATCTACGTGATGGTTGTAAGAGTTCAGAATAACTCATCTAGCCACTTATAATTTGTGATCTTTTGGTATATATGTGTTTCTTTAATATATTTGTCAAAAATCCTATCTCCCACTTCTCTTGCATCTGAAGTTTCTACTTGAAAATCTACTAATGTTGGCTTTTATTAATCAATCAATTTTGGTTCCAACCATATTTCTGGAAACTTTCCTTTTTTTCCTTAATCTCACTTAGACATTCATAATAGTGACTCTTTAATGGCATTTTTCCCCCTCAAATTTCCCAGCTCTTTCTTGTTTGACACCTTTAATTTTCTTTCTCTCTTTTCAGCTTTGTCTTCATAGACCACCCAAGGGAGCTATGTAAATCTACATTTTAAATACTTTTTCTAAATCTTCATTGAGAATGAAGGGAATTGTCTAGCAAGAGTATAAATATCTGTTAGAATATATTTGATAATGGATAAATTGAAGTCAGGTAGATCACCATTTCACTCCCATAGTACCCATCACTTCTGTACAGTTGCATTTATATGGAACTACTCATTCCTACCTTGCTTTCTATGTCTGAAAACTCAATGAGAGTCTTACCTAGTAGGCTGTTACTACATTTTGTAAGTGAAAGAAAGACTGCAAAATACTGAAAGAATGGTTTCAGCATCAAAGTAGTTGAATGGGAATTACATATAATATTTAGTAAACAATTTTATTTTGCTTTTTAATGAGAAATGAAATAAAATGTATATTTAAGCCACTTTCTTAACTTCGTGCTTGTTGAGGACAGTGGAAAGTGGAAAGTAACCACTATTTAGTAGCAGAATATGTGCAATCTAATAGATACTTCATAATCTTCATAATCAGCACTGCATTCGTCAAGTGGGTTCTGTTATTCCAACTAATGCTTTTGAAAACAAAGACTCAGAAAAGTCAAGTAACTTGCCCAAGTTCATATAAAATTAACCGACCTAGCCAAGACTGGAACCTCAGACTGAGTGATTCCAAAACCCACCATCTTTCTTCTTTACCTTCCTGCCTCATTTCTATGAAAGTTAATGAGACATACATGCATAGTAAGGCGATCAGAGACTTCTAATTACTTGCATAACATTTTAAAATATGATATTTTATTTAACTATGTTTATTTTGGTGCTTAAACATTAATATCTAAATTAAGAAGACATCATCATCATATCTTTTGTAATGTACCACTTTCACATTTATCAAATCATTTGGAAGTTGTGGTTGGAAATTCCTAGAGACCACTGGTAATGGTGCTAAATTTCTTTTCATTAGTTCCATTCATTAGCTTCAATAGTTGAATATATTAACTAGATCTCACTTATGTATTAACCCCATAACTTACTAATGTTAAGAATATAATTTGATTGTTACCTTTTTAAAAATATGGCTCAATTGCTAAATCAAATAGAATACTTACTTAAAGATTTTAAATACAAATTGTAACTGTTAAGTGTTTTCCCTCTGATTTTTTTCAAGCAAACATATTAAAACACTTTTTCACAAGACACATATAAAGAGTTACTGTTTCATAATAGTATACTGTGTAAGTATTATTCAGTAGTATTTAAGAAAAATTACTCATTATAGGCAGTATAATGGCTTCCTTAAAGTAAACTGAGTAAAATCCCATCTATGATAAACTTTTAATCTTCATCTCCCCTTCTTCAGGTACATAGGGTTAATGAGCATAGATTATATTTAGAATGAGTTATAGGGCAACAAAGAACCAGAGTTGAGTTTCTAATAGTCCTAATACATAGTTACTACCCTAAGCATTGGCTACTTCTGCTGCTGAGCAGTTCTGTACCGATGACAACACTTAAGGAAGCTCACCCATCCTGCTGATTAAAGGTATACATTGAGAGAGCAGATGCTAATAAGGAGGTATGACTACGGAAGTAACAAAAGAGGTTTAAATAGAGATGCCTAAAGATAAATATTTATATTTTAAAGTGTATTTAATAAACTTTATATTTTAAAATATATGTATTAAATACATATATATTAAATATATTTTAAAACATAAATATTTTACTTTGCTGCTGCTACTGCTGCTAAGTCACTTCAGTCGTGTCCGACTCTGTGCGACCCCATATACGGAAGCTCATCAGCCTACCCCGTCCCTGGGATTCTCCAGGCAAGAACACTGGAGTGGGTTGCCATTTCCTTCTCCAATGCATGAAAGTGAAAAGTGAAAGTGAAGTCGCTCAGTCGTGTCTGACTCTTAGGGACCCCATGGACTGGAGCCTACCAGGATCCTCTGTCCATGGGATTTTCCAGGCAAAAGTACTGGGGTGGGGTGCCATTGCCTTCCCCGATTTTACTTTAGGCAAATATATATATATCATAGAGGGCTTCCCTGGTGGCTCAGACAGTAAAGAGTCTGTCTGCAACATGGGAGACCTGGGTTTGATCCCTGAGTAGGGAAGATCTGGAGAGGGGAATGGCTACCCACTCCAGTATTCTTGCCTGGAGAAATCCATGGACAGAGGAGCCTGGCAGGCTACAATCCATGGGGTTGCAAAAAGTCAGACACAACTGAGTGACTAACACTTTCATATATCATATATATGTGTGTGTGTGTGTGTGTGTGTGTGTGTGTGTGTGTGTGTGTGTGGTATAGATGTTCTGGACAAAGTGGGGAGGAGGAAATGGTGCACATACCTTTGCTTGTCCTGCTTTTGTGATGGCAGGTATATTAAAGAGCTGTCCAGTATAAAAATGCAGACCACTGAAAAGGATCACTGCAATAGAGTCACCTTCATTCTCAATTACTTCAAGGATATCCTCTAATTTCAATGTGTCTTCCCCCTAAAGTTGTGGTAGGCATAAATTACATAATATCCACAATGACAATTTTTCCGTTTATATTTCCCAATCCAAAAATCACTTTGGGATCTTTCTTACCATAAGAAAAAGCAAAGGTATTTTTTTCAAGTTAAGAATCTTCAAAAATCTGGCAAGAACATGCATTTGAACAAGCTTTTTGTTATTAAGGAATGATAATACAATAGTAAAAAGTATTTTATAAAGTATAAGTTTTTGCAAAACTCTATTGCCTGATTTTATTCTTTAGTCTTTCAATTAATCTTTACTATTTAGATACTTATAAATTATTTCATTTTTATCCCCATCCAATAAAATACCAAAAAAATAGGATGTCCATAAATTATTTAATGTCAAAACTGATTTCTTGGAAATTAGTATTTTACTTATCAATCTAAAATCATTAATTTTTTCCAGATAAAAGACACATATACATCATCTGAGTGAAACTTAGCCTAATATTTTCTATTAATTTAAGAGTAATATCTATTCCATACCAATCTGAAGGTAAAGATCCAAACACAAAGAAATTATCAATAAAATTCAATATTATCAAGGTTACTTTTCTCCCACAATTCAATGATCAGTTGGTAAATATTGTGAATGATTTAATTTGGTCTTATAAACAACTTGAGTGAAAGAACTCTGCCAGATACAGATTATAAATTTGTAGCCTAATGATTCTCATCTATTTATGAAGTCTTCATGAATTTTCTACACTGCTAAATCTGACATGGTCTTGAAGTCAAAGCATCATTAGCTACATTAATTTTGGGGGAAAACTCATTACAGTATTAATGGATTTTTCTTCAATTGTTTTTAATTTTGGTAGCTCTATTTGCCAATTACTATGTCCCACATTAGGCATATATAATATGTATCACATATGTAATAATAAAATAATTTCTGCTAGTAGTCTAAGACTTGTTTGAAAAAATGATAATCTATAAAAATAAGAGTGATAAATTGTACTGGTCAATCTACTTGAAGGGCAGGAATAGAGATAAAGACATAGAGAACAAACTTGTGGACAGTGGGGGAAGGAGAGGAGTTGAGTGAATAGCACAGAAACATATCCATTGCCATATGTAAAGCAGATGGCTAGTGGAAGGTTGGTGTACAGCACAGGGAGCTCAAGCTGATGCTCTGTGACAACCTACCGAGGGGGGATGAGGGGAGGTGAAAGGGAGGTTCAAGAAGGGGGGATATACAGCTGATTCAAATTGTTGTATAGCAGACACCAACACAATATTGTAAAGCAATTATCCTCCAGTTAAAAATAAATTTTAAATTAAAAAATAGAGTTGACAATGAAATCTCTGAATTTCTAAGTGATGTGTATTTTATACATGAAGAAAAGGATTTCAGTAATTCTAAGAAAAAAATTTAAAGTAAAATTAGAAACATGACAACCCCAACCTCTTTTTTTTTTTTTTTTTCCTGTAGAGGAAGCTAATATATTTTGTCCATTATAATTGTTTAAAAAAGTAAGGAAAGTGCTCTATATACTAATGCTTTATTTCTTTAAAGAATTGGTACTAAGCAAATGAGAAATTTATTTTTCAATGATAAGATATGGTTCTATTTCATGTTGACCTGCTTCAATCTAGTAATGCTAAAGAGTAGTCCCAAATATATGAGTAAGTCATACAGCTCCACAGCACTTATTACTTTAAAAAATAATAAAAAAAAAAACTTGTCATGGTTATAGTCATTTTTGCTAGAAATAAGCAATTTATATATAATATCTGAAACATATCATTCCAAAGCTGTGAGAACTTTCTGTTCCATTAATAACATGTTGCCAAAAAGAAGTGAATAGAGTAGATCTTTAATTTCTCAAATTGGTTTTGGGTTGAAATAAATAATTGTGCAAACATTGACTTGGGAGTGTCGTACATACATGAAACCTAAAATTTATCCTCTGTGGATCTGTTGGTGCCAAGTTACACAAGCTGCAGGGTTTAGATATCAAAGCCTGTACAACTTAGCCTTACAGCTTTATTAATATAAAGGGCACAGTATTTTAGATCTTAAACATATGGTCAAGCCCAGCTGTTTCGTTTGTTATCTGTTTAAATATAAAGAAATCTCAGAGATAAAGTAAGTAACACAAAGTCACGAGGATTTCCCTGGGGAGTAATATCGAGATTGTAAACCTAATTTCCTTCTGCTACACTAAGTCCCTTTCAATACCCCAGACTAAACTCAGAGGCATACATTTGGTACTTAGATTAAGAGGGGCAAAAAGACAGGCATCATTCAACTTCAACAAATATAACTTTTAACGTGATTTTAATGGCACCCACAGGCAATGGCATTTAAATTTGAACATGATATATGCAAGTTGCTATCTCCTCACATCCCACTGAAGAATATGGCAGACTCTAGTGGTATTGATAGGAAAATAGTTTGCTTATAATGTGACTAGCCCTTGAAAAAATTAAAATAAATACACTTCTGAGTTAAGTTTCTATTTTAAGCAAAATGACCTAATAGTAACAGAGTATAGGTTTTTTATACTTTCTTGAAAGTTCCATTAAAGTAATGAAGATAATAAACTTTTGAAGAAAATGAAGAAAAAAAATCAATACTAAATAGAAGCATGATGAATATTTATTTCTCTTTCTTATATACCTCTCTTGGCTTTATAATCCGCATACTTTTCTCAATGTTGAGTCCATGAAGTTGAAGCTGTGACTCAACAGCATACTGGAAAAGAAAGATGACTTATTAAATCAAGTCCAATGCAGAAAAGTACATTATAATATCTCAAAAAAAAGGTAATAAAATAACAATAAAAGCATATTATCATATTAGATTCAAGGTCAAGGTTAAAAGTGACTAAACAGAATGTATCAGAGAAAAATTTAACATTATTTACATGCAGCAATCTGAACAGAAATATTATAGGGATAGAAATGTAAGGGTCATTTATTCTTTAGAAATATAAGAAATTTTTTGAGTAAGATATTTAATTAATCTAATTTGAGTCAAAACAGAGTTTACAAAATAACCAAATTGAGCAGTGAAGACTTGCTAGGCTTCAATACAGGATACAGAAATGGCTTGCCCTAAAAAGAGTAAGTTAGTATAAGAAAAAAATAAAGAAAGTTCCCTTCATTGAGAGACCCAGATGAAAATGGGAACCAGAAATTTTAGGGACCCTGAATTTTTTCAAGATAGATATTCTTGATCCTTTTTAGTAAGATCATGGCTATTAATTTGAATGATTAAATGCCTTGAAGTTATAAGATATAGGCTAGAATACTTAAATAGTGATAATATAAAGATGGAAATCAAGTTTCTCTAATACTAAAACTGAAATATGCTTTTAGCTATGTTGGTGTCTGTAACAGTCAAATTTCTTACCAACTGATATTGCAGAAAAAGTAGCATGGCTTTTTTCCTTGAATCACAAAAAATTCTTAAAGTCTTCAATGCATTTTTTAAATTAAAAACTACCAATAATTATGTTAGTGTGTTATGAAAGCAAATGGAAAGATAAATGTTTATATTCCTACTTTAGGTAACTAAAGGGTTAAGTACTGGGGTGTGTATTGATTTAATTTCATAAAATCAAACAACAACAAGAATTAATAAAACATTTATAAATGCACTTGATTTAGACCAGTGGTTTGTTCAGTGTCTTTAAAAAGACTAATAAATCAATGTTCCTATTCAATTCTTTTTCCCTTAACACATGTTTTACTTGAACAAAAGAAATAAAGCTACAATCTATAAAAATGCATAAATCAAAAGCATTTGACAGATCTTTTTATTATAAGGTTACTTAGAAAAGACTAGTGAATAAACATTCAAGTCAGGCAAATGATATGCTCCTTTAGGAAGAGTAGAAAGAATATAAATATCATTTGAAGAATCCTTACATGATCTGAAGGGAAGGCTTTGGCTTCTAGGAGAATTTTATACCGTTTGGGTGTAGGCTTGAAAAATGATAACTGCAATGAAATGGATTTATTGAGAAAAGCATTAATGTACAACTTAGACATTTGTTCATTTTTATACCACACTTTAATTTTATAATCTCCAGCATTTTAAAGGAATTAATTAACTACACAGTTAGATGCCTATCAAAGGTACATTTTTCCTATTAGCATTGTTTCCAATGAATTCTAAAAACAAGATATTTGCTCACTATGTTTATCAATAGGAAAGCAAATTTGAGAGAAAAATGTGAATCAGATAAAAATGAATTCTCAAACTTAAATGCTAATTGAAAATTAATTGAAAATTGAAAATCTCAATGCACTTAATGGCAATTTCTCTGATACTGAAATACCATAGTCTATCTAGTGCCACCTGGGAAGCCTATCTATATGTATGTCTTATTCATAGTGATTTATCTAGAGCTGTAGATTTGGTTTCTAGTACATAATATTTATAAAGTTTTATGATTGTATGAAATCTAATTTTAGGTCCAACTGAAAATTCCTTTGCCCTAGTGAAACATTTGGGATTTCTAGATTCACCAGGGAGAAGTAGCTCATGTGTTCAGTGGAGCCTTTTCATTTCTCCAAGGAGTTCTTGGAGAATACTGACAGACAATAATAACAATAAGGATGATTGCTATTGTTAATTGGATGTTGACCATTTGCCGGGGTGCTAAAACAATTTTCACATATTATCATATTTTATACTTATGAGGTAGATATTATCATCCTCATTTTTTACAAAGGAAAAAATTAAAATTAGAAATGCCAATTGTTTAGTTGCTAAGTTGTTTCTGACTCTTCTGCAACCCATGGACTGTAGCCCACCAGTTTCCTCTGTCCATGGGATTTCCCAGGCAAGTATATTGGAGTGGGTTGCCATTTCCTTGTCCAGGATATTCTTGACTCAAGGATCGAACCTGTGTCCCTGCACTGCAGGTGATTCTTTTTCACTGACCCACCCAGACATGCCAATACCCTTGTCCAAAATCAAACAGGTATTAAGTAATCTAGCTGGGAGCCAAACCAGAGTTGTCTGAACTGAAAGTCATGCTGTTTACCTTCATACTTAACATACTCCATAAGCACTTTCCTTCAGGCATGTTCAATAATCATGTCTGTATATTATAAAAATAAAATATCAGTATCTTAATAGTCCATCTTTGTCCTATAGACATGCTTTCAAAATCTCACTTAAAAATGAAATGTATATGGGGAACACATGTATACCTGTGGCAGATTCATTCTGATATATGGCAAAACCAATACAATATTGTAAAGTTAAATAAAATAAAATTTAAAAAATAAAAAAAGTAAAAAAATGAGCTGGAAAATTTTCATGACATCAGTTATTCTAGGCACCATATTTCAAACCAAGAATATATATTTTAAGGTATACATATTACCAAATTCTTAAAATGTAAGAAATACCTAAGCAGAGTGACTCAATTAATGTTTGTTATTGTTGTTCAGTCAGTAAGTCATGTCTGACTCTCTGCGATACCTTGGACTGCAGCAGGCCAAGACTCTCTGTCCTTCACTG
Source organism: Tragelaphus eurycerus (assembly GCA_935064755.1). Classification (NCBI taxonomy): domain Eukaryota; kingdom Metazoa; phylum Chordata; class Mammalia; order Artiodactyla; family Bovidae; genus Tragelaphus; species Tragelaphus eurycerus. Next base: position 1,837,327 of record CAKXYN010000132.1, on the reverse strand, counting down.
TCTCCTGGAGATTGAGCGATTTCATGTCCATTGAGTCGGTGATGCTGTCTGACCATCTCATTCTCCACTGCCCCCTTCTTCTCATGCCCTCAATCTCTCCAAGCAACAGGGTCTTTTTTAATCTACCCCTAAAATTAATGTACAGAAATATAATATTCCATAGTCCCACCCCCTAAAACTCAGCATATTGGAAAACCGTCTTTCTGAAAAGATCACGGCTTGTTACTATTTTTACATCATTATTTTGTGTGCTTGCAGCAATTTAGCTTTTTATTAACTGTGACTCTTATTCCTTATGTTCTAAGATAAGAGCTCAGTATTCTAAAGCTTTTTGTAAAGAGACAACTCTCCCATGATTATGAAGAAGCCATTCTAGCAGGGCCCAGCATTTCCTGGAATAATTGAAAATAATCTCACAATTTATTTTTAAGTAAGTAAAACTCCAAATCCTCATGAATTAAAGATAGAAAAAATCAGATTCTGTAAATGAGTGTATTCTAAACACTGGTGGGAAAGGAGGCTTACCAGTAGAAGATGTAAATTAACAGTTAAACCATTCATTAGGGCTATTTCTTTCTCATTGGCTCCTAAAAATAAATTATAATAATTTAGATTTTCATGTTAGTTTTAAGGGTTCTTGGAAAAACAAAGTATCACTCTTTCATCCTTAATGTTTTTAGTGATAAGGGCATATGTGATGTGTCATCACAAAGAAGTGGAAGTTTTCCCACTTGACTAATTTTATAAAATGATATTTGGACTCACATGCACATAGCTAGCTAAAAATTACATTTCCTTTTTGACATAATAAATAATAACAGCATAATAGTGAAGCATTTGCTTTCTCCTGTAAACTAAAAATGATCTATCCTATCATCAGCTAGGTTGCCAAATTCCCACAGAACACATTTTTGTGGTAAGTGCATCTCGAAGGGGAATCTAAAAAGAATTGAAGGCCAATCACATCTTTAAAGCTGGTTGTTTCTAACATCAAATTAAAATGCACCTTTAATAAAAGAAGGCAATGCTGCTAAACATAATTCACTGTTATTACAGTGAAGTATACAGTAGTTCCTAAGACAAAAAAAGCTGGCAGTAAAGTAAATGCTAATAGCTCTGGGCTTTCTTTATTCACACTGATATGAGACAATGAATATGAATATGTATTGTTTGATGAAGAAAACATGCAAAATTAAGATAACCAAACACAATCATCAGATCAGATCAGTCACTCAGTCGTGTCCGACTCTTTGCAACCCCATGAACTGCAGCACACCAGGCCTCCCTGTCCATCACCAACTCCCGGAGGTCACTCAGACTCACATCCATCAAGTCAGTGATGCCATCCAGACATCTCATACTCTGTCGTCCCCTTCTCCTCTTGCCCTCAATCCCTCCCAGCATGAGTCTTCTCCAATGAGTCAACTCTTCGCATGAGGTGGCCAAAGTACTGGAGTTTCAGCTTTAGCATCATTCCTTCCAAAGAAATCCCAGGGCTGATCTCCTTCAGAATGGACTGGTTGGATCTCCTTGCAGTCCAAGGGACTCTCAAGAGTCTTCTCCAACACCACAGTTCAAAAGCATCAATTCTTCGGCGCTCAGCCTTCTTCACAGTCCAGCTCTCACATCCATACATGACCACAGGAAAAACCATAGCCTTGAGTAGGCGAACCTTTGTTGGCAAAGTGATGTCTCTGCTTTTGAATATGCTATCTAGGTTGGTCATAACTTTCCTTCCAAGGAGTAAGCGTCTTTTAATTTCATGGCTGCAGTCACCATCTGCAGTGATTTTGGAGCCCAGAAAAATAAAGTCTGACACTGTTTCCACTGTTTCTCCATCTATTTCCCATGTAGTGATGGGACCAGATGCCATGATCTTCGTTTTCTGAATGTTGAGCTTTAAGCCAACCTTTTCACTCTCCACTTTCACTTTCATCAAGAGGCTTTTGAGTTCCTCTTCACTTTCTGCCATAAGGGTGGTATCATCTGCATATCTGAGGTTATTGATATTTCTCCCAGCAATCTTGATTCCAACTTGTGTTTCTTCCAGTCCAGCGTTTCTCATGATGTACTCTGCATATAAGTTAAATAAACAGGGTGACAATATACAGCCTTGACGTACTCCTTTTCCTATTTGGAACCAGTCTGTTGTTCCATGTCCAGTTCTAACTGTTGCTTCCTGACCTGCATACAGATTTCTCAAGAGGCAGATCAGGTGGTCTGGTATTCCCATCTCTTTCAGAATTTTCCACAGTTTATTGTGATACACACAATCAAAGGCTTTGGCATAGTCAATAAAGCAGAAATAGATGTTTTTTTGGAACTCTCTTGCTTTCTCGATGATCCAGCAGATGTTGGCAATTTGATCTCTGGTTCCTCTGCCTTTTCTAAAACCAGCTTGAACATCAGGAAGTTCACGGTTCACATATTGCTGAAGCCTGGCTTGGAGAATTTTGAGCATTACTTTACTGATCTAATTCCTATTAACAAGGGTTATACCACTAGAAACAGACCCAGAGAGAAAGCATACAGTGGATACTTAAGAACTCAGAGCACAAACAAAGGTAATAATACTTTCCCCATTTTGCTTCTTATGATGTCTCTTGAAGGCAATTAAAATAGTATCTCTTTACCATTGCTGAGCAAAAGAGGGTATGAGCTTTAATGTTTGTAAGGCTGTACTAAGTGTAATAGAAAATGCTTCATACAAGTCTTGCACTTTGTATCCAATGAGATACTTCTGATAGAATCTCATTTTACTCAAAAAATAGACTGTAAGTAGGATAATTATTCTAATAACTAGACAGTTTTAGGTTAAATTCACTAGAGGGGAGGCCACTGGAGATAAGTGGAATTTATATTTCAACATAGTCATTTAAGGAAAGACCCGTGCTTTGAACTAGTCAAGAAAAATTTGTTGCATTTGATGGATGGATTTCTCCACTTGATATGCAAGTTCAGTTCAGTTCAGTAGCTCAGTCGTGTCTGACTCCACGATCCCATGAATCGTAGCACGCCAGGCCTCCCTGTCCATCACCAACTCTGATAAGCAAGATTGGTAAACAAATGGTGGCTGTTAAATATGTATCTCTGGTCATTGTAAGGTGAATAGTGTCTCAAGTCCAAGGACAATAACAACCTCATACTGCATATATATATATGTATAAGTTGCTCAGTTGTGTCCAACTCCTTAAGACCCCCTAAACTGTACCCTGCCAGGCTCCTCTGTTCATGGAATTATCCAGGCAAGAATACTGGAGTGGATTGCCATTTCCTTCTCCAGGGGATCTTCCAAACCCAGGGATCAAATCCAGGTCTCCCACATTGCAGGCAGATTCTTTGCCTTGTGAGCCACAAGGAAGTTCTTCATGCTGCATTCCTTGCACTAAACAGGTATCTCAAACACGCTAGATAGCTTCTGTTGTATATGGGGGCATACATCTTCTCCTATGGTATGAGCATCTTTTTGAAATATGATGAAAGAAATGCTGCCAGATTTATTTGCATTATGGTATGAATTTTCACTATTATAAAACAAAACATCGTCTAAGACATCAATCTGATATTCTTAACTTCCCGTTAGCTCTTTACACACATCTTTTCTGAAACTATTAATTTTATTAAAAAATAGTCTGGCAGGGAATGTGGAAGGAGAAAAGGAAGGAAAAATAATACATTTCATCATCCTTTTCCATGGATGTGAAACCCATGGACATAGAGGAAGGACTGTATTCATGGAACAACCCATTTTATGTTAGGGACTTGATATCCTGGAGGGAATATCCTGTGTGGACTCCTGGAAGCAATCCCCAAAGAAACTGAGGGGTGACTGTATCAAGAAAAAGCAGAACAGAAAGAAAAGCATTTGAAAGACTGTGTTGTTGTTTATTTGCTAAATTGTATGCAACTATTTTTGCGACCCCATGGTCTGTACCCTCCAGGCTGCTTTATCCATGGGATTTCCCAGGCAAGAATACTTGAGTGGGTGCCATTTCCTGCCCCAGGTGATCTTCCCAACCCAGGGATCAGATCTGCATCTCCTGCATCACAGGGGGATTATTTCCCACTGAGCCACTGGGGAAGCCAGAAATAATGTAATGAGAAGAAATCAAAAGAGGATAAAATAATTTATAAATTTACCACCAAATGAAAACAAAGATATGGAAGATGCAGAAAAAAAAGAGGTAGAATTTCTATACAAGGCCAGGCATTCCATTGTTGCTTAATAATTACCTTTTGATTAAAATAATTATCCTTGCCTAAGAAATATTAGTCCTTCAAAGGATACAGTGTTTATTTTGGATCACCTAATTTTTTTCATGCATGGAATGTGATGAACCACAGGTGCTTAGGCTGAATTAATCTAGACACACACTTAGCCCTGTGCTTTGCACCCTTCACTCTCAACAGACTGCTAAAACTTGGATCAGTTCTTTGTAAGTAATCCTTCACTGACTTGAGTTTGTATGCCCACATACACAAAAATTATCCCAACTTAGCACTTTAAATTCAATCAAGTTCTTCACAAATGCCCTCCTCACCTGCTTATGAACTTTGTGAAGGGGAAGCTCAGTATATTTAACATATGTGCATACACACCCCAGTATAGCTAGGGATGGTGCATGTATTAAGGCTGTAGAACATTAACAGAAATGTCTATTCCAAATATGACCTAAAGCACCTAAAGAATCAAGTGTTCTTAACATTCATGGGCTACAAATCAGATGGATTTTTAACATGTTTTCAAAAGAAAAGTTACTTAATTGACCTATTTCTTTTGGTCCAATTTGTATTTCTGAAATTCATGTTTATATCTTTAAGATATTTCAATATTATCAGCATTCCATATGACAATAAATCTTCATTTAAAGCAAGTTGAAATTCTCTCAAGTTGTTTTTGTTTATTCCTTTTGTTTTTCCTAAGAGCTTTTTTTAAATTAATGTTGAAACATCAAAAACTCTAAGTATGGGCTATAATTTCCTGTGCTATGCAATATATCCTTGTTGCTATCTATTTTAAACATAGTAGTTTGTAACTGCCCTAATTTCCTCCCCCACCACTTCCTTCTTTTCTACATCCCTGAGTCTGTTTCTGTTTTGCATATACCATCTTTTGCACTATTTTTTAGATTGTGCTTTGTCGCTCAGTTATGTCCGACTCTTTGCAACCCCATGGACTGCAGCCCAACAGGCTCCTCTTCTTTGCTTTCTGCCATAAGGGTGGTGTCATCTGCATATCTGAGATAATTGATATTTCTCCTGGCAATCTTGATTCCAGCTTGTGCTTCTTCCAGCCCAGCATTTCTCATGATGTACTCTGCATGTAAGTTAAATCAGCAGGGTGAAAGTATTCAGCCTTGACATACTCCTTTCCCGATTTGGAACCAGTCTGTTGTTCCATGTCCAGTTCTAACTGTTACTTCCTGACCTGCATACAGATACCTCAAGAAGCAGGCCAGGTGGTCTGGTATTCCCATCTCTTTAAGAATTTTCCACATTTTGTTGTGATCCACACAGTCAAAGCCTTTGGCATGGACAATAAAGCAGAAATAGATGTTTCTCTGGAACTCTCTTGCTTTTTCGATGATTCAGTGGATGTTGGCAATTTGATCTCTGGTTCCTCTGCCTTTTCTAAATCCAGCTTGAATATATGGAAGTTCATGGTTCACATACTGTTGAAGCCTGGCTTGGAGAATTTTGAGCATTTCTTTACTAGCGTGTGAGACGAGTGCAATTGTGCAGTAGTTTGAGCATTCTTTGGCATTGGCTTTCTTTGGGATTGGAACGAAAACTGACCTTTTCCAGTCCCGTGGCCACTGCTGAGTTTTCCAAATTTGCTGGCATATTGAGTGCAGCACTTTCACAGCATCATCTTTCAGGATTTGAAATAGCTCAATGGGAATTCCATCACCTACACTAGCTTTGTTGGCAGTGATGCTTCCTAAGGCCTGCTTGACTTGGCATTCTAGGATGTCTGGCTTTAGGTGAGTGATCACATCATTGTGATTATCTGGGTTGTGAAGCTCTATTTTTGTATAGTTCTTCTGTTTTTTCTTGCCACCTCTTCTTAATATCTTCTGCTTCTGTTAGGTCCATACCATTTCTGTCCTTTATTGAGCCCATCTTTGCATGAAATGTTCCCTTGGTATCTCTAATTTTCTTGAAGAGATCTCTGCTGCTGCTGCTAAGTTTCTTCAGTTGTGTCCGACTCTGTGCGACCCAATGGATGGCAGCCCACCAGGCTCCCCCGTCCCTCGGATTCTCCAGGCAAGAACACTGGAGTGGGTTGCCATTTTCTTCTCCAATGCATGAAAGTGAAAAGTGAAACTGAAGTGGCTCAGTTGTATTGGATTCTTCGCGACCCCAAGGACTGCAGCCTACCAGGCTCCTCTGTCCATGGAATTTTCCAGGCAAGAGTACTGGAGTAGGGTGCCATTGCCTTCTCGGAAGAGATCTCTAGTCTTTCCCATTTTATTGTTTTTCTCTATTTCTTTACATTGATCAATGAGGGAGGCTTTCTTATCTCTCCTTGCTATTCTATGGAACTATGCATTCAAATGAGTATATCTTTCCTTTTCTCCTTTGTCTTTCACTTCTCTTCTTTTCACAGCTATTTGTAAGGCCTCCTCAGACAACCATTTTATCTTTTTGCATTTCTTTTTCTTGGGGATGGTCTTGATCACTGCCTGCTATACAATGTTATGAACCTTTGTCCATAGTTCTTCAGGCACTCTATCAGATCTAATCATTTGAATTTATCTGTCACTTCCAGTGTAAAATCATATGGGATTTGATTTAGGTCATACCTGAATGGTCTAGTGGTTTTCCCTACTTTCTTCAATTTCAGTCTGAATTTGGCAATAAGGAGTTCATGATCTGAGCTACATTGCCTCCTGGTCTTGTTTTTGCTGACTGTATAGAGCTTCTCCATCTTTGGCTGCAAAGAATATAATCAATCTGATATCGTTGTTGACCATCTAGTGATGTCCATGTGTAGAGTCTTCTCTTGTGTTGTTGGAAGAGGGTGTTTGCTATGACCAGTGCATTCGCTTCACGATACCCTATTGCCTTTGCCCTGCTTATTTCTGTACTCCAAGGCCAAATTTGCTTGTTACCGTATAATATTCAGTATTTGTCTTTATCTGTATGACTTATTTCATTAAGTATAATATGTCCTAGGTCATATCATATCATAATATATCACATTATATCCTAGGTCATATCACACCCTACAGAAGGCATTATTCCATTATTCTTTATGGCTGAATAATATTCCATTACCTAGTGGCTCAAATGGTAAAATATCCACCTGCAGTACAGGAGACTGGGGTTTGATCCCTGAGTCAGGAAGATCCCCTAGAGAAGGGAATGGACATTCCAGTATTCTTGCCTGAAAAATTCCATGGACAGAGGGTCCTGGCCAGTTATAGTCCATGTGGTCACAAAGAGTTGGACACGGCTAAACAACTAACAGTAATACTTTTGCTTTTCTTTATCCATCTGACTATAATTCAATAAAAATTACAAATGAAACTACTACATTATTGGAGGCCAAGGATTTCTAAAAAACTTCCTGAAATCTTATCTGGATTTGAAAGAGTCTTTACTTTAGAAGATGTGCTTCCCTGATAGCTCAGTTGGTAAATAATCTGCCTGCATTTCAGGAGACCCCTGGGTCTGGAAGATCTGCTAGAGAAGGGATAGGCTACCCTCTCCAGTTTTCTTTGGCTTCCCTTGTGGCTTAGCTGATAAAGAATCTGCCTGCAATGCAAGAGACTTCGGTTCTATCCCTGGATTGGGAAGAGTCCCCGGAGAAGGGAAAAGCTATCCATCCACTTCAGTATTCTGGCCTAGAGAATTCTATGGAATGTATAGTCCACAGGGTCACAAAGAGTTGGATACAACCGAGAAACTTTCATTTTCACCTTACTTTAGAAGACCATGTACAACTCACTGCAGTAAGTGTAAAAATTTGAATTATTTCATCTAAGATGTGCTTGAGACAGGGTTCTCATTTGAAGAGTGAGAACTGCTTGTTTATTTATTGAACACAATTTTTTGCTTTACCAGAAGGTGATACTTATGTACAAGCACTACCTTCTTATATCCATGCCTAGCACACTAATGTTTATTGAGCCCTTGTTATGTGCCAACACTTCTAGTGTGACTTGTATTATCTTCACAGTAATCCAATAAGGTATCTACTTTATTTTCCACTTTTATCAATGAGGAAACTAATGTGCAAGCAGATGAACTAACTTGTCACAGATAAGAAGTAGGAGACAAAAATCTTTCTCTCTCAGAAAAATAAATAAATAAAATCTTTGTTCAAGATAACATTTGGAAGTGTTGTCTATGTTATCTGCTCTCTGTACATCAAATATAGGAAGCCCATGTTCATTACTATTATCCTTCTGCATCTTTCTCATCCTCATTTAATATCAAATGTTTTGCAAAGTAAGAATGACAGGGTCCCTAGCTGCTTAGTGTTTGATAAGAAGTTTCTCATAACTGCCATGCCTCATTCTGTATATTTTATTAAGCAGATGCAAATGTTGTTTTGTTCTAAGGTTTGTAGTTAAGCTAAATCTGAGAGCTTTCCACTCTATTTTACAAGTAGCAAATTCCTGTGGTCCTTAGTGGTGTCTCGAGTGTGCTTGATGATTCATGGCTATTTGGAGAGAGCTCCCAGGGATATTACCTCTCTGAGGGTCAACCTCAAGTTTCATAAAGCAAATTTATGTTCATATTACAATAGTTTTATAAGCCAAAAATTAATATATCTAGTCCTCTGTAATGTTTATATACCCAGGGAGAAGTAGGCTTAATAATAATATTAATAATATTCCTCAGCAATTCTATTTCTAGCACCCTGATAATGTGACATTAATTATAAGGGAAAGTTATTCCATGTTTTGCAGTTCTACATTTAGAGACTTTTGTGTCTTTGAAATACCATACAAAGACATATAACATGTATGTGATAAGCTTCATTTGTTTTTATATATATGAAAAGTGAAAGATGTATATAATGTTTGATAACGTATATATAAATGTTTTATTAAAAGTTTTTCATCCCATATGAAATGGGAATTATTTTCTATGAGTAAATAGGGTTGCTCATTACCTCTTTCTCCTCTCTATTCACTCTATCAATTTGTACCCACAATAATTTTTATTATCCTCCTGTTCCTTCTTTTCCAGAAGTATTATGACAAAATAAAGGCTGTGGTTTTAAGAACCTGGAAGATTCAATCATAGTCCAAAACTTACAGCTTGTCTGTTTGCTCCTGACTCATTTAGACAGCCCACAAGTAGCAAAATTCAACTTGACTTCTGCTCCTGTCTTCTGTAGTTACCATATAATTTAATTTTTTAATTTATATAATATCTACCTCCAAAGAGGATATTAGGTTTCTTGCATTTAAGGTGAGAAAGAATGATTTTTAAAAATTATAACAAAGTACAATATATGCTGATGGGAAACAAATTAGAAGCTATTAAATGTTTTTGGTACTTCATTCTATCAGATTTTCTCAGAACTTACTAGTAACCAAGGCAAAAAGGAAACCTGGGATTTTCAGCAAAAAAGAAAATACATACATTTGTGTATGTATGAACACATACACAAATACCTTATAAAAGAATCAGTTCCTACTAAAGCAAACAAAGTAAACTCATTCATTTTTAAACTTAAATTAAGAACCATTTATTTGACTAATATATACAATTTTAAAAGTAAATAAATTGGGGGATAGGTATTAGCTACTGAAAAAAAATTTAAAAAACGAGCTTTTAAAATCATGCTCATAGTCCTCTTTTGCAGATACTGTCAACAACAACAACAAAAAAGGTAGAATTATTTCTCCCGATAAAACATACATTGTAGAGAACAAAATAGACATTTAATAAAATAATCATTAAAATAAAGAAACTACTTTAGATTTAATGATGCACTGATAATATTTCCAGTTAAATGTGATAATTCATTTGTCATATTAAGGCTTGAAACTTTGAGAAATATATATATATATATATATATATATAAAGTAAATAGTACATATACTGTTTACTGAGTTCCATATAAAATGAAGTTTATCCCATATATGTCACATGCCTTTGTGTGGTATTTCAAAGACACACAAAAGTCCCTAAAGCTAGAACTGATAATTATTGTTTAAAACATTTTTAATAAGTTCAATTTTGTTACTTATCTAAGTAATCTGAATATTTATTCTTTTTTTTTAATAATCTTATTACCAATAATGAGAGATGGGCTGGTTTGAAATTTCATTGATCTTTGTGACATATACATATTTGCTGGGCAACAAAATGCATGCTCATTTAATAAGTTGCAGTGGAGCTATAAACTTTTAAATGGTGAAAGGAAATCTTTTTGCAAGTTTTACGGGTTTTATAAATCTCACTAAATAATTGCCTTACCACTTCCCTGGCCTAACACCCTAACTCCTCTTTAGAGCATGATAAATATTAATCACAAAATAATAGAATTAGAATGCAATTTATGTTCTGAAAGCAAATCTAGCAAAGAAAAAACAGTCCACATCTAAGGAAAACATAAATGCTCAGGTCAAATTAGTTCAGGATTTTTTGAGTGTTTTGTTTTTTTTTTTTGATTTACATGTTAGGCATTTGAATGAATATAATTGGCTTCAAAGAAATGAACACAGATTAAAAGCATTATCAGACAACTAGGCAACACACTTATAAATGCTATCCAGGATTGTTCAGGTGAGAATCCTCTCCATAACACTACACACATATGTATACATATCCTCTGGGTTATGCTGGCAGTCTGATCAAGTGCTCTGTGCTCCCAAGATTGTGACTGGTTAGGAAGGAGATGCTAAGCCTTCACCTTTAGCCACCCTGGTTAAAATGTCCTGACTTTGGGTTTGAGTCCCAAGCATCCAGAGCTCTGCAGATTCACCCTGGGGCTTCTTGTGCAAGTCCTACACTCAGACCCTACATACTCATGCTGGCTCCATGCACTACTCCTCAAATACCGTGCTTCCAGCTTCCAAGTACTTTTTTCTTCAGCAAATACTATATTTCTGATCAATAAAGATTTCTTTTTAATTTTTAAGTGTTGCTATATGTTTGTTAATCTAATTTTTTTTCCTATTTTTCTGTGTTTAGAACAGAAGGGAACATTTCAATTTGTACTTAATCTCTTATTTTAAACTAGAAACTGATATTCTGATCCTGTAATATAACCACATAAAGAGGTAGAAATGTGTATAGTGTAGTGATTATTCAAAAATAAATAGCAGCAAACAGAGTTTGCTTTTGCTTGCAACCTTTCTATCTAGGTGCTTATTTATTTATTTATGTTAACTTTTTAAATAGAACAGGTTACATATTCATATAGTTCCTAAACTAAGAACTTACTTTCCTTAAAAGTCTAACAGTTTGGGTGCGAAGAGTTGACTCATTGGAGAAGACTCTGATGCTGGGAGGGATTGAGGGCAGGAGGAGAAGGGGACGACAGAGGATGAGATGGCTGGATGGCATCACTGACTTGATGGGTGTGAGTCTGAGTGACCTCCGGGAGCTGGTGATGGACAGGGAGGCCTGGCGTGCTGTGGTTCATGGGGTCGCAAAGAGTCGGGCACGACTGAGAGACTGATCTGATCTGATCTGATCTGAAGAATGAGTGTGTTCCATGCTCATTCATGCTTAACACAGTTTGATATATAGACCTGGATGTCTGTTTCTTTTTCCAAGTTAGGGAGGTTTTCAGGTATTATCACTTCTAATTCATAGTCAACTGAATATTTAAACTTGGGGAGTGGCTCTGTGCCCAGACTGAGCCATCTAGAGTCATCTGGTTCTCGATCATGTTGAGGCTTTTTGGGAAGCCAGAAACTTTAGGCAGCTTTAAAGAAAGCTGAGCACCGAAGAATTGATGCTTTTGAACTGTGGTGTTGGAGAAGACTCTTGAGAATCCCTTGGACTGCAGGAACATCCAACCAGTCCATCCTAAAGGAAATCAGTCCTGGGTGTTCATTGAAAGGACTGATGCTGAAGCTGAAACTCCAATACTTTGGCCACCTGATATGAAGAGCTGATTCATTTGAAAAGACCTTAATGCTAGGAAAGATTGAAGGTGGGAGAAAAAGGGGACGACAGAGGATGAGATGGTTGGATAGCATCACCGACTCAATGGACATGAGTTTGAGTAAACTCCAGGAGTTGGTGATGGACAGGGAAGCCTGGCGTGCTGCAGTCCCTGGGGTCCCAAAGAGTTGGACATACCTGAATGGCTGAACTGAACTGAACTGAACTGAAAATACAAAGTCATTTCCTGTGGATCTATTTTTGGGGGTCTATTTGGGACAGAAGACTGTCCTTATGCTGGGATGAGTCCCAGAAATACATAAGAAGAAGTTAGAAACGTAGTATTCCTAAATTATTTGTGGTCTGTTTACAAACTATATTAACATAAATTGTTTTGACTATGATAATTTTGAATCTCTGCTTAATAAACACAGAACGAAAGCTAAAGCTTTCTTCCCTGTCTTGCTGTCAGTACAGAGAGTGTGAATGGTGGCTGAGGATTGAGGAAGTTTCACCTGATAGATGTGGGTGCTAGTCTCTTGTCAAATGCGTCTGTAAGCTTCCTTCTCATAGGCAACACCCCAACCAAGCATCTAAAGCAAGATATGCTGCTTTCTTCCTCTTCTCCCTACATGGGGTTACCGGCAAAACTAATATGACCACTACTTAGAAAGAGTAATGACTTCTGCAAATACAAGGGTGTTCTTTCTCCCAGTCTCTCCAGTTTCCTTCCTTTAGAAACTGCCCTAGACAACATGTCCGCAACATGCCCAGAGGGTCTCTGCTTACCCTTCTCCTGTGGTCTGGTGATACTGCCACCTTGAATGTGAGCTGCTATTCTTATTACCCTACTAAAGAAGAGCCAACTGGCATGTTGTCAGAAAGCACTATTTAAAATGTGAATCATTACAGAACAAATGAATACTGTGTATAGGACATTTAAAAAAGAGACATTTTTCCTTTTATAATTTTTGTATTTCTACTTGTGGCCTTTTCTTCCCACCTACAGAAGTCTCATTAACATTTCCTGTAAAGCATATTTAGTGGTGCTGAATTCTTCTAGCATTTCCTTATTTGTGAAATGCCTTCACTCTCTTTCAAATTTGAATGATAGTCATGCCAAGCTGGGTATTCTTGGTTGTAGGCTTTTTTTATTTTCACCACTTTAAATATATCATGCCACTCCCTTCTGGCCTGCAGAGTTTCTGCTGGAAAGTCAGCTACTGTTTTTTGGGGAGTTCTCTGGACAGTGGAGCCTGGTGGGCTGCCATCTACGGGGTCGCACAGAGTTGGACACGACTGAAGCGACTTAGCAGTAGCAGCAGCTTATGTGTAATAAATTGCTTTTCCCTTGCTGCTCTTTTTTAAGATTTTCTCTTTATTTTGTTGACATTTTAATTACAAATATGTTTTGGCGTGGACCTCTGTGGGCTGATCTTATTCGGGACCCTCTGTGATTCCTGGACCCAGATGTCTGTTTCCTTTCTCAGGTTAGGGAGGTTTTCAGGAATCATCACTTGTAATAACTTCTCTGCCCCTTTCTTCTCCTATTGGGACCCTTATAATGTGAATGTTAGTATACTTGATATTGTCCCAGATATCTCTTAAACTGTCCCTCTTTTTCAATTCTTTATTCTGTTTTTCTGCTCAGCTGGAGTAATTTTTACTACTCTGTTTTCCAGTTCACTGATAAATTCCTCTGTATCATATAGTTTATTGTTGATTCCTTCTAGTTTATTTCAGTTGTTTCCTTTGGCTCCATTTGGTTCTTCTTTATATTTTCTCTTTGTTTAACTCCTCATTATTTTCACCCATTTTCCTGAATTAATTGAGCATCTTTATAATCATTACTTTGCATTTTTTATTGAGTAGATTATTTATTAACACTTCACTTAGTTCTTTGCAGTTTCCTGCTGTTCTTTGGAAAACATTCCTCTGTCTCCTCCCTTTGTTTAGTTCTCTGTGGTTATTTGTATATTTTAGGGAAGATTATAATTTTCCTGATCTTAAAGAAGTGTATTTATATAGGAGATACTATGGGATAGATATGTGTGTGTATATGTATATATGTATACACACATACATATATATATGTATATATAGTTTAATACCTTAAATTTCATGTAAGACTTCTTTAAGCAATGCTGAATAATCTACCCTATTAAACAAATAATTTTTTTCAATATGATAACACATTTACCATTTAAAACTATATTAATAGCTTTACCAACAGTATATAGAATTCACTTTAGGAAATACATCATAGACTGAAAATACAGCGTCAATATTATTTTCAACAGCACTCAGCCTAATTTTAAAAGATCATCACAGATTAAGTTGAAATGAACCTAAACATATTGGTGTTTTAGGCCTTTAGCATGTGAAGGTTAATGTTTATTTTACTGTATAATAAACTCAGAAAATTAATTGAAGTTGATTTCTATGAAATTTCCTTAATTATAAGTGCAGATGTTTTTCATTAATGAGTAAATAATAGCCTTAGAATATATAAGAAAAAAAAACATTAGCAATCAAGTCTCAGTTAAAAGCACTTTAAACTCTTTAGTATTATAGATTAAAGGATGTTCTTCAATAAAATGTTTATCTTATAACCTATGTGTATAAGCAAATGATTATGTCTTTATGAGTTTTTTGGAAAAATTTGCTTTGTACTTACCCACAATGTCAGCCATAAGTCCTGAAATAGTCTCATCTCCTATAATCCAAGGACGTTTCCCTACACTGTGACCGTAGGCTCCCCTGAAATTGAAAAGGGATATAACAGTCTTAGTTTTGGTGTGCATCTGTGTGTATAGTATGTATCTCTGTGTGTTTGTGTGAGTGTGTGTGAGTTTTCAAATATCAACATTAGTGACTGAACATTTCTAAATGAGTCTTTGTAATGTTTTAATAAAAAGCATACTTTTTTAAAAACCAAAAGTAATATTTGAGAACTATGCTTTTTAACTTGTAATTTCAAAATATTTCTTTGTTTTCCTTTTTGTTGGGGAGTATAGGGGGAGTTGACCATATGATATTTCATTATCTTTCCTTATTTTGGAGTCTAAGATATTATTTTTTCTCTTTTGAAAGTTTTAAGGCTATTTGAATATTTTACCTGTATACCATTCCATATAATTGTATCTATACTACAACATTTTACTACTACCTGAGGCTAGATATTAAAATGATCATTAATTGCAGTTTAAAATATAATTATAATCTATGAATTAAATAGAAGTATATAAAATGTGACTATACTCATGATGACATTTTAAGTTAATAGTGAAACTTGGCAATAATCAGAGACAATACTATATCTTCATCTGCTTGTGTGCTCAGTCCTGTCTTAATCTTTGTGACTCTATGGACAGTAGCCAACCAGGCTCCTCTATCCATGGGATTATCCCAGCAAGAATACTGGAGTGGATTGCAATTTCCTCCTATAGGGAATCTTCCCGACCCTGGGATCACTCCTGTGTTCCCTGAATTGGCAGGTGAATTCTTTACCACACTGAGCCACCTGGGAATCCCATATTTTCTAGCAATTTCATCTATCACATTCTAGCTCAATTTTGTTATTCTAGTAAGTATCTCAGTAGGCATAATGGAAAAAACACTAAATACATAAGATAATGTCAACTCTCAAGTCATTTCTATCAAATGAGGAAGGCAAATACATTTGAAAAATAGGAGAAGAAATCAAGAAAAGAGTGACTTTGTGTGCTGTTACAAACTTGTATGTTAGAAAGCTCTGGAATAGACTGTTCTTAATTCTTTTGGAATCCAAAGACTATGTAAACTTGGAAGAAAGGAATAAGCATGTGCTCTATGTATAGTGTTAACTGTGATGAATATATACTTTGGAATTAAATAAGCTGGTAGGGGTGAGCTGGAAAACCTTGTCTTAGAGGTGAAGAGTAGTAGAATACACCATCCTGAAACAACATTGTGGCACATTCATCATATTGTGCTATAGGCACTTGAAGAAACAGAAAATCCAAGAAGAGGCTTTCTCTGAACTTTACTATCTGCCTAAAGACAGATCCTTCAGAAGAAACTTAGTTATCATAAATCTTCCCAAGAGTTTCATCAACTAAAGAAGATTGACTCTTGGCACAGTGTGTGCATGGCAGTTGCTCAGTTGTGTCCACTGTAGCCTACCAGGCTCCTCTGTCCCTGGAATTCGTCAGGTAAGAATACCTGGGTGGGTTGCCATTTCCTTCTCCAGGGAATTTTCCCAACCCAGGGATCAAATCCAGGTCTCCTGCACTGCAGGCAGACACATTACCATCTGAGCTACCTGGGAAGCCTCTTACAAGGAGAGACAACAAGCAACACCACCCCCCCCCCCCCCAAATAAACTTCAGAACTGTTCCTCCTATCTATTATTCAGGGATCCATCCATCTTTCATAGAAGTCCTTAACTATCCCCTAAGATGCCTGCATCTTTCTTCCTCTTTAGCTATTAAATGAGATTTAAGCTTGAATTCTCAGCCACCTTCAGGAGTTATTCATTTTTCCCTGAATATTCCCTATGTATCCTTTATGTATTCATGTCAATAAATTGTGTTAATAAGCAAAATTCTTTTTTTATTTTGTTAACCTCTCTTTTATTACAAGGCTATCAGTTAAAACCTCAGAAGGCCAAAGGATTGTTTCTCCTCTCCAGAACAGTGGGGAAACTGGAAAGGAGGATCCCTTGCTAATTTCTGTGGTGTGAATACCCACCATCAGTGAAAATCCTGAATGTTTAACAATTGACTCCATCACCTGGGATGGGCCAGTTCCAGGTCAATACTACGTACGAGGCTACATTTACTAGAAGCTTATAGTACCTAATTTCCCACTTTTATAAAAGTAAATGGGTTATAATATGTACCTTAAAGGATTTGTATGAAAAATAAATAAGATACCATATAAAAGATCTTGGTACATGGTACCCCTTTTTTGAGTTGTCTTTGCTAATGCAAATCTAATGTTAGAACTCACTTCATCAGCATGTGAGGGCTTCCCTGGTAGCTCAGATGGTATCTGCCAGCAACGTGGGAGACCCAGGAGACCCGAGTTCAATCCCTGGGTTGAAGATCGATCCCTTGGAGATGGAAATGGCACACACTGCAGTGTGCCTGGAGAATTCCATGGACAGAGGGGCCTGGCACCGGGCTACAGTCCATGGGGTTGCAAGGAGTCAGACACGACTGAGCGACTAACACTGCACTACACATCAGCATGTGGTGTAAAACACAGTTTTTGAACTAATACTTCAGTTACCATATAAAGTGAGATGAAGGAAGAAGACTTTGAGAATAAACAGACTCTAGGAACTAAGGAGGAAGAGGAGGACAATTGTTAGTATTATTCATATTATTGTTAGATAGCCTGCAGCTTGCTTCTTTCTTGGCTTCCAATAGAAATGCTAAAGACAAAAATCTTTATCATTAAATAGCAGTTAAAGGCAGATACTTGGATCCTTTTTTATTTCAATCACATAGCGCTCCATGACCTTGCTGATAGCACAATACATCTATTGCATTTAGGCAGTAAAATTCTATGTTCTGCCTCAGAGAATTTATATCTCAGAATATTATGCCACCTACTTCTCACCCTGGTAGACACCATGGTAATAATCTTTAAGGATCCGTTTCTTCCTGTAATGCTTTTGGCATCTTCCTTCCTTTAAGATGTCACAAGCAGAATCAACTTCTTAATTTTGCCAGTCTACTAGCCTAGGGTAGTGAAATGTATTTAGGAAATGTTACCCAAATAAACTCAAAGTGGCCTGTCATTAGAAAGAGCTGATGTGGATCACAGTGCAGTTATAAGCATACATATTCAATTTAAGAGAAAGCTTATGTTGTTTTCATTCTAAACTGCTTAAAGTAGTTGCAGTGTAGGTGCAGTCTTCTTTTACTAATGCTGTGAAGGAAAAGAGAGCATAGGAAAGAGTTCACTCACTACCATTGCATCAATCATTGCTGTGAGTCGGCTGAGATGTCTACAGAGCAGTATTTGCTCATGAAATTAGATTTCAGGATATAAAATCTAATTAGGAAGTTAATAGAAATGTGGATCCTCTTTGAAATAGGACTGCACTTTAACCATCCTACAGAATGAAAAGTGCCCCTGCTTTTAAAAACTCCCCCTAGTAAGTAAATAAATAAGACTTCAAAGAGTCTCCCTTAATGATATCACAACTTTTTTCTGTGACCCAGTTGATGATTAGCCAACAGTGATGTCAGGAAAAGCTCTGTAACATGTCATACCATGTACTTTCTTGTTCATACTGGAGGCAGAATATGTCACACTAAAACTTGCGGCTTGGGCATAAGGATTATTATGTGCTGGAGGTACTTGAAAAAGAGCAAATGCAAGGGGAGGATGTCTCTGAACTCCCCTTATCTGCCTGAAGACAGATCCTCCAAAAGAATTCAATTGTCACTAATTCCCTCTTTGGAAGTTTCATCAACAAGGGAAGATTGACTCAGGTCACAGGAGAGGAGACGAAGTCAGCACCACAGCCAGACTTTGTCACAAACTACCACACTTCCCATCTATTCTTCTAACAGCCTATTCACCCTTCCTAAAATTCATTTACTTTTCTCAGAGTGACCTGTATAGCTCCTCCTTAGCCCCTATTAAGACAATATATAAGCTTTCAAATCTCATTGCTTTTTTTGGATGATCATTTCTTTTTTTCCTGTGGTGCCCTCATGCATGTGATATTAAAAAGTAATAAAATTTTATGCCTTTTCTTCTGTTAATCTGCCTGTTACTTTATTCCCTAGGCCCAGTAATGGACCTATGGAGTAGGGGGCAAGTCTTTCCTCCTCTACAATACACCTTTATATTTTTTAAAGAAAGATACCCTTAAATTAAATGAGACTGCAGGTCTGCAGAAGCATGTGTATCCCATGCGCTTCACCATCACCCTTTCTGCAACCCACAAATATTACCACATAAGCTAAGTCATTGCAAACCAGGCAGTTTGTTCCTACTGTGTAATTCAATGTGCTGTTTTTCTTTTTAAGTAATTCTACCTAAAATGTATCAGTTTTTATAAGAATCCCTATAAAGACACAACTGTGGCAACTTTTTGCTCCTATAAAAAAAGAAAGACATTTATTTATCTAGCAAATGGGATAACCCAGAATACCAATAATATAGTGATTACTACCTAGGGACACAACATACATCTTTCAACTTACAATGTGCTCTTTAGGACTGATATAGCTGAATTTTACCACTATGATTACTAACTCATTCTCCTTTAATTGATCTGGGTCATTAGTAAATATTTAATTTTAGTAAATATTTAATTTTAAGTATTCCCCCAAATTAAGTTTATTGCCTATCCATCTTAGCAGACCCACAATGAACAAGCATATGATATTGTTGCTTCTTATTGTTGTTATATCTTCTTGCTGATAACTAATTATTATATATCAAAGAGTGAAATTACACTAAAAGTTTTCTATTTCAGAAAATTAAAATAATCTAAATATTATTATTTCATCAAACAAATAATTTATTCTCCAAATAAAGTGTCATTAACCTGCTTTAGAAATCATATACAGTTGAAAATGAATTTGGAAAATACTAATAGGCATTTAAAAAATACAGAGGTAAGCATTTTAATTTCATAGTCTTGCTTGAATCACTTGAAGTTTTAGAAGAAATCAATTGAGTCCTAAAATATTTCTAAGTGTGCCTGTATTCTTGACTTTTCTTTAGTGTAAAGTAATCAAATATGGCAGTCACATGAATTATAAGATTGAGCTGCATTATGACCAGTGATGGTTTATTTTATAGATAAGTAGGTCATATGTCTACAATAGTCCATGAAAGATGATGACTTAGAAGATAAAAAACATGAGCAAATGTCATTTCCTATAGGTCATGGATGCTCAGAGATTTGATATCAATATCCCAGGGCAATATTTCACTTAGAACACTCAGATTTCTCAGTTACTGTTAAGATTATAAATTTTTAATATTATTTTCCTCTGTTAAGCAAATAATTTTAAGGTACTTTATTTAGTGACTGTGTATCTCTCTTTGACTCAGTTCTCAAAATCTCTCACTGGTCAGGAATGGAGGTGGGCACTGTCTTGGTTTGGGTATCTGCTGAGAAGTAGGACAGAATTAGGGTTGGAGGAGATGAAGAAGAACAGATAATCAGATAATACTCATTACAATAATGAGTAGCTCCGGCTCCAGAGGCAAACCAAACATATGCAGGGGAAATTTAGTACAAAAACAAAGGCAAGTGAAGGAAACAACGGGCCACCAGAGTGGCAGGAAGATTACTTTAAAAAAGCATGTTTGACCTAAGAAAGAAGTTCTAAGAAAGAAACATTGTCCAGACTTAAGGAAAGCCTCCTGAAAATACCACCACCACTGACCCACCATCAGAGAAGAATGGCCCTTAGCACTAGGAGTTACACATTTACTTTCCCTCAATTTTCTCCTGGGGAGCTCCCAAGCAGGAAAGATTCGCTGGTTATTATCAAGTTGGAAAAGCCCAGTAGAGCCGACCATACTTTCCTACTGAAGCCTAAAACTGCCCCCTTTTTGTTAAATTGGTTTTAATCTCTTACTCTGGCTGATAAGTGAATCACTGTAGTGTGTTTCGGTACCCATGTAAAATAAAGTTTTCTCCTGTTAATCTGTCTGTGTGTGTGTGTGTGTGTGTGTACGTGCTGCATGATGTCCAACTCTTTGTGTAGCCTGCCAGGCTCTTCTCTCCATGGAATTCTCCAGGCAAGAATACTGGAGTTGGTTATCATTTTCTACTCCAGGGATCTGAACATGTATCTTGTGTCTTTTGTGTCTCCTGCATTGGCAGGCAAATTCTTTACCACTAGTACCACCTAGAAAGCTAATCTATCTGTTGTCAGTTAATCCTCAGGCCCCCAACCACTAGAAGGTAAGTTGATAAAGGATACAAATAAGATAGCAGAGCAGCATATTTTAGAATATACATGAAGGATAAAAATGCACAGTTTGCTGAACAAATATCTAAGAGGCAAAGACACTCTCCAAATTTCAAGTTCAATCTAATTATCTACTATATTTTACATTTAGGCCAAAAATGAATATTAACCACTTTTATTAACTCTGACCCTCATATTTTAAAATACCAAAGCCTGCAAGTGCAGAATGCTTCCAAATGTAGTGATATTTACTTTTCAAAGTATGCATAAATGTTATGCAAATAAAATTATAATAGGCCTAATAAATTGTGTAAAACTCTATTATTCCTGCACTGAGTTGTGAACTTACATTCTTAACCACTAAAATTAAGAACTCTGCAGTGTTATCTAATAGCCATGGTAGTAATCATTGGCACAGTCAGTTTAAACTTAACTTTAAAGAAGAGGTTTTGCTCCCAATAGAAAAGACCACTGGCCTGAAGAGTATAGAAAGCTGGAAAAGTCATTTTGAGTTTCTATGAGAACTAAATAACTTGCTCAGAATTCTTATCTGGTATGGTTTCATATTCCTGAATTTCTTTTTTTCCCTTGTGCTTTAGGTTTAGCTTCCCCCTCATCATTTTTCTCAGATTCTAAGAATCAAAAATATTTTAAAATACTTATACTATTTTTAATATTCAAATAATATAAATATTTAAATAGTTAAGATATTTTTTAAAAATTCCAGTTTTAGCTGTCAATCATTATTAGGGAAGGATAAGAAGTGCATAAGATTAAGTTATTTTCCTTAAGGGATTTATAATATAGCTAAAAATATGGAACCAATGTAAGTAGATACCTCCAAACCACCTATTGTAGAGCAGTGATTACTAATACACTAGATATTCAGCAAGGGGTAATGAGTGGTTGAGAAGGTTGATATTTAAGAGGTGAGAATTGAGGTAAGTAGAGAGTATGGAGGGTTTCATAAGCAGAAGAGTAAAAGCAGGACAGAAAAATGGAGAAAAACATGAATCCTGATGTAAGATTCCTACACCGTTAGAGTGAACCTGCTAAACTAAGCCCTAGTGGAGCATCTACTCAAGGAAAGTTTTAGTTGCTTAACCGTGTCCAACTCTTTTTCGACCCCATGGACTGTTGCCCGTGAGCCTCCTCTGAACATGGGATTCCCTAGGCAGGAATACTGGAATGAATTGCCATGCCCTTCTCCAGGGAATCTTCCCAATCCAGGAATTGAACTAGGCATTGCAGGCATAGGCATGAATCTTTAGCATCTGAGCCAACAAGGATACGCATCTTCTCAGTAATCAAGTTCAGTTTGGTGAGGGAAGTACCTTCTGTTTCACTCAACCTCTTGTCCCCCCTCAACAATTTTTATTTTCTTATTTATAAAAATTGGTGTGCTAGAGTTTAGCCAAGAACTAACCATGAGAACACTAAACTGAATCCTCCTAAATATTAACTCCCTTGTTAGTAATTAAAAAAAAATAAAATAATTGCTTATGACATAGATGTGCCAATTCAGAGGAGGAACTTATTTTTAAAATATTTTAAAAACTTTACTATTGATTCTACCACTAATTTGCCATATGACTTTATTTACTGATCCTCAGTTATTTCATCCATAAAGTGAGAATATTTTATCACTCATTGAACACAATCCCTCTGGTTCCTCTCTGCTCTAATATTCTAAGATTCTGCTTTACACCTTTTTAAATATTACAGTCTAGAGTGATTTTTACAATTCTTGTATGAGATGTTGATTGTTAGCTTTTGAAATAATACTTACATTTTGGCCCATTTATCTAGTTCCTCTTCCAGGTATGTTTTCACCATTTTTGGTTGAAGGCCAAGAGAATTTCCCGAGAAATAGATAGCTTCTTCATCCTTATTCACTAAAGATAAATCAACTGAAATAGAAGAAAATGAAAAAAAATACTATTCAATTAATTGTTTATCCACTATAAACAATTAGTGTACTTAACTCCAAGAAGGATGAGAAATATCTTCTAATTCCTTCCAAGTATAGCATCAGGTTCTCTTAAAAATAATATTTTACATTTATATTTTAAAATATAATTTAAATATTTAGATGCTTCTGTTTAGATCTGTCATATGTATTATGCTCCACAAAGAAATCTAGATGAACAAATACTTCCAATAATAAATAGCCAATAGAAAAAAGTTAAAACAAGAATTTTTACAGAAATTATATCAGCCTATATAGTTATAGCAGAAGGTTATCAGAATTTGATAAGTAATGATGCTCTGCATTAACTGGTGTTGCAGCATATAGAAACAATCTAAACAATTATCGATATATCTGAAGTGGATATATTAAATGTGTACATTTTTATTCTCTCTCTATGCATACATGTCTGGGCAAAGGCTCTTTTCTTTATTTACTTCTTATTCAAATAAATGAGAGCTACACTAATTTTTAATTCTACCTTGGTTGCAATTAATACAATTTCAGTAGTAAATCAATCCATATGGTTAAAGTATTTCCTAGAAATGCACAAGTTTATAATTGTGTTCTTCTAAGTTTTATCTTAATTCTATTGAAAAAAAGATTAAACTTCTGCTAAAATTTTACTGGAATAATTTGGTTGTATTCTTGTCTTTATTTAGATTACTTAAACCTTTGCTGACTTTTTAAAGGCCACCATTTAATTCAACCTGACAGCCTTTATAGATACTGTCTCTGTTTTTCATTGGCATCTCTTAAATCTGACTCTTTCTCAAATTGGAACCAGTCCATTTTTCCATGTCTGGTTCTAACTGTTGCTTCTTGACCTGCATACAGATTTCTCATGAGGCAGGTAAGGTGGTTTAGTATTCCCATCTATTGAAGAATATTCCAGTTTGTTGTGATCCACATAGTCAAAGGCTTTAGCATAGTCAAGGAAGCAGATGTTTTTTTCTGGAATTCTCTTACTTTTTCGATGATCCAACAGATGTTGGCAATTTGACCTCTTATTCCTCTGCCTTTTTTGAATCCAGTTTGAACATCTGGAAATTCTTAGTTCATATACTATTGAAGCCTGACTTGGAGAATTTTGAGCATTACTTTGCTAGAGTGTGAGATGAGTGCAGCTGTGCTGTAGTTTGAACATTCTTTGGCATTGCCTTTCTTTGGGATTAGAATGAAAACTGACCTTTTCCAGTCCTGTGGCCACTGCTGAGCTTCCAAATTTGCTGGCATCTTGAGTGCAGCACTTTCACAGTATCATCTTGTAGGAATTGAAATAGCTCATCTGGAATTTCATCACCTCCACCAACTTTGTTCATAGTGATGCTGCGTAAGGCCCACTTGACTTCTCACTCCAGGATGTCTGATTCTAGGTGAGTGATCACACTGTTATGGTTATCTGGGTCATTAAGATCTTTTTTGTATAGTTCTTCTGTGTATTCTTGTCACCTTTTCTTAGTTTCTTCTGTTTCTGTTAGGTCCATAAGTTTTCTATCTTTTATTGTGCCCATCTTTGCATGAAATGTTCCCTTGGTATTTCTAATTTTATTGAAGAGATCTTTAGTTTTTCCCATTCTATGGTTTTTCTCTATCTCTTTGCATTGATCCCTTAGGAAGGCTTTCTTACTGCTCCTTGATATTCTTTGAAACTTACCATTCAGATGGATATAGCTTTCTTTTTCTCCTTTCCTTTTTGCTTCTCTTTTTTTCTCAGCTATTTGTAAGGCCTCCATTTTTGCATTTCTTTTTCTTGGTCAAGAAGCAACAGTTAGAACCAGACATGGAACAACAGACTGGTCCAAATTGGGGAAGAGTATGTCAAGGGTGTATATCGTCATCCTGCTTATTTAGCTTATATGCACAATATATCATGTGAAAGGTCCAACTGAATGAAGCATAATCTGGAATCCAGATTGCTTGGAGAAATATCAAACACCTCAGCTATGCAGATGACACTATCTTTATGGCAGAAAGTGAAGATGAACTAAAAAGCCTCTTGATGAAAGTGAAAGAGGAGAGTGAAAAAGCTGGCTTAAAACTAGTCATTCAGAAAACTAGATCATGGCATCTAGTCCCATAACTTCATGGCAAATAGATGGGGAAACCATGAAAACAGTGACAGACTTTATTTTCTTGGGCTCCAAAATCACTGCACATGTTGACTGCTGCCATGAAATTAAAGACGCTTGCTACCTGAAAGAAAAGCTCTGACAAACCTAGACAGAATATTAAAAAGCAGAGATTTTACTTTGCCAACAAAATTCCACATAGTCAAAGCTATAGTTTCTCCTATAGTCATGTATGAATATGAGAGCTGAACCATAAAGACAGCTGGGCACTGAAGAAATGATGCTTTTGAACTGTGGTGTTGGAAAAGACTCTTGAGAGTCCTTTGGACTGCAAGGAGATCAAACCAGTCTATTCTGAAGGAAATCTGTCCTGAGTATTCATTGGAAGGACTGATGCTGAAGCTGAATCTCCAATCCTTTGGCCACTTGAGGCAAAGAGCTGACTCTCTTAAAAAAGACCTTAATGCTGGAAAAGTTGAAGGCAAGAGAGAAAAGGGCCAGAGGATGAGTTGGTTTGATGGCATTATCAACTCAATGGACATGAGTTTGAACAAGCTCCAGGAGTTGCTGATGGACAGGGAAGCCTGGCATGCTGCAGTCCATGGGGTTGCAAAGAGTCAGACATGACTGAGTGACTGAACTGAACTGAAGTCTGTCCCAATAAACAGATGTAAATATTTTTCATACATTTAAATTGGATTAATCTAACAGTTCTTTGTCAATCTAGAGAACAAATTTTGAACGATTTTATTCAGAATTCAGAAGTTTCAGTCAGTGCACCATGGCTTAGATTTCAACTGAGCATTCTAAAAGTAGTTTAAAGACTAAACATGTTCTGTGTGTGTCAGCCTTATCAACAACCCAGGAAGAGGAGGCAGCTACCCAGATATCTGTTCCCATGTTTTGTTTTTGTCTTGTTTTTTCTTAGTGGTGCTTTTATTTCCTGTGGTCATGTATGGATGTGAGAGCTGGACTGTGAAGAAGGCTGAGCGCCGAAGAATTGATGCTTTTGAACTGTGGTGTTGGAGAAGACTCTTGAGAGTGCCTTGGACTGCAAGGAGATCCAACCAGTCCATTCTGAAGGAGATCAGCCCTGGGATTTCTTTGGAAGGAATGATGCTAAAGCTGAAACTCCAGTATTTTGGTCACCTCATGCAAAGAGTTGACTCATTGGAGAAGACTCTGATGCTGGGAGGGATTGGGGGCAGGAGGAGAAGAGAACGACAGAGGATGAGATGGCTGGATGGCATCACTGACTCGATGGACGTGAGTCTGAGTGACCTCCGAGAGCTGGTGATGGACAGGGAGGCCTGGCGTGCTGCGATTCATGGGGTCGCAAAGAGTCGGACACTACTGAGCGACTGATCTGATCTTATTTGAAGTATTGGGTTTGGCATAGTCAATAAAGCAGTAGATGTTTTTCTGGAACTCTCTCGCTTTTTTGATGATCCAACGGATGTTGGCAATTTGATCTCTGGTTCCTCAACTTTTCTGAATCCAGCTTGAACATCTGGAAGTTCACAGTTCACTTACTATCGGATCCTGGCATGGAGAATTTTGAGCATTACTTTGCTAGTGTGTGAGATGAATGCAATGTGTGGTAGTTTGATCAGCCTCCTGATAAATCTATATACAAATTAAGAAGCAACAGTTAGAACTGGACATGGAGCAATAAGCAGACTGGTTCCAAATTGGGAAAGGAGCACGTCAAGGCTGTATATTGTCACCCTGCTTATTTAACTTATATGCAGAGTACATCATGAGAAATGCTGGACTGGATGAAGCACAAGCTGGAATCAAGATTGCCGGGAGAAATACCAATGACTTCAGATCTGTAGATCACATCACACTTATTGCAGAAAGCGAAGAAGAAATAAAGAGCCTCTTGATAAAAGTGAAAGAGGACGGTGAAAAAGTTGGCTTAAAAATCAACGTTCAGAAAACTAAGATCATGGCATCCAGTCCCATTACTTCATGGTGAACAGATGGAGAAACAATGGAAACAGTGACAGAGGGTTCCTAAATCACTGCAGATGGTGACTGCAGCCATGGAATTAAAAGACACTTGCTGCTTGGAAGAAAAGTTGTGACCAACCTAGACAGCATATTAAAAAGCAGAGACATTACTTTGCCAACAAAGGTCCATTTAGTCAAAGCTATGGTTTTTGCAGTAGTCATGTATGGATGTGAGAGTTGGACTATAAAAAAAGCTAAGCACTGAAGAATTGATGCTTTTGAACTGTGGTATTGGAAAAGACTCTTGAGAGTCACTTGGACTGCATGGAGATCCAACCAGTCCATCCTAAAGGAAATCAGTCCTGAATAATCACTGGAAAAACTGATGCTGAAGCTGAAACTCCAGTCTTTTGGCCACCTGATGAGAAGAACTGACTCATTGTAAAAGACCCTCATGATGTGAAAGACTGAAGGCAGGAGGAAAACGGGATGACAGTGGATGAGATGGTTAGATGACATCACTGACTCAAAGCACATGAGTTTGAGTAAACTCTGGGGGTTCTTGATGGACAGGGAGGCCTGGCGTATTGCAGTCCATGGGATCACAAAAAGACAGACACCACTGAGTGAGTTAACTGAACTGAACTGAAATATTGGGTTATTGTTATTTAGAAAATAATTTTTAAAATGTGTTCTTATGAAAGAAAAGCAGAATTGTATTTTGTCACATGTCTTCCAAAAGTGGGTTCCCCATTTTCTTTATTTTCCTTTTACTTGGTTGCATTTTTTTTAAGTCTTAAAGCATATCTAATGACATCATAAGAGCATTCCATTCGCATTAGGTAAAGAAGTACAATAGAGTATCAAGAAAGTAACTTTTATAATAAGAATGATGAGATAACATCCCACTCTCCAGCCCAATCCCATCAGATGTTTACAACATCAAAGACCTATAGACCTTTAAGCTGTGGGGGCCTTGGCTTTTCTTGTGCCAGAAGAATGATAAGAAAATTTGGTATTGAAATTTGGTGCTCTTGGCTGTCATGGGGTTCTGTATAATTTCTAGAAACATACAACCTGCCAAAACTGAATTAAGAAGAAATAGACAACTTGAACAGACCAATCATTATTAGATAAAATGAGTTTGTAATAGGAAAAAACAAAATCAAATCAATACCTCCCAGCAAACAAAAGTCCAGGACGGGACAGCTTCACAAGGGAATTCTAGCAAAAATATAAAGGATAACTAATACCTATCCTTCTCAAACTATCCCCCAAAGTTGAAAAGAACACTCTCAAATTCATTCTATGAGTCCGCAATTGCCCTGATTTAAAAACTAAATAAACTACAAAAACTACAAAACAAAAACTGCAGGAACAAAAAAAAGGCAGATCAGTATCTTTGATGACTATAGATGCAAAAGTCATCAATGAAATATTAGCAAATGGAATCTAATATATAAAAATGATCATACACCATAATCGAGTTGGATTTATTCCACAGTTGCAAGGATGGCTCAGCATTCACAAATCAATGTGATGCACCACATTAACAGTAGGAAGGATAAAAATCTCTTGATTATCTCAATAGATGCAGCAAAAACTTTTCACAAAATTCAATATCCACACATGATTAAAAAAAAAAAAAAAAGCCAAAAAACTACTCTCATCAAAGCAGATCTAGAGGGACAATATCTCAACATAATAAAGACCATTTAAGCCAAACTCAAACTCAATGATTCATCACATCAGAAAGAATAAAATACCCAGAAAACAAAAAAAATAAATAAATAGCTGAAATAGGGAAAGACCTATACTCTAAATACATTAATGAAGGAAATTGAAGGTGATGCAAATAAATGGAAAGTTATCTCATGAAGTTAAGCTGAAAGAATTAATGTTGTTAAAATGACCGTGTTACCCAAAGCAATCTCCATATTCAATCCAATGCCTATCAAAATACCCATGAATTTTTTTCACAGAACTAGAATAAATAACCCTAAATTGCATATGGAATTCTGAAAGGCCCCAAATTGTCAGCAATCTTGAGAAAATAAACAAAGCTGGAGTTGTCACCCTCTCAGACTTCAGACTATTTTATAAAACTACAGAAATCAAAACAATGGGGTTTTAAACAAACACAGACATGTATAAATGGAACAGAAATAGAGATCCCAGAATAGAGAATTGCACAAAGAAAACACTCCCTTAAATTCCTAACTCTTTGTTACAGCCCAGGAACTTTTTCCATATACCATACTTGAAGGGTCAAGTATGGATGTGAGAGTTGGACTATAAAGAAAGCTGAGCACAGAAGAATTGATGCTTTTAAACTGTGGTGTTGGAGAAGACTCTTGAGAATCCCTTGGACTGCAAGGAGATCCAATCAGTCCATCCTAAAGGAGATCAGTCCTGGGTGTTCATTGGAAGGACTGATGTTGAAGCTGAAACTCCAATACTTTGGCCACCTGATGAGAAGAGCTGACTCATTTGAAAAGACCCTGATGCTGGGAAAGATTGAAGGCAGGAGGGGAAGAGGACGACAGAGGATGAGATGGTTGGATGGCATCATCGACTCAATGGACATGGGTTTGGGTAAATTCCAGGAATTGGTGATGGACGGGGAGGCCTGGTGTGTTGCGGTTCATGGGGTCACAAAGAGTCGGACACTACTGAACGACTGAACTGAACTGAACTGATACTTGAAAGGAAAAGGAAATATGTTGAACATAGGATTTCCAAATTGTTATCAGCTTCTGAATTTTCCTCACCTACAGGATCCATTGTTTGTTTGCTGAATGTCTGGAGCTGTTCTTCATTTGTGCCAAGAGAAGTCCCTTGGTTAGAATGTCCATTATTTTCTGGACCTCAGATTCATCATGACTCATTGATTTCCATCTTTAAATTATCAATTGTCATGTCAATTATTCTTGATTGTCTTGCTGATCATTGCTGATAATTTTCTGCTGCTTCCTAACAGCTTAAGTCCAAGTCTACAGTCTTCTGAAATAAAATCATGAAAATGGATAAGATCCAGGTATGTTCATGGTCTGGGAAGAGTTCCTTTTCTGAAAATACTCATTGCATTTATTCTTTCTTCCTAAGTCAAGTTTGACATAAACTGGTCATTTTTATTCTTCAGGATATTTTCTGTGTGTTTACAGTTTCTTAGCATACTGAGGATTTGGTATTCTGCCAAAATATGTATTTTGTAAATGATGCATTCATATTACTTTTCTTTGAGTAGGAGATATCAATTTGAACATACATTTTTGTAATTTCTCAATAGTTCTCTTGCATATCTTGCCATTGGCCTCCAGGTATTCCCTTTCATATTGTATTAGTGTACATCTTATCGAGCTCATTTTAGCCTGATTACATCTATACACTCTATCTCCCAATAAGATAACTTTCTGTGGTACTTGGGGTTAGGACACATAAGCTTTTAGGGATACAATTCAACCCATAGCATCTTCCTTGAAGGTTCACTTGACTATAGTCTAAGAACTCAAGAGTTTCAGCTTTCTACAAACAGGCCTCACCTCATTTGTCTGGAAGTCTCATCTGTTGACAAAGGTTGTTATATGATTGATATAGAGTTCATGATTCTGGATATTTGTTCGCTTCTTAGTAATTTTAGTGCATCAAAAATGTTTATCACTCCGGACCTTAATTGCATATCCTTTAAGTTCATTCATATGTCTCAAACGTACTCCAAGAACCAATTTCATTTTTCCTTCTTAAATATAAATCAAAATTTCAACATCACTTCCAATTCAAAGCTTTCTGCATTACCAGCTCAGGGTTGATCTAATTCAGAAAAGTATAGTTTGAAACAGGAATATGTTGACTGTAGCTTGTTCTTGTTCCTCACTGCTGCTACTTTTAATTTTGTAAATAGATTGAGGAAATAAAGACAAGAATAACTTAATCTAGCTTTAGTGCCTTTATATTAGTAGATCTTTCCTTTATGGTTACTTTTTTTGTACTTTTTTTCTATAGCAGTGCCTCTTATTGGAGACTTCCTATATTTAGTTGCCTCAAGTAGTGAATGTACACTTCAGCTAATGTCTTTTGATCCTATTCACTATCACTGCCTGCCACCTTTTCCAGTATATTTCAAGACCGTTACTGCTGTAGTTAAAATAAGCCAACAAGTAGCCCTCCTAGGTCAGGTGCTTTTGAAGTGATTTAAATTCTACTATATTTCACTAGGTTCAGCTACCTGAAAGGAAATATGCCCCCTAAATATACTAATTACTGGCATTCTAATGAAGCTATTTTAAATTTTTAGTTGTAACTATTTTAGAGTCTTTGAATAGAATTTTATGTCTTCAGCATATATAAATTTTCTACTATAATGCTGTCCTCAAAAAGAACACTCAGTGTGTTTAGAACATCCAACTAATATTACTAGAGTTGGCCAAACAGCATCCTAATTGTAAATATGTTGGTAGATACCAGTATTGGATATTATGTCTTTGGAAGAGATAGTCATTTTAAAATCATAAATATGTGGGTGTAATACTGTTTATACTAGTTATTATAATCTATTCATGAAAGGTTATTTTTTAAGAATTATATATATATATATGTATCTATATATATATACACACACACACACACATATATATATATATATCCTTATGATCTTTATATAAAGAAAGCTAAGCACTGAAGAATATATGCTTTTGAACTGTGGTATTGGAGAAGACTCTTGAGAGTCCCTGGACTACAAGGAGATCCAACCAGTCCATCCTAAAGGAAATCAGTCCTGAATATTCATTGGAAGGACTGATGCTAAAGCTGAAACTCCAATCCTTTGGCCACCTGATGCAAAGAACTGACTCATTTGAAAAGACCTCAATGCTGGGAAAGATTGAAGGTGGGAAGAAAAGGGGACAACAGAGGATGAGATGGTTGGATGACATCACCGACAATGCACATGAGTTTTAGTAAACTCTGGGAGTTGGTAATGGACAGGGATGCATGGCGTGCTGCAGTCCATGGGGTCTCAAAGAGTCGGACACGACTGAGCAACTGAACTGTACTGATGAGCTTTATGTATTTCAATTTATTAATAATGTATGTGCCAGTCTATCATATAGTCACGTTTCAGAAGGCCTGGACACAATCCTCTTATTAAAAACAGAGCAAAACAATAACTTGTGGCTTCCAAGTGAAACAGAGTAGTCATCAGTTAGATCCACTAAATGATAACTTGCTTAATGAATAATAAGCTATAATCTGCCTTTACCAATTAAGGTGGCTTTCATTGTTTTTTTTAGACACACTTGCATATCCTCTAAGCAGCATGTAGCTGAAACAATATGTTTTCCCAAGTTTTCATTCAGGAACTTGGAGTCAATTCAGGCCAGTTTGAGCTCAAACCAGTTAAAACTGGTTGAGATCACTGGGCATGTGACAGCATCTGATAGGTGAACTTTTGATGTTAGAGGGCCAAAAAGTCCACTCTCAGGTCATGCTGCTACTGCTAAGTCACTTCAGTTGTGTCCGACTCTGTGCGACCCCATAGACGGCAGCCCACCAGGCTCCCCCATCCCTGGGATTCTCCAGGCAAGAACACTGAAGTGGGTTGCCATTTCCTTCTCCAATGCATGAAAGTGAAAAGTGAAAGTGAAGTCGCTCAGTCGTGCCCGACTCTTAGGACCCCATGGACTGCAGCCTATCAGACTACTCCAGCCATGGGATTTTCCAGGCAAGAGTACTGGAGTGGGATGCCATCGCCTTCTCTGCTCAGGTCATGCTAAGCTCACCATTTTCTGAACATATGTCCCATGAAGAAGAATGTAGGTCAGTTGTGCCTCTGCAGGATCATTACCTCACTTTTTCTTATCTCCAATTACATTTATTCACCCTCCCCCATGCCTCAGACTACCCTGCTTCTGTATTTCATAGTATCTAAAACCCTTCGCCTTCAGGGAAGAGGATTTGAGATTTGCTCTCCTGTCTGCTTGCTTCACTCTCTCATGAATAACCCTTTTGTTGCTACAAATCTTGGCATCTCAGTGTTTGTAATGTTGCAGATGAACCTGATTTGGTAACACAAGCATAAAAATCATATTTTACACTTAGTCTTCCCTGCATATTGATGGTGTCATGGCAGGTAGGTAGGTATGTAATAAGCCTACTTCTGGGAGCTTTCTTCAAGGGAGAGCACACACACACACACTTTTCTTCTTTGACTCTATCTGCTCCTATTATTTAGGGGAAGGCAATGGCACCCCACCCCAGTACTTTTGCTTGGAAAATCCTATGGACGGAGGATCCATCCATGGAGCTTTCCAGTCCTGAATGATGATGCTGGAAAGTCCCTCAATGCCAGCAAATTTGGAAAACGGAGGATCCACAAGATTGGAAAAGGTCATTTTCATCCCAGTCCCAAAGAAAGGCAATCCAAGAGTCGGAATCACGACTCAGCAGAATTCAATTTCACCAGCTTCACTTTCACCTGCACTTGGATGAAGTGGTTTTAGAAAAGGCAGGAACCAGGAAACCAACATCCGCTGATCAAAAAGCAAGAATCCAGTATTCTCTGACTGTGAGGATCCCACTATGAACAAAACTGTTCCAATAGAGGCAGGCTGTTGTACATGTTTGCAGGTCATCATGGCTGAGGGAAAGTGGATCGGCGGGGTAGGAGGACTCCGGGGGGGCACCGGGTGCTCTGTCCCATCACTCATGGGAAAGTGGGGAAGGGAAACAGTGTAGACTTTGTTTGGCTCAAAATGGCCCCTTGAGGGTGACAACTAGATAGCATATTCAAAAGCAGAGACATTACTTACAACAAGGTTCGCTAGTCAGGCTATGTTCCGTGGTCAGTATGGATGTGAGAGCTGGACTGTGAAGAAGGCTGAGCGCTGAAGAATTGATGCTTTTGAAGTGTGGTGTTGGAGAAGACTCTTGAGAGTCCCTTGGACTGCAATAAGATCCAACATCCATCTGAAGGATATCACGAATTTCTTTAGAAGGAATGAGCAGCAGCTGAAACTCCAGTATTTTGGCCCCTCATGCGAAGAGTTGGCTTAGAAGCTCTGTGCTGGGAGGGATTGAGGGCAGGAGGAGAAGGGGACGACAGAGGATGAGATAGCTGGATGGCAACAGCTGCCCTCGAGGTGGGGGGGAAGACACACTGAGCAACTGATCTGATCTGATCTGAAGGATAAGACCTTATTGGCTGCCTTCCCACTGGAGTCTGCCTAGATGACACTCACTCAAACATAGAGAAATCAGTCTCTATTTCTAGGGAGCAGATAGCTTAATACAAAAGAAAAGAGAAGGATACAAATAAGTCTTAACTGTTCCTTCCTAAAATGCAGAATACAACTGCCTCTAGAAGTTCAACATGTCTACAAAATTTAGCTTTTAATTAAGAGATACTCCATTGTTTTTCTTATGGATATTAGATATTTAAGTCATTATTAAAATCACGTGTGTTGGTTGCTCAGTCATGTCCAACTCTTTTCAACCCCACGAACTGTAACCCGCCAGGCTTCTTTGTCATGGAATTCTCCAGGCAAGAATACTGGAGTGGATTGCCATTCCCTTCTCCAGAGGATCTTCCCAACCCAGGGATCGAACCCTGGTCTCCTGCATTACAGGCAAATTCTTTACTGTTTGAGCTACAGGGAAGTTTTTATTAAAATCACATAGTCCTAACTACATGTCTTTTATAACTGGATAAATCCTTTGTTTAACACAATGTTAACTGTCCTTAAATAAAGCATTTCAGTTTATGTTGAAAAGCATATTTTCCCTCATTTTGTTTACTGTTACCTCTTATTCATCACTGTTCTGAGACTACCAATAGCTGAACTGAAGAGCCTGCATTATGTTATGTGAAAGCCCTGGATATAAACTCAAGTATGACAGTTTTCTATGTCAGTTTTATGTAACCAGTGCTAAATATGACAAAGTCAGAATAAGAGTAGATCTTATTTAGATAGCTTAAATTTAACTTACTAAAGATGGTTTGGCAGTGCCAAATTGATGGAGCTATCAGGCTTATCTTCATCTCCATATTCTTGAGTTTCACTTCCTCACTTAATTCTTAACCTCTGTTCAAATATCATCTCAGCAGTGCTTCCTTCCCTGAGCCCCCTGAGTAAAATGAATCTCCTCCCACCCTCCCAGCCCTTATAACTCTTAGAGCACTATCTGACAGAGTACACCTAACATGGTTTGCAAATTTGTTTATTAGGTCTCCTCACACTAGAATAAAACATTCAGGAATGTGATAATGTTGCTCTTTAGTCCACTGATAAACTGTTTTGAGAGTAGTGTCTCAAACAGATTAAGTACTTAATAAATATCTGTTGAAAGGATGAAACTTCAGACAGTAAGGAACTCCTAGAGTGAGAATAATGAGAGCAGAAGTTAATCAGTCTAACTCTCTGTGACACAACCCAAAGTGAGCTAGTACAGATGACTGGATTCCACTGAGTGTCTGATTTAGTAATTCTGGGGTGGTAACCAAGAGCTGGCAAGTTCTGGTTAGTTCCCTGGTGATCTTCACATGCTGGTCAGAAGATCACACTTTGACAATAACTAATTTAGAAAAACTCTTGGAGTTAATGAAGTAAAACTTTGTATCATTCAAAACTATACTTTTTAAGAAATCAATTGTTTGAATTTTTACTGAATCAATTCATCTTCTTTCCCTTTCTATATATATATATATTTTTTTAAATCAATAATAATTTAACCAAGTTTGTAGTTTTTAAGTTATTTTCTATTTATAAAAATGTGATATCCATAATCAGGATACTTGAATCAGCTTTTAAGTATAATGAAGTGGTTACATGTGCATTGCTATATGTATCTGGGTTCTGATTAAATTATCTCAAAGCTTAGTAAAAGAGCCCTATGTTGATCTGTATTAAAATCAAACTACAGTGCCTCTCAGGATAAACACTGTGAGCATGTTTCAAGGCATGAGGGGGACTGTGTAAAGGTAACTAATAAGTGTTTGTTGAAAGTAAGTGACTCAACATGAGGATGAGAGTTATGTTAGTTAATAAAGCTTAAGTTCAGTAACAGAAAAAAATGATGAATTCAAAATAGCATTTTAACTTTCTGTCTATGCATTCATTTCGATAGACTTTTGTCCTTGAAAACCCAAATCCCTAATAGTATTACATTGAAGAATGACATCTTAAGAAAAGAAAGATGACAAAGAAGTCAAAACTCCTATTGTATCACCTTCAATGTTGAGGAAATAGCCATTGTGTCTAGATGTAGCCATTATTTAGCATTATTTTCCAAGAAATCTCGGCCCAGGCTGCAGCCACCATGTACCACTAGCCATTTTCTTTTCTTACTCTTCCTTGTCTCTGATAGCGTTATCTACCCTCACTGGAAAGGCTTTGTTGCTTGCTTACTTTGTTGTGTCTGTTTTTCTTTTCATTCATGAAAAGGAACAAAATATTTTTTTAATCATGAGAAAATTAGAACTTGCAATAAGTAGCATAAAGTTCTAGAGCCTTGATTCCCAATTTATAGTTCTGTTGTGTGTGGAGGGCAATCATAAACTCTGGCATGCCAGGGTTCTGCTGTCATCCCTCATCTAAGTGAAAGAAAATGAAAGTGAAGTCTCTCAGTCATGTCTGACTCTTTGGGACCCCGTGGGACTGTAGCCTACCAGGTTCCTCCATCCATGGGATTCTCCAGGCAAGAATACTGGAGTGGATTGCCATTTCCTTCTCTTCCTGACCCAGGGATCGAACCCCGGTCTCCTGCATTGCAGGCAGACGCTTTACCCTCTGAGCTACCAGGGAAGCATCCCTTGTCTAGGGGCTCATTAAAGCCCCAGGTAGCCCAGAGGCTGGAGAGTGCATTGGGACAACAGGGTCATAATGTGTCTTAAGTGGGTCCTTGGAATTTTCAAGGACTTCTACACTATGTTCTGTATGCTACCATGTCCTTACCTTCCCATCATGATAGAATATTCCTAAACTTAATTTCATCATTTTCACACATTAATATTCCTTTTTATCCCTTAAGTTTCAAAGCAAAATGCACTTGTATTCTAGATTCCAGAAAGACATAGAAGATTTTTTTTTTTTATGATCTCAGATCACTTCACTTGCAACCCCATTTTATCTGATCTCATCAATGTCTTCCTTAGTTAACTGTAAGCAACTTTAAAATGAATATAAATCTTCCTCTTATTGTATATGTGTGTGTGTGTGTGTGTGTGCACTCAGTCTTGTCCAACTCTTGCAACCCCATGGACTATAGCCCCCCAGGACTCCTCTGTCCATGGGGTTTCTCAGGCAAGAGTACTGGAGTGGGTTGCCATTTCTTTCTCCAGGGGATCCTCCTGACCCAGGGATTGAGCCGCATCCCTGGTGTCTCCTGCAGGGCAGGCAGATTCTTTACCACTGAGCCAGCTGGGAAGCCCTCCTCTTATTATATCCTTCCATAATTCTACAAGGTGCCCTCCCATGTTGCATAATGAAATATATGCCAAATAGTAAAGTTATGTGACCTAATTTCATTTTAAAATCATATTAGGTAACGCTCTTGGACTACAAGTATCCAGAATTGTACCTGCCACACTTAATTTGAAGAAAAAAGGAAATTAGACTGAATTAGAAAGTATGTGAAATCCATTTTGGTAGATCAGTTCCATTCAAACTGGTAGCCTTTTTCATTTACATAAAATGAAGCAAAGCCAAATACAAAATATTGCTTCATTTTTTTTAACCTGTTACCTATTTTTTTTAAACAGAACATCCTCCAAAATAAGAGTCAGTTTCTTTTTTAAACAGAACATCTTCCAAAACAAGAACAGATTCAGTATTAAGTTTTTAAAAAGCAATATGCATTTCTTAGGCATTGATTTTATTTATTTATTAAGTAAGTCTTATACATGCCACAGCACACAGAGTTCGATATCTATGTAATATCCCTCCCTAATGTATCCAAGTTCCAGAATAATATCTCCTCTTAGACTAATGTGCTGTCATGAACTAGGTACCAGAAAATAAAAGATATCCCAATACTGTGTTGAAAAGGAATTGTTTTGAGCTCTAAGTGAGTAAGAGAACGAGTAAATGCATCTGCTATAATTTTCAATCAGGCATTCTATTGTTCAGAGAACTAGATGACAATATAAGAACACTGAAAGTATTTTTCTTTTCAGCAGAGGAGAGGAAACATATAGGATCTGTGACTAAATTAGGCTGACAGGTTGATTTAATGCCTCCAGGAACCTGCTGTTTGCAGACATGATTACAATGGCTCTATTATGTAACAGAACAATGATTTTCAAAGATTTGTGAAAAACACATTCAGTAGAAAATATAATAACAAATTGATTAAGGAAAGTAAAACCCTTTCCAGTGTTCTTACTTGGAGGCAGATCCTGCATTTTGGGAATATAAAAACACTCCCTGAAGTGCCTCAGCTTGTCTTCTTCATCGAGGCGGAGAGCAACTCTCTCATCTGTTGGGTGACATCTAAGTTCAGATGCGATGCGTTGCAATGTATCAGCTGGTAACTCAAGAGGTGAAGGCTCCATTACAAGTTCTCCTCTGAAAATACATTTGAAAAAAATCCAAAAATAATCAAGCCACCGTCATCATTTTTCTTCAGTAGAAAATTAGCCCTTTAGGTAAAACACCTTTTATTTTAACTAAGTTTCTAGTCTTCCCAACCTCACAAACGATATAATTAACAATTGGAATTCAAACCCATGCCTGAATTTTTCTTATGTAATGAAAATAATAGTAACTTAGGGATTTGAAAAAGCTGAATTAGATAATGATGCTCAAGACAAGGTCAGCTTTCAATAAATGTTAGCTCTTTTCATTTTTATTTTCCGAGAAATGGTCCCAATTAATGATTTTCAAACATATATAATGTTGGCATCTTTTCTTTAGATGTCTTACTTTAGGAGGTGAGAGTAAAGAGGCTTTTGTGAAAAGTGTAGAAGAGCAGTGCTCCACTGAGCTCATCTTCCTTTTCTCTAGCTCTCCTCAACTCTCCCATCCCCCAAAATTTTTGGATCATAGTTTTACAAATAGAGACATATACATAATAGAACCCTAGCAAATTATTTACTGTGAATAAAGACAATATCAATGAAGAATATTTAAATACTTTAAACAATGTTAGTGATTTTTTTTTCCCATATGAAGACCAATGAGATCTATGAACTGCTGATAATGAAACATTTCTCCTCTTTCACAGTCATATAGACCATCCTTGAACAAAGCAGGGACCTCTGGTGTTACTTGAAACCACATCCTGCTTCATTTAATTGTCATCTAACACTTCCTACAGCTTTGGAAAGAAAACTTAAATTTCTCAAAGGGATAAATGGCAATGGAGATTTCTATTTCTTTTTTCAAAAATGTTTATATTTCCCAAAATTTAAGTTTTTTTTTTTTTTTTAATTTAATTGAGCAAGAATTGTATAGGCTTCCAGTTCAAGATAGCAGTGCAGGTATATACTGAAGTCACTCACCCTCATAGACACAGAGTCTAGAGCCACATATGCAGCAATGTCCTCTGAACAAAAAAACGTAAAGCCTGGCTGAGCATCAAATACACATTGGAAAAACAAAGAGAAAACCACACTGAAGTGAGTAGAAGAGGCTAGGATACAGTCTGGCCTTAACACCCCCTCTTGCCTGTGTGGTGACCTACATTCTGAAGGAAATCAAAGCCTGGATCTTCTCCCTGAGGTGCAAAGGGTTTTGCTCCCACATCAGATACTTCAAATTTTAAGACATGTATTTAAGAGATAAGCCCCCAAAACATAAAACTGTGAAAACCAATAGGGCTGAAGTCCCAAGACACAAAAGAGTAGGAGCCTGAGTAATAGCTCTTAATGGGCTTGGGTGCTCAAACTTATCTGTCCCAGGGCCTGGCTCAAAGGCGGCCAATTGTGCTTAGACTTAGTCAAGGAGGCTCATCTGCTTATATTTAAACTCTGGCCTGAGGGGTTGGCATCTAATTTAACACACACATCTAGGAACCTGCTAGAACACTCTCTGAGGTTAGAGACTGGTGGGTGTCAAGAAATTTTCTCAAGCTAGTTTTATTTAATATTTATACTATTGTTGACCCCATGTATACAGTATTTCATTTTTTCACTCTTTCAACAGATATTTATTGAGCACCTGTACTATAGCCCCAAGTACTATAGAACAACAGCATCTAACAAAGTATATAAAAGTGACTTTTGTTGAGTTCAATTTTTAGTCCAAGAAGGTAAAAATAAATAAATTAATATAACTTTAGACAGTTTCAAAAGCTATGAGTAGAGATAGCAGAAAGTGGAATAGAGTCACTGCAGCATGGAATTTCTACCTTAGGGGTTGGGTCAAGTGCATCTCTCCTAGGAAAGGACATGGAGAATTTCTGAATCCTGTTAGAAAGTCAGACATGTGAAGAAGACCTAGACCTGGAGGAAGATGATGAAATGTACAAAGGTCTTGAAGTGTAGACAGGTTTGGGTTGTTCAGCTCATGGAAGCAGAGAGAAGGTAAGACTATAATGTAAGAGAGGGGGAGGTGATAGTTTATCATGATGACTCTGAAGGCCAGGAAGGAATTTGGCTGTTTTTCTATGTTTAGTGGGAAACCACTGGAGTGTCTTGAATAGCAGAGTTATATAACTTGAAATAAAAATCATTTTTCTGCTTTTGATGAGTTATAAGAGTGAAAAAGAGATTATTTTAGTAGTTCAGGGGGAAAATGATAGTAAATTAAATGTGGTGAGGGGAAAAGAAGTGTGTGGATTTATGGTATATTTTGGCGAGAAAAGTAAGGAAAGTGTCTCTGGTGAGGACAAGAAAGGGAGCGACCTTTAGCTTTGGGATCTGAGTGAATATATTCAAAGTGACGAAATAAGAATTTCCTAGGAAAAAAACAAATTCAGGAGGAAAATCAGAGTTACGTTTAGGACATGTTAAGTTTGAGATGATTATTAAGAATCCCAGGTAGAAATGTCAGGCATTGGATGTTTGAGTCTGTAGCTCATGAGAAAACTGAATCATGAGATATAAGTTTGATACTTTTCAACTTACATACAGTACATAAAGTTTAGAACTCTTATGGACCAATGGAAACTAACAGAGATTGCAGTTCAATCATCTTTCTCCTATTCCTTACTCTCTCTCCTGCCACTCCAACCAACACACAGTGTTAGGCAATTAAGGGTTGCATATCTCATTGTTTTACAATGCCAGCTAAGTAGACATACCTCCTGTACTCTGTACTTAAATTCTCCCGCTTATTTATTTGAACTCTTCCTTTCTCAGTTGCCAGTGGTCTCCTCTGATGAGCCATCCTTTATATTCAAAGGTAAGAATGCTACTGCTGCTGCTGCTAAGTGGCTTCAGTTGTGTCTGACTCTGTGCGACCCCATAGACGGCAGCCCACCAGGCTCCCCCTTGGATTCTCCAGGCAAGAACACTGGAGTGGGTTGCCATTTCCTTCTCCAATGCATGAAAGTGAAAAGTGAAAGTGAAATCGCTCAATCGTGTCCAACTCTTAGCTACCCCATGGACTGCAGCCCACCAGGCTTCTCCATCCATGGGATTTTCCAGGCAAGAGTATTGGAGTGGGGTGCCATTGCTTTCTCTAAAAGATAAGAATACTGAGCTTTAAATGTGTATGTTTTTTAGCTTTGATGCTCGTAGTAGTTTTCAACTGCTCTGATCCATGCTTTTATAAGAATGTTAATTGATTTTGTTATTAATGTTTTTGGTTCTTTTAATACCTGACCATACTAAATTGGGGCTTCCCAGGTGGCAAAGTGGTAAAAAATCTGCCTGCTAATGAAAGAGAAGCAAGCAAGAGACACAGGTTCGATCCCTGGGTCAGGAAGATCACCTACAGGAGCGCATAGCAACCCATTCCAGTATTCTAGCCTGGAAACTTCCAAAAACAGAGGAGCCTTGTGGGTTAAAGTCCATGGGGTTTCAAGGAGTTGGACACAACTGAGCACACGCATACACACACTTTAGGGCTTCCTTGATGGTTCAAGGTGTAAAGAATCCACCTGCAATGCAGAAGATGCAGAAGTTGTGAGTTCAATCCATGGATTGGGAAGATCCCAATCCACTCAATATTCTTGCCTGGAAAAAATCCCATGGAGAGAGAAGCCTGGAGGGTTATGGTCCATAGCATTGCAAAGAGTCAAACATGACTGGGCACATGATGGCAGGGTGGATGGATGGACACCATATTAAATTAGTTGTCATCTTCATGAAACTTTCTATCGCTATGATTGTTATTCCCTTTACCTAAAATATTCTACTTTTCCTTTTACATATTCAAATCCTGGTCACTCTTCTAGCCCTAGCTCAGATGTCATTGTTTTTCATGAGTTCCGTCATGT
This sequence comes from Tragelaphus eurycerus, assembly GCA_935064755.1. Taxonomy (NCBI): domain Eukaryota; kingdom Metazoa; phylum Chordata; class Mammalia; order Artiodactyla; family Bovidae; genus Tragelaphus; species Tragelaphus eurycerus. The sequence continues at coordinate 1,794,938 of CAKXYN010000132.1, read as the reverse complement.
TATCTGAGCTAAAAGTAGTTTTTCCCCCCTCTGAATACCTGTAACACTTGTGAGCATACCTCTTATAATAAATAATACACTCTGCTAGTTACTGTAGTTATTTAGATACATATGTATAAATGGGAAAAACATGCATGCCATGCCACAACTTGATTTTATCTGCATTTCTAGCCTTACTTTTCTGATGAAGGAACCTGCCTTTTAAATAGCTCTACTGCTTGACATTATCAATTGCCTAGTCATAGTAGATCAGACTTTTGCTGGACACTTGGTGCAGTAAAGACAATGCACTCTTTTATCAATGGTCTGTGAGTGACTTGCTCATAAAAGATCTAGCCCAACAGTCCTGATGGTGTTTAGCTGAGCATATAATCCAATTATTTCAGGAATCTGAGCTGTGAGATATAGCTATTCATTCAGGTAGAAACAAGCACAAATTTAATAGAGAGAAGCAATAAACTGGTAGGGTTTGCAAGGAGTATTGTCATGAGTGACTCATTTTTTCAGAGTCAAACTGAACCACTGCTTGTTAAAACATGAAGTGACTTCAAAGGCAAGTGAGAGTCACTTAGTTACATGAATGGCAAGAGATAAAATAGCTATGGCTCCTAAAAAGGTGACAAGACAAGCCATTTGGGAAGTCATTGAATCTTTCTGTGCAATATACTATTCACAAGGCCTGAGAGGTTGCCTTCTTGGCTGTTCCAAGAACCTCATGAGTTGTTTTTCTGTCTACTGAGTGTGTCTTTACTATAAGCTTGCTACTTAGGATAGCTTGATTGAATTGCTGGTCTATTGTACTGAACTATATTTTAGTCGGGGGACTGAATCTCATGTAATTTATCTTTGCAACGATCCCATTCCTGATCAGTGCCTTTAAAATAGACTAATCCCTTAAACTGGCAGTTGAATAAGATGCACAAAATAGTTAGGTGAATTATTTGACAGGATTAATGGCAAGAATACACAGAAGAACTGTACAAAAAAGATCTTCATGACCCAGATAATCACGATGGTGTGATGACTGATCTAGAGCCAGACATCCTGGATTGTGAAGTCAAGTGGGCCTTAGAAAGCATGACTATGAACAAAGCTAGTGGTGGTGATGGGATTCCAATTGAGCTATTTCAAATCCTGAAAGATGATGCTGTGAAAGTGCTGCACTCAATATGCCAGCAAATTTGGAAAAGTCAGCAGTGGCCACAGGACTGGAAAAGGTCAGTTTTCATTCCAATCCCAAAGAAAGGTAATGCCAAAGAATGCTCAAACTACCGCACAATTGCACTCATCTCACACGCTAGTAAAGTAATGATCAAAATTCTCTAAGCCAGGCTTCAGCAATATGTGAACTGTGAACTTCCTGATGTTCGAGCTGGTTTTAGAAAAGGCAGAGGAACCAGAGATCAAATTGCCAACATCCACTGGATTATCGAAAAAGCAAGAGAGTTCCAGAAAAACATCTATTTCTGCTTTATTGACTATGCCAAAGCCTTTGACTGTGTGGATCACAATAAACTGGAAAATTCTGAAAGAGATGGGAATACTAGACTACCTGTTTTGCCTCTTGAGAAATTTGTATGCAGGTCAGGAAGCAACAGTTAGAACTGGTCATGGAACAACAGACTGGCTCCAAATAGGAAAAGGAGTACGTCAAGGCTGTATATTGTCACCATGTTTATTTAACTTATATGCAGAGTACATCATGAGAAATGCTGGACTGGAAGAAACACAAGCTGGAATAAAGATTTCTGGGAGAAATATCAATAATCTCAGATATGCAGATGACACCACTCTTATGGCAGAAAGTGAAGAGGAACTCAAAGCCTCTTGATGAAAGTGAAAGTGGAGAGTGAAAAAGTTGGCTTAAAGCTCAACATTCAGAAAACGAAGATCATGGCATCCGGTCCCATCACTTCAAGGGAAATAGATGGAGAAACAGTGGAAACAGTGTCAGACTTTATTTTTCTGGGCTCCAAGATCACTGCAGATGGTGACTGCAGCCATGAAATTAAAAGACGCTTACTCCTTGGAAGGAAAGTTATGACCAACCTGGATAGCATATTCAAAAACAGAGACATTACTTTACCAACAAAGGTTCGTCTAGTCAAGGCTATGGTTTTTCCAGTGGTCATGTATGGATGTGAGAGTTGGATTGTGAAGAAGGCTGAGCGCCGAAGAATTGCTGTTTTTGAACTGTGGTGTTTGAGAAGACTCTTGAGAGTCCCTTGGACTGCAAGGAGATCCAACCAGTCCATTCTGAAGGAGATCAGCCCTGGGATTTCTTTGGAAGGAATGATGCTAAAGCTGAAACTCTAGTACTTTGGCCACCTCATGTGAAGAGTTGACTCATTGGAAAAGACTCTGATGCTGGGAGCAATTGGGGGCAAGAGGAGAAGGGGACGACAGAGGATGAGATGGCTGGATGGCATCATTGACTCGATGGACATGAGTCTCAGTGAACTCCAGGAGTTGGTTATGGACAGGGAAGCCTGGCGTGCTGTGATTCATGGGGTCTCAAAGAGTCGGACATGACTTAGCGACTGATCTGATCTGATCTGAATGATTGTTACTTTAGGAATACCCTTCTCATTTCAACCACAGGGGAAGTGATTTAAAAAAATTTTTTTCAGTGGGATTCTATGTGATTTCCTTTGGAGAGTCAGCACTTTGTGAGTTCATCAGGGCTGACTCTAAACTCTAATGGTCTATGAGTTTGGGTGAACTCGGGGAGTTGGTGATGGACAGGGAGGCCTGGCCTGCTGCAGTTCATGGGGTTGCAAAGAGTCGGACACGACAGAGCGACTGAACTGAACTCAACTGAAACAAACATATATTCATTTTTTTTTGTCATAGCCCCTGTAAAATTTGACTTTCTTTGTTTAACAAAAAAGATATTAATATTAACTCAGGGGCCTCTTTATATTTGTTTCTTGTTTCATCCCTGTACCAGTTCTGAGGGATGAGAGTTGTTTTTCCCCTATTTTGAGACCAAACTCTGGAATCAATAGAGTAGAAACAAAAATGAAAGAGAAAGATAAGAGAACTCACTTATCTCTGGGACTGCACTTTGCCTGAGGAACTGAGTTAAGCTGAACTTGTCATTGACAGGGCATGTGGGTGGAGTATGCAGAGGAGAATTCCTGACACAAGGCTTGAACCTTTCATTTCTTCCATTTAATTTTTTAAATTCTTTTTGCAGTGTTTCTTTTGCTCATTCCCTTTCTTTCTTTTTTTAAACCCCTGTTTTCACTCTGCAAAGCCCCACAAGCTATAAATCCATCTACTCTTTTTAATCAATCCTTTCAGTCCTAGTGAGGGCAAGGTTGAAGTCCACGCCTGCTTCTGAACCTGTCACAGCCTGAGTATCAAAACCTCACCTGTCCTGGTAGTAAGATACTTGATGGTGAAATACTCTTTCCAGAAGAGCACCCAAGGTGCCACCCTGCCAACAGGCCCCAACAGGAGTAAATAAATTCACAGTACCTTCGCTCTCAGAAAGCAATTTATTAACTCATCGTAAATGATTCTTGCTACATTCTGCATTCACCTTGCCACTAAGTCAGTTAGTACTTCAGAAACCAGAATGTTATGTCTTGTTTAGGTTTACCATTTACAGGTAAATTGACATGCTCTGATACTGAAATAAAGCAATTCAAGCCAAATTTAAAACTTCCAAATTTTATATTTCATATATTTAGAGCTAATATTATTTAAAAAGTGGTTATGTACACAGATGGATAAAAGTCTCATAATATTTTTTTTTTCATATTAATACCTTATGGTGGAAATTGCCATTTACCCTCAATGGAAATTTTGTAAATTTTATTTCCAATTTTATTTAGACAGCTAAAATTTTAAAGAAGAAACTGCTATAATTATAAACACATTTTTGTTGAATCACAGAATTCAAGATCTCCTAGTTATCCACAGGTTCTCAGGTTAGATAGTTAAATAAATTAACTAGTAAGCAAATTAAATAGTTAAATAAGTGAGTCGATCCCTGGGTTGGGAAGTTCCCCTGGAAAGGGAAAGGCTACCCACTCCAGTATACTGGCTTGGAGAATCCCATGAACTGTATAGACCATGGGGTCACAAAGAGTCAGACACGACTGAGGGACTTTCACCTCACCCAGTGGTTAATCTTTACACAGTTTCAGATTTCATGGCTGAAATGAGCAAATTATTCACATGAGTTCAAAGTTTAGAACCTGGCAAAGCAAATTATAAAGAAAGTGTGTAGCTTGAGAAAGAGAGTATTATTTAGTACATGTGCACAGAACAATGTTCTTTAAATGTATCGTGTTTGAGGAATGAAGGACATCACTGACACAGCTGCATACTTTATATCGAAGCTCATATGAATTACATGCTGAGTTTCAAATTAATAAATTCAAGGTGTTTGGTCCAATATTACTATCTAAAAAATACCTCACCCTTCTCAAAATAAAAACAGGAAAGAAATAAGTAAACTCTTTTAACTATATAGAAAAAAATATTTCAACTTTCCATTCTTAGGCAAACATTTCACAAAGTGAAAGCGGAAGAAACCTGATTCAAGAAACAGACATTTTCACTTCTCTAAATAAAATTGAATATAACTAATAGCAACATAAGACAAATAGAGTCCCCAGAAAACACAGGATCTAAAAAGCTTACTTCAGGATGTGAATTTTCATCTAATCTTACCATTTAAACTCAAGAAATGGCAATCCACTCCAGTATTCTTGCCTAGAGCCTGGCCAAGCTACAGTCCATAGAGTCGCAAAACAGTTGGACACGATTGAAAGGGTATCCACACCACATCAAGATTAACTTATTAAACTATAACTATCTTATAGTATATGAACCACAGGGTACTATTGACTTTTATACTATATATATATATATATTTTTTTTTTTTGTTCATTTAACCCACAGGATTAAAGGGTCTTTAGTGGTAGAGACCCTTAGAGTGTTGCGCTATTTTTATGAAAATAATTTGAAGGAAAAAAAAAAAGATAGAGAAGAATCTAGCAGAAGAAACTGCTAAAGCATTAGGACAAGAATTCTAGCAGAAGGAATATCCCTTTAGAAAAATCATTGAATGTATATTTGTGTAGAGTATATCAATGTCTCAGAACTTACCTATTAGGATTCCAGTGGGGTCCACAGCTCCCAATGCCTCTCTTCAGAAAAATGAAACCTCCCAAAAATAGCTTACAAATATAGGCTAGACTTCTGAGTGAGAAAGTCAAAGCACTTCTGCTCAGACTCCACCCTATGGGGAATTTGTGAGCTAATTTTAGTTCTTCCCACTCTTGTGTATTCTGACGGTAAATCGCCAGTCACTGACAGACATCTAAATAAAATGCTGCTCCTGCTCTGCATTTCAAACACTAGAGGCTCTGCTTAGGGCACTGTTCCTTATGAAGCTCTGCTCTTTAGACTTAGGTAAACACTTTCTTGATTCCAACTTGTGTTTCTTCCAGTCCAGCATTTCTCATGATGTACTCTGCATATAAGTTAAATAAACATGGTGACAATATGCAGCCTTGACGTACTCCTTTTCCTATTTGGAACCAGTCTGTTGTTCCATGACCAGTTCTAACTGTTGCTGGTTCCAAATAGGAAAAGGAGTACGTCAAGGCTGCATATTGTCACCATGTTTATTTAACTTATATGCAGAGTACATCATGAGAAATGCTGGACTGGAAGAAACACAAGTTGGAATCAAGATTGCCGGGAGAAATATCAATAACCTCAGATATGCAGATGACACCACTCTTATGGCAGAAAGTGAAGAGGGGCTAAAAAGCCTCTTGATGAAAGTGAAAGTGGAGAGTGAAAGGGTTGGCTTAAAGCTCAACATTCAGAAAACGAAGATCATGGCATCTGGTCCCATCACTGCATGGGAAATAGATGGGGAAACAGTGGAAACAGTGTCAGACTTTGTTTTTCTGGGCTCCAAAATCACTGCAGATGGTGACTGCAGCCATGAAATAAAAAGACGCTTACTCCTTGGAAGGAAAGTTATGAGCAACCTAGATAGCATATTCAAAAGCAGAGACATTACTTTGCCAACAAAGGTTCGCCTAGTCAAGGCTATGGTCTTTCCTGTGGTCATGTATGGATGTGAGAGCTGGACTGTGAGGAAGGTTGAACGCCGAAGAATTGATGCTTTTGAACTGTGGTGTTGGAGAAGACTCTTGAGAGTCCCTTGGACTGCAAGGAGATCCAACCAGTCCATTCTGAAGGAGATCAATCCTGGAATTTCTTTAGAAGGAATGATGCTAAAGCTGAAACTCCAGTATTTTGGCCACCTCATGCGAAGAGTTGACTCATTGGAGAAGACTCTGATGCTGGGAGGGATTGAGGGCAGGAGGAGAAGGGGACGACAGAGGATGAGATGGCTGGATGGCATCACTGACTCGATGGATGCGAGTCTGAGTGACCTCCGGGAGCTGGTGATGGACAGGGAGGCCTGGCCTGCTGCGGTTCATGGGGTTGCAAAGAGTCGGACACGACTGAGCGACTGATCTGATCTGAAACACTTTCTTGTTCACTAAGATCTTTGGGAATGTGAACGTATCCTATAATAATCTTGTAGAGTAAATGGATTATCCTCTTTTGTGTATGAGCTGAACCAATTAGTTTGTCCAGGAACTAAATCCCCAAATTCACAATGCTCCTTGCTTTAGGCTATGAAATACACCAAGAACTGGAGAAAAGTTATTTCCTAAATCTGGAGGTAATCCAGAAGACTTGGATTTTGAGGTAGTACCTCACTGTTAAAAGCATTGTGAGTTTCTAGTCTAGAAAACAGAGCTCTGTTCCTAGAAACAGAGTTTGACACTTAATGAATTAACATTTTAGTTGAAAGTTTAATATTGACCCTCAATTCTAGGATATAGTTTATTGCCTACTGCTACTGCTGCTAAGTCACTTCAGTCGTGTCAAACTCTGAGTGACCCCATAGACAGCAGCCCACCAGGCTCCCCCGTCCCTGGGATTCTCCAGGCAAGAACACTGGAGTGGGTTGCCATTTCCTTCTCCAATGCATGAAAGTGAAAAGTGAAAGTGAAGTCGCTCAGTTGTGTCTGACTCTTAGCAACCCCGTGGACTGCAGCCCACCAGGCTCCTCCATCCATGGGATTGTCCAGGCAAGAGTACTGCAGTGGGGTGCCATTGCCTTCTCTGTTATTGCCTAATAGGTGGATTTTAAAAAGTCCTAAATCATCAATCTAGATGATTAACAAAACAATCAAGGAAGAAAGAGTCAGTATTAGAAGATCATGTGGAAACTAAAGTAGGAAATTGTAAATGGAAATTATTTAAGCTTGTGGGCTATCTATTATTCTACCTTCATTATCTCTTTATGTTTATTCCCAAGCCTGGGTCTTTTATTGTATATCCTTTTAGGTATTAAAAACCATAAGGAAAATGTTTCAGAATTAAGACCAAAGATAGAGACTGGGGCTAAATAATTAAATCACTTGTATTTACTGAGATTACTGAGATATATATAAAGCAATGCATGTAGAGAGCCAATGTACCAAGACACACAAGTTAATAAGTAACACATCCTTAAAAAAAAAAAAAAATTCAGAACAAAAGCATTACCCTCTAGTGTCCAAGAAATGGGGATAAAAGATATACAAAATTACTTTTGTACAAGTAATTGTACAGTGAAAAGAAAATATGTTTTATCACATGAATCTTATCATTAAAATAATACTATAGAATGAGAGGACTGTCTTAATTTTATTAAGTTGGAAGAATAAAACTTTGAATCCAGACTATCTGAAATTTTGTATTCTTTTTTCTATTTCACTTATTCCTTGTACTGTAAGAATGTTAGATAATTTGCCAAGTTCTAATATCCAGGAAGTAAGTCTGAGGGTGAAGTCTATGTCATTTTTGGTAGAAAAATTATACTCCTTTGTAACTACAGGAGACAGATATAGATATATACAAAAGTAGAAATAAAGTGTCTTGCTTTCACTTCTTCTTCTGAAGTCTTTTAAAGACCCTTCCATCAAAATATTGGCTTAAAAACTATTGTTTAACATAGCCACTTTTTTAAAGAACTCGTTTGGAGGTCTAATCTATCAACCTATATCTTATATTTTATAAATCTGTCTTTTTTTAAAAATGTTCCCTTCCTTCATTTTTTTAAAGTATTAAGCATATTCTTTGTAGCTGGTGATATAATCGTTTTCCATTATAAAATATTTATAATATTCACATTTTTGTTTAGTCATTACATCATGTCTTCCTCTTTGTGACCACTGTAGCCCTCCAGACTCCTCTGTCCATGGAATTATCTTGGCAAGAATATTGGAGTAGATTACCATTGCCTTCTCCAAGGAATATTCCCATAAGCACCTAAAAATATAAAGGGTTGTGAGAAAAGTTGTGGGGGAGTGGTGAATGCAAGATCCACTGCAGAGCCAGCTGTAAAGGGAAAAGAGAGAACAGAGTGAGCTTATATTTCTTCTTTCTTGGAAACTGAAAGAAGAAACATGTTGCCAGGTTAAACTGTTGTACCAGTTTAACCAGTTTAATTCAGAGCCGTTTACTAATTTCCGTGTATGACATCTCACCTACAACATATGTTTCTGAAAAGCAGAGAATTTGATTTTATCCTCCTCTGAGATTGCCCATGAATAAAGCTAAGAAAATATCTGTTGAATTTTTTATTTTCCCAGAAGTTGATTCAGTTCTTTCTGTCAAAATTCATGATTTGGAATATGAGAGAAATTCTCTTCTCTCAAAAACTAATTCTTAAACTGTGAACTTTATCTTTACTCTTCAGGGCTTATTCACTAAGACTGTGCCAGTGCCTGATATGGAGTAGATTTCAGTGAGAGCTCGTGGTATTATTAATCAAATTAAATTCAGTGTGGCACACTATTCCTGTAAGAATCCAAGGGTATAGACCCAGCTATGAAACTCTTATGCTAAATGTTCAATAAGTAAAAATGAGTATGAGATTGAAGACAAAGATGCTGACTCATGGTCAGTTCAGGTCCAACTATTAGAAGTGATCTGTAGAAATAAAATATGATCAACATAGACAGCCTATTAAAAAGCATAGACATTACTTTACCAACAAAGTCTATCTAGTTAAAGCTATGGTTTTTCCAGTAGTCATGTATGGATGTAAGAGTTGGACTATAAAGAAAGCTGAGCACCGAAGAATTGATGCTTTTGAACTATGGTGTTAAAGAAGACTCTTGAGAGTCCCTGGACTGCAAGGAGCTCCAACCAGTCCATCCTAAAGGAAATCAGTCCTGAATATTCATTGGAAGGACTGTTGCTGAAGCTCAAGCTCCAATCCTTTGGCCACCTGATGCGAAGAACTGACTTATTGGAAAAGACCCTCATGCTGGGAAAGATTGAAGGCAGGAAGAGAAGGGGATGACAGAGGATGAGACGGTTGGATGGCATCACCGACTCAATGGACATGAGTTTGAGTGAACTCCGGGAGTTGGTGATAGACAGGGAGGCCTGGCGTGCTGCAGTCCATGGAGTCATAAAGAGTTGGACACGACTGAGAGGCTAAATTGAACTGATTTGTATAAATAAGAGAACCTCAGGGGCCAGGGAGGATGAACTCATAAAAAACCGCAGTCTCAAACTCATGTGTGGAACTATAGCAGAATATGCTACCCCAAAAAATGATTGTAGGAGTTCAAGATGTTGTTGTTCAATTGCTCAGTTGTGTCCAACTTTTTGTGACCCCATGGACTGAAGCACACCAGGCTTCCCTGTCCTTCACTGTTTCCTGAACTTTGCTCAAACTCCTGTCCATTGAGTTGTAATGCCATCCAACTGTCTTATCTTCTATCATACCCTTCTCCTCCTGCCTTCAGTCTTGCCCAGCATCAGGGTCTTTTCCAATGAGTCAGCTCTTTACATCAGGTGGCCAAAGGATTGGAGCTTCACTTCAGCTTAAGTCCTTCCAATGAATTTGCAGGGTTGATTTCCTTTAAGATTGACTGGTTTGATCTCCTTGCTGTCCGAGGGACTCTCAAGAGTTTTCTCCAGTACCACAGTCTGAAAGCATCACTTCTTTGGCACTCACCCTTCTTTATGATCCAAATCTTACATCTGTCTGTACATGACTACTAGAAGACAATAGCTTTGAGTATACAAACTTTGTCAGGAAAGTTTTATCTCTGCTTTTTAATACGCTGTGTGTCACCACAAACATGCCACTGTGGTATATTGACTAGTTTGAGCTGTAGCACTTGAAAAACAGCAAATGCAGGGCGGAAATGTCTGTGAACTCCTTTTAAACATGGATCTGAAAGGAACTCAGTTTTCATAAATTTCCTTCTCAGAAGTTGGATTAACCAGGAAAGATTGATTCTTATCACAGAAGACACCAGAAGTTCACACAACACCAACAAACCTTCTCACAAACTATCTTCTCTTTCACTTTTTCTTCTAAGGGTCCATTGATATTTCCTAAAATCATTTGTTTTCCACAAATTGTCATACAATCCCCTTACCTTTTCCTGTTAAGATGGGCATTTAGCCTAAATTTTAGACAACCTCTGAGAGCTTTTTTTTTTTTTTTATCCCCTCTTTGGTATTTCTTATGTATACATATTTATATTAATAAACCTCTGTTGTCTCTTGTTAATCTGTTTTTTATTGCAGAGGTCCTAGTTAAGAACTCAAAATGGTAGAGAGAGTATTATTTTTCCTCCTCTACACTATATAGTAACTTTTACATTAATCTATATTTTAACTAAATATGAATATTTTAAGAGATCACTTTTTACTCTGTGGAGGGAAATTTAATCTGTCATTATTTGGACTCTCCTTCCATCTTCATAGGGGGTATTGGAAATATCCCAGATGTTTTACACACAGCAGATCTTCTGGGAACAGCCTGGTAGCCTCCTTTTCACTTTTCCTTCTGCCTCTCCTTTCCCAGGAGAAGGCAATGGCACCCCACTCCAGCACTCTTGCCTGGAAAATCCCATGGACGGAGGAGCCTGGTGGGCTGCAGTCCATGGGGTCACTAAGAGTCGGATATGACTGAGCGACTTCACTTTCACTTTTCACTTTCATGCATTAGGGAAGGAAATGGCAACCCACTCCAGTGCTCTTGCCTGGAGAATCCCAGGGACAGGGGAGCCTGGTGGGCTGCTGTCTATGGGGTCGCACAGAGTCGGACACGACTGAAGTGACTTAGCAGCAGCAGCTCCTTTCCCAGCTTCATCACTCTGCACTTCCAAGCACTCTTTCCCCTTCCTTTTGGGGTTAACTAATATAACATGGGTTCTCTCAAAACCCAGGTCAGGGGGTTCTTGTCTAGCAATTTCCATTCTGAGCCAATGAATGCTGGATCTTGTTTACATGGGTAGGAAAAAATAGAAGGAATAGAACACACACACACCTGGATTTCTCTCTCCTGTTTTTTTCTGTCCCCCTTTTCCTCTCTCTCCTTTCCTCTCTTTCCTCGACTTATCCTTTACTTACGTCCCCTCCTCCTCCTCTACTCTCTTTAATCCTCCTCTTCTGCCTTTTCTCACTCTCTTGCCCCCTTCCCTATTCTTTCTTCTTCCCTATTCCTTCCCTCCTGTCCTTTCCCCTCATCTCCTTCTTCTCTACCTCTTACCCCTCTTCTCTTCCCTTTTCCCCGCTCTTCCTTACATGTAACGGGGATAGAAAATAACAAATCACTAGGCTAAATAGGGAGAGAGCAATGGCACCCCACTCCAGTACTCTTGCCTGGAAAATCCCACGGACGGAGGAGCCCGGTGGGCTGCAGTCCATGGGGTCGCTAAGAGTCGGACATGACTGAGCGACTTCACTTTCTCTTTTCATTTTCATGCATTGGAGAAGGAAATGGCAACCCACTCCAGTGTTCTTGCCTGGAGAATCCCAGGGACGGGGGAGCCTGGTGGGCTGCCGTCTGTGGGGTCACACGGAGTCGGACACGACTGAAGTGACTTAGCATAGCATAGCATAGGCTAAATAGATAATCTGTTCTCTCTTTCCTATGAGGCATACATTTGGTTATTATAAAAATTAGAATTTTGGTAATTAGGAAAATTCCCCAGTGATGAGCACAGGCTTTCCTGTCCTCTATATGTAGTTCTTCTTCTTTAAAAAAAAAAAAAAAAAAAAAAAAAATACAAGAGCCTATTATAAGCAAAGGTCATTTGCCATTTGGTAATTAAAATTGTAAACTAAAATTCCTATAACCTACTCACTTTTTATTGGATTACATTTTCTCCCTTATAGTTAAATTCAGAGGCATAAAGGCAGTCTATATTTGTGCTGTTCTGGGGAACCTGAGTATTTTCTATTATATATATGTTTGCATATCAATTTTCCCAAATCTCTGTTTGCATGAAGAACTGGAATTATCAAAAGTATCTATTTTCCCCTCTGTATTCAGAGAGTTAGCTGATAAGAGAATCAGAGCTGAGCTACAAAGAGTTTTCAAATTAGTCTGGAAAAGATAAATGCTTTCAAAATAGTTTTTTTTTTTTTTCAAAATAGCTTTGAAAAAGGCAAACTTGCTTTCAATGAGTCATCACATCTGAATAGAGGAAAATTAGATGATTAGAAGATGAACATTAAGGATTTTAAAACTCCCACTGTAGAGAAAGATTTGCTTTCAAATAAACCATTTTGTAATAGTAGTTATTGCTTGTGTGTGTTTGTGTATACACACTCAGTCATGTATGACTGTGAGCACATGTAGTGTAGCCTGCCAGACTCCTGTGTCCATGGAATTTTCCAGGCAAGAATGCTGAAGCAGGTTGCCATTTCCTATTGCTTTTACTATTTGTTTATTTAATGTCAAATTTTCTCAAAGTAATATTGTTGCTGCAATCATCCTTCTCTTGATTAGGAGAGATGTCCTGAGGTTTCCATTGATATAAAACAGAAGGCACAAAATAATAAGTATATTGGCATCATTAATTCAATGACAGCAGTGTTGAAACTGTGATAACTGCAAAATGGGAACAGGTGATGCAAAAGTTATTTTCTTCCTTTCTCTCTCTTTTTCTTTGTTTCTTTATTATCTCAACATTGGTTTATAACATTATATGTTTTATGTGTACAGCATCGTATTTTAACTTTTGTATACACTCCAGTGTGCTTACCACCAAAAGTTTAGTTTCCATCTTTTATGACACCCATTTGGTGGTGTCATTTTACCCATTTTGGTCTTACACCACACTCCTTCTCTGGTAATCACTACTTTGCTCTCTCTATGTGTGTGTTTGTTTTTGTTAGGTTGAGTTTGTTCATTGATTTTGATTTGTTTGTTTGTTGTATGTTTTTTATATTCCACATGTTAGTGAAATCAAATATTGTCTTTCTCCATGTGACTTATCATAGTAGATTAACATGATGCCGTCTACATCAATCTAAATGACAATATTACTTTTTTATGTATGAACTGTATTCCTTTCTGTGTGTGTGTATATGTATGTGTATATGAAACTGAAACTTAGACAGTCGCTCCATCATGTCTGACTCTTTATGACCCCATGAATTGTAGTCCACCAGCTCCTCTGTCCATGGGATTCTCTAGACAAGAATACTGGAGTGGGTGACCAATCCCTTTTCCAGGGAAGCTTCCCAGTCCAGGGATCCAACCTTGGTCACCTGAAATGCAGACAGATTCTTTACCATCTGATCCACCAGCAAGCCATATACATGTATACATACACACACATGTATGTGTGTATACATACACACACACACACAAACCGCATCTTTATCCATTCATCTATAAATAGGCAATTAGGTTGTTTCTGGGTTTCCCTGGTGGCTCAGCTGGTAAAGAATCTGCCTGCAATCTGGGAGACACCAGTTTGATCCCTGGATTGGGAAGATCCCCTGGAGAAGGGAAAGGCTACCTTCTCCAGTATTCTGGCCTGGAGAATTCCATGGACTATATAGACCACGGGGTCGCAAAGAGTCGGACACAATTGAGCAACTTTCACTTCACTAGGTTGTTTCCATATCTGAGCTAATGTAAATAATGCTGCAATGAACATAAGGGTGTGTGCATCTTTCCGAATTAGTATTTTTGTTTGCTTCAGGTAAATATTAATACCTGGAAGTGGATTAGCTGAATTGTATGGTAGTTCTATTCTTGTTTGTTTTTCAGTAATCTCGCTGTTGTTTTCAACAGTGGCTGTACAAGGCTTCCCTTTTCTTTACATTCTCTCCAACAGTTGTTTCTTGCCTTTTTAGTAATAGTCATTAAAGTGGACATGAGGTGATGTTCGTGGCTTTGATTTGCATTCCCTGGTAATAAGTAATGTCGGACACTTTTCTGTGTACCCATTGGCCACCTCTGTTGTGTTGTTGTCGTTGTCATTTTGTTTCTTTGCTTGTTTTGGGGGAAGTAGTTTGGAAAAATGTCTATTTGGGTTCTCTACCCATTTTTTTAAAGTGGCTGTTGTTTTTTTTGTTGTTGCTGAGTTGAATGAGGTTTTCACATATTTTGGATACTACCCCCTTGTCAGATACATGGCTTGTGAATGTCCCATTCAGTGAGTTATTTTTTCATTTTGTTGACAGTTGCTTTTGCTGTGAAGAGTTTTTTATTTTGATGCAATCCCACTTGCTTATTTTTGCTTTTTGTTTCCTGCCTCAGAAGACATACATTTTAGCATATTTGTTTTTCTTCTTTATATGGCTTTTACTTTTTTTTTTTCAACTTATCTGTTTTTCTATTTTCTTTTTATTTCATGTAGGCTGTGCTTTTTGGAGCAGTTTTAGATTCACATCAAAAGTGAGAAGAAAGTACAGAGAATTCCCATATACTCCTTCCTTCTCAACGTATTTTCTTAAGTCCTTATTGAATTTTTACAGTATTGCTTCTGTTTTGTTTTGTTTTGTTTGGCTACAAGGCATGTAGGGTCTTAGCTCCCTAACCAAGGGTGGAACCTACACCCTGCTGCATTAGAAGGCGAAGTCTTAACCACTGGACAGCCAGAGAACTCCAACTTATTTTTTCATATTAATCTTTTCCAAACAAATTTCTTGCTTTAACTTTTCAGTTTTGTCCAATCTGATTCTTATGCTCACTTATTATTTATTACTCCAATACTGATTCTTTTATAATTTTAATTATTTTGCTTTTTAAAATGTCTTTCCCTACTTTATTTCCTAAATGACTTTTAATTTTCAGTTTTTATTTATTTTAATCTTTGTTATTTTAAATGATTTTCTTGACATGGCCAAGGATTTGTTATTATTTGCTGTGTCATTTACTGTTGATTATTATTTATTTTTACTCAATTTCTTGTTTTTTGCATTCTGTTTCTTCATGTAATCTCACTGGTTTTATTTCATAATTCTTTCCCAGTTATTTCAAATATTTATTATTAACAGTTGCAACTGCTTTTAATTTTATGTTACCTTTCGACACTATATAGAAAATAATCAAATGTGGGTGGTGGCCCAAGCAGGAAGAATTTGTAATAGACAAGAAGATAAAAGAAGAGTGAGATAAAGAAGCTGAGTGATTGTTCATGTTACTGTCCTACAATGTAAACCTTTTTTCTACCTAAATTTCCAGCCAAAAGTCTTATGTCCATGTTATAGCTGTTGTTGTTTAGTTACTGAGTCATATCTGACTCTTTTGCAACTCCATGCACTGTATCTTGCCAGGCTTCCCTGTCCATGAAATTTCCCAGGCAAGAATATGAACTGGGTTGCCATTTCCTTCTCTGGCAGACTTTCCCAGTCCTGGGGTCAAACTCGTGTCTTCTGCATCCGCAGGTGGGTTCTTACCTGTCTACTAACAGGGAAGCCTGTCCATGTTATACTTGGTGGAAATAAAAAAAAATAGTGTTGGTGTTCGGCACATTATGATTTGGTAAAGAGAGAACCTCTAATGTACTGAAATAGTCTACTAAATGAAAGAAATTTATTCAAATAGGAATACAGGAAAGAGGTGATTAAAAGTATATTTTCCCCCCTACACATATCCTTGGAACAAAGGAAGGCATTCTGAAGATGAATATTCAAGGATATCATTAGCATTTAAAAGTACCTGGGGAAATGAGTGACATCTGAGTGACTTTTCAGAATCTTAAGACTTTACCTTAGGCTTCACAATTTGAATCTTCTAGAACTCTGATTTGACTTACTGCTTCAATGTGACTTGAGAGAAGCAAAAGCAGAATCATGCATTTCACTTTATGTTTTTTTTTTACCTCACTGTTTTGATTTTTCTTTGAAAAATTATAGGAGAAATATCATTCAAATCTTAGTTTTTTTTTTTTTTTTTTAAACCAAGAAGAATTGCACTACTGTTTGGCGGCTGGGGAGGTTAAAATCAATTTTTTGCCCACCTACATATCAACCCACTCCAGTATTCTTGCCTGGGGAATTCCATGGACAGAAGAGCCTGATGGGCCACAGTCCATGGGATCAAAAGAGTCAGACATGAGTGAGCAACTAACACTTAAGCATTCTGTGAGACTTTTCATTTACATTACTCAGTTCTAATTTTCTCTTATATTTACGGTATGATAATATGTCTATGGCATCAATATATTTATTTATTTTTCAGCCTACATGTAACCTTTTAATTGATAATATAAATTAACCAGCCTAGTTAAATACTAATGGATAAATAAATTAATATGAAGGCAATTATTGCTCCCATACTAATTTACCTTGTCTCACTTTGGCTCCTAATTGCTGCTCAGTAATTCAGTTACTCCTTACCTTTTGATTTAGTATTATATGCTCTTGAGAATCTATTTAAAATATTCACCCTCATGGTCCTTCCTCCAAGGAAGCCTTCAAAATGTAGGGTCATATCTCCTTAGCCTTCCTTGTTTGATCAGATATTTTATAAGACAAGAAGCCTTTCCTGTCTGTAAATTTACTGTGGTATCCAAGCCAGGAGGTAACTGTAAAGTGGTCAGTAACTAGCTACATCTTCTGTCCAACTTACATCAGACCTACTTTCAACAGGGCAGTTTATAAATCGTCTAATCCTCTAACTTCTAAATTTTTAGTTCTCTTTGTTCTTTGTCAGAATATAGATAATCTCGTGTAATTAATCCTAAAGAATTCCTTGTAACTATTCCATTCTCATGAGACTTCTGTAACTTTATTGTGCCTACAAGAATGGACTTTTGGACTCAGTGTCCTAAATCAGGATGGATGCAATTGGAGATTACTGTTTTATTAACAGCAGTTAGTAGCCAAGCAAGATGATCTTAAATTGAAATTTTTAAAGGACACTAATAGAAAACAAAAATATCATCAGCAGGAAACAATGTGCAAGAGAAAGTTTCTTAATTTCCTTTTATCTGTAACTCTTTATGAGATCACAGAATTGTCACTCTATAGGTACTTTACAAAAAGTACCTACGGAGTCCTCAATTTTACCAAGTGTTGTCTAATCATTCCTTTTATCCCTTTCTATCCTCACTGCTTGTCCAAGTCTAACATGTCATCATTTTATGACTTTTAAAAAATTTCCTTTATATAGTATCTCGTTTCCTTGTCTAAATATTTCCCTTGTAATCTAAATTTCTTGTCATTTGCAGATTAATCTTTCAAATTATGTGTTAAATGCTACTTAAAGACCTTTTAAAATTGTGTGTGGGAGGAATGAAATAATTGACATGACATATGAAGCACTTTATGCTTTGGCCTGTGCCTACTTCTATAACCTTATTTTGGGCCTTTCTTCCCCATGGGTACTATAATCCAGCCATGCAAAACTCACTTTGAGATTCTGATGGCTCTAAACTCTCCACCCACTTCTCTTTTCCTCTATGTAGTTTCTTCCTTCTATTTGAAATATTCTTTTCTCTCTTGGTTGCTCTCTTCCAGAAATGAATTTATATTTTTGCCTAACTTAAAATTTTCTTTATATTCCAAAGTTTATTGTCTGTTTTATAATGCTTCTTATTTTATTTTATTTAACTGACTGATTATGCTGAGAGAGTTCAAGTCCTCCGTAATTCAGAAGCATGACTGAGGTATTCAGGATTTATTTGCCCAGTATCTTTTGATTCTTTTTTGTTGTTGCTGAAGCAGTAAATCAACATGGCTTAGAATTTAGCTTCAGGTGAAACAGGTTTTTGTGTTGTGAAATGATTTAACTAGCTTTTATCATCATCAGTAAAGTGAATTGCTCCTTCTCTTTCCTCCCACTACCATACTGACTGCAATTTTGTGTGATGATGGCTGATCTATGTACTTCCTCTTCCATTCTTATGTCTCTTTTCTGTATTCAGAGTAGAATGCAGCTTAGAGATTATTCTCCAGCCTATTCAATTTTCCAGAATTACTTTCTGGATATGATAGTCTTTGTGGGACCCATAGGACCATAGGACCATGCCACCTGCCTTGGGAGAACTTCAGGGCTCAGATGAGATGAGTGCACTCTTTGCACCCAGACATGTTAGGTCTGAGACTGTGTATTCAGCAGCTATTCATCATAATTTTGGTTTGCAATTATAGCCAATGCCCATCTTATTAAAGAGAGATTTCTTCTTTATTTTGTAAGAAGTTTTCAGTTTTCTCTTGGCTTCAAAGTGCCTCCTTAACTGTGAGCTCCTCTTAAATCTTCCTTCCACTTCTGCTGTGTCACTGCGTCTCTTCTCTAGTAACAACTTTAATGATTTCCTAATTGGCAAATCCAAACGGCCTTCTCCGCTGACAGCCTCTACATTGAAAACTCTTGTTCTTATCAGTTCTTCTATAGTGCAAATCTGTTTAATCTTTTTTCTCATTCTCCTTTGCCTTTTCTTCTTTTCCAGTCTCATTCTATTTTCCCTTTGCTGCTAATAAAAATGCATGCTTTCATTTTTGTACCTATAACACTTTATTTATTGCTGTTAATAGCCCTTAGCATAGGCTGAGTTCTTAATGTATCTATATGCATGATTACATTCCTTTTACAGTAATGTTACTTGAGCATAAACTTTTATCTTTCTTTACTTCATTTTTCATAGTATATAATATTTTTTCTGTATTCAAGTTATTAAAATATTGTCTCTCCACTGCTTTTATTCACCAGGATATATTATTAACCAGTTACATTTATAATTAAATATATAAACATATCATTAATTGTAATCAAGAGCAAAAGGGAAAAGCATTATGGCAATGGAATATGAAACTAAAAGCTAAAAACAAAACAAAATTCTGAACCATGAGTCTGGGGATCTGTTTACCATGTAGAACCAGCGTTATCAGAAATGAACATGAGGTCTTAAGTAGACACAAAGCAAATTGATAAAGGTGAGAGTTATGTTTATTTTTAGAATTAATTTTTTAGGTTTTCTAATATTCAAAGATCTACTTGTGGTCTTCAAATAGAAAACAATGTTGAAATACTACCATTTTGTGTCAATGCTCTGTAAAAACTATTTTAATGTATACATTATTGTCATAAAAATTATAAGTTAAACATGATAGAGGCATGCAATTTTAATTAAAATAAAGGAAAATCCACCAATAAAACAAAATATTCTTTGAGAAGCCATCAGATGAACAAAAATACCCACTAAATACTAAACTAGCTGTAGAAATACTAGAAAGAAAAATATACTTTATTGGAACTTCTTTCTTCATTATCAAAACCTTACAGCCCACTCTTTCAAAAATGAAGTTGCTTCTGTTATAAGCAATCATAAGGATGATTGGGGAAATACATACATATCAACAGAATTAGAATTAATCATTTCCCTGTATAACTACAAAATGATTGTTTTTTACATTTTCAGCTAAAGAGACTTTATGAAAAGTTTATTTTCTGCAGTTCTGCCTGTTAGTCTACGAGTTGACCCAAGGTCTTTGCTTATTAAAGGTCCAATTCATAATTTTTGAGATACAACTAATGTTTTTATTACTAAGCTTCTTGTGCTTTACATACTGATTACAGTATAATTACACAATGAGAGAAACACTGCTTATTATGTTTGTGAAACTTGGGTACATTAATATAGAGTTTATAGAACAGCATGCAATACCTTTGTAATAATCCAAACATGATAGAAGAACACACATAATGCTCACTGAATTATATTAGAGGATTAGCTAAGTTTAGATAGCCATAGCATATGCATGGTCCTTACACGATTTGTATGTAGTAATCCACTTGATTAATTAATTTAATGTGTTGATTAATGTAATAAAGAATTAACTGGTCTAAAAAGCTTCCAAGAATAGTAGCTATTTCATATTTACATTTGACAAATTAAATCATGAAAGAACTTGAATATAATTTAATTATTCAAAATATCCTGAAAATACATCCCCATGAAATTGGGAAGAGGTAATGATGATTCTTGGAGAAGGCAATGGCAACCCAATCCAATACTCTTGCCTGGAAAATCCCATGGATGGAGGAGCCCAGTAGGCTGCAGTCCATGGGGTCGCTAAGAGTTGGATAACGCCTGAGAGACTTCACTTTCACTTTTTACTTTCATGCATTGGAGAAGGAAATGGCAACCCACTCCAGTATTCTTGCCTGGAGAATCCCAGGGACGGGGGAGCCTGGTGGGCTGCCATCTATGGGGTCGCACAGAGTTGGACATGACAAGCGACTAGCAGCTGCAGCAGCAATGGTGATTTCTGCTTGGGGAAATGAGTGATTATTTAAAAGAAGTGTCTATACCCACTTGAAGCCCCTCCTTTCTTCCTTGCTGGTGGAAGTCCCTGTTAATGGAGCTCACACTGTGCTGCTTTCATCTGTGCCTCATTGTGGTCTTTCATCTCCTTAACAGAGTACTTCAGAAACTAATTTTTAAAGGCATGGAATGTTTTTACCAACCTAGGCAGAGTATCATAGACAAACCTGATATAGATAAGTGAATATAAAATGCTCCCCAGAATTCCTTGCTAGTGAAGAATCTGGCCAAGAACAGAGGTATTGATTGAAGGAGTCACAGAAGGGCAATGGAGTAAGAATTTATCAAACACTAGCCATTTACTTTAATGATCATTTCCTGAGAAGTTCTAAAATATTTTCAATATTTAGAGAATATGTTTAGGAACTAAATGGGAAAGTTTCTACCAAGAGAAAACTCCAAGCACTTATAAGAGCATTCCACTTGCCCCTTGTTTTTCATATCTCTGGGCCAATATCTATGATAGATTTTAGAAAACATATTTTGCTTCATGAGTTCATGAATGATTCCACTTTCTATCATGACATTAACAGTGTAGTTTTTCTTTTGCCCCTAGAGTTTTTCATCAGTAAAGAAATCAGATACAACTCTGTATTTCATGATACTTTCCTCAAAATGGCTTGAAAGTTTGGGTGATAAATCATGCACTAGGGGCAAGAGTAATGGTGATGAAAATGTTGCAGTTTTGAAACTATAAATGTATGTATTCAATGGATATATTTGGCACAGGTGAAAACATGCGAGTTCCTCCATCATCAGCAGGTCAGATGCTTGCTGCACAAAGGCAGGTCAGCTTTAAGGGCAGAGTCTGCTCTTCACACGGGGAAGGCAATGGCACCCCACCCCAGTACTTTTGCCTGGAGAATCCCATGGACGGAGAATCTCAGTTGGACACGACTGAGCGACTTCACTTTCACTTTTCACTTTCATACATTGGAGAAGGAAATGGCAACCCACTCCAGTGTTCTTGCCTGGAGAATCCCAGGGACAGGGGAGCCTGGTGAGCTCCGTCTATGGGGTCGCACAGAGTCGGACACGACTGAGCGACTTAGCAGCAGCAGCAGCAGCTGCTCTTCACAGAGGCAGGCGTGCTGTGCTTAGTCGCTCGGTCATGTATGTGTCTTTCCAACCCCATGGACTGTATCCCACCAGGCCCCTCTGTCCATGGGGATTCTCCAGGCAAGAATACTAGAGTGGGTTGCCATGCCCTCCTCTAGGGGATCTTCCCAACCCAGGGATCAAACCTAGGTCTCCACAATGCAGGTGGATTCTTTACTCTCTGAGCCACCAGGGAAGTCCCAGAGGCAGGAGTTCCAGGCCAACATGGGTTTAAGAGCCGATTAATGGCTTCTAGTTTCTTAGTCACATCTTCCTCCATCTATCACCAGAGTACATTCTCAGTTTCCTGTGTTTAGTCTTAGACTTCTGTGAGGGAGTTAACAGAAGATGAAATGAATTATTCAATTTCCATTTAGACTAAAATTAAATTTAAATCTCATTTTATATGTGTATCTAGGCCTCACCACAGTATCAGTTCAATTTGAAACAAGCTTAATAAATAACTAGTTTATATTTAATCCTGAGTGTGAAGTAATGTACTAGTATTTCATCTATATTTTATCCCTTAATCTTTAGCTGGAAAAAAAATATTATAGGTAATATTACTGCTTCTGCTTCTACTTTATAGAGGAGGAAACTGAAGTGAAATATTATAGATCCAGCTAACAGAAAAGTGACAAGTTCAGTTTAGTTGTACAGTCGTGTCACACTTTTTGTGACCTTATGAACCGCGGCACGCTAGGCATCCCTGTCCATTACCAACTTCTGGAGTCCACCCAAACCCAGGTCCATTGAGTCGGTGATGCCATCCCACCATCTTATCCTCTGTCATCTCCTGCTCCTCCTGCCCTCAACCTTTCCCAGCATCAGGGTCTTTTCAAATTAGTCAGCTCTTCGCATCAGGTGGCCAAAGTATTGGAATTTCAGCTTCAACATCAGTCCTTCCAATGAATACCCAGGACTGATCTTTAGGATGGACTGGTTGGATCTCCTTACAGTCCAAGGCAGTCTCAAGAGTCTTCTCCAACACCATAGTTCAAAAGCATCAATTCTTCAGTGCTCAGCTTTCTTTATAGTCCAACTCTCACATCCATACATGACCATTGGAAAAACCATAGCCTTGACTAGACAGACCTTTGTTGACAAAGTAATGTTTCTGCTTTTCAATATTCTGTCTAGGTTGGTCATAACTTTCCTTCTAAGGAATAAGTGTCTTTTAATTTCGTAGCTGCAGTCACTATCTGTAGTGATTTTGGAGCCCAGAAAAATAAAGTCTGACACTGTTTCCACTGTTTCCCCATCTATTTCCCATGAAGTGATGGGACCGGATGCCATGATCTTAGTTTTCTGAATATTGAGCTTTAAGCCAACTTTTTCACTCTCCTCTTTCATTTTCATCAAGAGGCTTTTTAGTTCCTCTTCACTTTCTGCCATAAGGGTGGTGTCATCTGCATATCTGCTGCTGCTGCTGCTGCTAAGTCACTTCAGTTGTGTCCAACTCTGTGCGACCCTATAGACGGCAGCCCACCAGTCTCCCCCGTCCCTGGGATTCTCCAGGCAAGAACACTGGAGTAGGTTGCCATTTCTTTCTCCAATGCATGAAAGTGAAAAGTGAAAGGGAAGTCACTCAGTCGTGTCCGACTCTTTGCAACCCCATCGACTGCAGCCCACCAGGCTCCTCCGTTCATGGCATTTTCCAGGCAAGAGTACTGGAGTGGGGTGCCATCGCTTTCTCCACTGCATTTCTGAGGTTATTGATATTTCTCCTGGCAATCTTGATTCCAGCTTGTGTTTCTTCCAGTCCAGCATTTCTCATGATGTACTCTGCATATAAGTTAAATAAGCAGGTTAACAACATACACCCTTGACGTACTCCTTTTCCAATTTGGAACCAGTCTGTTGTTCCATGTCCAGTTCTAACTGTTGCTTCCTGACCTGCATATGGATTTCTCAAGAGGCAGGTCAGATGGTCTGGTATTCCCATTCTTACAGAATTTCCCACAGTTTATTGTGATCCACACAGCCAAAGGCTTTGGCATAGTCCATAAAGTAGAAATAGATGTTTTTCTGGAACTCTCTTGCTTGTTCTATGATCCAGTGGATACCCCATATCCAAGGTAAGAGAAACCCAAGTAGGATGGTAGGCACTGAGAGAGGGCATCAGAGGGCAAAAAACTGAAACCGAAATCACGGACAACAGGCCAATCTGATCACATGGATCACAGCCTTGTCTAACTCAATGAAACTAAGCCATGCCGTGTGGGGCCACCCAAGATGGACAGGTCATGGTGGAGAGGTCTGACAGAATGTGGTCCACTGGGGAAGGACATGGAAAACCACTTCAGTATTCTTGTCTTGTGAGCCCCATGAACAGTATGAAAAGACAAGTTAGGTAAAGATGAATATTAAGAATATCTAAAGATTTCCTCAGGAAAAATGACCTAAACACAATAAAAATAATAAAAAAAATAAATAGGGGATTAAAATACACAGTTCACAATGGCAAAACCTGAAGCTGATACATTTTGAAGAGATACACAAACATTTTAGAAATCAGAGAAGTGTATAGTGATGAGCTACCTTTAGCTATCATGTTGACAGAAATTCAAATGATATCTAGAGCTGAGGAGACTAAGGAAAAGTGCAATGTCCTGTGGCCTTAGGTCTAGAAAAGACATTGATTGTATAGACCACTTCTGGCAATTTATTGAAATGAAACAGGAACACCCCCTATGATTTAGCAATTTCACTTCTGAAGAGAGATCTGTAATTATGTTTTTTCCCTCGTTTTGAATATTTGAACTGACTTAGCCCAGTCACAGAGTGTACCCACTTGAGGATTTTCTCTAGGGAATGCAGGCAAGCCTTAGAGTCTCAGAGATATCTATAGTGTGAATCCCTGTGGGCCCAATCTCTATGCTCTGCAACTGGGCTGAGTCTCTGACTTGAACTGCCAGGATATGCACAAGGAATTATATCTTGGGAGAGTTCCTCCCAAAAGGTCTCAGTGGTTCTTTATGTAGATAAATCAGGCTCATCAAACTGGTTAGGCCAGTTGCAAACTATCAGTAAAGAAGCTAACCTTGAATACTGTCAGGGAGACCCTACTCTAAGCAGAATATCATATACTCTACTCCCTGCTCTTATTTTGGCCAAGTCGAAAATCAGATATAGCTCTTCTTATTCAGCTGGAAATCAGCTCTATGTCCTATCCAAATGCTCCCACACTTACATGAAGAAATGTATCTTCATATCCATTTTAGCATGTTTTGCATAGCAAGGATATGGAAATGATGTCAAGGAAAGGAAATTATGGACAAATGTGTGACATGCATAAGATGGAATACATATAATAGTAGAAGAACAAGATTTATCTCTATCAAAAAAGATAGAGATCAAAAGTGAAATGTTCAAGGAAAAACAAAATTATGACATTTTCCTGAGCTGTATTACACAATGTGCTGTATTGCAAATATAATTTGTGAGAATAAAACAAACTATAGATACAAACTATATATTATTAAACCCACATGAATGTAAATGAGTCATGAATGGTGATTTGAAAAAGATGCAGATGATGAATAAAAGAATGAGTGCTTATAGGGGAATGAATTAAAATTTGACCAAATGTTTCTACATGGGTATATATATGAGCATGCATGAGTATGTGTGTATGCATGGGAAAATTATTCCATGTAATTTAGAGACAATTACTAAATTGTCTCTCCTGAACCTCTTCATCCTCCCCACCTTTTTTTTTAACTCCTATATATCACATGTCAGACATCCTGGTTTTATCTTAATAGGTTCCTTTTTAGTCTCTTTGCATTTTTTTGTCATTTCAAGATTTCAGAATACTAATTTCATTTTTAACAATGACCATCTCCTTTTTCAGTATTTCTGATATTTTTACATTTAAAAATTATACTTCCATAATGATGCCTTATTATGATCATTGAATTAATCTCAGTATTCCTTTTGGTTTCTGAAACCATTTCATCTGTTTCCTCCAGATTCAGTTTCAAAGTGATATTCAAATTCCAATTCCAGATTCAGATTCACTAGAAGACCCAACCTTTTTGGATTGTTTTCCTTGGGTGTTCTGTGCTTTGTGCTAAATTTCCTTGAGGATATATTTACCCTCAGCTTTATTTGCCTTTGTGACTCAGATCAAGCTGTTGAGCTATGCTGAGGGATACAAGTGGTGGGAGTCACTGCAGTATCTACAGCTGGGTATTGGTGATGTCCCACCCACAGTCTGTCTGCCCTCCGAGGAGGCTCCATCACAGTCTCTTTTGCTGACAACTTTGCTATCCTATGAGATTTAGGTTAAAGTGTGTCCAACAGTGTGTTGCTCCAGCATTGCTCCCAAGGCAAGAGTATTCCTGGCACTACACAGTTGTTCAAATGCCACCTTCCTTCCCTCCCCAGCAGTCTACGGATTTCTGCAAACTGAGCTTTCTCCAAGAACCTAAGAACTGAATTCTCACCACAAGACTGTCTGCCCTCTGTCTCCAGGCATCCTTCTGGATAAAAGAAGATAAATAGTTTGTGTATAGCTTCTCTTTCTTTCCAGATCCAAGTTCGAGTTTCACTTTGAAGAGAAGAGTTCTGTTTTTCTGGCCTCAGGCTTTCATAGGGAAAAACTTCAGCTTGTGTTACTGCTTCACTGCAACCACTTTTACATTTTATTTTAGAAGTGACCATCTGTGCAAGAGTTGCATTTTATACAGTTCACCTATGTAGTTAAGCTTACCAGGACAGGGCTTTGTGCAAAAAGGGCAAACACCTATGTTTTTACAGGGGAATAGATTTGATGCAGTGCCAAGGGATAGAAACCCACTGCTTCTACACTTCAGACCAGCTCTAAACAGTAATAGAGCTATTCTGAACTTAGAGTTTAGATAGTGGTATTCTTTTTATTCATTTATTTTAATTGGAGGATAATTACAATATCGTGATGGCCTCTGCTATACATAAACATGAATTGGTCATAGGCATACATGTATCCCCTCCCTCCTGAACCCCCATCCCATCTCCCTTCCCACCCCATCCCTCCAGGTTGTCACAGAGTACCAACTTTGGATTCCCTGTGTCATACATCAAACTCCTACTGGCTATCTATTTTACATATTGTAATGCATATGTTTCAATGCTATTCTCTCAAAATCATCCCACCCTCTCCTTCTCCCACTGTGTCCAAAAGTCTGTTCTTTATGTATGTGTCTCCTTTGCTGCCTTGCATATAGGATTGTCAGTACTATCTTTCTAGATTCTACATATATGTGTTAATATACCATATTTGTCTTTCTCCTTCTGATTTACTTCACCCTGTATAATAGGCTCTAGGTTCATCCACCTCATTAGAACTGATTCAGTTGTGATCCTTTTTATAGGCGAGTAATATTCCATCATGTATATATAACCACAACTTCCTTATCTATTCATCTGCCCATGGACATCTAGGTTGCTTCCATGGTCTAGCTATTGTAAATAATGTTACAATGAGCATTGGGTATATGTGACATTTTCAATTATGGTTTCCTCAGGGTATATGAGTTTCCCTGGTGGCTCAGATGGTAAAGAATCTACCTGCAATGAGAATGACCTGGACTCAATCCCTGGCTTGGGAAGATCCCTTGGAGAAGGAAATGGCTACCCACTCCAGTATTCTGGACTGGAGAATTCCATGGACAGAGGAGCCTGGCAGGCTCCATCCAGTCCATGGGGTCACAAAGAGTCAGACATGACTGAGCAACTTTCACTTCACTTCATTTCATTTCAGGGTATATGCCCGGTATGGGATTGCTAGATAGTGGTATTCTTATTTCCTCATTAACTCAATACCCAACAAACCCTAAAACTTTACCAATCTATTTAATAGTAATTCATATAAGAGCAATAGTTGAGGATATTATTGCAATTGATAAGACTGGATGGTCAGAACATCCATTCAGGCATCATTTTTCCAAAATGCCTTTTGTGTTAGCATGTTTTTACTTGATTTTTGTGGAGTTCCAGATCTTTTCCTAATAATAACAGTGCATGGTATATCCATTTTCCATGGATATGTTACACTGAAAAATTCAACTACTTATTTTGCTCATCATTGCATAGAGGGATCATTCTAGTACCTATATTTTCAGGTCTATCAGATTTAATTTTCCCGTCACTTTATGTTCATTAAGTTCAGTTCTCGCTCAGTCGTGTCCGACTCTTTGTGACCCCATGAATCGCAGCATGCCAGGCCTCACTGTCTATCACCAATTCCCGGAGTTCATTCAAACTCATGTCCATAGGGTTGGTGATGCCATCCAGCCATCTCATCCTCTGTCATTCCCTTCTCCTCTTGCCCCCAATCCCTCCCAGCATCAGGTTTTTTTTCCAGTGAGTCAACTCTTTGCATGAGGTGGCCAAAGTATTGGAATTTCAGCTTTAGCATCAGTCCTTCCAAAGAACACTCAGGACTGATCTCCTTTACAATGGACTGGTTGAATGTCCTTGCAGGCCAAGGAACTCTCAAGAGTCTTCTCCAACACCACAGTTCAAACGCATCAATTCTTTGGTGCTGAGCTTCTTCACAGTCCAACTCTTACATTTATACATGATCACTGGAAAAATCATAGCCTTGACTAGATGGACATTTGTTGGCAAAGTAATGTTTCTGCTTTTTAATATGCTGTCTAGGTTGGTCATAACTTTCCTTCCAAGGAGTAAGCATCTTTTAATTTCATGGCTGCAGTCACCATCTGCAGTGATTTTGGAGCCCCACAAAATAAAGTCTGACACTGTTTCCACTGTTTCCCTATCTATTCGCCATGAAGTGATGGGACCAGATGCCATGATCTTAGTTTTCTGAATGTTGAGCTTTAAGCCAACTTTTTAACTCTTCACTTTCACTTTCATCAAGAGGCTTTTTAGTTCCTCTTCACTTTGTGCCATAAGGGTGATGTCATCTGTATATCTAAGTTATTGATATTTCTCCCAGCAATCTTGATTCCAGCTTGTGCTTCGTCCGGCCCAATGTTTCTCATGATGTACTCTGCATATAAGTTAAATAAGCAGGTTAACAACATACAGCCTTGATGGACTCCTTTTTCTATTTGGAATCAGTCTGTTGTTCCATGTCCACTTCTAACTGTTGCTTCCTGACCTGCATACAGTTTCTCAAGAGTCAGATCAGGTGGTCTGGTATTCTCATCTCTTTCAGAATTTCCCACAGTTTATTATGATCCACACAGTCAAAGGCTTTGGCATAGACAATAAAGCAGAAATAGATGTTTTTCTGGAACTCTCTTGCTTTTTCCATGATCCAGCGGATGTTGGCAATTTCATCTCTGGTTCCTCTGCCTTTTCTAAATCCAGCTTGAACATCAAGAAGTTCACAGTTCACATATTGCTGAAGCCTGGCTTGGAGAATTTTGAGCATTACTTTACTGGCATGTGAGATTAGTGCCATTGTGTGGTAGTTTGAGCATTCTTTGGCATCGCCTTTCTTTGGGATTGGGATGAAAACTGACCTTTTCCAATCTTGTGGCCACTGCTGAGTTTTCCAAATTTGCTGGCATATTGAGTCCAGCACTTTCAAAGCATCATCTTTCAGGATTTGGAATAGCTCAACTGGAATCCCATCACCTCCACTAGCTTTGTTCGTAGTGATGCTTTCTAAGGCCCACTTGACTTCACATTCCAGGATGTCTGGCTCTAGGTCAGTGATCACAAAATCAGGATTATCTTGGTCATGAAGATCTTTTTTGTAAGTTCTTCTGTGTATTCTTGCCACCTCTTCTTAATATCTTCTGCTTCTGTTAGGTCCACACCATTTCTGTCCTTTATCGAGCCCATCTTTGCATGAAATGTTCCCTTGATATTTCTAATCTTCTTGAAGAGATCTCTAGTCTTTCCCATTCTGTTGTTTTCCTCTATTTCTTTGCATTGGTTGCTGAGGAAGGCTTTCTTATCTCTTCTTGCTATTCTTTGGAACTCTGCGTTCAGATATTTATATCTTTCCTTCTCTCCTTTGCTTTTCACTTCTCTTCTTTTCACAGCTATTTGTAAGTCCTCCCCAGACAGCCATTTTGCTTTTTTGCATTTCTTTTCCATGGGGATGGTCTTGATCCCTATCTCCTTACAATGTCATGAACCTCATTCCATAGTTCATCAGGGACTCTATCTATCAGATCTAAGCCCTTAAATCTATTTCTCACTTTCACTGTATAATCATAAGGGGTTTGATTTAGGTCATACCTGAATGGTCTAGTGGTTTTCCCTACTTTCTTCAATATCTTCTTTACAAAATATCTATTGAAAAAATAACCAGTGAAAAGTGCTACCATCATGCTTCATTTATCTTCTTCAGAAATAGCTTCAGAAACTCTCCTCACACTGTTCTACAGAACATTCCTGTAATTATAGACACTCACTGTGGCCCGCAAATGCTTTAACTTTAATGCGTGATTGAAATCAACTTGTTCTTACACCACTGGACTTATTCTTTATTACAAAGTTTTTCATGTAAATGCCTCTGAGTTATAGTGTTCATCAATTTCAAAGAAGGCCTGTCTAGTGTTTTTTTAGATATAATATCCATAAAATTCTTAATGATGGTAATTATAGGCCATGTTATAGAGAAGTCTCGATTACTGTGTCACAACTGGAAATTGTTCAGATATACAGTCTCTATAGTGAGAATTTGATCTTACTTTTAAAATTCATTATTGAAGAACTCTAGTCCTAGTAACTCACTTTGAATTTTTGTTCAATTTCAAATTTTGACTTTTTCCTTAGTATTTAAAACATGCCTAAATGCTTCTATAGATAACATCATAATAAGCCTACATGAAATGTTACAAAGAAAGAAATTACATAGACATACAGAACGATCCTAGTTATAGTTTATATAAATCAATTTCCTAAAGGTCAGATTTGTTCCAAACTTTGTGGAATATTTCACAGAACTCTCATTAGAAGAATAAAATGAGTTTTACAACTCAGAAAATAAAACATATATATATATATATAAAATCCCTTGGCATCAATATTCAATGCAGTATTTTCTCTTAAAAGAAAATGATTTACATTTAAAATATACAAACATTTGAAGGCACCTGCTTTGTACCCTAAAGAAACATACTATACTTTCTTCTATTTTTTGTTACAGTCTATTATCTAGCTCCTGTATGAAGACTATTCAGCTATACTGTTTTCAAAATTAAACTATTATAGTGTAGCTCAAGCAAATGATAGGTCTTAAATTCAATATTTCATGTATTCTATCTCTACCAGTGATAGAAATTGATCATTTTATTTTTTTCTATCATCAAAATTTTATTGAAGTTACAACGTTGAGCATAATCCACAGTTTTGACTAACTACTTATTTTCTATGGGTTTGAGAATACATTTCTTTATCTTTAAAATGAAAATTATCTCTCACAATCCAGTTTATAGCTGCAGTGTTGTATTTACAAGTGGAAGAGTTGGAAAAACGTGTTATTTTCCCTGTCCTCTATAAGTTAACTTTCTTTTCTTTTTTAAAAATTTTATTTTATTTAACTTTACAATATTGTATTGGTTTTGCCATATATCAAAATGAATCTGCCACAGGTATACATGTGTTCCCCATCCTGAACCCTCCTCCCATCTCCCTCCCCATACCATCCCTCTGGGTCATCCCAGTGCACCAGCCCCAGGCATCCAGTATTGTGCATCGAACCTGCACTGGCGACTCGTTTCATATATGATATTATACATCCAAAGTCAGAACATACTCAGGGGAGAAAAGTCTCAACTTGACTTTTAAAATGACATATTTCATTTTGCCCAGACAATAATTCTCTAGTATTATTTGGACACCTCTTATGTGCAGAATGTCAATAGACTATCAGTAAGAAACATAATTTAAAATCTGTTTTAATTGATGAACTCTATTTCAATTCTTTTTATACTCTGTCCCTTGAATTGTGGCCCCTTTGCCTCAGCTGAGTGATTCATGATATTTCCAATAAAAGCTGGTCTTCTTTGGCCATGTGATGAGAAGAAATGACTCATTTGAAAAGCCCCTGATGCTGGGAAAGATTGAGAGCAGGAGGAGAATGGGACGACAGAGGATGAGATGGTCAGATGGCATCACTGACTCAATGGACATGGGTTTGGGTGGACTCTGGGAGTGGTTATGGACAAGGAGGCCAGGCGTGCTGTGGTTCATGGGGTTGCAAAGAGTCGGACAGGACTGAGTGACTGAACTGAACTTCTTATTTCTGAATTGCCTTGATGGAGTCTTCCCTTGAGTGAGACCTTACTATTTTCAAAATATTCCACCTTTAGTCTTTACTTTCTCCACTTCATTTGTTCCTACTTCTTACAATACTTTGCATATTTGTTTCTGAAACTTCCTCATCTTAAATCCTGCTACAAACTCCTATCCAAAAAATCTTTCCCTAAACAATTCAGACTTAATGGTTCCATATAACATTAATATCTATTTTTAATGTCACTGTTGGCTTTTAAAAGTTTAATTATTTAATATATATTAGAATTTTGGAACATTGGAATAAATATTTGGAAATATGGGAATAAATATGAGATTTCCAAATCAAATGTTGTAAGGCAAAGCACATGGTATCCCTCTGTTTGATGCCAGGCACGGACTCTAGTAGGAATACCATATATCAATGTTGACTGATTAATTGGTTGTTGCTTCTATTTGTCATGTTATCTGTCATTTCTATTCCACTCCCTGCACAGGAGCTCACTAGGTTCATTGCTCCTATCCATCTTTAGAGCTACACCATATGGTGAGGCTGGGTACAGAAAGGATTTGTCCAGCATTATATGGACAAATATAATTATAATTATATATAATTATAATTAAATATAATTGAATAATAATTATATAATTTTATAATATAATTATATATTATTTATATATAATATATTAATATATAATTATATGGCTGGAACTCAAAGTTCTCATATTAAATGTTATATCTAAGCATGGAATAAAATTATATAGTCATAAACATTTGTAGAGAAACTCACAGAATTTTGAAATTAATTGATGTAAAAGAAGAAAAATGTCTTATTCTACCCATCTGGGTTCTCTAGCTGGAGCCCTTTAAATTAGACTGGAAAAAGAAAAAAAAATCAACACGAGAAAAACAGAAAGAGTTTATTAATATGTGTATTACATGTGGCACATGGCAGTACTTAGATATGAGTAACTCAAAGATCTGGTTAGAACTTGGATTTACACAGCATCTTAAAAAAGAAATAATGCATTTCTAAAGAAGTGGAAAAGACCTAAATCTTAGAGGCAGGAAAATGTGGAAAGGTAAACATATGAGAAACTCTTCAGTTCAGTTCATTGTCTCAGTCATGTCCGACTCTTTGTGAATCCATGAACTGCAGCATGCCAGGCCTCCCTGTCTATCACCAACTCCTGGAGTTTACTCAAACTCATGTCCATTGAGTCGGTGATGCCTTCCAGCCATCTCATCCTTTCATCCCTTCTCCTCCAGCCTTCAATCTTTCCCAGCATCAGGGTATTTTCCAGTGAGGCAGTTCTTTGCATCAGGTGGCTAAAATATTGGAGTTCCAGCTTCAGCATCAGTCCTTCCAATGAACACCCAGGACTGATCTCCTTTAGGATAGACTGTTTGGATCTCCTTGCAGTCCAAAGGATACTCAAGAGTCTTCTCCAACACCACAGTTAAAAAGCATCAATTCTTCGGCGCTCAGCTTTCTTTATAGTCCAACTCTCGCATCCATACATGACTACTGGAAAAAATGTTGCTTTGACTAGATGGATCTTTGTTCGCAAAGTAATGTCTCTGCTTTTTAATATGCTACCTAGGTTGGTCATAGCTTTTCTTCCAAAGAGCAAACATCTTTTAATTTCATGGCTGCAATCACCATGTGCAATGATTTAGGAGCCCCCTAAAATAAAGTCAGCCACTGTTTCCACTATTTCCCTATATATTTGCCATGAAGTCATGGGACTGGATGCCATGATCTTAGTTTTCTGAATGTTGAGTTTTAAACTAACTTTTCCCCTCTCCTCTTTCACTTTCATCAAGAGGCTCTTTAGTTCTTTGCTCTCTGTGGTAAGGGTGGTGTCATCTGCGTATCTGAGGTTATTGATAAACTAATGGTAGATAAAGCCTAGTTAGTATATCTTATCATGTAAGTTCCTCTGATGCTCTTTCCAGGCTATTATCGAAACTTTTCTTCAGTAACTAACTTTTCTTCTTTTTTAATTGCAGTATAGTTGATTTACAATACTATATTAGTTTCAGGTTAGAGCATACTGGTTCAAAAATTTAACAGATTATACTCTATCAAAGTTATTATAAGATAATGGCTAATTCCTTGTAGCCTTGTTACTTATGTATTAAGGGAGCAGGCACAAACTAGAGGTATGGGATTAAGAGGTACAAATTACTGTTTGATGGTTAACTTTGTTCTTCCTATTGATAAGAGAGTAGAGATACCTCTGTAAATTTATGTTTTGCTTCTAGAGAAAAAAGAGCAAGGCAGAAAACTTTTTTGTATCTAATTCCTCACAATTGACTTCAGTTCAAAATAACCCCTGTGCTTAAGTGGCATATTTTGAAATGGCATAGTCTGTAGTCTGCCACCCTACAACAATTAAGCACTTTGCCTTGACCATTTACTTATAAGGCCAAGTTTAAAGTATTCAGATTTCTAAGATTTCTAAGTATTCAGATTTCTACCCCAATCAGTTTCTTAGATTGGGATAATTCAAAGCTAAGACCTCAACATGTATACATGGTGTATGGGCTTTTATTGTTTTCCTTTTTATGTCAACTCTATTCAAAAGATCCTCCAGGAGAAGTTTAAAAAATCCTCTCTCATTTTAGAACACTGCTATCCAAAGTACAAGATGACACATGCAGGCCACTAAAGTTAAAAAAGCAGGACTAAAGCTTCAAAAATAATTGAAGAAATTAACAAGAAAATAGTAAGAACTCAACTCATCTGATGAGTAATAAGATTCCTTAAGCAGGAAAAAGATGGCAATAAGCCCAAACAGATCATCAGAAAAACTCTGCCTAATTTTTTCCATTACTTCTTTAATATGAGCAACTAAACATTAAACCAAAACCTCCTGTGTGGATGTAGTTCATTGCATATAAATATTTAGAGTAACATATACTTAACTCTCATAACAGATATGAGTTCACCTTTTATATATATATATATATATATATTCTTTCTTTCTCTTTATGCAATTGTTCCCAAAACACCTTAAAATTTTACTATAAATATAGAGTGTCCTGGTCTGGCTGGTCATTGCCTTTTAGATAGGTTACATTGAATTTCTATTATATTCTGATGTGCAAGAGGTTGGGTGGCTTTCCTGGTGGCTCAGTGGTAAAGAATCCGTCAGCCAATGCAGGAGATGCAGAAAATGTGGGTTCGATCCCTGGATGGGGAAGATCCCCTGAGGAGGAAATGGCAACCCATTTCTTGCCTGAGAAATCCCATGGACAGAGAACCCTCAATGGCCACAGTCCATGGGACACAACTTAATGACTTAGCATGCATGCATACAGAGACTGAACAAGCGTGAAAGTCACAGCCTAAACAGAATGCTCACTTAATTCTTTCTCTGTGGGCTAAAAGTGCTGTTGTGCTGAGATGTCAAATGTGATATAAAAATAAAACCCCAATTATGGTATACAGTTACTTCACCGAATTCCACAGTTTTAAAATGATCTCCTGTTAGTTAGCAACATGAACTATTTCAATAAGACTAACCTTTTAACTTTGCAAAATATTTCTCCTTTTTCTTCCACCACATGCAACTTCCTCCAAACACAAAAGACACAGATGTCATGCAATCATCATCTTTCCGTACTATCTGTTCCTACTCTTCTCAGATGGCTTCTTTTTTTCTCTTAGCCCATCCATATCCTGACTGTCCTTTGGGAGTCCTGGGTCAGGTGCCAATCACTTGACAACACTGATGTCTCTTTTCTCTAATTTCTTTTTATTATTGTCAGTCAATTATATCAAACACAGTCAAGCATATGTACATAGGACACACTCAGTCAACTTTATGATGATTTATTTCTCTGCAGATGGCATCATAAAAGCAGAGGCCATGCATATGAGCCAAAAGTATGATATTTGCTAGTCTGAGTCAGTTGAGCACTGCCCCTATCAGAATCCTGTCACTTAGTAGGGCACAAAAGAATCGCTATGAGATGTAGTTGTACCTGATGCTAACCCAAAATGTTAAAAAAAAAAAAAATGAGCTTCCAAAACACCATTGTTTCCCTTGAAAGCCTGTGTGGAACTGTCATCAGTGTCTTTTTAAAGACATTAATGATGCTGTTTATATTTCTAACTTGTACAGTAATATTTATGAGCAAGGTCAAATGTAAACAAATAGTGAAATGAAGAGGGCTCTTTATAGGTATGCTCCTTCATTCTCCTCTTTCTCCCATTTCAGTTCTCCCAGTGCTACTGTACTCTTTTCAGTTATGTAGGGAACTTAAATAGGTAACACCAATTTCAGTGCCCCATTTGTTCCAGATATATTTGTAACTAGAAGCATGAGAAGGAAATGCCTCACATGTATTAATGCATTAAGATTGGTGGACTTTGAAGCTGTCAGGGGAAGGCCACTGAAGCTG
The DNA here is from genome assembly GCA_935064755.1 of Tragelaphus eurycerus. Taxonomy (NCBI): domain Eukaryota; kingdom Metazoa; phylum Chordata; class Mammalia; order Artiodactyla; family Bovidae; genus Tragelaphus; species Tragelaphus eurycerus. The sequence continues at coordinate 1,758,581 of CAKXYN010000132.1, read as the reverse complement.
TCTGGTAACTTTTGAACAGTTTTTAATTGAAAAATTATATGTATTATCACTTATTCCAATGGGCACAAGACTGACTCTTACTGCTTTCTACCTTTCTTTTCTTATCTTCTTCTTTTATTTTAAAGTAAGAACTGGTGCTGTGTAATCTGGCCAAAAAGTTCTTAGAGGCTGAATAACAGAACCCAGTAGTTCATTGTGCTTTGTGGATGTTGCCGGCTGTGCTGAGATCTGCTTTAGAGGCTATGTGATATGGAGAGAATGTGGATTTTAAAGTCAGAACACGCAGAATCCTTAGTGAGAAACTACCGCTTTCTAGTATGTAGTCTTGTGAGAGGCAGCCTCTGTTAGTTTCAGGATCCTCCCATCTGTAGTAATATATCATGTCTCCCTTCCTCACAAGACAGCTGCGAGGATTTCATGAGATAATATTCATGTAAGAATACTCCTACAGGAGGCTCGCTGCGGGAGTCATGGCCTGCAAACAGTGTGCTCACAATAATATGCTCAAGGATTATTCCTCCTATATTCCATCCATCCCTTAATAGATGTAGAAGATAAGAAACATCAGTCTGGATGGAGAAGGGTTGTATCTGGAAAGAGTTCACCTATAGAATGTGAGTGAAATTTTACTGTCTCCTTTGAATCAAAGGCAGTGTGCTGTTTTGCTTTTAATAATATGAAGTGAGATAGAGATAATAAACTGCTATTCTATGACTCCAATTCTAGTCTATAGTTGTAAGTCAATAGTAAAATGAAGGAAAGACAGAAACAAAAGGGACATATGCAACTTATCATTTTTTTCTCGGTGTTTGATGAAACATGGCTTCCCTGATGGCTCAGTGGGTGTAGAATACACCTACAATTCAGGAGACACAGGAGCCGTGGGTTTGCTCCTTTGGTTGGGAAAATTTCCTGGAGAAAGAAATGGCAACCCACTACAGTAGTCTTGCCTGAAAAATCCCATGGACAGTGGAGCCTGGTGGGGTCCAGTTCATGGGGTCACTAAGAGACAGGACTGAATGACTAAGCACTCACACAAGGCTTTCCCGTGATCATGCCAAACAAACAAATTCCCCCAATCCACTGACCACTTAAAATACACACACACACACACACACACACACACACACACACACACATACACACTAACTTATAAATGTGAATACTGATAGGTGACAGGTAAATAATGGATGTTTATAAGAACTATACTCATCTCTGAGAGATGTGTAAATTTTATCTTTTTGAATGTAAACTTAGAATTTCTACCAAAAGCAACCTGACATATTGCAACATATTTTTAATTTAATCAGTTAAAAAGCCAAAAAACAAAAAAACAGTACTTGTAACAGGTATGTGTTTGTTTGATCACTGGTTTATGTAATCATGGAATTCTCTGAATGGGTTGTGAATTTTACTGCAAATGTTTGCTTTCTAATTTAGGAAAGTTAAAAATGGATAAAACAGTATACAAAAGTTTTGCTAAGCTTTAGTAGACATACTGGAGTGATTTTAGAAAAAAAATGAAACAGGTCAAAATTAAATTTCAATGCTAAATATACTCAAAATATTAAAGGAGATGAATGAGTATAAGTAGAAGGAATAGCATGGCAAAGTGCTATCAGTTCAGTTCAGTTAAGTCTCTCAGTCATGTCTGACTCTTTTCAACCCCATGAATTGCAGCACACCAGGCCTCCCTGTCCATCACCAACTCCCAGAGTTCACCCAAATTCATGTCCATCGAGTTGGTGATGCCATCCAGCCATCTCATCCTCTTGTCCCCTTCTCCACCTGCCCTCAATCCCTACCAGCATCAGAGTCTTTTCCAGTGAGTTAACTCTTTGCATGAGGTGGCCAAAGTATTGCAGTTTCAGCTTTAGTATCAGTCCTTCCAAAGAACACCCAGGACTGATCTCCTTTAGAATTGCCTGGTTGTATCTCCTTGCTATACAAGTCATCAGATGTAAGAACCAGAGGCTAGGGAGAAACAAACTATAATAAATATGGATGAGCATAAGCATATTTAAAACTGCTAATTTTGAGACAGAAAATATAAAGGTCAATAGCTAAATGGATAAATAACTAAATTAATATTGATTAATAGCTCTTAGAATCAGCTAGATTTGAATATCTTATACCAGGGACCAACGTGCCACACATTTTCACATACCCCTGTATACTCCATTTTATGTTCTGAAAGTATGTCCTATTTGTCAAAATAATAATGTTTTTACATAACTGTATGCTAAATAACATTTACAGAAAACTTTCCATAGAATCAAAACTTGTTGTTTCTCTGCAAATTATTCTTGAAAATTGTAGTCATGTAAATAATCAAAATGTGGGAGAAAAACTACGTGAAGTATTCAGTCTTCACTTTATTTTTTTGTGTGCAAATAATGGCTAAAATTACCCATAACACATGGATGATTGTCATGAATCTTGTCAGGAAGCTCAAATGCAAAGACAATATTAAATCCAGATCAAACACTCCCAAATTTGGTTGGACACCTGTCATCATCATGAAGACTTAGAGTTAATCGTACAACTTAAAGAGGTGACTAAATGGACATTAATGAATTACACTTAATTGTGTTTGAATCACAAGTTGTATTACCTTCTTTGAGAGTCTGTCACTGGAAGCTCAGTGACCCCAGTTCTAGCCCTCAGTATAATTAATGATGGCAGTTTCCCTATATCTACTTGTTGATGCCATCTACTGCCTGTGATGTCTCACTAAGATAAATGACTTAGCCAATTGCAGATAAAAATACTTTCCATCAGAAGTAGGCTGTGACACTACAATGGAGAACAAGCTCAACCTGACTTTATGAATGGTTAAAATTTCCTGGCCAGAACATGCAATGGTAAATGATATTGTTAATATTGATTTCTACCTATACAAGGGTAGGGATGTAAACAAGATCAATTTTTTTAGTCACATCTGTTGTTGTAGGATAAAAATTGTCTGCTAATTGCCAAAACTGAATTTAATATAACAGTGTGGTTTAGATTTTAAATTTATTTTAACCCATCAGGTTTTAGTTTTTCGAGGAAAGACAAGTGAAATATTGATGAGTTTTACCCATTGCTATCTGCTAAAGTTAATGCGCAATTGTACTGAAAAAAAAACAAACCCAAAATTTAGAATATTTCTATCAAAAGTAATATCTGTGGACTGGAATAACAGTCATTAAACCCCCTCCTCACATTCTGCAGAACTAAGGTTAGTTTTAAAGAAGTGTGGACTTTTTGACAAACAATAATGATCAGTAAAAAAAATTAGTAATTGTGGTACACATGAATAAAATTACAAAGCTGTGACTTTTAAAGCATGGAAGGCAAGACATGTAGAATTGTAATAGTAGTTCAATATAATATCTTTTTCACTGAGAGATTTCATAGGAAAAAAGAAAATTACACACGAGGGAGGTATTTTTCCCCACTAGTGTAGGTTTTTTTCTTTACACAGCTAGGGGTAATTTTTTTTTTTTTTTTTAACACAAATAGATCAAATTGTGTTACTTGCAAGATGAAACCTTCCAGCAAAATACAAGTGAACATGAAAGGCTAAACACTCTCAGTGGTCAACAAGGCCCAACATGATTGAGGTCCCTGAGACCTTTCTGACTTCAACACACATTGTATTCTTCCTTCTTCAGTGGCCTCCAGCCATCCCGGCCTTCATTCCTTTCTGTAACTGTGCCCATGTTGCCTCACTCTAACCTCTCACACTTGCCCTCTCTCCTAGGAAACTCTGTTCTCCTATCTTCCTATTGAGTGTGCAGTCTCTCCATTTTGGTCTCAAACCAAAAGTTATCTCTGATGTAGACTCTCCCTAAATACCTTGACTGAAAGCAAGATCCTCACCCCTCCTCCACTTTAAGTTTCACTACATTTATCATTCTCTGAAATAACTCAGTTTACTTGTTTACACTGCTCCCATGAGGTCAATAATATTGTCTTCCTTTTAAAAAATATACTCCTGACACATAGCAGATGCTTAAAACACATCTATTGAACTGATGAATGAGTATGTTGACCATCATATTAGAATATTACAAAAAATCCCTATATTTGCTCATATAAATTACTACCACAGTGTTTTCAACATCATCTTCTTATATTTTAGTAAGACAAATAAGTAATCAAAATTAGAAATGCTGCTGCTGCTGCTGCTGCTCAAGTTGAGTCGCTTCAGTCGTGTCCGACTCTGTGTGACCCCATAGACAGCAGCCCACCAGGCTCCCTGTCCCTGGGATTCTCCAGGCAAGAACACTTGAGTGGGTTGCCATTTCCTTCTCCAATGCATGAATGTGAGAAGAGTGAAAGTGAAGTCACTCAGTCATGTCCGACTCTTAGCGACCCCATGGACTGCAGCCTACCAGGCTCCTCTGTCCATGGGATTTTCCAGGCAAGAGTACTGGAGTGGGTTGCTGTTGCCTTCTCCACCATAAAAAAGAAAACAAAAAACAAACAAAAAGAAACATCTGTAGCAACAGGGATGCAACTACAGATTATCATACTCAGTGAAGTAAATCAGAAAGACAAAGACAAATACTATATGAACATATTAAAAAGCAGAGACATAACTTTGCTGAAAAAGGTCTGTATAGTCAAAGCCATGGTTTTTCCAGTAGTCATGTATGGATGTGAGAATTGAACCACAAAGAAGGCTGAGGACCAAAGAATTTATGTGGTAGTGGAAAAGACTTTGAGTCCCTTAGACAGTAAGGAGATCAAATAAGTCAATCCTAAAGGAAATCAGTCCTGAATATTCATTGGAAGGACTGATGCTGAAGCTCCAATACTTTGGCCACATGATGTGAAGAGTCAACTCATTGGAAAGGACCATGATTCTGGGAAAGATTAGGGTAGGAAGAGAAGGGAGCAACAGAGGATGAGATGGTTGTATGTATCATTGGCTCAGTGGACATGAATTTGAGCAAACTCTGGTAGATAATGAAGGACAGGGAAGGCTGCAGTCCACAGGGTTGCAAAGAGTTGGACATGACTAAGCGACTGAACAACAAAACACCAAATCACTTACATGTGGAATCTAAAACATGACACAATGAACCCCTCTAGGAAACAGAAACAAAATCAGGAACATAGAGAATAGACTGATGGTTGCCAAGGTATGGAGTGAAAGAGAGTTGGATTGTGAGTTTGGGATTTGCTGATGCAAACTGGTATAACAATATATAGAATGGATAAGCAGCAAAGTCCTATTGTAGCACAAGGCACTATATTCAATATCATCTGATAAACCATAATGGAAAATAATATGAAAAATAATGTATATACATAACTGAGTCACTTTCCTGTACAGCAATATTTGACACATTGTAATTAAAATTTACTTCAATAAAAATAAGAAATCAAAATTACTTATATGTAGAAATTATACCAGGTTTCTATAGGAGAAAGGGAAAATAGGCAAGGTTAAATGGGTCTACTTCAGAGTACTTTAAAAAGCACAATCAGTTCAGTTTGGTTCAGTTCAGTCGCTCAGTCGTGTTCAACTCTTTGTGACCCCATGAATCGCAGCACGCCAGGCCTCCCTGTCCATCACCAACTCCCAGAGTTCACTCAAACTCATGTCCATCGAGTCAGTGAGGCCATCCAGCCATCTCATCCTCTGTCGTCCCCTTCTCCTGTCCCCAATCCCTCCCAGCATCAGAGTCTTTTCCAATGAGTCAACTCTTTGCATGAGGTGGTCAAAGTAATGGAGTTTCAGCTTTAGCATCAATCCTTCCAAAGAACACCCAGGACTGATCTCCTTTAGAATGGACTAGTTGGCTCTCCTTGCAGTCCAAGGGACTCTCAAGAGTCTTCTCCAACACCACAGTTCAAAAGCATCAATTCTTTGGTGCTCAGCTTTCTTCACAATCCAACTCTCACATCCATACATGACCACTGGAAAAACCATAGCCTTGACTAGACAGACATTTGTTGGCAAAGTAATGTCTCTGCTTTTCAATAGGCTATCTAGGTTGGTCATAATTTTTCTTCCAAGGAGAAAGTGTCTTTTAATTTCATGGCTACAGTCACCATCTACAGTGATTTTGGAGCCCCCCAAAATAAAGTCTGACACTGTTTCCACTGTTTCCCCATCCAATTTCCATGAAGTGATGGGACAAGATGACATGATCTTAGTTTTCTGAATGTTGAGCTTTAAGCCAACCCTTTCACTCTCCACTTTCACTTTCATCAAGAGGCCTTTTAGTTCCTCTTCACTTTCTCCCATAAGGGTGGTGTCGTCTGCATATCTGAGGTTTTGATATTTCTCCCAGCAATCTTGATTTCAGCTTATGCTTCTTCCAGCCCAGCGTTTCTCATGATGTACTCTGCATATAAGCTAAATACACAGGGTGACAATATACAGCCTTGATGTACTCCTATTTGGAACCAGTCTGTTGTTTCATGTCCAGTTCTAACTGTTGCTTCCTGACCTGCATACAGGTTTCTCAAGAGGCAGATCAGGTGGTCTGGTATTCCCATCTCTTTCAGAATTTTCCACAGTTTATTGTGATCCACACAGTCAAAGGCTTTGGCATAGTCAATAAAGCAGAAATAGATGTTTTTAAAAAGCACAATCAGTTCAGTTCAGTTCAGTCGCTCAGTTGTGTTCAACTCTTTGCGACCCCATGAATCGTAGCACACCAGGCCTGCTGAAAAATAGATGTTTTTCTGCTTTATTGTTGGAACTCTCTTGCTTTTTCAATGATCCAGTGGATGTTGGCAATTTGATTCCTCTGTCTTTTCTAAAACCAGCTTGAACATCAGGAAGTTCGTGGTTCACATATTGCTAAAGCCTGGCTTGGAGATTTTTGAGCATTACTTTACTAGTGTGTGAGATGAGTACAGTTGTGCGGTAGTTTGAGCATTCTTTGGCATTGCTTTTCTTTGGAATTGGAATGAAAAACGGAACTTTTCCAGTCCTGTGGCCACTGTTGAGTTTTCCAAATTTGCTGGCATATTGAGTGCAGCACTTTCACAGCATCATCTTTCAGGATTTGAAATAGCTCCACTGGAATTCCATCACCTCCACTAGCTTTGTTCATAGTGAAGCTTTCTAATGCCCACTTGAATTCACATTCCAGGATGTCTGGCTCTAGATGAGTGATCACACCATGATTATCTGGATCGTGAAGCTGTTTTTTGTACAGTTTTTCTGTATATTTTTGCCACCTCTTCTTAATATCTTCTGCTTATGTAGTGTGAGTTATATTTGGAATTCATCCAACAGTATTCATTTTCTAATTATTACATTCCTTATTGGTTCATTTACTTAATGTTTCTTGATTTAATGAATATTTATTGAACACTTTGATGCATATGGTACTATTCATGGTGCTTTGAAATTTACCAGGTGGGAAAACCCTGATATTATAATTTATGGTTTATGGGAATAAATGTGCAAAATACCTGGTAAATAAGAAACATGTATAGGATTGTTGGATGTTGTTTAAAATTCTGGAAAAACAGAGCAGATGGGGGATGAGGGAACAGCAGACCCCTCTTGCTGGTTATGGCCTTCTGTGTAAGCACAGTACTTTTCACATGATGTATGCTCTGCTATTTGCTTCTCAAAATGGATATTATATTCAAAAGATTCGCACCCAACATGCTAAATTTGTCATTTTTATTTACATTTTTAATTATTTTTATTGATACCACTTTTAGTTTCACCACAGTCTAACACTTTTATAAAAACTAGTGTTTTCAACATTAACCCAGCTTCTGTACTCTTTAGATATAATGTAGTAATATTTTCAAAAACAAAATCATACCCAGAAAACACTATTTCTGAGCAAACCACACAGTGACTGAAAGGATGCCATATCATCACTAATGCCATCTGCTGTTATTTTGCAGAGATCCCTGTTTCTTTCATGAAACTTACAGCCATCTATAATATTTTGGTTTTAACTTATTCATTAATCTAATGCTAGAGTTTTAGCTTCAGAAGACAGGCTCATGTTTGAAATTTATTCCTTAATTGTTTTTATTTCCCAATTCCAGGCATATCATAAGCAATTAAAGCAATTAAAAATATTTATTTATTTTAATTGGAGGTTAATTACTTTACAATATTGTAGTGGTTTTTGCCATATATTGACATGAATCAGCCATGGGTGTACACGTGTCCCCCATCCTGAACCCCACTCCCATCACTATCCCCAACCCATCCCTCAGGGTCATCCCAGTGCACCAGCCCTGAGCACCCTGTCTCATGCATTGAACCTGGACTGGTGATCTGTTTCACACATGATAATATACATGTTGCAATGCTATTCTCTCACACCATCCCACCCTTGCCTTCTCCTACAGAGTCCAAAAGACTGTTCTATACATCTGTGTCTCTTTCACTGTCTCACATATAGGGTCATCATTACCATCTTTCTAAATTCCATATATATGCGTTAGTATACTGTATTGGTGTTTTTGTTTCTGGCTTACTTCACTCTGTATAATAGGCTCCAGTTTCATCCACCTCATTAGAACTGATTCAAATGTGTTCTTTTTAATGGCTGAGTAATATTCTGTTGTGTATATGTACCACAGCTTTCTTATCCATCTGTCTGCCAATGGACATCTAGGTTGTTTCCTTGTCCTGGCTATTATAAACAGTGCTGTGATGAATATTGGGGTACACGTGTCTCTTTCAATTTTGGTTTCCTTGGTGTGTATGCCCAGCAGTGGGATTGCTGGGTCATATGGCAGTTCTATTTCCAGCTTTTAAAGGAATCTTCGCACTGTTCTGCATAGTGACTGTACTAGTTTGCATTCCCACCAACAGTGTAAGAGGGTTCCTTTTTCTCCATACCCTCTCCAGCATTTATTTGTCGAGACCAGCTCGACAAGCAGGGTTTCCAAAAGCATGATACAGTGAGAGTATGAGAAATGAGACACAATAATTCAGAGAAAAGCAAGGATCAGGGGACCAACACTGCTCCAAGGTGAAGGTGCCAAAACTGAATCCAAGGCAGCTTTATTATACTTTCAGCTGTGAATGAAGGGATAAGCGGGGAGTTAAACTATAACTCATGTGGCCTTCAGGGCCAAAGAACAAAATGATCATTAACCATTGAGTAATTAGGAAACAGTAATCAGTAACAAATCAGTAACTAAGACTAATATTCTTATCTGTAGATTTTCCACCAAATACATAAAACATGTGACTCTGAGATGCCAGTTGAGAAACAGTCTGGGGTTAGTTTTTTGACCCCAGGATAATATCTTGTTTTCAAGATTATGAACTGTTCCTTCTGAACTTGTTCCAAGAGTCTCATGCCTTATAACACCCAGTTTATCAATAATTATAAATTTCTTTTGTGGCCTTGCTGGGGCCTTCTTTTCTTTTATTCTTACTTTTATTGTTTGTAGACATTTGGATCGGGGAAGGCAATGGCACCCCACCCCAGTACTTTTGCCTGGAAAATCCCATGGACAGAGGAGCCTGGTAGGCTCCAGTCCACGGGATCGCTGAGAGTTGGACACGACTGAGCAACTTCACTTTCACTTTTCACTTTCATGCGTTGGAGAAGGCAATGGCAACCCACTCCAGTGTTCTTGCCTGGAGGATCCCAGGGACGGGGGAGCCTGGTGAGCTTCTGTCTATGGGATCGCACAGAGTCGGACACGACTGAAGCGACATAGCAGCAGCAGCAGCAGCAGCAGCAGACATTTGGATAGCAGCCATTCTGACCAGCATGAGATGGTACCTCATTGTGGTTTTGATTTGCATTTCTCTGATAATGAGTGATGTTGAGCATCTTTTCATGTGTTTGTTAGCCATCTGTATGTCTTCTTTGAAGAAATGTCTGTTTAGTTCTTTGGCCCATTTTTTGACTGGGTCATTTATTTTTCTGGAATTGAGCTGCAGGTGTTGCTTGTATATTTTTGAGATTAATTCTTTGTCAATTGCTTCCTTTGCTATTATTTTATCCCATTCTGAAGGCTGTCTTTTCACCTTGCTTCTACTTTCCTTCATTGTGCAAAAGTTTTTAAGTTTAATTAGGTCCCACTTGTTTATTTTTGATTTTATTTCCAATATTCTGGGAGGTGGGTCATAGAGGATCCTGCTGTGATATATCTCAGAGAGTGTTTTGCCTATGTTTTCCTCTAGGAGTTTTATAGTTTCTGGTCTTATGTTTAGATCTTTAATCCATTTTTAGTTTACTTTTGTGTATGGTGTTAAAAAGTGTTCTAGTTTCATTCTTTTATAAGTGATTGACCAGTTTTCCCAGCACCACTTGTTAAAGAGATTGTCTTTTCTCCATTGTATATTCTTGCCTCCTTTGTCAAAGGTAAGGTGTCCATAGGTGCATGGATTTATCTCTGGGCTTTCTATTTTGTTCCATTGATCTATATTTCTGTCTTTGTGCTAGTACTATACTGTCTTGATGATTGTAGCTTTGTAGTATAGCCTGAAGTCAGGCAGGTTGATTCCTCCAGGTCCATTCTTCTTTCTCAAGATTGCTTTGGCTATTCAAGGTTTTTTGTATTTCCATACAAATTGTGAAATTATTTGTTCTAGCTCTGTGAAAAATACTGTTGGTAGCTTGATAGGGATTTCATTGAACTTATATGCAGAGTACATCATGAGAAATGCTGGACTGGAAGAAACACAAGCTGGAATCAAGATTGCCGGGAGAAATATCAATAACCTCAGATATGCAGATGATACCACCCTTATGGCAGGAAGTGAAGAGGAACTAAAAAGCCTCTTGATGAAAGTGAAAGTGGAGAGTGAAAAGGTTGGCTTAAAGCTCAACATTCAGAAAACGAAGATCATGGCATCTGGTCCCATCACTACATGGGAAATAGATGGAGAAACAGTGGAAACACTGTCAGACTTTATTTTTCTGGGCTCCAAAATCACTGCAGATGGTGACTGCAGCCATGAAATTAAAAGACGCTTACTCCTTGGAAGGAAAGTTATGACCAACCTAGATAGCATATTCAAAAGCAGAGACATTACTTTACCAACAAAGGTTCGCCTACTCAAGGCTATGGTCTTTCCTGTGGTCATGTATGGATGTGAGAGCTGGACTGTGAGGAAGGCTGAGCGCCGAAGAATTGATGCTTTTGAACTGTGGTGTTGGAGAAGACTCTTGAGAGTCCCTTGGACTGCAAGGAGATCCAACCAGTCCATTGTGAAGGAGATCAGCCCTGGGATTTCTTTGGAAGGAATGATGCTAAAGTTGAAACTCCAGTATTTTGGCCACCTCATGCGAAGAGTTGACTCATTGGAGAAGACTCTGATGCTGGGAGAGATTGAGGGCAGGAGGAAAAGGGGACGACAGAGGATGAGATGGCTGGATGGCATCACTGACTCGATGAATGTGAGTCTGAGTGACCTCCGGGAGTTGGTGATGGATAGAGAGGTCTGGCATGGTGCAGTTCATGGGGTCGCAGAGAGTCGGACACGACTGAGCGACTGATCTCATCTGATCTCTGATAGATTGCTTTGGAGAAGGCAGTGGCACCCCATTCCAGTACTTTTGCCTGGAAAATCCTATGGATGGAGGAGCCTGGTGGGGTCGTTAGAGTCGGACACGACTGAGCGACTTCTCTTTCACTTTTCACTTTCATGCATTGGAGAAAGAAATGGCAACCCACTCCAGTGTTATTGCCTGGAGAATCCCACGGACCAGGAAGCCTGGTGGGCTGCCGTCTATGGGGTTGCACAGAGTCGGACATGACTGAAGCAACTTAGCAGCAGCAGCAGCATAGATTGTTTTGGGTAGTATATTCATTTTCACTATATTGATTCTTCCAATCCAGAACATGATCTATTTCTCCATCTCTTTGATTTCTCTCATCAGTGTTTTATAGTTTTCTATATATAGGTCTTTTGTTTCTTTAGGTAGATTTATTCCTAAGTAATTTATTCTTGTCATTGCAATAGTGAATGGAATTGTTTCATTATTTTCTCTTTCTTTTTTCTCATTTTTAATGTATAGGAATGCAAGGGATTTCTGTGTGTTAATTTTATACCCTACAACTTTACTACATTCATTGATTAGCTCTACTAATTTTCTGATGATGTCTTTAAGGTTTTCTATGTAGAGGATCATGTCATCTGCAAACGGTGAGTTTTACTTCTTTTCCAATCTGGATTCATTTTATTTCTTTTTATTCTCTGATTGCTGTGGCTAAAACTTCCAAAGCTATGTTGAATAGTAGTGATGAGAGTGGGTACCCTTGTCTTATTCCTGACTTTAGGGGAAATGCTTTCAATTTTTCACCACTGAGGATAATGTTTGCTGTGGCCTGTCATATATAGCTTTTATTATGTTGAAGTATGTTCCTTCTATGCCTGTTTCCTGGAGGGTTTTTATCATAAATGGACGTTGAGTTTTGTCAAAGGCTTTCTCTGCATCTATTGAGATAATCATATGGTTTTTATCTTTCAATTTGTTAATGTGGTGTATTATGTTGATTGATTTACAGATATTGAAGAATCCTTGCATCCCTGGCATAAAGCCCACTTGGTCATGATGTATGATCTTTTAAATATGTTGTTGGATTCTGTTTGCTAGGATTTTGTTAAGGATTTTTGCATCTATGTTCATCAGTGATATTGGTCTGTAGTTTTCTTCTTTTTTGCCATCTTTGTCTGGTTATGGTATTAGGGTGATGGTGGCCTCATAGAATGAGTTTGGAAGTTTACCTTCCTCTGCAATTTTCTGGAAGAGTTTGAAGCCGTCTGGTCCTGGCCTTTTGTTTGCTGGACGATTTCTGATTCCAGATTCTATTTTTGTGCTTGTGATGGGTCTGTTAATATTTTCTATTTCTTCCTGGTTCAGTTTCGGAAAGTTATTCTTTTCTAAGAATTTGTCCATTTCTTCCAAGTTATCCATTCTATTGGCAAAAAGCTGCTAATAGTAGTCTCTTATGATCCTTTGTATTTCTGTGTTGTCTGTTGTGATTTCTCCATTTTCATTTCTAATTTTGTTGATTTGATTTTTCTCCCTTTGTTTCTTGATGAGTCTGGCTAATGGTTTGTCTATTTTTTTTTATCTTCTCAAAGAACCAGATTTTGGCTTTGTTGATTTTTGCTATGGTCTCTTTTGTTTCTTTTGCACTTATTTCTGTGCTAATTTTTATGATTTCTTTCCTTCTACTAACCCTAGGGTTCTTCATTTATTCCTTTTCTAGTTGCTTAAGGTGTAGAATTAGGTTATTTATTTAACTATTTTCTTCTTGAGGTAAGCTTGTATTGCTATGAACCTTTCCCTTAGCACTGCTTTTACTGAGTCCCGTAGATTTTACATTGTTGTGTTTGCATTTTCATTCATTTCTATGTAGATTTTGATGTCTTTTTTTATTTCTTCTGTGATTTGTTGGTTATTCAGAAGTGTGTTGTTTAGCCTCCATATGTTGGAATTTTTAATAGCTTTTTTCCTGTAATTGCCATCTAATCTTACTGCATTGTGATCAGAAAAGATGCTTGGAATGATTTCTTTTTAAAAAAATTTAGATTTAGATTTATGGCCCAAGTTGTGATCTATCCTGGAGAAGGCTCTATGTGCACTTGAGAAAAAGGTGAAATTCATTGTTTTGGGGTGAAATGTCCTATAGATATCAATTAGATCTAAGTGGTCCACTGTATCATTTAAAGTTTGTGTTTCCTTGATAATTTTCTGTTTAGTTGATCTATCCATACGTGTGAGTAGAGTATTAAAGTCCCCCACTATTATTGTATTACTGTTAATTTCTCTTTTCATACTTGTTAGCATTTGCCTTACATATTGTGGTGCTCCTATGTTGGGTGCATATATATTTATAATTGTTATATCTTCTTCTTGGATTGATCCTTGGATCATTATGTAGTGTCCTTCTTTGTCTCTTTTCACAGCCCTTATTTCAAATTTTATTTTATCTGATATAAGTATTACTACTTCTGCTTTCTTTTGGTCTCCATTTGCATGAACCATCTTTTTCCAGCCCTTCACTTTCAGTCTGTATGTGTCCCTTGTTTTGAGGTGGGTCTCTTGTAGGCAGCATATATAGGGGTCTTGTTTTTGTATCCGTTCAGCCAGTCTTTGTCTTTTGGTTGGAGCATTCAAAACATTTACATTTAAGGTAATTATTGATAAGTATGATCCCATTTCCATTTACTTTTTTGTTTGGGATTCGAGTTTATACACCTTTTCTGTGTTTCCTGTCTAGAGGAGATCCTTTAGAATTTGCTGAAGAACTGGTTTGGTGGTGCTGAATTCTCTCAGCTTTTGCTTGTCTGTAAAGCTTTTGATTTCTCCTTCATATTTGAATGAGATCCTTGCTGGGTACAGGAATCTGGGTTGTAGGTTTTTCTCTTTCATCACTTTAAGTATGTCCTGCCATTCCTTTCTGGCTTGAAGAGTTTCTATTGAAAGATCAGCTGTTATCCTTATGGGAATCCCTTTGAGTGTTATTTGTTGTTATTCTCTTGCTGCTTTTAATATTTGTTCTTTGTGTTTGATCTTTGGTAATTGGATTAATATGTGTCTTGGGATGTTTTGCCTTGGGTTTATCCTGTTTGGGACTCTCTGGGTTTCTTGGACTTGGGTGGCTATTTCCTTCCCCATTTTAGGGAAGTTTTCAACTATTATCTCCTCAAGTATTTTCTCATGGCTTTTCTTTTTGTTTTATTCTTCTGGGACTCCTATGATTCAAATGTTGGGGCATTTGACATTGTCCCAGAGGTCTCTGAGGTTGTCCTCATTTCTTTTAATTCTTTTTTTCTTTTTTCCTCTCTGCTTCATTTATTTCCGCTATTCTATCTTTCACCAAACTTATCCAATCTTCTGCCTCAGTTAGTCTACTGTTGGTTCCCTCCAGAGTGTTTTTGACCTCATTTATTGCATTATTCATTATTGATTGGTTCTTTTTTATTTCTTCTGGGTCCTTGTTAAACATTTCTTGCATCTTCACAATCCTTGTCTCCAGGCTACTTATCTGTAACTCCATTTTGTTTTCAAGATTTTGCATCATTCTTACTATCATTATTCTGAATTCTTTTTCAGGTAGACTCTCTGTCTCCTCCTCTTTTGTTTTGTTTGATGGACATTTATAATGTTCCTTTACCTGCTGAGTATTTCTCTGCCTTTTCATCTTGTTTAGATTGCTCTGTTTGGGGTTGCCTTTCTGTATTCTGGCAGTTTGTGGTTCCTCCTTATTGTGGAGGTTCCTCCCTGTGGGTGGGGTTGGATGAGTGGCTTGTCAAGGTTTCCCGGTTAGCGAAGCTTGAGTAGGTGTTCTGGTGGGTACTGGATTTCTTCTCTCTGGAGTTCAACGAAGTGTCCAGTAGAGTTTTGAGATGTTTATGGGTTTGGTGTGACTTTAGGCAGCCTGTATATTAAAGCTCAGGGTTATGTTCCTGTATTGCTGGAGCATTTGCGTGGTATGTCTTGCTCTGGAACTTGTTAGCTCTTGGGTGGAGCTTGGTTTCAGTGTAGGTATGGAGGCTTTTGGATGAGCTCTTATCGATTAATGTTCCCTGGAGTCAGAACTTCTCTGGTTTTGGATTTAAGCCTCCTGTCTCTGGTTTTCAGTCTTATTCTTACAGTAGCCTCAAGACTTCTCCATCCATATAGCACCGATGATAAAACATCTAGGTTAATGGAGAAAAGATTCTCCACAGTGAGGGACACTCAGAAAGGTTCTAGATGGAGAAGAGAAGAGCGAGGAGAGAGATAAAGGGTACTAGGAGGAAGAGAAGGGGAATGAAAAGGGTAAACAGCAAGCTAGCCAGTAATCCAATCCCTATGTGCTCAACCACAGCCTGGAACACCCAGAGTGGTTCATGGAGTTACTAGAGAAGAGAAGAGGGAGGAAGGAGATAAAGGTGACCAGGAGGAGAAGGGTGAGGGGATCAAAGGGAGAGAGACAGATCTAGCCAGTAATCAGTTCTCTAAGTGTTCTCCACAGTCTGGAATACCCAAAGAGATTCACAAAGTTGGGTAGAGAAGAGAATGGGAAGGGAGGAGATACAGGTGACCTAGGGGAGAAAAAGGAGAGTCAAAAGGGGGAGAGGGCAATCAAGCCAGTAACCACATTCCTAAGTAAAAATGGGTACTGAAGATTGGGTTCTTCAAAGTACAAAATTGATAACAAATAACAAAAAGCAAAGATTAAAAATCTAGAGTAGATGTTAGACTCTCAAAAATACAATATTAAAAAAAAAATCACAAAAATAATTTAAAGATTGGGTTCTTCAAAGTACAAAATTGATAACAAATAACAAAAGGCAAAGATTAAAAATCTAGAGTAGATGTTAGACTCTCAAAAATACAATATTAAAAAAAAATCACAAAAATAATTTAAAAAAATGAAATATGCTTAAAAACAGGGTCTTTTTTTCTTGTAAGGTAAGAGTAAGTTATAAAAATGAAAATTAAAGGCATAATGAAGGGCTTAAAATAAAAAAAATTAAACATTAAAAAAGGATAATAGAAAAAATATATCTAGTAATTTCTCTGGAGCTGTTGCAGGCAGTGTGGGGGTCAGTTCAGTTTCAGATAGTTCCTTGTTCCGAGCTTATACTTCTCAAGTTCTTTAGGGCCCTTCCAGTGTAGTCAGTGCTAACTACAGGGTTTTAATCTTTGCACCTGTCACTTCAAAAGTGGATCCCTTTGTTTATTTTGGCTTCTGTTTACAAGTCTCTTCAGTGTCTAATTTCTGCCCTGACACAAGGGGGCGAAGGTGATCACTTATTTAGGCTCACTTGTTCACTCGTGCTGTGGGGAGGGAGGAACACTGCAAACAAATATCATTGGCATGTGTGTGGAGTGCTCGCAGTGTCTTAGCCACACTGGGTTTGTCCCTGCTCTCAGCGTGTGTGCTTTCCCATTCTACATTGCTCAGGCTCCAGGTTGCTCTGCAGGGGAACTGTCTAAAGCGGGCCCTGAGTTGCATGCACTTCCCAGGTCTAAGCCGCTCAGGTACAGGTTCTTGTGTACTCCATAGAGGCCTCCGTTTTGTGCCCTTCCCAGGTCTGAGAAGCTCAGCGACCAGGTCCTTGGTGAGCGCACTCTCCCCAGGTGGGGCAGGGAGTCTTATCACCTCCCTGGTCCCAGCCATTCACTTTCCTGGGTGCGCAGTGGGAGTGCCGTCTCAGGTGTGCTGTGTGTCTCCTCTGGAGAGCTGATCTCTGGCTGTGGCCCTCTCAATGGATGTCAACTGGCCAGGGTCCCAGGAAGACTTGGTTAGCAACTGGGAGCCTGCTTGCAGTTTAGTATAGGATACCGTCTCTGGGGCTGAGATTGCCCCTTTCCGGCTCTGGCTGCCACATGCCTGCCTCTCTGCCTCTGGTGGGGGATGGGCTGGTCCGCAGCTGGCTAGCTTTCCTCTGGTATTCACCCAGTCCTTTGTTCTGTGAGCAGGCCCGGCAGTGCATTATGTTAGAGCTTTTCCTGGGAAAGTTCTCTCTCTCTCTCTTTTTTTCTCTCTCTGGCTACCCCGCTGTTTGGGTTGCTATCTCAAGTTAGCTCCCTCAGATTGCCCTCAGGGCATTCAGGCCCGTACCCTAAACAATGCAGCCTGTGCCTCCCTGTTCAGCCCCCGCTTGCTGGTGGCAGATGCGAGCATGTGGGCTACTTCTCCGCTAGGAGTTGCCATTAGGCATGTAATCTGTGGGTTTTATTTATTTATTTTTCCTCTCAGTTATGTTGCTCTCTGAGATTCCAAAACTCCCCCACAGACCCGCTGGTGAGACAGGTTCCTGGTTTTTGGAAACTTCTCCTTTATAAATCCGTCCCCAGGAGAGCACTCCATCCTTAACTCTTTTGTCTCTCTTTTTATCTTTTATATTTTGTCCTACCTCCTTTTGAAGACAATGGGCAGTCTTTCTGGGTGTCTGGTATCTTCTTACAGTGTTTAGAAGTTGTTTTGTGGAATTTGCTTAGCGTTCAAATGATCTTTTGGTGAATTTCTGGGGGAGAAAGTGGTCTCCCCATCCTATTCCTTCACCATCTTAGGACCACTCCCCCCAAAGCAATTTTTGAAATAAATTGACAGCATCTGTAATTGTTTGTGATATTCCATAATGTTCCCAGCTAGTGTTCAATGGAAAGAACTGGAATGTCCATATACGTAAATGCAGATGATTTAGATGAAGAAGTAAATATTCAGCTTTGCATATTGCAAATTGTGTACACATATGCAATTGTGTACATTTGGCTGGGGAAGAGTTCCTATCCCTGTTGACTTTGTTGCCTGGATGAGAAGGCAGGAAGTAACAGATGGTAGAAATTCTTCTTTTCTTTAGAAGGCTTAGAATGGATTAAACTACATTAAACTATATTGTTATATTATAGAGATGAGAGTTTTGTTGAACATGATTTAGAGAAAAAGGTGGATTCTGGGAAGAGAAATGAGAAATTGAGAGACAAGCCTTTTTTGGGATAATGGGAGAATTTTTCTCTTTGGGCCTCATAATAATAAAATGTAGAACAGAGTGCCCTGCTGGTTTTTTTTTTTTTTTTTTTTTTAATAATGAGAGCTAAACTAACCTTGCTGCATGTAGACAAGTTGTCATCTAGAGTGCTAGACTGTCAGGAAATCCATGAGGGTAATTTTGGGCTAGTGGGCTTGGAAATGAACCACATGAATTAGCACTTGTAAATAACTGCTGGTTTTATACCCCTGTGTGAACCATGCACTTTCAGTTAAATGTTTTTAGAAGTTACAATTTAGTCACAATCCTGCCAAGGGAGTTTTAGAGGATGACCTATTTTTATTCCTCATGTCAAAATGTTGAAGTGGAGGGCTCTGCCTTCCCCACCATTATGCCCTGACTCCTACCTGCCTTCAGGTTGACAGCTGCAGTGGTCCAAAGGATTTGGAGGATGGAGACAGAAAGGGAGGATGAGGCAGTCACGCAGGCTGGTGTTCAATATTGATAATTATAATGACAACAGCCACAGCAAGAAGCAAAAAGGTAAAGTTATTAATGCTCATTGAATGCTTACTTGGGGGTCGAGTAAGCATTAGGAGTCAGTGCTTCTTTTGTTCTAAATACTGTAATGTATCAATTAACTTAATTTTCCCAATACTGTGGTTGACCTTAAATAAACAGGTTGCCTGATATGTCTCCCCAAAAGATGAATTTATTTTGGATCAGCTGAGAATTACAGTTTGGGGTCTGCAACAATGGCAGGTCACATGCAAGTTGCCATTCCACAAGGGAAGGAGAAAGCTTTTATAAAGAGGTAAATGATGTTGATAGTTCTATTGAAAATAATGAGTCCACGGCTTTTTGCTGAGTCCTTTGCAACTCTATTTAATTGAGGCTTTGGTTTATTAATTTTAAGCTATAAAGTAGTACTGTTCTTAACATATGAGTCATAACCATATTGAACAGAGGGGGAAAAATTAAACAAAACACTGCCACTCTGTGGTTCAGAGTTATCATAATGTTGACAGTACTCCCTGTAGAAGTCCTGTTTATTGAGGTTTCCTTTGTAACAGCTTATAGGCAAGATTAGACTAGAACAAAAAAACCATGAGAAAACTTCTATTAAAATCTAAGAATTGTGAACTATCCACTGTCCACTAGGATTAGGACATTTTTCCAGATGGTTGGGAAACCCAAAGGACTTTTTCTCACTTCTTGGACAATCTGTATCACCCATTCTTCCGAGAGCTTGTTTGCTAAGAAGAATAAATACTGACAGCAAGACTGTAATTTATTAAAAGTTTTGCAAGAGAAAGATTGTTATTTATTTGCTCAAAAGGCTTTCCTGCCGAGCATGAACCTTGCTGATCAGTTCACCCTGAATATAAGAAGAGATAGTTATAGGCTAGGTGTCTTGGTGATTACTCCATTTTCAGTCTTTATTACCATGTTTAATCTCTAAACCTCGTCAGATTCTTTATGACCCCCTGGACTGCAGCCTGTCACACTCCTATGTCCATGGGATTTCCCAGTCAAGAATACTGGAGTGGGCTGCCATTACCTTCTCCAGGGGATCTTCCTGACCCAAGGATTGAACATGAATCTAACGCACCGGCAGGAGGATTCTTTACCACGGAGTCACAAGGGGTTTCCATCTGGCAGTCATTACTACATATCAAAACCAAGGTAAATTTACGGAGGACACTTGAATCTTCTATGACCCTTCCCATCTTGACCTGGGTATAGGAGAAGTAAAGAGAGCTTTTTCCATTTATATTAGCATAGTGTCCAAAGTGGGCTACATAAATCTATTTTTTATAAAATATTTGTAGATAAAAGAGAATTAATGAAGGAGAGAAAGAGTGACAGAAAGTTCAGTATCTGGACAATGGCTGCATAGCTTAAACAACTGAGGTAGGATGCCGTATAGTTCAAGGAATGATTCTGACTGTCTTTACTTATTGACACCAATCACTATGGTTGAATAGATTT
Organism: Tragelaphus eurycerus; assembly: GCA_935064755.1. Taxonomy (NCBI): domain Eukaryota; kingdom Metazoa; phylum Chordata; class Mammalia; order Artiodactyla; family Bovidae; genus Tragelaphus; species Tragelaphus eurycerus. The sequence goes on along the minus strand of CAKXYN010000132.1, from coordinate 1,738,198 downwards.
GGCAGTGATCTCGACTGAATATTAAGGTGGCTTTGTAAGCAGAATCAACTAAGCTTTAATGATGTTTTAGTATACATCCGTAAATCCATCTGTTTATTTTCATTTTCTTGGCATTTTATCAGAGGGAAAATATGTGTTTATTCTCTGCATATGGTGCACTAGTTTAACCCCTTCATAAGTAATTTCAAAATAAAAGAATTTATTACTGAAAGATATAAATATCAACCAACAGGCACTAAAATGGATAAACTCAAGGGGCCTTCTAAGGTTATTGGGGTGAAGATTTAATGGAGCAGAGACTTCATAAACATTTCAGGATAAAATATGAGATGTGATGCTTACATTGATACTTTGACTTGTGTGTTGTGAAGCTTCTTTTTGTTTTTAATTTAATTCTCCAAGCAAACATAAAGTATCACGGAATTTTAAGGATGTATGATATATATACACTAAGAAAAATATTAGCAAGTATCATCTAATTATGTAGGCTTTAACCAAAAGAAAATTTTTTCATTAGCTTGCTAACTGCTTCTCTTTTTTCTTGCACGTGTCTTGGGCCAGTGCACCAAAAATCAAACCAAGTCAAGGGCTTGGTCTATGTGCTTTCATGTAGATCCCTAACATCATGTCTACAGGCACAATACACAGTGAGTTTAAATATATTTAATTCTTCTTTCCGTTATTTCTTCTGTTAGCATATGCTATAATTATGTTACTATGCAGTTAAGAAAAAAAAAATAAGAAAATAAATAACCTGAATGTCTGGGTAGTGCTAAGACCTGGGAAATACAGAACTGAATATTTCCATACCCTCTGTTAAGAACCCAAGCCATTTGCCTGGAAATAGAATTTTAAAAAGAAAGTAAAATATGAAAAAAGAAAGGAAATTCACATTATGTGTAAAGAGTAAAAAAAAATCATATTTTACTTTTATCCAGTCAAATACATTTTTAAAAAGAATGTCACCTAAGATAATTGGCATGCGCTCAGTTGTGTCTGACTCTTTGTGACTTCTTGGACTGTAGCCCTCCAGGCTCCTCTGTCCTTGGGATTCTCTAGTCAAGAATACTGGAATGGATTGCCATTTCCTTCTCCAGGGAATCTTCCTGACCCAGGGATCAAACCCATATCTCTTAGGTCTCCTGCACTGGCAGGCAGGTTCTTGACTACTGCTGCCACCTGGGAACCCCTTTTAGCTTCCATAGGGAACACTGTGTGATTCCAGACCTTACAAACTTCCCTCCCCTAAGAATTTTTAATTTTTTCCCAAAGTTTACATGCACATTACATGTGTCACCATTTTTTGTAAACTCTTTGAAACAAGAGATTGATTACATCTTTTGCTCCTTAGAAACAACTGAGACTTCTACAAGCAGCCAATAAACACATATTATTCATGCACGCTGGCTGAAAACTCATGTGTCATAAAATTTTTTTAAAGGGAACTTTTTTATCTGTGTGGACTTCCCTGATGGCTCAGATGGTAAAGCGTCTGTCTACGATGCGAAAGACCCGGGTTCGATCCCTGGGTTGGGAAGATCCCTTGGAGAAGGAAATGGCAGTCCACTCCAGTACTATTGCCTGGAAAATCCCATGGACAGAGGAGCCTGGTAGGCTACAGTCCATGGGGTCGCAAAGAGTCGGACATGACTGAGCGACTTCACTTCTTCACTTTTTTTATCTGTGTAATTTTATTTGTACAGTTTGGACAAAAAGCTCCCATTTGAAATGCCTTCAAGTATGTTTTTTCAATCAATCAATAAATATTTACTGAAAGGTTTCTGTATGCTCAGTAAGGCACTGGATGAGTCATAATAAGGTTGAGCAAATCTTTGAAATCTAGTTTTATCCCAGTTCTATAGAAAACATTTCTCTCAATATATTTATACCAATCTCCAGATGACTCTTTTTTGCACCAAATGTGACGTTTTTCTAATGTGATCTGAGATAATAATTTAATATTGTTACTTTAAGAATAAACAAAATAAAATAGTCAATAACATTTTGAAAACAAGGGTAAAAATAGTGCTTTATTTTAGAATATATTAAAATATATATGTAAAGTTGAGATGCTGTATCTAGTTATTTAATTTAGTTACTAAATAAATATTAAGCAACAATTTAGCACCAGCAATAATTTAATGACTAATATAATATGTAATTTTATTTAATGAAAAATTATTAAGAAGTACTATTATAAATGTTAATTGTCTATCAATTAAACAGAGTAAAATGCTAGATAAACAATGAAAACCTATGGTATAGCACAAGGAACTCTATTCAGCGCTATGTGGTGAAGGTAATATAAAAAAAGAAAGGATATATGTATGTGTATAACTGATTCATTCGGCTGTACAGCAGAAACTAACACAACATTGTAAAGCAACTATTGTCCAGTAAAAATAAATTAACTTTTTAAAAATAGAGCACAATGTCTAGATCCAAGGGTACATGTGTGTATGTACTGAATTCATGAATACTAACTTATTCATTTTATTTAAGTAATTTATTATTTATATCAGTGTGGCCACAAGATTGGAAAAGGTCAGTTTTCATCCCAATCCCAAAGAAAGGCAATGCCAAAGAATGCTCAAACTACCGAACAATTGCACTCATCTCACACGCTAGTAAAGTAATGCTCAAAATTCTCCAAGCCAGGCTTCAGCAATATGTGAACCGTGAACTTCCTGATGTTCAAGCTGGTTTTAGAAAAGGCAGAGGAACCAGAGATCAAATTGCCAACATCCGCTGGATCATGGAAAAAGCAAGAGAGTTCCAGAAAAACATCTATTTCTGCTTTATTGACTATGCCAAAGCCTTTGACTGTGTAGATCACAATAAACTATGGAAATTTCTGAAAGAGATGGGAATACCGGACCCCCTGATCTGCCTCTTGAGAAATCTGTATGCAGGTCAGGAAGCAACAGTTAGAACTGGTCATGGAACAACAGACTGGTTCCAAATAGGAAAAGGAGTACGTCAAGGCTGCATATTGTCACCATGTTTATTTAACTTATATGCAGAGTACATCATGAGAAATGCTGGACTGGAAGAAACACAAGTTGGAATCAAGATTGCTGGGAGAAATATCAATAATCTCAGATATGCAGATGACACCACTCTTATGGCAGAAAGTGAAGAGGGGCTAAAAAGCCTCTTGATGAAAGTGAAAGTGGAGAGTGAAAAGGTTGGCTTAAAGCTCAACATTCAGAAAACGAAGATCATGGCATCTGGTCCCATCACTACATGGGAAATAGATGGGGAAACAGTGGAAACGGTGTCAGGCTTTATTTTTCTGGGCTCCAAAATCACTGCAGATGGTGACTGCAGCCATGAAATTAAAAGACACTTACTCCTTGGAAGGAAAGTTATGACCAACCTAGATAGCATATTCAAAAGCCGAGACATTACTTTGCCAACAAAGGTTCGCCTAGTCAAGGCTATGGTCTTTCCTGTGGTCATGTATGGATGTGAGAGCTGGACTGTGAAGAAGGCTGAGCGCTGAAGAATTGATGCTTTTGAACTGTGGTGTTGGAGAAGACTCTTGAGAGTCCCTTGGACTGCAAGAAGATCCAACCAGTCCATTCTGAAGGAGATCAGCCCTGGGATTTCTTTGGAAGGAATGATGCTAAAGCTGAAACTCCAGTATTTTGGCCACCTCATGCGAAGAGTTGACTCATTGGAGAAGACTCTGATGCTGGGAGGGATTGAGGGCAGGAGGAGAAGGGAACGACAGAGGATGAGATGGCTGGATGGCATCACTGACTTGATGGGTGTGAGTCTGAGTGACCTCCGGGAGCTGGTGATGGACAGGGAGGCCTGGCGTGCTGCGGTTCATGGGGTCGCAAAGAGTCAGACACGACTGAGCGACTGATCTGATCTGATCTGATGGGAAAGTTAATATTATAAAATATATATTATGATTGACATTCAAGAAATGATAATTTGGATTCTCTATTTACAACATGCTGCTGCTGCTGCTAAGTTGCTTCAGTTGTATCCGACTCTGTGTTACCCCATAGACGGCAGCCCACCAGGCTCCCCCATCCCTGGGATTTTCCAGACAAGAAAACTGGAGTGGGTTGCCATTTCCTTCTCCAATGCATGAAAGTGAAAAGTGAAAGGGAAGTCACTCAGTTGTGTCTGACTCCTAGCGACCCCATGAACTGCAACCTACCAGGCCCCTCCGTCCATGGGATTTTCCAGGCAAGAGTATTGGAGTGGGTTGCCATTGCCTTCTCTGTATTTACAACATAAATGAAAATAAATTCTCAAGTATTTAATACATATTAACAGTAACATGTTAAGATGACAAAAGAATTAAATGCACTTTAGCATAGGGAGTTACCTTCTAAACATGAAATATCAAGAGAAGCCATAAAGAAAAAGATTTAACAGCACAAATTCAAACTTCGATATGGCCACAAATTTATAATAAAATAAATGTAAAAAAATTTTAAAATATGTACATATGTAGTAAAGATTTACTAATATTACTGCAAAATGAATACATAAAATACTTTGAAGACAGTTTATAGTAGAAAACAACAACCTGTTAAGTGTATGAGCAAGTTGAGAACAAAAGATACTACTAATATTAATTTTATTTACATATATATGTATGGTGATTGCAGCCATGAAATTAAAAGACGCTTACTCCTTGGAAGAAAAGTTATGACCAATCTAGATAGCATATTCAAAAGCAGAGACATTACTTTGCCAACAAAGGTCCGTCTAGTCAAGGCTATGGTTTTTCCTGTGGTCATGTATGGATGTGAGAGTTGGACTATGAAGAAGGCTGAGCACCGAAGAATTGATGCTTTTGAACTGTGGTGTTGGAGAAGACTCTTGAGAGTTCCTTGGACTGCAAGGAGATCCAACCAGTCCATTCTGAAGGAGATCAGCCCTGGGTGTTCTTTGGAAGGACTGATGCTAAAGCTCAAACTCCAGTACTTTGGCCACCTCATGCGAAGAGTTGACTCATTGGAAAAGACTCTGATGCTGGAAGGGATTGGGGGCAGGAGGAGAAGGGGACGACAGAGGATGAGATGGCTGGATGGCATCACTGACTCGATGGATGTGAGTCTGAGTGAACTCCAGGAGTTGGTGATGGATAGGGAGGCCTGGCGTGCTGCGATTCATGGGGTCGCAAAGAGTTGGACACGACTGAGCGACTCAACTGAACTGAACTATAATAGAAAGAGATGGCACAAAAAAATTTGATTTAAGCATTGATAAAAATAAAATAATTTCATATTTATTGTTCATTTTAGAAATTAATCAAAACTTGTAATATTTTGCAAAGTGACTTAAATTTAGTAAAAACAAAAACATGTATTTGCTATCATTTCCAGTCCTCAGATGTGAATATCTTCACTAGTCTCTGCATGTCAGTGACTTTGCAAATGTTGTAATTGTATTCTCTTTCTCTGCTTAATTAAATCCTACTTATTTCTTCTTCACTTTCTTCATTTCTTAAGGTGTGATTATGCTTTGTAATTTATTATATTATGATACACACTGAAAGAATAAAGTGAAAAATAATGTACAGAAATAGTGAATAATAAAGGAGTATGAAATTACTAATGTGATCAAGGAGGGCCTCTCTGAAAAGGCTACATTGACGTCAATCATGGCCAATCATGAGAAGAAATAATCAATCTAATAAAAGAGAGAAGAGTGTTTCAAGCAGAGGTGAGAAGGTAGGAAAAATAAAGGCCACTATGGAGCTTAGATTTTTCTGATTTTGGTTTTTAATGGAAGTATATTTGATTTATGCGGGGAAGGCAATGGCACCCCACCCCAGTACTTTTGCCTGGAAAATCCCATGGATGGAGGATCCTGGTAGGCTCCAATACACAGGGTCGCTAAGAGTCGGACACGACTGAGCGACTTCACTTTCACTTTTCACTTTCATGCATTGGAGAAGGAAATGGCAACCCACTCCAGTATTCTTGCCTGGAGAATCCCAGGGACAGGGGAGCCTGGTGAGCTTCTGTCTCTGGGGTCGCACAGAGTTGGACACGACTGAAGCGACTTAGCAGCAGCAGCAGCAGCATTTGATTTATGGGGCTTCCCAGGAGGCTTAGTGGTAAAGAATCCACCTGCCACTGCAGGAGACACTGATTTGATCCCTGGGTTGGGAAGATTCTCTGGAGAAAGAAATGGCAACCCATTCCAGCATTCCTGCCTGGGAAATCCAATGGACAGAGGAACCTGGCAGGCTACAGTACATGGGGGTCACAAAAGAATCAGACATGACTTAGCAACTAAACAACAACAAAAATAGTTGATTTACAATATTGTGTTATTTTCAAGTATACAGCAAAGTGATTATTTGGTTATATACATATGTGCACATATCTATACTTTTAAAATTCTTTTCCATTATAGGTTATTACAAGATAGTAAATTATAGTTCCCTGTGCTATACGGTATGTCCTTGTTTATTTCATATATAGTAGTGTTATTTTTTAAGAGTTGCAAGAAGGGACATGTGGCTAAGTAACTGAAAAGAATGCAATAGAGGCTCTAGGCGAACCAAGCCAGACAGGTAGAGTCAGATAATGCAGTCCTTTTAGGTCAAGGCTAGGTTTCTCAATTTGTTCAAAGTGTAGTTGGAAGCCATTGAAAAATTTTAAGGCTTGGGTAAGTGACTTAATAAAATTTATGTTTTTAAAGATTGTGCACTGGTAACCTTGGTTCTAGCTGTGTCCTGGAAATAATTAGTGAATATGGAAAAAGCCATGCAAATGAAGACATGGGTGCTGGGCTCTTTCCTTTAAGAGAAAGGGAGTGAATGATCTTACTCATGTATTTTGGCTTTTTCATCTAAAGGTGTTCGTCAGTTTTTAGTTCCTGGTGGTAGTGGTTTAATTGATAAGTTGTGACCAACTCTTGTGACTCCATGGATGTAGTCTGCCCAGGCTCCTCTGTTCATGGGATTCTCCAGGCAAGAATACTGGAGTGGGTTGCCATTTCCTTCTCCAGGGGATCTTCCTGACCCAGGAATCGAGCCCGGGTCTCCTGCATTGCAGGCAGATTCTTTACCAACTGAGCTACGAGGGAAACCCTCAGTTCCTAGGAATAGAGCCAAAACAAAAAATGGCCAATTACAGGTAAGAGCCCTAGAACTGAAAAAATGAATGGAGCTTGTGGAAGAAACATCTTGGAGAGAAGAAACTCTAGAAAAGTGGATACAATAATCTGTATGCAAATTTTCTTTCAAGTAGTTGGCTGATTCTTCAACTATGCCTACATAGAGCAAGATTTAAAAAAACCTGGCAGAAAGCAGTGGTTAAAATCTCCAGGAGTTCGTGATGGACAAGGAAGCCTGGCGTGCTGCAGTCCATGGGGTTGCAAAAAGTCGAACATGACTGAGCGACTGAACAGAACTGAACTGAAAAGCCAAACAGGTAATCAGAAATTTTAGGTACCTCCTGCTAGGAATGCAGACATTGTATTCAGACAGACAGAATGGAGGAGCCAAGTACTTCCAGCCATGACCCAGAAAGTTCACGAAAAGCAGTAGGAATCTGTTGTAGAAGCTTAGCCTAAATGAATATGGTCTCAGAGTAGGGACAAACTGAAATAGCTAAGGAGACGTAGATTCCACAGAGGACAGTGAGTCAGAACCTTTAGGAAGGAGGAAGTTGGCAGAATGAAAGCTCAAACTTAATTTTCTCAGTAGCTGGATTAAGCAAGATTCATAAAGAAAAATGGAATAGTTTTGGCTTTCCCCATGGCTCAGTGGGTAAAAAATCTGTCTGCTATACAGGGGACATAGGATATGTGCTTGTGTATATGTATATATTTATATGAGGGGAAGAGAGAGATTTATTGTTAGGAATTAGCTCACACAATACAGAAGCTAGCAGGTCCACAACTGGCAGGTTAGGCCAACATGCTGGAGAACCAGGAAAGCCAATGGTGCAAATGAAGTCTAAAGGCAGTCAGCTGGAGAAATGCACTCCTCTTGCTAGGGATGCCAGTCTTTTTTCTTTATTCAGGCCTTCACCTAACTGAATGAAACCTACTCACATTATGGAGAGCAATTGACTTTATGTGTCAGCTTGAAAGTTATTTGTTCGTGAGATTAACATATAAATTGGTGGTTTGAGTAAAGTCAATCATGGGGTAGGTATATTTTAACTTTATAATGAACTGCCAAGTAGTTTTCCAAGTGATGGTACCAGTTTCTATTTCACCAGCAAACAATGGGAGTTCCAGTGGCTCCATATGCTTATTAACCCTTAGTACTGTCATTCTTTTTAATTTTAGCAATCCTAGTAATGTGGCTTTTACTTGCATTTTCATGATGAATAATACTGAACTGCTGCTGCTGCTAAGTCACTTCAGTAGTGTCTGACTCTGTGCAACCCCATAGATAGCAGCCCACCAGGCTCCCCCGTCCCTGGGATTCTCCAGGCAAGAACACTGGAGTGGGTTGCCATTTCCTTCTCCAATGCATGAAAGTGAAAAATGAAAGTGAAGTCGCTCAGTCGTGTCCGACTCTTAGTGACCCCATGGACTGTAGTCTACCAGGCCCCTCCATCCATGGGATTTTCCAAGTAAGAGTACTGGAGTGGAATACTGAACTGCACAAGTTTATTGGCCAGTTGTATGTTCTTGAGGAAGTGTCTGTCAAGTTGTTTGCCCATTTGTTTTTTTATTATTGAGTATAAGTATATATTTATATAAAATATACATATATATTTTCTAGATACAAGATATCACATATAGATACTAGATACTATATCACATATAGTTACTGAAAATATTAATATTCAATTCTTTGGCTTATGTTTTTATTTTCTTATTTGTTCCTTTCAATGAATATATATCTGGTTGTGGTTTAAGTCTTATTTACCATTTTTTGGGGGGCCTCTATGTTCTCTAGAAAACTTTGTCTATCTTAATATCACAAAAATATTTTTCTCTTTAATTCTAGAAGTTTCACATTTTTATCTTTTACATTCACCTTGTAAAATCACTCACCTTGAATTATTTTTTATTCAAGGTGAATAAAAATAATTATATATTATTTTACATCATTCACCTTGAATTATTTTTAACAGTTTTATTGTAATAGGCATACATTAAAATGCCCATATTATGTAGGATGCCAAGTTTGAAATCTCAAGGGAGTTTGATGTCTCAATCTAATGGAAATTATGCTGTTTCACTTTTTAAAAATAGTTGCAAGCAAATATTTCTAACATATACTTGATTTACATTTTTTTATTCTACCAGTTTGGTGTATACTTTAAAGTCTTTAAGCATTATTTTATTCAGTCATTTATTCCAAGTCTTTAAGATAGGCAGTGGTTTTGATATCTCATTCTACTTGATAAGTCATACATTAGTTAGAACCAGAGATTGCTATGAGGGCCACACTGCTTTCCAAAGACTCAATTCCATTTTTTTCTTTTTAATTGAGATTTTGATAAAATACAAAGACATAAAACTAATGATTTTAGCCATCTTAAGTATACAATTTATTAGTATTATATACATTCAGATTAATGAGCTACCATTACAACTATCCATTTCCAGAATTTTTTCACCATCCCAAACTGAAACTCTTATCCATTAGACAATATCTCTCTGTTCTCCTCTCCTGCTAAATTCCTGGTAACTATTGTTGTTCTTTGTGTCTTTATGAATTTGCCTATTAAATTATTTTTTATGTATCATGTGAAATGGAAATTTTCCCCCATATGAATGCTTGGTTATTCTAGCATCTTCCAACTTGCCAATTAAAAAAAAAAAAAGTCTGCTGAGATTTCAATTGAGATGAAATTGAATCTATATTTTGGATCAGAAAGAATTGAGAGCTTAAAAAAATATTGACTCTTTTAATCTATGAGGGGCCTCCCTGATGACTCAGAAAGTAAAGAATCTTACTGCAATGCAGGAGAGCTGGTTTGATCCCTGGGTTGGGAAGATTGCCTGGAGGAGGACATGGCAACCCACTCCAGTATTCTTGCCTGGAGAATCCCATGCACAGAGGAGCCTGGTGGGCTACAGTCCATGGGGACACAAAGAGTCAGACACGGCTGAGAAACTAATATTTTCTAATCTATGAACAAGGTAAATCTCTTAAATTTACCTACGTATACTCTAATTTATTCTGTAGATTTTTGCCCTTTTCTGCACAGATATCATGCACAGTTTTCATTAAATGTGCTCTTTATTTTCATTCTCTGTTAGAAGAAATGGGATTTTTATTTATTTTTTTAAACTTCAGTTTCCATTGCTTGTTTCTAGGCAACTTTAAATCTTTCACATCAGTCTCCTTCAAGCACAGGATAAAGCATGCCTCCAGATATTGAGAAACTATACCATAAATATATGCCTGGCACTTGAAAATGATTTTCTGGTCTATTTGGTGTAGTTGTAATATATGTCTCAAAAAATATGGAAAGAGAAGAGAGGGAGGTTAAGTAGTATTTCTAGAGTAATGTGTTAAGGCAGAAACAAGGTGAAAAAAGAATCTGAAGTTGCTGACTCCCCATGCAGGGTTCTCATGAGGGGCAGTTGTGAAAACATCACTTTAAGCAATACTAATAAAGCTGCCAATAGAGACATGTTTATTTGCAGATTGAAAGGACTGAAGTCCTTTCAATTATATTTACAAAAGGGAATGACTTTTTCTATTCAGATCAGATCAGATCAGTCGCTCAGTCATGTCCGACTCTTTGCGACCCCATGAATCGCAGCACGCCAGGCCTCCCTGTCCATCACCAACTCCCGGAGGTCACTGAGACTCACATTCATTGAGTCAGTGATGCCATCCAGCCATCTCGTCCTCTGTCGTCCCCTTCTCCTCTTGCCCCCAATCCCTCCCAGCATCAGAGTCTTCTCCAATGAGTCAACTCTTCACATGAGGTGGCCAAAGTACTGGAGTCTCAGCTTTAGCATCATTCCTTCCAAAGAAATCCCAGGGCTCATCTCCTTCAGAATGGACTGGTTGGATCTCCTTGGAGTCCAGGGGATTCTCAAGAGTCTTCTCCAACACCACAGTTCAAAAGCATCAATTCTTTGGCGCTCAGCCTTCTTCACAGTCCAGCTCTCACATCCAATACATGACCACAGGAAAAACCATAGCCTTGACTAGATGAACCTTTGTTGGCAAAGTAATGTCTCTGCTTTTGAATATGCTATCTAGGTTGGTCATAACTTTCCTTCCAAGGAGTAAGCACGACTTTTTCTATTATAAATGTTCTTAATATTTAAAGATCATTCTAATACAAGGCTCGTGGTTAAATACAAAAATGCATCAACAGGTCCATTATCACCAGGAGCACTAACTTTAAGTGACTCTGTGTTGCAGAGAATATTTGGATACCTCTTTTACAGCGATTGTTTTGAAAAAAAATAATAGGGAGGAGGTAGATCTATTAATTGTGTAATACTTGACCTTATTCATGTTTCTGTTTCTGAAATTTTCTGTCAAAAGTAGTATTTTAACTGTTTTGAATGATTTCTCATCAATCTTGTGTTTATTACACGAGTCACAATATTTTACAAGTTACGATTAAAAGTAAATAATCATAAAGAAACTATCTTTCACTGTTCCCAATATAGATTTAATACAGGCTAGATTTCAGTCTCAGATTTGGTCCAGTTCCAGTACATTTCTGACTAATATAGTTTGTGGCCACTTTGAATTGAAACCATCTCAGTTTAGAAAATAGTCCAATTCTATTTAATTGTCAAAATTTTGAGTTTATTTAACATCAGATCTTTCTGCTCTCCCAGGCTGAGATGGGCTTCAGCTGATTTGCAATAGGAAGGAACAAGAGGTTGGATTTCCCATCTGGCCCTTTCACATCTGTATCTTTACCAGCATATGTTGACACTAATTTTATTTTAGTTATTTTGATTGAAGTGTGATGATATCTCATTGTGGTTTTAATTTGCATTTCTCTAATCTCTAAAGATGTTTAACATATTTTCAAGTGTTTATTTGTCAGCTGTATATTCTTTTCAATGGAATGACTCTATGTTTTTTGTTCATTTTCTAACTATATTATTTGCTTTTTTACTGTTGAGTTTTGAAAGTTTTTTATGTTATTTAGGTATTGGTCTTTTGCCAGACAAATGGTTTGCAAATATTTCTCTCTCTTTGTAGAATATATTTTTACTCTTTTATCAGGGTAGTGAGCAGAGCCAAAGTTTTACATTTTGATATAGTATAAGCTATCTATTTATATTTTATAAAATGTGATGTTGGCATCAAGTCAAAGAACATTTTTCCCAGTCCTAGCTATCAAAAATCTCCTTTAGTTTTCCCTCCACCCCCTTAGGTATTTTATAGTTTTACATTTAAATCCACGATCCATTTTGAACTAATTTTTTATAAGTCATGAAACTTTGGTTCTGTTCTTTTTTTTTAACCTACAGATGTCCAGTTCTTCAAGCACTATCTCCACTGAATTAGCTTTTCATCTCAATAAAAATGTGTTTGGACATATTTGTGTGGGTCTGTTTTGGGGTTTTCTGTTCAATTGCATGGTCTATGTCTGTTTATCTGCCACATAGTCTTGATTGTGTCTGCTGTGCTAACCCACTTCAGTCATGTCTGTCTCTATGGACCCTATGGATTTGAGCCTGCCAGGCTCCTCTGTCCATGGGATTAATCAGGCAAAAATACTGGAGTGGGTTGCCATGTCCTTCTCCAGGGGATCCTCTGAACCCAGGCCTTATGGTTCCTGCATTGGCAGGCAAGTTCTTTACAACTAGTGACCTGGGAAGCCCAGTCTTAATTATTCTAGCTAAAGCTTAAATTGGATGAAAGTAGGGAAAAACACCAGACCATTCAGATATGACCTAAATTAAACCCCTTATGATTATACAGTGGAAGTGACAAATAGATTCAAGGGATTAGATCTGATAGACAGAGTGCCTGAAAAAACTATGGATGTAGGTTCCTAACAATGTACAGGAGGTGGTGATCAAAACCATCCCTAAGAAAAAGAAATGCAAAAGGCCCAAATGGTTGTCTGAGGAGGCCTTACAAACAGCTGAGAAAAGAAGAGAGGTGAAAGGCAAAGGAGAAAAGCCAAGATATAGCCATGTGAATGCAGAGTTCCAAAGAATAGCAAGGAGAGATAAGAAAGACTTCCTCAGTGATCAATGCAAAGAAATAGAGGAAAACAACAGAATGGGAAAGACTAGAGATCTCTTCAAGAAAACGAGAGATATCAAAGGAACGTTTCATGCAAAGATGGGCACAATAAATGACAGAAACAGTATGGACCTAACAGAAGCAGAAGATATTAAGAAGAGGTGACAAGAGTACACAGAACCATACCAAAAAAAAAAAAAAAAAGATTTTGATCCAGATAACCATGATAGTGTGATCACTCACCTAGAGCCAGACATCCTGGAATGCAGTCAAGTGGGCTTTAGGAAGCATCACTGCAAACAAAGCTAGTGGAGGTGAAGGAATTCCAGTTGACCTATTTTAAATTCTAAAAGATATGGTGTTAAAGTGCTGCACTCAATATGCTAGCAAATTTGGAAATCTCAGCAGTGGCTACAGAACTGGAAAAGGTCAGTTTTAATTTCAGTCCCAAAGAAAGATAATGCCAAAGAATGTTCAAATTACCACACAATTTCACTCATCTCACAGGCTAGCAAAGTAAGGCTCAAAATTCTCCAAGTTAGGCTTCATCATTAGGTGAGATGAGTCTTCTAGATGTTCAAGCTGGATTTAGAAAAGGCAGAGGAAACAGAGATCAAATTGTCAACATCCACTGGATCATTGAAAAAGCAAGAGACTTACAGAAAAACATCTACTTCTGCTTAGTTGACTACACTAAGGCCTTCAACTGTGTAATCACAACAAACTGGAAAATTCCTGAAGAGATGGGAATACCAGACCACTCTACCTGCCTCCTGAGAAATCTGTAAGAGGGTCAAGAAGCAACAGTTAGAACCAGACATGGAACAATGGACTGGTTTCAAATCGGGAAAGGAGTATGTCAAGATTGTATATTGTCATCCGGTTTATTTAACTTATATGCAGAATACATCATGCTAAATGCCGGGCTGGATGAAGCACAGATCAGATCAGATCAGTCGCTCAGTCATGTCCGACTCTCTGTGACCCCATGAACTGCAGCACGCCAGGCCTCCCTATCCATCACCAGCTCTCGGAGGTCACTCAGACTCACATTCATCAAGTCAGTGATGCCATCCAGCCATCTCATCCTCTGTCGTCCCCTTCTCCTCCTGCCCTCAATCCCTCCCAGCATGAGAGTCTTCTCCAAGGAGTCAACTCTTTGCATGAGGTGGCCAAAATACTGGAGTTTCAGCTTTAGCATCATTCCTTCCAAAGAAATCCCAGGGCTGATCTCCTTCAGAATGGACCGGTTGGATCTCCTTGGAGTCCAAGGGACCCTCAAGAGTCTCCTCCAACACCACAGTTCAAAAGCATCAATTCTTTGGCGCTCAGCCTTCTTCACAGTCCAGCTCTCACATCCATACATGACCACAGGAAAGACCATAGCCTTGACTAGGCGAACCTTTGTTGGCAAAGTGATGTCTCTGCTTTTGAATATGCTATCTAGGTTGGTCATAACTTTCCTTCCAAGGAGTAAGCGTCTTTTAATTTCATGGCTGCAGTCACCATCTGCAGTGATTCTGGAGCCCAGAAAAATAAAGTCTGATACTGTTTCCACTGTTTCTCCATCTATTTCCCATGTAGTGATGGGACCAGATGCCATGATCTTCGTTTTCTGAATGTTGAGCTTTAAGCCAACCTTTTCACTCTCCACTTTCACTTTCATCAAGAGGCTTTTGAGTTCCTCTTCACTTTCTGCCATAAGGGTGGTATCATCTGCATATCTGAGGTTATTGATATTTCTCCCGGCAATCTTGATTCCAGCTTATGTTTCTTCCAGTCCAGCATTTCTCATGATGTACTCTGCATATAAGTTAAATAAACATGGTGACAATATACAGCCTTGACGTACTCCTTTTCCTATTTGGAACCAGTCTGTTGTTCCATGACCAGTTCTAACTGTTGCTTCCTGACCTGCATACTATTCATGAACAGTATGAACAGTATGAAAAGGATGAAGCACAAGCCAGAATCAAATTTGCCAAGAGAAATATCAATAACCTCAGGTATACAGATGACCCCATCTTTATGGGAAAAAGTGAAGAGGAACTAAAGAGCCTCTTCATGAAGGTGAAAGAGGACAGTGAAAAATCTGGCTTAAAACTCAACATTAAAAAACGAGGATCATGCCATCCAGTCCCATCAATTTATGGCAAATAGATGGGGAAACAATGGAAACTTTGAGAGATTTTAATTTTTAAAATCCTTCCAAAATCACTGCAAATGGTGACTCGGTGTACATGAGTTTGAGCAAGCTCTGGGAGTTGGTGATGGACAGGGAAGCCTGGTGTGCTGCAGTCCACTGTGTTGCAAAGTCAGACAGAACTGACTGACTGAACTGAACTGAACCAAATAACTGACATTCAGTTAAGTTCAGTTCAGTCGCTCAGTCATGTCTGACTCTTTGCGACCCCATGAACCGCAGCATGCCAGGCCTCCCTGTCCATCACCAACTCCCGGAGTCCACCCAAACCCATGTCCGTCGAGTCGGTGATGCCATCCAATCATCTCATCCTCTGTCGTCCTCTTCTCCTCCTGTTCCCAATCCCTCCCAACATCAGTCTTTTCAAATGAGTCAGCTCTTCACATCAGGTGGCCAAATATTGGAGTTTCAGCTTCAGCATCAGTCCTTCCAATGAATAACCAGGACTGATCTCCTTTAGGATGGACTGATTGGATCTCCTTGCAGTCCAAGGGACTTTCAAGTGTATTCTCCAACACCACAGTTCAAAAGCATCAATTCTTTGGTGCTTAGCTTTCTTTATAGTCCAACTCTCACATCCATACATGACTGCTGGAAAAACCATAGCTTTGACTAAATGGACCTTTGTTGGCAAAGTAATGTTTCTGCTTTTTAATATGCTGTCTAGGTTGGTCACAACTTTTCTTCCAAGTAGCAAGTGTCTTTTAATTTCATGGCTTCAATCACCATCTGCAGTGATTTTGGAGTCCAGGAAAATAAATCTGATGCTGTTTCCACTGTTTCCCCATCTATTTGCCATGAAGTGATGGGACCAGATGCCATGATCTTAGTTTTATGAATATTGAGCTTTAAGCCAACTTTTTCACTCTCTTCTTTCATTTTCATCAAGAGGCTATTTAGTGCTTTTTCACTTTCTGCCATTTGGGTGGTGTCATCTGAATATCTGAGGTTATATATTCTGATTCTTCCTACTTTGTTCTTTTTCAAAACATTTTAAGCAATTTAAGTTTCTTCCTTTTTCTCTGTGTATAAATTTTATAATAGTTTTGTCTATTTCTACAAATCCTTGAATTTTGATAATAAATGCATTTAACTTAATCAATTTGGGGAGAATTGATATCTTTACTATGTTGAATCCTCCAATCCATAAACACATTATGTCTCTCCATTTATTTAGTTCACTATTTTCATCACTGATTTTCAGTTTTCAGAATAACAAACTCCAGACATATTTTATTGTATTTACTTCCTAATAACTTCACTCTTTTTGAGCACATCTATCTCTTCGATCTTGAGATCTCTAGCCATTCTGCCTTCTTTTTATATTTCAGAAAATCTTTATATTTGCTATGAATATAATGTACAGAATGCATGCTGCTGCTGCTGCTAAGTCACTTCAGTCGTGTCCGACTCCGTGTGACCCCACAGACGGCAGCCCACCAGGCTCCCCTGTCCTTGGGATTCTCCAGGCAAGAACACTGGAATGGGTTGCCATTTCCTTCTCCAATGCACGAAAGTGAAAAGTGAGAGTGAAGACGCTCAGTCATGGCCGAATCTTGTGACCCCATGGACTGCAGCCTACCAGGCTCCTCCTTCCATGGGATTTTAGCTATATATAATTTAGAAGTAGAAAAAAAAATCACATTTGTTTCATCTTTCTAGATGTGGAAGTTGTGATTGTTTTTTTTAGATCTAAATATTAAAAATAAATCATATATATATCCATTTAGTTGTAATTTCTGGTTCTTTTTTGCCACCTTTGTGTAGATTCTATCTTCTGCTCAAGGATTTCTTTAACATTTTTTTATAGTACAGGTCTGTTGGTGAAGAATTATTTCAGCTTTGAATATCTGATGAAACACCTTTATTTCCCCTTTGTTTTTGAAATATATTTTTATTCAGAATAAGTTGATTTTATTTTTAATTCAGTATTTGAAGACATTAATGCATTATTTTCTCACCATGCATTATGTCTGAAGAGAACTCTGCTAACACAATATCTTTGTTTTTCTGTAAATAATTTGTCACTCTCCTCTTTCACTTTCATCAAGATGCTTATTAGTTCCTCTTCACTTTCTGCCATAAGGGTGGTGTCATCTGCATATCTGAGGTTATTGATATTTCTCCTGGCAATCTTGATTCCAGCTTGTGCTTCTTCCAGCCCAGCGTTTCTCATGATGTACTCGCATATAAGTTAAACAAGCAGGGTGACAATATACAGCCTTGATGTACTCCTTTTCCTATTTGGAACCAGTCTGTTGTTCCATTTCCAGTTCTAACTGTTGCTTCCTGACCTGCATATAGGTGTCTCAAGAGGCAGGTCAGGTGGTCTGGTATTCCTATCTCTTTCAGAATTTCCCACAGTTTATTGTGATCCACACAGTCAAAGGCTTTGGCATAGTCAATAAAGCAGAAATAGATGTTTTTCTGAACTCTCTTGCTTTTTTCCATGATCCAGTGGATGTTGGCAATTTGATCTCTGGTTCCTCTGCCTTTTCTAAGTCCAGCTTGAACATCAAGAAGTTCACAGTTCACATATTGCTGAAGCCTGGCTTGGAGAATTTTGAGAATTACTTTACTGGCATGTGAGATGAGTGCAATTGTGTGGTAGTTTGAGCATTCTTTGGCATTGCCTTTTTTTTTGGGATTGGAATGAAAACTGACCTTTTCCAGTCCAGTGGCCACTGCTGAGATTTCCAAATTTGCTGGCATATTGAGTGCAGCACTTTCAAAGCATCATCTTTCAGGATGTGAAATAGCTCAACTGGAATTCCATCCCCTCCCCTAGCTTTGTTCGTAGTGATGCTTTCTAAGGCCCACTTGACTTCACATTCCAGGGTGTCTGGCTCTAGGTGAGTGATCACACCATCGTGATTATCTGGGTCATGAAGATCTTTTTTGTATAGTTCTTCTGTGTATTCGTGCCATCTCTTCTTAATATCTTCTGCTTCTGTTAGGTCCATACCATTTCTGTCCTTTATCAAGCCCATCTTTGCATGAAATATTCCCTTGGTATCTCTAGTTTTCTTGAAGAGATCCCTAGTCTTTCCCATTCTGTTGTTTTCCTCTATTTCTTTGCATTGATCGCTGAAGAAGGCTTTCTTATCTCTCCTTGCTGTTCTTTGGAACTCTGCATTCAGATGCTTATATCTTTCCTTTTCTCCTTTGCTTTTCGCTTCTCTTCTTTTCACAGCTATCTGTAAGTGAAAGAAGAGAATGAAAAAGTTGGCTTAAAGCTCAACATTCAGAAAAGTAAGATCATGGCATCTGGGCATATACACTTCATGGGAAATAGATGGGGAAACAGTGGAAGCAGTGTCAGACTTTATTTTTTTTTGGCTCCAAAATCACTGCAGATGGTGACTGCAGCCATGAAATTAAAAGACACTTACTCCTTGGAAGGAAAGTTATGACCAACCTAGATAGCATATTGAAAAGCAGTGACATTACTTGCCAAAAAAGGTCTGTCTACTCAAGGCTATGGTTTTTCCAGTGGTCATGTATAGATGTGAGAGTTGGGTTGTGAAGAAAGCTGAGCACTGAAGAATTGATGCTTTTGAACTGTGGTGTTGGAGAAGACTCCTGAGAGTCCCTTGGACTGCAAGGAGATCCAACCAGTCCATTCTAAAGGAGATGAGCCCTGGGTGTACTTTGGAAGGACTGATGCTAAAGCTGAAACTCCAGTACTTTGGCCACCTCATGCAAAGAGTTGACTCATTGGAAAAAACTCTGATGCTGGGAGGGATTGGGGACAGGAGGAAAAGGGGATGACCGAGGATGGAAATGAGTTTGAGTGAACTCCAGGAGTTGGTGATGGACAGGGAGGCCTGGCGTGCTGCAATTCGTGGGGTTGCAAAGAGTCAGACACAACTGAGTGAACTGAATGTATCATCTGTCTCTAGCTGTTTCTAAGTTATTTTTTCTTTCCCCCCCTTGTCTAATCTATTTGATTATATTTTGCATTGTTGTAGCTTTCTTCATTTCTTGTATTTACAGCACATTATATTTGTTGGATTTTTGGTTTATAGTTTTAATCAAATTTAGAACTTTTTCTTAAAAATGTTTCTGTCTCCCCACTCTCATCTAATTAAGAAATATCAATTATATGCATTAGATCATTTGAATTGTTACACAGCTCTCATGTTCATTTTCTAAATTTTTTTCTTTGGGTATTTAACTTTGGTTTATTCCACTAGATGATAGAATTTGGCTACTTCTATGACTGTATCTTTAGGTTCACTAGTATTTTCTTTTGTAATTTCTTATACTGCATTAAGCTGATGTATATTTTTCATCATATGCATTGTAGTTTGTATTTCTTGAAATATGATTTTAGTCTTTAAAAATATTTTCTAGGTCTTAGCATTTTCAACATATACAGTACAATTACAATGGTTTTAAAAATTCTTATTTCTAATATCAGCGTAAATTGTGTCTGATTTCAATTGATTGGTTCTTTCTTCATTGAATGTTTTATTTTTCTACATTTTTCATACTTGACAATCAATCTAACTAGATGTCATTCATTCTGAAATTTATTGTGTGTGTGTTTGTGTGTATGTGTGTGTCCCCTAACCAGCATGCCGGGGGCAGGGCCCGGTGCAGGGGTGAATGGGCACCAGGGGTGAGTGTGGGGCAGAGAGGATGCTGGGTATCCTAGGGCCTCTCACCTTTGCGGAACTTCTTCCATGCCAAGAGTCAGCCCTCAGCAGCATCAGGGTGATATCACTGAGGGAGACAACACTTCCATTCTCAGTGCCCAGGGCCACCGTGTCCCTGGGCAGGCCACTGGCTCTGTCAAAGCCAGGTGCCTCGGTGCCTGGTACCTGAGGGCTCCCTCCTGGTGGATGCAGCCATTGTGGTGAACATTCTTGCAAAGATGGAAGATGTTGTCGTCCTGCAGGGTCAGGAGGTGGCCCGGGCCAGGTCAGAAGTACCTCTCAGTGACGGTGGCTGTGTCTCGCAGGCATATGAACTCCACACCAGAGGCATCTAAAATCTTGATGGGGCCCAGGCTCCATATGGATGGCCCAGATGTGAATCTCAGCGTACAAGGCCAGCATGCAGGGAGCTGGGCTGGATGTGGAAGCCCTTCTCTTTGGGCTTTTGGAAGCTTCTCGAGCAACGAGTGGAGCCCTGCCTGCAGAACCAAAATTTACTCATTTTACACTAGTCCTTCTTCCCCTCACTGCCTGCAGGATGTACCGCACAGCTCCTCGTGTGTGTATTTTTATCTAATTATTATATGCTTTTATATAATTATTAAGCTTTGGAAACTTAGAAGTTACTTCAAAAAAGATTTGATCCTTTTAGCTTTTTTTTTTTTTTTTTTGGCATGTCTTTTCACTTTTATGCATTGGAGAAGGAAATGGCAACCCACTGCAGTGTTCTTGCCTGGAGAATCCCAGGGACCGGGGAGCCTGATGGGCTGCCATCTACGGGGTCACACAGAGTCGAACACGACTGAAGTGACTTAGCAGTAGCAGCAGCATGCTCAGTTTATTAATAATTTCACCCCACTTTTGAGGTAAACATTTTCTGAGTACTCTCTCAGGTGGATTAGGGGTTTACACAGGCTGCCTAGAGGAGTCAAACATGAGTCCAACCATATTTGTGTTCTAGTTCCTGTGGGCTATACTTTGTATGGTTGTCATACCTCCAGTTTCACAGTTTCCTCACTAGATCTCCAGAGCTCCAGATCTGTGCAGTGGCTTTTTCTCTTCATGTTCTGTTTCGTGGAATCTCGCTGACATGTTCTCCTCAGACTCTGTCTCCTCAACTCTGTGCATTTTCCATTCTCTTGCCTAGTTTCCTCCTCATTGTGCCATGGCATGAAAATTTTCTCAAAGAATTAAACTAGAAAAATTGCTGGACTGAAATTAAAAGACACTTACTCCTTGGAAGAAAAGTTATGACCGACCTAGATGGAAGAGACATCACTTTGCCAACAAAGGTCCGTCTACTCAAGGCTATGGTTTTTCCTGTGGTCATGTTTAGATGTGAGAGTTGGACTGTGAAGAAAGCTGAGCATGGAAGAATTGATGCTTCTGAACTGTGTTGTTGGGGAAGACTCTTCAGAGTCCCTTGGACTGCAAGGCGATCCAACCAGTCCATTCTAAAGGAGATTGGTACTGGGTGTTCTTTGAAAGAAATGATGCTAAAGCTGAAACTCCAGTACTTTGGCCACCTCATGCAAAGAGTTGACTCATTGGAAAAGACTCTGATGCTGAGGGGGATTGGGGGCAGGAGGAGAAGGGGATGAAAGAGGATGAGATGGCTGGATGGCATCACCAACTCGATGAACGTGAGTTTGAGTGAACTCTGGGAGTTGGTGATAGACAGGGAAGACTGGCTTGCTGCAGTTCATGGGGTTGCAAATAGTCGGACACGACTGAGCGACTGAACTAAACTGAACTGAACTAAATTTTGTTTCCTGCTTGCCAGGGATGGCTAAACTTTATCTCTTGATGTCCATTGCTTTGCAAGTTACTTTTCACATTTTTTTTGCTATTTATTATAGTTTGGGTTTTGTTTTTGTATGTTGATTTGCTTATGTTTGATTAAAACCAGATTTTGGTAAATTTTGGCCAGAGATAAATGTGTGAGTTGTTCTGTGTAGCAGACATAATTTATTAGTTTTCAAAGGCTGCTCTAATGAATTATTATAAACTTAGTAACTTGAAAGAACATGAATTTATTTTCTTATAGTTCTAGAGGTCTAAAATCAAGGTGTTGGCAGGGCCTTCTGGAGGCTTCAGAAGAGAATCCATTTCTGTTCATTTTCCTTTTCTAGAGGCATCCTGTATTCCTTGACTCATGATTCATTCATCCCTCTTAAATGTGCCTATCTCTAGCCTCTGTTACCATCTTCACAACTCCTTTTCCTTACTTTGATCCTCCTTTCTCCCTCATATAGGACTTTTGCGATTACTTTGGGCACACCCAAATTCTTTAGCATATTCCTTCTCAAGGTCCTAAACTTAATCACATCTGCAAAGTTCCTTTTATCATGTAACATAATTACAGTTTCCAAAAACTAAGTCAAGGACATTTTGAGGGCGGTCATTTGGTTTATCATACATTTCCAATTCATTTTAAGACAACTGCATAGCTAACAAGTAGATACTTTGTAAACACATATGCCTTATCTCTATTTTTTGAATAGTTACTTTTTGATATTTCAGTTATTATTGCTTTTTTAATTAAAATCAGATCAGATCAGATCAATCGCTCAGTCGTGTCCGACTCTTTGCAACCCCATGAACTGCAGCACGCCAGGCCTCCCTGTCCATTACCAACTCCCGGAGGTCACTCAGACTCACATTCATCGAGTCAGTGATGCCATCCAGCTATCTCATCCTCTGTCGTCCCCTTCTCCTCCTGCCCCCAATCCCTCCCAGCATCAGAGTCTTCTCCAATGAGTCAACTCTTCGCATGAGGTGGCCAAAATACTGGAGTTTCAGCTTTAGCATCATTCCTTCCAAAGAAATCCCAGGGTTGATCTCCTTCAGAACGGACTGGTTGGATCTTCTTGCAGTCCAAGGGACTCTCAAGAGTCTTCTCCAACACCACAGTTCAAAAGCATCAGTTCTTCGGTGCTCAGCCTTCTTCACAGTCCAGCTCTCACATCCATACATGACCACAGGAAAGACCATAGCCTTGACTAGGCGAACCTTTGTTGGCAAAGTGATGTCTCTGCTTTTGAATATGGTATCTAGGTTGGTCATAACTTTCCTTCCAAGGAGTAAGCATCTTTTAATTTCATGGCTGCAGTCACCATCTGCAGTGATTTTGGAGCCCAGAAAAAGAAAGTCTGACACTGTTCCCACTGTTTCTCCATCTATTTCCCATGTAGTGATGGGACCGGATGCCATGATCTTCGTTTTCTGAATGTTGAGCTTTAAGCCAACCCTTTCACTCTCCACTTTCACTTTCATCAAGAGGCTTTTTAGTTCCTCTTCACTTTCTGCCATAAGGGTGGTGTCATCCGCATATCTGAGGTTATTGATATTTCTCCCGGCAATCTTGATTCCAACTTGTGTTTCTTCCAGTCCAGCATTTTTCATGATGTACTCTGCATGCAAGTTAAACAAACATGATGACAATATATAGCCTTGACGTACTCCTTTTCCTATTTGGAACCAGTCTGTTGTTCCATGATCAGTTCTAACTGTTGCTTCCTGACCTGCATACAGATTTCTCAAGAGGCAGATCAGGTGGTCTGGTATTCCCATCTCCTTCAGAATTTTCCACAGTTTCTTGTGATCCACACAGTCAAAGGCTTTGGCATAATTTATTACATGCAAATGTTATGATCTGTAGGAAAGAAGATGAGTGTGTTCTGTAGTTTACTTTGAATGAACTTATGTTGAACTATATTATGCTAGTGGTAAAAATCCCACCTGTCAATGCAGAAGACCTAAAAGATGTGGGTTTGATCCCTGGATTGACAAGATACCCTGGAGAAAGAAATGACCACCCGCTCCTGTACTATTGCCTGAAAATTCCATGGACAGAGAAGCCTGGTGGGCTACAGTCCTGGGTTGCAAGGAGTTGGACACCACTGAGCAACTAACACTTTAACTTTCTCTTCATAGTGTGTTTGGGTAGTTGGCAAATTTTAAGATAAATAAGTAATAATTGAAAAACATATGAAATTACCTATGTTAAAATTTTGAGCCAAATTACTATATATTGAAGATACAATTTGCCTTTTTTTTTTTTTTTAAGAATAATGAAGAAAATATATTGGAGTTCTTGTTATTCAACTTAAAGATCTGCTTATAATAGCTAATATACTTTGGTATTTTCTCAAGTCTACATCAGTTTAAGTTTTCTTAAATAAGTTGTTTGAGACATAGTATTATTAGGAATAACTATAGTAGTAATTTTAACTACTACTTACATAGAAGTAAAAATTTCTATGTAAGTGACAAAGTTGTATTTTGTAAAATAATTAATTATTTCATGGTATTTCTTTATAGCACCCATGTCAGGATCTGGGATCTAGAATTGGAAGTACCTGTGTTTCAAGTCCTTTTAAGGTAAGTCTCATTGCCTCTTGTGAGGTAACAGAATATGGATTTGTGCTCCTAGTTCTTGACACAGAGTTCTTAACACCCTTGTAATTTCATATATAATAACACCTGGAACACATGTTGTTCTACTGTAGTGACTCTAGATGAGCCCCTTAGTAGTTCTTAGATATGGGGTGGTCATCAGAAAGATCAAACCACGATTGAAAGCTTGGTATTTTCAGCTTTACAACCATCCTCCAAAGAGGAGAGTGAGGCTAGAGATGGAGGTAGCAATCAACTGTGCCAGTAATTGATTATTCCTATGTGAAGAAATCTCTAAAAAATTCTATGAGTAGGGGTCTGGAAGCTTCCAGGTTGATGAACACGTCCATGTTCAGGGTGACACATCCCAGCTTCACAGGGACAAAAACTCTCCTGCTTGGGAAACTCCAGCCTATGTGTTACTTCATTTGGCTCTTCATCTGTATCATTTATCTTATTCTTTAATAACTCATGAATGTAATTAAGTGTTTCTCTGAGTTCTGTGAGCCACTCTAGCAAATTATTATTAATCAAGGAGGGGATTGTGAAAATTTCAAATGTGTAGCCAAGTCAGACAAAAGTTGTGGGTACTCCGGGAACCTACTATCCCTTGGTATCTAAAGTGTTGTGGAAGCATTCTTGCAGAACTAATCTTTAACCTGTGGTATCTGACCCATTTCCAGAACTGAGTTAAAATGTAGGACACCCAGTTGATGTCATGAATTGCTTTGGTATGGTGGAAAAAGCCCCACACATTTGGTGACCTAAAGTGTCATTAATGGTGTTCTATGTATAAGTAAAGGAGCGTGTGTCAATTATATCTCAATAAAACAGAAAGAAAAAAAAATAAAGGAGAAAACAAAGGAGGAAATCTGTAGGTTTTTTTCAGTATGTCTCTTCACATCATTGTACCTAGACTCTAAAATATTACCCTACTTCATAAGGTTGTTTGCAGATTCAAGGAAGGAATGAATATAGAGTACTGAGTGCCTTATTATGCATAGTTGTGTTGGTGCTTAGTGACCAGTAGTTAGGACATAAAAATGTTGATGGTTGTTAGTACTATTTTTATGGCCTGAATAATTTAGACTTTTGATGAGAGGAAAGAGCACGTTCAACTTCTTTTAAATCCTTGAGGAATATGCTTAATGTATTAATGTGTACCTCAGTGGAAGTAGTCTGAGACCTTGTTTGCTCTTGTTCAATCGCTAAGTAATGTCCAACTCTGTGGCCCATGGACTCAGCACACCAGGCTTCCTTGTCCTTCAGTATCTCCTGGAGTTTGTTCAAACTCATGTCCATTGAATCGGTGATGCTGTCCAACCATGTCATCCTCTGTTGCCCTCTTTTCTTTTGCCTTCACTCTTTCCCAGCATCAGGGTCTTTTGTAAGGAATTCATTAGAAACTCATTAGGCTGTTCACATCCTCTGGCCAAAGTATTGGAGCTTCAGCATCAGTCCTTTCAATGACTATTAAGGTTGATTTCCTTTAGGATTGACTGGTTTGATGTCCTTGCAGTCCATGAGACTCTCAAGAGTCTTTTCCAACACTTTTCATACTGTTCATGGGGTTCTTGCAGCAAGAATACTGGAGCAGCTTGCCATTCCCTCCTCAAGGTTTTGTCAGAACTCTTAACTATGACCCATCTGTCTCGGGTGGCGCTGCATGACATGGCTTATAGCTTCATTGAGTTACCAAAGCCCATTTTCCAGGACAAGGCTATGATCTGTGAAGAGACCGAGACCTTGAGATAACTTTGGAAATTATAAAGGTTAACTGGCAGACCTTCTTTAATGTCCTCTCTGTGTAAGCTTGCATAATCAGAAGAAAAATATGAAAAATGTTTGCCTGACAGTTAAAAAATTTGACCAATTATGTAATTATGATTAAATACATATCCAGAAGTGAAATACCATCACCTGGCATTTATTGCAAACCAAACAAAAACCTTCAAAGATAATTTTCTCTAAATGTCCGTGTGTGTGTTTGTGTGTGTGTGTGTGTGTGTGTGTGTGTGTGTGTGTGTGTGTATTCAGTCACTTCATCGTGTCTCCCACAAGGCTCTTCTGTCTATGGGATTTTCCTGGCAAGAATACTGGAGTGTGGTACACATTATTTATTTAATAAAGATTTTTTCTAAATTCTTTACCTTCAGGTCAAATATGTACTACAAACACAAAGACATATAAAATTATTAATAATTATTTATATATAGATTGTGCAAAGATATAAATCTAAAGAAAAATATTAACAGCTTGTTCAAATTAAATTGTTTTGAAAATAGATTAGTAATTTCACTGAGAGCTAAAATGCATATTCCAAAATTAAGCAAGACATAGAACTACAAGGCAGTAAAAAACCTCTCTTTGAGAGTTTATAACAGAGACACATAACCATAGCAATTTAAAAGAAAACAGAGTAATTTAAGTTTCAGTTCATATGATATAAAAATTACTCTCAAAATTCTTCTTAAAGCCATCACTAAAGTGTTCCATTTCATAGAATATATGACATTAAAATTTCTTTTAAACTATGTCAGAATGTGATGGAAAACAAGAGAAGGAAGAATAAAGTAGAAAGATCAAGTTTGATTTTCTTAACTCTCGTCTTTTCTATTGAAAACATCTCTGCTGGACATCACAGATAAGTGGACTTATTCCCAAGTAAATAAATATACCCTATGTATGTGTGCTTTTGAAAATATAGAATAAGGTTCATGTCATCCTTTGTGTCATTCTCACAATATATTGCATTTATATAGTGCTCAATATTTTTGCTTAAACAGCTAATTTATTAGACCATTACACAGTTTGTTTTTTTTTTTTTTTTTGAAAATACCTTATATATCGGACACTCCTTAGGAGAAACAAAGATACAGTACTAAAGAAACCTGACCAGTCTTTTGCTCTCATTGTGTTCTTGATTGAGAGAAGGACCATAGTTAATAAAGACATAATACAAAATGCTGATACAATACATGCTATGACATGATAAGATAGAAGCGTATAACAGAGAATATCTAGGATTATACTTCATATATGATAGTCAAGAAAATGACAGAACTTAGTTTCTATTTGATTTTAATAATTTCTATTTTTCTATCATCACAGAAACAGGGGGACATATGTTATTTGTTTCTGTAGATTTTCTAAAAGGATCATATTATCTCTAGTACCTAAAGAGATAGCTTCATTGACTTAAGAGTTGGTACTGTATATTAAGAGCTTCTCTGGTATCTCAGCTGGTAAAGAATTTGTCTGCAATGCAGGAGACCCGATTCGATTCCTGGGTCAGAAGGGATAGGCTACCCATTCCAGTATTCTTGGGCTTCCCTGGGAGCTCAGCTGGTAAAGAATCTGCCTGCAGTGTGGGAGATCTGGGTTCTATCCCTGGGTAGGGAAGATCCCCTGGAGAAAGGGAATGGCTACCCACTCCAGTATTCTGGCCTGGAGAATTCCATAGAACTGGTAGCTCAGATGGTAAAGAATCCACCTGGAGAGTAGGAGACCCTGGTTCAATTCTAGATTTGGGAAGATCCCCTGGAGAAGGTATAGGCTACCCACTTCAGTATGCTTGCCTGAAAAATCCTCATGGACAGAGGAGCTTGGTGGGCTGCAGTCCACGGAGTCGCAGAGTCAGACAAGACTGAGTGACTAAGCACTATATTTTCATAGTTTATAGATAATTCTAAAGTTCCTATTTTGGAATGCATTGTCATGTCTTCAGTAAAAGAATTGCTATAAAATTCTGTGCCATGAGGATTATCGTTTTGTATGTAAGGGGTCATGAAAATGTTTGGAATAGTCAGTAAATTTGAACAGTTACTTCTGCCAATAATTTATTTCCTAACCAATTGTTTCCATTTTGCATTCAGATCAGATAAGTCGCTCAGTCGTGTCTGACTCTTTGCAATCCCATGAATCGCAGCACGCCAGGCCTCCCTGTCCATCACAAACTCCTGGAATTCACTGAGACTCAAATTCATCCAGTCAGTGATGCCATCCAGCCATCTCATCCTCTGTCGTCCCCTTCTCCTCCTGCCCTCAATCCCTCCCAGCATCAGAGTCTTCTCTAATGAGTCAACTCTTCACATGAGGTGGCCAAAGTACTGGAGCTTCAGCTTTAGCATCATTCCTTCCAAAGAAATCCCAGGGCTCATCTCCTTCAGAATGGACTGGTTGGATCTCCTTGCAGTCCAAGGGACTCTCAGAGTCTTCTCCAACACCACACTTCAAAAGCATCAATTCTTCGGCGCTCAGCCTTCTTCACAGTCCAGCTCTCACATCCATACATGACTACAGGAAAAACCATAGCCTTGACTAGGCGAACCTTTGTTGGCAAAGTAATGTCTCTGCTTTTGATTATGCTATCTAGGTTGGTCATAACCTTCCTTCCAAGGAGTAAGCGTCTTTTAATTTCATGGCTGCAGTCACCATCTGTAGTGATTTTGGAGCCCAGAAAATTAAGTCTGACACTGTTTCCACTGTTTCCCCATCTATTTCCCATGAATGATGGAACCAGATGCCATGATCTTCGTTTTCGGAATGTTGAGCTTTAAGTCAACCTTTTCACTCTCCACTTTCACTTTCATCAAGAGGCTTTTTAGTTCCTCTTCACTTTCTGCCATAAGGGTGGTGTCATCTGCATATCTGAAGTTATTGATACTTCTCCCAGCAATCTTGATTCCAACTTGTGTTTCTTCCAGTCCAGCATTTCTCATGATGTACTCTGCATATAAGTTAAATAAGCAGGGTGACAATATACAGCCTTGATGTACTCCTTTTCCTGTTTGGAACCAATCTGTTGTTCCATGTCCAGTTCTAGCTGTTGCTTCCTGACCTGCATACAAATTTCTCAAGAGGCAGATCAGGTAGTCTGGTATTCCCATCTCTTTCAGAATTTCCCACAGTTTATTGTGATCGACACAGTCAAAGGCTTTGGCATAGTCAATAAAGCAGAAATAGATGTTTTTCTGGAATTCTCTTGCTTTTTCTATGATCCAGCGGATGGCAATTTGATCTCTGGTTCCTCTGCCTTTTCTAAAACCAGCTTGAACATCAGGAAGTTCACGGTTCAAAAATTTTGAGCATTACTTTACTAGCATGTGAGATGAGTGCAATTGTGTGGTAGTGTGAGCATTCTTTGGCATTGCCATTCTTTGGGATTGGAATGAAAACTGACCTTTTCCAGTCCTGTGGCCACTGCTGAGTTTTCCAAATTTGCTGGCATATTGAGTGCAGCACTTTCACAGCATCATCTTTCAGGATTTGGAATAGCTCCACTGGAATTCCATCACCTCCACTAGCTTTGTTCGTAGTGATGCTTTCTAAGGCCACTTGACTTCACATTCCAGGATGTCTGGCTCTAGGTCAGTGACCACACCATCGTGATTATCTGGGTCATGAAGATCTTTTTTGTACATTTCTTCTGTGTGTTCTTGCCACCTCATCTTAATATCTTCTGCTTCTGTTAGATCCGTACCATTTCTGTCCTTTCTGGAGCCCATCTTTGCATGAAATGTTCCTTTGGTATCTCTGATTTTCTTGAAGAGATCCCTAGTCTTTCCCATTCTGTTGTTTTCCTCTATTTCTTTGCATTGATCGCTGAAGAAGGCTTTCTTATCTCTTCTTGCTATTCTTTGGAACTCTGCATTCAGATGTTTATATCTTTCCTTTTCTCCTTTGCTTTTTGTTTCTCTTCTTTTCACAGCTATTTGTAAGGCCTACCCAGACAGCCATTTTGTTTTTTTACATCTCTTTTCCATGGGGATGGTCTTGATCCCTGTCTCCTGTACAATGTCATGAACCTCATTCCCTAGTTCATCAGGCACTCTATCTATCAGATCTAAGCCCTTAAATCTATTTCTTACTTCCATTGTACAAGCATAAGGGATTTGATTTAGGTCATACCTGAATGGTCTAGTGGTTTTCCCTACTGTCTTCAATTTGAATCTGAATTTGGCAATAAGGAGTTCATGGTCTGAGCCACAGTCAGCTCCTGGTCTTGTTTTTGCTGATTGGATAGAGCTTCTCCATCTTTGGCTGCAAAGAATATAATCGATCTGATTTTGGTGTTGACCATCTGGTGATGTCCATGTGTAGAGTCTTCTCTTGTGTTGTTGGAAGAGGGTGTTTGTTATGACTAGTGCATTTTCTTGGCAAAACTCTATTAGTCTTTGCCCTGCTTCATTCCATATTCCAAGGCCAAATTTGCCTGTTACTCCAGGTGTTTCTTGACTTCCTACTTTTGCATTCCAGTCCCCTATAATGAAAAAAATGTCTTTTTTGGGTGTTAGTTCTAAAAGGTCTTGTAGGTCTTCATAGAACCGTTCAACTTCAGCTTCTTCAGTGTTACTGGTTGGGGCATAGACTTGGATTACTGTGATATTGAATGGTTTGCCTTGGAAACAAACAGAGATCATTCTGTCATTTTTGAGATTGCATCCAAGTACTGCATTTCGAACTCTTTTGTTGACCATGATGGCCACTCCATTTCTTCTGAGGGATTCCTGCCTGCAGTAGTAGATATAATGGTCATTTGAGTTAATTCAACCATTCCAGTCCATTTCAGTTCGCTGATTCCTAGAATGTCAACATTCACTCTTGCCATCTCTTGTTTGACCACTTCCAATTTGCCTTGATTCATGGACCTGACATTCCAGGTTCCTATGCAATATTGCTCTTTACAGCATCGGACCTTGCTTCTATCACCAGTCACATCCACAGCTGGGTATTCTTTTTGCTTTGGCTCCATCCCTTCATTCTTTCTGGAGTTGTTTCTCCACTGATCTCCAGTAGCATATGGGACTTGCCAGGTGGTACTAGTGGTAAAGAATCCACTTGCCAATGCAGGAGACATAAGAGATAAGATATAAGGTTTAATTCCTGGGTTGGGAAGATCCCATAGAGGAGGGCATGACAACCTATTCCAGTATTCTTTCCTGGAGTTTCCCATGGACAGAGGAGACTCTTAGGCTTTATTCCTAGGGTCCACAGAGTCAGACATGACAAAAGGGACTTAACATGCATGACCAATAAAATAAAGCAAAATTTAATTGCTACTTAAAGTCTTCTAACAAGTCAATGTCACACTTTGACCTCTTGATCACCACTCAGTGCTTTTCTTGGGATATCACAGTTTCTAGAGATAACTTGATCTTACTTCTGATAAAAAGTCATCACTCTAAAGAATATACTGTTTTTTATTAAGGGCTTCCCAGGTGGTGCAGTGGTAAAGAATCCATCTACCAACGCAGAAGACACAGGATATGAGGTTTCGATCCTTGAGTCAGGAAGATCCCCTGGAGGAGGAAATGGCAACTCGTTCCAGTATTATTGCCTGGAAAAGTCCCATGGACAGAGGAGCTTGGTGAACTACAGTCCATAGAGTTGCACAGAGTTAGACATGACTGAGCATGCATGCATGTATTTCATTGACTTGAATTTACCATTGCATCTAAGATGCCCTATTATCTTTACAGAAGATGCTTCCAATTAAACTCTAATTCAGTGCTTATTTTCATTTAGATTCATATTTTGTAATTTTATATTTAAAGAACTCATCTAGGCTTAATGAGATGTAGGATTTTATATTTTATCAGTCTTATACATGCATATAAACAAAGTATAATTGAAGTAAATTCATTGGCTTTTTCCGGAAAGTTTTATACGATCAAGCTATAAGTTTTCTAGAAAATTTTTAAATTCAGTTATTAATATCCTCAAGAACATTGATGATACAGCATTTCTTAAAATCATAAGATTATTAAAATATTTTAAAAATGGCCCTGAGACAACTTTGCAGTTATGTAGCTCTAGATTACTTTTAAATACATGTTAGAAATTTTTATAAGTACTATCTGATTCAGTGTTTTTACTGATGATTTCTAAGAATTTAAAAGAATGCACCAGAATTACCTCTCAGCCTTTCTATAAGCCATTGCCATCCTTTCAGTGAGTTTTGATCTAGCATTTTGATGGTTTCCCATATATGCTGCTGCTGCTAAGTCACTTCAGTCATGTCCAACTCTGTGTGACCCCATAGACGGCAGCCACCAGGCTCCCCCGTCCCTGGGATTCTCCAGGCAAGAACACTGGAGTGGGTTGCCATTTCCTTCTCCAATGCAGGAAAGTGAAAAGTGAAAGTGAAGTCACTCAGTCATGTCCGACTCTCAGTGACCCCATGGACTGCAGCCGTCCTGGCTCCTCTATGCATGGGATTTTCCAGGCAAGAGTACTGGAGTGGGGTGCCATATATAGGCAGTGGCAATTAGACCATAATTGCTAACAGGCTGACTGCTGTTTGGAAATGTTATTGACTTTAATAGACATCCATTGCAAAGATTAAATATAAAATGAAAATGAAAAAAAAAAAATCAGTGTCTTGTGATTATGAAACAGAATAATATAGTAAGCATAGCTTGTTGTTGCTGTACAAGTAGACCTTTCTCAATGCTCATTCCTAAATATAAAAATTACTAATTTGTCCTAATAGATCTTGCATTCTCTGAAGAAAAATCTACTGTGAAATCTACTTCTTTCCTTTTTTTTTTTTAAATCTATGAAAGTTCTAAAAAACAAAATCCTTATAACTACATTTTAATCTGGGATGAATTTAGTTAGCAAAAGATGCTTTGTTTAGTTGATTTTTGCTAGAGCTTTTGAAGTAGTAAAGAAGATAAAAAGTCTTTAAGAATATATGGAAATTCAACCAAAGGCAACTAAATTTGATAAGACTACTTTCTTGTGCTTCAGCCCTCTGGAAGATATGTGTGAAAGGTAGTCAACCACAATCAAATCCAAGTTCATAGCATAGTTCCTCATTTGCTATTTGTTCCTTCCTGTTTAGTTCAGTTCAGTTCAGTCGCTCAGTCCTGTCCGATCCTTTGCAACCCCATGGACTGCAGCACACCAGGCCTCCCTGCCCATCACCAACTCCCAGAGTTTACTCAAACTAATGTCCGTTGAGTCGGTGATGCCATCCAACCATCTCATCCTCTGTCATGCCCTTCTCCTCCTGCCCTCAATCTTTCCCAGCATCAGGGTCTTTTCCAGTGAGTTAGTTCTTCGCATGAGGTGGCCAAAGTATTGGACTTTCAGCTTCAATATCAGTCCTTCCAATGAACATTCAGGACTGATTTCCTGCTTAGTGCATCTTACTAAATAATACCTTTGGAAGATTAAGCCCATGACCTTGTTCTCCTTCCTTTTCTAAGTGAGTGGTAGATTAGGTTAGTCAAGTCTAAGTTCCATGTTACGTTCACCACAGTTTAAAGTTTGAAAGCAGATAGATGTTGAAGCATAGATTCCCCTATAAAATGTCACATGACAGACTGGCTGACTGCTAAGAGACTCTCTAAAAAAAGTCTGTCATTTCCTTTTCTTTATAGTTTAAATTCTTGACTATACCTGTGCATTGAGAGTGGAACTATGTTATTTTTAAAGTCAAATTTAGAATCAATGATATGATAACTAGAACTTCTATTATTAATTTACAGTGAGAATTAGAAATATAAACACAATTTAAAAATGTTCAGTACCTAGTCATCAACCCAAATCTTCTATTTTAATGCTACCAATTTGAGTCAATTGTCACTGGATCCTTATAACATAAAATAAGAGCTTCGAATTCATCTTTGGCTTCCTTGTTTCTTTAAATCCTCACAATCATTCTACATACAGCAAAACAAAACCTTTGGACTTTATGTTAAAAATGCATCAGAACATTTCATATCATCTCCCTTGCTATTACATTCATTCCAACCACCATCTTCTTGCCTAGGTTGCTATTGTTCAGTCCCAAAGTTGTGTCCAGCTCTTCATGACCCCATGGACAGCAGCACGTCAGGCTTCCCTGTCCCTCACCATCTTTCAAAGTTTGCCCAAGTTCATGTCCATTGAATCAGTGATGCCATCCAACCATCTCATCCTCTGTAGCCCTCTTCTCCTTCTGTAGTAACATTAAAAATTTTAATTTCCTCTTTGCTCTTTTTTTTAGTGTATTCTCAGAACAACCCCCAAAGAAATCCTAATAAAATCACCTTTACTTAAAACTCACCAACCTCTTCTCATCTAACTTAGAGTAAGATTCAATATCTTGAGACTAACCTACAACAAGTTGATGATCCTTGTGTCCACCTCTCAATCTCAACTCCTCCCTCCTCAAATTTTGCGTTCTCCTTTTTGCTTCATTTTTTCCATAATGTTTATTCCTACCTAACATTTTTATACATTACACTGTAATATAATTTACACAGGACAAGAACCATGGTCAGTTTCTTTCACTGTTACAGTCTCACTATGCAGAATAGTGACTGTTGCATAATAAGCATGAAGTACTTGCTGAACAAATGAATTTATTCTGTTAAGCTTAGCATATTATTTCCTTGAAGATAGATGTCAGAACTATAAGCTGCTAAATGAACATAGATTTCAAATGAAGAACAATTATTTTCATATTTCATATTATGATTCTCTGATGCCTCCAATTCCATGAAGATACAATCTATATTAGATTTAGAGTCCAGATGGAGTGTGGACTCCCACTTTTCTGAAAGTGCCTCAATCTTATTTAATATTATTTTTATTTTAAAATTGATTAGACAAGTAATGTTGGAGAAGGCAATGGCACCCCACTCCAGTACTCTTGCCTGGAAAATCCCATGGACGGAGGAGCTTAGTAGGCTGAAGTCCATGGGGTCGCTATGAGTTGGACACGACTGAGCGACTTCACTTTCACTTTTGACTTTCATGCATTGGAGAAGGAAATGGCAACCCACTCCAGTGTTCTTGCCTGGAGAATCCCAGGAATGGGGGAGCCTGGTGGGCTGCTGTCTATGGGGTCGCACAGAGTCAGACACGACTGAAGCGACTTAGCAGACAAGTAATGTATTATTACATTAACGCTCTTAAGTCCTTTTCGATCACCATGCTCCTTTCTCCTCATCCTTGCCAAAATTTGACATGAATCTTTCCAGTAGAAACTAAAATTATGATTTACATATCCAAATACAGGGATGGAAAGTATGTATAAAATTTAGTTAGATTTTTATTTTTACAAAAATAATACCATAGTGCACATATTACTTTGCATCTTGCTTATTTTTCACTCAAAATGTTTTCAATCCGTGTTAACTTGTATATATCTAATTGATACCTTATAGATGTTGTATATTGTTTCATCAAAAGGTCAAACTAGATTTAACCTTTTATGTTATTAAGCTGTGGTTGTTTAGTTTTTAATTTTGGCAAGCAGAGCTTCATTAAACACCTTAGAATGTCCTCATATGCATATGTGAATTTGCTTTCTCTGTCTTAAATACTTAAAATCAGAATTGCTGAATAGCCATGTATTTTTAGTGTTAATGTATACTGTCAAATTCTTCATCAGATTTACTGCTTTATTTCTTCCTTCAAACATGAAAGAAAACACTATTTCCTCACAATCTATCAAGGCATTGTTGGCATATTAATACCACTTTTTTCATTTTTTTCTGATCTAATTAATGATAAAGTAATAGAACTCCCATAAATTTAAATGCCTATGATTATTACTACTAGTCAATTTTCATATATGTATAGGTCATTTCAGTTTCCTTTTTTACATACTGCTTATTTATATTCTTTGTTGATTTTTCACTTTATTTTTATTCTTACATTTTAGCAGTTACACACATAGGTAGTAAGTTTTATCACTTAGAGTAAACCTTTTAAGATTATTTTTCCTACTTTTTTATAAAAGCATAAATTTTGCTGTCATATTTATCAGTCTCTTATTTTGACACATGCATATATGATAAATACATTTTATAATGAGATAAATGATGACCAAAAAATCATTATAATGATAAAATGAAATAGGAGCACACAAATATGAAATGTTCCAGTTGTTATTATTGGACCAGCTCAGAGGTTGCTTTTTAATGTATGTGTTTTTTTAAATATATTAAATATTACATAGTATTTAAGAAAAATCTCACTGTCTTACATTAGTTTTCCGTTTCAGTTTTTAGTTTTTCACATACATTTTAATTATCACTGTTTTGTTCTGTCATCATTAAGATGGTGTGAATCTTGTTTTATTTTTCTCCCTGTCTCCACCATGAGACCATTGTTCTCCCTCTGTTGCCTTCTGCATGGAATTGGTCTTGATACTGTTTTATTTACCTCTAATATTCCCAGAACAAACACATTTTTTGGCTTGCTTCTTATGATTTCCTTTAGCAGTTGGTAGTTGATAGAAAAAGCAAACAAACAAAGGTAGTGAACTGCAGTAAAAAGACTTTGAACAGAAATAAAGTGAGTTATTTTGTGTCTTATGAATATTTAACACAGGAGGAAAGATCAATTTTTCCTTACCTTAGAATGCTTGCATTTCCATCAATATGAAATTAGTCATGTCTCTCCTATTTCTTTTCTCTCTACATACTAACTCATACATAACATTCTGTATGTGTGATGTCTGCTCTACTTTGGGTCATGTAAGTTAGTTTCTTTAAAACAAAACAACGACAACAAAAAAGTCTTCTCAATAATCCCTTAAAGGACAAGGGTTATGTCTTGTAGTTTTATTTGTTTATTTCTTTGTTCATCACAATCCTATTCTAATTTCTACTTTGTCAGAGTAAATGGTGGCTTATAAGTCACCAGAATTTTCTTCTTTCCTTGTACTGTCATGTACTCAGGTATCAAGACCTCTGGCCATACTTATACTGGAAAATATTCTGAATTCTGAACAAGTGATGCTTTTAAATCTCACCGTTGCCTTTATGAATTTAATACTAACAAAACATATGAGGATGTCAGAGGAAAGATTTTATGAATTCAAACATATTTATTCAATATTTATGAACTATATTGTGTTGGGATTCCCATGGAGTTATTTAACCATCAAGCTGCCTGGAAAACAATATTTATACTAGTTTAAAAATCTCAAACTCAATATTGGGAAAATTCAAATATGCCACTTTTTAATGAGGAACTATATAAATTTATTTTCTATGTCTTTTCAGTACATATAAAAAATTAAAAACACATTTCTTGTGTGTCCCAACTTATAAATTACTTAAATACACAAAACAAATTTTTATGCTTAATAGAATTGATTACTGTTAATAGAAACAGCCTAATTTTTAAGTGGAGAGAAATCTATGAATAATTAATTTCCAAAATAGAACAATAGGTGAGCATGATCCTGGGAAAAGTATGAAGTTAATCGTTTCATCTCTATTCCATACATTATTTTTTTCTATTTTCAAGAAATTTTTCCTTTAATACTCATTCCCAAACCCCACTCAGTGGGTTATTAAAATTGAAGAAGTTTTATTTTATTAAGTAAGCAATATACCTAGAGCTAATTTCATCAGCTGCAGAGAGAGCATAAAACAGTGATTCTCAAAGTTTAGCATGCATTAAGATCACCTGAAAAGCTTGTAAAGAAACAGACTTCTAATCCTCACCACAGAGGTTCTTCTAATTCAATAAACTGGACCTGGTCTGAGAATTTATTTAACACATTCACAAGTGATGCTGCTATTACTGGTCTAGGAATCACACTGGGAATAACTGATATAGAGAAGTTCTAAGCTTGGGCAAGGATAATAAGATTTTGTTTGCAAAGAATTTAGAATCATGAGAAACACTGGGCTGGATGAAGCACAAGCTGGAATCAAGATTGCCAGGACAAATACCAATAACCTCAGATATGCAGATGACACCACCCTTATGGCAGAAAGTGAAGAAGAACTAAAAAGCCTCTTGATGAAAGTGAAAGAAGAGAGTTAAAAGGTTGGCTTAAAGCTCAACATTTTCTAAAGATCTTAGAAAACTAAGATCATGCCATCGGGTCACATAACTTCATGGCAAGTAGATGGGGAAACAGTGGAAACAGTGTCAGACTTTATTTTTGGGGGCTCCAAAATCACTGCATATGTTGATTGCAGCCATGAAATTAAGACACTTACTCCTTGGAAGGAAAGTTATGACCAACCTAGACAACATATTAAAAAGCAGAGACATTACTTTGTCAACAAAGGTCTAGTCAAGGCTGTGGTTTTTCCAGTAGTCATGTATGGATGTGAGAGTTGGACTATAAAGAAAGTTGAACACTGAAGAATTGATGCTTTTAAACTGTGATGTTGGAGAAGACTCTTGAGAGTCCCTTGGACTGCTTAGAGATCCAACCAGTCGATCCTAGAGGAAATCAGTCCTGGATGTTCTTTGGAAGGACTGATGTTGAGGCTGAACCTACAATATTTTGGCCACCTAATGTGAAGAGCTGACTCATTTGAAAAGACCCTGATACTGGGAGGGATTGGGGGCAGGAGGAGAAGGGGATGACAGAGGATGAGGTGGTTAGATGGCATCACCAACTCAATGGACGTGAGTTTGTGTAAAGTCAAGGAGTTGGTGATGGACAGGGAGGCATGGCTTGCTGTGGTTCATGGGGTCGCAAAGAGTTAGACACAACTGAGCGACTGATATGACTGACTGAAAACAGCTAGTGGCAGTCTAAAGATTTATGTGTTTATGTTTTAATATTTTGGAATCTCTCTTCACTTTTGGAATCTATCTTCACCTCTAAAATGAGAGCAAGGGACTTCATTTGGTTTGCTGCTCTATTCCACATAACTGAAACATGAATAAATCAATGACTAGAGAATACTACATTTTAGTTTAGCCAAGTACAGTATGTTTTTTAGAATTATTATTTCTTTAAAGTGTTGATTAAGCCTGGTATTTGCTTTCAGTATTATGAAATTCCTGAATATTTATCACATTTTCATCTTCTCAGGGTTCTAAGAGAAATCACTAGATGTTATATAGAAGGTTATAACAGGTTAGGTTACAACAGGAAAAGGTCAGTTTTCTTTCCAGTCCCGAAGAAAGGCAGTGCCAAAAATATTCAAACTCTTGCACAATTGAGTTCATTTTCCATGCTAGCAAGGTAATGCTAAAAATCCTTCAGTGTATGGCTCAACAGTACATTGACTGAGAAATTGCAGATATACAAGCTGGGTTTAGAAAAGGCTGGGGAACAAGATATCAAATTGCCAACATCTAATGGGTCACAGAAGAAGAAAGGGAATTCCAGAAAAACATCTACTTCTGTTTCATGGACCACATTAAAGCCTTTGACTGCATTGGGTCACAACAAACTGGAAAACTCTTCAAGAGATGGGAATGTCAGATCACCCTACCTGCTTCCTGGGAAACCTGTATTCAGGTCAATAAGCAACAGTTAGAACTGGACATGGAACAACAGAGTGGTTCAAAATTGGGAAAGAAGTATGTCAAGGATGTGTATTGTCACCCTACTTATTTAACTTATATGCCAAGGACATCATGCAAAATGCTGGACTGGATGAAACTCAAACTGAAATCAAGATTGCTGAGAGAAATATCCTTAATTTCAGATATGCTGATGATACCACCCTAATAGCAGAAAGTGAAGAGGAACTCAAGAGATTCTTGGTGAAGGTGAAAAAAAGAGGTTAAAAAAGCTGGCTTAAAACTCAGCATTCGAAAAACTGCGATTATGCATCTGGTCCCATCACTTCGTGGCAACTTTATGGGGGACTAAAATGGAAACAGTGACAGACTTTATTTTCTGGGCTCCAAAATCACTGTGGATGGTGACTGCAGTCATGGAATTAAAAGATGCTAGCTCCTTGGGAAAAAAGATATGATAAAACCTAGACAGCATATTAAAAAGCAGAGACATCATTTTGCCGACAAAGGTCCATATAATCAAAGCTGTGGTTTGTCCAGTAGTCATGTATGGATATGAGAGTTGGACCATAAAGAAACTTGAGTGGCCCAGAGGGATGGTATGGGGAGGGAGGAGGGCTCAGGAAGGGGAACATATGTATCCCTGTGGCAGATTCATTTTTATATGTGTCAAAACCAATACAATATGGTATAGTTAAATATACACAATGGAGTATTACTCAGCCATTAAAAAGAATACATTTGACTCAGTTCTAATGAGGTGGATGGAACTGGAGCCTATTATACAGAGTGAAGTAAGCCAGAAAGAAAAACACAAATACAGTATACTAACGCATATATATGGAATTTAGAAAGATGGTAACAATAACCCTGTTTCAGATCAGATCAGATCAGTCACTCAGTCGTGTCCAACTCTTTGCAACCCCATGAACCGCAGCACGCCAGGCCTCCCTGTCCATCACCAACTCCCAGAGGTCACTCAGACTCACATCCATCGAGTCAGTGATGCCATCCAGCCATCTCATCCTCTGTCGTCCCCTTCTCCTCCTGCCCCCAATCCCTCCCAGCATGAGAGTCTTCTCCAATGAGTCAACTCTTCGCATGAGGTGGCCAAAATACTGGAATTTCAGCTTTAGCATCATTCCTTCCAAAGAAATCCCAGGGCTGATCTCCTTCAGAATGGACCGGTTGGATCTCCTTGCAGTGCAAGGGACTCTCAAGAGTCTTCTCCAACACCACAGTTCAAAAGCATCAATTCTTCGGCACTCAGCCTTCTTCACAGTCCAGCTCTCACAACCATACATGACTACAGGAAAGACCATAGACTTGACTAGGCGAACCTTTGTTGGCAAAGTAATGTCTCTGCTTTTGAATATGCTATCTAGGTTGGTCATAACTTTCCTTCCAAGGAGTAAGCGTCTTTTAATTTCATGGCTGCAGTCACCATCTGCAGTGATTTTGGAGCCCAGAAAAATAAAGTCTGACACTGTTTCCACTGTTTCTCCATCTATTTCCCATGTAGTGATGGGACCAGATGTCATGATCTTTGTTTTCTGAATGTTGAACTTTAAGCCAACCTTTTCACTCTTCACTTTCATTTTCATCAAGAGGCTTTTTAGCCCCTCTTCACTTTCTGCCATAAGGGTGGTATCATCTGCATATCTTAGGTTATTGATATTTCTCCCAGCAATCTTGATTCCAACTTGTGTTTCTTCTAGTCCAGCATTTCTCATGATGTACTCTGCATATAAGTTAAGTAAACATGGTGACAATATACAGCCTTGATGTACTCCCTTTCCTTTATGAGACAGCAAAGCAGACACTGATTTATAGAACAGACTTCTGGACTCTGGGAATGGGAGAGGGTGGGATGATTTGGGAGAATAGCACTGATATATGTATAACATCATATCTGAAATGAGTCGCCAGTCCAGGTACGATGCCTGATAACAAATGCCTGGGGCTGGTGCACTGGGATGACCCAGAGGGATGGTATGGGGAGGGAGGAGGGTTCAGGATGGGGAACACATGTATACTTGTGGCGGATCCATCTTGATGTATGGCAAAAGCAGTACAATATTGTAAAGTTAAGCAAAATAAACTTTAATTAAAAAAAAAAAAAAAAAACTTGAGTGGCAAAGAATTAATGCTTTCAAACTGTGGTGCTGGAGAAGGCTCTTGAGAGTCCCTTGGACAGCAAGGAGATCCAGCCAGTCAACCCTAAAGGAAATCAACTATGAATACTCATCGGAAGTACTGATGCTGAAGCTGAAGCTCCAATATTTTGGTTACTCTTTGAAAAAGACCTCTATGCTGGGAAAAATTAAGGGCAGGTGGAGAAAGGGGTGACAGAGGATGATATGGTTGGATGGCATCATCAACTCAATGGACAGCAGTTTGAGCAAACTCTGGGAGATAGTGATGGATAGGGAAGCCTGGCGTGCTGCAGTCCATGGGGTTGCAAAGAGTCAGACATGATTGAGTGACTCGATGAGAACAACAGGTCAGAATGGTCAGATCAGAGTTACACAGATAGTGATTGCAGAGATTATCTATGTCAGCAATTATGTCAACAAGGTAGGGAAAAATATGGTAGAAATCTGTAGCGTATGTGGCTTTGTACACATATCAACTGATTGCAGACTCTTGATGGCAAATGATAGCTTTATTCTCATGCTCATGATAATGTGGGTTGGCACAGGTGATTCAGTTTCATGCTTCAGGTCCATGAGTATAGGTCCCTGTGTATGTTGTGATGGTTCTGTTCCATGCATGTTTATGTTGAATTCCTAGTCTAGAGGGGTAGAGTCCAAGTGGTGTGTCATCTCTTCTGGCAATGTCAGGAGTTCCCCAAGAGGCTGGCAGGAATATTTGGGTGCTCCAAAAGGCCTAGGCTCAGTACTGTACTTTATTGTGACTCAGGTCATATCCCGTGAGTCCAAAAAAAAAAAAAAAAAATCATGTAAACATACAAACTTCTGCGGAGCAAAGAAATATACTCCCTATGAGGAGGTTAGAGGGAAATCATTTTTTGTTGAAAAATATTCCAATCTACTAAAACTGGTTTTGTCAGAAAAGATGAATTAATAAAATGACTAATAAATTCGAAGCAAAAATTCTCCTTGGTTACTTAATAGTTTAAACCAGAACTGGAACCTAGATTCTTCTGTGAAGTGTTGTCCAGTTATATGTCTCCCATCTCCAATTGCAATGAAGGATTTCACTTATATAGGGCTGTATGAGTCAGGATTGAGTTAGAAGTAGAGATCAACTCTAGTAAGTTAGAGGAAAATTAATCTGGAGAATTGGTTATGCAAGGGTTGAGAGTTTATGAAGAGTGAAAGGGAAAAGATACTTGTTATATAGAGAAATAAAGGGAAAAGAGATATGATATATAAAGATCAAAAGCTGCAAAAGTCATTATGTTGGAGTCTATGAGCTTATGCTGCTGCTAAGCTGTTGGAAATTGTTGTAGGTACGGTTGTATCCACCAGAGAAATTCAGCTCAACCAAGACTGATGCTAAACAAAGTTTAGCTTTGTTTTTTAAAAAAGAGTAGATTCAATAGTTGAGTGAATCAAGAAATTCCATTTTGTATATTTAAAAAGTTGAGATAATTCAGTTTGTGAACTGTTCTATGAGAACCTAGGAATGATCCTTGGTGTTTCAAGGTCATCATGATACTCTGCAAAACATACAGCACTTGCAAATATTTC
Source organism: Tragelaphus eurycerus (assembly GCA_935064755.1). Lineage (NCBI taxonomy): Eukaryota > Metazoa > Chordata > Mammalia > Artiodactyla > Bovidae > Tragelaphus > Tragelaphus eurycerus. The sequence continues at coordinate 1,694,860 of CAKXYN010000132.1, read as the reverse complement.
AAGGATTGGCAATTTGTCTCAGGACAGATATGTCCAATGCCTGGAACAGAATGCCAAAGTAGAAAAATTATATTAGAAATAGCATAACACATGAGATACCACCCACCTTCATATTCTCTGCAAAAATAGGATGGAAGAATATAGATTTTATAAGAGATAAATTTATCACTTAAACTGATGAATGTTTAGAGCCAATAGAGATTAATATGGAGAAGGCAGTGGCACCCCACTCCAGTACTCTTGCCTGGAAAATACCATGGATGGAGAGGCCTGGTAGGCTGCAGTTCATGGGGTTGCACACGGACTGCACATGGAGTCAGACACGACTGAGCGACTTCACTTTCATGCATTGGAGAAGGAAATGGCAACCCACTCCAGTGTTCTTGCCCGGAGAATCCCAGGGATGAGGGGGCCTGGTGGGCTGCCGTCTATGGGGTCGCACAGAGTCGACACGACTGAAGTGACTTAGCAGCAGCAGCAGCAGCAGAGATTAATATTTAATATGATATAGTATTTTACTATAGCCTGATGAAATATGAGACAGCTTACAAAATTATAGAGCTTAAGAGATGGAATGAAACCAATCCATCTAATCTAAACTTTACATGTTATGACCCACCAGAAGAAATATATTATCTTGGAGAAAATATGTAAACTTAAAAAAAGTTTCATGAAACAATACTTACCCTCACTATGGGATAAACTTTGATATTTTATCTATTCTACACTATTTAATTTTATAAAAAGAATGCTAATTGTGACCCATTTAATTGATTTCCTGCCCACTAAAGGGGATGAAATAGTCCCTTTTAAGTTTAAAAAACACTGAATTCTCACCGTATAGTTAAGGAAACTGAGACTCAGTTCAATCAATAATTCTGTGAATTTCCTAGTGTTCCTTATGAACACAGTTGTATCATATTGTTTTAAGTCACGAAGTCCTTAAGTAGTGAGGCAATAGTTGAGTTGTATTCAACAGAAAGAAGATTTTTCATTTATATTCTTAGCAAATGTTTAACAATGATTGCAACTATGTATTTGAACCATGATGCTTCATAGGTTTATCTTATCTCCTCAGTGAACATAGTAGCTCTTTGAGACAGACCATTTCCAGTAATTCTTTTTATCTTCTGCAGTAATATCATGATTTGAAGCTGAGAATCCTAGGACTCAATAAATTATATTTAATTGAATAACAAAAATAATTATAAAGAAGTTTTAAAATTCATATGTCACTGCTGCTGCTGCTGCTAAGTCACTTCAGTCATGTCCAACTCTGTGCAACCCCAGAGATGGCAGCCCACCAGGCTACCCCATCCCTGGGATCCCCCAGGCAAGAACACTGGAGTGGGTTGCCTTTTTCTTCTTCAACACATGAAAGTGAAAAGTGAAAGTGAAGTCGCTCAGTCGTGTCTGAGTCCTAGCAACCCCATGGACTGCAGCCTACCAGGCTCCTCTGTCCATGGCATTTTCCAGGCAAGAGTACTGGAGTGGGTTGCCATTGCTTTCTCCACATATGTTACTGAGTGACAGCTTATAGGTTGTGTCATCTTTCCAAAAATAAAATAGAAATCAGGGTTTTTTTCCAACAACATGGAAAACCCAGCATTTCATTTCTGTGTTCAGTATAAACTGTTGGCACAATGACTTGAAATATTTGGGATTTCCAGTGCATTAGTGTTACAAAAGCTTCTTACCGGTTTATAAGAACAGAATTTGGGAATAGGCAAGCCTTCAGACCTTAAGACCTGCTCACATTGTCAGAGATTGGTAGAACACTGATATACCTTAACCACTTCTTAGTTATCCAAGATTCATGTTCTGCTAAAGCATTTGGATTCCATGAAGAAAATAAATAATATTTATTTTTTGTGTGTGGTTTTATGTGAAAGGGAAGAAAACAATCTCTACAGAGACTTTCAGTTCTGCCTTTTTATCAAATAGAATTTTTATGGCTTTGGCATAAATCCTTGAAAAGCTGAGATTTTAATAGAAATGCCAATGTAGTTTTAAATATAGCACCCCTGGGCTGTGCTTGTATTCTAGGGAAATCCAATGTCCCTCACAGCAACCAAATATTGGAGATCTCAATGGCAGCACTCCACTCAGTGTTGAGCTATTTGAAAACCTCTCTGTTGATAGAAAATGTATTTGTCACAATTTAAATTTGTCAAGTATTGAATGATTTAAAATATTGCTATAATCATTTTAGGAATATATACTTAAAGTTACTACTTATGCAAATAAAAGTTTTAAAATCCATAAATATGGTAAAATGTATTTATTACCAATGAACTATTATTCTTCATATGCTGTCAGCATAATGTAGTACAAAGAATACTGCACTCTGAAAATGAAAACATGCTTGTTAGAAGTACATTTTTCATTCACTTTGTGTGAGATATTGGCAGATTTCTTTATCAACTTATGTTAGTCTTCGGTCAAAAAAAAAAAAACCATAATGACATTCTTAAATTATTATTGTGAAAGTCATGTAAGACACGAGTGAGAAATGATTTTTAAGCCTAGAAAGTGGCTTAACAAAATAAATATTTTTACATATGATTTTTATTTTAAAATATAATTATAGTACATACATATCTTAAAGCTAGATAACATAAAAATTAGAGAGATCACTAATTATTTGAGAAGCATCTGTAAATTCTATAGATATTGCTATTTCTTTATATAATCATTCTTTTTCCTTATATATAAATTGCATCATTTTTATTATCAGCAGATACCTTTATAAATGAGTGCATATATATATGTGTGGATGAATATATATGTCTGTATGCACACATACATATAATTTTTTCTTTAAGAAAATACATGAAGTGTATTCAGTAAGTCATCTGAGTGAAAATATTTATAGTTGATTGCTTTCTATAACTTTGTGTCAACTTTTGACCCCATAACTATGTAGTCACAACTTCTGGATTATTATCCTTTAAAAAAATCTTTGGTAATTTGGCAGTTAAAAAATAATATTGTTCTTTTAATATGTATTTTTATCTAATTTAGTTAAATACTTAAAAATATTTACTAGGTATTATTTTTAATGTTTATTTATTTTTATTATTTATTTTTGTTTATTATTATTTACTTTTCTGTCAGAGAATTTGTCTATTTTTAAAATTAATTTGTATGTATTCTTCATTATTTGCCTGAATCTCAGTTGTCTTATCTGGAACATGGGTAGAATTATAATTCATGGGCTTTTTTAATGTGATGATTAAATGAAGTAATATAAGCTAGAGTGTGAAAATAGTTATTAATAAAATATCAAAGTTTTATACTTAATAAGAGATAAAAATGTAAGTTTAATTATTATGTTCCACATCCCATGCTGGTTTTGAAATAGATCTCTATAAAACAAATTATGACAATCATTACTATACATCACTTAACAAAAAAACTAATATAATTTTTCTATTTTTTTTTTCTGGAATTGATGCAACCGGTAAGTATTTATTAATCTTTGCATGGTTCTACTCATCTTCCTAGGAATTGATACTTTGAGGGAACACATGTACTCTTTTACAATAGATAGCATAATTTGTAGGCACTTTAATAGTATAAAAAAGTGAAGTCTCTCAGTCATGTCTGAATCTTTGCAACCCCATGGACTGTAGCCCACCAGGCTCCACTGTCCATGGGATTCTCCAGGCAAGAATACGGGAGTGGGTTGCCATTTCCTTCTCCAATAGTATAAAAAAATCTATTATTAAATATTTTTCTGTGGGTAAATATGTAAATTATGATACACCTATACAAGAGAATACTACTTAGCAATAAGAAAAAGCAAACTACTGGGACATTCAGTGAGTTGGATAGAACTTGAGGGCACTGTGCTGAGTGAAAAACTCGATCTCATTAGGTTTTATACTATATAATTCCACTCATTTTGGAAATCACAAAATTACAGTGATGAGAAGGGGATCAGGGGTGGGTCAAGAGTTAGTATTGTGCAGAAGATGTCACAAAATGTAGTAAGAGGAGCTTTGTTAGAAGTGAAAGACTATTACTGTATCCTGATTGTGGTGGTTCTGGATCTATACATGTGATAAAGTTGTATAGATTATACACTCACACAGCAAATGACTATAAAACCTAGAGAAGTCTAAATAAGGTATGTATTTAAGTTTATAATATGCCAATGTCATTTTCCTATATTTTAAAATACTGTGGTATAATTGACACAACATTGTGTTAGTTCCAGATGTACGACATAGTGATTCCATATTTGTATATATTGCAAAATGATCAACTCAGTAAGTCTAGTTAACATCTATCACTATACATAATATAAAATGTATTTTTTTATAATGATAACTGTTAAAATTTATTGTCTTAAGAAATTTTCAAATATGTAGTATACTCTCAATGTCTTCACCATGCTGTACATTATATCCCCATGACATTTATTTTATAACTGGAAGTTTATACCTTTTGACCCCTTTCACACATTTTGCCTCCTCCCTCACCTGACTCTGGCAACTACTGATCTGTTTTCTGTATCTATGAGCTTGTTTTGTTTTGTGTTTTAAATTCCACATGTAAGAGAGATCATATGGTATTTGCCTTTCTTTGTCTGACTTATTTCACTTAGCATGATATCCTCAAATCCACCCTTGCTGTTGCACATGGTGGAATCTCATTATTTTTTATGCCAGAATATTATTCCACTGGTGCTTTCCAAGTAGCTCAGTGGTAAAGAATCCACCTTCTAGTGCAGGGGACACAGGAGATGTGGGTTTGATCCTTGCATTGGGAAGATCCTCTGGAGTAGGAAATGGCAAGCCACTCCAGTATTCTTGCCTGGAAAATTCCATGGACAGAGGAACTGGTGGGTTACAATCCAGGGGGTCACAACGAGTCAGACATGACTGAGCACACACTTATAGTATTCCATTTCTTATATGCCACAATTTCTTTATTCATTTATCCATTGGTGGAGATTTGGGTTGCTTCTACAATTTGGCTATTGTAAATAATGCTGTGATGATCATGGGGATGTGTATGTATAATATATATATATATATATATTTGAGTTGGTGCTTTCATTTTTTCCAGATAAATACCCAGAAGTAGAATTGCTGGATCATAGGCTAGCTCTATTTTTAACTTTTTTGAAGAAACTTCATACTGATTTCCACAAGCTGAGTACATCATAAGAAATGCCAAGCTGGATGAAGCACAAACTGGAATCAAGATTACCAGGAGAAATATCAGTAACCTCAGATATGCAGATGACACCACCCTGATGACAACACCCTTATGGCAGAAAGTGAAAAGGAACTAAAGAGGCTCTTGATGAAGGTGAAAGAGGGGAGTGAAAAAACTGGCTTAAAACTCCACAAGCAAAAAATGGAGATGGTGGTATCCGGTCCCATCACTTCATGGCAAATAGATGGGGAAACAATGGAAGAAATTTTCTGGGCTCCAAAATCACTGCAGATGGTGACTACAGCCATGAAATTAAAAGACACTTGCTCCTTGAAAGAAAAGCTATGATAAACCTAAACAGCATGTTAAAAAGCAGAGACATTAATTTGCCAAAAAGGTGCATATAGTCAAAGCTAGGATTTTCCCAGTGGTAATGTATGGATATGAGAGTTGGACCATAACGAAGGCTGAGCTCCAGCCCTGAAGAATTGATGATTTTGAACTGTGGTATTGGAGAAGACTCTTGAGAGTCCCTTGGATAAAAGGAGATCAAACCAGTCAATCCTAAAGGAGATCAACCGTGAATATTCATTGGAAGGATGGATGCTGAAGCTCCAATAGTTTGGACATCTGATACAAAGAGCCGACTCATTAGAAAAGACCCTGATTCTGGGAAAGATTGAATACAAGAGGAGAAGGGAGAGACAGAGGATAAGATGGTTGGATAGTATCACTGACACAATGGACATGAATTTGAGCAAGCTCCAGGAGATGGTGGGCAGGGAAGCCTGGTATGCTTCAGTCCATGGGTTGCAAAGAGTCAGACACAACTGAGCAACTGAACAATAACAACAACAATATACTGTTTTCCACAGTGGCTGCACCAATTCCCACCAACAGTGCACAAGAGTTCCTTTTTCTTCATATCCTTCCAAACTCTTTATTTCTTGGCATTTAATAATAGCCGTGCATTTATCTTCTGCACTTTCTTTCATTAGTGTCTTGAATTTCAGTCTGCAGATTTTCCACTTCCTTGGTCAAATTTGTACCTAGGTATTTTATTTAGTTTCCTGGTTTAAACAGTTGTACGTTGGTTATGTAAAATTTTATCTTTAGGGACAGCTGAGTGAAGGATGCTTGAGAATGGTCTGCGCTATTTTTGCAACATCTTTGTAAATATATTTTTAGTTAGTAATTGAATAATTCATAGCCATTGTTCCATGCACTTGTACAGCCTTCAAGAGTACAATAACTGATGATGACTGATTTGTACTTAATTCCAAAGACAAGAACCATTAGGAAATTTCCTGGAACAGAGAAGGCACTCAGTAAATTCTTGCTAAATAAATAAATTGGTACAAAATTTTATCAAGTAGGTGTATCTGAAATAAGCAAGCTATTTGCATATTATTGGAATTTTAGATTGTTTCTAAAATCTGTCAATGTAAATGTTACCATACAAAGAGCATATTTATTTATATAATTGATCTCCCATTCCTTATGAATTTTATATATATGTTTAAAGAATCAGTACTCAAGAATGAGATGACTGGGTTTAAAATATGTAGCTTATTTGGAGCTTACAATTTGGCTTATCAATTTACTTTCTTAAATATCATAATTACTGTAATTATGTTATTGAAACTGCTTCATTTCTCACTCCATCTTAAAATCACTGTATACTTGAATCTTACATCATATCTGCTACTCAGCTATTTACTCAATTCCTTACCCAAACGTGAATTTCATTTCAACATTATGATATTACACATTATGATAAAAGGCATATGAGAAGCTCTAGCATGAAGATTACATGGCTGTGTTTGTATTTACGTCTGTATGTGTATGTATTCGTTGCTCAGTTGTGTCTGACTCTTTGAGACCCCATGGATTGTAGCCCACCAGGCTCTTTTTTCCATGGAATTCCCCAGGAAAAAATACTGGAGTGGGTAGCCATTCCCTTCTCCAGGGGATCTTCCCAACTCACAGATTGAACCTACATCTCTTGCATCTACTGCATTACAGGCAGATCCTTTACCGTCTAAGTCATGAGTGAAGCCCCATATCACATATGGATCAAGAATTAGACAGATAACAGTAAATTACCTCTATGAAATGAACTTTAGGAATGTTTCAGTTGAGTTGTATGTTAAACAATTTACCTTCTCTGTTTACTTCAGTGTTGTCAACACTGACAAATTCATATTTAAAATACTGAGTAAGTCTTGATGATGAATTCTTATAGTGATATTAATTAAAATGTAGAGGCATTGTATTTTTTAGATAATTTACTGTCAACAACATTAGGAAAATGTTATTATTTTCAATATTTTCTCATTTTTCTACATTGCTTCTCTTCTTAAATTAGATTTTTATAGCATTTATTGTATCCCTTTTGCCAAAAAAAATCTCTGTGTAAATCATTGCCTTACCATTTTTGACAATTTTAGAAGGAAACCGGTGTGTATTTGAAAATTTTAATTTTAAAAACACCTTGTAATTTTCTTTAAATGCATATATCAGTTTTTACCTTTTATTAAAATCATTCCTAATTGAATATGATTTTTATCTGAATTACAGAAACCTTAACTACTGAGACCTTATTAATTTTAGAAGTAAAGTTTACTGGAAATTATTTTTAACTTTTTGAGTCATGACCCTGCAGTACCTAAGGTGACCCATTGTGGTCAGGACATTTCAATTGTAGTTTAAAGTGATAGATGTGCACACCACAGTGAATTTCCTAGTAACATATATTAATCTAGAAAACATTTATGAGTTAAAGTTGATTCATTTTCCATTAACATTGTGTAAGAATTAAAAAAAAATTAGTCATTACTTCATTTTAATGGGACTTTGTGAAAAGTAAATTGAAAATGTGTTTGGTTCCTTTTATAGTCTATGGAAGAGCCAGTTTCTCACCTATATGAGAAAAATTTAAAGAACAGTTGACTGGACAACAATCACGTAGTGGTTGAAAATTAAGCTCCTTAATTTATAGCACCAGATTTTGTGGCAGTCTATCCAGGCAGGATATATTTATTCAATAATGATAATATGCCTCAAGTGAGTTTACTAAGTATAACCACAAATATGCACTATATTTAATATTATAAAACAAATCTAAAATGAGCAGATTATTGTGGGAAATCATGATAATTTTCTGCTTTTTCTTAGCAAAGCAGTGATTATTAGTCTGTTAATTAATGAATTATCTCCATTGGTTAGCACAGATAATTTCTTGCCACATACTGTTTTTCTAATTCTGATGATTGGTCTCTCAAAGTATGCATTATTAACTGAAAGAAATACTGAAAGTAGGATGGATGGATAAACTTATTCAGTATTAATTAAAATAGTGTCCAAAACTTCTTCTATTTGATGACATCATATTAGTTTTCTGCATGTGAAATTATATGTTAATTAAATCTTAAGAGGATGACAGTATTGTTTCAAAACAATGCAACTAGATACATAAGTACATTGCCAATAAGAAAGGTTTTGTTAAATTGATAGTGTCTTCCTTACCAGCTTTTCCTCCAAAATGAACAAAAAACAGAACCTAAAGACCTAAGTCATTTAGTTGCTTTTGCATTAAACTTTAATGCAAATGAGAACCTACATATCTCATTGCCATGTTATATTTACTTCTGTTTAAGATAATTTGTTTTATCTTCTTTGATAACTGAGTTTATAAAAATTTTAAATTACTCTTGCCTTATGTAAAATATGAGAAATACTGTTATAATCTGACTACCTTAGAAAGATTATGAGGAGGGTTGATGAGGCACTTAGAAGGAATTCTCAGCTTCTTGCAAGCGGGAAAAAGCCTCACAATTATACATTTTGGCACCATAAGAATAGGTGAACATTAAATGTGGCATCAAAGATGTGATGCTGTTAAGATACTATAGTATTCATAAATGGGTGCTGAAATTTTTCAAAGGATTTTTCTGCATCTGTTATTATCATATGGTTTTTAATCTTTCAATTTGTTACTGTGGTGTATCATATTGATTGGTTTCCATATACTGAAGAATCCTTGTATCCCTGGAATAAACCCAACTTGATCATGGTGTTTGAGCTTTTTGATGTGTTTCTGAATTCTTTTGCTAAAAATTTTGTTGAGGATTTTTGCATCTATGTTCATCAGTGATATTGGCCTGTAGTTTTCTTTTTTTGTGTTGTCTTTGTTTGGTTTTGGTATCAGGGTGATGGTGTCCTCATAGAATGGATTTGGAAGTTTTCCTTCCTCTGCAATTTTTTGAAAGAGTTTTAGAAGTATAGGCATTAGCTCTTCTTATACATGTATGATAAAATTCTCCTGTGAAGCCATCTGGTCCTGGCTTTTATTTTTGGGGAGATTTTTGATCCCAACTTTTGATCACAGCTTCAATTTCAGTGCTTGTAATAGGGTTGTTCTTGTAATTTCTATTTCTTTCTGGCTTAGTCTTGGAAGATTAAACTTTTCTAAGAATGTCCATTTCTTCCAAGTTATCTATTTCATTGCCATATAGTTGTTGTTCATAATATTCTCTTATAATCCTTTGTACTTCTGCATTGTCTATTGTAACCTTTCTTTTTTCATTTCTAATTTTGTTGATTTGATTCTTCTCTTTTTTTCTTGAAGAGTCTGGAAAGGTTTTGTCAATTTTTTTTTATCTTCTCAAAGAACCAGCTTTTAGCCTTATTAATCTTTACTACTGTTTCTTTCATTTCTTTTTCATTTCTTTCTGCTTTTTCATTATTTCATTCTACTAATTTTTTTGGTTCTTCTTTTTCCAGGTACTTTAGGTGTAAAGTTAGGTTGTCTATTTGATGTTTTCCTTGTTTCTTGAGGAAGGACTGTATTGCTATAAACTTCCCTCTTAGGGCTGTTTTGCTACATCCCACAGGTTTTGAGTTGTCATGTTTTCATTGTCATTTGTTTTTAGAAAATTTTTTATTTCTTTTTTGATTTCTTCAGTCACCTGTTGGTTATTTAGAAACTTGTTGTTTAATCTCCATGTGTTTGTGTTTCTTATAGATTTTGCCTTGTAATTGATATCTAGTCTCATAGTGTTGTGGTTGGAGAAGATGCTCAATATGATTTCAAATTTCTTAAATTTACTGATGTTTGATTTGTGATCAAACATCACAAGTGTGATGATTGAGGAGGTGATCTATCCTGGAGAATGTTCCACGTGCGCTTGAGAAGAAGCATATTCTTCTGCATTTGGATGGAATGTCCTGAAAATGTCAATGAGATCCATCTCATCTAATTTATCATTTAAGGCTTGTGTTTCCTTATTAATTTTCTGTTTTGATGATCTGTCCACTGGTGTGTGTGGGATGTTAAAAGTCTCTTTCCTACTGTTATTGTGTTACTGTCATTTTTTCCTTTTATGTCTGTTAGTGTTTATCTTACGTATTGAAGAGCTTCTAGGTTGGGTGAATAGATATGTTCAATTGTTATGTCTTCCTCTTGATTTATCCCTTGATCATTATGTAGTGTCTTTCCTTATCTCTTGTAATCTTCTTTATTTTAAGGTCTGTTTTGTCTGATATGAGGATTTCTACTCCAGCTTTCTTTTTGCTTTCCATTTGCATGGAATATATTTTTCTATCCTCTCACTTTCAGTCTATATGTGTCTTTAGGTCTGAAGTGGGTTTCTTATAGACAGCATATATATGGGTTTGTTTTTGTACCCATTCAGTCTGTGTCTTTTGGTTGAAATATTTAATCCATTTACATTTAAAGTAATTATTGATATATATGTTCCTATTGTCATTTTCTCGGGGAAGGCAATGGCACCCCACCCCAGTACTTTTGCCTGGAAAATTCCATGGACAGAGGAGCCTGGTAGGCTCCAGTCCATGGGGTCGCTAAGAGTCAGACACGACTGAGTGACTTCACTTTCACTTTTCACTTTCATGCATTGGAGAAGGAAATGGCAACCGACTCCAGTGTTCTTGCCTGGAGAATCCCAGGGATGGGGGAGCCTGATGGGCTGCCGTCTATGGGGTCGCACAGAGTCAGACACGACTGAAGCGACTTAGCAGCAGCAGCAGCATTGTCATTTTCTAATTGTTTAGCATTTATTTGTAGATCTTTTTTTCTTCTGTTGTATTTCTTGACTATATAAGTCCATTAAACATTTTTTTGTAAAGCTGGTTTGGTCGTACTGAATTCTCTTAACTTTTGCTCGTCTGAAAAGCTTTTTATTTCTCCATCAACTTTGAATGGATCCTTGCTGGGTATAATAATTGTGGTTGTAGATTTTTCCCTTTCAGTACCTTAAATATACCCTGCCATTCCCTTCTGGCCTACAGAGTTTTTGCTGAAAGATAAACTGTTAAGTGTATGGGGTTTCCCTTGTATGTTAATTGTTGCTTCTCCCTTGCTGTTTTTAATTTTTTGTGTGTTTAGTCTTTGTTAGTTTCATTAGTATGTGTCATGCTGCTGCTGTTGCTGCTAAGTCGCGTCAGTCGTGTTGGACTCTATGCGACCCCATAGACGGCAGCCCATCAGGCTCCGCCATCCCTAGGATTCTCCAGACAAGAATGCTGGAGTGGGTTGCCATTTCCTTCTCCAATGCATGAAAGTGAAAAGTGAAAGCGAAGTCACTCAGTCATGTCCAATTCTTCGCAACCCCACAGACTGTAGCCTACCAGGCTCCTTCGTCCATGGGATTTTCCAGGCAAGAGTACTGGACTGGGTTGCCATTGCCTCCTCTGAGTTTGTGTCATAAAACTCTTCAAAAAATGGCCATAGAAGGAACCTACTTCAACATAGTAAAGGCCATATATTATAAGCCTACAGCAAATATTAGATCAGCAACAAAACAAGGGTTCCAATTTTGCCACTATTCAACATAGTTCTGAAAGTTCTAGCTACAGCAATCAGAGAAGAAAAAGAAATAAAAGAAATCCAGATTGAAAAAGAAAAAATAAAGCTCTCACTGTTTGCAGATGACATGATACTGTACATAGAAAACCCTAAAGATAGTATTGGAAAATTACTAGAGCTAATCAGTGAATTTAGCAAAGTTGCAGGATACAACATCAATACACAGAAATCACTTTCATTTCCATACACTATAATGAAAAATCAAAAAGAGAAATTAAGGAATTAATGCCACTCACAAAATGAATTAAATATCTAGGAATAAATGTACCTAAGGAGACAAAAGAACTATACACAGAAAACTATAAGACACTAATGAAAGAAATCAAATATGGCATAAACGGGTGGAAAGATATTCCATGTTCCTGGGTACCAAGAATGTGAAAATGACTATACTATCAAATGCAATCTACAGATTTAATGTGATCCCTATCAAATTACCAATAGCATTTTTCACAGAACTAGAACCAAAAAGTTCATATGGAAACACAAAAGACCCCAAATAGCCAAAACAGTCTTGAGAAAGAAGAATGGAACTGGAGGAATCAACCTTCCTGACTTCAGATTATACTACAAAGCTATAGTCACCAAGATAGTATGGTACTGGTACAAATACAGACCAGTGGAACAAGATAGAAAGCCCAGAAATAAACCCATGCACCTATGGCTACCTTATTTTTGACAAAGGAGGCAAGAATATCCAATAGGGCAAAGATAGCTTCTTCAATAAATGGTGCTTGGAAAAGTGGACAGCTACATGTAAAGTAATGAAACTAGAACACTTCCTAATACCATACACAAAGATAAACTCAAAATGGATTAAAGACATAAATGTGAGTGCAGAAACTATAAAACTCTTAGAAGGAAAGCATAGGCAGAACATTTTATGACATAAATCAAAGCAAGAGCTCTATGACCCACCTTCTAGGGATAATGTAAATAAAAACAAAAGTAAACAAGTGGGACCAGATTAAACTTCAAAGCTTTTGCACAGCAAAGGAAACTATAATCAAGGTGAAAAGACAACCCTCAGAATGGGAGAAAATAACAGCAAATAAAACAACTGACAAAGGATTAATTTCCAAAATATACAAGCAGCTCATACAACTCAATGCCAGAAAACCAAACAACCCAATCAAAAAGTGGGGAAAAGACCTAAATGGACATTTCTCTAAAGACATACAGATGGCTAACAAACACATGAAAAGATGCTCATCATTGCTCATTATTAGAGGAATGCAAATCAAAGCTACAATGAGATATCACCTCACATTGGTCAGAATGGCCCTCATCAACAAGTCTAGAAACATTAAATTCTGGAGAGGGTGTGCAGAAAAGGGAATGCTCTAGCACTGTTGGTGGGAATGTAAATTGATGCAGCCACTATGGAAGGCAGTATGGAGATTCCTTTAAAACACTAGGAATAAAGCTACCATATGACCCAGAAATCCCACTCCTAGCCTTTACCCTGGGGAAACCACAATTGAAAGAGACACTTGTATCCCATTGTTCATTGCAGCACTACTTACAATAGATAGAACATGGAAACAACATAGATGTCCATCAACAGATGAATGGATAAAGAAAATGTGGTACATATACACAATGGAATATTATTCAGCCATAAAAAGGAGCACATTTAAGTCAGTTCTAATGAAGTGGATGAACCTAGAACCTATTATACAGAATGAAGTGTCTCAGAAAGAGAAAGATAAATACCGTATTCGAACACATATATACGGAATTGATAAAAACAGTCCTGAGGAATTTATTTGCAGGGCAGCAATGGAGAAACAGACATACAAAATAGAATTATGGACATGGGCAGAGGGGAGGAGAGGGTGAGGTATATGGGTAAGATACACTTACACTACCATGTGTAAAGTGGATAGCCAACGGGAATTTTCTGTATGGCTCAGAGAACCAGAACGGGGGCTCTGGTCAGCCTGGAGGGGTGGGATGGGAAGGGAGGTGAGAGGGAGGTTCAAGAGGGAAGGGATATGTGTATATCTATGGCTGATTCCCATATACCTATGGGAGAAGGCAATGGCACCCCACTCCAGTAATCTTGCCTGGAAAATCCATGGACAGAGGAGCCTGGTGGGCTACAGTCCATGGGGTCGCTGAGAGTCAGACATGACTGAGCGACTTCACTTTCACTTTTCTCTTTCACGCATTGGAGAAGGAATTGGCAACCCACTCCAGTATTCTTGCCTGGAGAATCCCAGGGACGGGGTCGCACAGAGTCGGACACGACTGAAGCGACTTAGCATTAGCATTAGTATGGCTGATTCATGTTTAAGTTTGACAGAGGATGGCAGGACTCTGTGGAGCAATTGTCCTTCAATAGAAAATTAAAAAAAAATTTTAAAAAGATACTATAATATTCAACTGTGTTTTCTGATTTAAGTATTTTCATCTCTTGCTCATAAGAATTCCACAACATTTAACAAATGTTTCCAGTCACTGCATTCTAGTAAACTACAAGCTAGTCTCCCAATTTATATGCAAATTTGTGGCACAAAGTTTTGTTTTTATGAAAAAAATATATATTTACACATTTTTTATTGTTGTTTTTCAGTCGCTAAGTCTTGTCTGGCTCTATGCGATTCCAAGTACTGAAGTATGCCAGGCTCCTCTCCCCCACTGTCTCCCAGAGTTTGCTTGAATTCAGGTTCATAGAGTCATGATGCTCTCTAACTATCTCATCCTCTGCCTCCCCATTCTCCCTTTGCCTTCAACCTTCCCCAGTTCAGTCACTTCAGTTCAGTCACTCAGTTGTGTTGGACTCTTTGCAACTCCATGGACTGCAGCACACCCGACCTCCCTGTGCATCCCCAACTCCCGGACTTTACTCAAACCCATGTCCATTGAGTGGGTGATGCCATCCAGCCATTTCATCCTCTGTCATCCTCTTCTTCTCCCACTGTCAATCTTTCCCAGCTTCAGGGTCTTTTCTAGTAAGTCAGTTCTTCTCATCAGGTGGCCAAAGTATTGGAGTTTCAGCTTCAACATCAGGCCTTCCAATGAAAATTCAGGACTGATTTCCTTTAGTATGGACTGGTTGGATCTCCCTGCAGTCCAGGGGACTCTTAAGAGCCTTCTCCAACACCACAGTTCAAGGGCATCAATTCTTTGGTGCTCAGCTTTCTTTCTAGTCCATCTCTACATCCATACATGACTACTGGAAAAACTGTTCCTTTGACTAGACGGACCATTGTTCGCAAAGTAATGTCTCTGTTTTTTAATATGCTGTCTAGGTTTGCCATAGCTTTTCTTCCAAGGAGCGTCTTTTAATTTCATGGCTGCAGTCACCATCTGAAGTGATTTGGGAGCCTCCAAAAATAAAGCCTGCCACTGTTTTCACTCTTTCCCATCTATTTGCCATGAAGTGATTATACCAGATGCCATGATTTTAGTTTTCCGAATGTTGAGTTTGAAGCCAACTTTTTCACTCTCCTCTTTCAATTTCATTAAGAAGCTCTTTAGTTCTTGTTCATTTTCTACCATAAGGGTGATGTCATCAGAATGTCTGAGGTTACTGGTATTTCTCCAGCAATCTTGTTTCCAGCTTGTGCTTCATCCAGCCCAGCGTTTCTCATGATGTACTCTGCGTATAAGTTAAATAAGCAGGGTGACAATATACAGCCTTGACGTACTCCTTTCCTTATTTGGAACCAGTCTGTTGTTCCATGTCCAGTTCAAACTGTTTCTTCCTGACCTGCATACAGATTTCTCAAGAGGTATGGCATGTGGTCTGGTATTCCCATCTAAGAATTTTCCAGAGTTTGTTGTGGTCCTCACAGTCAAAGGCTTTGGTATAGTCAATTAAGCAGAAGTAGAAATTTTTTCTGGAATTTTCTTGCTTGTTTGATGATCCAACAGATGTTGCCAATTTGATCTCCAGTTCCTCTGCCTTTTCTAAATCTAGCTTGAACAAATGGAAGTTCACAGTTAACGTACTGTTTAAGCCTGTGTTGGAGAATTTTAAGCATTACTTTACTAGCATGTGAGATGAGTGCAATTGTGCGGTAGTTTGAGCATTCTTTGGAATTGCCTTTCTTTGAGATGGAATGAAAACTGACCTTTTCCAGTCCTGTGGCCACTGCTGAGTTTTCCAAACTGGCTGGCATACTGAGTGCAGCACTTTCACACATCATCTTTTAGGATTTGAAGTAGCTCATCTGATATTCCATCACCTCCACTAGCTTTGTTCATAGTGATGCTTCCTAAGGCCAACTTGACTTTGCATTCCAGGATATCTGGCTCTAGGAAAGTGATCACATCATTGTGATTATCTGGCCTGTGAAGATCTTTTTGTACAGTTCTGTGTATTTTTGCCACCTCTTCTTAATATCTTCTGCTTCTGTTAGGTTTGTACCATTTCTGTTCTTTATTGTGCCCATTTTTGCATGAAATGTTCTTTCCTAGTATCAGGGCCTTTTCCAAAGAGTCAGCTCTTTGTACCAGGTCGCCAAAGTATTGGAGCTTCAGCATCAGTCTTTCCAATGAATATACAGGGTTGATTTTCATTCGCCTTGACTGGTTTCATCTCTTTGCAGTCCATGGAACTCTCAAGAGTCTTCCCCAGCACCACAGTTCAAGAGCGTCAATTCTTTGGCACTCAACCTTCTTTATGGTCCAACTTTTGTATCCATACAAGACTACCATAAAAATCATCTTTTTGACTATGAGGATCATTGTCAGCAAAATGATATCTCTGCTTTGTAATATGCTAAGTTTCTAATATCTTTCCTTTAAAGGAGCAGCCATCTTTTAATTTCATGGCTTCATTTTCTGTGCAGAGTGATTTCGGAGCCCAAGAAAAGAAAATCTGTCACTACTTCCACTCTGTCCCCCTCTATTAGCCATGAAGTGATGGAACCAAATGCCACTCTCTCTCTCTCTCTTTTTATTGTTGAGTTTTAATCCAGCTTTTTCACTCTCATCTTTCACATTTATCAAGAGGCTTTTTGCTTCCTCGTCACTTCTGCCATTAGAATGGTATCATTTATGTATCATGTATCTGAGGTTGTTGATATTTTTCCTGGCAGTCATGATTCCAGCTTGTGATTCATCCAACCTGGCATTTCATATGATGTGCTCTGGTTATAAGTTAAATAAGTAGAGTGACAATATACAGCCTTGTATTCCTCTCACAATTTGAAACCTGTCATTTGTTTCATGTCCAGTTCTAACTGTTGCTTCTTGACCCACAGATTTCTCAAAAGACAGGCAAAGTGGTTTGGTACTTTCATCTCTTTAAGAATTTTCCACAGTTTTTTTTGTGATCCACACAATCAAAAGCTTTAGTGTAGTCAATGAAGCAGATGTTTTTCTGAAATTCCTTTGCTTACTGAATGATCCAACAGATGTTGGCAATTTGATTTCTAGTTCTTCTGCCTTTTCTAAATCCAGCTTGTACATCTGGAAGTTCTGCTGAAGCCTAGTTTGAAGGACTTTGAGCATTACCTTGCTAGCATGTGAAAGTATACAGTATGCAACTGTACAGTAGTTTGGACATTCTTTATCATTACCCTTCTTTGGGATTGGAATGAAAACTGCCTGTTTCCAGGCCAGTGGCCAATGCTGAGATTTTCCAATTTGCTGATGTAATGAATGCAGCACTTTAATAGCATAATCTTTTAGGATTTTAAATAGCTCAGCTTGAATTCTATCTCCTCTACTAGCTTTGTTTGTGGTAATGCTTCCTAAGGCTCACTTGACTACACATTCCAGGATGTCTGGTTCTTGGTGGGTGACCACTCCATCATGGCTATCATTAAGGGATCATTAAAACCTTTCTTGTATAGTTCTCCTATGTATTCTTGCCATCTCTTCCTAATCTCCTCTATGCCCTTTAGGTCCTTGTTTCTGTCCTTTATGACACCCATCCTTGCATGGAATTGGTAGGTAGTTAGAATAGGAAACAGGAGTCTACAATGGCAGTGGCTAAAAGACAAGGAAGGGAAAAGCCCATGAAAATAGAACAAAGGAAGGTCTGAGGACCGGAGTGAGGACCTCAGGCGGGACAAACAGCACTCCTGGCTGGCTCAATTTACATAGGGCAGGCCTGGGGGAGGAAAAAGCATATAAAAAGAGGAGCCAAAGGGCCAGGTCTCTCTCTCCTGTGCGCACGTGCTCTCTGTCTCTCTTTCTCTGTCTCTCTCTCTCTTTGCATCTTTTGGGTCGGCATGCCCTCACACCTTGAGGATGTATTTTCCTTTATTTTCTAGATAAAACTGATTTGTTCGAGAGCTATAACATGGACTGTCCAAGAGCTGTGACACACCGAGGGCTTTAACGTCCATTGTCTCAAATTTGTGTTGAGGTGAGACAGAAACGAGATTACACTCGCCTGACATCTATCCCACTTTAGGTAATACATCCCCTTGATAGCTCCAATTTTCTTTAAGAAATCTCTAGTCTTTCCCTTTGTATTGTTTTCTTCTCTTTCTTTGTGTTGTTCATTTAAGAAGGCCTCCACTTCACCTCTTCTTGCAATTCTCTGGAACTCTCCATTCAGTTGGGTCTTTCCCTTTCTCCCTTGCCTCTCACTTCTCTTCCTTCCTCAGCTATTTCCAAAGCCTCCTCAGACAACAGCTTTGCCATCTTGCATTTTATTTTTCTTTGGGATGGTTTGGGTCACTGTGTCCTGTACAATGTTATGAACCCCTGTCTACAGTTCTTCAAGCACTCTTGTCTACCGATCTTATCCCTTGTATCCATTGGTCACCTCCACTGTGTAATCAAAGGGATCTGATTTAGATCATACCTGAATGGCCTAGTGGTTTTCCCTGCTTTCTTCAATTTAAGTCTGAATTTTGCAATAAAGAGCTCATGATTTGAGCCACAGTCAGCACCAGGTCTTCTTGTTGCTGACTTGTAGAGCTTCTCCATCTTCACTTGCAAAGAACATACTCAATCTGATTTCACTAGTGACCATCTGGTAATGTCCATGTGTAGATATACATACCTACACATATGCATACACATGCACACACACATATCAACTTTAAAAGTTAATGTCTATTCAGAATAAATTATTTTATTTTTTTGAGATGTAAGTGAATGGTATGGCTAGGGCTGGCCTGCCTATGTGTATTCAGTTAGCTCATATTTTTCTTCAAAATTACATTCCAGTAATGGTAAGTCAGATTTTATTACTAACAATATATTTTCTAATGAATTTCTTTTCTGCTGAATATTGAAAAATTTTTAGATTGCTCTTATATATTCTACAGAACATTCTTGTGGTTTTCATTTTTTAGTTTACCTCCACATCTGGTTCTAGTCTGTTGTTTCTTGCGCTGTTCACCCATTGGACATTACTGCTCGGCTTTTCTTCAAGACCATGGTATTTGGTATTCCTTTGCCCTGAATACTTTTATTTTTAACCCAGTGCCTCAGGAGGCTGGCTCCTCATCATTTCAGGTCTCTGTTTAGAAGTCATATCTCATAGAGGCTGTCTTTGGCCAGCGTATCTAAATGATGTCCCTGTCATGCAGTAATCTATTATTTATGAACTTATTTTTCTGTTCTAATAAGCACTGGTATTATTTTCATTATTTGGTTGTTGATTTTTAAATTGTTAATTCTCCTTCTTTGATTTCTTAATATTAAAATGTTGCCTTTATGAGAGACAGTGTTTTACTCATCAAGACTGTTTTACTCACCAATCTGTTCTCCACTTACGGAATAGTCCCTCATGTTGGGAACATGCGATGAACATTTACAGAACAAACAAATGAGTATGTTGTCTCTGAATGTGTTTTTCTCTCTTGCTCTGTCTCTCAAGCACAGGCATCAGCTTTCCCTTAATCTCCCACTGAGGGCACTGGAAATTAAAATATAGCAGAAAAGAAACAGTATTCAAGGAGTAATTTATAACTGGTACTGGACAGGTCAGCTCTAAACTAAACTTGGAGAAGGAAATGGCTACCAACTCCAGTATTCTTGCCTGGGAAATCCCATGGACAGAGGAGCCTGGTGGACTAGAGTTCATGGGGTCACAAAGAATTGGCCATGACTGAAGAGACTTAGCATGCATGCAAACCTAAACTTACCATTAAGACATTTCTAACAGGATGGGTCCTGTTTAGCAGCCTAACTTTATCTGTGTGGTTGTGGCCAATTTCCCTCCCTCCTAATTCTTCTGTTAACCACATACTTAAAGAAGTGTTCTTGAACTTGACTGCTCTACTACCAACAGAAGGATAGAAAATGTCTTTCTTTTCTTCTAATCTGAGATCTACCAAATTCATTTTCTGTCTCTAGTTTAATCTCATCACAGGATGGTTGTCACGAGCATTTCTACTTACTTTAGGAAAACCCTATCTCCAACCACAGAGGTGCAGTCTGGAGCACTGTCTTCAAAAGAACAAGTTTATTTGAATACAACAGTATTCAAATCCTTTATCAGCCCCTTTCCTGACAATTTCTTTGTCCTAAATAATAATATTGTGGGGCATCAGCAGTCCAATTCAATAGTCCAATGATTATCCAAGCCTGATTTATTTCCACTGTAGAGTTTCTTTTTGAGCTCAAGTTAATTGGGCTTTCCCCTCTTTCTTTAAGTCCTTAGAGGTCATAATTGCTTAAGTCTTGTGGTCATTGTTTCCACAAGAATTTCCCACAAGGGCTTGCTATAATTTTCAGAGACAGCACATTCTAAGTCCATACTTGGAAAAAAAAAAAAAAAAAACCTGCTCTCAGGGGAGCACAATCTGCAGATAATGCAACTCTACTTGAAGCATAGCCATCCTGTTTATATTATCTAACAGAACAATTGCATCCCTTAGAGTCACATCTTTGCTTTATGTCTTCAAAATTAAAAAGCACATTTTTAGTTCATCATTTTCCTGGAACAATAAAACAGCCTCCATGAAAGTAGAATACAAGTCTCTAACAATTTGAATGCAGAAAATATCCTGACTGCTTTAAAAGACCAGATTTGAGGTTTGTTGAATTTAGTTTGTATTTATTTCTTTCACCATGCCCTCAACTTTGCTTAGGCCAGCTTTAGATTTCAAAGCTATTAGAATGAAATTCACATCTAGGCCTGAATCAGCATTTCTGGCATGCTCATCTTCTACAGAGATCTCTATGAATAAAAAAAAAGTCGATTTATGCCCTTGTGTGCTTGCTAAGTTGCTTCAGTTATGGCCTACTCTTTACCACCCTATGGACTGTAGCCCACCAGACTCCTCTGTCCACAGGATTATCCAGGCAAGAATACTGGACCGGATTGCCATATCCTCCTCCAGGGGATCTTCCCAACCCAGGGATTAAACCCACATCTCTTATGTCTCCTGCATTGGCAGGTGGGTTCTTTACCACTAGCACCACCTGGGAAGCCCACTTTTTAGGTATTACTCCTTTTCTTTCTCCTGACCTGTTCTTATGTTGCAATTAGCTAGCTATATCACCTGGGGAAAAAATTTGGGAAGATTGTTAAGAGATTTTCATGCCAAAGTAAGATTTTTAAGTGGAATCCAGGTCCAGGCAAGACTGCTGAGTTTAATTTTTCACAAAAACTAGTATTTGTCTTACTGTTCTTCAGTAGGAGAGGCTGCTTCAGAGGTTTAGCTTTAGTTGCCTTTTTCCAAATTGATAAATTCATGACATTTGAAAGAATGACAGAGGGATTATGGTTTTCTCATGTCAGGAAAAAAAAGTCCATTTTTTCATATCAAAAGGATTTTGGAAACCGGTTGTCTATGGTGAAGAATTCATGCAAGTGATCAAGAGTTCTTCTTGTATTAATAATTCCTGATAAATTTCAGTTTCTCTAAAATAAATTCAAATGTTTCCTCACTTGTAAATTATGAGGAAACTCCCCTCTGGGGAATATAGAGTTGTTATTGCTGGACTAGATATAATTTGGAGGCTAAACATGAAGGAAGGTTAAGAATATCTTTTCCTTAAGCTTTTAATGATAAAGGCCACACTTGAACTTCCAGTTTCCTAACCTTTAAGACTAAAGCTCTTGAGAGAGAAGACCCCATGTTAATGGCTTAATGGAGACTTTTGACAAAGGGAATTCATTTTAGTAGCAATTTAATGAAGTGAGAACTTGGCAAAAGAAACTTAGGCTGACATGTCAAAGGTTGAAGTGGTAATGGACTTAGATGTCTCTTGAATTATTGGGACTTCAGTTTGGATGATTTAATAAAAGATACACTTAAGGCCATTATGGGTGGAGCACTCAAAGTTGTCATTATCTCAATCCTCTCAACTCTACTCCTGTAGTACTTCTTGAAAACGTTAGTTCCTCTCACCCCTTATTGTTCATGCCTGAATAATTACATAGACTATTATTATTTTAGGTGCCAAATTAGCATCCCTCATATCACTGTTCTCTGCTATAGTTCATCTTTCAAGTTTCACAGAGTCATTTTTCTAAAACAGAAACACTTAAAGTCATATACACTTGATGAGAATGTAAATTGCTTCTACCTTAATGGGCAGCTTTGTGGCAATATTAATCAAAACTTAAAATTCACATATCATTTAACTGAGCAATTTCACTTTTAGGAATTTATCTTATAGCTGTATTCAACCATGGAAATGTTGAATGTGTAAGAATATATGTTGCGGTACATCAATGATAGAAAAGAATTTGGAAAAGCTGAATGTCCATCAGCAAAGAACTAGTTAAATTAATTATGGTATTTTAATATGATAGAATTTAAGTAGCCATTAAAATAAATGCAACAGACCTGTGTGTATAAAAATGCAAAAGATTTATTTATTTGGGTGGATAAAGTGTAGAATAGTGTGTATGGGAAAATATATAGAAAGAGTAGAAGGACAAACAAGAAAATGTTCACAGCAGTTATTTCCTCAGGGGAATCTAGGAGGAAAAACTAGAATAAAGGTCATTGTAAGCATTTAGTTTGCTTAGAGATTCAGCTTTGTGCTTTAATGCTCATTAACACAAAATTTATTTTTAAATATTATATTATAATAAGTTATACATAATATAACATAATGCCATATAACTGTGATGTCATCTGATATTAAAATGCTATATTCATACATATAGTAATATCATAACTTAATATTATGATAGCTATATGTATTTTTCTATCTATCCATCTAGTCTTCATGGTCTGTAGGAATATTTACACTGCCAATTATAATTAAAATAATACTTCCAAATTTCCACCAACAGAGCTTTCTTAGTTTCCTACTGGTTATGAGGTAGGGAGTTTGGTGTGGTGTTCATTATTAATTAGATCTGTGTTACTCTGGAGATTTGCTTGAGTGAAGCTTCTTTAGCAAAATATTCTCTGCGTGGAGCAGTTTTATGATGTGTGTGTGTGCTCAGTTGCTCAGTTCTGTCTGACTCTTTGAGGCTCCATGGACTGTAGCTTGCCAGGCTCCTCTGTCCATTAGATTTCCCAGGAAAGAATACTGAGTTATTTGTCATTCCCTACTCCAGGGGAATCTTCCAGACCCAAGCATTGAACCCACATCTCTTGTGTCTCCTGCATTGGCAGGTGGATTCTTTGCCACTGCAGCTGCTGCCAATCCCATTATATGATGTAGCTTTACAATTAATTTATTGTAGTATAATAAACACACAGAAAATCACCCAAATAATAAGTACACAACTAAATAAAAAAATATTGCATTGCTACCACTTCTTACCACACACACAAAAAGATATAACCAGACTAAAGAAGTCTGTATAACCAGACTAAAGAAGGCCACATTATCCTACTTCCAGTCATTACAGTGTTGAAAGGAAAGTATATTCCCTGACTCCTAATAGCATAGGATTAGTTTTTCCTGTTTTAAAACTTTGTATAGTAACATTCTGTTGTCATGTATTTCATGTATGTTTGTAAGATTTATCCATGTAGTTACATGTAAAAAGTCACTTAGTTCATTGATTTAGATGTGGTCTTGCTCCAAATCCTGAAAGATGATGCTGTGAAAGTGCTGCACTCAATATGCCAGCAAATTTGGAAAACTCAGCAGTGGCCACAAGATTGGAAAAGGTCAGTTTTCATCCCAATCCCAAAGAAAGGCAATGCCAAAGAATGCTCAAACTACCGCACAATTGCACTCATTACACACGCTAATAAAGTAATGCTCAAAATTCTCCAAGCCAGGCTTCAGCAATATGTGAACCGTGAACTTCCTGATGTTCAAGCTGGTTTTAGAAAAGGCAGAGGAACCAGAGATCAAATTGCCAACATCTGCTGGATCATGGAAAAAGCAAGAGAGTTCCAGAAAAACATCTATTTCTGCTTTATTGACTATGCCAAAGCCTTTGACTGTGTGGATCACAATAAACTGTGGAAAATTCTGAAAGAGATGGGAATACCAGACCACCTGATCTGCCTCTTGAGAAATCTGTATGCAGGTCAGGAAGCAACAGTTAGAACTGGACATGGAACAACAGACTGGTTCCAAATAGGAAAAGGAGTACGTCAAGGCTGTATATTGTCACCATGTTTCTTTAACTTCTATGCAGAGTACATCATGAGAAATGCTGGACTGGAAGAAACACAAGTTGGAATCAAGATTGCTGGGAGAAATATCAATAACCTCACATATGCAGATGACACCACCCTTATGGCAGAAAGTGAAGAGGAACTCAAAAGCCTCTTGATGAAAGTGAAAGTGGAGAGTGAAAGGGTTGGCTTAAAGCTCAACATTCAGAAAACGAAGATCATGGCATCCGGTCCCATCACTACATGGGAAATAGATGGAAAAACAGTGGAAACAGTGTCAGACTTTCTTTTCTGGGCTCCAAAATCACTGCAGATGGTGACTGCAGCCATGAAATTAAAAGACGTTTACTCCTTGGAAGGAAAGTTATGACCAACCTAGATAGCATATTCAAAAGCAGAGACATCACTTTGCCAACAAAGGTTCGCCTAGTCAAGGCTATGGTCTTTCCTGTGGTCATGTATGGATGTGAGAGCTGGACTGTGAAGAAGGCTGAGCGCTGAAGAATTGATGCTTTTGAACTGTGGTGTTGGAGAAGACTCTTGAGAGTCCCTTGGACTGCAAGGAGATCCAACCAGTCCATTCTGAAGGAGATCAGCCCTGGGATTTCTTTGGAAGGAATGATGCTAAAGCTGAAACTCCAGTATTTTGGCCACCTCATGCGAAGAGTTGACTCATTGGAGAAGACTCTGATGCTGGGAGGGATTGGGGGCAGGAGGAGAAGGGGATGACAGAGGATGAGATGGCTGGATGGCATCACTGACTCGATGGATGTGAGTCTGAGTGACCTCCGGGAATTGGTGATGGATAGGGAGGCTTGGCGTGCTGCAGTTCATGGGGTCGCAAATTGTCGGACACGACTGAGCGACTGATCTGATCTGATATTGAAGATTGATTGATGTGTGTGGGTTTATTTCCAGACTGACTACTCTTTTTCACTGGTCCATATATCTGTTTTAGTGCCAACACGATGCTGTTTTGATTGCTGTAGCTTTTTAGTATTGTCTGAAGTGTGTGAGAATTATGCTTTTTGCTTTTTCTTTTTCCTTAGCATTGCTTTGACAATTCTGGATCTCTTATAATTCCATATACACTTTAGAATTATATGTTCTAGTTCTATGCAGATGTCATTGTTAATTTGGTTGGGATTGCATTAAATCTGTAGATTGCTTTGGGCATTTTAATTCTTCTAATCCAAGAACATGGGTTGTTTTTCCATTTTGTTGAAGCATCTTCAATGTCCTTTATTAATGTTTTATAGTTCTCAGCATATAAATCTTTCACCTCCTTGGTTAGGCTTATTCTTAGGTATTTTATTTTGTTTTTTGATGCAATTTTAAAGGAGATTTTTTATTTTTATAGTTCTCTTTTGATATTTCATTGTTAGTGTAAAGAAATGCAACTGATTGCTGTATGTTAATCTTGTATCATGCTACCTTAATTAATTCATTTATCAGTTCTAATAGTTTTTGTGTGAATTCTTTAGGGTTTTCTATATGTAGTAATGTGTCATCTGCATGTAATGATAACTTATCTCCAGAACTACTCTTCTATACATCCAATTTCATATTTCTTTTTTTTCGTCCAGAATACAAAATGTTATCAGGAATAGGACAGCTAATTTATAAGTTAATAAAAGCAATTGAAAGAAGATTTAAAATATCTCAAAATGTAGCATAGAAGAAAAAAGAAAAAAAGTAGCAAGTAAAATCATGTAAATGTAACATATTTTTAAGAAATTATGGGACAAATTGAATTAATTGAAATATTTGGTTTTCTGCTAAACTCAAGGAAAAAGAACTATAATACTTTCATATTGATTCCTACTTAAATAAGGATCAAATTAATGAATGATCAGGAAAATACTATGGATATTAGAAAAGTAAGTCTGACTGATTAAAGAA
Source organism: Tragelaphus eurycerus (assembly GCA_935064755.1). Lineage (NCBI taxonomy): Eukaryota > Metazoa > Chordata > Mammalia > Artiodactyla > Bovidae > Tragelaphus > Tragelaphus eurycerus. The sequence continues at coordinate 1,668,436 of CAKXYN010000132.1, read as the reverse complement.
AGGATATTACACTGTTGAAAGTTTTTAAAGTTTACATCATATTTCAAATATGACTGTCTTCTTTTATTGTAATATGCTTAAAATAGATTAGTTTTTGACAAATAATAACATGATCAAAATCACTTTTGAGAGCATATATAAAGCAAATTATAAATATTGTAAATTGTTATAAAAAGATTTGATGTCAATACAAGACAGGCTCATTTATAAAGCTCTGTGATCTACTGATAAGTCTTTCAGAAATTTAGTCAGGAAATTATTCCATCCCTAGTGGCATCAGAATCTACAGTCACCTAATTTATTTTCATGATGTGTATATTCCCTACTCTCATCTGCAACTATTTTAAGGGCTGGCATATTGTTATATGATATTGATGATTATGCCAAAAGGAATTATTTACATATTACTCACAAGTTAATGAGCTAATAAAAATCTACATGATTTTTTTTTTACAAATATTTAGCGTATTTAAATCCAAGATATATTGTAATTTTTGTCAACTGTTTGAAATGACAATAAATAATTCAGGTAAATTAAAATCAACCTTGAATGACTAGATCTACCAAAATAAAGCTAACATCCATTTCAATACTTGTTAAATCCACAATATCCTAATTGCATACTTGTTGACATAATAGGTATATTTTTTGTCATTTGACATTTTTCAGTGGACAAAGACAAGTTGAGCAAGATATACAATGTAGAATGTTGTGTTTAATATTGTGAATGCATTTAAAGTTAATCTCAAACATTTATATGAAAACAGGGTAAATGTGGTTTGATTGCTTGCTGTAGTATACATTATAGTTGGTCTCAGTCAAAAGACCTTCCTAATATGCTTTTCACTTATCTTCCTCTAAGTTTGGAGAGCTAAAAATTAAATCCCCCATCTACCTTTGTAGCCAGGGGCAGCCAAACAATACTTATGCATAATTTACCAGCACAGAGATGAGTGCCACAAAGCATGTGATGGATGGGGAAGAAAGATAGAAAGGACATGTGTTCCTCTTGCCATAGTGAGCTGCTTCACCAGCTCTAGACTGCCTCCTTTCAAAATTTTATGTTATATGAAACAAACTGTAGTTTTTCAGGTTGCTTTTATGGTTTTGGTTATTTACACCCAAATGCACTACTGAATAATAAAGAAAATATGCATTTTAAATACTGTATATTGATTTAGATAATTTTTAAAATGTACTTCTTTTCATGCAAATGTCATTGATATGAAAGTGCAATTTGAAGAAATGCTAAATATACAAATGACACATTCGTATAATCAAGTATTCAGGCTTTTGAATTTCATATGTAAAATTTATTTACTCTTCCGATGGAGTTTCTTAGCCTTTAATAATATGATGAAAATATAAATAATTATGAAGAACTACCAAATATTTTAGCTTCCCAGATGGCTCAGTGGTAAAGAATCCACCTGACAATACAGGAGATATAGGAGATGTGGGTTAGTTCCCTGGGTCAGGAATATTCCCTGGAGGAGGAAATGACAACCCACTCCAATATTTCCTGGGAAATCTCATGAACAGAGGAGTCTGGTGGGCTACAGTCCATAGGGTCGCAAATAGTTGGACACGACAAACAGCTGAGATTATTGCACCAAATATTTAGTATTTATAATGTAACAAGTATTGTTTTAGTTACTTTTCATGCGTTTGGTTTTTGAATCATTGCTACAACCCTACAATGAAGTAAATATATATTTTATTTTACAGATGACAAACTAAGATCAGAGTGGCTAAGCAATCTACTATAATCCATGTTCTTTTCATGGTATCTCACTTCCTCTGAACCTTGTTAATCCAAAGCAGATTTGAAAATTACTGTCTTTTTCTCCTCCATCACTAGCCAAATTAATATTCTAAATATATTTATCTATTTTTTTCATGTTTTACATTCTCATTTTGAAAAGAAAAGAAAATCATTTCCCATGAATAATTTATTTTTTTTAATGTATTGATTTATTTTTGACACACTGAGTCTTATTTGCATGCGGGCTTTCTCTAGTTGTGGTGAGTGGGGCTACTCTCTAGTTGCAATGTGTGAGTCTCTCATTTCAGTGGCTTTTCTTGTTGCAAAGCATGGACTGTAGGGTGCATGGACTTTGGTAGTTGCAGCACAAGGGCCCTAGAATTCTGGCTCAGTAGTTGTTGCTCACTGGCTTAGTTGCCCTGTGGCATGTAGAATCTTTCTGGAGAAGGGATTGAAACTCTGTTCCCTTCATTGGCTGGTGAATTCTTAACCACTGGCCCGATGCAAAAATTTTATATTAATGTATAAAATTTTTACATGAATCTATCCTATAAGACTGATGGTGTGATGAATTTGTCAGTGGAGGGTACATGCCGTGACATAAAGAGATTTCTTTCAAAAAGAAGTCCCTATGAGTGTCATTTCTTCTTGTGTGTAGATTTCCATCTTGACATGTTTCACCAAATACTCATTCATTCAGTACCCGTTTAGTGAGCTCTTCCAGTGTGTCAGATGCAGTGCTGCATCTTCAGGGTGTGAATAAAGCAGAAATACTTTATTCAAGGTGCTTAGAGTTTACTTTGGAAACATGACTTTATTAAAAATGCTATGAGAGGATCAGGACTTCCAGAAATACTTTTGTGTATTTTGCAGATTGTGTGATTAAAATCCAAGCCAGTTCTTCCTCTCAGGCCTGTGCCTTTAGGAGGTTGTGCCCCAGTGGGAGGAAGATATGCCTGTTTCTCACCACATAAAGAGGGTCTTTCCTTAATTCATTAAAAGGCTAAGAAAGTGGTAGGATCAACAGATATACATCACATAAAATAAACCCTTACCTCATTCTACATAGTTAAAGAGGCTTATATAAAATAATGACTAAGAATCTCATCCTTTCAGACAGTAAGAATTCTCTAGTCAAAAGGAGTAAGTTGCTTACCTTTGTGGAAAGTCAAAGAATGTGCACATACAAGTTGAAGCCAAGAATCTTTCTGTACAGAAAATAACATGATGAAGAGGCTGCAGATATATGTAAAAAAGTAGATCCTGAATGCTTCATATTCCATAGCAATATGTCATGAGTGTACATTTTGCCTTGAAACAGTCTCTGTCAATAAAGATAGATAACCATACCATAAGTTAAAGATTTAGTTACATATTTTACCTTACTGAATAAAAATATCTCATCTAGGACCAAGAAAGTAATAGTGACACAAATTAAAAGTAGTCTCCATTTTCAAGATGAAACTGGGATTTGTCATTTTGCTATTGTAAAATGACATGGGTCATAATTTGGGAAGAAGTGAGTCTTTGAGAATCAGTATTTTTTTCAGATTTACAATCCATAGAAAACATTTTTTCATGGGTAGAATCCATTTAATGTGCAATGAAGTCCAATGGATTTTAATGTAACAGAGCATATAAAGGTTATTGATACATTTTGATTTTTCAAATTTCAGTGCACCTTTAAGAAGCAGTCACTTGTTGAGTTTTGGTATAACATCGAAGAATATATACAATTATCTGAAAAGGCTATAAAATGCTCCTCTCATTTCCAGCTATGCATCTGTGTGAAGCTGTATTTTCTTGAGATATATCAACTGATACAACATTTAGCAACAGCTTGAGTGTCAAAGCATATGAAACTGAGTCCCCTTCTATTGTCAGATAAAATAAAAGATTTGCAAAAATGTAAATTATTATCCCTATTTTCACTAACTTTTAATCTTGAAAAAGAGTTTATTTAGAATATAATGCTTTTAGTTTTTAGTGTTTTAGAAATTTTTAAATTTTCTAAAACTTTAGAAAGTTTTAAATTAAATTATTTAGTTATTAGTTTTAGCATATAATAAAATTATTATAACAATTTAAAATGAATAACAAAAATATTTTTAAACTTTCTCAATTTTAATCACCTATTCAGTAATATTGGTAGATAATTAGCATGAACAAAGAACTTTGGATTCTTCAGTAATATGTTTTAACTGCTTTTTGGAGATATTACTGGTGTACAATAATTAGTAAATGTTAATATAGTCTAAATGGATAAATTTGACATAAGAATGCACCTGTGAATCTACATCCACAATCAAGATAATAAATATATTAACATCATAAATGATTCCTCATGCCCTGTTATAATCTGCTCATCTCTTCCTAGGTCTAATTTTTGTCTGCCTTGTTCTGTTCTGTTTCCTATTGTGTAGTATTCTAGCTTTAATTTCTTAAGCAAACTTTTGACATCAGTAAGTCTCAATACTAGGAGAGTGATCTCAGCTGTCTGCATCAGAGATGATATAAACTTCAGTTGTAATTGTTGTTCATCGCTCAGTCATGTCTGACTCTGAAACTCCATGGACTATAGCTTACCAGGCTTCCCTGTCCTTCAATATCTCCCAGAGTTTGCTCAAATTCATGTTCACTGAGTTGGTGATTGTATCTAACTATCTCATCCTCTGCTGCCCTTCTCTCCTTTTGCTTTAAGTTTTTCCCAGCATCATGGTCTTTTCCAATATGTTGGCTCTTCACATCAGGTGGTCAAAGTATTAGGGCTTCAGTTTTACATCAGTCCTTCCAAAGAATATTCAGGGTTGATTTCCTTTAGGATTGATTGGTTGGATCTCCTTGCAGTCCAAGAGACTCTCAAGGCTCTTCTCCAGCACCACAGTTCAAAAGCATCAAATTTTAAGTGCTAATCAGAGCCAGTATTATTTCTATTTCAGGTTTTTGATAAGTGGGAAGCAAATTAGGTTCACTAATTTTAATTATCAAATATTCACATGGTACATGAATGGCTGGAATATAGGGTTAGGGAATCACAGAATTGATGTATAGGGACGGTTAGTTAACATTGGACTGTGGAGATTATCTTGTCCATTCTGCATTGTTTTATATATGTGTGCTGTGCTGTGCTTAGTCACTCAGTTGTGTATGATTCTTTGCAAGTATGGACTATAACAAGCCAGGCTCCTCTGTGCACGGCAATTCTTGAGGCAAGAATACTGGAGTGGGTTGCCATGCCCTCCACCAGGAAGCTTTATATACATATACATATATGTATATATGTATGTATGCCAAAAAAGTCTGTCTAGTCAAAGTTATTGTTTTTCCAGTAGTCGTGTATGGATATGTCAGTTGGACTATAAAGAAGGCTGAGCACTGAAGAATTGATGGTTTTGAACTGTGGTATTGGAGAAGACGCTTGAGAGTCCCTTGTACTGCAAGGAGATCAAACCAGTCAATCCTAAAGGAAATCAGTCTTGAATATTCATTGGAAGAACTTATGCTAGCTGAAACTCCAATACTTTGGCCACTTGGTTTGAAGAACTGACTCATTGGAAAAGACCTTGATGAAGGGAAAGATTGAAGGAAGGAGGAGAATGGGGCAACAGTGGATGAGATGGTTGGATGGCATCACCAACTTGATGAACATGAGTTTGAGCAAGATCTGGAAATTGGTGATGGACAGGGAAACCTGGTGAGCTGCAGTCCATGGGATCTCAGAGTCAGACATGACTGAGCTACTGAACTGAACTGAATTGAATATAAAAATTGTTCTTTTTTTCCCTCAGGTTCAGTGTCTATAACATTTCAAATCATTGTTTTAAAAACAAGAGAACTCAATCAATATTATGCAATTTAAAAGGAACAAATGCCAGTTTCCACCTTTACTAGTTAGGATAAAACAATCAATTATGTAGGTAAAGACTGGGGAAAAAGTGATATGATAGCACCTTTGAATAGAAAATTTTTGTATTTTTGCTGACTATGACAAGCTCAGCATGTGTCAACACTCTGATCATACCTCTGAAAATATTAGCATGACATAGTAATACATTATGTTTATCAAAGACTCATGTCCAGATAAAGAAAATTATCCATTGTGTTTTTCAAAGTCTCATGTCAAGAACTACTATGCAGTTCACACTTGAAATAATTTCTTTAACACTATACTCTATAAATATTATAAAATAAATATTGACAGAGCAGTATTCAGAACAGTGAGGTATCTAAAAACTGACACTTTAAGAAAGATGAAAGGGAGTGGGGGATTTTAGTCTGGAGATAAAAAGGTTTAGGTGAACCACAGTAGATGCTTTTAAATATTTGAATAGCTATTTTCTTGGAGAAAAATTAGATTCTATGTATTTTATATATCTTTCAGATATATAGAACTTGTAAATGTTCATTAAAGTTTTAATGAAACAATTTCTACTTCTTATAAGGAAAACTCTTTGCATAATGAATGATCTGCAATGATAGACTAGGCAGACATCTTTATTTGAAACATTTGAGTAGCACCTAATTAATTGTCTGTAGGGAATGGTTGGTTAACGCATGGGTTTAACAGTGGGGTCTCCATAATTCTGAGAGGGAATTTTTGAAAAAAATCAAAATGAAATTGACAGAATAGTGATTTACTGAAATTACTTGAGTGATTGTCCAGTAATATTATATGAGGATGTGCAGTCTTAATAAAAGCAGGTTGTGGAGTATGATTTTTACTGAAGAGTCTGAATAAATCTCAGATCTCTGCTTAATAGTCTCCATGAAGGGCGTTACCTAATTTACTTGATTGCAACATTTTTGCAGAGCTTGGAAGCTATAGATCAGAGTTAGCAGTGACTGTATCAATTTAGAAAGATACAGATATGAAGAAAAGGTAAAACAGACATGGAAAGAAGGAGATAATAAGAGCAGTTTAGTCATAAGAATGGCTGAGGAAATAGAGATGAAGACCCCTCTGAGAATATAAAACAGAATAGGTCACTAGACCTTTAATTGGATCACCGTGGTTGGTGTTAGACATGATGTCCTAAAACGTTATTTAAATTTAAAATTTTATAGGGGTAGTTGTGCAGCTGTTAAAATAGTTTTCTTTGCTCCTCACCCTCCTGGATCACTTGATTTTAAATCCTGCAGTAATCTATGTCTATGTCTATTACTTAGAATTTAATATAGTTTATGTATACCTTTATCTAGACCTTTAATTGGATCACCATGGTTGGTGTTAGACATGATGTCCTAAATAGTTATTTAAGTTTCAAATTTTATGGGAACAGTTGTGCAGCTGTTAAAATAGTTTTCTTTGCTCCTCATCCTCCTGGATCACTTGTTTCTAAATCCTGCAGTGATCTATGTCTATGTCTATTACTTAGAATTTAATATAGTTTATGTATACCTTTATCTACCTACAGATGGTTTCAGATAAACAGAAGGGGATTAGCACAGGGTGTAAGAAAAGGAAATGGAAGAGCTAAGCTTTAAAGGATATATGAAATTAATTGATTCTAAACAATCTTTAACTGCATCTCTCCCATCTAACAGTGGACCGATTTCTTTCTCAGCATACAGTTTTGTTATAATTTGGTCTTCCATGAAAATGTCTGCTTAACAATATCCTTATTAATGTGGCTGTGGGCCACTTATATTGGAACCACAAATAGTATTTGTTATATATACTTATTCCTAGACCTAATACCACTGAATCAGATTCTACTGAATCAGAATCTGGTGGTAATTCCAAAGAGTCTTCATTTTAAGCAATTGCCCATGCAACTTTCATGCATACAAAATTTGAGAAACACTGTCTTATATAAAAAGATTGTGCTGACCAGTTACTATGAAGAAGTTGCTTTCACCAGATAACGTCCTCAGACCTGGTAAAACCACCTCCTCACTTGAGTATTTCATTATTTGTCTAGCCAGTTCTTTGCATTTCAATTCCTGTGGTTTATATATTCAAAGTGATTTCTATTTTAGCCCCAGTTGTGTCCTGACACTATCTCTAGGATGGCCAGTATTCCTAGATGTCATCAGCCTCTGATCTCACCTTAATCAAAGGAAACCTACTTGAATCAAAGGTCATTTGAAAGAAATATTAACATTTGTTGACTCTTATTTTCCAGGAAGTCCTGTATACTTTCAGTGGCTAGTAGGGGTAGACAGATACAGATGTAGCTAGGCTTCCCTGGTGGCTCAGACAGTAAAGCGTCTGCCTGCAATGCCGGAGACCTGGGTTCGATTCCTGGGTTGGGAAGATCCCCTGGAGAAAGAAATGGCAATTCACTCCAGCACTCCTGCCTGGAAAATCCCATGGACGAGGAGCCTGATAGGCTACAGTCCATGGAGTCGCAAAGAGTCAGACAAGACTGAGTGACTTAACTTCATAGATATATACAATCTAAATCTTAGCAGCTTTGAACAGGGGTAGATGTCATATTCCCTTAGATTCAGTATCTAGTCCTTTGAGACAATTATATAAGTCATGATTAGTGTAGAAGTCTACTCTACAGCCACGGAATGACCTTGTTTGCTGAGAATATATTCATTTTTTTGAGAAAAAAATAAATGTTTTTCATGTGCAGGCAATTAATTTAATGGTAGAGATACAGAGATTAGTAAGACATGTTTCCTGTCCTTGACAACTGAACAGTAATTGAAGGTATTAGGAAAGCAAACAACTGTAATACAAATGAATATATGAATAAATTTACCATTTTTTTTTACTTGTTCAGTGAACTCTATGGTAAAGGCATAAGAAAGGAACAAGAGGGGGAGAACTGTAGTTGGAGTGAGAAGGCAACATTGTTCATAATTTTGTTAAGATAATATTATTTTTATCTTTCATCATCTAGCAATCTTAAGAAGTAGATTATAATTTGTCAAAATTAGCTTTCAAGTTTCCCTGTAGCTCACACGTCATTTCGTTGATATCTAAATATTGAAGTGTGCCATGTCTGAGTCTTTAACCCTCTCTCTTCTCCATCTGTACTTCTTTTATTAGCTTTTCTCACTTCTCATAGCTTTAAATATCATGTCACCACTGTGCTGACTCCTCTCAAATTAAATCTCCAGTTCAGATATCTTCTCTACTCTACATATTCACATATCCAATTGCCTAATTGATATTTACATTGGGATGCATAACAGGCACTTAAACTTAATTCATCCAAAATTAAACTTCTGATGTCTCTCATCTCTCAAAGCACTATCTCTTGATGTAGTTCCTGTTTGATTAAATAATAACTCCATCTTTCTAGTTTCTCAGGCCTAAAACCTTCAATTTCTTTTGATTTCTTTTTTCTCTTAAAGCCCACGTCCAAACTCCTTTGTCTCCTAAAAATATATTCATCTTTTGATCATTTCTCATCACTTTTATTCTCTTGAGGTTTCTTTTACCTTTTAAAAAAGTATTTTTTTCCCTAAGATCTACCTCTATCTATCTACCTACATTGCTACCCACTTATCTATGAAGTTGGGGCTGACTTCCTGTATGAGCAACCTCTGTAGTTCCAAAGAGTCTTAGGTTTTTAAGGACCTATGTTTAGGGTTCTGCTGTCACCATCTTGAAATTCTTCATAATTTTATCTTTGAACTTATATTTTGTAAATGAAGTCCAATAGAAGAATGGAATATGCACAGTAGTAGAGGAAATGCATGACATGTGTATGTTTATCGTCCTTCCTTGTCCCTCTCATTCATAGGTGATGCTCTGAGAGTACAGAATTCTGGTGTGTTCACAGTGCAGCCAGACTCAAAGTAAAAGAGAGACGTACTGTGTCTTTGACTGAGTGAGCGCAGTGCTGACAGCCTTTACAGGCCACACTGTTGTTTGAACCAAATTGTTTCCAAAAATGAAAGAAAGCAGTGGTGTTCTATGAAACATGTACAGCTAACCCCAGTACTTTTGCCTGGAAAATCCCATGGACGGAGGATCCTGGTAGGCTCCAGTCCATGGGGTCGCTAAGAGTCGGACACGACTGAGCGACTTCACTTTCACTTTTCACTTTCATGCATTGGAGAAGGAAATGGCAACCCACTCCAGTGTTCTTGCCTGGAGAATCCCAGGGACGGGGGAGCCTGGTGGGCTTCCGTCGATGGGGTCGCACAGAGTCGGACACGACTGAAGCGACTTAGCAGCAGCAGCAGCAACGAACTCTGACGTGTCTTTTCTTAGTCGTGTTCTTTGCTCTATTAGCAACCACTTGGAGAGGGCGATGACACCCCACTCCAGTACTCTTGCCTGGAAAATCCCATGGACAGAGGAGCCTGGTGGGCTGCAGTCCATGGGGTCGCTAAGAGTCGGACACGACTGAGTGACTTCACTTGCACTTTTCACTTTCAGGCATTGGAGAAGGCAATGGCAACCCACTCTAGTGTTCTTGCCTGGAGAAACCCAGTGACGGGGGAGCCTGATGGGCTGCCATCTATGGGGTTGTACAGAGTCGGACACGACTGAAACGACTTAGCAGTAGCAGGAGCAGCGAGAAAATGTGACACTAAATGGGAAGGATGGGAAAGAATTGCTGAAGGCAGAGAGTATTGAGTGCATTTTATTGTTGTTATTGTTTTTTTTTTTTTTTTAGAAAAATGTCTTTTTATTGTGTAGTTGATGCTTCTTTCTTTCTTCCTTCTTTTCTTCTTCCTCCCTCCATCATTTCTTTCCTTCCTGTCCTTCTTATTTCCTCTCCCTTCTTTCTTTCTTGATAAGGTTCAAAAAATAGACTATTAAGGAAATAAAAATCTATCAAAAATCAAACTTTGTAAATCAGTGTTCACAAGCTCTTTTTTGTAATGATGCTAAATTACGGACAAAATGTTTTTTGAAAACAAAACAAAAAAATCTCAAAACCAACACATGCCAATGTTGCTGCTTATTTAAGCAACTGATGTTCCTCTGCTTTTGAGGCATTTCTTTCAGAGATGTACAAAGTTATCTTTTTGTCTTGAATATTAAGAAGTATTTGTCTTGACTGTTAAGAGGTAAAAGAAAAGTTGCAGTTTAGTCTGTGCATTTTTTCACTGTTCTGACAAACAAAATACATATGCATGTCTCAGTTATGAAATATAAAAAGTACAATCTCTTGACATATGCCAAAGACAAATGTAGTCCAGTCTCTACACATAGAGTGTTAAACTAAAATTCAATTTTACATAAAAGTTATTATTTAATTCAGAGATTAAGGATTGTAGATATTGAATTCTAGCTACAAGTGAAATAATATCTTGCCGTTACACATGACAGCTTTTTTTTTTTTTTTTTCCTGAGAACTGTAAGACATTACCTGATAGCATTACTTAGGAGGGGGCTTCATAGGTGACTGAGTGGTAAAGAATATGCCTGCAGTGAAGGAGACATGAATTCCATCCCAGGGTTGGGAAGATCCTCTAGAGGTATTAATAGCAACCCACTCCAGTATTCTTGCTTGGAGAATTCCCTGGAGAGAGTAGACCGATGGGTTACAGACCTTGGGATTTCAAAGGGTTGGACACGACTGAGCAGGCACACATTACTTGGGAGATGCTGTTTGACAGGATATATACCTTCACAATAAATAGAAAATATATATATTATTGCTTCAGAAACCCCCTCCATAGAAATGAAGTGGGCTATTCCATTCAAACTGGTTATTAAAGAAGGCTTCAAAAATGATAATCAAGAACTCTAGCAGAAACAAAAGCATTTTTCTTTTAGCCACAGGGGAAATGTGCAATAAACAAATTATGCTAGTCAATGAAATGTGAAACCAGAATATAATTAGTAGCATTATCATTTAAATTGTAACCTCATTGGGCATTTTACTGGAAATTTATCTTTTTAGCAGGAATAGCCAACACAGTTTTTGATTATGGGTTATTAAATGTATCTATTGCACTTGGATGCTTATATTCATTAACTAGGTCACCCAGTTTCTAATTTTTTTATCTGTCTAAAGTTTCTGGAACTGGCTGCTTATATGTTTCATATTTGAGGTACCTAAAATCCGTTTATTTCCCTTAGAAATCACATTTTATCACTGGTGTTTTCTATGTATTGTTTTACCATAACTTCATGGTTGGTATGGATTTTTATTCATATGGATTTGTTTTAGGATATTATGGTAGTGAAAATCTTGAGCTGTAACTTCAAAGATTAGATTTAAATCTTAACTTTGTAACTTCCTATTTTTGTATACTGGGAAAATTATTTAACTTCTCTACAACTCAGTTTTCTCATCTATAAAATAAGGATATTGAGTATAAGATGCTTATCTTTTGGAATATTCTGCAGTTAAATAAATTAATTTTAAATACACACATACTTAATTTTTTAGTTTATGTCCACATTAGCCTAATATCTATAGATTACTGAGAAAAAAATAAACCATACATTTTCTGTATGATTAGTGTTATGCATTATGCTTCATTCTTATAGATTATTATAAAAAATGTTTTTCTTCTGACAGAGCTTAGTGTTGGGTAAATTTTCAATTCACTCAAATATATAATGCTTAAAAAACTTTCACCATCAGGACCAAATACTAGGAAAACATACTAAAAGAAGATTGATAAATTTGATGTTAATTAGCTCTTAAAGAGGAGCTAATAAATTTAAGGAAATTTTTATACTTGAGAAAATTGTCACCAATATTACCCTTAAACATCTGATGTGTCAATGTGGATTGTCTAGAGCTAGTGTATAGGCAATAGTCATCAAGCCTCTTGCCTTAGTGACTGGTTTTAACATAGCTCATCGAGTCATACAGATTTCTATTTAGGGAACTTTAGACGATGATTTTACATCTCACTAGATGAAAACTGTGCTGTTAATATAATAGTTCTATAAAATATATAAAATGTTTTGCCTGTATAAATAATATAATTTTGGTATAAAATAAAGAGCAAAAGTATGTAAGACAATAAAAAATGAATTGTAATTATAAAAATTAATATAGCAGCACTTTATTGTTTCCTAATTAGAATCAAATATTAGGTATGGTTTTATAGCACACTGCCTCAAACATCTCCATGTTGAAGGCCTAAAAGGCTTTATCAAAAGAAAATCAAAATCAATAAACATTATATGTCCCACATTGGGAAAATAGAAGCCACAGTAGTCCATGTTCTGAAAACAAGCGTTCCCCAAAACCAGAATCACTTGTTAAGCATTATTTTCATTCAAGGTTTGCCCTAGTACTTGAACAATGAGACGGTGGTGGGAAGCCATGACACAGGAGTTTCTGTTTAGTCAGCTCAAGCTGCCATGATAAAATACAACAGACTGCATGGTTTAAGCAACATATATTTATTTTCTTACAGTTCTGGAGGCTAGCATTCCAAGATAAAGGTGCCATCAGAATCCCATCCCTTCTTTTGGAAGGGTCTCTTCTTGGCTTGTAGACAGCTGCCTCCTCTTAGTGCCCTCAGACGGCCTTTCCTCTGTACACATGCGGAATGAAAGATTTCTTTCATTGGTGTTTTCAATGGTGGTGTTTCTTATAAGGTCATATGTCCTATGGGATTAAGGTCCTACTCTTATGACTTTGTATAACCTTAATTACATCATCAAAAGCTTCATCTCCAAGTGGAGGTGATGGAATTCCAGTTGAGCTATTTCAAATACTGAAAGGTGATGCTATGAAAGTGCTGCATTCAATATGCCAGCAAATTTGGAAAACTCAGCAGTGGCCACAGGACTGGAAAAGGTCAGTTTTCATTCCCATCCCAAAGAAAGGCAATGCCAAAGAATGCTCAAACCACCACAGAATTGCACTCCTCTCACAAGCTAGTAAAGCAATGCTCAAAATTCTCCAAGCCAGGCTTCAGCAATATGTGAACTGTGAACTTCCTGATGTTCAAGCTGGTTTTAGAAAAGGCAGAGGAACCAGAGATCAAATTGCCAACATCCGCTGGATCATGGAAAAAGCAAGAGAGTTCCAAAAAACCATCTATTTCTGCTTTATGGACTATGTCAAAACCTTTGACTATGTGGATCACAATAAATATATATATATATATATATAAAATAAACTGTGGAGAATTCTGAAAGAGATGAGAATACCAGAGCACCTGACCTGCCTCTTGAGAAATTTGTATGCATGTGAGGGAGCAACAGTTAGAACTGGTCATGGACAACAGACTGGTTCCAAATAGGAAAAGGAGTTCGTCAAGGCTGTATATTGTCACCCTGCTTATTTATCTTATATGCAGAGTGTATCATGAGAAACGCTGGGCTGGAAGAAGCACAAGCTGGAATCAAGATTGCCGGGAGAAATATCAATAACCTCAGATACACAGATGACACCACCCTTATGGCAGAAAGTGAAGAGGAACTAAAAAGCCTCTTGATGAAAGTGAAAGAGGAGAGCGAAAAAGTTGGCTTAAAGCTCAACATTCAGAAAACGAAGATCATGTCATCTGGTCCCATCACTTCATGGGAAATAGACGAGGAAACAGTGGAAAAAGTGTCAGACTTTATGTTTTGGGCTCCAAAATCACTGCAGATGGTGATTGCAGCCATGAAATTAAAAGATGCTTACTCCTTGGAAGGAAAGTTATGACCAACCTAGATAGCATATTTAAAAGCAGAGATATTACTTTGTCAACAAAGGTCCATCTTCAAGGCTGTGGTTTTTCCAATGGTCATGTATGGATGTGAGAGTTGGATTGTGAAGAAAGCTGAGTGCTGAAGAATTGATGCTTTTGAACTATGTTGTTGGAGAAGACTCTTGAGAGTCCCTTGGACTGCAAGGAGATCCAACCAGTTCATCCTAATGGAGATCAGTCCTGGGTGCTCATTGGAAAAACTGATGTTGAAGCTGAAACTCCAATACTTTGGCCACCTTATGTGAAGAGTTGACTCACTGGAAAAGACGCTGATGCTGGGAAGGGTTAGGGGCAGGAGGAGAAGGGGACGACAGAGGATGAGATGGCTGGATGGCATCACTGACTCCAAGGACATGAGTTTGAGTGGACTCCAGAAGTTGGTGATGGACAGGGAGGCCTGGTGTGCTGTAATTCATGGGGTTGCAAAGAGTCAGACATGACTGAGTGACTGAACTGAACTGAACTGAACTGAAGGGTTAGTGTTTCAACATGTGAATATCGGGGGCAGGGTGGTCACATTTCAATTCATAACAGTATCCCAGTTAATTTAGCAGTGGTTTTAGACTCTCTGTAGAGAATCTGTGCTGCTAAGGGAGGAGAGTGTGCTTTACTCAACAAGGAGAGATCCAGAGGATAGATCCTTCTGGTTACATTATGTTGGCTTTACTTGAACCTTGATGATACAATATGTTCATTTATCCTTTGAAGAATTAATATGCCTAGTGACTAGAGATTAGGTAACCAGAAATTACAGTCTTTTGAAAAGAAATTTCAATTAGGAGATGAATATTCTATTACTTATTCTTTTCTCTGTTTCTTGGTAATTGCTGGGCATTGTCTTTGTTTAAAAGTACATCGGGAACTGGGACAGTGATAAGAAAGACTCAAAATGTAGCCACAGGTTTTTGAGATGCCAAAGAGGGATAGCAAATAACTCTTTGAGAAATGGTTCTTCTATTTGTATTAAAAGAAAGTTAGAAAGGAACAAATGTAGGTTAGTGAAAAAAGAATATGATTTAGCTCAAATAAATAAGTGAAAATGTTTCTTCCTGTTATCAGTCAATTGATTTATTTAGTTTTAAGAGACTTGTGAATTATTTTGGAGGGATGAAGAAGACAGGAGTTTAGGCATCCTTCAAGTGGGAAACAAGATAAAGAGGAGCTAGAGTTCTTGCTTTTAGAGTAAATCTGGAAGTGAGGGCTCTGTGGAAAGAGAACTTCTAAGAAAATTCTTTCAACATTATGTAAGGAATGTGAAGAATAATATTGTACATCCATTTCTAAAAGTGAAATTTATGAATTACAATTTTTATGTAGTAAAATTTTCTTTTTTACACGTATGAATTTCTATGAATTTTGATAATTATTTGTGGTCAAGTAATCACTTCATGGGAAATAGATGGGGAAACAGTGGAAACAGTGTCAGAATTTTTTGGGCTCCAAAATCACTGCAGATGGTGACTGCAGCCATGAAATTAAGAGACGCTTACTCCTTGGAAGGAAAGTTATGACCAAACTAGATCACATATTCAAAAGCAGAGACATTACTTTGCCAACAAAGGTCCGTCTAGTCAAGGCTATGGTTTTTCCTGTGGTCAGGTATGGATATGAGAGCTTGACTGTGAAGAAAGCTGAGTCCTGAAGAATTGATGCTTTTGAACTGTGGTGTTGGAGAAGACTCTTGAGAGTCCCTTGGACTACAAGGAGATCCAACCAGTCCATTCTGAAGGAGATCAGCCCTGAGATTTCTTTGGAAGGAATGATTCTGAAGCTGAAACTCCAGTATTTTGGCCACCTCATGCGAGGAGTTGACTCATTGGAAAAGACTCTGATGCTGGGAGGGATTGGGGGCAGGAGGAGAAGGCGACGACAGAGGATGAGATGGCTGGATGGCATCACTGACTCAATGGACGTGAGTCTGGGTGAACTCTGGGAGTTGGTGATGGACAGGGAGGCCTGGCGTGCTGCGATTCATGGGGTCACAAAGAGTCGGACACGACTGAGGTACTGAACTGAACTGAACTGAAATGTGATTACTATTGAACTGTGGTGTTGGAGAAGACTCTTGAGAATCCCTTGGACTGCAAGGAGATCCAACCTAAAGATCATATGAATTTGATTTGGGATTATTTTTCAGTTTTGTTGCCATTTAGTCACTAAGTCATGTACAACTCTTTAGGACCTCAAGGACTGAAACATATCAGGCTTCTCTGTCCTTCATGAAATCCCAGAGTTTTCTCAAACTCATGTCCATTGAGTCAGTGATGCTACCTAACTGTCTCATCCTCTGTTGCCCCCTTCTCCTGCTCTCAATCTTTCCCAGCATCAAGGTCTTCCCCAATTTTAAGAAACCTTCAATTGTATGTATCTAAAGGAAAATTTATATGTAATACAATTTTCTTTTTTACATGTACAAATTTCTATGAATTTTGATAATTATTTATGGTCAAGTAAACATGATTACTTTTGAACTGTCTTGTTGGAAAAGACTCTTGAGAATCCGTTGGACTTCAAGGAGTCCATTCTAAAGGACATCAGTCCTGAGTGTTCATTGGAAGGACTGATGTTGAAGTGGAAACTCCAGTACTTTGGCCACCTGATACAAAGAGCTGACTCATCTGAAAAGACCCTGATGCTGGGAAAGATTGAAGGCAGGAGAAGAGGACGAAAGAGGATGAGATGGTTGGATGGCATGACTAATTCAATGGACATGAGTTTGGGTTAACTCTGGGAGTTGTTGATGGACAGGGAGGCCTGGGGTGCTGCAGTCCACGGAGTCACAAAGAGTTGGACACAACTGAGTGACTGAACTGAACTAAAACATGATTACAACCAGTGTCTGACAGTTCCTTCACTCCACTTTCCTTCATGCCCCTTTGTAGCTGTTCCTTTCTTCTGCTCCTGGCAACCACTGGTCTGTACTGTCTCTCTAGACTTCTATTGAGCTTTGCTTATAATATAAATTGGATCATGCCATTTGAGTCTGGGTTCTATTTCCTAATATGAGACACTTGAGGTTTATCACTGTGGTTGTATATATTTATAGTTCATCACTTTTTATGTACCCTCTACGTTTGGTTATTTTCTATTTCATGCTGTGATTGCCCTCACCAGCTTCCCACTCCATTTCCCAAACCTAAAAAGAAAAAAAGTTTTATTAACTTTTAAATTTGATTTTAGTCTTGTCATCTCTCTGCCTTGGAGAATCAGATATACTTTTTACCCAAGTTTTATGGTTATTGAAAACTGGAGTAAGCTGATACAACATTCTGAGAGGTAACCAAAGCATTATTGGGAAGCGAATTCAGCAGTGAGAGGTGTAAAGAAACAACTCTTTACATTACCTCCCTGAAACCATCTTTGAGAATTTCCAAAGCAGGACTCTAATTTCTGAAATCATATAGGATTCAGCTTGAGTCATTGTATTTAAACATTAAATAAGAGACTAATTTCAGCAGCTAGAGAACATGAGGCTTCTCTGGTTATAAATGAAGGTTTCCTAAAATTAGAGAAGACCCTGATGCTGGGAAAGATTGAAAGCCGGAGAAGAAGTGGGCAACAGAGGATGAGATGGATAGAATCACCAACTCAATGGACATGAGTCTGAGAAAACTCTGGGATTTCATGAAGGACAGGGAAGCCTGATATGCTGCAATCCTTGAGGTCCTAAAGAGTTGTACACAATTTAACAACTAAACAGTAACAACAAAATTGAACAATAATATCCCAAATTAAATCCAAAGCATTGGAATTATCTCTGTCCTATGAAAAGAGATGCAGAGAGAATGGTGTTGTCTAAATTTTACTTATTATTCTGTTTATTACTAACATTAAAACATGGCCTTATGTTTCTAAGCAAACACAGTAGTAACTGACAGTTCTTCAAAATAAAATTCACCTCAGATTTGTCTTCAGAAGTTCTTATAGAAAATTTATTCTCTTATTTATGAAATTTAATACAAGGAAATAAAACACATACTAAGATTTACAGTAGAAAAAATTGAAAAATGTTAAGGAGAAATTTCTATCCAAGTAACTTTAAGAATTATCTCATGAATCTCACAATTTTGAAATACCTTTAAATAAAGAACAATATATTGTACTAAAAGTCTTGGAAAGGACTAAGTAGTAGTCAAATTTGAGGAAACATTTTTCTTATTTTTATTAAATAACCTAATTTAACAAAAGTAGTTTCCTTAGGACATGAATAAGTGAATATGACTCACCAATTCACACTTCAGTGGTAGTTGAATATCGGAGAATGGACAAGAATAATTAATTAACTTGACATATATTGTGTAATAAAATGGAAATCTTAATCTTGAAGTTTTAATTTTTTAAATGGGTTCTTAAAATATTTAGGCCCTTGTTATAGAGTTAATGGTTTATAAATTTTTGGAAATGTATAAGATTTTTTTCTATAATGACAAAGGAGTCTATCACTGCAAAATACTTTATAAAAATAATATATGGTGAGGAGAAGGGGACGACAGAGGGTGAGATGGTTGGATGGCACCACAGACTCAGTGGGCATGAGTTTGGGTAAACTCCTGGAGTTGGTGATGGACAGGGAGGCCTGGCATGTTGCAGTTCATGGGGTTGCAAAGAGTCGGACACAACTGAGCTGAACTGAACTGACAAGTGACTACCACAAACAAATAATTTTTTAATCAATATGTGCCTTACAAAAGTAAAATACACCAATTACTCATGGTAACATTGATCATTTAAAGTTGTAAAGGGTCTTGTTTTTATATTTGTATTTGATTAAAAAATAAAAATCCACTTCCCAGATGTCACTCTTTTCTTTTAAACCAGAATGATATATTGATTTAAGTGCTTAATTTTTTTCTTTTTTTTAAATTTAACTTTACAATATTGTATTGATTTTGCCATACATCAAAATGAATTCACCACAGGTATACATGTGTTCCCCATCTTGAACCCTCCTCCCCTACTCCGTCCCCATACCATCCCTCTGGGTCGTCCCAGTGCACCAGCCCCAGGCATCCGGTATCAGGCATTGAACCTGGACTGGCGACTCGTTTCAGATATGAGACTATACATATTTCAATGCCATTCTCCCAAATCATCCCACCCTCTCCCTTTCCCAAAGTTCAAAAGATTGTTCTATACATCAGTGTCTCTTTTGCTGTCTCGTATACAGGGTTGTTGTTACCATCTTTCTAAATTCCATATATATGTGTTAGTATACTGTATTTGTGTTTTTCTTTCTGGCTTACTTCACTCTGTATAATAGGCTCCAGTTTCATCTACCTCATTAGAACTGATTCAAATGTATTTAATTGTTAAAGCATTTTCTTTCTTTAGGAATTAGTCTTCTGTCAACTCATCCACTGTATACAGTTGGAATTCATAGCATTCCACCTAAGAGGCTTAAATTTCATCTTTTATTCCATGATCTTTAGCTGTAGAAAAACTGCAACTTGTCCCCCCCCAATCATTTCCTTCCTAATAAGACTATCTTTCTGATACTGAATAAGTATTATATTTCTACAGTAATTTTTCAGACTATTTTATGCTTTGCTATATTGATTTTCTTTAAAGATTATAAAACATTGTTGTTAGTCACTAAATTGTGTGATTCCTTAGACTGCAGCATGCCAGGGACCTCTGTCCTCCACTATCTCCCAGAGTTTGCTCTTATTCATGTCCATTGAGTTGGTGATTCTATCTAGCCATCTTATCCTTTGCCGTCTCCTTCGCCTTTTGCCTTCAATCTTTCCCAGCATCAGGGTCTTTTCCAATGTGTTGGTTCTTTGCGTTAGGTGGCCAAGTTACTAAGAACTTCAGCATCTGTCCTTCCAATAGGATTCCTTGGTTTTTAGCTGTAAGAAAAGCTACAGTTTTTTTTTTTTTTTTTGTTTCCCTTTCAACCATTTCCTTCCAAATAAGAGTCTATCTTTCTAATATTGAGTAAGTATTATATTTCTACTGTATTTTCAGACTATTTTATGTTTTGCTACAGTGGTTTTCTTTAAAGGTTATACAAATACTCATTAACAATGTGCAGTTCTAGGTTTCACAAGATAGCCTTGACTCAGATTAGGTAGAGGATTGACTTTGAAATACTCTTTCCAAAGCAGGGATGCATTTTCTTTGATCCCCCTATGCCCTTTCACCCAGATCCCAAATGACTATAATGAGTTATTTGCTGGATTTTTATTTGTTTGTTTGTTTGTTTAGGTTTCAAAGAGTAGATAGAAGTGGAAGTAAGTTTCCAGTGGGCGGTCATGACTATGACCTTGTCAGTATTATCTTCTATCCATGTTTTTAAGCAGACATCGTTTGCCAGATACTCATTTTACATTGATTTTTCTTTTTTTTCCCCAAGAAATACTTTGCCAAGAAGTTACTGGACTTTTTTTTATACATATCATTAATTTAATCTCTGAGCACTCCAATGATTATACTCAATTTACAAATTAATAAACTCTAGATAGCTTAAATATCTTCCCCAAGGTTGCACAGTTAAGAAGTAGCAGATG
The DNA here is from genome assembly GCA_935064755.1 of Tragelaphus eurycerus. NCBI lineage: Eukaryota > Metazoa > Chordata > Mammalia > Artiodactyla > Bovidae > Tragelaphus > Tragelaphus eurycerus. The sequence continues at coordinate 1,647,577 of CAKXYN010000132.1, read as the reverse complement.
ATGCATTATCCATGTCAGTTGACTTTGAGCCTATATCCTTAAACACTGGGAAAAATGATTTCTCAGAACAAATATGAATAGTGGACATACATCACTTTCTTACAAGATTTATCATTTAGAAAGTAATAAAGACAGACTAATATTTTAACAAAAATTCATTGCATAATCCTCTTCTTCTGACCTTCTGCATTTATTTCATTAAAAAATCTTATGATCTAAGTCACCAAGTCATGTTTTATTTTATTTTAAAAATTTGTCCTCTCTTATAGTTTAAAAATTGAATAAGATAAAGATTTCTTAATTGTGGACTAAACAAGTCCATGCTGCATACTATAGGAGGAAGGAAGTGGTAGAGAGATTATTACTTTCTAACCAACCCAGATCCTTTGCTCAGTCCAGCTGGGAATCATATTAATTAGCAAGATCTGTGAAAGTTAGATCAGTTGTATATTTTGATTTAGTCATATTGGGCTAAATGATTTTATCCAAGATATTAAATTCTCAATTATAGTTTTATATTATTATATATAATAGTTATATATTATATATTAAAGTCTCAAATATATTACACCTTTTATAAAATGAGGGTAAAATATCTTGTCATACAGGCTTGTGAGACGATTACATTAGATGATACAGGAAAAGCTCCTTGAAGATACATTAATAGAAAACAAATTCTTATGATCTTCCTTATACTGTATTTCCTGTCCCGTGTACTTCAAATGAGTCAGAAACCTTCAGCATAATACATTACACAGTTGTTAGCCCATAGCAGCAAACCATGAACCAGGCTTTTTCTTCCCTAATTTCTGTGACTCCAGTGAACGTTTTTGTCAAACTATCTTTTATTTATTGAATTTTTATTATTGTTTAATAACATAATTATGACTGCATGTTACCCAGTGTGCTCTCTTGTGGGACCTCCTTCAATTTTGAATTTGGCCTTATGGAGGCCAAGTATAAATCTAACCCCAAGGTCAGCTACTTAGGGGTAGCTGTATGTGTTGTATCTAAGTATCTCAGCCACTGTATGCGTTGCCTATAAAAGAAACATTTAGATATCTCTCCCTTATTCCACTTGACTGTTGGATTTTAACACCTAAAAGATAAAAGGCTCATCCTGATTTATTTTTTAAATATGCTTATTTATATGTGTAAAATCTTTGTATAGTTTCTCAGTGGCCATTCAATGTGTTATTGTATACTTATAAAACTTATAGCCTACTAGTTTGATGTTTTATCAAGTGAAATGTGAAAAATTTCCTTCATTTACATTTCTTTACCCTCCATACTTTTAAAATATAATAGCCCTTGGTGTTTCTTCTGCATGCACTGAGCATCACATCATGTGATATTCTAATTTGTTCTTCATTCATCAAATATGTCATAAGCTTCATGAGAAAAAAAAAGAGAGTCTTTTGTATTTACACTTGTTTTCATCCATTTCAGTGTTCCTTCTTTTTTCCCCTCAAGTTCTGAAACAACTTCTCTGATTATTTCCTTACTGTTTATAGTTTCCTTTAGTTATTTCTTAATGATAGAATTGCTAGGGACAAATTATGTCAGTTTTCATTCATCTGAGACTATCTTTATCTTGAAGGATATTTTCATCAGATGTGGAATCTGTGGTTATTTTTGTTCAGCACTTGAAAAATGGTGTGCCAGTATTTCCTGGCCTTTATGGTTTCAGATGAGAAATACTTTGTCATTCGAATTGGTGTTTCAAATAAGCAATGCATCATTTCTCTCTGCTGCTCTCAAGAATTTTTTTCTTGTCTTTAGATTTTAGAAGTTAGATTATGATGTGTCTTGTCATGGATTTCTTTGGACTTACCCTATTTGAGTTTTGCCCAACTTGGCTACACACAGAGAAACCAATACACATACATGTGTACTCACAGATCTCCTTTAAAACACTGGACATAGGTAGAAGATACTGAATTTAAGGACAGTTTGGGTTTAATTTTCAATCTTTATGAGTCCTACAATCGAATGCTGTTGCTGCTGCTGCTTAGTCACTAAGGTGTGTCCAACTCTTTGTAACCTCATGGAGTGTAGCCCACCAGGCTCCTCTGTCCATGGGATTTTCCAGGCAAGTACACTGGAGCAGGTTTTTATTTCTTTCTCCAGGGGATGTTCCTGACCCAGGGATCAAACCTACCTCTCCTGCATTGGCAGGTGGATTTTTTTACCACTGAGTCACTGGAGAAGGCTATAATAAATAAAGCCTAGTAAAATTATGGTTTATAAATGTAAAACTAGTTCATGCTGAAAATAATAATTATATCTATAATACTTCTAGATTAAAAATGATTCCTTCAGTGTATGATTAAACTCTGATATCAGTTTTACAAATTAGTTATAGAGTAGTTAAGAAAATTTGTCTGTGAACATTTGGTTTGAGACTAATTTTCAATTATAAGACTTTGACAATAATCTAGAGAATTCCTTTAAAATTACATTTTTTTGAATGAATAGAAGTTTATTTTTTAAATTGCTTTCAAAAGAATATTGAAGAACATCTTTGTATGTAGGAGGTTGAATTTTAAAGGCCATAAACTCAAGTGTACAAAATGAGAATTTTTTTAATATGTCTAATACAGTGCCAAAGAAAGGCAATGCCAAAGAATGTTCAAACTACTGCACAATTGCACTCATCTCACACGCTAGTAAAGCAATGCTCAAAATTCTCTAAGTCAGACTTCAGCAATACGTGAACCATGAATTTCCTGATGTTCAAGATGGTTTTAGGAAAGGCAGAGGAACCAGAGATCAAATTGCCAACATCCACTGGATCATCGAAAAAGCAAGAGAGTTCCAGAAAAATATCTATTTCTGCTTTATTGACTATGCCAAAGCCTTTGACTGTGTAGATTACAATAAACTGTGGAAAATTCTTAAAGAGATGGGAATACCAGACCACCTGACCAGCCTCTTGAAAACCTGTATGCAGGTCAGGAAGCAACAGCTAGAACTGGACATGGAACAACAGACTGGTTCCAAATAGGAAAAGCAGTACGTCAAGGCTGTATATTTTCACCCAGCTTATTTAACTTATATGCAGAGTACATCACGAGAAACACTGGGCTGGAAGAAGCACAAGCTGGAATCAAGATTGCTGGGAGAAATATCAATAACCTCAGATACACAGATGACACCACCCTTATGGCAGAAAGTGAAGAGGAACTACAAAGCCTCTTGATGAAGGTGAAAGAGGAGAGTGAAAAAGTTGGCTTAAAGCTCAACATTCAGAAAACGAAGATCATGGCATCTGGTTCCATCACTTCATGGGAAATAAATGGGGAAACAGTGGCAGACTTTATTTTGGGGGCTCCAAAATCACTGCAGATGGTGATTGCAGCCATGAAATTAAAAGATGCTTACTCCTTGGAAGGAAAGTTATGACCAACCTAGATAGCATATTGAAAGGCAGAGACATTATTTTGCCAACAAAGGTCTGTCTAGTGAAGGCTATGGTTTTTCCAATGGTCATGTATGGATGTGAGGGTTGCATCATAAAGAAAGCTTAGTGGTAAAGAATTGATGCTTTTGAACTGTGGTGCTGGAGAAGACTCTTGTGAATCCCTTGGACTGCAAGGAGATCCAACCAGTCCATCCTGCTGCTAAATTGCTTCAGTCGTGTCTGACTCTGTGCGACCCCATGGACTGCAGCCTACCAGGCTTCTCTGTCCATGGGATTCTCCAGGCAAGAACACTGGAGTGGGTTGCCATTTCCTTCTCCAATGCATTAAAGTGGAAAGTTAAAGTGAAGTCACTCAGTCATGTCTGACTCTTAGCGACCCCATGGACTGCAGCCTACCAGGCTCCTCCATCCATGGGATTTTCCGGGCAACAGTACTGGAGTGGGGTGCCATTGCCTTCTCCCCTAGTCCATCCTAAAGGAGACCAATCCTGGGTGTTCATTGGAAGGACTGATGCTGAGGCTGAAACTCCAATACTTTGGCCACCTAATGCGAAAAGTTGACTCATTGGAAAAGACCCTGATGCTGGGAGGGATTGGGGGCAGGAGGAGAAGGGGACAACAGCAGATGAGATGGCTGGATGGCATCACCCACTCTATGGACATGAGTTTGTGTGAACTCCGGGAGTTGGTGTTGGACAGGGAGGCCTGGTGTTCTGCAATTCATGGGGTCCTAAAGAGTCGGACGGAGAAGGCATTGACATCCCACTCCAGTACTCTTGCCTGGACAATCCCATGGATGGAGGAGCCAGGTGACCTGCAGTCCATGGGGTCGCTAAGAGTCGAACACGACTGAGCGACTTCAATTTCACTTCTCACTTTCAAGAACTGGAGAAGGAAATCGCAGCTCCAGTGTTCTTGCCTGGAGAATCCCAGGGACTGGGGAGCCTGGGGGGCTGCCGTCTATGGGGGCCGCACAGAGTCAGACACAACTGAAGCGACTTAGCAGCAACAGCAGCAGCAAAGAGTCGGATACGACTGAGCGACTGAACTGAACTGAACTGAATACAGTTTTACTTAGTTTTTTTTAATAGCATTTTCTCTATTGATGGAAAAATCATCTACTAGTTCTAAGGAATCTCATAGCTTCTAATATTTTAGCAGTAAATATTTAAAAAGTTTAGTAATTTCTACCTCACATTTTTCTTCTATTTTTGCCAGAGGATAAAACTCAAGATCAGGTGATAAACAGCACACTCAAAGAAATAGAGTATGAAGATAAGATTATTTATAGAGGTATAAACAAGGTTGATGTTCAATTTCCAAGTCATGTCCAACTCTGCAACCTCATGGACTGCAGCACTCCAAGACCTCATGGACTGCAGCACTCCTGCTCCCCCTGTCCCTCACCATCTCCCATAGTTTGCCCAAGTTCATGTCCATTGAAACAGAGATGTCATCCAACCATCTCATCCTCTGTCACCCTCTTCACCTTCTACCTTCCATCTTTCACAGAATCTGGGTCTTTTCCAGTGAATTAGCTCCTTGCAGCAGGTGGTCAAAGTATTGGAGCTTCAGCTTTAGCATCAGCCCTTCCAATGAATACTCAGGACTGATTTCCTTTAGCATTGACTGGTTTGTTCTCCTTGCAGTCCAAGGGACTCTCTAGAGTCTTCTCCAACACCACAGTTGGAAAGCATCAATTCTTTGGCCTTCTGCCTTATTGATGATCCGATTCTCACACACATGACTACTGGAAAGACCATAGTTTTGACTAGACAGACCTTTGTTGGCAAAGTGATCTCTTTCTTTTTAATATATTGTTTAGGTTTGTCATAGCTTTCCTTCCCAGAAGCAATCATCTGCTAATTTCATAGCTGCAGTTGCCATCTTCAGTAATTTTTGAGCCCTAGAAGAGGAAATCTGTCACTGCTTCCACCTTTTCCCCTTCTGTTTGCCATGAAGTAATGGAACCAGATGCCATGATGTTAGGGTTATGTTTTTTATTTTTAATATTGAGTTAAATTGAGTTTTTAATATTGAGTTAAACTGGCCTAAACAGGTTCTTTTTTTTTTTTTTTATACTCTCCTCTTTCACCCTCATCAAGAGGCTCTTCAGTTCCTCTTCACTTTCTGCCATTAGAGTGATATCATCTGCATATCTGAGGTTATTGATATTTCTCCAGGCAATCTTGATTCCAGCTTGTAACTCATCCAGCCTGGCATTTTGCATGCTGTGCTCTGCATATAAGTTAAATAAACAGGGTGACAATGAACAGCTTTGTCATACTCCTTTCTCAATTGTGAACCTGTCAGTTGTTCCATATAAGGTTCTAATTGTTGTTTCTTGACCTGCATACAGTTTTCTCAGGGACAAGTATGATGGTCTGGTATTCCCATCTCTTAAAGAGTTTTCCACAAGTTTGTTAGGAACCATACAGTCAAAGCCTTAGAAATAGCAATAAGAGAAGACAAGTGACTGAGGGATTCTAAAGAGGAGGGCATAGTTACTATCCCTATACACAAAGAGAAAACAGGAGAGGCAACAAAGGAACCCAGTGAAAATAGCCACAGGTTATGAAGAGAAAGGCAGCCACTGCCAAAATTTGTCTTGGCAGGCAATAGATCGAGTGGGGTGAGGTATTAAGAGAGTAGGTGGGGCGTATAAGTAAATACATTGACTTAACTTCTCTCTATTATCTCTTTTCAATGTTTCTTATTGTTCAAAGCCAACCATGGTCCAGATGGTGACAGAATCTGCCAAAATGAGGCAGTCCTGTAAATAAGCCTCTGGGTCTGAAATAAGGCAAAGAAAAATAGCTCTGTTGGGATAAATAAGGAATGTCAGTTAAGGGCTCAGACACTATTCTCAGACAGAGAGAAAATGTGCTATCTTTGTGTCACCAAGCATTTTCCTGGCTTCTGCTGTGGTGTTTAATTCCCACTGAGTTTTAATCATGGACTTCTATTAGCTCAAGTTTTGGTTTCTGTGGGCTTTATCACTGTGAATATTTGGACTTTCTCCTTCCTCCCCATCCCAAATAAATAAGCTTTACTTGTCTGTTTGCTCTTCTTGAGTTAGAAGTGAAGGAAGATTACAATTCTTGTTATACTTTGAATGTAAGAAAGATGTAGAGGCAGTAGAAATCTCTTTTTGCTAATTTGTGCCATGGCATTCATTCTTGAAACTCTCCCTACAAGCTCCAATATAAGAAAGTGAAACATCAGTTCTTGTGCAGTTAGGTTCCTTTTGAACCATTGGTTGTTTGTCATCTACTCCTAACATTAGCAGGCAGCTTGGGGACTGAAGACAGGTGGGGAAGGTTTTGAATGCTTTAGTGGCCTCAGACAGTTATCTAATTTTCTTAGTTTTCTTTCAAAGTTCTCTCATTTCAAACCATATATCTTTATCCAGTTTGGAACAAGAAATTACCCTTCTATCCTTCTTCTTTTTTTTTTTTAATTATTGTTTATGGTATAAACTCTATGGTTTGAATTTTGAAGAAAAAAATTAAAAATTGTGTAAAACATTAAAACTTCCTTCAAACAATCCAGCAATTCTAATACAAAGATGCTTTGTTTTAGGACCATAATGTGAGCCATGAGTTTTTAAAGTAATTTCTTTAAGAAATTTGGCAAGTTGCTTCACTTTCATTTGTATTCCTATCACCCAAATTCTATCTGCTAATGCAATAGATGCCACCAAGTTAATGTAAGAAGATCAAGGTGGCAAGAAAAAAATTATGGAAAGGAAATCAAATATATTATTTCCTGTGCCAAGTATAGTTGAGCAAAGAGATTTACATTGGGAAATTTTACATTTAGAAATGCAGAATGATATACACACTAGAATCCACAGTACCAGAAGTGCTGAATATTACATCTAATTTGCTAGAAAATAATTCTGTAATAATAGAAACAATTTGAGTACATTATCACTTCACTTATAAATAGTATTGTACAATTAAAAGTGAATTAATGGTAGTATCGACATACATTTTCTCTACAAACATTGAAAAAATATTCCTGTACCACATAAATCTTATCAACACAATAGATTCAGTAGACTTGGAACAGTACAAAAAAATTTTCACATCTTGAGATCAACTCTACATTTTACTTTGTTTTAAAGTCAATTTTCAGAAACCTACATTAAAAACTATATATGGGCTATTTGACTGACCATAAGTCATAGAAACATAAGCTACAACTCTATTTGTGAAAACCGTTTCTGGAGAATATAAACATTCTATTAAATTTTATCTTTCCCAGCAAGGTAAAGAAAAAGAGACAGTCAGAGCATATTTACATTCTGGTGCCCACAGAAGCACAAGGAACACAGTGTATTGTGGTGAACAGAGCCAGGTAGGGCAAAGGTTCCTATAATTACACTATTCACTTCTGTTCCTTGCTATAGTTCTTCTTCCTATAATTATTAATAGTTAACGAGAAGTAAAAAGTGTCTCAAATATTTAGCAGTTTGATTATCACTCTTTCAAATGCAATACTTTTAACTTAACATTGTAATCCCCTAAAATATATTCACAATGGTTTGATTGCTATAAATATAAACTATTACAAATATCATAGCTTAACTTTTAAATATTTAAGCTGTGAATTATGAAATATTGTAATAAACATTATCTGTGAAAGAATTTACCAGTCTTGTGCCAATCATTAGCAATATGCACCAAGGGGATTCCTGTTGGATAGAAATTCTTTTGGCTTTTGCTGTCACTTCAGAATATAATACAGTCTCTTCTTTCAGATTTGATAACTCTTATTGAAATGCAGTTCAGTGATTGTTTTTGGACAGTAATTAAGAGAAGTTCTTGAGACTGCTATACCAAATTATATTTATGTCAAACTCCAATCTTCTTCAAATCCAACCCACCAATCAATATTTAGTGCAAAACAAAGACAAAAATAGTCCCTGCACTTACAGTCAACTAGAATAATAATAAGAAAGTAAAGACAGTAATATAACAATATTTTCCAAATCTATTAGTAAAGGCAATGACATTCTTCAGCTAAGTGATTTTTAAAAATAGATTTCATACAGGTATAGATAATACAGAAACTATTTTTTCTCTATGTATCTGTGTGTCTTTATTCAACCTCAAAGTGAAAATGGTAAATGCATCAACAAGTGCCAGAAATTAGAGGTGGAAGAAGGGTATAGTTATTCAGGAGTAATATGGTAATATAAATATGGTAACATTAAGGAGATCTGTGCGTGTTTGTGTGTGTGTGTGTGTGTGTGTGTGTGTGTGAATGAGACAGTCTGTGTCCTTATTGTGGTGTTTGTACTCAAATCTGTATATTTAACAAGTTTTCATATAACGATACTTCTTGCTCAGTGTATGCAAATGTGCGTACACACACACACAGGAGTACACGCAAAACCTGAGATATTTCAGTAAAGGTCCGTTGTTGAGTTAATAATATTGTCCCAATGTAAATTTCCTTATGTTGATAGCATACCATGGCTGTGTAAGAAATTATCATTGAGGAAAGTTATTTTTTTAAATTTTATTTAACTTTACAATATTGTATTGGTTTTGCCATATATCAAAATGAATCTGCCACAGGTATACATGTGTTCCCCATCCTGAATCCTCCTCCCTCCTCCCTCCCCATACCATCCCTCTGGGTCGTCCCAGTGCACCTGCCCCAAGCATCCAGTATTGTGCATTGAACCTGGACTGGCGACTCGTTTCATATATGATATTATACATATTTCAATGTCATTCTCCCAAATCATCCCACCCTCTCCTTCTCCCACAGAGTCCAAAAGACTGTTCTATACATCAGTGTCTCTTTTGCTATCTCGTATACAGGGTTATTGTTATCATCTCTCTAAATTCCATATATATGCGTTAGTATACTGTATTGGTATTTTTCTTTCTGGCTTACTTCACTCTGTATAATAGGCTCCAGTTTCATCCACCTCATTAGAACTGACTCAAATGCATTCTTTTTAATGGCTGAGTAATACTCCATTGTGTATATATACCACTGCTTTCTTATCCATTCATCTGCTGATGGACATCTAGGTTGCTTCCATGTCCTGGCTATTATAAACAGTGCTGCTATGAACATTGGGGTACACGTGTCTCTTTCAATTCTGATTTTCTCAGTGTATATGCCCAGCAGTGGGACTGCTGGATCATAAGGCAGTTCTATTTCCAGTTTTTTAAGGAATCTCCACACTGTTCTCCATAGTGGCTGTACTAGTTTGCATTCCCACCAACAGTGTAAGAGGGTTCCCTTTTCTCCACACCCTCTCCAGCATTTATTGCTTGTGGACTTTTGGATCACAGCCCTTCTGACTGGCATGAAATGGTACCTCATAGTGGTTTTTATTTGCATTTCTCTGATAATGAGTGATGTTGAGCATCTTTTCATGTGTTTGTTAGCCATCTGTATGTCTTCTTTGGAGAAATGTCTATTTAGTTCTTTGGCCCATTTTTGATTGGGTCATTTATTTTTCTGGAATTGAGCTGTAGGAGTTGCTTGTATATTTTTGAGATTAGTTGTTTGTCTGTTGCTTCATTTGCTATTATTTTCTCCCATTCTGAAGGCTGTCTTTTCACTTTCCTTATAGTTTCCTTTGTTGTGCAGAAGCTTTTAAGTTTAATTAGGTCCCATTTGTTTATTTTTGATTTTATTTCCAATATTCTGGAGGTGGGTCATAGAGGATCCTGCTGTGATGTATGTCGGAGAGTGTTTTGCCTATGTTCTCCTCTAGGAGTTTTATAGTTTCTGGTCTTACATTTAGATCTTTAATCCATTTTACGTTTATTTTTGTGTATGGTGTTAGAAAGTGTTCTAGTTTCATTCTTTCACAAGTGATTGACCAGTTTTCCCAGCACTTCTTGTTGAAAGAGATTGTCTTTAACCCATTGTATATTCTTGCCTCCTTTGTCAAAGATAAGGTGTCCATATGTGTGTGGATTTATCTCTGGGCTTTCTATTTTGTTCCATTGATTATATTTCTGTCTTTGTGCCAGTACCATACTGTCTTGATGACTGTGGCTTTGTAGTAGGGCCTGAAGTCAGGCAAGTTGATTCCTCCAGTTCATTCTTCTTTCTCAAGATAGCTGTGGCTATTCGAGGTTTTTTGTATTTCCATACAAATTGAGAAATTATTTGTTCTAGCTCTGTGAAGAATACTGATGATAGCTTGATAGGGATTGCATTGAATCTATAAATTGCTTTGGGTAGTATACTCATTTTCACTATATTGATTCTTCCAATCCATGAACATAGTATATTTCTCCATCTATTAGTGTCCTCTTTGATTTCTTTCACCAATGTTTTATAGTTTTCTATATATAAGTCTTTAGTTTATTTAGGTAGATATATTCCTAAGTATTTTATTCTTTTCTTGCAATGGTGAATGGAATTGTTTCCTTAATTTCTCTTTCTATTTTCTCATTATTAGTGTATAGGAATGCAAGGGATTTCTGTGTGTTGATTTTATATCCTGCAACTTTACTATATTCATTGATTAGTTCTAGTAATTTTCTGGTGGAGTCTTTAGGGTTTCTATGTAGAGGATCATGTCATCTGCAAACAGTGAGAGTTTTACTTCTTCTTTTCCAATTTGGATTTCTTTTATTTCTTTATCTGCTCTGATTGCTGTGGCCCAAACTTCAAAAACTATGTTGAATAGTAATGGTGAAAGTGGGCACCCTTGTCTTGTTCCTGACTTTAGAGGAAATGCTTTCAATTTTTCACCATTGAGGATAATGTTTGCTGTGGGTTTGTCATATATAACTTTTATTATGTTGAAGTATGTTCCCTCTATTCCTGCTTTCTGGAGAATTTTTATCATAAATGGATGTTGAATTTTGTCAAAGGCTTTCTTTGCATCTATTGAGATAATCATATGGTTTTTATTTTCCAATTTGTTAATGTGGTGTATTACGTTGATTGATTTGCGGATATTGAAGAATCCTTGCATTCCTGGGATAAAGCCCACTTGGTCATGGTGTATGATCTTTTAAATATGTTGTTGTATTCTGTTTGCTAGGATTTTGTTAAAGATTTTTGCATCTATGTTCATCAGTGATATTGGCCTGTAGTTTTCTCTTTTTGTGGCATCTTTGTCCGGTTTTGGTATTAGGGTGATGGTGGCCTAATGAGTTTGGAAGTTTGCCTTCCTCTGCAGTTTTCTGGAACAGTTTGAATGAGTTTGGAAGTTTGCCTTCCTCTGCAGTTTTCTGGAACAGTTTGAGTAGGATAGGTGTTAGCTCTTCTCTAAATTTTTGGTAAAATTCAGCTGTGAAGCCATCTGGACCTGGGCTTTTGTTTGCTGGAAGATTTCTGATCACAGTTTCAATTTCTGTGCTTGTGATGGATCTGTTAAGGCTTTCTATTTCTTCCTGGTCCAGTTTTGGAATGTTGTACTTTTCTAAGAATTTGTCCATTTCTTCCATGTCCATTTTATTGCCATATAATTGCTGATAGTAGTCTCTTATGATCCTTTGTATTTCTGTGTTGTCTGTTGTGATCTCCCCATTTTCGTTTCTAATTTTATTGATTTGATTTTTCTCCCTTTGTTTCTTGATGAGCCTGGCTAATGGTTTGTCAATTTTATTTATACTTTCAAAGAACCAGCTTTCGGCTTTGTTGATTTTTGCTATGCTCTCTTTTGTTTCTTTTGCATTTATTTCTGCCCTAATTTTTAAGATTTCTTTCCTTCTACTAACCCTGGGGTTCTTCATTTCTTCCTTTTCTAGTTTATTTAGGTGTTGAGTTAGATTATTTATTTGACTTTTTTCTTGTTTCTTGAGGTATGCCTGTATTGCTATGAACTTTCCCCTTAGGACTGCCTGTGTCCCACAGGTTTTGGGTTGTTGTGTTTTCATTTTCATTCGTTTCTATGCAAATTTTCATTTCTTTTTTGATTTCTTCAGTGATTTGTTGGTTATTCAGCAGCGTGTTTTTCAGTCTCCATATGTTGGAGTTTTTAATAGTTTTTCTCCTGTAATTGAGATCTAATCTTACTGCATTGTGGTCAGAAAAGATGCTTGGATGATTTCAATTTTTTTGAATTTACCAAGGCTAGATTTATGGTCCAGGATGTGATCTATCCTGGAGAAGGTTCCGTGTGCACTTGAGAAAAAGGTGAAATTAATTGTTTTGCGATGAAATGTCCTATAGATATCAATTAGGTCTAACTGGTCTATTGTGTCATTTAAAGTTTGTGTTTCCTTGTTAATTTTCTGTTTAGTTGATCTATCCATAGGTGTGAGTGGAGTGTTAAAGTCTCCCACTATTCTTGTGTTATTGTTAATTTCTCCTTTCATACCTGTTAGTATTTGTCTTACATATCGCGGTGCTCCTATGTTGGGTGCATATATATTTATAATTGTTATATCTTCTTCTTGGGTTGATCCTTTGATCATTATGTAGTGACCTTCTTTGTCTCTTTTCACAGCCTTTGTTTTAAAGTCTATTTTATCTGATATGAGTATTGCTACTCCTGCTTTCTTTTGGTCCCTATTTGCATGGAAAATCTTTTTCCAGCCCTTCACTTTCAGTCTGTATGTGTCCCCTGTTTTGAGATGGGTCTCTTGTAGACAACATATGTAGGGGTCTTGTTTTTGTATCTATTCAGCCAGTCTTTGACTTTTGGTTGGGGCATTCAACCCATTTACATTTAAGGTAATTCTTGATAAGTATGATCCCATTGCCATTTACTTTATCATTTTGGGTTCGAATTTATACACCCTTTTTGTGTTTTCTGTCTAGAGGATATCCTTTAGTATTTGTTGGTTTGGTGGTGCTGAATTCTCTCAGCTTTTGCTTGTCTGTAAAGCTTTTGATTTCTCCTTAATATTTGAATGAGATCCTTGCTGGCTACAGTAATCTGGGCTGTAGGTTATTTTCTTTCATCACTTTAAGTATGTCTTGCCATTCCCTCCTGGCTTGGAGAGTTTCTATTGAAAGATCAGCTGTTATCCTTCTGGGAATTCCCTTGTGTGTTTTTTTTTTTCCCTTGCTGCTTTTAATATTTGTTCTTTGTGTTTGATCTTTGTTAATTGCATTAATATGTGTCTTGGGGTGTTTTGCCTTGGGTTTATCTTGTTTGGGACTCTCTGAGTTTCTTGGACTTCAGTGATTATTTCCTTCCCCATTTTAGGGAAGTTTTCACTTATTATCTCCTCAAGTATTTTCTCATGGTCTTTCTTTTTGTCTTCTTCTTCAGGAACCCCTATGATTTCAATGTTGTAGCATTTAATATTGTCCTGGAGGTCTCTGAGATTGTCCTCATTTCTTTTAATTCATTTTTCTTTTTTCCTCTCTGATTCATTTATTGCTACCATTCTATCTTCTAATTCACTAATCCTATCTTCTGCCTCTGTTATTCTACTATTTGTTGCCTCCAGAGTGTTTTTTATCTCATTTATTGCATTATTCATTATATATTGACTCTTTTTTATTTCTTCTAAGTCCTTGTTAAACCTTTCTTGCATCTTCTCAGTCCTTGTCTCCAGGCTATTTATCTGTGATTCCATTTTGATTTCAAGATTTTTGATCAATTTCACTATCATTATTCGAATTCTTTATCAGGTAAGTTCGCTATTTCTTCCTCTTTTGTTTGGTTTTGTGGGCATTTATCCTATTCCTTTACCTGCTGGGTATTCCTCTGTCTCTTCATCTGGTTTAAATTGCTGAGTTTGGGGTGTTCTTTCTGTATTCTGGCAGTTTGTGGAGTTCTCTTTATTGTGGCATTTCCTCACTGTGTGTGTGTTTGTACAGGTGGCTTGTCAAAATTTCTTGGTTAAGGAAGCTTCTGTCGGTGTTCTGGTGGGTGAAGCTGGATTTCTTCTCTCTGGAGTGCAATGAAGTATCCAGTAATGAGTTATGAGGTGTATATGTTTTGGGGGTGACTTTGGGCAGCCTGTTTGTTAGAGCTCAGGGCTGTGTTCCTGGAGAATTTGCTTGGTATGTCTTGCCCTGGAAATTGTTGGCCCTTGTGTGGTGCTTGGTTTCAGTGTAGGTATGGAGGCATTTGATGAGCTCCTGTCAATTAATGTTCCCTGGAGTCAGGGTTTGGACTTAAGCCTCCTGCTTTCAGTTATCAGTCTTATTTTACAGTAGTCTCAAAACTTTCCTTCTATACAGCACCATTGATAAAACATCTAGGTTAAAGATGAAAAGATTCTCCACCATGAGGGTCACCCAGAGACCCTCATAGCGTTACATGGAGAAGAGAAGAGGGAGGAGGGAGTTAGAGGTGACTCGAATGAGATGAGGTGAAATCAATAGAGGAGAGAGCGGGCTAACCAGTAATCCCTTCCTTATGTGCACTCCACAACTGGACTGCTCAGATATGTTCACGGAGTTATACAGAGAAGAGAAGAGGGAGGAAGGAGACAAAGGTGGCCAGGAGGATAAAAGGGGGCAATGAAAAGGAGAGAGACAAGGAGAGGGACAGATCCAGCCAGTAATCAGTTCCCTAAGTGTTCTCCACCGTCTGGAACACACAGAAATTCACAGAGTTGGGTAGAGTAGAGAGGGGTTAGGGAGGAGACGCAGGCGACCTGGTGGAGAAAAAGGAGAGTCCAAAGAGGGAGAGAGCAGTAAAGCCAGTAATCTCGCTCCCTAGTAAAAAATGGGTACTGAAGATTGGGTTCTTAAAGGTACAAAATTGGTAACAAATACCAAAAAGCAAAAGTTAAAAATTTAGATTAGAGTTTGTAATTTCAAAATGACAATGTTAAAGAAAAGAAGAAGAAAAAGAAAGAGAAAAACAAAAGTCACAAAAATTATAAAGAAGATATAGGTACAAAATTGATAACAAATACCAAAAAGCATAAATTAAAAATCTAGAGTAGAGTTTGGAATTTCAGGAATACAATGTTAAAGAAAAGATGAAGAGAAATAAAGAGAGGAAAAAAAAGTCACAAAAGTTATAAAAAAAATATATGCTGCTGCTGCTGCTGCTAAGTCACTTCAGTCGTGTCCGACTCTGTGCCGACCCCATGGACGGCAGCCCATCAGGCTCCCCCGTCCCTGGGATTCTCCAGGCAAGAACACTGGAGTGGGTTGCCATTTCCTTCTCCAATGCATGAAAGTGAAAAGTGAAAGTGAAGTCACTCAGTCGTGTCTGACTCTTAGCGACCCCATGGACTGGAGCCTACCAGGCTCCTCCGTCCATGGAATTTTCCAGGCAAAAGTACTGGGGTGGGGTGCCATTGTACAAAATTGATAACAAATACCAAAAAGCTAAAATTAAAAATCTAAAGCAGAGTTTGGAATTTCAAAAATACAACGTTAAACAAAAGAAGAAAAAAAAAAAGAAAGAGAAAAAGAAAACAAGGTCACAAAAGTTATAAAAAATATATATATGAAGTTTTTTTTTTTTTTTTAAAAAAAGGGACTCTTTTTTTTTTTAAAGTAATAGTAGGTTATAAAAGTGAAAATTAAAGGAGTAATAGAGTAATTAAAATTTTTAAAAATATTAAAAAAAAGAATGATAGTAAAAATAGTAAAAATATATATAGGACTTTCTCTGATGTTGTTGTGGGTATTGTGGGGTCAGTTCATTTTCAGCTAGTTCCTTGTTCTGGCTTATATTTCTCAAGATCTACAGGCCCCTTCCTATGTAGTCAGTACTAACCATGGGGTTTTAATCTATTGCCTGTTGCTTCCAAGGCGGTTCCCTCTGTTATAGCTTCTTCTGTTTGCTGGTCTCTTCAGTGTCTGATTTCCGTCCTGATACAAAGCGGGCGGTGGTGGACACTTTTGTTTTTTTTTAAGGCTCACTTGTTCAGTCGTGCTGTGAAGAGGGAGGGATGCTGCAAACAAATAACACTGGTGTGTGCTCGCAGTGCCTCAGCTACACTGGGGCTGCCCCCGCTCACAGTGCGTATAGCCTCCCTGCCCACACTGCTCATGCTCTAGATTGTTCAGCGGGGAACCATCCGCGGCCGGTCTTGGGCTGCTTGCACCTCCCAGGTCTAAGCCACTTAGGTTCAGGCTCTCGGGTAGTCCTCAGAGGCACAGACTTGGTTGGGCCTGTGTTTTGTGCCCTTCCCAGATCCGAGCAGCTCAGGTGATGACGTGTTTTGTGAGCGCGGTTGCTGCGATTTATCGCCTCCCTGCCGCTCGGTTATCTGGGTGTACAACTGGTGCACCTTCTCAGGTGGATGTTGATTATCTAGAACCCCAAGAAGTTTTAGTTAGCAAAGAAGCCTGCTTACAGTTTTGTAGATAATGTCTTTCTGGGGCAGCGATCGCCCCCTTCTGGCTCTGGCTGCCTGTCACAGTAGGGGGATGGTCTGCAGCCGGCTATCTCTGTACAGTCCTTTGTTCCGTGTGCAAGCCTGGCAGTGTTTTAGGTTAGGGCTGGCTTTTCACTTGGTAGATATCCCTCAGTCTGGTTTGCTAGCCCAAATTATTTCACTCAGGTAGTGCTCGAGGTATTCTTGCCAGATCCTTACTGTAAGCGATGCAGCCTGCGCTGCGCCTCCCTGCCCAGCCCCCACTTGCTAATGGCGGATGCAGGCGTCTGCGCTGCTTCTCCGCTGGGGGAGTTACTGTAGAGCTCGTAATCTATGGGTTTTAATTGTTTATTTATTTTTCCTCCCTGTTATGTTGCCCTCTGTGCTTCCAAGGCTTGGCACAGACTTGGCAGTGAGAATGTTTCCTGGTGTTTGGAAACTTCTCTCTTTTTAAGACTCCCTTCCCAGGACGGGGCTCTGTCCCTCCCTCTTTTGTCTCTTTTTTTTGTCTTTTATATTTTTTCCTACCTCCTTTCAAAGACAATGGGTTGCTTTTCTGGGTGTCTGATGTCCTCTGCCAGCATTCAGAAGTTGTTTTGTGGAATTTACTCAGCGTTTAAATGTTCTTTTGATGAATTTGTGGGGGAGAAAGTGTTCTCCCTCTTCTATTCCTCTGCCATCTTAGCTCCACCCCCTCATTGAGGAGAGTTAAAGGACAAGTACATGGGGAATCTCTGCACTATTTTAGCAAGTCCATGTGATTACTAAATTTTTTCAAGGTACAAAGTTTACTTAAAATTCTTACTCATAACTGACAGAGGTATTAGAATTAGCAGCAAATGTCATCAAGAAGTATTTTAAGTATATTTTATACATTTCAAAATTTAAATAGAAAGCTGCCAGATATAAAAATGAACCAATCCAAACTTTAGGAAAAATGTTTGAGATGAAAAACACACAGAGTTTAATGATTATACTATAATTATGTAACAATGTGTCTTTTAGTGTAGTTTAATAAATTATTTAAAATTATTTCAAAACTTTTTAAAAAGAGAAATACATTGGGCATATTGTTAGTGATTTTTCCATGTGTAATGGATATTAAATGTCAGAGACTACCCAGTATTCTTGCCAGAGTAACACACTCATGTGAACTATCTCCTTCCTTTCCTTTTTTTTTTTTTAAATTTAAATTTATTTAGGTTCCTTTTTTTACATTAGTTTACTTAGGCTATGATTTTATTGAAAGAATATAACCTCTAGACAAACTAAAGTTTTTTTAAATTGTCAGCTCCCTCTTGTATAAGAATAGTATAAATACTCTGTCTTAATGTATTCTATATGATTTATTCAAATGAATGATAAGAATTCACAGTATAGTATTATAGTGCTGATCTCATAGCCAGCTCATCTGTTACTATCAAATTTGAAAATATGTTTTTGAAATCTGAGTAGAAATTTGGTGTTATTGTTAACAAATGCAAACCACATGTTGGGACACTTTAGTAGAAACCATGTAATGTGTTAGTCTTTTTTAAAATTTATTTTTAATCAGAGAATAATTGCTCTACAATGTTGTGTTGGTTTCTGCCATATAACAATGTGAATCAGCCATAATAAACACATATCTTCTGCCTCTTGAACCTCTCTCCCACTCCACCCTCATCTGACCCTCTAGGTTGTCACAGAGCACCAGTTGAGCTTCCTATATTATACAGCATTTTCTCACTAGCTGTTTTACATATGACAATGCATATGTTTAAATGCTTCACTCTCAATTTGTTCCACCCTCTCTTTCAGCTATTTGAAATAGCTGAGCTATTTAAAAATCTTAAAAATGATGCCGTTAAAGTGCTGCACTCATTATGCCAACAAATTTGGAAAACACAGCAGTGACCGAGGACAGGAAAAGGTCATTTTTCATCTCAATCCCAAAGAAAGGCAATGCCAAAGAATGTTCAAATAACCATACAGTTGCACTAATTTTTCATGTCAGCAAGATAATGCTCAAAATTCTTCAAGCTAGGCTTCAGCAGCATGTAAACTGAGAACTTTCAGATAGTCAAGCTGAATTTAGAAATAGTAGAGGAACCAGAGATCAAAATGCCAACATACACTGGATCTTGGAAAAAGCAAGGGAATTAAAAAAAAAAAAAAAAAAACTACTTCTGCTTCATTGACTATGCTAAAGCCTTTGACTTTGTGACATATTCTCAATGAAATGGGGACCAGACTACATTACCTGCCTTCAGAGAAACCTGTATGCAGGACAAGAAACAACATTTACAACTGGACATGGAACAACAGACTGATTCAAAATTGGGAAAGGAGTATGTCAAGGCTGTTTATTGTCACCTTGTATACAACTTATATGCAGAGTACATCATGCGAAATGCTGGCCTGGATGAATCACAAGCTGAAATCAAGATATCCAGGAGAAATATCAATAACTTCAGATATGCAGATGATACCACTTTAATGGCAAAAAATGAAGAGAAACTAAAGACCCCTCTTGATGAAGGTGAATGAGGAGAATGAAAAGGCTGGCTTAAAACACAGTATTCAAAAAATGAAGATTATGGCATCTGCTCCTATCAGATCAGATCTGATCAGTGGCTCAGTCATGTCCGACTTTTGCGACCCCATGAATCACAGCACGCCAGGCATCCCTGTCCATCACCAACTCCCAGAGGTCACTCAGACTCACATCCATCGAGTCAGTGATGCCATCCAGCCATCTCAGCCTCTGTCGTCCCCTTCTCCTCCTGCCCCCAATCCCTCCCAGCATCAGAGTCTTCTCCAATGAGTATCACTTCATGGCAAATAGATATATAAAATTTGGAAACAGTGTCAGATTTCATTTTCATGGACTCCAGTATCAATGCGGATGGTGACTAGAGCCAAGCCATTAAAAGAAACTTGCTCCTTGAAAGAATAGCTATGACAAACCTAAGCAATGTATTAGAAAGCAGAGACATCACTTTGCTGACAAAGGACCATATAGTCAAAGCTATGATTTTCCCAGTTGTCATTCATGGATGTGAGAGTTAGACCATAAAGAAGGCTGAGTGCCAAAGAATTTATTCTTTCAAACTGTGGTGCTGGAGAAGACTCTTGAAGGTCTCTTGGACAGCAGGGAGATCAAACCAGTCAGAACTAAAGGAAGTCAACCCTGAATACCCAGGGCTTCCGTGGTGGCTCAGATGGTATGGCAAAGCCAATACAATACTGTAAAGTAATTAACCTCCAATTAAAATAATTAAATTTATATTTATAAAAAAGAAAAATTAAAAAAAAAAATGACAAAAAAAAAAAAAAAAAGAATCCACCAGCAATATGGAAGACCTGGCGTCGACCCCTGGGAAGGGAAGAGCCTCTGGAGGAGTGCATGACAACCCACTCTAGTATTCTTGCCTGGAGAATCCCCATGGACAGAAAAGCGTGGCAGGCAACAGCCCTTGGGTCCAACAAAGAGTTGGAAACGACTGAGTGACTAAGCACTGAATATTCATTGGAAGGACTGATGCTGAAGCTGAAGCCCCAATATTTTGGCTACCTGATGTCAAGAGCTCAGATCAGATCAGTCACTCAGTCGTGTCCGACTCTTTGCGATCCCATGAATCGCAGCACGCCAGGCCTCCCTGTCCATCACCAACTCCTGGAGGTCACTCAGACTCACATCCATCAAGTCAGTGATGCCATCCAGTCATCTCATCCTCTGTCGTCCCCTTCTCTTCCTGCCCCCAATCCCTCCTAGCATCAGAGTCTTCTCCAATGAGTCAACTCTTCGCATGAGGTGGCCAAAATACTGGAGTTTCAGCTTTAGCATCATTGCTTCCAAAGGAATCCCAGGGCTGATCTCCTTCAGAATGGACTGGTTGGATCTCCTTGCAGTCCAAGAGACTCTCAAGAGTCTTCTCCAACACCACAGTTCAAAAGCATCAATTCTTCGGCACTCAGCCTTCCTCACAGTCCAACTCTCACATACATACATGACCACAGGAAAGACCATAGCCTTGACTAGGCGAACCTTTGTGGGCAAAGTGATGTCTCTGCTTTTGAATATGCTATCTAGGTTGGTCATAACTTTCCTTCCAAGGAGTAAGCGTCTTTTAATTTCATGGCTGCAGTCACTATCTGCAGTGATTTTGGAGCCCAGAAAAACAAAGTCTGACACTGTTTCCACTGTTTCTCCATCTATTTCCCATGTAGTGATGGGACCAGATGCCATGATCTTCGTTTTCTGAATGTTGAGCTTTAAGCCAACCTTTTCACTCTCCACTTTCACTTTCATCAAGAGGCTTTTTAGCCCCTCTTCACTTTCTGCCATAAGGGTGGTGTCATCTGCATATCTGAGGTTACTGATATTTCTCCTGACAATCTTGATTCCAGCTTGTGCTTCTTCCAGTCCAGCAATTCTCATGATGTACTCTGCATATAAGTTAAATAAACATGGTGACAATATACAGCCTTGACGTACTCCTTTTCCTATTTGGAACCAGTCTGTTGTTCCATGACCAGTTCTAACTGTTGCTTCCTGACCTGCATACAGATTTTTTAAGAGGCAGATCAGGTGGTCTGGTATTCCCATCTCTTTCAGAATTTTCCACAGTTTATTGTGATCTACACAGTCAAAGGCTTTGGCATAGTCAATAAAGCAGAAATAGATGTTTTTCTGGAACTCTCTTGCTTTTTCCATGATCCAGCGGATGTTGGCAATTTGATCTCTGGTTCCTCTGCCTTTTCCAAAACCAGCTTGAACATCAGGAAGTTCACGGTTCACATATTGCTGAAGCCTGGCTTGGAGAATTTTGAGCATTACTTTACTAGCGTGTGAGATGAAGTGCAATTGTGCGGTAGTTTGAGCATTCTTTGGCATTGCCCCTCTTTGGGATTGGGATGAAAACTGACCTTTTCCAATCTTGTGGCCACTGCTGAGTTTTCCAAATTTGCTGGCATATTGAGTGCAGCACTTTCACAGCATCATCTTTCAGGATTTGGAATAGCTCCACTGGAATTCCATCACCTCCACTAGCTTTGTTCGTAGTGATGCTTTCTAAGGCCCACTTGACTTCACATTACAGGATGTCTGGCTCTAGGTCAGTGATCACACCATCGTGATTATCTGGGTACAGGATACATCCTTGTAAAGACCAGGTCTACTCCCATAATTTACATTTTAAGATAACAGAAGGTTTAATCCAGAGACTGTCCTTAGGCAGAATACATTATTGTTATATAATCCTAAGGTATGTTGAGAAAGAAAAAAAGTTTGTCCTTTCTGCCTCCTTGAGAATTACAGACCCCGTCTCTCCTTGGGGACCCCTAGACTCCTTATCAACCTGCCTAGGAACTGACTTTCTCACTTCCAGATCTCAATTTGATTCATGTAAATCTGTTCTCTATTTCTTTCTTGTCACTAGAGAATTATGCTTTTTTAAGAGATGCAATGGGTTTAGCGTACCATACAGTGATCAAGTTGACCTCATTAACCCAATGTACACTGGTAAGATCAAAAGAAATTATAGCTACACTAAGGGGATCAGCTTGGAGCCCTAAATAAAATGATGCAATGAAACTAAGTAAGTGTAATGCATTCTGCCTGTCCTTTCTACTATGTTTGCTTATTCAGGGGAACATTAATTTGTGAGGAAATGCTAACACATATTATACTGAAATTATTTATTGGCAGTGCATACTTATGTGCTCTCAAGCTATAATGTAATGGGAGAATAGAAAATAGTTGTGGAAGCAATGAAAACATACAGAATTTGTATGCAAGGCTCGTATGGACTTTGCAAGCTACATAGATTTTCCATAGATATAAAAGTATTCCAAAACTATTTCAGTATAGGATACTTTGGGCTTTCATAAATGAGTCAGTGTAAGTTTGCACAAGTGAAAAGAGTCTGATTTCTTTCCTGCAGCTGTGCACTGCAGTAAGCAATTATGTCAGTTACTAAATACAAAGGGCATAGAAATTTCAGACCTTCCAGCTGTTCATGAAGTTGGTTGGTATTTGTACACTTATCTCCAGATACCTGATTGATGGTGGTGTAGCTAGTGCCATTTCTTAAAGAAAAAAATTCCTTTAAGTGCTAATAGTGACTACTGTTTGTAAAATTCTAGCATAATCAAACAAAAAAATTATTGTGTTTTCTCACATCAGAATATGAGAAACATTTTTGCTCAGTGAATGGAAAATAATCAGTGATTACATTTTGATAATTACTCCTTCATTCTCATCTTTTGCTAATGGTAGACTCCATAATGCACTAAAACTACTTCAGTTTCTAAGATCATACCACAGCCTATTCTTCTCTCAGCTATGACAGGTTTAACAGAGAACTTGTTATTTTTCCTCTCCATATGATGACACTTTGATTTAATCACTCCTAAAATGCAGTTGTCAAGAGGTGAATCCACAAAGGCTGTGTAATATGCTCCAGAATTTGACCTTTTGGGACCAGGAAGTTGTTTCATCTTTCTTGCTGTTCAGAAATGGATCAACCTCTCTGAACATGATGATGCATTCACTAATATACCTATTATACTTGTAAGATTCATTAAATCCAGTCACAGAATGCCTTTGAATTATGTTATTTCTAAGGACATGTTGTGTTTTTGCTTCATATTCAGTAAGTTCTGTGATTTAACCTTATCTAAAATTGTTATTTATAAACACTCTCCATTTTCAGAAATATGTTATTATTTTTCCCCATATTGCTTATCAGGAGTTTAGACAACCGTCAAGAATCTCTGGCACTGAGCGAGAAACTTCCTTAAAGGGAGAAAGAAAGCTGTATTCTCCTTTGAGTAAATCCCTGTGGAATGGAGAATAGTGATTGACACTAGCTGACCAAGATACTTGCATTCTTTCTGTTTCTTGAACACAAATCCCTTAGCTGAATGCAGAACACTCATAATTGCCAGAGGTTCCCATTGTGATGGGAATTGGCATTTGAGAAATAGCCTGACCCTAGAGAATACAAAGAAAATACATCTTGGGTCTGCCATTTGTGAAATGTATGTTTTGAATTCTGTGCTACTAGATTTGTGCCTCTGGATATTTTGCTGGTCCCTATTGCCCTTTAGAATCTCAAGTGAGAGAGAAAAGAAACTTGAAGTTTTTTTCTCTCCGTTATTAACACATTAGGTATGTGTAGTGTTTTGCTGCCAGATTTTATAGAAGTTCTGTCTTGGCTAGCAATCACATCAGCCTCCTGTGACTAGAACTAGCAGAAGGAACACCACGAAGGCTCTTAAGTATCCCCATCTTCCTCTGTTACTCTTGGTGATTTGGGAAACAACTAGCCAAAAATCATGATCCCATAGGAAGATTCTGCCTTGGAACTATAAGAAGGAGTAGTGTCATTTTTATCACTATTCAAATCACCATTCAGACACCAAGGCGAACTACTAACTCTATCTTCATTGTATGAGTGCATTTATTCACCTTTGGTGGTGTTTCATAACTCCTGTGCACTTGAATAAACGTGCTCTTGGCTCAAAGAGTAGCCCGATCTTAAAGGTAAAGTATAAATTAAGATGTGTCATGAAGTATTGGATTTTTTCTGAAATCTAAATGAGGTCATAAATAACAGATGAAAAGCAATGGCTTAGAACTTAAGGATAAATGACTGTATAGAGATCTGAATTTCCAATTAGATTTAAATAAGTATGTCAAAATTTAGTCCTTCAGACTAAAGTATTCAAAACTCTGGTCAGCATGGCTGTTGGTCAGTTCTTTCACTTCAGTAGCTCCTTATGTTTGTTTTGTGTGTATGTGTTTTATGGCTAAATTGCTGGCAAGCTAGATTATAATTCATTGATCAGTCAGATAGGCCACACTCTAAAATACAGCTCCGTTTATTATGTTAATGGTACATGGGGCAATTTTGAGATTCTCCGACTTATGTTCAACTGAAATATTATAAATAGAGGCATAAGATTATCCTCCAGGAATTAACTGAAAGGCAAGGTATAACTATACAAACTGTGATATGCAAAGCCTTGAAGTTCAGAATCATAATCATTCATTGAAAACTGATTAAAGAAGCAATTTGAATACAAAATGACTTACCAGAATATTTCTTAGTGGCCTTGCTACTAAGAAACCTTCTTACTTGTCAAAACTTCTTAAAAGAAAATGCAAATATTATTTTAAGTTATGATCATGATTACAGACTTTGAGGTTATCCTGAGATTGAGAGATTATCCTATATTATCCAGTTGACCCAACCTCATCACATGAATCCTTAAAGGTGAAGAACCTTTCTTGGTTGAGTTAAAAAGATGAAGAGAAAGGAAACATAAAAAAGATGGAACCTCTGCTGATGGCGTTGAAGATGGAAGAAGCAGGCCATCAGCCAAGGCATCTAGAAGCTGGAAAGGATTCTAAACTAATAGTCAGCAAGAAAATGGGGATCTCACTTCTACAACTGTTGAATTGTGCCAAGACCCAAGGGATCAAAGAAATGTTTTAAAAACGCTAGAAGTCCTTGATTTTAGCTCAGTGAGCTTTGTATTCAGCTTCTAGCCTTTTTGTTGTTTAGTTGCTAAACTGTGGCTTACTCTTTTATGATCCCATGGAATGTAGCCTATCAGGCTCCTTTGTCTATGGGATTTCCAGGCAAGAATTCTGGAGAGGGTTATCATTTCCTTCTCCAGGGGATCTTTCCAACCCAGGAACCGAATCTGTGTCTTCTGCATTGGCAGGCACATTCTTTACCACTAAGCCACCTGGGAAACCCACTTCTAACCTATAGAATTGTAAGTTTAAACTCTGTTGTTTAAGTTTCTAAAGTTGACTCTGTTTTGTTACAGCAGCAAAACGAAACACATACTCTGCACTACAGACCATATGGCTTTTTATCTCATAGGTCAATCTAAGTGTCTGTATCTATCACCTGTCTTTGCCATGATTTTTAAACCCCATAACATGGATATCACAAATGTTTCAATACCTTAGAAATTTTTTGCAGCAAAGGCTGGAGGGAAGGAGAAAAGAGGCAAGTGGGCCTCCTGGTACTCTATACATTTCAAATGCAATAGTTCTCCATTACATGTCTTTTGAATAATGAATCATTCTGCCCACGGAAATTTAAAACCACTCATTGCATTTTTCTCTGTTCATAATATTAAATGAGTAAAAATACAGAAAGTGAAGTTTCTGGTTCTAAAGATGAGAAATACAGATCTCCTAACCTTGATACACTTGAGGTAAAAGTTGGAACTCATTAGGAAAGTTGAAAATAGAGACTATTCTCACACAAATGGATGCTCATTAAACCTAAGCCTGTCAACTGTGTGTTCAGTTGTGAAGGGAAAGATCAAAGTAGGAACTGTATGAAATGCTTGAAATATATCAGCAAGATCACATCTAAAATGTGATATGCACTTAGAAATTTTATAGTATTTTAAGCCCTTGGGAAGAGCATCCCCTTCTTTAAAATATATAAGCCATATGACTCTAAAAGTTTTTAAGTCAAACATATTTTTAGCATAAAATGTGTGAGAGATATCCAAGAGAGAATGATTCAATGGGAAGAGAGATTTTCTGGAGAGGAGTAAAATGAGAGAGAAGCAAAGTGTGGTACCATGGCTACGGCTCAGGGGAAAGAATGTGCTCTGGGCCACAGATAATCATCTAGTCTTTATATGGAGACTGTCTCTATTTAGGGGGAGAAATAAATCAAGTCCTCATGACTCAGTGGTACTATTATTTTCTACTTCAAAAAAATTCTTTCTGGTAATAATCAGTCTTCATATGTAAGTCTGCCTTCAGGGATTGAAAAGGCTGCTCTGTACCTGGTAAACTCAGTAGTCATTTTTCTCATTATTAATAGATAAGTTCTGTGTCTCTCTCTAGAAAGGAAGAGAAAAAAAAGAAAGAATAGATGAGTTTTGGTATATATAAATATATACATATATAGATGGATATAGGGGCTTCTCTCGTGGCTCAGAGGTAAAGAATCTGCCTGCTAATAAGGAGATGCAGATTTTATCCCTGGGTTGAGAATATCCTCTGGAGAAAGAAATGGCAACCCACTTCAGTATTCTTGCCTGGGAAGTCCCATAGACAGAGAAGCCTGGTGGGCTACAGTCCAAAAGGTCGCAAAGTATCGGATGTTACTTAGCGACTAAACAAGAACAACAGCAAAAATAGTTATATAAATATTTACATATAGAGATATGGATATAAAATATAGATGTATCCATCATTAAATATAACTATCAGGCACTGGATCTTTCTTGACTGGAATATCATGAGATAATTAAGTTCTATTGCAGTAAGGCAGTTTTGGAGGTTATGAATTATCTTTTCACCTATGCATTCAAATAATACTCATTGAGATAAGTAAAATAATCACTCAGACATTATCTATGATCTGTGGTTCAGCTCTGGAACCCTAGTGAGAGATCCCAGTTAAGATGGTTTATTTGCATAAGTTAACTTGCTACCTGCATACTTCAAATTTCTTAGTCTGCAGACCTCTTTACCATCTCCCTTGATGAAAGTGAAAGAGGAGAGTGAAAAAATTGGCTTAAAGCTCAACATTCAGAAAACGAAGATCATGGCATCCGGTCCCATCACTTCATGGCAAATAGATGGAGAAACAGTGGAAATAGTGGCTGATTTTATTTTTCTGATCTCCAAATCACTGCAGATGATTTTTTCATGGTGACTGCAGCCATGAAATTAAAAGACTCTTACTCCTTGGAAGGAAAGTTATGACCAACCTAGATAGCATATTCAAAAGCAGAGACATTACTTTGTCAACAAAGGTCCATCTAGTCAAGGCTATGGTTTTTTCAGTGATCATGTATGGATATGAGAGTTGGACTGAAAGAAAGCTGAGCGCCGAAGAATTGATGCTTTTGAACTGTGGTGTTGGAGAAGACTCTTGGGAGTCCCTTGGACTGCAAGGGGATCAAACCAGTCCATCCTAAAGGAGATCACTTCTGACTATTCATTGGAAGGACTGATGTTGAAGCTGAAGCTCTAATACTTTGGCCATCTGATGAGAAGAGCTGACTCACTTGAAAAGACCCTGATGCTGGGAAAGATTGAGGGTAGGAGGAGAAGGGGACGGCAGAGGATGAGATGGCTGGATGGTATCACCCACTCAATAGACATGGGTTTGGGTGGACTCTGGGAGATAGTGATGGACAGGGAGGCCTGGCATGCTGTTGTTCATGTGGTCGCAAAGAGTTGGACACAACTGAGAGACTGAACTTATGGAGATAACTGAGATCTTAATATATTCTATTATGTTCTGTGATATAAAACTCTCATTACAAGCTTAAATATGACCTCTTCCAAGAAATCCTCTTATCAGTGCAGCCAGTTGTGATCGCTCACTTTCCTAAATCACTTTTGCTCTTTAATTAATGTTTTCTCATCTTATTATATTATATACTTGCCTTTTCTCTCATTTTAAGTACTATAATAAAAGTCAATTATATGTGTTTTTTTTCCCTCTGGCCCTGATTAGAGTGCCTGGAACTGATAGGCACAGATTACACATTAATGGAGTAAGAAAATTAATTACTAAGTAGACATCAGTAGCTGGAAAGACACTTCACTAAAGTAGGACACAAATGATATGAATTCATTGAGTTTAATCCCCATGTGGTCACATGCTTATATGTGACTGTTGGTTTCAAAATTCTTTCAAATTATTGTATTTTAATTTTCAAATTATTGTATTTTTGTATTGTATTGTATTGTAATAATTCTTTCAAATTATTTGTATTTCATCAAAATAAAGTAATGTATAAATTTACAACAGAGACAGGTTTGCGAATAGGCTTACATTATCTCACTCTTCCTAGAAAATTAAAAGTACGTAAAAATTGTGAGGTCTAGAGTGTCATCTTCACATACAAAATTAGCACTTATAAGCTTATTTTAGCTTTGTCTTACTCATGATGGGCTAGTCTGTACATAATGGATTTTATGCATTTGATTGGTACTAGTTTTAATATTATACTCTACTTGAAATACCATACACAACACTCTGCCTAGGTGTATGTAAAATTCAGTTTCACTTTCTAAGAGTTATTTTGACTGTATGTTAGTTTATCTCCACCATTAAGCACTATATTCCTGAAGACTACATACTTCTTTTTCATCGTTTTGTACATTTTTTGCTCTTTACTAAAATCTGAATAGTCTCATGAGTGATATTACTAAGGAGGCTAAATTGTTTTCCATTATCAAACGTCACTGTGTGAAGTGGTGCTCCTCTGGATACTATATGCTGGGTGAATGAAGATAAGTATCTAATATCTCCTTAGGAACCCATGGTCCAGTGGGCTCAATAACATTTAATTCTGGCACTACTGTTAATTTTTAATTTATCCACAGTCAATTTCTTAATGTTTTCAAAAAGTTGTTTCCTTTTATAATATAATGGAAACAAAACATGTACTCCTAGCCATATGTTATTTGAGATATTATTTTTGAAATACATTTATAAACAATGATGAACACTAATCTAAATTCAAACAAAAACATGTACATGGGGATTTAATCATCCAATTTTTTTTTTTCCCACCAAGGCCTGATTGGTCAAAATTTGGTGAATTTAAATCGTTTCTTAAATCTAGTTTATTCACATTTTAAGCATACCTGGATCTAGTTGGTTTGTAACTAGGATGCTTAATTCTCAAAGTAACACTCTAAAAATGACATGAATTCTGTAAAATAATACATGTAATGACCCTTTTGTCTTAGAACTTTGCATGTAGAAAAACAAGTGCCTTATAAATCTGGTTCTATAAAGGAAAACCACTTTAAAGTTATTTTAATTCATCAGAACTGAATAAATGTTAACTTTCATATCTTATTTTAGCATGTCATATAAGTAAGCTAAAAACCACAAAAAAAAGCTTTGTTTACTTGCTGCTGCTGCTGCTGCTAAGTCGCTTCAGTTGTGTCCGACTCTGTGCGACCATAGACGGCAGCCCACCAGGCTCCCCCGTCCCTGGGATTCTCCAGGCAAGAACACTGGAGTGGGTTGCCATTTCCTTCTCTAATGCATGAAAGTGAAAAGTGAAAGTGAAGTCGCTCAGTCGTGTGCAACTCCCAGCGACCCCATGGACTGCAACCTACCAGGCTCCTCTGTCCGTGGGATTTTCCAGGCAAGAGTACTACTTAATTTTATATAAAAAGATTCCTGTTTTGTTATGCTGAACTATTCTAGATGAGTGGCTTGTAATTATTTTGGCCCAGAGCTTCTAGAAAAGGGCCTTTGAAGCTAAAATGTGCACTGAAGAAACACTGCGACATATTTAGAGAAATTAAGGGACATGTGTACCCAGCAGTGTAGGTAAATCTTAGAAACATTGTGTTGAGTTGGGAAAGGGGGAGGAGATATGTGGTTTATAAGAATGTATACAAATAAAGAAATATTAAAAAAAAAAAAAAAAAAACCAAACTAAACAAGTGATACTATCAGATCAGATCAGTCGCTCAGTCGTGTCCGACTCTTTGCGACCCCATGAACCGCAGCACGCCAGGCCTCCCTGTCCATCACCAGCTCCCGGAGGTCACTCAGACTCGCATCCATCGAGATAGTGATGCCATCCAGCCATCTCATCCTCTGTCGTCCCCTTCTCCTCCTGCCCTCAATCCCTCCCAGCATCAGAGTCTTCTCCAATGAGTCAGCTCTTCGCATGAGGTGGCCAAAATACTGGAGTTTCAGCTTTAGCATCATTCCTTCCAAAGAAATCCCAGGGCTGATCTCCTTCAGAATGGACTGGTTGGATCTCCTTGCAGTCCAAGGGACTCTCAAGAGTCTTCTCCAACACCACAGTTCAAAAGCATCAATTCTTCAGGACTCAGCTTTCTTCACAGTCAAGCTCTCATATCCATACCTGACCACAGGAAAGACCATAGCCTTGACTAGGCGAACCTTTAGGTCTATCTAATTTGCTTACCTACCTATCTTTGTATCTATAACATTAAAATGGTTGCCTTTTTTGATGCATAGAGAAATGAAACTGAGGAATTTGGCCAAAAGAGAATCAAAATTAAAACAAAAGAGCAGTTTGCCCAGATCATCCTGAGTTACTGAGGCATGTCGTTAATTCAGCATTTTGTGTCTGAGGTTCAGAGAAACAAAATGGAAAGAAATAAAAGAAATAATAAGTTCCTAATCTTAAAAAAAAAAAAGGAACCTTCTAACAGTTAAATTTTGGTGTGTTGTCTATGGCAGTTGATGAAAGGTAGTGACAACTACGACAATGAAGCATACCTCATCCCTTTTTATGTTTTACTGAAATACCCAATTATACTCAGTATTTTCAGGGCATTAGAATGCCCAAATTTTGTTAAAAATGTTTTGGAATAGACAAAGGAATTCATAGAGCTCATCTTACATTCAGTTCAGTTCAGTTAAGTTCAGTCGCTCAGTCGTGTCCGACTCTTTGAGACCCCATGAATCGTAGCACACCAGGCCTCCCTGTCCATCACCAACTCCCGAGTTCACTCAAACTCACGTCCATCGAGTCAGTGATGCCATCCAGCCATCTCATCCTCTGGCGTGCCCTTCTCCTCCTGCCCCCAATCCCTCTCAGCATCAGGGTCTTTAATTATCTTATTTTTCATTTCAAGTTGTGTCTGTGAATCCTTTTATGTCACCAGAGGGGCCCCATCTTACAGAGTTTGAATTTATTGCTCAACCTCTATTCCGTGATTCTAAGCAATTAAGCTTTGGGCTACAAGGCAGTTCAGTATGAGAGGAGATAGAAGAGGCTTTAGAGTCACATTGCAAATTTCAGGTCAAATCCCAGGTCTGCTACTGACTGGCTATATATCTGGGAAAATTTCTTCTGTGTGTCTGTAAGTGAATGAAGTAATTTTACTTATTGTACATGGTTATTTTTAGGTTTAATTTTTTTTTATTGAAAGCAGGGACATACATAAAGTCTGCAATATATATTAGTTAAAATGATTAATAATTTAAAAAATAAATTTGCATATCATTTAGTGACTCAAAAGCTTTGCTGTTAATAAAACCAACCATATTAGCAGACAGTGTAACGAAGATCAGTTGCAGTGCTATTCACGTTATATTTCACGGTTTGTTGGTCTGCAGACTGGTTACCAGTCTGTGATAAGTACAGAAACTGGAAGTGTTTAGAAACATATATAGTAAAATGACATACTTTGTTTATTGAATATTATAAAAATACATATAATGTTATTTTATTTTTATAGTGATTTATTTTATTATAGTTTTTTAAGGTATTGGTCTACAGTGAATTAGAATTGGAAAAAATAGCAACAATAACACTGGTCTTTTACCACATATAGTTTGAGAAATGCTTGCCTACAGTTATTCTTTGTCTTAAGTGATTTTTATATTTCAAATACTATATTCTCTCAGAGTGTACAGAACCTACACATTTCTCCATGTTGTTGCATGTGAATAGATGTCTTCAAAAATAAATTTGGGGACTTATATGAATTATAATGAGTGAATAATATTACATTATTTGAAAATATGACCATTATTTCTTTTTGAATATTGAAGTTAGTAATTTAATTTTCTATTTTCAATAATATAAAAATGAAGAGTTCTGTATGTCAACTTTTTACAAACTCATAATTATTTCTTGAAGATAAATTTCTAAAAGTCAAATTAAATCACTGGAAGTCCAGATTTTTGAGGTTTTTATTGTACAATGACAGATTTTTCCCTGAAGTAATTGTACTGATTTGTAATCTCTCATGCAGTGCTCATGAGGTGTCAATTTTCTTTCTTTATTGTCTATTTTTCCTTGAAACATATTTCATTATTTTATGAATCAATTATTTGGTTTTTAAAATATCTTCAAATAATTATTGGGTGCATAAAAGTCACTTTACTCTTGTTCAACTCTGCCACCCTATGTACTGTAGTCTACCAGGCTCTTCTGTCCATGGAATTCTCCAGGCAAGAATGCTGGGATGGATATTGTCATGCCTTCCTCCACGAGCTCTTCCTGACCCAGGGACAGAACCTGCATCTCCTGTGGCTCCTGCATTTCAGGCAGATTTTAGTATCACTAAACTACTAAGGAAGACTTAAATAACCATTATATTTTTAAAATTTCTTCTTTTGTTAATTAAGTGAATTACATATGTCAGCAAATGCATCTGCCCTTCCCAGAGTTGCTGAAAATAGCAAACAAATTGTATCCTCTTCTGATAAAAAGGCTTCCCTGAGACCACACAATTGGTGATTGATTAGAATCTTGTTGAGAACCAAACAAATATCAGAAAGTAAAGTCGGCTGCAGTAGTCCCATGAACCAAAAAGTGATGAGATTTTACTTTAGATGCCATTTTGCAGTTGTGAAGAAGCTGCATTAAAAAAAAAAAAAAAAAAAACTTGACTGGCTTTAAAACAGAAAGTTAGAAAATTTATGAGAAGAAAAACAAAACAGCTTGCATTCCTGACTTTCTATCTGTAAGCTTCATTGTGTCCAACTCTCTACGACCCCATGGACTGCAGCATGCCAGGCCTCCCTATCTATCAACAACTCCTGGAACTTCTCAAACTAATGTGCATTGAATCAGTGATGCCATCCAACCATCTTATCTTCTGTTGTCCCTCTCTTCTCCTGCCTTCAGTCTTGCGCAGCATCAGGGTCATTTCCAATGAGTCAGTTCTTCGCATCAGGTTGTCAAAGTATTAGAGCTTCAGTGTCAGTCCTTCCAGTGAATAGTCAGGACTGATTGGTTTGATATCCTTGCAGTCCAAGGGCCTCTCAGGAGTCTTTTTCAACACCACAGTTCAAAAGCATCAATTCTTTGGCACTTAGCTTTATTTATTAATTTATTTATTTTTAAATTTTATTTTGCTTAAATTTACAATATTGTATTGCTCTTGCCATACATCAAGATGAATCCGCCACAAGTATACATGTGTTCCCCATCCTGAACCCTCCTCCCTCCTCCCTCCCCATACCATTCCTCTGGGTCGTCCCAGTGCACCAGCCCCAGGCATCCGTTATCGAGCATCGTACCTGGACTGGCGTCTCGTTTCAGATATGATATTATACATATTCAATGCTATTCTCCCAAATCATCCCACCCTCTCCCGGTCCCAGAGTCCAAAAGACTGTTCTATACATCAGTGTTTCTTTTGCTGTCTCGTAAACAGGGTTATTGTTACCATCTTTCTAAATTCCATATATATGCGTTAGTATACTGTATTTGTGTTTTTCTTCCTGGCTTACTTCACTCTGTATAATAGGCTCCAGTTCCATCCACCTCATTAGAACTGATTCAAATGTATTCTTTTTAATGGCTGAGTAATACTCCATTGTGTATATGTACCACAGCTTTCTTATCCATTCATCTGTGGATGGACATCTAGGTTGCTTCCAAGTCCTGGCTATTGTAAACAGTGCTGCTATGAACATTGGGGTACACGTGTCTCTTTCAATTCTGGTTTTCTCAGTGTGTATGCCCAGCAGTGGGATTGCTGGATCATAAGGCAGTTCTATTCCCAGTTTTTTGAGGAATCTCCATACTGTTCTCCATAGTGGCTGTACTAGTTTGCATTCCCGCCAACAGTGTAAGAGGGTTCCCTTTCCTCCACACCCTCCAGCATTTATTGCTTGTGGACTTTTCGATTGCTGCCATTCTGATTGGCATGAAATGGTACCTCATAGTGGTTTTGATTTGCATTTCTCTGATAATGAGTGATGTTGAGCATCTTTTCATGTGTTTGTTAGCCATCTGTATGTCTTCTTTGGAGAAATGTCTATTTAGTTCTTTGGCCCATTTTTTGATTGGGTTATTTATTTTTCTGGAATTGAGCTGTAGGAGTTGCTTGTATATTTTGAGATTAGTTGTTTGTCTGTTGCTTCATTTGCTATTATTTTCTCCCATTCTGAAGGCTGTCTTTTCACCTTGCTTATAGTTTCCGTTGTTGTGCAGAAGCTTTTAAGTTTAATTAGGTCCCATTTGTTTATTTTTGATTTTATTTCCAATATTCTGAGAGGTGGGTCATAGAGGATCCTGCTGTGGTGTATGTCAGAGAGTGTTTTGCCTATGTTTTCCTCTAGGAGTTTTATGGTTTCTGGTCTTACATTTAGATCTTTAATCCATTTTGAGTTTATTTTTGTGTATGGTGTTAGAAAGTGCTCTAGTTTCATTCTTTTACAAGTGTTTGGCCAGTTTTCCCAGCACCACTTGTTAAAGAGATTGTCTTTAATCCATTGTATATTCTTGCCTTCTTTGTCAAAGATAAGGTGTCCATATGTGTGTGGATTTATCTCTGGGCTTTCTATTTTGTTCCATTGATTATATTTCTGTCTTTGTGCCAGTACCATACTGTCTTGATGAATGTGGCTTTGTAGTAGACCCTGAAGTCAGGCAGGTTGATTCCTCCAGTTCATTCTTCTTTCTCAAGATAGCTTTGGCTATTCGAGGTTTTTTGTATTTCCATACAAATTGAGAAATTATTTGTTCTAGCTCTGTAAAGAATACCGTTGGTAGCTTGATGGGGATTGCATTGAATCTATAAATTGCTTTGGGTAGTATACTCATTTTCACTATATTGATTCTTCCAATCCATGAACATGGTATATTTCTCCATCTATTAGTGTCCTCTTTGATTTCTTTCACCAGTGTTTTATAGCTTTCATATATAGGTCTTTAGTTTCTTTAGGAAGATATATTCCTAAGTATTTTATTCTTTTCATTGCAATGGTGAATGGAATTGTTTCCTTAATTTCTTTTTCTATTTTCTCATTATTAGTGTACAGGAATGCAAGGGATTTCTGTCTGTTGATTTTATATCCTGCAACTTTACTATATTCATTGATTAGTTCTAGTAATTTTCTGGTGGAGTCTTTAGGGTTTTCTACATAGAGGATCATGTCATCTGCAAACAGTGAGAGTTTTACTTCTTCTTTTCCAATTTGGATTCCTTTTATTTCTTTTTCTGCTCTGATTGCTGTGGCCAAAACTTCCAAAACTATGTTGAATAGTAATGGTGAAAGTGGGCATCCTTGTCTTGTTCCTGACTTTAGAGGAAATGCTTTCAATTTTTCACCATTGAGGATAATGTTTGCTGTGGGTTTGTCATATATAGCTTTTATTATGTTGAGGTATGTTCCTTCTATTCCTGATTTCTGGATAGTTTTTATCATAAATGGATGTTGAATTTTGTCAAAGGCTTTCTTTGCATCTATTGAGATAATCATATGGTTTTTATTTTTCAATTTGTTAATGTGGTTTATTACATTGATTGATTTGCAGATATTGAAGAATCCTTGCATTCCTGGGATAAAGCCCACTTGGTCATGGTGTATGATCTTTTTAATGTGTTGTTGGATTCTGATTGCTAGAATTTTGTTAAGGATTTTTGCATCTATGTTCATCAGTGATATTGGCCTGTAGTTTTCTTTTTTTGTGGCATCTTTGCCAGGTTTTGGTATTAGGGTGATGGTGGCCTCATAGAATGAGTTTGGAAGTTTGCCTTCCTCTGCAATTTTCTGGAAGAGTTTGAGTAGGATAGGTGTTAGCTCTTCTCTAAATTTTTGGTAGAATTCAGCTGTGAAGCCATCTGGACCTGAGCTTTTGTTTGCTGGAAGATTTCTGATTACAGTTTCAATTTCCGCGCTTGTGATGGGTCTGTTAAGGTTTTCTATTTCCTCCTGATCCAGTTTTGGAAAGTTGTACTTTTCTAAGAATTTGTCCATTTCTTCCATGTTGTCCATTTTATTGTCATATAATTGCTGATAGTAGTCTCTTATGATCCTTTGTATTTCTGTGTTGTCTGTTGTGATCTCTCCATTTTCATTTCCAATTTTATTGATTTGATTTTTCTCCCTTTGTTTCTTGATGAGTCTGGCTAATGGTTTATCAATTTTATTTACCCTTTCAAAGAACCAGGTTTTGGCTTTGTTGATTTTTGCTATGGTCTCTTTTGTTTCTTTTGCATTTATTTCTGCCCTAATTTTTAAGATTTCTTTCCTTCTACTAACCTTGGGGTGCTTCATTTCTTCCTTTTCTAGTTGCTTTAGGTTTAGAGTTAGGTTATTTATTTGACTGTTTTTCTTGTTTCTTGAGGTATGCCTATATTGCTATGAACTTTCCCCTTAGGACTGCTTTTACAGTGTCCCACAGGTTTTGGGTTGTTGTGTTTTCATTTTCATTTTTTTCTATGCATATTTTGATTTCTTTTTTGATTTCTTCTGTGATTTGTTGGTTATTCAGCAGCGTGTTGTTCAGCCTCCATATATTGGAATTTTTAATAGTTTTTCTCCTGTTATTGAGATCTAATCTTACTGCATTGTGGTCCGAAAAGATACTTGGAATGATTTCAATTTTTCTGAACTTACCAAGGCTAGATTTATGGCCCAGGATATGGTCTATCCTGGAGAAGGTTCTGTGTGCACTTGAGAAAAAGGTGAAATTCATTGTTTTGGGATGAAATGTCCTATAGATATCAATTAGGTCTAACTGGTCTATTGTATTGTTTAAAGTTTGTGTTTGTTTGTTAATTTTCTGTTTAGTTGATCTATCCATTGGTGTGAGTGGGGTATTAAAGTCTCCCACTATTATTGTGTTATTGTTAATTTCTCCTTTCATACTTGTTAGTATTTGTCTTACATATTGCGGTGCTCCTATGTTGGGTGCATATATATTTATAATTGTTATATCTTCTTTTTGGATTGATCCTTTGATCATTATGTAGTGACCTTCTTTGTCTCTTTTCACAGCCTTTGTTTTAAAGTCTATTTTATCTGATATGAGTATTGCTACTCTTGCTTTCTTTTGGTCCCTATTTACATGGAAAATCTTTTTCCAGTCCTTCACTCTCTGTATGTGTCCCCTGTTTTGAGGTGCGTCTCTTGTAGACAACATATGTAGGGGTCTTGTTTTTGTATCCATTCAGCCAGTCTCTGTCCTTTGGTTGGGGCATTCAACCCATTTACATTTAACGTAATTATTGATAAGTATGATTCCGTTGCCATTTACTTTATTGTTTGGGGTTCGAATTTATATACCCTTTTTGTGTTTCCTGTCTAGAGAATGTCCTCTACTATTTGTTGGAGAGCTGGTTTGGAGGTGCTGAATTCTCTCAGCTTTTGCTTGTCTGTAAAGCTTTTGATTTCTCCTTCATATTTGAATGAGATCCTTGCTGGGTACAATAATCTGGGCTGTAGGTTGTTTTCTTTCATCACTTTAAATATGTCTTGCCATTCCCTCCCGGCTTGGAGAGTTTCTATTGAAAGATCAGCTGTTATCCTTATGGGAATTCCCTTGTGTGTTATTTGTTGTTTTTCCCTTGCTGCTTTTAATATTTGTTCTTTGTGTTTGATCTTTGTTAATTTGATTAATATGTGTCTTGGGGTGTTTCGCCTTGGGTTTATCCTGTTTGGGACTCTCTGGGTTTCTTGGACTTGAGTGATTATTTCCTTCCCCATTTTAGGGAAGTTTTCAACTATTATCTCCTCTAGTATTTTCTCACGGTCTTTCTTTTTGTCTTCTTCTTCTGGGACTTCTATGATTCGAATGTTGTAACGTTTAATGTTGTCCTGGAGGTCTCTGAGATTGTCCTCATTTCTTTTAATTCGTTTTTCTTTTTTCTCCTCTGATTCATTTATTTCTACCATTCTATCTTCTAATTCACTAATTCTATCTTCTTCCTCTGTTATTCTACTATTTGTTGCGTCCAGAGTGTTTTTGATCTCATTTATTGCATTCTTCATTATATATTGACTCTTTTTTATTTCTTCTAGGTCCTTGTTAAACCTTTCTTGCATCTTCTCCATGCTTTTCTCCAGACTATTTATCTGTGATTCCATTTTGATTTCCAGATTTTGGATTAATTTCACTATCATTATTTGGAATTCTTAATCAGGTAGATTCGCTATTTCTTCCTCTTTGGTTTGGTGGGCATTTATCCTGTTCCTTTAATTGCCGGGAATTCTTCTGTCTCTTCATCTTGTTTAAATTGCTGAGTTTTGGGTGTCCTTACTGTATTCTGGCAGTTTGTGGAGTTATCTTTATTGTGGCATTTCCTCACTGTGTGTGGGCTTGTTCAGGTGACTTGTCAAGGTTTCTAGGTTAGGGAAGTTTGTGTCGGTGTTCTGGTGGATGGAGCTGGATTTCTTCTCTCTGGAGTGCAATGCAGTGTCTAGTAATGAGATATGAGATGTCTATGATTTTGGGGTGACTTTGGGTAGCCTGTATATTGGAGCTCAGGGCTGTGTTCCTGTGTTTCTGGAGAATTTGCTTGGTATTTCTTGCCATGGAACTTGTTGGCCCTTGTGTGGTGCTTGGTTTCAGTGTATGTATGGAGGCATTTGTTTTGCTGGAACTCTCTTGCTTTTTCCATGATCCAGCGGATGTTGGCAATTTGATCTCTGGTTCCTCTGCCTTTTCTAAAACCAGCTTGAACATCAGGAAGTTCACGGTTCACATATTGTTGAAGCCTGCCTTGGAGAATTTTGAGCATTACTTTACTAGCGTGTGAGATGAGTGCAATTGTGCGGTAGTTTGAGCATTCTTTGGCATTGCCTTTCTTTGGGATTGGGATGAAAACTGACCTTTTCCAATCTTGTGGCCACTGCTGAGTTTTCCAAATTTGCTGGCATATTGAGTGCAGCACTTTCACAGCATCATCTTTCAGGATCTGGAATAGCTCCACTGGAATTCCATCACCTCCACTAGCTTTGTTCGTAGTGATGCTTTCTAAGGTCCACTTGACTTTACATTCCAAGATGTCTGGCTCTAGGTCAGTGATCACACCATCTTGATTATCTGGGTCGTGAAGCTCTTTTTTGTACTATGGAAAATTCTGAAAGAGATGGGAATACCAGACCACCTGATCTGCCTCTTGAGAAATCTGTATGCAGGTCAGGAAGCAACAGTTAGAACTGGTCATGGAACAACAGACTGGTTCCAAATAGGAAAAGGAGTAGGTCAAGGCTGCATGTTGTCACCATGTTTATTTAACTTATCTGCAGAATACATCATGAGAAATGCTGGACTGGAAGAAACACAAGTTGGAATCAAGATTGCTGGGAGAAATATCAATAACCTCAGATATGCAGATGACACCACTCTTATGGCAGAAAGTGAAGTGGGGCTAAAAAGCCTCTTGATGAAAGTGAAAGTGGAGAGTGAAAAGATTGGCTTAAAGCTCAACATTCAGAAAACGAAGATCATGGCATCTGGTCCC
Source organism: Tragelaphus eurycerus (assembly GCA_935064755.1). NCBI lineage: Eukaryota > Metazoa > Chordata > Mammalia > Artiodactyla > Bovidae > Tragelaphus > Tragelaphus eurycerus. The sequence continues at coordinate 1,607,715 of CAKXYN010000132.1, read as the reverse complement.
ATCACTACATGGGAAATAGATGGAGAAACAGGGGAAACAGTGTCAGAATTTATTTTTCTGGGCTCCAAAATCACTGCATATGGTGACTGTAGCCATGAAATTAAAAGACGCTTACTCCTTGGAAGGAAATTTATGACCAACCTATATAGCATATTCAAAAGCAGAGACATTACTTTGCCAACAAAGGTTCACCTAGTCAAGGCTATGGTCTTTCCTGTGGTCATGTATGGATGTGAGAGCTGGACTGTGAAGAAGGCTGAGTGCTGAAGAATTGATGCTTTTGAAGTGTGGTGTTGGAGAAGACTCTTGAGAGTGCCTTGGACTGCAAGGAGATCCAACCAGTCCATTCTGAAGGAGATCAGCCCTGGAGTTTCTTTGGAAGGAATGATGCTAAAGCTGAAACTCCAGTATTTTGGCCACCTCATTTGAAGAGTTGACTCATTGGAGAAGACTCTGATGCTGGGAGGGATTGAGGGCAAGAGGAGAAGGGGACGACAGAGGATGAGATGGCTGGATGGCATCACTGACTTGATGGGTGTGAGTCTGGGTGACCTCCGGGAGCTGGTGATGGACAGGGAGGCCTGGCGTGCTGCGGTTCATGGGGTCGCAAAGAGTCGGATACGACTGAGTGACTGATCTGATCTGATCTGATGGAGGCATTTGATGAGCTCCTGTCAATTAATGTTCCGTGGAATCAGGGTTTGGACTTAAGCCTCCTGCTTCCAGTTATCGGTCTTATTTTTACAGTAGTCTCAAGACTTCTCCTTCTATACTGCACTCCACAACTGGACCACTCAGAGATGTTCATGGTGTTATACAGAGAAGAGAAGAGGGAGGAAGGAGACAGAGGTGGTCAGGAGGATAAAAGGAGGGAATGAAAAGGTGAGAGACAGATCTAGTCAGTAATCAGTTGCCTAAGTGTTTTCCTTTATTTGAAACACTCAGAAATTCACAGAGTTGGATAGAGTAGAGAGGGGTTAGGGAGGAGACACAGGTGAACTGGTGGAGAAAAGGAGAGTCCGGAGTAATCTCACTCCCTAGTAAAAAGTGGGTACTGAAGATTAGGTTCTTAAAGGTACAGAATTGGTAGCAAATACCTAAAAGCAAAAATTACAAATCTAGAGTAGAGTTTGGAGATTCAAAAATACAGTGTTAAAGAAAAGAAGAAGGAAAAGAAAGAGAGAAAAAAAAAAAAAATAAAAAAAGGGGACACAAAAGTTATAAACAAAATGTAGGTACAAAATGATAACCAATATTAAAAAGCAAAAGTTAAAAATCTAGAGTAGAGTTTGGAGTTTCAATAATACAATGTTAAATAAAAAAAAGAAGAAAAAGAAAGATAGAAGGAAAAAAGAGAAAAAAAAGAAAGAAAAAGAAAATAAAACAAAACCAAAAACAAAGTCACCAAAATTATAAAGAAGAAATAGGCACAAATTGATTACATATACCAGAAAGCATAAATTAAAGATCCAGATTAGAGTTTGGAATTTCAGGAATACAATGTCAAAGAAAAGATGAAGAGATAGAAAGAGGGAGGAAAAAAAAAAAAAAAAAAAGCCACAAAAGTTATATATAAAAAAAAAAAAAAAAGAATAGGTACAAAATTGATAGCATTACCAATAAGCTAAACTTATGAATCTAGAGCAGAGTTTGGAGTTTCAAAAATACAATGTTAAAGAAAAGATAAAAAGAAAAAAAAAAAAGATCACAAAAGTTATAAAAAATATATATGTGAAGTGTGGTTTTTGTTTTTTTTCCTCTTTTAAAAAGAAGGGTCTTTTATTTATTTATTTATTTATATTTATTTTTTTTACAAAGTAATAATAGGTTCTAAAAGTGAAAATTAAAGGAGTACTAGAGGATAAAAATAAAAAAAAATTTTCAATTAAAGAAAATTAAAAAAAATTTTTTTAAATAAAAAAGAAAGAAAGAAAGAAAAAAGGATAGTAAAAATAGTAAAAATATATATAAGACTTTCTCTGTTATTGTTGTGGGTATTGTGGGTTCAGTTCATTTTCGGCTAGTTCCTTGTTCCGGCTTAAATTTCTCAAGATCTATAGGCCCTTTTCTCTGTAGTTGGTACTAACCACAGGGTTTTAGTTTATTGCCTGTCACTTCCACAGCAGTTCCCTCTGTTATAGCTTCTTCTGTTTGCTGGTCTCTTCAGTGTCTGATTTCTGCTCTGATACAAAGAGGGCGGTGGTGGACACCCTTTTTTTTTTTTTTTTTTTTTTTTTTTAGGCTCACTTGTTCAATCCCGCTGTGGGGAGGGAGGGATGCTGCAAATAAATAACACTGGCGTGTGCACGCAGTGGCTCAGCCACACTGGGCCTGCCCCCGCTCACGGTGCGTGTAGCCTCCCTGCCCACTGCTCAGGCTCTCTGTTTCCCTGCCTGAATCATCCACTACTGGCCCTGGACTGCTTGCCCCTCCCGGGTCTAAGCTGCTCAAGTTCAGGCACTCGGGTAGTCCTCAGAGGCCCAGGCTCGGTTGGGCCTGCGTTTTGTGCCCTTCGCGGATTCCAGCAGCGCAGGTAATGAAGTGTTTAGCAAGCATGGCTTCTGGGACTTTTCGCCTCCCCACTACTCGGTTTTCTAGGTGGTGTACAACCAGCGCACTTTCTTAGGCGGATGTTAGCCGACCAGAGCCCCAAGAAGTCTTAGTTAGCAAAGAAGCCTGCTTACAGTTTTGTGGATAATGTCTCTCTGGGGCTGCGATTGCCTCTCTCCGTCTCTGGCTGCCTGTCACCAGAGGGCAACGGTCTGCAGCCGGCTATCTCTATACAGTCCTTTGTTCTGTGCACGGGCCTGGCGGTGTCTTGGGTTAGGGCTGGCTTTTTGTGTGGTAGGTATCCCACAGTCTGGTTTGCTAGCCCAAATTATTTAGCTCAGGTAGCACTCGGGATATTCAGGCCAGATGCTTACTCTAAGCGATGCAGCCCGTGATGTAGCCCGCGCGGCTCCTCCCTGCCCAGCCCCCGCTTGCTAATGGCGGATGCAGGTGTTGGCACTGCTTATCTGCTGGGGAAGTTTAGGGCTCATAGTCTGTGGGTTTTAATTGTTTATTTATTTTCCTCCCTGTTATTTTGCCCTCTGCACTTGACAGGCTCGGCACAGACTCAGCAGTGAGAATGTTTCCTGGTGTTTGGAAACTTCTCTTTTTTAAGACTCCCTTCTCCGGACAGAGGTCCATCCCTCCCTCTTTGTCTCTTTTTTGTCTTTTATATTTTTTCCTACCTCCTTTAGAAGGCAATGAGTTGCTTTTCTGGGTGTCTGATGTCCTCTGTCAGCATTCCTAAGTTGTTTTGTGGAATTTACTTGGCGTTTAAATGTTCTTTTGGTGAATTTGTGGAGGAGAAAGTGTTCTCCCCGTCCTATTCCTCCACCATCTTAGCTCCTCCCCCCTTAGCTTTATTTATACTCCAACTCTCACATCCATACATGACTACTGGAAAAACCATGGCTTTGACTAGATGGACCTTTGTTGGCAAAGTAATTTCTCTGCTTTTTAATATGCCCTCTAGCTTGGTCACTGCTTTTCTTCCAAGGAGCAAGCATTTTTTAATTTCATGGCTGCAGTCAACATCTGCAGTGATATTAGAACCCAAGAACATAAAGTCTCTCACTGTTTCCATTGTTTTCCCATCTATTTGCCACAAAGCGATGGGACTGGATGCCATAATCTTAGTTTCCTGAATGTCAAGTTTGTAAGCCAACATTTTTACTCTCTTCTTTCATTTCAGCAGGAGGCTCTTTAGTTCTTCAATTTCTGCCATAAAGGTGGTGTCATCTGCGTATCTGAGATTATTGATATTTGTCCCAGAAATCTTGATTCCAGTTTGTGCTTAATCCAGTTGGGCATTTCTCATGATGTACTCTGCATATAAGTTAAAAAAGCAGGGTGACAGTACACAGCCTTGACGTACTCCTTTCCTAATTTGGAACCAAGTCTGTTGTTCCATGTCCAGTTCTAACTATTATTTCTTGACTTGTATACAGATTTCTCAGGAGGCAGGTCATGTATTTCCATCTCTTTGAAAATTTTCCACAATTTGTTGTAATCCACACAGGCAAAGGCTTTGGCATAGTCAATAAGGCCTAAATAGATGTTTTTATGGAACTCTCTTGCTTTCTTGATGATCCATAGGATGCTGGCAATTTGACCTCTGGTTCCTCTGTCTTTTCTAAATCCAGCTTGAATTCTTGTTCTTGGTTATTTTTTTATTCCATACATATTATAAATATATTTCTAATTTGTTGTCTTTTAACTTTGCTTTTCACTTTTGAAGAAGTTATGAATATTATTAAATAAATATATATTTTTTTATGTTTTCTTCCTTTCTTATACTTCAAAAGACTTTTTCATGCATAATGTTTATTTGTGTCTTACCAGTAATGTATTCTATGTTATTTACATTTTTACATACCTGTAGTATTTAGTACAAGAAATCCTCTCTTTGCACAGTAGTGTGGGACTGTAAAAATAACCATGCACACTAAGAATATGAAAGTGAAAGTGTTAGTCACTCAGTTGTGTCAAGATTTTTGCTATCCCATGGACTGTAGCTGGCCAGGCTCCTCTCTCCCTGGAATTCTCCAGGCAAGAAGACTAGAGTGGGTAGCCATTCTCTTCTTCAGGGGGTCTTCCTGACCTAGGGATTGAAACTGGGTGTCCTGCATTGCAGGCAGATTCTTTACCATCTGAGCCACCAGGGAAGCCCCAAAACATGAAAGCAACTTTAATAATCAATAGGAAAATTATGATTGTTCCATGACTTTAAAACTTGTTGTCAAAATCTTAAAAACTTTTTTACTGTTGGTTATAGATGAGTCTATATATATATATAAACATATACACACATGTATACAGAAACCTAGTAAAAACTTACTATTTATTTAGTGCACTAAAATATTGGAGATGTTAAAAATTAAAGTATTTTATTATTTTGTAAAAATGCTTATGAAGAGTTGAGCTTGAACATCATCTCCCTTTTCTTCTCTTCATATAATTTAAAATGCAAGTGAGAATTTTATTTTATTTTTTCTGTGCTCTGGATAAATTCCTTACACATTTCAAATGTTGTGGCAGATTCCAACTTTTACCCTTTGTGCTTTCAATATTGTGAAATATCTTTGAGAGTTCCTTCAGTGTGAAGTTTTTCTGGCATCACTTCCTCTGAGGCATCTCTTTCTTTTCCTTCTCAACTACTTATTCATTCATGTTAAGAAATTCACCCTCACTAACTTAGTGTAGCACATGTTTAGAGTCTCTTGAATGGTGTCATTATCAACATTCCTTCACTCAGCTGTTTGTACTCTAACTCTATTTACATTTGATTTGAATTTCACTTCCACCAACAACACTTTTCTTTTCTCCCCTCCTCTTTTCCTTCCTTTTCTTCTTTTTCTCTTGTCTCCCTACTTTATTTCACTCTGCACATTCATGTTTGTTGATGAATTCTCTTTCTCTATCAATTATCTATTTTTGTAAAATGCTGCATGGATTTACCACTAGGAGACAAAAAGGCAACTCAGTTCCATACCTTGCTGTCTGTGTGTGGACTTGTTAACAGATGCTTTGAAATCAACTACCAATGGACTTTGAAACAAGTGATGCAATTAGGTCACATCATGATGCATGTCCTTTACTTAGTGATTCCTGCATCAAAATGCTGGTAGTGAAGTTTGTATCATTATGTCATTACTCACAACTCATACCATGATAGGCAACATTTAAACTGCATACTTGGGGGACTGGGGTTACTTAACAAAATCATAGTTACTGACAGCTGTAAACTGAGAATCATGCAAAAGCAGGGAGTGCTTGTACTTGATCTATTAATACATCTTAACCTGGCCAATGCTGGGTGGTTTATAGAGAGCCTTTATGTGAATTTTGGCATTGCCTTTCTCTGGATTGGAATGAAAACTGACCTTTTCCAGTCCTGTGGCCACTGCGGAGTTTTCCAATCTTTTTCAGTTTTCATTCCAATCCCATAGAAAGGCAATGCCAAAGAATGTTCAAACAGCCGCACAATTACACTCATCTCACGTGCTAGTAAAGTAATGCTCAAGATTCTCCAAACAAGGCTTCAACAGTACATGAACCAAGAACTTCCAGATGTTCAAGCTGAATTTAGAATAGGGGAGGAATCAGAGATCAAATTACCAACATCTATTGGGTCATAGAAGAAGCAAGATAATTCCAGAAAAACATCTATTTCTGCTTTATTGACTACACCAAAGACTTTGACTCTGTGGATCACAACAAATTGTGGAAAATTCTTCAAGAGATGGGAATACCAGGCCACCTGACCTGCCTCCTGAGAAATCTGTATGCAGGTCAAGAAGCAACAGTTTGAATCAGACGTGGAGCAATGGACTGGTTCCAAATTGGGAAAGGAGTAGGTCAAGGCTGTATATTGTCACCCTGTTTATTTAAATTAATGCATAGTACATCATGCAAAATGATGGGCTGGATGAAGCACTAGCTGGAATCAAGATTGCAGGCAAATATCAATAACCTCAGAAACGTAGATGACACCATCCTTATGGCAGAAAGTGAAGAGGAACTGAAGAGCCTCTTGATGAAAGTGGAAAAAGGAAAGTAAAAAAGCTGACTTGAAACTCAACATTCAAAAAAAAAAAAAAAAAAAAAAAAAGATCATGGCATCAGGTCCCATCGCTTAATGGCAAATGGATGGGAAAACATTGGAAACAGTGAGAGACTTGATTTTTTTTGGCTCCAATATCACTGCAGATGGTGCCTGCAACCATGAAATTAAAAAAGACACTTACTCCTTAGAATAAAAGCTATGATCAAACTAGAGGGCATATTAAAAACCAGAGACATTACTTGAATGTGAAATTTGAACCATAAAGATAGCTGAGTGCTGAAAAATTGATGCTTTTGAAATGTGATGTTGGAGAAGACTCTTGAGAGTCCCTTGCACTGTAAGGAGATCAAGGCAATCAATTCTTTTTTTTTTTTTTTAATTGGAAGCTAATTACTTTACAATATTGTAGTGGTTTTGCCATACATTGACATGAATCAGCCATGGTTGTACATGTGTTCCCCATCCTGAACCTCCCTCCCCCTCTCTCCCCATCCCATCCCTCTGGGTCATTCCAGTGCACCAGCCCTGAGTACCCTGTCTTATGCGTCAAACCTGGACTGGCGATCTGTTTCTCACATGATATTATACATGTTTCAATGCTATTCTCTCAAATCATCCCACCCTTACCTTCTCCCACAGAGTCCAAAGACTGTTCTATACATCTGCGTCTCTTTCGCTGTCTCACATATAGGGTTATCATTACCATCTTTCTAAGTTCCATATATATGTGTTAGTATACTGTATTGGTATTTTTCTTTCTGGCTTACCTCACTCTGCACAATAGGCTCCAGTTTCATCCACCTCATTAGGACTGATTCAAATGTATTCTTTTAATGGCTGAGTAATATTACACTGTGTATATATACCACAGTTTCTTATCCATTCATCTGCCAATGGACATCTAGGTTGCTTCCATGTCCTGGCTATTATAAACTGCTGCGATGAACACTGGGGTACACGTGTCCCTTTCAGTTCCGGTTTCCTCAGTGTGTATGCCCAGCAGTGGGATTGCTGGGTCATATGGCAGTTCTATTTCCAGTTTTTTAAGGAATCTCCACACTGTTCTCCATAGTGGCTGTACTGGTTTGCATTCCCAACAACAGTGTAAGAGGGTTCCCTTTTCTCCACATCCTCTCCAGCATTTGTTGTTCGTAGACTTTTGGATCCCAGCCATTCTGACTGGCGTGAGATTGTACCTCATTGTGGTTCTAATTTGCATTTCTGTGATAATGAGTGATGTTGAGCATCTTTTCATGTGTTTGTTCGCCATCTGTATGGCTTCTTTGAAGAAATGTCTGTTTAGTTCTTTGGCTAATTTTTTGATTGGGTCGTTTATTTTTCTGGAATTAAACTGCATGAGTTGCTTGTATATTTTTGAGATCATACTTTGTCAGTTGCTTTGTTTGCTATTATTTTCTCCCATTCTGAAGGCTGTCTTTTCACCTTGCTTATAGTTTCCTTCATTGTGCAAAAGCTTTTAAGTTTAATTAGGTCTCATTTGTTTATTTTTTCCTTTTATTTCCATTACTCTGGGAGATGGGTCATAGAGGATCCTGCTGTGATTTATGTCGGAGTGTTTTCCTCTCAGAGTTTTATAGTTTCTGGTCTTACATTTAGATCTCTAATCCACTTTGAGTAATCAATCCTAAAGGAAATAAGTCCTGAATATTCATTGGAAGGACTGATGCTGAAGCTGAAATGCCAATACTTTGGCCACCTGATGCAAAGAACTGACTCATTGAAAAGACCCTGATGCTGGGCAAGATTGAAGGCAGGAGAAGGGGATGACAGGAATGAGATGGTTGGATGGCATCACCAGCTCAGTGAACATGAGTTTGAGCAAGCTCCAGAAGTTGTTGATGGACATGGAAGTCTGGCAGTCCATGGGTCACAAAAGATTTAGACATGACTGAGTGACTGAACTGAACTGATGTGAATTAGTAAAAGGTACTCTCAAACCATCATAGATGTAATTATTTAGAGGACATACTGACAAGGAGAACATTATGCAGAGTATGACATTCATAGCTCTAAGTTGGGACAATATTCACAACTACGTCCTAAGAGAGACTTTATCCAGTATATGAGTGTTCCTTCATTTCTGGGCTGATGCAACAGTGGCATTTTGCTTTTGTAGCTCCCTGCTAGGTGGGTATCACACATATTCCAGCTCAACTGATTTTTTTGCTTATATTTCTTAGCTTAACCTGAAACATAGCTACTGGTCAAAGATTAGAATCTTGGAATCACTGCTGTTTTAATAGGAAAGTCTCAGTAAAGAAAACATTTTCTTATTTGCTTATCCAGATACTCAGATCAGATCAGATCAGTCGCTCAGTCGTGTCTGACTCTTTGAGACACCATGAATCGCAGCACGCCAGGCCTCCCTGTCCATCACCAACTCCCGGAGGTCACTCAGACTCACATCCATCGAGTCAGTGATGCCATCCAGCCATCTCATCCTCTGTCGTCCCCTTCTCCTCCTGCCCCCAATCCCTCCCAGCATTAGAGTCTTTTCCAATGAGTCAACTCTTTGCATGAGGTGGCCAAAGTACTGGAGTTTCAGCTTTAGCATCATTCCCTTCAAAGAAACCCCAGGCCTGATCTCCTTCAGAATGGACTGGTTGGATCTCCTTGCAGTCCAGGGGATTCTCAAGAGTCTTCTCCAACACCACAGTTCAAAAGCATCAGTTCTTCGGCGCTCAGCCTTCTTCACAGTCCAGCTCTCACATCCATACGTGACCACAGGAAAGACCATAGCCTTGACTAGGCAAACCTTTGTTGGCAAAGTGATGTCTCTGCTTTTGAATATTCTATCTAGGTTGGTCATAACTTTCCCTCCAAGGAGTAAGCATATTTTAATTTCATGGCTGCAGTCACCATCTGCACTGATTTTGGAGCCCAGAAAAAGAAAGTCTGACACTGTTTCCACTGTTTCTCCATCTATTTCCCATGTAGTGATGGGACCAGATGCCATGATCTTCGTTTTCTGAATGTTGAGCTTTAAGCCAACCTTTTCAGTCTCCACTTTCACTTTCATCAAGAGGCTTTTGAGTTCCTCTTCACTTTCTGCCATAAGGGTGGTGTCATCTGCATATCTGAGGTTATTGATATTTCTCCCAGCAATCTTGATTCCAACTTGTGTTTCTTCCAGTCCAGCATTTCTCATGATGTACTCTGCATAGAAGTTAAATAAGCAGGGTGACAATATACAGCCTTGACGTACTGCTTTTCCTATTTGGAACCAGTCTGTTGTTCCATGTCCAGCTTCCTGACCTGCATACAAATTTCTCAAGAGGCAGATCAGGTGGTCTGGTATTCCCATCTCTTTCAAAATTTTCCACCGTTTATTGTGATCCACACAGTCAAAGGCTTTGGCATAGTCAATAAAGCAGAAATAGATGTTTTTCTGGAACTCTCTTGCTTTTTCCATGATCCAGCAGATGTTGGCAATTTGATCTCTGGTTCCTCTGCCTTTTCTAAAACCAGCTTGAACATCAGGAAGTTCACGTTCACATATTGCTGAAGCCTGGCTTGGAGAATTTTGAGCATTACTTTACTAGCATGTGAGATCAGCGCAACTGTGCGATTGTTTGAGCATTCTTTGGCATTGCCTTTCTTTGGGTTTGGAATGAAAATTGACCTTTTCCAGTCCTGTGGCCACTGCTGAGTTTTCCAAATTTGCTGGCATATTGAGTGCAGCACTTTCACAGCATCATCTTTCAGGATTTGGAATAGCTCCACTGGAATTCCATCACCTCCACTAGCTTTGTTCGTAGTGATGCTTTCTAAGGCCCACTTGACTTCACATTCCAGGATGTCTGGTTCTAGGTCAGTGATCACACCATCATGATTATCTGGGTCGTGAAGATCTTTTTTGTACAGTTCTTCTGTGTGCACTAGTCATAACAAATACCCTCTTCCAACAACACAAGAGAAGACTCTACACATGGACATCACCAGATGGTCAAAACTGAAATCAGATTGATTATATTCTTTGCAGCCAAAGATGGAGAAACTTTATACAATCAGCAAAAACAAGACCAGGAGGTGACTGTGGCTCAGACCATCAACTCCTTATTGCCAAATTCAGACTGAAATTGAAGAAAGTAGGGAAAACCACTAGACCATTCAGGTATGACCTAAATCAAATCCCTATGAGTATACAGTGGAAGTGAGAAATAGATTTAAGGGCCTAGATCTGATAGATAGAGTGCCTGATGAACTATGGAATGAGGTTCGTGACATTGTACAGGAGACAGGGATCAAGACCATCCCCATGGAAAAGAAATGCAAAAAAGCAAAATGGCTGTCTGGGGAGGCCTTACAAATAGCTGTGAAAAGAAGAGAAGCAAAAAGCAAAGGAGCAAAGGAAAGATATAAACATCTGAATGCAGAGTTCCAAAGAATAGCAAGAAGAGATAAGAAAGCCTTCTTCAGCGATCAATGCAAAGAAATAGAGGAAAACAACAGAATGGCAAAGACTAGGGATCTCTTCCGGAGAAGGCAATGGCACCCCACTCCAGTACTCTTGCCTGGAAAATCCCACGGACGGAGGAGCCTGGTAGGCTGCAGTCCATGGGATCGCTAAGAGTCAGACATGACTGAGCGACTTCACTTTCTCTTTTCACTTTCATGCATTGGAGAAGGAAATGACAACCCACTCCAGTGTTCTTGCTTGGAGAGTCCCAGTAACGGGGGAGCCTGGTGGGCTCCCGTCTATGGGGTCACACAGAGTCAGACACGACTGAAGTCACTTAGCATAGCATAGCAGGGATCTCTTCAAGAAAATCAGAGATACCAAAGGAACATTTCATGCAAAGATGGGCTCGATAAAGGACAGAAATGGTATGGACCTAACAGAAGCAGAAGATATTAAGAAGAGGTGGCAAGAATACACAGAAGAACTGTACAAAAAAAGATCTTCACGATCCAGATACTGGGAGTTATCAAATGTGTCTTTGAGAGTCCTTGATTTCTGAATCAAGTAAAAATTAGTTTTACAGGATACGTTTGCAAAGAGTAGTAATATTTTGCAAACAAGTTAAGCCACCTTCCTAATGTTATTATCCATTAAATTAGCCATCCTTTCCCTCTTCTGAGGTCACAGTTAACCTGCTGAGCAGTCAAGAAACAACTCAAGGGCATAATGCATTTTTGTTTAATCTGTTTTATTTATGTAACTAGATTATTGTAAACAATATAATACTTCATAAAACTATGCAAGATGAATGTTACATAACATCTATCACAGCATCAGAAACAGAGTGGTGAGTATTGCCAAGAGTGACTAAAGAAACAAAACCAGAATTCATGGGAAGTGATTGATTAGGAGAACATTAGACTGGGCCATCAAGACACTAATGGGAGGAATTTGAGTCCTTTTTCTTTCACCATATAAAATGAGGTAAAGTACTTAAGGATCCTTTGCAGAAAGCAATTCAATGCTGAAAGAGAAAGGAGCATATTACACGGGTCAGAAGGCTGTACTTTTATGCAATTAATTTATATTACCTTTTCATGTTATGGTATTTATTACACAAAAGATACACTCTAGAAAGTTTGCTTTTTAAAAATAGCATATGGTATTTTACTTCTAATGTAAAGCCTTTAAGGACTGCTTTCCTTTATAAAGATGTATTTTACAATGAGGAAATGACTGGAAAGTTAATGCCATATGAAATTATCCTGTAATTCATCCCTTATTTAACAATGTGTTGTTTAACAGCCAAATTGTTTTAAAAAAAGGAACTTAAAAAAACTTGTCAATTCACTTTGATTACCTTTGTGAACTATTATTGTTAACACTAACAGGTGTAAAGACTGATTTTTTAAAAAAATTTAGCTTAGAAATAGAATTAGTTTATTTTTATCATAAAAAATCTTAGAAAATTTGTGAAATACAAAGAAATTGAAAGAATGGTGGAAACTTAAATTTCCACTTCTTGAATAAAATTATTGATTATATTTTGCTATTATTTCCTTTCAGGTTTATTTAAAATAATATTTTATTTCAATTTAAAAGTAGTATGATTTTATTTTATAATTGTAGAAATACATTAAATATAAATAAATGTATAAATCACCATTCATGATAATAATAAGCTGCTATAGATTTTTAGTGATTTGTCTAATGTTTTTCATTTATAGTCCTGTTTCTTTTCTTCATGTAAAGTTTATATAATGTTAACTACAATGTATATGAAATTTTATATTTTCATTTTAGCAAGCATAGTTATAGGAAGTATTATTTTTAATTACTAAATACCAATCCATTATATGGATGAATCATAGTTAGTATATCTGTTCCATTTTATTTGATATTTCATTTGTTATGATTTTATTGGAGTTTAAAAAATGTTATATTTTTGTATAAGTGTTCCTATAGTTTTGTGAGTGTGTGTGTGTGTGTGTGTGTGTGTTTCCCTTTGGTCTCTTTTCTTAAACTGCCAGAGTGAGATTGTAAAGGCAGGAGTTATTAATATTTTTAAGATTTCCAGCACAGATTTACAAAATCTTAACTTCTCCCAAATATAGTGTGACTGTGAATAAAATCTGTGAAAAACTAACATTTGAGAGAAATCCATTTTCATTAAGTGGTCACCAAAGGCACCCAAAAAGCTGGACCTACTAATGCATATTAATACACTAAGCTGTTTTATATGATGAGATCCTCAAGTAATAACCAAGGAGAGAATGAGCCACTTCTTCAGTAGAAGTACCATACCAGACAGTTAACAGGCTGCAGACAGCAGAGTCCCAGATCTCCAGGAGCAGAAACCTTCTCTGAGTGCAAGGACTGCACTGTTACCTTAGTACTGGGAACTTCTGCCAATCCCCAGGACACATCTGAAAGAAAACCTGTAAGTCAGGAGACCCACTGAATTGAAATGATGAAAGTTAGCTTTAAGTTATCACCAAAGATAGAAACCTTAAGAAAAGAACTTTAGGAAGTAGGGCATAGACTAGACTCTGGCAGTCCATCTACATAACACAAGCAGTTCTTAAGTTTTGTTCTTGATCGGCTAGCACATACTTTAGCTTGGCAAAAGGAAACAAAAGTCACCTCCAAAAGAGTATAGAAACATCTTACAACTCAAATTATTTCTGAAATTAATTGTTTCAAAAAACAATCTAAGATGTTAAAGCAATAGCAGAATAAAAATGCACAAACAATAATCAATAGAGCAATAATATTCAGTAGGAGTTTAGTTGTGAGCAAGTCCAGTTAGGGGAATTTGCTCAATGACCCATTATGTTCAGAATAGAAATGCATTTTTACATTTTTGTTTTTTGCTGCCCCACACACCATGTAGTAGGTGTATGGAATCTTAGTTCCCTGATCAGGGATCAAATTTGGGCCTCCTGCAGCACAGTCTGAATCACTGGACCACCAGAGAAGTCCCAAAGTATATGTAAAATTTAGAAAAAAGAACTGGAAACTATAAAAAGTTATATATATATATATAAATAGAAATCAACTAAAATTGTGAAGTTGAAAACTATAACTAAAACCAAATAGACAACATATGATTTTAATAGCCATTTGGACACAGCTGAGCTAGAAAGAAGCAAGGAGAGACAAATATAGAATTAAAGATGAAGGGGAGGGACTTCCCTAGTGGTCCAATGGCTAGAACTCTGCACTCCCAATGCAGGGGGCCTGGGTTCCATCCTTGGTCAAGGAACTAGATCCCACATGCTGCAACTAAGACCCTAAGACCCAGTACTGACAAATAAATATTTAACAACAACAACAACAACAAAATATATAAATGAAATAAAGATGAAGGGGAAATAGAGGACAATGAGAGGTCTAATACCTTTTAAACTAATTTTATAATAAAAGAAGGGCAAAAATGGGCCACAGAGAATTTTTTCATGAAATAATGTCTGAGAATTTCCCATAAGTGATGAAGGAAACAAGGCATAAAACTATTAAAAGTAGCCAAAGATTAACCTCAAAGGAATGACTGAGTTGACTACTCAAGAATATTAGAGGCCACAGAACCAAGAAGTATCTTTAAAATTGCAAGGGCTACAATTATTGAGCCTAATTTTATGCTATAGACGATATTTTTGAGAATGAAAGTAGCATAAAGGAATTTGCATACAAATAATAAAGAGCTTACCTCTAACAGACAAATCCAAAGGAAAATGTAAGAACCTCAGGTGGGGAAAAAAGTCCATATGGAATCTTAGAAATAAAACGAGGAAAAAAAAAAAAAAAGCAAAGAGTTTGAATCTAAGGATAAATTTAAATTGACACTGGTGGCAATTATAATATTATTGCAGGATTTGAAGTATACAATATTAAGATGTATAAAATAATCTTAAGAAGCCAGTCAAAGGAATTAGAGTATGCTAAAATATGTGTGTAATGCAAGAGGAGAGAGTAAATGTAGAGAATAGTACAGTGTCTAAAAGGTAGGTTCAAGGCAGCATCTAAAATAAAAAATGTGAATTTAAGGGAGAACATTTGGTTGGAGGTCCACTGATTAAATCCTTCAGTCTGAGGACAAGACAGTAAGAATTTGTTGATAAATACGGTGGGGTATTCTATATGTAATATTGGTTTTCAACAGGCAAAAGGGCCTCAAATTAGCACTTACTTGAATATGTTTATCAAGAAAAAAGGAAGAGTAGCATGAGTCCATAGAAAAAGCCAAAAAGATCACTTTGCTTACTAAAACAAAGCCTCACTTTTCACGATTACCAAAGCATAAATGCAAACTACTTAGAGAGATTACAAAGATAAAGGAATAACAGGACTGGAATCACAGTTTATACATATCCCCATCATATTGTGTGGAATTAACCACTGTAGAAAGGAAAAAAGTGAATCTGAAAGTAACAGCCATTATCTCATAAGGACTTTAGACAGATCTTTGACCTGATTATTCATACATCAGAAAAATAATGATGACATTTTAAGTGTCCACAAGAGTAATATTGTCTTATATCAGAAAACTAATATTCTGTAAACTGAAGAACAAGAAGCCTAACAGATTAAGTACAACATGGAGAGAGCCAGGACTTCTGAAACGTTTAAAAAAGTATAAAGAACTAGGAATAGCTACAGGGAGTAAGATAGAGGTTTCAAATTAGCTTTTTTTTAATGTGTTTTTCTTATTAATTTGCAAGAAGGGAACTTATACATTTGCATTAGGATAAGGTTGGGATCATAACAACTCTAAAGTGCTGACAATTTTATTTTTGTAAATGTGTAAAACACTTAAAATATCAGAACCAAATGCTGCATATTTTAACAAGTAAACGGAAAGCTGACTGTCAATAATTTATGATATTATGCCACATAACAAGAAATGTATGATTTCATGTTCTTTAAATACATTTTCATAAAAGTGAAATAGAGTGATTCTTATCTCTCTGGTAATAAGTTTTGAATTCATTGGAATAGTATGTGATTTGAATTTTAGTAAGGTAAAATCAGAATGGATGAAAGCTTTTGGTCCAAGACTAAATACTCTTTTAACAATTACAGATGTTAGTCACTAGATTTTAACTAAAGGAACATGTATTATTTGCCCCCATTTACCGTTGTAAATAATCAACATCAGGACCATCATGTGTGGTCACTCATGTTGTGTTCTGCACAACTCTAGTACTTCTCTTCACATATTCTGTGATGAGAATAGTACCCTTTAGAGTTGTGTAAGTATCCTTTAGAGTTGTGTAGAGTTATCTCCCTAAAGTGTTTCTCTGACTCATTCTTCTCTACTGAAAGAACAGCAATAGGGGAGAAGGAAAAGTTCATAGAGTATGGAATCTGATAATCCACAAAATGTATATCTTTAGGGTGATCTCTGGTAAGATATTTAATATTTCTGAGACTTAAATTTTATCCTCTGTAAGAATAATTATAAGGCAGGCAATTTTTGAAAAGTACAGAAAAAGCATCGGTGTGTTGGGGTGTGTGTGTGTGTGTGTGTGTGTGTGTGTGTGTGTGTGCGTGTGCTCAGTCATGTCTGACTCTTTGCAACCTCATGGATGGTAGCCCACCAGGCTCCTCTGTCCCTAAAATTTTCCAATCAAAAATATTGCAATGGCTTGCCATTTCCTACTCCAAGAGCTCTTCCCAACACAAGGATTGAATCTGTATCTCCTGCATTGGCAGTTGAATTCTTTACCAGTGTGCCACCTGGGAAACCAGGAAAAGCAGATCTCTATTTTAAGAGGAAAGGATACTTAAGAGGCATTATAATAGATTTCTGGGTAATAGTGAGCAGAATGAAGGTTGCAGGCAGTTGATGTACGAACAAACCACAGAAAATAAAGACGGTGTAAGAATGTGAAAGGACATCAAATGCTAATCCTTCCTGTGTCAAAATTTGCCCAGGATTGGACTGGCAAGCTCCTTAAATTGCTCAATAAGTGTGAATATGAAATTTTAAAAGAATAATACCAATCCTGATCCCTGCTCACCTTGAAGAACAAATGATCAGTTTAATCCTTCAGGTTATTTTTAACTCTCCCATGCCACATATCAAATTAGACCTTTGTTAGGATAAGTGGTACAGTGGAATTAATAGTGATAAGAAATTTTTGGTGCTAAAAATGCTGTTGGGAAGTTATCCATTCATCTAATCTTGTCATTGAAATTAGATAACTAATTTTCATGGCAAACAGCTTAGTCAAATTTTATAAAGGTTACAATGAAGAAACTATCTTAAATTCATGATCTTTCTCCAGTTAATTAAGCTAGGACTAAACATTTTCCTGTGATAATTAAAATTGTTGCTTCGGTACATGAACTTGATCTTCAAAATCTCCCACATGTTCCCTTTCAACTTTATACCAGCTAAAATGATGTTGTAGTTAAGGAGAACAGTGCATTTATATCAGTTGAAAAAAGAAATGAAGTAGAAGGTAAATATATGATTTTAAACATTACCTTTTCCAAAGATTTTGTTTTGATGATAAAGGACTTTTATTTGAAAAAAAATAAGTGTCTTGAATGATTCTACAGCCATCTAATCACTTTCTTTTTAGAATTAAGAAAAAACACTCCTGTAGAGAAAATATTATTTAAAATATATTTTGAAATTAAAAGAAAAGAGATTGAAATTAGTATATAACTTTAACAAAGATTTGCTCACTATTCTGTTTTCCCTGTCAACAATGAAATATATTTGAACTAAATGTTGTTTTCACTTTGGGGAGAAAGTTGAAGAATCCTTTAATTTCTCATTAACTACAACATTAATCAGTGCCTAATTGTAATTATTTAGCCTGTAGAAAAAGTGAAATTAGAATTAGAATCTGACTACAAGTCAAATAAACTTTGTCTTTCTTATTGATTTAAGCATTTTTAAGACAGATGTTCAATAAGGTTTACTTAGCAAAGTGTTGGTAATGCATGGTCAATGTGTTGAATAATAATTGAAGTGCATTGCCATGTCACACTATCTTTTTCTGTGTAAACTTGTAAGCATTAATGTTCTTTAACAAAAGAGAACAACATTAGGATTATTTTTGTCAATATCATTATATAATTGCAATTACACTTTTGTGGATTTCAAGCTTGGTACTGAAATCAATGTTGTATCTATTTTTTGAATGTTCCTTTGCATTTTATTTAGAAATTATTTTAAATAATACACATTTTATTTAAAGATTTCCTCTGTTACAAAGTACTGTTGATGTCTTTAGCTAATTTTTAACATATTAAAGATACAAATCTTGAATTTTTTCAGTTTCAAATCCTACTTGGCATTTAAGAGCTTGTAATTCAGGGGAGAAAATTGAAGACCTAACCTTGTCTGAACATAACATCAATAAATAAATAAAAATCCCATTTCAGAATGCAAAAATGTTAATAACATGCCATGTCTTATTTCTCAGTTTGGGAAAGTGCGGTGGTTCTAGAGTCTCAGCCTTTCCTTAGTAACTATACTCACTGACTCTTTTTTTTTTTTTTAATTTAATTTTTATTTTATTTAACTTGACAATATTGTATTGGTTTTGCCATGTATCAAAACGAATCTGCCACAAGTATACATGTGTTCCCCATCCTGAACCCTCCTCCCTCCTCCCTCCCCATACCATCTCTCTAGGTCGTCCCAGTGCACCAGCCTCAGGCATCCAGTATACAAGCAACTCCTACAGCTCAATTCCAGAAAAATAAATGACCCAATCAAAAAATGGGCCAAAGAACTAAATAGACATTACTCACTGCCTCTTTACACTCTTCCCTTAGCAAACATGGCTTGCTGAAGAAGCAACACCTGAATCTGGCGTTCTTTAGTTTCCCTTCATCAGTGTCTAAATTATCAGTACATTTTCTAAATTCTATGCTAACAGACCTTTGCAGTCAAATGCTAAATGTTATTAACCTCCAACAAATTGGATTCCTAAAAAATCCATGTTCTTTTCTGAAACAGTGTCAGTGAATCATCACAGCACTCCATCCAGGGCTCCTCTACTGGCTCTGTGGAAAGGCCCAGGCTCCTTGGACTTTGCAATTGATGGTTTTCATGCCATATTTTGGTAGTTTATGAAATCATTAGACACTTTTTTCTACTCAATAAATATTTATTTGGTGTGAATTATGAAGCTTTTGAACTGTGGTGTTGGAGAAGACTCTTGAGATTCCCTTAGACTGCAAGAAGATCCAACCAGTTCATTCTAAAGGAGATCAGCCCTGAGTGTTCTTTGGAAGGAATGATGCTAAAGCTGAAACTCCAGTACTTTGGCCACCTCATGAGAAGAGTTGACTCATTGGAAAAGACTCTGATGCTGGGAGGGATTGGGGGCAGGAGGAGAAGGGGACGACAGAGGATGAGATGGCTGGATGGCATCATCGACTTGATGGACATGAGTTTGGGTGAACTCCGGGAGTTGGTGATGGACAGGGAGGCCTGGTGTGCTGCAATTCATGGGGTCTCAAAGAGTTGGACACAACTGAGCTACTGAACTGAACTGAACTAAACTGATGGAGCTAGTGTTGTGCTTGGATATAAAAAGGCAGGTACTCCACAATACTGCTTGATTTATTTGGTACATTTTGGTTAGGAATGGTTTTATGGAAGTAAATTTCATACTTGCTGTAACCAGGGACACTGGACAAAATTTAACCTTTCTATAACTTAAGCTAATAATGAGATAGGAAATATTATAGCAGTATATTATTAATTTGTTTTTATTTCTAAATGTTTTTCCTACCTTCAAATTGAAAAAAAAAAAAGAAAAAATAATTAAAAAAAAAAGGTGTCCCTCTTCCATTGGTGAGAAACAGTTTTTGGAGTTAAGGCTAAATTGTTGCTACATTCAAGTTCATAGAAAAGACCTCTGCTCAGCATTATATTTTCCATAGTCTGAGTTATTGGAAGTAAACTGTCTAAGAAAGGGTGGAAGCACCAATATATGGACTACTAATAATAAACACCTATCTCTGTATTTTCTTACTAAGTAGAGAAATGGCCATAAAAAGCCAAATCAAGCCATATCCTCTATAATTTAATAGGCAAACTGACTACAATTCTCTTGACATTAAAGAGTTACTGACGGATTTTAAGCTGGTTGAGGGAGATATGATAAACGATTTAATTGGTGCTTCAAATTTTATCACTTTCTTTAAATTTCTATAAATTAAAACTATTGTTTACTAACCTTCAGGTTTGCACATTCTAATCTTATTTGGTATTTTATGCTGCCTCTGAAATTTGGGAGAAATGTCTAATAGGGATGAAGAGTTTGCTGGCCACTATCCTCATCCAACAGCTAGTTCCTCACTGGAGTAAATTTTGAAGATTTGATTGTTACATAGGCTTTTGTCATTTAAATTGCTTAATTGAAATTGTGTTTGTGATATCACCCTATGGACACTTTTAGGTGGTAGGAAAAAACATAGGATCATTTCGATTCTTTATTCATGGGTGTAGAAAATGTAACCATCCCACCCCCAATATTCTTGCTATTAGATCCACTTAAAAGTGAAGGAATAAGTAATACATTTTTTCTAACCCCATATTTTGATAATGTTTTGTTAAATGTATCAATTACACATACACCACACAGTAAAATCTTTGATCACCGTCTTTTAAATGCCTTGGTTTGGTAAAACCCTTTGAAGGAACTGACCATTACAACAGAAGGTTCTTTCCTGTTGGCTATCAAAGATAAGAGCACTTAAGGTCAGTCATGCAGGGAACATTGCCAATAGATACCAAACAGGAAATGAAGAGCTATAAGGCATCAACCAAGAATTTATGTTACAATACTCAGAAAGAGAAACACACAAAGGAGGGAGGGCACATCGTGTGAATTTTTTAATGTGACTATAAGCCCACACATGGTTGACACTGAGATAACATGATCTTGGAGACACATGCAGTTGTGAGAGTACCACATGCATGGAGCTTTATAACATTCCACGAGCTTATACTTTTCTATGAAAATAATCCCTATAGCCAGGAATCCAGAAATGCACTGTCTTTTCTCCTTCAACTAGCTCCAAAGTAATAAATGATGTTAAGACCGTTCTTAAACCAGTAGAAAATTATAACAGTTCAATTCAGTCACTCAGTTGTGTCCGACTCTTGGTGACCTCATGGATTGCAACATGCCAGGCTTCCCTGTCCATCACTAACATGCAATAATTTTGCCACAGAAAAAAAATACTAAAAAATAAGTACCACAGTGATGGAGTTATGACAAAGGGACACAGGAGTCAGCTGAAAGAGCATCCAATGGCCACAACTGGATTAACATAAGCAAAATAAATAATGTGCCAATGGATTATAACTTAAATTATAAAATAAATATCCACAGATTTATATTATATAAATAAATGGTTTAATAAATAAATGGCGGAGACTAGACAAATATTTCATGTGGAAGAGTATCAAATAATTTATGTGTATATTCTGTCCTCAAAGAGGTGGAGCATAATTCCCTACTCCTTGACTTGGGATTGAGTATAGTATCCTTGTGAAGAGCACAGTATGGAGTTGGAGGGAGAAAAGAGTAACTTTACAGTGGAGAAATCTGACAAACAGTACCCTGCTAGGTGATAAAGGTAAACATCAATAGACATGTTAATTGATAGTATATAATCCTGATATGATGCATTGAAATGGCAATTTACCTTTGTGGTCTTCCTCCCAATAACTCATATCCCCATTCAAATCGTGAGAAAACATTAGATAAACTCCGAGAGAAGTACTACAACATAGCCTATCAGTACTCTGTCAGGGTGATTTTTAAAACAAGAAAAGTCTGAAAAACCCTTTCAGTCAAGAGTAATTCTATGAGACATGATGGCTAAATATGATAAAGTATCTTGGATGAGGTCCTGGAATGGGTACGAATCATTAAATAAAACTGAAGAAGTCTGAAGAAAGAATTATCGTTGTTTAATCACAGTCATGTCTGACTCTTTGCGACCCCATGAACTGAAGCATGCCAGGCTTCTCTGTCCTTCACCATATTCCTGAGTTTCTCAAACTCATGTCCATTGAGTCAATGATACCATCCAACCAACTCATCATCTTTCGCCTCCTTTTCCTCTTGCCCTGAATCTTTCCCAGCATCAGGGTCTTTTCCATGAGTCAGCTCTTCGCATCAGGTGGCCAAAGTATTGGAGCTTCAGCTTCAGCCCCAGTCCTTTCAAAGAATATTCAGGGTTGAATATAGACTCTAGTTAATAATAATGTATCAATATTAATTCACTGATTGTAACAAATGCACCAGACTAATATAAGACGATAATAATAGGGGAAACTAGGTAGGTTGTGCTAGTGGTAAGGAATCTGCATGCCAATTCAGGAAACACTGGAGACCCAGGTTTGATCCCTGGATTGGGAAGATGCCCTGAAGTAGGAAATGGCAACCCACTCCTGTACTCTTGCCAGGAAAATCCCATGGATAGAGGAGCCTGGCAGACCACAGTTTCAGAGTTGGACATGACAGTACACACATGAGGCGTGGGGTCCTGGGAATGCTCTTTACTATCTCTGCATCTTTTTTCTGTAAATCTTAAAGTGTTCAAAAATAAAAGTTGTTTTTTTTTTTTTTTTTTTTTTTAAATCTACTTGTTCATTCTGAGATGATACCACTTTGGTAGAGCTGGCTCAATGCCCAGACCCAGTAGTGGAAATGTAAAGCAGGCTTGGCTCAGTTGTGCATTACCTCCTACACAAAAACAGAGCTTGTTTCACAGATGGACATATAATCCAAATCATTTCAATCAGAACAAATCTTGAAGTGTTTTGTGGTAGGACTAAAAAAGAGCTTTTTTTTTTTTAGTCTTTTCTACCAGACTTGAGCTGTGTGCATGTAGGCCTAGAGCCATACTGCAACCACAAGAACAAAAATCTGTTAAAGGAACGAATGAAAACATGGATTGAGTTTTGCAGAGTGAAAGGTTAATTCTTAACCACATTGTTTGTGCTCCTGGATCTAGTAATTTTTAAATAACTGTAGCTTTTGTTCTTTTCTCTCTCTATATATATGAGCCACTGCTGGCTTCCCAGGTGGCGCTAGTGGTAAAGAACCCGCCTGCCAATGCAGGAGACATAAGAGACTCAGGTTCAATCCCTGGGTCGGGAAGACCCCCTGGAGGAGGGCAGCATCTTACTCCAGTATTCTTGCCTGGAGAATCCCATGGACAGAGGAGACTGGACGGCTACAGTCCATAGGGTCACAAAGAATCAGACGTGAGTGAAGTGACTTGGTACATGAGCCAATATGATCTTTTTGTTTAAGTCAGTACAAGTTGTGACCATGTCAACCAATCACTGTAATTCTTATGTAATGTATTTGAGATAGAGAATTGTCAGGACAGTACAGATTTTCCATTAGGCCTCTCCTTGGGGGACTCTTGCATAGCTTAAACTATGGACCTATTGTCACAGCGACAATGCAGTATATTGAAGAGAGTTGTTTGGTTTATTCTTCAAAATTTGTATGAAATACAGCTTATTATGGTTCACATATTAGTTCATCATGATTATTTTTGAATGACTATTTGACTGGTGATATGTGGGGAGTCTATGTGCATATGTGCTGAGTCACTTCAGTCATTTCTGACTCTTTGAGATCCTATGGACTGTAGCCCACTAGACTTTTCTGTCCATAAGATTCTCCAGGCAAGCATACCTGAGTGGATTGCCATGGCCTTCTCCAGAGGATCTTTGCTACCCAGGGATGAAACTCAGGTCTCTTATATCTCCTGCATTGGTAGGCAAGTTCTTTCCCACTAGCACCACTTGGGAAATGCCCTGTAGGGAATGAGCAGCAGTGAATGGAACAGACAGTATCTCTGGTTTCATTTCAGTAGAGGAAAATGAACACTACCCTAAAACCAACATACAAAGAAACAAAAAACAAGGGTCTCTAGTACTAGTGAAGTAGTTTAAGTAACATGGAGCAAATAATGAGGATAGAGGAGACTAGAAGAGGATGGAGACAAGGTATATGACAGTTGGCTGGAGAAAGAATGTGATTGCTGTTAGAGGGGATGGTGCAAAGGCCTTGAGTGGGATATGATAGATGTGATGGTTAATTGTGCCAGTTTAGCTAAGTCATAGTTCCCAGATACTTGTTAAAAGTTATGATGGATATACCTGGGAATCTGTTTTTTGGATGAATGATGCTGTGAAAGTGCTGCACTCAATATGCCCTCAAGTTTGGAAAACTCAGCAGTGGCCTCAAGAGTTTAAAAGGTCAGTTTTCATTCCAATTCCAAAGAAAGGCAATGCCAAAGAATGTTTACACTACTGCACAGTTGGCACTCATCTCACACGTTAGGAAAGTAATGCTCAAAATTCTCCAAGTTAGGCTTCAACAGTGTGTAAATCAAGAACTAGATGTTCAAGCTGAATTTAGAAAAGGTAGAAGAACTAGAGATCAAATTTACAACATCCATTGGATCATCAAAAAAGCAAGAGAATTCCAGAAAAACATCTGCTTCATTGACTACACTAAAGCCTTTGACTGTGTGGATCACAACAAAATGTGGAAAATTCTTAAAAGAGATGGGAATACCAGACCACCTTACCTGCCTCCTGTTAAATCTGTATACAGGTCAAGAAGCAGCAGTTAGAACTGGACATGGAACAACAGACTGGTTCCAAATTGAGAAAGGAGTACATCAAGGCTGTATATTGTCCTTGCTTATTTAACTTTTATGCAAAGTACATCATGCAAAATGCCAGGTTAGATGAAGCACAACCTGGAATCAAGATTTCTGGGAGAAATATCAGTAACTTCAGATATACAGATGACACTATCCTTATGGCAGAAAGCGAAGCAGAACTAAAGAGCTTCTTGATGAAGGTGAGAGAGGAGAGTGAAAAACCTGACTTAGAACTCAACATTCAGAAAACGAAGATCATGTTATCCAGTCCCATCACTTCATGGCAAATAGATGGGGAAGCAATGCCAACAGTGACGACTTTATTTTCATGGGCTCCAAGATCACTGCAAATGGTGATTGCAGCCATGAAATTAAAAGAAGTCTGCTCCTTGGAAGAAAAGCTATGAACAACCTAGACAGCATATTAAAAAGCAGATCAATTACTTTACTGACAATTATCTGTCTAGTCCAATCTGTGGTTTTTCCAGTAGTCATGTATGGATGTGAGAGTTGGACCACAAAGAAGGCTGAAAGCAAAAGAATTGATGCTTTTGAACTGTGGTATTGGAGAACACTCTTGAGAGTCACTTGGATAGCAAGGAGATCAAGGCAATCAATCCTAAAGGAAATCAGTCCTGCGTATTCATTGGAAGGACTGATGCTGAACCTGAATCTCTAGTACGTTAGCCCCCTGATGCAAAGAACTCAGTGGAAAAGACCCTGATTCTGGGAAAGATTGAAGGCAGGAGGAGAAGGGGACGACAGAGGATGAGATGATTGGATGGCATCATTGATTCGATGGATATGAGTTTGAGCAAGCTCCAGGAGTTGGTGATGGACAGGGAGACCTGGCATGCTGCAGTCTATGGGGTTGCAAAGAGTTGGACGTGACTGAGACTGAACTGAATGAATATTTAAATCAGTGGGCAGATTCCCTTTATAATGTGAATGGGCCTTAGCCAATCAGTTCAAAGTCTTAAAAGGACAGAGAGTTACCTTTTTCAGCAAGAAGAGATTTTGAAAGCAGACTGCCTTTGGTCTTAAACTTCTGCTCTTCTCTGGGGTTCTGTCTACTGTCTTCCCTGAAGACTTTGGACTTGCATCTTTACAACAGTATGAGCCAGTTCATTAAAATTTATCTCTCTTTTTCTCCTCTGTTGCCATATATATTTCTGTATATATATACATATGTGTATATATATATATATATAATATAAAATACACACACACATACATACATGCACACACTACTAGGAGTATATATAGTTGTTTGTTTTCCTGGAGAACCCTGACTCAAATAGTAGGATTTTTAGTGAATTCAAGAAACAGCAATGAGTCAAGCAAAAGTGACTGGGAAAGAGGGAGTGAGGGAAGAGAATGATAGAATATGGGGGCAGCATTGCTAGCCTTGCCTCATAGTCCCAAGACTTTTATGTGTCGAGTGGTAGGACTGGGTCATTAAGCAAATCGACAACCATTAAATCCACTTAACAATTTTCTCTTCCTGAGTTCTGTACTGTTTCTTCCTTTAGAATAGTTTTCATGCCTTGATATCTTTATATGATAAAGTACATGTATTAATTGCACATTTAAAAATTCTCCAATTAAATCTGGCTCTGATAGTGATAAAATCACAAACATGTAAAATAAAATAAAATTAAAATTAAGCAAATAGTTGTTTACTTAGTATTGTGTGAATAAACAAAACAAAGTCCCCCATCCCCCCCCCCCCCCCCCCACCCTGCCGACACACACACAGGTATTTCAATAAATTCCCCTTTGCCCCATTGTTTTTCTGGCCATGGGCAAATAGATTACAAAATATTAAAATACAAAAAGTTTCCAAATTAGCCAGTTTCTCACAATTTGTTATTAGCATTAAGCTTCCAAAATTTTTATTTTTTTACCTTCAACAGCTAAGTGATTCTAGTCTTCCTATATTTTTGTATATTTTTCATGAATTCCAACTCTGATCCCCAATAATTGAACTTTATCTTCTTTTATTTTTTATTTTAGCTACAAAGCTAATGACCGTTTATTAGCTTGAAAAATAAGAATCTTTTATTGTGTCTAATGTACTAAGTTTCACGTCTGTCATCTAACTTCAAAGCTTCCTTTTTGTTCCAGAGGAAGTTAAACAACAAAACAAAATCTTTGATATGATTAGCAGACAGATCTAGGGCATCATATAAGGTGTGATTCAAGAGAAATGAAATAGCATCTAAAAATTATGTTTCTACTTACACATTCAAATTAATGTTTTCCTCCAAGTGATCACTTTTGAAAAGGCCATTTATTTATTCTAAAGACACTGTTATTATTACTCAAAATATTTTTAAAGTTTTTTATTTGTTTTGTTTTATTCAGCTTCAGAAATGCATTTGTGAGTCACCTAAGAGAATTCTTTGTCTCCGTGCATATCACTTTTAAGAAACATATATAATAAATATGATGCATTTATTCTCCTCGGCAATGTCCTTTCTAAGTGTTCACTAACTTATTTCCTATAATAATCTCATGAGGTAGTTAATACAATAATTTTAATTTTGTCTATAAAGAAACTGAAACCTTGTTCAGTATTACACACCTAAGAATTTAGGGAGTTACATTGGCTCAAGAATTCTGGTTTTGTAATATCTGCTTAATTAGTACATTATGTTGCCTTTCACATCTTATATTTAAAAATTATCAGCCATTTTTTCCACAAGGTATGAAATACCTCTGAATATTATTTTTGTCTTTAATGTAAAATTGCTTTTTCAATGGGTGTTCACAGACAAATTAAGGAATTTGAAGCACAGCAGGAACCTGAATCACAAAAAAAATTTCAATCATCATTTAGTAAAAACAAAAGATGGAAAATTTCCTGCTGTCACAATTTTCTGTTTAGCCTTGTGTTAATCAGACAAATGGATTGTATGTGGCTTTCTTTCTTTTAATTTCTGGTTAATTTAGGTATTACTGAGGCAAATGTAGTATCCCTTCTCTTAGCCACTAATCCAGAGCTATCATTCTTGAGTTTAAGATGCGCTGTGTCAGCACTGTTTTGACTTTCACTACTTGGTTGGAGGACTGCTCAGTTGATCTTGATGAATCTCTACTAGTGGGGTGATTTTGATAAGCTATAAATCAGCCTCTGTGATTTTTTCCCCTTTGTCTTGGTAGACTAGAGAAACAAGTTAGCTGGAAAAATTTGTCCAAGTCTAGATAACATACATATATAAATTGTTTGCTTTGTGCTTTGTCCTAGTCTCTTACATACTAGGAAATCAAAAATCTAATCCAAAGAAGAGAATTGAATGATTCTAAATTTTCTGGGGTTTTATAAATTGTTCATAGGCTTAAATTTAAAATGTAATGACTTTTCATAGGAAAACCTTTCTCACAAGAGGAACTGTTAAGTAAGATTATTATGAAATAGTTTGCTCCACCATTAGATGACATCTCCATCAGGATAAAAATTATGTCTATTTCATCTATTACTGTACACAGCAACTAATACAATACTTGGTACATAATAGTAGGTGTTCAGTAAATATTTACTGAATGAATAAAGATTGCATTCTTAGGGTTTAATTAAAATC
This sequence comes from Tragelaphus eurycerus, assembly GCA_935064755.1. NCBI lineage: Eukaryota > Metazoa > Chordata > Mammalia > Artiodactyla > Bovidae > Tragelaphus > Tragelaphus eurycerus. The sequence goes on along the minus strand of CAKXYN010000132.1, from coordinate 1,579,415 downwards.
CTTTTAGAGGCTGGCAGCAGCAGTTCCTATCCTCAGAATGCTCTCATAATTTTCAGGAGTAGACTCAAGTGGCCTCAGTATTAGAGAAGCAAGTGATTTAGAATGACAGAACTAATCCTGATATCTTATATTTTAATAAGATTTTAATATATTCTAGCTGTATAATGTACACTTTTATTGTTTGCTGACACATCCATAAGAATAGTAAAATAGTTTTGTTGTGTCTGCTTTTAAAAATGATAAAATAGACAATTTAAGACACTGGCTCAGGGGTCATATACTGGTCAAAACCTAAGCAAGGAACTGAGCTTCTTCCTAAAGAGTTCCAGAACGTGTAATCTGGCCTAACTGTATATTACTTAGTGACCTGGATTCATTTTTTGCATCCAAAATGAGACTGCCATATTTATATCTTTGTGACTGCAAGAAGAAAGAAAACTCATGACAGCTGGCAAGAATGGCAAGTAAATTAATCAGCTTATAAAATGTTTATAAACTCACAAAAATATCAGAAGTCCCCTTTCTTTGCTTCTGCTCCTACTGAATTCTACATACAGTTTTTTATCATAGCCTAGATCTAATGGACAGTTCAAATTTATTCAGCTTTATTTATATGTTTTAGATATTTTGAGTGAAGCATATTGTTCTTCAGAGAAAATGGCTATCTAAATCAGTGCTATTTGTGAAATGTATGAAAAGGTTAATTATAATTTATTATGAAGACTCTCTATATCTACTGTTCATAAAGTAATATTCTCTTCACAGCAGGCCCAACTTTCATTAACTTCTTCATAGAAGCAGTGATCTCAATATTATTTCTGAATTATGTGCTTATACTACACACTGACTTTTCATTTCTAGGGGGAAAAGGGCCAATGTGCAGTTCTGGCTTGATTTTCAGATTTAAACTGTTGAAGAAAAAGTTAGTATTTTCTCTAATAAAGCTATGGATGGTGTTTTCAAAGTATTATTTTCCATGTTTTTTTAGGTGTTCTTCCATTCCAAAGACCGTGGCATTTTAAAAGTTAAAAAAAAAAAAAAAAAAGTCACAGTAAATGAAAGAGTGGCATGCAATGATATAGTAATCAAGTAAAATAATCAAGATAAATAATGTGTACTTAAAGGGAAGGGAAAAATCCACAGGATGTCTCTCTCTTTCTCTGCCTCTTCCTCTTTCTCTCTTTCAATTTCTTCCTCTAGACAGTGAGTTAAACCTATTGATAAATCAAGAATAGAGAAAATGCCAGAATTCCCATCTCTTCCATCATTATTCTACCTAAGGTATAAATCTTTCCTCCATCCAACATTCTGCCTTCTTGGAAAGGCCAGTAAATTCTTGATTCCTTTGTTTCTTTTCTAAAAAAGCAAAACATATTGGCAAAGTTAGTATGTATTTCTTTTGCATACTTTCACACAAAAATTCTAGATAGTCACTACAGTCTTACTACCTCTTTCTCCTCAGATTTAGATGCCCTTAGGTATCCATAATCTTCATGGAAGCAGTAAAGGCAGTGATTGCAAATTATGCCAGGCTTTCAGCTTCTATAGACCTCTGACCTTTACTGTTGGAGTCATTTAAGTTCCTGTGTAAATGGAGCACCTTTACAGAATTTGAAATCCTTGATAGGTTAAAAAGAAATCTATAGGGTGTTATTATCATTTTTAAGATAAATTCAGCCAGGCTTTTGATCTATCATTGATGTTATCGTCCTAGTAGCAGAGCTGTTTATTGACCATGATCAGGAGCTTACTTTACACATTTACAATGATTGCTGCTCTGCCGTATCAGCAAACAGTTGGTTTGTTCTTTAGTTCTTTAGGGAATATCCAAGTTCTGCTAAGCTGCTACTGCTGCTAAGTCGCTTCAGTCGTGTCCGACTTTGTGCGACCCCATAGACAGCAGCCCACCAGGCTCCCCCGTCCCTGGGATTCTCCAGGCAAGAACACTGGAGTGGGTTGCCATTTCCTTCTCCAATGCATGAAAGTGAAAAGTGAAAGGGAAGTCGCTCAGTCGTGTCCGACCCTCAGCGACCCCATGGACTGCAGCCTTCCAGGTTCCTCTATCCATGGGATTTTCCAGGCAAGAGTACTGGAGTGGGGTGCCACTGTACTGAGCCAAAATCCTTCTTTCTACTGTTCTCTGTCCTTCCAGGGATATATTTCCCTTCCTGTTACTTTTCCTCATGGTAGAGTTTTCACTACTGGTTCTCAGATCCCTTTAAGGCCAATGGCCTATCAAATTGCTTAAAAGGTATAAAGGTATATTCTTGAAGGTTAAATGCTTGTCTTCCATGGTCTTTCTCAAGCATTCTGATCCACCTGATTGCCAGGGCTTGGTCATTATTGATAGGAGCATCTTCTTTCCAACCAAGCCCTAGTGAAATTAATATAGACTATATAGGCAATACATTTGTGCAAATGTTTTAGTCATATTCTAAAGTCAAATAATTCTATTTTTGATGCAACCATCAGCTATGAGTAGCTTTGAAATTGTTTTAAAACAAGTCACATTTGTTTGAATATGTAAACACTTAATTTAGGCAATATACATCTTCATATTCTTCCATAAAGCTTTTTAAAAACCATTACAAAAGATATTACAGGGAAATCTGAATTCTGTCTCTTAACCACAAAAGTGCCCTGGCTTAATAAATCATGAAGAGAATCAATGTGGCTTGCATTGGATGCCTGAAAGAAAGCTGCAATCATTCATAAGGAGTAACTTTGGATGATTAGTAAGTTCTCTAAAGTAGTTGAGATTGCAGAAAACCATAAATTCTTAGTCCAACAATTATCACTATCCCATATACCAGTGGAGCCATTTTGAAAGTGTTTCCAATAAATCCACAAATGCCTTGACTGGAACTGATGTGGACTATTTTTGCAGAACCTTATTGTAATTCTCAGTTATAAAGGTTGCCATCTGAATGGAATATTAGTGTTCTTTTGTCAGAGTGCTAAATACTTGTTTGCAATTCTAGATATTTTTGATCAAATGCCTCTACTCAAGAGGAAAAATAACAAAAAGTATGCTATTACTATGTAGAATAAGACATATAGAAATATGACAGAATCACAAAACTTATTTAGCATATAGATGATTAAAGAACATCCATTTATAGGCCTACTTGAGTTAATTTTCTCTCCTTCATGGTCAAGAAAATATATTTCTTGAATATTTTGTTCTATGGGCCAAGCACTGTGCTGAATCCTGGAGGGAAATAAAGATGAATAGAATTGCATCTGCCATAAAATTATTTCAAAGATCAAGAAGAACTCATGATTGATAAGCAAGAATACAACATGGCTGGAAAGAAGGTATGATTGTGGTCATTCCCATGGTCAATTTATGCTTTTCACCATCAGGATAGGGATTGTGCTTGAGTTTTTAAAGAAACTTTGAGATACTGAATAAATAACAACTTCTATTGTTTAAGAAGCCTTCCCAGTTCATTTGAAGAGAAAAATATACAGGCTCATATAATTCCTATTTAAAGAGGTGGAAGTTGCTTAAGTAACAAAATTATATCTTAGTCTAAGCACAACTAGATGACATAGAAGGGCTTCATTAGCTTGCTGGTGACTGAATGAACCTAAAATAATTATAAATCCCTATAAAAACCTAAAATAATTGTACATTTATAATTATAAATTTAATTATATAACTTTATATTAATTATACAAAAATTAATTACTTTTGTTGTATGGCTCATACTTATAAATGTTGAGTATATGAAAATTAATGATCTTTTTAGAGAAAGAATAGGTTATAAAAAGTTAGCAGAAAACAGCTAGTAGATGTGAATAAAGGCCAGTGTGTTGATTGTGATTAAATCATGGATATATGCTATGCTATGCTAAGTCACTTCAGTTGTGTCCGACTCTATGTGACCCCATAGACGGTAGCCTACCAGGCTCCCCCGTCCCGGATTCTCCAGGCAAGAACACTGGAGTGGGTTGCCATTTCCTTCTCCAATGCATGAAAGTGAAAAGAGAAAGTGAAGTCGCTCAGTCGTGTCCGACCCTTAGCAACCCCATGGACTCTAGCCTACCAGGCTCCTCTGTCCGTGGGATTTTCCAGGATATATAGGACAGTAAAAATTTGAACTGATAGATTTACAAGGGTGAACTTGATTTGCAGTATGTGTATACTGTCAAATCAACTGGGTGATATGTAGAAACGTATTTACTAGAGTATATCATTGTACATCTAATCTATTCTGGAAAATAACTTATTTTGCAGTGTGTTTCAGTACTTGAGACTGCTTGGCCTTAGTTTACTGGGAAATGGAGTGTAGAAAAGTGAAGGTATCTGTATCTGCTCCCAGTGATGATACTATTTCATTTTTATAGTTCTATGAATCATTTTCACATCTTTCTTTGCACACCATGGGTAAGAATCCCAATGCTGAGTATTCTCTGAAGTCAGTGGAAATCTGTTATTAATTTAGCTGGATATGAGTGTTGAAAAAAATTGTATTTTTTTTTCCTGATGACTAAGGACCAAGAAAAACAGATGGTTGGGTGAGAAATTTGGAGGTTGTAGGATAAGCTCTTGCCAACAAGATTCCATAATATATTCAGTCGATTGGAGCATTTTGATGACACCAAATATAGAAAAGAATCATGTGTCTGGTTGTCTTAGTACCTTATGTGATGACTGAAAGAAAACTGATTTAACTTGAGCTGAGTGATATTTGTTTATTATAGAAAAGAGGTCCATATTTTTTAAACAAATCAAAACAAAATGTTTTCCTCTTCATGCTACTGACTTTGGTGAATAATTTTATTTTATTTTTAAACAAAAAACATTATTAATAATTAAAAATTGTTTAGATTCTATGATCAAATTGAACTTATCAGTTACATGTATAGATTGATCAATAGATAAATATATAGCTATATACAAAAACTATTTGAATTGTTGTATGTTAGAAATAATAATTTTAAGTTCAGAAAAGATGTCCTTATTTAAGATGATATACAGCAAAGCAGTTACCCTTGTACATAATTTTCATTGTACTCCAGTGCAGAGTGACAGTCTATGGTGACACTTAGGCACCAGGACATATCTTTAATAGTGCTTGCCTACTATATACTCGTCTTTATTATTTTTGTCCTCAACCTTTTTTTGGCCTATATCCCAAGACTGTCTTTCTCTTAGATAGCCAATCTATATCCTCTTTATATCTGTCTTACTTCTCGTGATTATGTTCTGTGATTATTTTCCTTTTCTTTACTTTTCAAGTTTATTTTGCTTATAAATAAATTTGACAGGCACATCTACAGACATTTTTAGTTATGAGTACCATATCTTTGAAAGTAAAGCATTTAATGTCTCAACTTTTGGGACTGTAGATGTTGTTTTAGAATAAGAGTTAGTCATCCTATTATATTTTCTAATGGGCAATTAGAAAAAAAAAATGAAAGGCAGACAGCTCTGTCCATGGCTGAGTATCTTCAAGAATGCCTTTAGGAACAGAATGACATGGAGTATAAGGGCTAGAGAAGCAAATTTTCTTTTCACACTGGTTTTTATACAGTCAGAGATGAGAATCCATGAACTGGATATGGACATACCATGGTATCTTAAAAAATAATAAAACTCGGAGTAAGACAAACTTAGATTTTAAAGTAACAGAGTCCTGAAATAAAACTCATTTCTCTTCCTTGGTGACTATATTCTCTAAGGCAAGTTATAGCTACTGTGAACCTGTTTCCTCCTTCCCAAAATGAACATAGTAGTATCGTACTTGAAGGTTGTTGAGATGTTAGAAACAATGCATATAAAGACTATATTGTGAGATTGAAATTGTTCTGTATTTTTATGATTTCCCATAGACTGTTATTGATCAGAAAAGTTGAGATAAATGACAGTAGTGTGGTATTTCTGATGAAGGCCAGATGCTTACTTTAATGCTTATGCTTTTTTTTTTTTTTCATTTTTCTCAATATATATTTGATTCACTAAAATAACATCAGAAAAATGTTCATGCTAGGTGTGGAGTTTAACTTTGGCAAGTTTGGTAAATGTTTTTCGTCTTAAACTTTCCATTTGTCTGACATTCTGAGCACTTGAGTTACTAACATGGAAAGCAGCTTCAGAAAACTGCTGCACTAACCCAGTCTGTAGCTCTGATACTTGATTTCTGTAATCATAATACAAAATAATAATTCTCTTATTTTTGCATAGTGACTCACAGAAGGCTAACATCTTTACAGTGATATAGTATAATCAGAAGATATTTTATGTACAGTTTTCAGAGAAAAAATGGAGAAAAAAGCAAATTATTCAAAGCCACAGGATTTTTGAGTGCAATATTCAAGGTAGAAACACCATACTTTATTAAGCTTTTCCCCCTCTATTCTGCATAGTTTCTTTGTTCTTTGAAATCTTTGATTTTGTTTTGTAGTGAAGTAACTTCCCCTGGATTAGTAGATGGATAGAATAATCTTTCATGTTTATTTCTAGTATTTACCCAAATATTCTTAGATTTAAACACATTTCCTTACAAATAAGTTTGATGAAAATGGGACTTCCTATACACTAAAACAAGCTTCTGTGTGCTTTCTTCACTTGAAAAGGACCTTGTTTGAAAATCAGTAGGATACTAATTTCAAATACTCACAGTTTCCTTTTCTGAAACCAGAATTCTTCTGCATGTGACAGAAAAACATTTTCTTTGTTAAAAAGTCACTAAAATAGAAAGAAAGAAGTTTAAAAAATCATTTGTTAGGAATTTATTTTTCTTAAGTTATGCTGCTATTTGAAAATAGTAAAATTCAGTATGAATATGAACTTTCATAAAGTGTTCCAAATTTTTGAAAGCCTCAATCACTTTCTTAAATTTCTGATATAATTTCATGGTTTTATGAAACATTTAAAAGATTCAATGATCTTTATCTTTGTGTAAAATGTCTTTCATCCCTCTTAGCAGAAAACTCCAAAGCTGACCACCTAATCAAAAAATAATTTTAGAGTTGTTTTATTTTATCATTATTTTTCCTGAAGCATTACTAGAAATTTGTAATTAAGAGAAGGGATATTTACGGTGTTACAAACACTTTTTGAAATGTAAGTGTATTTTATGGGGTATTGGTAATTTGCTGCACTGATCTCATTTTTTTCAAAGTTAACTGGTATAATATGTTTCACTGATATAGGTGACTATTGTTAAAACGATTCACTCATCATGGAAATTATTTTAGGGAATTTGAATCCAATAAAATATAGGAACTTCCATAATATATCTAAAAATACTTATTAACTCTTGGTTGAAGATGCTATGTGTGTGCTTAGTGGCTCAGTCATATGCAAGATACAAGATCAAGATACAAAAGCCAACTATTTTTCTACATAGCGCTACCAAGATGTGGTGTGTGTTCACGCTCAGTCACATCTGACTCACTGCCACCCCACAAGGCTCTTCTATCTGTGGGATTTCCCAGGCAAGAATACTGGAGTGGGCTGCCATTTCCTTCTCCAGGGGATCTTACCCACCATCTCCTGTGTCTCCTGCATTGTAGGCAGATTCTTTATTTTCTGATCCATTGGGAAGATGTTTGTAGTTATCAGTTTTTCAAAGAAAGCTTTTATATTCCTTTTTGAATATGAAAGAACACCTTATTTCCATAATCATTAGGAATTTCTTCTTATACTGATATGAAGTTTATCTCCGTGTAATACCAACACATTAGTTCCCACTTTCACATATGGAATTATACAGATTGTTTTATTCTATTTCTACATGACATTCCTTTAAATATCAAATATTAAATTACCAGATTTCAAAATCGTTTGTAAAAAATAACACCCAGAGTTGAACACGGTATTCTATATCACCTAACAAATGAAATGGTTAACAACATGATTCGCTTTTCTGTGGACCATGGATATATTTTAATGCTAAACATTGCTTCAGCCACTTTGCTGGTGAAAATTGGGTAAATTGACAACTATAATGCTAATTCCCCTTGCCAGTTATTATGTCAAGTATTATGTAAAGCAGGTTGACATATTTTATAGCTACCATGTTAGCTGAGTTATTTCAATTCATGTGATACAGACAGGGAAACTAATGATTCTCAAGATTATTTAACTACAAAGGAGAGTGATTCAAAGTCTAAACTCTCTTATGTTTGTGCTCATATACATTGCCTAGTGGCTAACCAATAACCAATAACTAGACAATAGTGCATTCCTAAACTAAAATTAGGAATTAAGAAGGAGAAGAGGGTGTCAGAGGATGAGATGGCTGGATGGCATCACCAGTGCAATGGACATGAACTTGGGCAAACTTTGGGAGATGGTGAGGGACAGAGAGGACTGGTGTGCTGCAGTCCACGGGGTTGCAAAGAGTCGGACCCAAGTGGGTGACTGAACAACAAATTAAAATACTGAGAACTTTCTTACATGATCAGTGATCTCATATAGGTACTGCTGGCAAGAGTGATTTCTTCAGAAGCCTAAACCTATGCCTTGGCTTTGGGCTAGATGTCTGGCACCTATCTTCAATTCTGATTCTCTATTCCTGCCAAATTCTGACTTATGCTTTAGTCTTTTGGAAAAATTGGTTTCCTTTTGATCAGCTATTTTTAGGATAACCTTTATACTATTTCTTTGTTTTAGTTTCTTAATCAGTCAGAATTTGATTCTGTTTACAGCTAAGACTGATAGGCTCATCAGGGTGTATTATATTGTGGCACTTTTCTTGCCTTTCTATCCAGTAATCTTATTAAACATGGGCTCAACTTGGTTTGTTCCATGAGAACTACATTCTTTTCTAAGTGCTTACAAACTGTGTTTGATAGTAAATTCATCTATAATTTTTCTGGGGATTATATTAATGAATACAATTTTTTGGTTACTTTAATATATTGTCTTCCCATCCTGAAAATTGTGAAAATATTTAGCCATGTTCAGACTTATGTTGATAATAACTGAAATAATATTGACAACATTTTATATATGGCATTTTGGCACTTTGATGTTAGAAACTAGTTACCACTTTATTCTGATAAGAAAAAAAATCTTTTTTTTTTTTTTCTGATTGTTTTCGGAAAGAAAAAAATTAAACATCTGCTTGAGTAATCAGTATATCTTACAACAGGCTTGCTCTGTCAACACTTTTTCCGACAATAATTTATCTCCTTTACTCATTTTCCTCCTGAGAAATCTGTATGCAGGCCAGAAAGCAACAGTTAGAAGTGGACATGGAACAACAGACTGGTTCCAAACAGGAAAAGGAGTATGTCAAGGCTGTACATTGTCACCCTGCTTATTTAACTAATATGCAGAGTAGATCATGAGAAAAGCTGGGCTGGAGGAGGCACAAGCTGGAATCAAGATTGCTGGGAGAAATATCAATAACCTCAGATATGCAGATGACACCACCCTTATGGCAGAAAGTGAAGAAGCACGAAAGAGCCTCTTGATGAAAGCGAAAGAAGAGAGTGAAAAAGTTGGCTTAAAGCTCAACATTCAGAAAACTAAGATCATGGCATCCAGTCCCATCACTTCATGGCAAATAAATGGGGAATCAGTGGTAACAGTGACTGAATTTCTTTTTCTGGGCTCCAAAATCACTGCGGATGATGATTGCAGCCATGAAATTAAAAGATGCTTCCTCCTTGGAAGGAAAGCTATGACCAACCAAGACAGCATATTTAAAAGCAGAGACATTACTTTGCCAACAAAGCTCATCTAGTCAAGGCTATGGTTTTTCCAGTGGTCATGTATGGATGTGAGATTTGGAGTATAAAGAAAGATGAGTACAGAAGAATTGATGCTTTTGAGCTGTGGTGTTGGAGAAGACTTTTGAGAGTCCCTTGGACTGCAAGGAGATACAACCAGTCCATCCTAAATGAGAACAGTCCTGGGTGTTCATTGGAAAGACTGATGTTGAAGTTGAAACTCCAATACTTTCGCCACATGATGCGAAGAGTTGACTCATTTGAAAAGACCCTGATGCTGGGAAAGATTTAGGGCAGGAGGAGGAGAAGGGGATGGCAGAGGATGAGATGGTTGGATGGCATCACTGACTCAATGGCCATGGGTTTGGGTGGACTCCAGGAGTTGGTGATGGACAGGGAGGCCTGGCATGCTGCGGTTCATGGGGTGAGAAAGAGTCGGACACAACCGAGCAACTGAACTGAACTAAACTCAACTTAGTCATTTTCCAAAAGATTCTCATCCCCACCCTTAGCTCCACTACCTCTTTCCGCCCTGTATTGCCAATATTTCACTTAAAAAAAAAGGTTGAGATAAAGTCTAGTCTCCAGCAGAAAACTTTTGTTACTCTTCCAACCTGCATCAATAACTGAATTCTCTGATTTATAGTATCTCTAATAATTCAGATCATGTTGCCTTAACACTTGATTTTAAACAGCTGGTACAATTCTCTGGATTTATCAGTTGTGTCATACTCTAAATAGAATGCAAGCACTTTGTAAAAGAAGAAGCTATTGTCTGTTTTCTTGCCTTATTTCTTCATGTATTTCTTTATGGGAACAATGAGATCCTTAATCTTTACATGTTAGCCTTCTATTACATTAGACTGCCTAGTTATGAATTCTGAAGAAGCTACAAAACTACCCTTTTTTTTTTGGGGGGGGTAAATTCAATGTGTGCAAACTGACTTGCATTGACATACTTTTTGACTATAATAATCCTAAAAAGTATATTTTTCTTCCTCTTTTTTTCCCCTTCATGACCCAGGGGAGTTTATTTGGATATGCTTTGAGAAAACATTGTGTTTATTTGTTTTTAGATAGTGTAATAGAGACCTTTTAGACTATCTGCCATGCTCCCAGTGGGGGTCCTGGAAGCTGGGACTGGTTTTTCTTTTTTTTTTTTTTTGGTGACTGCAGGGCTCGACCTATCTGCATGGTTTAGACACCAAATCGAGCAGGAATTTAGAAATAAGAATTCAGAGATATCAGTAAATTTGGGGTCTTTTCTAAACAGAAACTTACAAACCACAAAGCAGCTAGAGAAATATTTTCCCCTTATGAAAGAGGAACAGGAAAAGACTTCAGGCAGAGAGAATGGAATTTAAGGTACTCAGAATGAATTAGATTTGAAAGACTCTTTGACCCTAAGAGTGAAGGAAGGAAAGGAAGTGTGTGTGTGTGTGTGTGTGTGTGTGTGTGTGTGTGTGTGTGTGTGTGTGTGTGAAATGAATGAGAAGGACTAGAGGGACTGTAGAGGAATTGCCTTAATTCCTAATGTCTTCTTAGTTCTCTCCCCTCCAAGGCCTGCCTCACTATCTTCCTCTGAGGTCCATGAGCTACAGCTTTAGTTTTATCATACATTTCCTGATTTTTTAAAAGTGAACCCGAGTAGATTTCTGTTACTCACAAACCAAGTAACTTTAACCCATACACAGAACCAGGGATGTAAAATGGGAAAATAAAGAATAAATATTAAAATTGAAGATAATTTAATAAAGCTACACTTACATTACTTACATTAATATGATAACAACTTCTGTTTAATTTGGAAAACTTTACAGTCTGAATCTAAAAAGCAAGGGACTTCAGATATTTTCCTCTTCAGCAGGTATCAAACGTGGAAGTAATTTGTTACCTGTCCACAGAGACACACCTGAGGACTAAAACTGTGTGCAAAGAGATGATTCCAAAGTTTTAAAGGTGGTTAACATTGTGCAGAGTGAAGACAAAGCAAGGGACTTTATTGTATCTAATTGGAGTTATAACAACGTTTGCAATTTGAATTCTGAACAGCTGCAAACCCAGATTATGGAAATTATTTTCATTTACTGTAAAGCACTGATATAATGTGCAATCTACCATTCCAACAGAAAACGCACTGGTTCTAGAAGTATATGAGATTTCAAACTAATCAAGGAGATAACCTAAGCTGAGTCCTTAGGAGGGGAAAAAAAAAGTCTATAGTCTTTTGGTTCTTTTTTCTTTTTTTTTGATATGGACTTTTTTTAATAATATTGCTTCCGTTTTATATTTTGGTTATTGGGTCACAGGGCATGTGGGATCTTAGCTCCTTAATTTGGGATTGAACTGCATCCGTGCATTGAAAGGTGAAGTTTTAATCACTGTACCACCAGAGGAGTCCCGTGATTCTATAATTTTGCTGAGAGTTTCATTTATTACTTAGTAAGACAAAATCACATTGCATAGAATTGGCAGATTTCCATGAATTTCACTCAAGTTAACTTCATGGTTGATGTTCTATTGTAGGAATATAGTCTTTCTAATATAATTATTTTAGTATTTTATATGTGATATGCGATTTGTTTTATATTTTGTTCTTTTCAAGTGCATCTAATACAAACAAGAATTGCCTGGGTAGATCCAACATGTAGTTTCCCTTTAAAATGTTGCTTCTGTAAAAGTAGATATCCCCAAAAGTACTCTTACAGAGTGGCCTTTATTAGAGATTATTTTTATCTGTTGTCTTCATACTACATATGTAAAACTTTTCTGCTTTCAATTTTAAGAATCTATGAGAGTAATAAAATCAAATAGTTCAGACTGATGCCCTGCTAGCCCTAGAGGAGAATTTTTTCCATAGGCTTGATTCAGTATTTCTTAATCAGGAAAAATCTATGTATAAAGTAGGATGCAAAGAAATATTCTTGTAAATGTTAAAACACTTTTAATTATTAAAATATATTTATCTCTATGATTTTGTTTACTCATTAGCTGATAGCAACAATTGCTTCTCATTAGTTGGTATTACTGTTGTAATGCTTGAGGCTATTCACAGCCCATCTGCACACAGGAATAGCATTGCAGCTCTCAATTGATGGCAAAAAATAGGATGTATTTCATTTTGAACCCATCTAGTTCATCCAAATTGAATAGACTCTCTAACTCTAATGCTAAAGATCTTTTCAAAACTTCATGCTGGCTTCATTAACAGTTAATATTTTCCCAAAACATCAATCTTTGTTAGAGGCTTGGTGAAGGCAGGAATGAATAAACAGTAAGATTTTTTTTTCTTTTTTTCTAACAATAAGGGCCAAGTATCACATGTATCCGATTAAAGAATTCTTTCTTTGATAAACAAAATAGTTGTATCAGCATATACAATAGATGATACAATGATATATCAACAAAAGAGTTGGGAGATGTCCTAATTGAAAGATAAGTTAAATGAGGAGAGTGGGCTGTGGAAGCTAATACTATTTCTTTTTAAACCAGGCAAGTGAGGTATCTTCTATATAATCTTCTCTAAATGGAGAAGAAGAAATCCATTTCTCATTATAAAAGACCAAAAGGGAAAAAAAAAATCATAGTTGCTCAGGCTTGTCTAACTCTTTGCCGTCCTATGGACTGTAGCCAACCAGGCTCCTCTGTCCATGGAATTTTGCAGGCAAGGATACTGGAATGGGTTGCCATTTCCTTCTCCAGGGGGGTCTTCTGAACACAGGGATCGAACTCAGGCTCCCTACATTGAGGGCAGACTCTTTACCGTCTGAGCTACCAGAGAAACCTATAAAAGACCAAGAAAGAATACTTAGTCCTAAGCTGAGGAACTGGAACAAAACTAACTCTAAATAAATGCTAGATGAAGGGATGAATAAATGAGGAATGGAAAAAAAGGGAATAAATATATGAGTGCACTTTCCTAGTCCATTCAGCTAAAATAAGTGTTTAAGCACTGAATTTCATCTATATTGAGTGACAAAAGTTTTCATGAAGTTGAACACAATGTTGGCAATGGAACTTTAATACTTTTTATCAGTTTATTATATTTCAAGTGCTTGTTTTAACATTGTGTGATGAGTGTAAATGAAAAAAAAAAAAAACTTCTGCCCTTCAAATAAATTTCATTATTCTAAAGATACTAGGCAATTATATACAGTTATCATTGAAGTAATCAAAGAGAAAGGAGTATAGTGAGAAAAAAAAGTGAGAAAGTGAGTTGAGAAATATGAAAACACTGAGGTAGATAAATTTGCATTGTAAGCAAATTTGTTTTCAAGTTTTTCATTAACTTTTATATACATTTTTTAATTATAAAAGTAATATGCATTTAATTTAGAAATATTTCATTTTATTTAGAAATATTAAGGTAGACAATGAAGCAAATAAACACTCATAATCTTTTCCAGTCCATTGATCTTAACAAATACGTATATTGATTTTTAAAATACTCATGCTTAGGAAGAATACCACACCAATTAATACTTATAATACTGAAAAAAATTCAGTAATGTTTCCTCAATGACTAGTTAAATTTGATGTAGCCAAATGATAAAATATAAGGAAACTATTAAAAAGATATTTTAAAAGCATATACATCACCGTTGCAAGATCCAGATAATAAATGCACATTATGCTTCCAGGGTCATACATTTATATCTGTATTTATTGTTGGTTTGTTATTTAGTCACTATGTCATGTCCGACTCTTGTAATCCCATGGACTATAGCCTGCCAGGCTCCTCTGTCCATGGGATTCTCCAAGCAAGAAAACTGGAATGGGTTGCCGTTTCCTTTTCAAGGGTATCTTCCCAACCCAGGAATTGAACCCAGGTCTCCTACATCACTGGCAGATGATTTACCAACTGAGCTATGAGGGAAGGCCATCTGTATATTAGATAGGTAGATAGATAATATCTAAGTATTATCTATCTACCTGTCTATTACTGAAGAGTCACCACAATATAGATAATAACTTACTAGAAATAAAAGAACATGCTCTAAACCAAAAATTCAGAGAATGAATAAAAAGGAAAGATTAGAACTGTTGGTTGAAATTTGAATTAGTGGTCTGGGAAATCAAGTAGAAGAATGTCTCAAAACACAGAGGAAAAATATAAAGAGATGAAGATCATGAAGTGGAAAAAAAAAAGGAAGAACAGATACAGAAGACATAACACATGAATAATATGATTTCAGAAGGAGAAAAGAAGAACAGATGGAGGAAGGACTATAATTAGACAAATAAAAAAGAAATTCTCCTGGTGTGAAGAAAATTGGAGTGCAAATTCAAATTGTTCACTACATTCCAGGCAGGATTGGTGGAACACAGGCCTGGGTATATAGTGGCGAAATTCCTCAAATACTAAGTAAAAGGAAAATGCTCTTGTCTGCTACTCAGAAGGTTGAAGTTATATAGAAAATAAATCAGCGACATCAAATTGATCTCCATCCCAAGTAAGATAGCTTTCACTTGGCAGTGAAATACTGAAAAATATGTAAGCCTTCATAAACCATAACATCTCATATTTAATATTCAAGCTAAAATTCTATCAAGCAAATCAGATCAGGAGTCTCAGTGAAAAGGTAGTGGAAGAAGTGAAACTATACATTAGTGAGATGTGGGTAAGGATGGTAACTAATTATATACAATAAGTTCTAGTTACAGTTTCTTGATATAAAAGGTACAAACTGCTGTATAGGAACTAAAAGTACTAAACAATTATAGCAAAACTTGCTAAATGGGGATGGAGTAGAAAAGGAAATAAACTACTTTCCATAGTTTTCTCTCTTTGTAGGGATGCATGTAAGAAAGCAAAAATATTTTCAGTCTTTATTTTTTTTTTCCTGTAGGAAGGGAAAAAATATAAGATGAGAGAGTTTGTATGGAAAATGGTAGTTTTTACATACTGATGGAGGAAAAATATTTTTTCAGGAGAGTTAAAGAAATATAATCACCTTTTGAAAGCAAAGAAGCCAAATCTGTTAATAGTTATAGCAAGTATGAATGGTTGACATTTGTATTGAATGGAGAGTCCTACCTGACATCCTGTGTTATCTGCATATCTATTAAAAAAGAGAGGAGAAAGTAAAACTAAAATTTTAATTGAAACTCACTTAGAGAAACCTCAGGGAGCTATTTTAATTGTGGTCCTGATAAAGAATGTTTGTGGCGGATGCATGTTGATGTATGGCAAAACCAATGCAATATTGTAAAGTAAAAAAAATAATAATAATTAAAAAAATAAATTAAAAAATAATAAAAAAATTTAAAAAAAGAATATTTGTTAAGACATTTCTTAGAGCTCTCTGTCCCTCCAGTTCAGTTCAATCGCTCAGTTTTGTCCAATTCTTTGCAACTCCATGGACTTTGGCATGCCAGGCCACCCTGTCCATCGGCAACTCCTGGAGCTTGCTCAAACTCGATGTCCATTGAGTCAGTGATGCCATCTAGCCATCTCATTCTCTGTCATCACCTTCTCCTCCTGCCTTCAATCTTTCCCAGCATCAGGGTCTTTTCAAATGAGTCAGTTCTTTGCATCAGGTGGCCAAAGGATTGGAGCTTGAGCTTCAGCAACAGTCCTTCCAATGGATATTCAGGACTGATTTCCTTTAGGATGGACTGGTTGGAGCTCCTTGCAGTCCAGGGACTCTCAAGAGTCTTCTCTAACACCATAGTTCAAAAGCACCAATCCTTCGGCGCTCAGCTTTCTCTATAGTCCAACTCTCACATCCACACATGACTACTGGAAAAACCATAGCTTTGACTGCATGGACCTTTGTTAGCAAAAGAATGTCTCTTCATTTTTAATATGTGTCTAGGTTGGCCATAGCTTTTCTTCCAAGGGACAAGTGTCTTAATTTCATGGCTACAATCACCATCTGCAATGATTTTAGAGCTCATGAAAATAAAGTCTGTCACTGTTTCCACTGTTTCCCCATCTGTTTGCCATGGTTTTTCCAGCAGTCATGTATGCATGTGAGAGTTGGACTATAAAGAAAACTGAACACCAAACAACTGATGCTTTTGAACTGTGGTGTTGGAGAAGACTCTTGAGAGTCCTTTGGACTGTAAGGAGATTCAGCCAGTCTATCCTAATGGAAATCATTCCTGAATATTCATTTGAAGCTGAAGCTGAAACTCCAATATGTTGGCCACTTGATCTGAAGAACTGACTCATTGGAAAAGACCCTGGTGCTGGGAAAGTTTGAAGGTGGGAGGAGAAGGGGAGAATAGAAAATGAGATGGTTGGATGGCATCATCAACTCAATGGATGTGTTTGAGTAAACTCTGGAAGTTGGTGATAAACAGGGAGGCCTGGCATGCTGCAGTCCATGGGGTCACAAATAGTTGGATACGATTGAGTGACTGAAATAAACTGAACTGAACTGATATACCATCTAAATTTAAAAAAAAAAATTAAAAAATTCAACAACAGAAATTCTAAGTTATCTTTCAAAAATGAGGTCCTAAGCAAGGATCTCACTCTTCCTATAGAAAAGGATTACAAATGTCCCTTCTTATATAGAAATAAAAGAAAGCATCACAGGGAGGAAATCAATTCTGACTCCATTTTGGAAACTGTTTCTTTGACTTGCTTTTATTATTATTATCATACTCACCAGCTTGCCTGGAGTACCTTGCCCCTCTGCTTGACTGTGAACTAAAGTGCTTTTGTTCAGCTCATGAAGAGATAATTTGTCCCTGCCCACCTGTGAACAGAAGAGATTAACACACTCCTTCTGAAGACTGGACATTGCCTTCGAGATGTTTTGCAAGACTGAAGACTCTTTCACTTGACTTCCTCACTGCATCTGCCTCTCTATTATGCCTTTTGACTTTAGTTCCTCATTGCTTCTTTCTCTGTGATCTATAAAAGAACCTGGCATCCAAACCTCATAAAGATGGTTATTTGAAGTGCTAACCTGACATTTTCTCAGTCAGCTGGCTCCCCAATTAAAGTCTCTTCCTTGCCTCAATACCTCGTCTCTCTGAATCATTGGCCTGTTTTGTGGTAAGCAGAGTGAGTTTGGACTCAGTGACAAAAGCTCTTTATTTTCACAATAAATAAAAATGAAAAGAAAAAAAAAAGGTCTAAAGAGGAACTTTAATTAGTTTGACCAAAGTATACATGTCTGTAGATTCCATTTAACTAAGTAATTATTGATTCAACAAAGTGTTATTGAGTGACAGTTATGTGCATAGCACTGTGATTGTTTTGGGAGGAATGGAGTTAAAGATAAATGTTTCTCCTTAAGAAATGTACACACTCACTCGCTGCTACTGCTGCCAAGTCACTTCAGTCATGTCCGACTCTGTGTAACCCCATAGACAGCAGCCCACCAGGCTCCCCCATCCCTGGGATTCTCCAGGCAAGCACAGTGGAGTGGGTTGCCATTTCCTTCTCCAATGCATGAAAGTGAAAAGTGAAAGTGAAGTCGCTCAGTCGTGTCTGACTCTTGGCGACCCCATGGACTGCAGCCCAGCAGGCTCCTCCATCCATGGGATTCTCCAGGCAAGAGTACTGGAGTGGGGTGCCACACAGTCACTAACACACTATTATTCTGTAAAATAGGTACTTGAAACATTGGTAGCTATGTGCAAGCTATTTAATAAGTAAGTTAGAATCTCAGATTTCAATTGTTGATAAACTATTCTGATATTTTCAGATCTGAACATTGAGATAACTCCTTTTAACAAAACAGTAGCAGTTAGTATTGGTTTTAGCCTAAGTAATGAATTAAACTCAGAACTCTGAATTGTAGAGTTTGGTATTTTTTTCTAATAAAACATTTTAAAAAGATAAAATACAGTTTCTAATAGCAGTGAACTCTTAATTTGTATAAACTTTCACTTCTGGAAGTAATGCCAAGAGGATGGAAAACATCCATGGTAGTTTATTTTTTTCAGAGTAATACCAACCTAGTTACACATTGTAATATCTCCAAATTCAGAACATGTCTTCCAATTAATATGTTTGCAACTTTAATCTCAATTTCCCTACCTCTTTTTAGCACTATATAAAATAACAATACATCCATCTTCTCAGATTTAGTAGAGTTGCTATACCTGGTGAGCAACATTTCTGTATTTAGCTTCTACACTTAAGAGCAAGGTTTTCACTCAAGTATAGTCTCTAAAATTTGGTTAGAGAGTACAGAGTCAACTGTTAACAGCTGTCTGATTTTTTTTATGATTTTTCAAGCAGAATAATGATATAGTAGTCACATGTGCTGGCTGAAAATTCAGAAAGACTTTAATTTTTATATTAAATAAATTTAAGAGAAAAAGATAAAATTGACTCAAAAGTAATTCTAAAAATTGAAAAGTAGGAATAAGACTACATGAGGGGGAAATGCGTGAGTAACTATGATATTTTAACTAAATATACAGAAATGTTGGTTTTATTCTAGTAAATTTATATAACATATAATGAATCCAAAACATTCAGAGCACTTTCACCTGCTGGGTGAAATAAATATAATAGATACTTGCAAAATTGCAAGTTATTAATATCTTCTAGTTGAAAATTTCACTGCATATTCATACCTCATGAATTGATAATGATTCATCAGCTTGTGAATGTCTCACTTTTTTACAAAGTTTATCAGAAGAGTTAGAAAATAAGAAGCAATTTGAAAAAAACTACTTTAAATATTTCAATAGAATTAAAATAAGCCCTAATTTAATATGTATTTTATGTACACAAGAAGCACTATTGTTTGAGGGTTTTGCAACTTTTTTTGTGTTTTGAAAACATATATTGTCTGACATATCAAGATATGTATTTTATAAAATATGTGGTTATTCTATTTGATGTCCTGAAAGCTTTAAAGTTTGCTTTTTTTTTTTTTTAGCTTAAATCTTTTTTTAAAGAAAATAACTACAATCCTCCTATGTCTATAGGTAAAGTGTCAATGAAGTGCAAATCTGAACTTCTGAAAATGATATTATTATTATCTGCTTAAAAAGCATTATCAGAGGTGATTCCCTCCACAGAGTTCATAAAAGATGACAGAAACCACAGGAGGGATGATAGATTAGTAAAATATTATTTGTTATCTGTATGCATGTTCATCATTGAATCATGCTATACCAAGACTGTTAATGTTATTTTATCCCTTAACAAAATCAATGATGATGAGAGTCAAATAATTTTGACCCAAAAGACTCCCTCACCATAAGACTGCCCTTCTACTAATACACATTGAAAACATATTTTAAACTGGTTTAAGTAGAGATGTAAGATAGTTAATATACACCATGGAGCCAGGGATATAGAGTAATCAGATCAGATCAGATCAGTCGCTCAGTCGTGTCCCACTCTTTGCGACCCCATGAATCGCAGCACGTCAGGCCTCCCTGTCCATCACCAACTCCCGGAGGTCACTCAGACTCGCATCCATCGAGTCAGTGATGCCATCCAGCCATCTCATCCTCTGTTGTCCCCTTCTCCTCTTGCCCCCAATCCTTCCCAGCATCAGAGTCTTCTCCAATGAGTCAACTCTTCACATGAGGTGGCCAAAGTACTGGAGTTTCAGCTTTAGCATCATTCCTTCCAAAGAAATCCCAGGGCTGATCTCCTTCAGAATGGACTGGTTGGATCTCCTTGCAGTCCAAGGGACTCTCAAGAGTCTTCTCCAACACCACAGTTCAAAAGTGTCAATTCTTCGGTGCTCAGCCTTCTTCACAGTCCAGCTCTCACATCCATACATGACCACAGGAAAGACCATAGCCTTGACTAGGCGAACCTTTGTTGGCAAAGTAATGTCTCTGCTTTTGAATATGCTATCTAGGTTGGTCATAACTTTCTTTCCAAGGAGTAAGCGTCTTTTAATTTCATGGCTGCAGTCACCATCTGTAGTGATTTTGGAGCCCAGAAAAATAAAGTCTGACACTGTTTCCACTTTTTTCCCATCTACTTCCCATGAAATGATAGGACCGGATGCCATGATCTTCGTTTTCTGAATGTTGAGCTTTAAGCCATATAGAGTAATAAGTGCTCAATAATTCTTTGTATAATTAGATAATTTATTCACTTCTATTTGAAATTATCTTTAGCATATTCTAGGACTTCCTTGGTAGTTCCGCTGGTAAAGAATCCACCAGCAATGCAGGATACACCGGTTTGATTCATGGGTTGGGAAGATACCCTGGAGAAGGGATAGGTTACCCACTCCAATATTCTTGGGCTTCCCTGGTGGCTCAGATGGCAAAGAATCCACCAGCAATGTAGGGGACCCAGGTTCAGTCTCTGGGTTGGGAGGAGTCGGACACAACTGAGTGACTAAACACCACACAGTTTATAATAATCGCAAGAAAAAGAACCATGATAATGTTTGTTTTCACTACAAGCTTTTTAAAAGCGAAGTGTTAGTCAGTTGTGTCCGACTCTTTGCATCCCCATGGACTGTAGCCATCCAGGCTCCTCTGTCCATAGGCTTTTCCAGGCAAGAACACTGGAATGGGTTACCATTTCCTTCCCCAGGGCATCGTCCCAACCCAGGGATCTAACCTGGGTCTCCTGCATTACAGGCAGATTCTTTAACTTCTGAGCCATAAGGGAAACCCTTTAAAAAGTAAATATAATATAAAAAAAACCATAATGTAAAATCAATCATATATTTTAAATTATCTGACCACTTTTCTATAACTCTTCTATAATTTTGTATGCATGATACAGTGTAGATCATATTATGTTAAGTGAGGAAAGAGAAGGAGAGCGAGGAGAGAGAGAGCAAATTTTCTTAAGATAAAAAGGGGAGTGTAGATATGGCAGAGACACTGATGGTTTCCTATCCATTATTTGGTCCCTGTTTCTTCCTTTTTTGGGGGGAACATTTACTTCTAGCTTTATAATACTTGCCTATAATAAATATTTAATTCAGTTATATATGTTGAATGAATGTTTCAGACAAGGGATGATCATTGGGCTAAATTTATTATTTTCAAACTGTAACATGAATTGGATTTACCAAGGTGACTTGCTAATATATAGATTGCTGGGTCCCATCCTCAGTGTTTCCTAATTCAGTTCATCAGAAGTGGACCCTGAGAGCTTCCATTTTGAACTAGTTCCTCAAAAGGTGCTAAAGAGAATACAGTTTAAAAACCTTTAGTCTAAGCCAGTAATAGTAATTCCTAGTGCTATGCAGATAGACAGTAGAAATCTAAATATTCACACATAGTGGTTTATGACTACTGTCCATTCTAATTAATAATTTTCTGTTCTAACTGACAGTTAACCAAGGTGGTTTTAAAATAATTAAATATCACTCCACAATAATTCACCTGTTTCTTTATTGTCTTGGAAAAGTACATGGGATCCAGTTCTGTTTAATAGAAATGAGAAGAGTTCTACTTACTACTTCTGTGCACGCATGTGAATGCTCAGTCTTGTCTGACTCTTTTCGACCCCATGAACTCCAGACCGCCAGGCTTCTCTGTCCATGGGATTTCCCAGGCAAGAATATTGGAGTGGGTAGCCATTTCTTCCTCCAGAGGATCGTCCTAACCCAGGGACTGAACCCAAGTCTCCTGCATCTCCAACATTGGCAGGCAGATTCTTTACCACTGAGCCATGGATTATCTTACTGACAACTTTTGGAAAATACTTTCTAATTTTTGAAAATAATGCCTGGGAGGAAAGGAATTTCTAGATCTGGGTTTAGTCTTCCACGTGCATGTGAAAAGCTACCTTTGGATCAAAAGGGGAGTTAGTTTAAGAGGATAAACTGTTAATTACTGCAAAAAGCTGAGCAGAGACATTAAAGGGATCTGGAACCTTGCTGATATTGTTGAGCAATCTATTGGGGGAATTACACAGTCTTCAAATTTTTTGTTACATTACATCATGTTACATAAGCTCATGTTACATGAGCTTATTTTTTAAGCTCCTCTTTATAGAGCTATTCTTTTCCTGGTAGTCAGAATCATCCTAACTGATGCAGTAGATTATCCAAATAGCATAGTATGTTATAAAGTGCTCTGTCTCTTGATGAGAAAGCAAAATGTGAAGAAGCAAAGGGATGATAATTATAAATAAGACTAAAATTCATTAGTTTAAAATGATTGTACATGTATTCAATAGGAAAAAAATTCACTTAATCATTTAATGATTGCAAATGCTGTGATTTACTTTATTTGTAGTTTCAAAAAAATTCTAACAAAATATTAGATGTGGTCATTGTCTTTTTGAAAGAAACTAGATGAAATTTTTAAAATATCTTTTTTTAATTTAAATCAGAGACTTTAATTTTCCAAAAATATCCTCTAATGCTAGTTATTTTGGGGTAAGATGAATAAAGAAAAACATTACTTCTTGGAAATAAATCTACTTTTTATATTTCATATTTTGAAAAATCAGTTACTTATATTGTTAACATTTTAAAATATTGCTTAAAGATTCCTCTGTATTAGACTTTTATTTTTATTTTTCCCCATTATTATTGAAGCATAGTTTTAGTGTTTCTGGGCAGCAGGCATCAGGTTTTACACTGACTACAGTCTGTCATTTAAAAATGATCTTGACAGAATTAAAGAACAGATGTAGGGCTGACATGGAAACAATAGGACTTTTAAGATACAAGAAAACCATTAAGCCCAGTTCATTGATGTACAGTACCCAAACGGTCATATTTCTTTCTGGATAGAAACAACTCCTCCTGCGTTCACAACCAATTGAAATGTATATATGGATCAAACATTTGGAGACCAAGCTTATATTTATATTTACTGCTACTAAAATTGATTGAAGAACATGATTTTGAATCAACAAGTGGGTAACTTCTCTAAATTCAGCAGATTCATTTACCCAATTATTAACCCAACTGGCTCCTCTGGTGGCTGAGATGGTAAATAATCTGCCTGCAGTGCAGGAGATGCAGGTTCAATCCCAGGTTCCCTGGGTTGGGAAGATCCCCCAGAGAAGGGAATGCCTAGCCACTCCAGTATTCTTGCCTGGAGAACTCCATGAACAGCACAGCCTGATGGGCTACAGTTCATAGGGTAGCAAAGAGTCAGACATTAGTGAGCAACTAACGCTTTGACTTTAGACAAACATATCCTGCCCCAAAGGAATGGTCAAAATGCAACCTCTTCTCAGAAAGGCAAATATGGGAATAAACTGGGATAAAAAAGATTATTTTGCCACAGTCACTTTTCATATAGGCCATTTCCTGAGGGAGAGGGGGGAGTGAGTGGTGAATGAGGCCATAGGGCACCTGGAAATGTTTCTGCCATTATTTTTTCTGCTTGGGAAGTAGAGTAAAATTTTGCCATCTGGTGTATGTGCAAGAGGAATGATTAATAAGTGGCTTGCTCTGTATCCCTAGCCAATACTTTGTAGTTTCCTGTCTCTTATCAAAGACTATTAGGCTTTTAGTCAATCAAGAACATCACTGGTCTCATAGCAAAAGAAATCAGCAGTTCTTCAGATTTCTCCATGATACACTTTTGAGGGGAGTGTTTTTCTGTATATACAACAAGTATTCAAAATTAGGAAAGGAGTATGTCAAGGCTGTATATTATCACCCTGGGCTTATTTAACTTATATGAAGAGTACATCATGCAAAATGCCAGGCTGTATGACTCACAAGCTGGCATCAAGATTGCTGGGAGAAAAATCAACAGCCTCAGATAGGCAAATGATACCACTTTAATGGGAGCAAGTGAAGAGGAACCAAAGAACCTCTTGATGAAGGTGAAAGAGGACAGTTAAAAATCTAGCTTAAAACTCAACATTCAAAAACTAAGATCATGCATCCCGTTCCATCACTTCATGATAGGTAGATGGGGAAAAAGTAGAAACAGTGACATATTTTATTTTCTTGATCTTCAAAATCACTGCTGACAGTGGCTGCAGCCACTAAATTAAAAGAAGCTTGTTCCTCAGAAGAAAAGCCATGACACGTACACCCATGGCTGATTCATGGCAATGTATGGCAAAACCACTACAATATTGTAAAATTCTAATTAAGAAAAAGGTGTGACAAACCAAGACATTGTATTAAAAAGCAGACACATCACTTTGCCAACAAAGGTCCATTTAGTTAAAGCTATGGTTTTACTAGTAGTCATGTATGGATGTGAGAATTGAACCATAAAGAAGGCTGAACACTGAAGAATTGATGCTTTTGAACTGTCATGCTGGAGAAGACTCTTGAGACTCCCTTGGACAGCAAGGAGATCAAGCCAGTCAATCCTAAAGGAAATCAACCATGAATATTCATTGGAAGTACTGATGCTGAAGCTGAAGTTCCAATGCTGTGGCCACCCAAAGATTGTAAGAGCATACTTGTTGGGAGCTTGATGCTGAGAAAAATTGAGGGCAAGAGAAGAGGGTGACAGTGGATGATATGGTTGGATGGCATCACTGACTCAATGGATATGAGTTTGAACAAACTTGGGGAGATAGAGACAGACAAGGAAGCATCATATGCTGGAATTCATGGAGTTGCAAATAGTCAGACTTGACTTAGCAACTGAACAACGATGATAGTGTTCAATTTACTTTTTATCATCACCAGAAAGTTCTAAATTATGCCATAAAATGGCATTAGTATAATTAACTCCAAGCACAAAATTGTGTTCTTTTTTCTAATTCATACCTCAAAATATTCCCAGGTACCATGTACATTCAAATTTATCAGAGGTTTTGCAACAAAAGTGTCAACCACATAAAGATACCCATGATTTAAATTAATTTATGAGAAAAAAAATTAGAACCCAAAATATAATTTCCTTTCCTTAGTGAGAGTAAAAGTCCAAAGTAATTAACTACAGATTTAAAAAGTAAAGTCTGAAAATATTCCCCAGTTGTTTATTCTGCTCTGTATCAGCCAGAAATGGATTCATTTACTTGAAGCCTGAATAGTTTGGGTGTTCTTCCAGCATCCGCTCTCTCTAAAAAGACTAAGTTTAGTTTCTTCAGTACTTTCAAATTTTGAAATAATCTAAACCAAAATTCACAGATGTTCTTTAATTTTTAAAGAGTATTAATAGTATTACTTCTTATAATTGAGTAAATTAGATGCACAGTACAAAACCTTATCATAAAGTTTAGAAATGCAAGTCACTCACTTCACAGTCACTAGAGTTTTTTTTTTTCCCCCACTTTCCTAGGCAAAAATGATGTTCCCAGATGTAATTCTACAGGTAAACCAGACAGTTGATGTTCATCCTGCAGAAAAGCACAGGGAGCTCTTAGTGATTTCTGTGAGAAGGATCAAGCCACAGTAGCTTTGATGGGCTCGATAAAGGACAGAAATGGTACGGACCTAACAGAAGCAGAAGATATTAAGAAGAGATGGCAAGAATAAACAGAGGAACTGTACAAAAAGATCTTCACAACCCAGATAATCATGATGGTGTGATCACTGACCTAGAGTCAGACATCCTGGAATGTGAAGTCAAGTGGGCCTTAGAAAGCATCACTACGAACAAAGCTAGTGGAGGTGATGGAATTCCAGTGGAGCTATTCCAAATCCTGAAAGATGATGCTGTGAAAGTGCTGCACTCAATATGCCAGCAAATTTGGAAAACTCAGCAGTGGCCACAAGATTGGAAAAGGTCATTTTTCATCCCAATCCCAAAGAAAGGCAATGCCAAAGAGTGCTCAAACTACCGCACAATTGCACTCATCTCACATGCTAGTAAAGTAATGCTCAAAATTCTCCAAGCCAGGCTTCAGCAATATGTGAACCATGAACTTCCTGATGTTCAAGCTGGATTTAGAAAAGGCAGAGGAACCAGAGATCAAATTGCCAACATCTGCTGGATCATGGAAAAAGCAAGAGAGTTCCAGAAAAACATCTATTTCTGCTTTCTTGACTATGCCAAGGCCTCTGATTGTGTGGATCACAATAAACTGGTGGAAATTCTGAAAGAGGTGGGAATACCAGACCACCTGATCTGCCTCTTGAGAGATCTGTATGCAGGTCAGGAAGCAACAGTTAGACATGGACATGGAACAACAGACTGGGTCCACATAGGAAAAAGAGTATGTCAAGGCTGTATATTGTCACCCTCCTTATTTATCTTATATGCAGAGTACATCATGAGAAATGCTGGACTGGAAGAAACACAAGCTGGAATGAAAATTGCTGGGAGAAATATCAATAACCTCAGATATGCAGATGACACCACCCTTATGGCAGAAAGTGAAGAGGAACTGAAAAGCCTCTTGATGAAAGTGAAAGTGGAGAGTGAAAAAGTTGGCTTAAAGCTCAACATTCAGAAATCGAAGATCATGGCATCCGGTCCCATCACTTCATGGGAAATAGATGGGGAAACAGTGGAAACAGTGTCAGACTATTTTGGGGGGCTCCAAAATCACTGCAGATGGTGACTGCAGCCATGAAATTAAAAGATGCTTACTCCTTGGAAGGAAAGTTATGACCAACCTAGATAGCATATTCAAAAGCAGAGACATTACTTTGCCAACAAAGGTCCGTCTAGTCAAGGCTATGGTTTTTCCTGTGGTCATGTATGGATGTGAGAGTTGGACTGTGAAGAAGGCTGAGCGCCGAAGAATTGATGCTTTTGAACTGTGGTGTTGAAGAAGACTTTTGAGAGTCCCTGGGACTGCAAGAAGATCCAACCAGTCCATTCTGAAGGAGATCAGCCCTGGGATTTCTTTGGAAGGAATGATGCTAAAGCTGAAACTCCAGTACTTTGGCCACCTCAAGCGAAGAGTTGAGTCATTGGAAAAGACTCTGATGCTGGGAGGGATTGAGGGCAGGAGGATAAGGGGACGACAGAGGATGAGATGGCTGGATTGCATCACTGACTCGATGGACGTGAGTCTCAGTGAACTCCAGGAGTTAGTGATGGACCGGGAGTCCTGGGGTGCTGCGATTCATGGGGTTGCAAAGAGTCAGACACGACTGAGCGACTGATCTGATCTAGGGAAAAATTACCCTTGTATATTGTATTTGCTCTCTGAGTGTAACCACTGAGAGGCTCCTACATTTTTTTGCAAAGTTGAGTAATTTGTAATTTGACCAGTACAGTTACCAGGACTTACTCGATATGCCTTCCTACCTGGCCAGCATATTCAAAATTTTTTAAATTTCTATTTCTCATTGGCTCCATGTGGCTTGTGCCTTGAACTGTACTTGGTCATTTCAGTCTCCTCTTTTAGATCTGGCCTTTTCTGTTTCTGTTTTGTACCTTTATCACACCCAATGCCATTCATTTTTTTCATTCATAGTAATACTAAAACAGCTACCCTTTATTTTAACACATCTTTACAAGCAGTTGAACCCAAGAACATCTTTAGTGTTTCTTACTTATTTTAGGCTTCTCCTTTAAGATTATGTCCTTACTTTTAAGAAAATCTCTTCTTAGTCTTCATTCCTCTGCTGTTTTTACTGTTCTCATACCACTCTTGTCCTGAGACTTGTGTTGAGATATATATATATATATATATATTTAAAACCAATCCAGTTACCATTTGAATACCTGAGCAAATCTGTCTTATAGAAACTGAGATTTCCCAACAGACTATGTAGTTGCTTATTCATGTTTTAGTGTATAATAGCTTTCTCAAACTCTTTCTTTCCTCAAAGAAGACCAGATACTGTATTCTTTACATCAGCATTCTTCTTAATGAAATATGTGAACTGCACTCAAAATGTCTATAAATTGCATTAAACCATCATGGATAATCAATCCCATGTCACCTGAGCTAATTTAGGTGAAAAACTAAATAAAGTGATTCACATGTATACCACAAACTTTGATATCCATTTGTTATTTTGGTCACTAAGTGCCAGTCTTTGTATTTCTCAAAGTCATAGAAAAAGACCAAGATGCTATGATTTTAGAACGTGAATAAATATACTTTTGTTTTTTAATCTATTCTGAATTTAGAATCACTTAAGTAGCAATTTCTAAGAGGCAAATAAAATTCACCTTGTCAGCTGTGATACTGATAAAGCTGTTTGGAGAGCATATCTTTATTTTATGTCATAAATGAAAGAACTTGCTAATGCCATGTATTTTTCTGCAGTCTAAATCCTAGAACTTCCCATACAAAGAACTAGTCAAGAATTGTCTCATACCTGGAATGGAAGGAAGAGAGAGGATTGATATGGGGAATCTAGAAATAAAATGAATGAATATAACAAAACAGATTAACGCTAACATGTATGGAGAGAACACTAGTGGTTACCAGTAGGTAGAGGAAAGCAGGGAGAGGCAAGATAAGGGTAGTAGATTAGGAGGTACAAACTACTATGTATAAAATGAGCTAGCTAT
The DNA here is from genome assembly GCA_935064755.1 of Tragelaphus eurycerus. Lineage (NCBI taxonomy): Eukaryota > Metazoa > Chordata > Mammalia > Artiodactyla > Bovidae > Tragelaphus > Tragelaphus eurycerus. Next base: position 1,550,465 of record CAKXYN010000132.1, on the reverse strand, counting down.
GCTTATTAGTTGTATTGTACAGCATATGGAATATAGCCAATATTTTATAATAACTATAAAATGTAGTTATTATACATATACCTTTTCAGTTCAGTTCAGGTCAGTAGCTCAGTCGTGTCCGACTCTTTGCGACCCCATGAATCCCAGCACACCAGGCCTCCCCGTCCAATAACCAACTCCCAGAGTTCACCCAGACTCACATCCATCGAGTCAGTGATGCCATCCAGCCATCTCATCCTCTGTCGTCCCCTTCTCCTCCTGCCCCCAATCCCTCCCAGCATCAGAGTCTTCTCCAATGAGTCAACTCTTCGTTTGAGGTGGCCAAAGTACTGGAGTTTCAGCTTTAGCATCATTCCTTCCAAAGAAATCCCAGGGCTGATGTCCTTCAGAACGGACCGGTTGGAAAATTCTGGTCCCATGAACTGCAGCACGCCAGGCCTCCCTATCCATCACCAGCTCTCAGAGGTCACTCAGACTCACATTCATCGAGTCAGTGATGCCATCCAGCCATCTCATCCTCTGTCGTCCACTTCTCCTCCTGCCCTCAATCCCTCCCAGCATCAGAGTCTTCTCCAATGAGTCAACTCTTCGCAGGAGGTGGCCAAAATACTGGAGTTTCAGCTTTAGCATCATTCCTTCCAAAGAAATCCCAGGGCTGATCTCCTTCAGAACGGACCGGTTCGATCTCCTTGCAGTCCAAGGGACTCTCAAGAGTCTTCTCCAACACCACAGTTCAAAAGCATCAATTCTTTGGCGCTCAGCCTTCTTCACAGTCCAACTCTCACATCCATACATGACCACAGGAAAGACCATAGCCTTGACTAGGCGAACCTTTGTTGGCAAAGTGATGTCTCTGCTTTTGAATATGCTATCTAGGTTGGTCATAACTTTCCTTCCAAGGAGTAAGTGTCTTTTAATTTCGTGGCTGCAGTCACCATCTGCAGTGATTTTGGAGTCCAGAAAAATAAAGTCTGACACTGTTTCCACTGTTTCTCCATCTATTTCCCATGTAGTGATGCGACCAGATGCCATGATCTTCGTTTTCTGAATGTTGAGCTTTAAGCCAACCTTTTCACTCTCCACTTTCACTTTCATCAAGAGGCTTTTTAGCCCCTCTTCACTTTCTGCCATAAGGGTGGTATCATCTGCATATCTGAGGTTATTGATATTTCTCCTGGCAATCTTGATTCCCGCTTGTGTTTCTTCCAGTCCAGCATTTCTCATGATGTACTCTGCATATAAGTTAAATAAACATGGTGACAATATACAGCCTTGACGTACTCCTTTTCCTATTTGGAACCAGTCTGTTGTTCCATGACCAGTTCTAACTGTTTCTTCCTGACCTGCATACAGATTTCTCAAGAGGCAGATCAGGTGGTCTGGTATTCCCATCTCTCTAAGAATTTTCCACAGTTTATTGTGATCCACACAGTCAAAGGCTTTGGTATAGTCAATAAAGCAGAAATAGATGTTTTTCTGGAACTCTCTTGCTTTTTCCATGATCCAGCGGATGTTGGCAATTTGATCTCTGGTTCCTCTGCCTTTTCTAAATCCAGCTTGAACATCAGGAAGTTCACGGTTCACATATTGCTGAAGCCTGGCTTGGAGAATTTTGAGCATTACTTTACTAGCGTGTGAGATGAGTGCAATTGTGCGGTAGTTTAAGCACTCTTTGGCATTGCCTTTCTTTGGGATTGGAATGAAAACTGACCTTTTCCAATCTTGTGGCCACTGCTGAGTTTTCCAAATTTGCTGGCATATTGAGTGCAGCACTTTCATAGCATCATCTTTCAGGATTTGGAATAGCTCCACTGGAATTCCATCACCTGCACTAGCTTTATTCCTAGTGATGCTTTCTAAGACCCACTTGACTTCACATTCCAGGATGTCTGGCTCTAGGTCAGTGATCACACCATCATGATTATCTGGGTCGTGAAGCTCTTTTTTGTACAGTTCTTCTGTGTATTCTTGCCACCTCTTCTTAATATCTTCTGCTTCTGTTAGGTCCATACCATTTCTGTCCTTTATCGAGCCCATCTTTGCATGAAATGTTCCTTTGGTATCTCTGATTTTCTTGAATAGATCCTTAGTCTTTCCCATTCTGATGTTTTCCTCTATTTCTTTGCATTGATCGCTGAAGAAGGCATTTTAGCAAACCATAATCACAAATTTGATAGAAAAATATGTTTTATTGGACCAAATTCAGTGTCATAGTTTTCCCCCTTCCATCCTTTCATCCCTCCATCCATCCTTCCCTTTCTTCCTTTCTTTCTTACAACAGAAGATGCATAAGACTCCTAAGTGAACTTTGTAAATCTGTATTATGGGCTACAAATAAAATCTTTAATAAATAAAATGTGCACTGTTAGCACTGAAATTTAATTTTACCATACTTAAAAGCTTAAAGGTACCAGACATACATAAATGTATTCTCTAGGTTTTATAATAGTACATTATTCAGTTGAAAGCAGTTTTTCTACCACTTGAAACATTTCTTGAGCTTTTGTCATCATTATTATGTGGTTGTGGTTGTCCCTACAATAACCTTATAGATGCCATTGCTTTGAGAACATGCTATTTTACTGCAACAGCATTTTTTAATACTGGACCTTAAAAGTCAATAGTGTTCTTTCTATGACCTACTTTCCACATAGCAATGTGACACATGGGAAACATACATTGATAAATGAGGATCTTTGTTGAACATTAGAACAAAAAGAACTAAACTGGGTCTCTAGGCATTAATTATTCTCAGAGACGCAGTCCATCTTAGTGATCTTCAAATTGAGAGACAATTTTACACTCTAACATGATTAAGCATAGAAAATGTTTTAGACCTGGTGTGCAGTAAGCAATATTACAAATGGATTGAGAAGAAGGTGGGAAGAAGAAGACTTATGAACACATTTATAAATTAAATTGAGAATGGTAATATCCCCAGACTTGAGACATTTTGACTAAGCAAAGCTATCTAATTCAAAATCTGAAAAAAAAATACACAATTTACCATCTTCTCCCCAGTCTATTAATACCCTAGGTACAACTTATTTTATAAAGCAGATAAAAGAACTTTCACAGATGTAGTTTGATAAAAGTCAACAAAAATGATTTGGATTAATGATCATAAGTAAAACACAAGCAAACACATATTTTGCCTTTATATTTTTTCATAATGCTAGTTTATTTTAATCTTATTTGTGAGAAGTATATAATCAATTTATCTTGCCATGTGGACACTATTAATGTTGATTATTGTAGATCTGAACTTATTATGAGTTCATATTAGATAATGTATATGAAAAGGGCTTTGGAAAATATAAAGCATTATACAAATGAAGGTGATTATTATTATTATAATCATCTTAAATATGAGAGTAACTGTGACCATCTTAAAATATGCTTCCAACCAAGATAATCAGTCAGTCAGTCTGTTGTGTTTATTTTATGAGTGCACTGTCAGAATTCTGTATTATACCAACTGGTGAGGGAGAAAGGGAGGAAAATATATGATCTGTGTCTTTTGAAAGACTTCACAGTTTGAAGGGGGCCTATGATAATCTTAAATGAGTGAATTAAAGATAACATATGCACACCATATACCAAATGTCAAGAATATAAATTATGACAAGATTAATACAAAGTATATACTCTTTGATGAACAGTAAGGCAAACAAATGTAACCAAATAACTGCAATAAAATCAGTTGGGAATAATACATATTCACACAAAGCACATGTTGCACATAGGTTGGTCAGCTTAGCACAGTGGTGGCATTTTAGCAAACCATAATCACAAATTTGATAGAAGCATATGTTTTATTGGACCAAATTCAGTGTCATAGATTTCCTCCTTCCATCCTTTCATCCCTCCATCCATCCTTCCCTTCCTTCCTTTCTTTCTTCCAACAGAAGATGCATAAGACTCCTAAGGGAACTTTGTAAATCTGTATTATGGGCTACAAATAAAATCTTTAATAAATAAAATGTGCACTGTTAGCACTGAAATTTAATTTTACCATACTTAAAAGCTGACAAATTATCATGTAGATATTTCATAGATTGTGGAAGAAAACAGAAGACTTTTGCATTAGAAAAATAGAGACATTGCTACTCACAGCTAAAGAAGCAGCTGTGCTGCTGTTGCTGCTAAGTCGCTTCAGTCGTGTCTGACTCTGTGCGACCCCATGGACTGCAGCCTACCAGGCTTCTCTGTCCATGGCATTCTCCAGGCAAGAACACTGGAGTGTGTTGCCATTTCCTTCTCCAATGCATGAAAGTGAAAAGTGAAAGTGAAGTCGCTCAGTCGTGTCCGACTCTCAGCGACCCCATGGACTGCAGCCCACCAGGCTCCTCCTTCCATGGGGTTTTCAGGCAAGAGTACTGGAGTGGGGTGCCATTGCCTTCTCTGAAGAAGCAGCTTTAGTGTTGCCATATTTGCTTTGGTGCTCTTGTTCCCCATCCCCCAAGATCACAGGATTCTGTGATGGGACTAGGTAGATGCTTGCATATACAGTGGGCTGGATTATAGGTGAAGAACACTGACTTTGGGGAATCAACTGCTTTCATAGCAAGTAGTAAGCAAGCCTGTTTTTGTTTTTCAGTTGAGGGCAAGCATTATCTCATTTCTGAAAGTAACTGGCAACATAAACAACACTAAGAAATGTTCCAGTTCTTTAGAGAGCAGTCATATGCAGCAAGATTTGTTGGAGGAATACAAAATGTCATAGTGAATCTCCCAACAGGTACTATGTTTATTAATAGTATGTCTAAATATGATTTTATATGTATAGAGGTACACAGAATTATATAAATATATTAATCCTTTCCAAGTTAATTTATGAGTCTACTGGAAGTCCGATCAAAATCTCAAATTCATTTGAGATTATGAAAAAACATCCATAGCTAGAAGGAATGTGTATTGAAGAACTAGTATGGATTTTTATTGGACTATATTTTGTAAAATTGATGACAGTTATGTTGTATGATTCAGAATTTCTTTTAAAAATATGTCTACCTTAGTAAAACTCTTCTATAGGTATTGGGTTAGCCAAATTGTTCATTTGGGTTTTCCCGAAAGACACTATGGAAAAACCCAAACAAACTTTCTGGCCAGTTCCCGTACACAAAGATGTTCACAGTGTGATGCTTCTGCAATATTGTTTATCTTGGAAAAAATTCTAAATGCTTATCAATATTAGAATGGACAAATAAATTATTAACTAGAAATTAAAATTATTTAATTTTTATTTAGATCCAGTGGGATAATGCTAAAAATCTAGTATACAGTAAAAATAAGTTAAGAAGAATAGATGCCATGACGGGTGAGCCTGGTGGGCTGCCGTCTATGGGGTCACACAGAGTTGGACACGACTGAAGTGACTTAGCAGCAGCAGCATGCATATTAAAATATTGAACATCATTTATTATTTATCAATATAAAATGGTAGTTATTTGACACCATAGGCAGGAAAAAAAAAACACAATTTGAGGATAGTTATTACCTTTAGATAAAGTGCAAAATTTGGGAATAAAATAGAATGGAAAGCTTTAACTATTTATGAAATGTTTTATTTCCTTAAAATAAGATTTGAAGCAACTATGGCAAAATGTTAATTGCTAAATCTCGAGGGTGGAAATATAGATATCTATCACAATATCATTTCAAACTCTATGCTTAAAATATTTCAATATTTAAAAACATACAGCGTATTAGTGCTTTACCTGCCTGCCTGCCTCTCTGAATAAATTAATGCATATGGAAGTATTAAGAATTTTATTCAGTAAATGTACTTACAAGATATTAGTGATTAGTTTTGATCATGAGCCCTGTTCTCATGTTTGTTTAAAATTTAATCATATCATGAAATACAGAATATTATACATCAGTTGAAAGACAGTATTTCCTAGAAGAAAAAGAGTGAAGATAAGCAAGACAAGCTCAGCTTGGAAGGTTATTTGCAGTAGGGATAATTTTTTAAATTTATTTATTGAAGGATAATTGCTTTACAGAATTTTGCAGTTTTCTGCCAAAATTCAATATGAGACAGCCGGAGGTATACATATATCCCCTCCATTTTTAACATCCCTCCCATCTCCCTCCCTTTCACAACCCTCTAGATGATAGAGAGCCTCTGCTTGAGTTTTCTGAGCCATACAGCAAATTCCCGATGGCTATCTCTTTTGCATATGGTAATATAAGTTTCCATGTTAATCTTTCCATACATCTCACCCTCTCCTCCCCCTCCCCATATCCATAACTCTATTCTCTGTTTCTGTATCTGTTTCTCCATTGCTTCCTTATAAATAAATTCTTCAGTAACAATTTTCTAGATTCTGTATACGTGTTTTAGAATACTATATTTATCTTTCTCTTTCTGAATCACTTCACTCTGTATAATAGGTTCTAGGTTCATCCATTTCATCTGAACGGACTCTAATGCATTTTTAATGGCTGAATAATATTCCTTTGTGTACATGAACCACAACTTCTTTATCTATTCAACTAGAAGGACATATAGGTGGCTTTCATGTTTGAACTATTGTAAATAGTGCTGTAATGAACAATGGAATACACTGTTTTTTTTCAATTTTGGTTTCCTCAGGGTATATGTCTAGGAGTGGAATTGCTGAGTCAGATGGTAGCTTTATTCCTAGATTTTAAGGAATCTCCATAGCATATTCTATAGTGGCTGTATCAGTTTATATTCCCACCAAGAGTGCAAGAGCATTTCTTTTTCCCCACACTCACTCCAGCATTTATTGGTTGTAGACTTTTTGATGATGGTCATTCTGACTGGTGTTAGGTGATACCTTGTTGTGGTTTGGATTTGCATTTCTCTAATAATGAGAAAAGAAAATTAGAGTTACCAAGGGAACATTTCATGGAAAGATGGGCTCAATAAATGACAGAATTTTATGGACCTAATTGCTGGGAGAAATATCAATAACCTCAGATATGCAGATGACACCACCTTTATGGCAGAAAGTGAAGAGAAACTCAAAAGCCTCTTGATGAAAGTGAAAGTGGAGAGTGAAAAAGTTGGCTTAAAGCTCAACATTCAGAAAACAAAGATCATGGCATCTGGTCCCATCACTTCATGAGAAATAGATGGGGAAACAGTGGAAACAGTGTCAGACTTTATTTTTCTGGGCTCCAAAATCACTGCAGATGGTGACTGCAGCCATAAAATTAAAAGACGCTTACTCCTTGGAAGGAAAGTTATGACCAACCTAGATAGTATATTCAAAAGCAGAGACATTACTTTGCCAACAAAGGTTCGCCTAGTCAAGGCTATGGTTTTTCCTGTGGTCATGTATGGATGTGAGAGTTGGACTTTTAAGAAGGCTGAGCGCTGAAGAATTGATGCTTTTGAACTGTGGTATTGGAGAAGACTCTTGAGAGTCCCTTGGACTGCAAGGAGATCCAACCAGTCCATTCTGAAGGAGATTAGCCCTGGGATTTCTTTGGAAGGACTGATGCTAAAGCTGAAACTCCAGTACTTTGGCCACCTCATGCAAAGAGTTGACTCATTGGAGAAGATTGAGGCTGGGAGGGATTGAGGGCAAGAGGAGAAGGGGACGACAAAGGATGAGATGGCTGGATGGCATCACTGACTCGATGGATGTGAGTCTGAGTGACCTCCGGGAGTTGGTGATGGACAGGTAAGCCTGGTGTGCTGCGATTCATGGGGTCACAAAGAGTAGGACATGACTGAGTGACTGATCTGATCTGATCTGAATAGAAGCAGAAGATATTAAAAAGAGGTGTCAAGAATACACAGAGGAACTGTACAAAAAAGATCTTCACGACCTAGATAATCACAATGGTGTGATCACTCACACTCAACCTGGAGCCAGACATCCTGGAATGTGAAGTCAAATGGGCCTTAGGAAGCATCACTACAAACAAAGCTAGTGGAAGTGATGGATTCCAGTTGAGCAATCTCAAATCCTAAAAGATGATGCTGTTAAAGTGCTGCACTCAATATGCCAGCAAATATGGAAAACACAGCAGTGGCCACAGGACTGGAAAAGGTCAGTTTTCATTCCAGTCCCAAAGAAGGCAATGTCAAGGAATGTTCAAACTACCCCACAGTTGCACTCATCTCACAGGCTAGCAAAGTAATGCTCAATTCTCCAAGCCAGGTTTCAGCAATATGTGAACCATGAACTTCCAGATGTTCAAGCTGGTTTTAGAAAAGGTAGAGGAACCAGAGATCAAATTACCAACATCTAGTGGATCATCAAAAAAGCAAGAGAGTTCCAGAAAAACATTTATTTTTGCTTTATTGACTTTGCCAAAACTTTTGACTGTGTGGAACACAATAAACTGTAGAAAATTCTGAAAGAGATGGGAATACCAGACTACCTGACCTGCCTCTTGAGAAACCTGTAGCTGGTCAGGAAGCAACAGTTAGAACTGGACATGGAACAGCAACTGGCTCCAAATAGGAAAAGGAGTACGTCAAGGCTGTATATTGTCACCCTGCTTATTTAACTTCTATGCAGAGTACATCATGAGAAATGCTGGGCTGGAGGAAGCACAAGTTAGAATCAAGATTGCCAGAACTATCAATAACCTCAAACATGCAGATGACACCACTTTTATGGCAGAAAGTGAAGAACTAAAGAGCCTCTTAATGAAAGTGAAAGAGGAGAGTGAAAAAGTTGGCTTAAAGCTCAACATTCAGAAAGCTAAAATCATGGCATCTGGTTCCATTACTTCATGGCAAATAGATGGGGAAACGGTGGAAACAGTGGCTGACTTTATTTTGGGAGGCTCCAAAATCACTGCAGATGATGATTGCAGCCATGAAATTAAAAAGATACTTACTCCTTGGAAGGAGGGTTATGACCAACCTAGACAGCATATTAAAAAGCAGAGACATCACTTTGTCCACAAAGGTCCATCTAGTCAAGGCTATGGTTTTTCTAGTGGTCATGTATGGATGTGAGTTTTGGACTATAAAGAAAGCTGAGCACAGATGAATTGATGCTTTTGAACTGTGGTGTTGGAGAAGACTCTTGAGAGTCCCTTGGACTGCAAGGAGATCCAACCAGTCCATCCTAAATGAGATCAGTCCTGGGTGTTCTTTGGAAGGACTGATGTTGAAGCTGAAACTCCAATACTTTGGCCACCTGATGCAAAGAGCTGACTCATATGAAAAGACCTTGATGTTGGGAAAAATTGAGGGTAAGAGAGGGGTACGACAGAGGATGAGATGGTTGGATGGTATCACTGACTCAGTGGACATAGGTTTGGGTAGACTCTGGCAGTTGCTGACAGACAAGAAGGACTGGCGTGCTGTGGTTCATTGGTTCTCAAAGAATCGGACACGACTGAGCAACTGAACTGAACCGAACCAATAATGATTCATGTTGAGCATCTTTTCATGTGCTTATTAGACATCTATATGTCTTCTTTGGAGAAATCTCAGTTTAGGTTTCTTTTTCCCTACTTTTTAATTGGGCTATTTGTTTTTCTGGCATTGAGTTGTATGAGCTGCTTGTATATTCTATAAATTAATCCTTTGTCAGTTGCTTCATTTGCTGTTATTTTCTCCCATTGGAAATTTATTACCAACCTAGAGAGTATGTTAAAAAGCAGAGACATTATTTTGTCAACAAAGGTCCATCTAGTCAAGGCTATGGTTTTTCCAGTGGTAATGTATGGATGTGAGAGTTGGACTGTGAAGAAAGCTGACCACCGAAGAATTGATGCTTTTGAACTGTGGTGTTGGAGAAGACTCTTGAGAGTCTCTTGGACTGCAAGGAGATCCAACCAGTCCATTCTAAAGGAAATCAGTCCTGGGTGTTCATTGGAAGGACTGATGCTAAAGCTGAAACTCCAGTACTTTGACCACCTAGTGCAAAGAGTTGACTTATTGGAAAAAACTCTGATGCTGGGAGGGATTGGGGGCAAGAAGAGAAGAGGACGACAGAGGATGAGATGGCTGGATGACATCACCAACTCTGTGGACATGAGTTTGAGTAAACTCCGGGAGTTGGTGATGGACAGGTAGGCCTGGCCTGCTGTGATTCATGGGGTTGCAAATTGTTGGACACGACTGAACTGAACTGTACTGAACTGATAGTTTCCTTTGCTGTAAAAACCTTTTAAGTTTAATCATGTCAAACTTGTTTACTTTTTTTTAAAATTTCTGTTACTCTGGAAGGTGGATCATAGAGGATCTTGCTTTGATTTATGTCATAGAGTTTTCTGCTCCATGTTTTCCTCTAAGAGTTTTATAGGTTTTGGTCTTATATTTAGGTCTTTATTCCTTTTTGAGTTTATCTTTTTGTATGGTATTAGGAAATGTTCTAACTTCATCCTTTTTCATGTAGCTGTCCAGTTTTCCCATCATCATTTATTGAAGAGGCTGTCTTTGGTACATGGCATGTCTTAGGTACATGGTTTATTTCTGGTCTTTCTATCTTGTTCCATTTGTCTGTATTTTTGTTTTTGTGCCAGTACTATACTGTCTTCATAACTGTAGCTTTGTAATATAATCTGAAGTCAGGAAGGTTGATTGCTCTATCTCCATTCTTACCTCTCAAGACTGCTTTGGCTACTTAGGGTGTTTTGTGTTTCCATATGAATTTGAAATCTTTTGTTCTAGTTCTGCGAAAATGCCATTGGTAATTTGATAGGGATTGCATTGAATCTGTAGGTTGCATCTGGTAGTTTAGTCATTTGCATAGTATTGATTCTTCCTACACAGGAACATGGAATATCTCTCCATCTGTTTAAGTCATCTTTGATTTCTTTCATCAGTGTCTTATAATTTTCAGTGTACAGTTCTTTTCTTCTCCTTAGGTATGTTTATTCATAGATACTTAATCCTTTTTGTTGCAATGGTGAATGGGTTTGATTCCTTGATTTCTCTTTCTGATTTGTCATTGTTAGTACATAGAAATGCAAGTGATTTCTGTGTATTGATCTTCTATCCTGAAACTTTCCTAAATTCACTGATTAGCTCTGGTAATTTTCTGATACTATCTTTAATGTTTTCTATGTACAGCACCATGTCAACTGAAAACAGTGAGAGCTTAACTTCTTCTTTTCTGATCTGGATTTATTTTTTTTTCTTCTCTGATTGCTGTAGGTAGGATTTCAGAACTATGTTGAATAATACTGGGGAAAGTGGACACCCTTGTCTTGTTCCTATCTTAGGGGGGATGCTTTCAGTTTTTCACCATTGAAAATAATGTTTGCTATAAGCTTATCATACATGACCTTTACTATGTTGAGCTAGTTTCCCTCTATACCCATTTTTTTGAAGAGTTTTAATCATAAATGGGTGTTGATTTTTATCAAAGGCTTTTTCTGCATCTATTGAGGTTATCATATGGTTTTTATCTTTCAATTTGTTAATATGGTATATCACATTGATTGACTTGCATATATTGAAGAATCCTTGCATTCCTGGAATAAACCTTACTTGATCATGGTGTATGAACTTTTTTATGTGTTGCTGAATTCTGTTTGCAAAACTTTTGATGAGGATTTTTTCAGCTATGTTCATCAGTGATATTGGCCTGTAGTTTTCTTTTTTTGTGTTATCTTTGTCTGGTTTTGGTATCAGCATGATGGTGGCCTCATAGAATGAGTTTGGAGATGTTCCTACTTCTGCAATTTTTTGAAAGAGTTTTAGAAGTATAGGCATTAGCTCTTCTCTAAATGCTTAACAGAATTCCCCTGTGAAGCCATCTGGTCATGGGCTTTTGTTTTGGGGATATGTTTTTTTTTTTCCACAGCTTCAATTTCAGTGCTTGTAACTGGGTTGTTCATAACTTCTATTTCTTCCTGGTTCAGTCTTGGAAGATTGAACTTTTCTAAAAATCTGTCCATTTCTTCCGGGTTATCCATTTTATTGTCACATAGTTGTTCATAATAGTGTCTTATAATCCTTTGTATTTCTGCACTGTCTGTTGTAAACTCTCCTTTTTTCATTTCTACTTTTGCTGATTTGATTCCTCTCTCTTTTTCTTGATGACTCTGGCTAAAGGTTTGTCCTTTAGCCAGAGGAAAACAACAGAATGGGAAATAGAGGAAAACAACAGAATGGGAAATAGAGGAAAACAACAGAATGGGAAAGACTAGGGATCTCTTCAAGAAAATCAGACATACCAAAGGAACATTTCATGCAAAGATGGGCATGATAAAGGACAGAGATGGTGTGGACCTAACAGAAGCAGAAGATATTAAGAAGAGGTGGCAGGAATACACAGAAGAACTGTACAAAAAAGAGCTTCAAGATCCAGATAATCATGATGATGTGATCACTGACCTAAAGCCAGACATCTTGGAATGTGAAGTCAAATGGGCCTTAGAAAGCATCACTAGGAACAAAGCTAGTGGAGGTGATGGAATTTCAGTGGAGCTATTCCAAGTCCTGAAAGATGATGCTGTGAAAGTGCTGCACTCAATATGCCAGCAAATTTGGAAAACTCAGCAGTGGCCACAAGATTGGAAAAGGTCAGTTTTCATCCCAATCCCAAAGAAAGGCAATGCCAAGGAGTGCTCAAACTACCGCACAATTGCACTCATCTCACACGCTAGTAAAGTAATGCTCAAAATTCTCCAAGCCAGGCTTCAGCAATATGTGAACCGTGAACTTCCTGATGTTCAGGCTGGTTTTCGAAAAGGCAGAGGAACCAGAGATCAAATTGCCAACATCCGCTGGATCATGGAAAAAGCAAGAGAGTTCCAGAAAAACATCTATTTCTGCTTTATTGACTATGCCAAAGCCTTTGACTGTGTAGATCACAATAAACTATGGAAAATTCTGAAAGAGATGGGAATACCAGACCACCTGATCTGCCTCTTAAGAAATCTGTATGCAGGTCAGGAAGCAACAGTTAGAACTGGTCATGGAACAACAGACTGGTTCCAAATAGGAAAAGGAGTACGTCAAGGCTGCATATTGTCACCATGTTTATTAACTTATATGCAGAGTACATCATGAGAAATGCTGGACTGGAAGAGACACAAGTTGGAATCAAGATTGCTGGGAGAAATATCAATAACCTCAGATATGCAGATGACACCACTCTTAAGGCAGAAAGTGAAGAGGGGCTAAAAAGCCTCTTGATGAAAGTGAAAGTGGAGAGTGAAAAGGTTGGCTTAAAGCTCAACATTCAGAAAACGAAGATCATGGCATCTGGTCCCATCAGTACATGGGAAGTAGATGGGGAAACAGTGTAAACAGTGTCAGACTTTCTTTTTCTGGGCTCCAAAATCACTGCAGATGGTGACTGCAGTCATGAAATTAAAAGACGCTGACTCCTTGGAAGGAAAGTTATGACCAACCTAGATAGCCTATTCAAAAGCAGAGACATGACTTTGCCAACAAAGGTTCGCCTAGTCAAGGCTATGGTCTTTCCTGTGGTCATGTATGGATGTGAGAGCTGGACTGTGAAGAAGGCTGAGCGCCGAAGAATTGATGCTTTTGAACTGTGGTGTTGGAGAAGACTCCTGAGAGTCCCTTGGACTGCAAGGAGATCCAACCGGTCCATTCTGAAGGAGATCAGCCCTGGGATTTCTTTGGAGGGAATGATGCTAAAGCTGAGGCTCCAGTATTTTGGCCACCTCATGCGAAGAGTTGACTCATTGGAGAAGACTCTGATGCTGGGAGGGATTGGGGTCAGGAGAAGAAGGGGACGACAGAGGATGAGATGGCTGGATGGCATCACTGACTCGATGGGTATGAGTCTGGGTGACCTCTGGGAGCTGGTGATGGACAGGGAGGCCTGGCGTGCTGCGGTTCATGGGGTGGCAAAGAGTCGGACACGACTGAGCGACTGATCTGATCTGATCTGAAAGGTTTGTCAATTTTGTTTATCTTCTCAAAGAACCAGCTTTTAGTTTTATTCATCTTTACTGTTGTTTCTTTCATTTCCTTTTCATTTATTTATTCTCAGATCTTTATGATTTCTTCCCTTCTAATAATTTTGTTTTTGCCTTTTTTTTTTTTTTTGAGTTGTTTTTCTTATTCTTTTTCCAGTTGTTTTAGGTGTAAAATGAGGTTGTCTATTTGATGTTTTTCTTATTTCTTGAGGTAGGATTGTATTGCTATAAACTTCCCTCTTAGGGTTGCTTTTGCTGCATTCCCACAAGTTTTGAGTTATGTTTTCATTGTCATTTGTTTCTAGAAATTTTTTTTATTTCCCTTTTGGTTTCTTCAGTAACCTGTTGGTTATTTAGAAACATATTGTTGAATCTCCATGTGTTTGTCTTTCTTACAGTTTTTTCTTGTAAGTTAAGTCTAGTCTCATAGCATTGTGGTTGGAGAAGATGCTTGATACAATTTTAATTTTCTTAAATTTACTGAGGTTTGTTTGTGACCAAAGAGTTGGTGTGAACTTGCAAAGGTGTATTTTGCATTTGGATGGAATGTCCTGAAGATATAAATGAGATTCATCTCATCTAATGTATCATTTAAGACTTGTGTTTCCTTGTTAATTTTCTGTTTTGATGATCTGTCCATTGGTGTGAGTGGAGTGTTAAAAGTCTCCTACTGTTATTGTGTTACTGTCATTTCTCCTTTTATGTCTGTTAATGTTTGTCTTATGTGTTGAGGTGCTCCTATGTTGAGTGCATAGATATTTACAGTTGTTATGTCTTCCTCTTGGTTTGATCCCTTGATCATTATGTAGTGTCCTTCCTTATCTCTTGTAATCTTCATTTTAAGTCTATTTTTTTCTTATATGAGGATTGCTACTCCAGCTTTATTTTTAATGTAAATTTATTTATTTTAATTAGAGGCTAATTACTTTACAATATTGTATTGGTTTTGCCATACATCAACATTCATCCACCACGGGTATACATGTGTTCCCCATCCTGAACCCTCGTCTGACTTCCCTCCCCATACCATCCCTCTGGGTCATCCCTGTGCACCAGCCCCAAGCTTCCTGTATCCTGCATCGAACCTGGACTGGTGATTCATTTCTTATATGATATTATACATGTTTCAATGCCATTCTCCCAAATCATCCCCCACTTCCCTCTCCCACAGAGTCCAAAAGACTGTTCTATACATCTGTGTCTCATTTGCTGTCTCGCATACAGGGTTATCATTACCATCTTTCTCAATTCCATATATATGCGTTAGTATACTGTATTGGTGTTTTTCTTTCTGGCTGTGGTACATATACACAATGGAGTATTACTCAGCCATTAAAAACATTACATTTGAATCAGTTCTAATGAGGTGGATGAAACTGGAGCTGATAATACAAAGTGAAGTAATCCAGCTTTCTTTTGCTTCCCATTTGCCTGGAATATATTTTCCCATCCTCTCACTTTCAGTTTATTTGTGTATTTAGGTCTGAAGTGGGTTTCTTGTAGACAGCATGTATATAGATCGTGTTTTTATATCCATTCAGTCAATCTTTGTCTTTGGATTGAGGCATTTATTCCATTTACATTTAAAGTAATTATTGGTATACATGTTCCTATTGCCATTTTCTTAATTGTTTTGGGATTGATTTTATAGATCTTTTTTTCTTCTCTTGTATTTCTTGACTTTATAAGTCCCATTAACATTTGTTGTAAAGCTGGTTTGGTGGTGCTGAATTCTCTTAACTTCTGCTTGTCTGAAAAGCTTTTTATTTCTCCACAAGCTTTGAATGAGATCCCTGCTGGGTACAGTGATCTTGGTTGTAGATTTTTCCCTTTCAGTACTTTAAATATATCTTGTCGTTCCTTCTGTCCTGCAGAGATTCTGCTGAAAGATCAGCTGTTAAGCATATGTGGTTTCAATTGTATTTTACTTGTCACTTCTCCCTTGCTTCTTTTAATATTCTTTCCTGTGTTTAGTCTTTGTTAGTTTCATTAGTATATGTCTTGGCATGTTTCTCCTTGTGTTTAACCTGTATGACACTCTTTGTGACTCTTGGACTTGATTGACTATTTCCTTTTCCATGTTGGGGAAATTTTCAACTACAATCTCTTCAAAATTTTTTCATACCCATTCTTTTTCTCTTCTTCTTCTGGGACCCCTATATTTCAAATGTTGGTACATTTGATATTGTCCTGGTGGTCTCTGAGACTGTCCTCAGTTCTTTTCATTCTTTTTACTTTATTTTGCTCTTCAGAAGTTATTTCCACCATTTTATCTTCCAGGTCACTGATTGATTCATTCTTCTGCTTCAGATATTCTGCTATTGAAATCTTCTAGAATATTTTTAATATCAGTAATTGTCTTGTTTATTCTTTAATTCTTCTAAGTCTTTGTTAATTGATTCTTGCATTTTTATCTATTTTTTTCAAGGTTTTTGATTATTACTATCATTATTCTGAATTATTTTTCAGGTAGTTTGCCTGTTTCTTCTTTATTAATTTGGACTTCTGGGTTTTAGTATTTTCCTTCATTTCTGTATTATTTCTCTGTCCTTTCTTTCTTTCTTCTTCTTTTATTTTTGTAACTTATTGTGTTCGAGGTCTCATTTTTCCAGGCTTCAAGGTTGAATTCTTTCTTCCTTTTGGTTTCTGCCCTCCTAAATTTGGTCCAGTGGGTTGTGTAAGCTTCATATAGGGTGAGATTTGTGCTGAGTTTTTGTTTGTTTGCTTGTTTTTCCTCTGGCAGACAAGGCTGAGTGAGGTACTCCTGTCTGCTGCTGATTGGGTTTACATTTTTGTTTTGGTTGTTTAGATGAGTTGTCCTGCACAGGGTGCTACTGCTGATTGAGTGATGCCAGGTCTTGTATTCAAGTGGGTTCCTTTGTGAACATTCTCACTATTTGATACTCCCTAGGGTTAGTTCTCTGGTACTCTAAGGTCTTAGAGTCAGTGTTCCCACTCGAGGAGCTCCCACTCAGGGCTTGACCTCTCGTCAGAAATGAAGATTCCACAAGTGGTTTGTTATGTCATGATGTGAGATTCAAACAAATATCCAAAAATGAGAAACCAAAGTTGAACCCCAGACAAATGGCAGTCACAAATAATAATTAAAATAATGGAATATACACATATACATATACATCCATGAACAAAGTCAAAACAGTCCAACCAAAATAAATAGATGGGGATTAATTTTTTTGAGCCCAAAGCAATGACATATTGAAAACTTTTCAAGGAGCAGCAAAATAGTTTCTAGAAGATGTTCAAACTGTGATTTTGCCAAGATGGCTTATTTCTCTCCCTCGGTTCTTGCCTTGTAACAAAGATTGGACAGTTGCAAGTTTCATAACAGGCTATGCTGTGTATGTCTTCCATAATTCAGTCTGTTATAATCAGATGTATGTATGTATAGAATATTTATGAACCCTTATCTGGCTCCTTCCTGCTTAAGGTTAATTTAAGAAGCCCTTGTGGTTAGTTTGTATCCTCTGTGTGCCTAGGGCACAGGTTCAGGTGTTGAAAAAGTCTCTATGGTTATTTTTGTAGCGTATCTGTGAGCTCTCCTGGGCATGTGTGGTATGGAATTTAGAAAACATCTTGCATCCATTTTGGCTAGGCCATCCTTGTTGCTCATGCCTAACTTCCTCTGTAGCAATTTTATATTTTACCATAAGCCTGTATTTAGAGTGTGTTTGCTTTTACAGTTTCTGATTCACTATAGTGTTCATCTCTAATGTATTTAAAAAACTCAGTCAACTGTTACTTAATCCTTTGAAGGCTTCTGTATATTTAAAAGTCCCAAAATTGTTTTTTTTTTTTCTTCTGTGTATTTGAGGCTGTATAGTCATGTCTGTTTCATTTCATTTTATGAAGTAATTTTGTGTTTTTAAAAGTAACAAGCACTTATTAAATAATTAAATTTAAACTCCAAAATAAACAAAGAAATGACAGCCATATTCCATAATTCAGAGAAACCAACTGTTGTTAACACATTTGGCTTCTTTTAGTAGTTTTATATGTATACATTTATTTTTAACATAATTGCAGTGGTAACATAAATCAAGTTTCACAGCTTCTAAGGTTTAATTTGAGATTTATTCCCAGAAGATAGACTTTAGCATTTAAATTTAGTTTTAAGAGTATTTATTTATTTATTTATTTTTGGATTTGAATCAGAGTAGTGAGAACTAGGGAAAAGTTTGAATTAGAAAATGACATGATTATTTATATATGCGTAGCTATCCAGAAATGTGTGTGATTGTGTATGTATCTGCATGTGCATGCACTAAAAAAAGTACTGCAGTTGGGGTTTTTCTCTGTTTTTATGGCTACATGGCAAGAGCACCTTGGACCTAGGCAAAGCAAGGATAGGCTTTGGCAGGTGTTCACCTCCACCTTTTCAGTCCTCTTGGAAGAGGTGCTTAGGAATAAGAGTGGTTAAAAAATGAAAGAAAATATCAGAGAAATTGAGTTTTAAGCTTAATTTCAGATTCAGGTTGGAGGAAAATTTTTGTATGCTCTAGAGACTGGAACGTTTTTCCTCGGCAAATACTGTATAAGTGATCAAAGTCTATTTTGCATGAGCTGCCAAAAAGAGAGTGAAATTTTGTACTCTGCATGAATGATTGTGGAACACTGTAACAAAAACACCTATATTCTAAGGATCCCCAGCCTTGACTTGTGTGATATATTTGTAGCTTTATTTTCTACATCGATTTGCTTTAAGAAAATTAAAAATTTTGTGAAACAAAGTTGAGTGAATCAGTTAATACAATAATGAGCCTCAAGATATGAATTAGAACAACTTAACACACAGTTTATCACTGCAGATGGTGACTGCAGCCATGAAATTAAAAGACGCTTACTCCTTGGAAGGAAAGTTATGACCAACCTAGATAGCATATTCAAAAGCAGAGACATTACTTTGCAACAAAGGTTCGTCTAGTCAAGGCTATGGTTTTTCCTGTGGTCATGTATGATGTGAGAGTTGGACTGTGAAGAAGGCTGAGTGCCAAAAAATTGATGCTTTTGAAGTGTGGTGTTGGAGAAGACTCTTGAGAGTCCCTTGGACTGCAAGGAGATCCAACCGGTCCATTCTGAAGGAGATCAGCCCTGGGATTTCTTTGGAAGGAATGATGTTAAAGCTGAAACTCCAGTACTTTGGCCACCTCATGCAAAGAGTTGACTCATTGGAAAAGGCTCTGATGCTGAGAGGGATTGGGGGCAGGAGAAGAAGGAGACAACAGAGGATGAGATGGCTGGATGGCATCACCGACTCGATGGACGTGAGTCTGGGTGAACTCCGGGAGTTTGTAATGGACAGAGAGGCCTGGCGTGCTGCGATTCATGGGGTCGCAAAGAGTCGGACACGACTGAGCCACTGAACTGAACTGAACACACAATTCCTCACCACACTAACTCTTTTTTTTTTTTAGTAAAAATTTTTTTAAATTTTATTTTGCTTAACTTTACAATATTGTATTGCTTTTGACATACATCAAGATGAATCTGCCACAAGTATACATGTGTGCCCCATCCTGAACCCTCCACCCTCCTCCCTCCCCATACCATCCTTCTGGGTCGTCCCAGTGCACCAGCCCCAGGCATCCGTTATCAGGCATCATATCTGGACTGGTGACTCGTTTCAGATACGATATTATACATATTTCAATGCTATTCTCCCCAATCATCCCACTCTCTCCCGTTCCCAGAGTCCAAAAGACTGTTCTATACATCAGTGTCTCTTTAACTCTCTGTGAGTTGCTTTAAGACACTCTGACGTTAAGTGACTAGTTGTGTTGCAGGATATTTGAGGAAAATATAAATTTAATTTATTTGGCCTAGGATTGCAAGGTAAGTGAAATTAGTCCAAATGTATCTGTTCTTTCTCTTTTTAAAAAAAGTCATTATCTCACTTGCTTAAAAAATATAACTTCCTTTTTGCTAAATGATACCTAATTGAGAACAAAAAAGAGAAGATTGATATACATAGTAAAAAAAAAAATACTATCCTGAATATAAAACAATTAAAAGGATTCATTTGGATTTTTCCACTTCTCACTTACTAAGGTTAATGAAGCTTTTACTTTAAATTACATGAATGTGTGTGTGTGTGAGAGAGACATGTCTTGACATAGTATTCTGTTGATGGTCTACATCTGCACTGTTGTCAAATGCAATCCACTAAACACATGTGACTATTGAACATTTGAAATGTCCTTAGTCCAAACTGAAATGAATGTAAAATATATACTAGACTATAGATGAATTCATATAAAAATTTAATCAATATTTCATATTGATTGGATGCTAAATGATAATATTTTGGCTGCTGCTGCTAAGTCACTTCAGTCGTGTCTGACTCTGTGCGACCCCATAGATGGCAGCCCATTAGGCTCATCTGTCCCTGGGATTCTCCAGGCAAGAATACTGGAGTGGGTTGCCATTTCCTTCTCCAAATATTTTGGCTATACTTAGTTAAATACTTTAAATTTGATCTTTTTGTTTTACCTTTTAAAGAGTGGCTTCTAAATAATCTAAGTTGTGTGGCTTTAAATTCTAAATACACACTTATGGAAAACACTATATTTCTGTTGTTTTGGAACACAAATAACAGTTACAAGAATGCTCAGGACATGCTGCAGTATTTTCTTAGTTTTTTGAATAGAGGGCTCTAAAAGTGTTTATATCTATGTGCAAAATGAAAGATCACTCTAATTATGAATTAGTTTTGTAACAATTCTGCCAGGACATACACTGCATATAAGTGTTAAACTTAGAAATGGTTACTAAGAGATGCCTCAACCAATTCCAGGATGTTGCTTTTATACATTTTGTGATTTTTATTACAAATTACCTTCAGAGTTTATAGTCTATTCTTTTCCAAGTCCATGTGGACAGGTTCTACTTGCATTTGAAGAAGATGATTTATATTTTAAATTATTAATATGGATGCCAGATTTTTTTAAAATTTTATTTTATTTAACTTTACAATATTGTATTGGCTTTGCCATATATCAAAATGAATCTGCCACAGGTATACATGTATTCCTCATCCTGAACCCTCCTCCCTCCTCCCTCCCCATACTATCCCTCTGGGTCGTCCCAGTACACCTGCCCCAAGCATCCAGTATCGTGTATTGAACCTGGACTGACAAATCGTTTCATATATGATATTATACATATTTCAATGCCAGTCTCCCAAATCATCCCACCCTCTCCCTCTCCCACAGAGTCCAAAAGACTATTCTATACATCAGTGCCAGATTCTCACCTTGTAGTTGCTAATGTCAAATTTGTAGGAAATAATATAATATGTGAGCCAAAGCAGTCTTTTAAATAAATTTCAGAACCATGCAGTCTCCCAGTCCAGGGGTAGAGGTTCTGGGAGTTCAGGTAGAACTCCATGTGCACAGCAATCCTAATACCCTATCTAAAAATCTCAAATCGCAGAGGAGCAAGAATCCATTCTCTGCCAGCAAGAGGAAGAAAGCAAGTAGTGCTGGGATAGCCATTTCTAGTTAGTTTTCCCCAGTCTTGTTGTTTTCAGTTCCTAAGTTGTGTCCAACTCTTTGTGACCTCTTGGACTGCAGCATGCCAGGCTTTCCTGTGCTTCACTGCCCCCAGAGTTTGCTCAAATTCATGTACACTGAGTCAGTGGTGCTACTGAACTGCTTCATTCTTTGCCCGCCTCTTCTTCTTTTGCCTTCAATCTTCCCCAGCATCAATGTCTTTCCCCCAGTTTAACTACTGGATAATCTACTTGCTATCTGCAGAAGAGTGACTACAGGGAGCAGAAAGAGTCTGGGAGTTGTGCTATTTGAGCAGTATTAGGGAAAAAAAAAAAAAATCCTGAGAGTGAAGAAGTATATGCCTACTATCAATCCATAAAATGGGAAAAATATTTTCCTTAATATTAATTGCTATCATTAATATATCATTACAGATCTCAAGTTATTGCTGCCAACTATGTATTTGTACAATCCTTACAACTCTTTGATTTCAGTAGCTATTTCATTTCCTCTGGAAGATAAAATAATAGAGTCTCTGAAAGTTCAAGCAACTTGCCCAGCATTATGTAAGCCAGAAAGTAGAAGATTCTTTTACTACACATCTGTTCTATTACATCTTCATTGAAATTAAACACATTCTCTCAAAAATTCTATGTTGGTCTAAGTTTTTGAATGAAGTATATCAGAATGATTTTTGAATTATTGAAAACAAAATGAAGAAAAGCAGGAGTTTTATTTCCCTGTGATTCTCAGTTAAAATTGTAAAGTAAAATGAAAAGATTTGGAGCATTTGTTCTATTTCTAAGAGTTGATATGAAATTTACTGGAACAATTACTTCAAAAATGATTCTACTCATTTTAATACTAACATACAATGTAAATCATACATTTTCTATAATTTCTTAAAGACAAATTTAATATTTTCATTATTCTTACCGCCTAGTTCTATGTATGGCTCATTGTCATAACTATGATTTCAAACATAAAATTGAATACTTATTGAACAAAACAATGGCTTCCCTTGTGGCTCAGCTGCTAAAGAATCTGCCTGCAATGCTGAAGACCTGGGTTAGATCCCTGGGTTGGGAAGATCCCCTGGAAAGGGGAAGACTACCCACTTCAGTATTCTGGCCTGGAGAATTCCATGGACTATATAGTCCATGAGGTTGCAAAGAGTCAGATACGACTGAGTGATGAGTGACCTTCACACTTACTTTCATAACAAAGCAAAATGATTTCTAATAAATTATTTTTAAAATTTAATAATGACAATATAGACAATTTGAAGTTAAAGAAATCTATATCTTCTCTCCTATCTGTTGATTTTTTTTTTTATTTTATTTTTTTTTTGATCAAGAATCTCTTTTATTGATTATCAGAAACATTACAAACATCTAGTATGAACAAATTGTAACATGATAGTGTTTAGTTTGAACAATTAATACATTTCAGATATAATATTATACATTATCAGAGAAATGCAAATCAAAACCACTATGAGATACCATTTCACGCCAATCAGAATGGCTGCTATCCAAAAGTCTACAAGCAATAAATGCTGGAGAGGGTGTGGAGAGAAGGGAACCCTCTTGCACTGTTGGTGGGAATGCAAACTAGTACAGCCACTTTGGAGAACAGTATGGAGATTCCTCAAAAAACTGCGAATAGAACTGCCTTATGATCCAGCAATCCCACTGCTGGGCATATACACTGAGAAAACCAGAATTGAAAGAGACACTTGTACCCCAATGTTCATAGCAGCACTGTTTGCAATAGCCAGAACGTGGAAGCAACCTAGATGTCAATCCACAGATGAATGGATAAGCAAGCTGTGGTACATATACACAATGGAGTATTACTCAGCCATTAAAAAGAATACATTTGAATCAGTTCTAAGGAGGTGGATGGAACTGGAGCCTATCTGTTGATTTTATAGAATGCTGTTAGAAAATTACCTTGTAATCTCTGAAATTTAATCCAGAATTTTCCACTTTGTTTTTTCCCAAAAGCCTAATTGAAGAAACTACATATATTTAAATTATATAACTTCTATTGTTTGTCTTGTTTTGTGATTGTTAAGCTATTTTACTTCCCATGTTGCAGAGCCTTGTGATTTAAAGAGCCATATTATTTTCTATATATGTGTCCTTAAGAGTTAAAATATGTTGCATATTATTTGTATAGTCTGGTGGAATTTATGAGGTAGTTCTAAGACACATCCTTTATTTCAATGGAGTTTTTATTTGATTAAGAACTGTAGAACCATTCCTATTAATATCACTATACAATTAGATCATAGAATAGTAGGATTTTTACTTTGTTTTTTTCTTTTTAACTTTAGTATACAGCTGACATTTCCAACACTTTTGTTATATCAAAGAACCTATTTCGCACTTGTTTCTTTTAATTTCATAACATTATTGATGTGCAATTTTATGATAGAAGATTCTTAATGCATTTGTTAATAAATAGGATACCAACTTTGCTCTATAGTATTACTGTGTTTTATCTTTTCTTCATTAAATTGTCAAGGCTGCTATCTTCAATCACAAGTACATCCTGTACATTAATGTACAACAATGATTGGTGATATAAAAGTGCACAGGAGAGCATTTCAATTTTTGAACTTCCTGGTTTTAGGTTTTAGTTAATTATACTACAATTGATGTGCATTTAGGGATGTCATTGATCTACATCTCCCAAATGCTTCATTTAGTGTTTGATATTAGACGAGGCATTCAGCATGGTATGTTAACTCTCCAGGCAAAAGAAACACTATTGAGTGAATTATAATAGAGCTGTTATTATATTTGAATTTTCTTTTTTCAGGTCATTTATGGCAAGCTTTGGAGATTATGGCAGGACCCTATATTCTTTGCCAATTACTTTATCAATGTATGCCCAGCTAGACTCATGATATCATAGAGTTACAAAACAGAATGAGAGCTTCTACTCAAACAGCTTTATTTTAGAGAAGCATATATCATAGTCCAGAATGATTAAAGATTTTGTGGCATCACAAATTTAATGATCTATCTGCTATTAAAAAGAAATGAGACCTTACCATCAAAGCATTATTTTGGGAGAAACCAAGCTTGTTCAAATTACTGGTCATTTAATATTTGGCAAGTTTTATAACCTGTCTTGTCCAAATTTTTTCTTTTGCTCTATGTTGATAATGAATACTTTGGAGGTTTATGTGAAAGAAAATGACAGGTATACAGTAATTGTTGAATTTCTTTTCTTTACTTTTATTGTTTCAGAGAAACTCATCAAAAGATCTTAAAAATTATCTGTTAATTATGGTCTATGGGAAATGCTATCTTTATGATTATAGGTTAGCAAATTTTACTTAAAATCATCATTTTTTACCAAAGAGTTATTTTTAAAAACCTTTCATTGTCTTTGGTGGTTGAGAGAGGGAGGAGAAGTAAGACATTGAGAAAGTTTGTTTCCATCTCACTGGATTAGAAATAAATAGCTATCAAAAAGCTATAAATAGCTCAGCTTTTATATTTCCTGGAGTGGAGGATTCTTCATAAACTTTTCTTTCTTTCTGTTACATTTCCATGAAGAAGTGAAAATAAGTGCCAATTTATTTGTCATCAACATAGCTCCTTTTTGCTCTTCTCTCTTTAGTCTAGTATTCACAGGCACCTGGGATCCTATCATTGTGTTTTTTTCCCTTCACTTAGAAAAAAAAAGTCCTGAATATGATATTGGCAAGATGTTTAAAAGATGTCAGAATCCAGTTCTTTGATTGTTGAATTAAATTGCAGTTAAAGGTTAGGAAATATAATGTAATTGTTGAAATTGTTTATTTGAAAGAGCAGTTTGAATCTAGTGGTGATTCAAAAATTAAAATGCTGTGTGTCAAACCATATTCATTTCTATCCTTGTCTAATACTAAATGAGAACTCTAAGAAGTGAAATTGATGTTTCAAAATATCAGATAAAAATGATTAACCTCACTGTTGGCCTGTGGATTATTGAGGGAGATTTTTAGTTTGAGACACCATGACCCTAGGAAGAAGGTTGCCTAAGAACAATGTGCTGACAGAACTCTTCCAAGTAAGAGAGAAAGGGGTGATACTATGTTTTTAAAAATATATTAAACCCTTAAAAATGCATGTGACATAAAAGGTTATTATAATTATTGATTAGTCAGTTATACACACTTTTTTGTTTTATAAAATAATTATGGCAAATGGTTCATCTGGAATAAAAATTCATTAATGATGGGTTCATTTTGAAATATGAGTAGTAAAATGTATTAAGATAGAATTATAAAATAGTAATTTATGATCCCCAATGGATTATTTGAAGAAAGCAACAAAATTTCTTAACAATAATTTTTGTTTTTATGAGGTGGCTGCATAGTCACTGATGGGTAACCAAATATTGTCATGTCATCTTCAAACCATCTCTTGGAATTGATATTACAGTTATCCTTATTTCATAGATGAGATAACTGAGGATCAAAAAAATTAAATAATTTTCCAGATCAGATCAGATCAGTTGCTCAGTCGTGTCCGACTCTTCGCAACCCCATGAATCGCAGCATGCCAGGCCTCCCTGTCCATCACCAACTCCCAGAGCTCACTGAGACACATCCATCGAGTCATTGATGCCATCCAGCCATCTCATCCTCTGTCATCCCCTTCTCCTCCTGCCCCCAATCCCTCCCAGCATCAGAGTCTATTTAAATCAAAACTTGAACCATTTTTTTTTAACTTCAGAGTCTTCAGTTTTACATTACAACTTAATAACCATAAATAAAAATGATATGATAATGTGGAGAGACAAGTGAATTAGGAATTAAAAACCTGGATTTTGGTCCTGAACTTACCATCATCCTATCTTTAACTCAGTGTTGAATTAAGATAAGGACTTAGGAATTTACATGGAGAAAACTGTAGCTCCCAAAATTTAACTTCCCCAACTCCACCCACTGCTTGGTGTTTAATAGACTTTGTACTCTCACGGTATATTACAACAGAATAGTAACTATAAATCAAGGAAAAGAAAAAAAAAGTATTGGAAGCAAATGAGCTATGTTTGGAAAATTTTGAAAGAAATATAGCTGAGCAGTACAAAAGAGCCATTGTGGAGATCAAAGAAACAACTATTTTTAAAATTATATTTGGATGACCAAAGCAATTACCTTCTCAATTTTATCTTTCCACCATATTTTCTTCAGAAAGTGGATAGCCACTTTTTTGGTTCATGTTTTTTAATATCTTCCTTCTCTATATTTCAATTTCCTGTCTCTTCTTTGAACTTGGGTGTTTTTAGATATTCAGCTAGACTGCCTATAACAATCAACAGAAAGGTTATGTCTAGAGTCAAAGCTCAGTTTGACTGTTGATAAACAGCTTTTGGTGATGAATATTGCCATACAGGGCAGGGCAGTGTCATGTGAGATCCTGGGCCATCTATTTACTTGGACCCATATCTTAAAATTCTTTCTCTGTCACCATGCCTTACTGGGTGACCTGAGGGCTTTCTGGGTGTCTTCTCATTATTACTTTCTGCTTATAGTATCATTGGCAGATGAGCAGTATTTGCATATTTTGTCAGTGGCTTGTTAAGAATATAGAATCTTAAGACCCACTAGAATTACTGAGTCAAAATAATATCTTCAGATGGTTCTCATTCACATTTAAGTTTGAGAACCACTGTTTGCTGTTTATTATCTGAAAGATAGACATACTTTCACTATATTTCCTTGGACCCTTTCTTCTACATCCTGCATGTCCTAATTATCCTAATTATATGGATATTATTTTTGAAAATATGTGTTTAGAACCTATGCATAGTTGTTTTTTTGATGGGTATTGCAGAATGTAGAGTGGGTTGGAGAGAGAGCTGATATTTTAAAGCATGGACTGAGGTGTTTATTATTAATTCGTACTTTACGGATTAGAGGGCTTCCCTTGTGGCTTATGTAACTTATATGCAAAGTACATCATGAGAAACACTGGGCTAGAGGAAGCACAAGCTGGAATGACGTTTGCCGGGAGAAATATCAATAACCTCATATATGCAGATGACACCACCTTTATGGCAGAAAGTGAAGAGGAACTAAAGAGCTTCTTGATGAAAGTGAAAGAGGAGACTGAAAAAGTTGGCTTAAAGCTCAACATTCATAAAACTAAGATTATGACATCCGGTCTCATCACTTCGTAGCAAATAGATGAGGAAACAGTGGAAACAGTGGCTGACTTTATTTTTCTGGGCTCCAAAATCACTGCAGATGGTGATTGCAGCCATGAAATTAAAAGACGCTTACTTCTTTGGAGGAAAGTTATGACCAACCTAGAAAGCATATTAAAAAGCAAAGACATTATTTTTCCAACAAAGGTCTGTCTAGTCAAGGCTATGGTTTTTACAGTGGTCATGTATGGATGTGAGAGTTGGACTATAAAGAAAGCTGAGCACCGAAGAATTGATACTTTTGAACTGTGGTGTTGTAAAAGATTCTTGAAAGTCCTTTGGACTACAAGGAGATCCAACCAGTCCATCCTGGGGGAGATCAGTCTTGGGTGTTCATTGGAAGGACTGATGTTGAAGCTGAAACTCCAATACTTTGGCCACCTGATGTGAAGAGCTGACTCATTTGAAAAGACCCTGATGTTGAGAAAGATTGAGGGCAGGAGGAGAAGCGGGCAGAGGATGAGATGGTTGGATGGCATCACTGACTCAATGGACATGGGTTAAGGTGGACTCCGGGAGTTGGTGATGGACAGGGAGGCCTAACGTGCTGCGGTTCATAGGGTCGGAAAAAGTCAGACAGGGCTGAGCGACTGAACTGAACCTGTGGCTCAGCTGGTAAAGAATCTGCCTGCAATGCAACAGACCTGGGTTCCATCCCTGGGTTGGGGAGACCCCCTAGAGAAGGGAAAAGCTACCCACTCCCACATTCTGGCCTGGAGAATAACATGAACTCTATAATCCATGGGTTTGCAAAGAGTTAGACATGACTGAGTGACTATCACTCACTCATTCACAGATTAGAAAACTGAAGATAAGAGAAATAAAGCAATCTATTCAGTCATAGGACTGGCTAGTTGTATATTTAATACTAAGTTTTCTTGTATTAATTTCTTGAAGTTAGAGACTGAAATGTACACTAAGTGCCCTTGTAAGCTATAAACAAAATGGTCCATTTTGGATATTCCAAGCGATTCCTGCAGAGCAGATGGGCAGTCAGGAATTGATTTTTAGGGGAAAGGTTTCACCGCCCATGCACCCACCTATTCATTCACCATTTCTGTTTTTCTGAGCACTTAGAATTTTATCCAGTATATTTTGGGGGTGCTCAATGCTATGCAGCTAAACCATATAAAGTTAAAAAATTATTCATTACAAATTTTATATGGTAGGACTTTGAAATGTTTAAGTTAGTTTATGAGCAATTAGCAAATGTCTTACGACTTTAGACAGTTTAATTATAACCCTACAGATGAATTCTTTTTAAGATTTGGTAGACATTGGATTCTAAAAAGTAAAACATCTTTAATTTTTGAATAAGCATTTCATCAACTTTTCATGGCTAAATGCAAATTATTTGATCTAGATAGCCTGGATATATGAAAACTGCTAGTAATAGAAGAAAAAAAAATTTAAAGTTGCAATGGAAAGAAAATAGAAATGGGTATTTTGAGAAGCTAAACTAATTGAAATTGGCTCAAGGTCTGTAATTTTCCCTTTGTTCGACCTAGCCAAAGACAATTCTGAATCTTAGCTAAAATAAAAATATATATGATGAAAGAAAACCTAACTGAATTTTCTCAACTTGAAAAATCAGCTTTTTGAATGGGAATTTATATATGAAAGAGTCAGAGCAGTGCAGTGCAGATGTCAGCAGTATTTCAAAGTAAGGAGTAAGTCATTGAGTCCTGTCAGCCTTCAGGAGAACAATATACAATGGCTAATAGAACTTGCTCTAAAATATAATTCAGACTCCTCCTTTCTACCTCAAAAGATAAATCCCATCTTCTATCTCCACACCTTTAAAAATATGTTCTAAATTTCTTCCTTTTTTCTTTATACCTCCATCTGAATCCTTTGTGTCAATCAGCTCCAATTCTTTACTTCCATTAAGTGCCATCTCAGATGCCATAGATGCCAGGATTGTTGCATTTTCTACCCAGTGCATTCAAAACAATTTTCCCTGAGGTTCCATACCTACTTCTGTGTTGAAGTGAAAGTTGCTCAGTAGTGTCTGACTCTTTGTGACCCTATGGACCATATAGTCTATGGAATTTTCCAGGCCAGAATACTGGAATGGGTAGCCTTTCCCTTCTCCAGGTGTTCTTCCCGACTCAGGAATCGAACCAGGGTCTCCTGCATTGAAGGCAACTGAACTATGTCAGTTTACCAATTGAATTATGAGGGAAATGCACAATTAAAAACACACTGATGATCAATACCAAATTAAATTTTGTTGCATATGTTTATGTTCCCTTTCCTATATCATTGAAAGCAAAGAACTTTTATGGTTAATCTTTGAAGTTCCCACATTATCCAAAATATTTCTTTATAATAATATTTCTTCAGTAAATGTGTGTTGTGTTGAATTTACACTAAAATATTTAAGACTATTCAAGTGTTTAAATATGAGGTTAGTATTCTTAGGAAAGGAGAAGGCAATGGCACCCCATTCCAGCACTCTTGCCTTGAAAATCCCATGGACAGAGGAGCCTGGTGGGCTGCAGTCCATGGGGTCGCTAAGAGTCAGACACGACTGAGCGACTTCACTTTCACTTTTCACTTTCATGCATTGCAGAAGGAAATGGCAACCCACTTCAGTGTTCTTGCCTGGAGAATCCCAGGGACGGGGGAGCCTGGTGGGCTGCTGTCTGTGGGGTCACACAGAGTCGGACACGACTGAAGTGACTTAGCAGCAGCAGTAGCAGCATGCTTAGGAAATAATCAATTTAGAGAGAGATATTCAAAAGCAGAGACATCACTTTGCCAACAAAGGTTCGCCTAGTCAAGGCTATGGTCTTTCCTGTGGTCATGTATGGATGTGAGAGCTGGACTGTGAAGAAAGCTGAGCGCCGAAGAATAGATGCTTTTGAACTGTGGTGTTGGAGAAGACTCTTGAGAGTCCCTTGGACTGCAAGGAGATCCAACCGGTCCATTCTGAAGGAGATCAGACCTGGGATTTCTTTGGAGGGAATGATGCTCAAGCTGAAACTCCAGTATTTTGGCCACCTCATGCGAAGAGTTGACTCATTGGAGAAGACTCTGATGCTGGGAGGGATTGAGGGCAGGAGGAGAAGGGGACGACAGAGGATGAGATGGCTGGATGGCATCACTGACTCGATGAATGTGAGTCTGAGTGACCTCCGAGAGCTGGTGATGGATAGGGAGGCCTGGCGTGCTGCAGTTCATGGGGTCGCAAAGAGTCGGACACGACTGAGCGACTGATCTGATCTGATCTGAGAACAAGATCACCTGGGAAATGAAGCAGAAAACTGTACATAAATAGATGTCATGAGGAGTGAAAACTGCTTCCTAGTTGCTAATTTATAGAAGACAAGCAATCAGGTGGTCTTTGCTAAAATCATCTCAGCTGTGTATATGTAAATGGTTGATATTGTCTGTTAAAAAATAATTTATGATACTGATGTGTTTCTCAGTCCTGAGAATGACTATAAATAATTGAACTGTGGCAACTCCATTGTCATAGTTCTTGAAAGCTATTGAAAGTATATTTTCTGCTCTAAAAGACTAGCTCTTTCTTGACTAGAATTTGAGGCTGTTTTTATTTGCAGAGCACAGGCATGATTATTATTGATAAATATATATGTTGTTATATGAATTCACTAATGACTAAATTAATACCATCAAAAATCTCTTGCTTTTTGATTCCATTATAAAACCAGATAATTTAAAGCATCATTGTTTATTTTTTTACTTCATGTACTATAAAACAGTGGTTATGCTATGTATCCTGAAGGGATTTCTTCTCTGACCTTGATGTTTTGAGATCTTTTCATTAAAAGAGTTTTAACTTTATGGTTTGAAAGGAAGGTGACAAATAAATATTACATTTTCCAGTGAAGAGTTCATTATCTTAATTTAATGGACTAAAACTAAACAGAAGAGAATTTCTAACAGCTTTAAAATGAAAATGAAGGCTAAGTAGAATAAATTCTGCCAAATTTAGTGATGTCAAAATGGTATTTTTTGCAGCTAAATTGTTTAGCCATATCTTTGAGATATGCTACCCAGTCAAAAAATGGTTATTTCTGCATAGACATAAAGTTATTCTCTTAAAATAAAAAAAAAAAATCACAATTTTCGGTCACAAATAGCTTTATTTATCTTTATTAGGTAATTAATCTGTGACTATAACACTTCATTAACAACAATGGAGCCTTCCCTTAATATTTTTTTGCCAGAGATATTTTCTTACTGTCAGTACATGTTTACCTTTCATACTGAAAAGTATGCCATTTAGATTTGCTTCTAGAAATTTTTTATTACTATTTAAAATTTCTATCTTATGTTTTATTCATCCTTTTCTTTTTATGTCTTTAGAGTGCTGGATTTTTTCAGTAATTGGAATTTGATCTTAAGTATGACTACTTGGGTATTAGAATTATGAGTTTCACTTCTATTATATTGTCACTTTTGCTCTTGCACTTAAAATGTGGGAGTTTACTTTTTCTCATTTTTGGGTCTGAACTTGAATAATTATTTCTTCTTTATTAAATCTGTATAATATTTTTACACTGTGTAATGCTTAATTTAAGAGCCTCAAAGTCAAATAGTTCTTCAGATTGTAAATTTCTGAAGTAATCCTCTGAATATAAGTGCAAAATCAGGAGATTAAACTGAAAAATGTTTATGTGGCCCTCATTTTCACAAATAACCTTAGAACTAATTTTAAAAAGTCTCATTTCCTTATGAAATTTTTTCCAGGTTACACCCGTTAAATTCCTATAGAATTTTTATGTATATATTTTCTTATATTGTCTTCTAGTTTTTTCAAGTATTAGTAAAAGCTTGGGCTTCCCAGGTGGCACAGTTGGTAAAGAATCTGCCTGCCAATGCAAGAGATGCAGGTTCTGTCCTTGTTTCAGGAAGATCTCCTAAAGTAGGAAATGATGACCCACTCGAGTATTCTTGCCTGGAAAATTCCATGGGGTGCCACAGTCCATGGCATCACATAATCAGACATGACTGAGCACACACACAATATAAATTGGGGAAGATGGTACAATCCTTGAAAATATGGTTAAGGCTCTTCTTGTATATTTTCAATATTTGAAAATGCCTATCATCATGTGATTATATATTGTAGTTACTTAGCACATTACTGGAACAATAATTTCTGTAAAATGTTATTAATTTGACTTCCATGAACCATGTTTGAGGCATCATGAGCAGAGGTAATTGAAAATTTATTAACATCAGTTATTTTTATTCAATTTATATATTAACAGTAATATTTAATATTGACAGCAAAGTTGTGTGATTTAACTTTAGCATCTTGGAAATGTGAAAACAGTCCATTTAAAAATTTTTGGTCATCTACTATTTAATAATTACAACATTAGTTAAGCTATCTGCCTCAGTGCAAAAGCAACATTTTTCCCCATGACTCTCTAATCAAACCACTTTTCTTCTGTTTAGGTATTCACTCCAGAGGTTATAATTCATGCGTTGTATAGAGAATTCCCTGACATGTGTTTCTTTTCAGTATAACATTTCTGCTGGGACGAAATCATGAATCCAAATTTTTATTGACTCAAATAAGAAGCTGTGTACTTACTGAATCTGGCCCCCACAGGAGAGCAATGTGTTTAGTGACATTAGGAAAGAATCCCCGTTGCTCTCTGCTGCTGCTGCTGCTAAGTCGCTTCAGTCGTGTCCAACTCTGCGCGACCCCATTGACGGCAGCCCACCAGGCTCCCCCGTTCCTGGGATTCTCCAGGCAAGAACACTGGAGTGGGTAGCCATTTCCTTCTCCAATGCATGAAAATGAAAAGTGAAAGTGAAGTCGCTCAGTTGTGTGACTCTTAGCGACCCCATGGACTGCAGCCTACCAGACTCCTCTGTCCATGGATTTTCCAGGCAAGAGTACTGGAGTGGGGTGCCATTGCTCTCTGCTACCAGACTCTTGAATATAGTACTTTTAAATTCCTATCATTGTGATTGCTTTAAGTTACAAAGATTTAAAATAATAACAATCATTCACAAAGCCTCTCAGGTTTTAGAGCCTGTGTTATTATCATCCCCTTTTTATTATTCGTTTTAGAGAATACAAATGAAAATACTGTGGCTTGGGTACTCCACAAACTATTCTATAATGAGAATTTAAACATAAATATGTCTTCAAATACACATTGTTGACTGAAATAATGCCAGATTTTCAAAATATTTACAAATTTACTTTTTACTTTTAACTTATTGGGAAATGGAAGAAATTAGTTAACTTCTAGTTTAGAATATTAATTTTGGAATCTAAAGACAATTTGCCTAAGAATTAAGATACATCTTTTGTGACTGTGTTTTGACTTAGTTTTCCAAATCAATAATTGACATCAATTTTACCAGTGTATATATCTCTTTGTCATAAATATAAAATATGTTTTGATTATTTCTAGCTTTCACTGTCTTTAAGACATATTGTTTATAATTTGACATTTTGATTATGTCATTAAACAGCAACAGTATATGTCATATTCAGTCAACACAGACAGCACAATCAGATAAATTGAGTAATTCTCTTGTCATCAAATTTTATTAATGCTGATAATCAACTTGAGTACTATGAAGTTATCCTCTCTTAGCTTAATAGAAATACTGTTGCTCTTTTTTTCATCATCCATTCAATTATTCATTCATTTATTGCTTATAAATGATTCTCAAACACTACTGACTGCACAACTGATCTGGGGTGTTAGTAACCTCTCCCATTTTAGAGATTCTGTTTCAGTAATTGACAAACATATTCTGATAATTTTGAAACAGATTAACACAAAGACCATACTGTCATAAGGAATGCAGTTCACTAACATCAGTCACTTTGAAAAATGTTAAAAAACAAAATTCAGGGGAGTAAATTTGAAGATCTAATTGTCTTTATTCAATGATTCACTGATCAGGCTGCATTCTATCTAGCAAATATAAAGGGGCTCCCAAGTTCTGCAGAAAAAGAAATGATTTTAGAGACAGAGGGGGGTTGGAACAAAGAAACCAGAGCAGAAGAAAATATTATTTCAGGAAGTTACTTTGCTTTGGAGGAAGACTTGAGTCTCTGCTGGTAATTCAAGGTTGACTGGCTAAATGTTACCAACTTGGAAGAGGCTGAAGCTGCAGTTTGGTGAGGAGTTAAGTCTTGGTTTGCTGATGTGAGGCTTAGAAAATGAAGTCAATTTTGCCTTTTTTTTAATAACAAAATATTTATTTAGTGAAGAATGCGGCATTGCTTTCAATAACATGCATTTTGGTCTTCAAATACTTTAAAACTGTTTTTCAAGAGATAATATATAAACACAGATTTTAGGACAAATGTAAAGCAATCACTAAATAGTAATTGTTTAGTAGTTTTTAATAACCATAAATTTTCAAATACATATTATTTATATCTTTATTTCAACATTATTTTGTTTAACCATCCAGCTTCAGAGTGAATATAAAATATAAGTAATTTTACATCTCTTCCTACATGTAGTATAAATTATTGTCAGCTGGTTGAAAGATAAATAGTGCATAAATATAAATAAATAATTATTATTAGACTTAATAAATATTTATAGTCAATTTAACATGAATGTCTTAGTTTTTGTCTTTTAAAAGTGATTCTATCTATTGCTATATTTAATTAGCATAAAGTCCAGTAAATATGTGGTTTACTCATTTTCAATTTATCCCTTTTTCTAATTCTAGAAGTAAGTCATCAAAAATGTGGCAAAATATTAAGTTGGATTTTATAATTATATGTGTTTAGTCCTGATACATGCATACCATCTGGATTTATTTGGCATGAAATTTGAAAAGTTAAATAATCTTTACCCAACTAAAAGGTATTGA
The DNA here is from genome assembly GCA_935064755.1 of Tragelaphus eurycerus. NCBI lineage: Eukaryota > Metazoa > Chordata > Mammalia > Artiodactyla > Bovidae > Tragelaphus > Tragelaphus eurycerus. The sequence goes on along the minus strand of CAKXYN010000132.1, from coordinate 1,515,054 downwards.
AGTATTCATGAAAGTTGACATGTATCTTTCATCACTAACAAAATCAGAGCAAATAACAAGGAAAATATCTGAAGGACTCACTGTGGGAAAAACAAACATATGAATAGTTAATGATGGGAGCAACAAGCAGGATTAACAGCTTTAGAAATATAGAAGAACTTTTGTATTAATTAAAGCAAGCTTTGATATGTCTCATTAAATTTCAGTCACAGATTTAATTCACAGAAGCTAATTTAAATGGGCTTTGCATTAAGCATTGTCATAATGTTTAAAATCTGGCCAATGAACTTGAATTAATCATGAATATAAATAGTGTCACGTTCTCTGGGTGCCATAGAGATGAATGTCAGCTTGGTGTTATTTGAAACTTCATTTATGGCCTCAGAGATGGAATAAATAGAGTACCAGTGAAATTCCGAGATGAGTTCAGATGGGCAGGTAGGGAAAGCCCCACTAAAAGAAATTTTTAAAAAGTCAAAATTTGAAACTACCTTGAATTGGTAAAATCTTGGTAAGAACATTAGTACATATATAATTTTCAAAATGTGATATACCTGAAGAAAGTAATGAAACTATAGGTAATAGAGGATGGGCTCAATCTTTAAATGGTTTTAAGATAGGTCAGTGAAAGTGAAAGTGTTAGTTGCTCTGCTGTGTCCGACTCTGCAACCCCTTAAGTTGGAGCCTGCCAGGCTCCTCTGTCCAGGAGTTCTCCAGGCAAGAATACTGGGGTGGGCTGCCGTTTCCTTCTCCAGGGGGATCTCCCTGATCCAGGGAGCAGACCTGGGTCTCCTGCATTGGCAGGAGGATTCTTTACCCCTGAGCCACCAGGGAGGGTCTTAAGATAGATCAGAGAAAACTAGAACAATTTATTCTAATTTCACAGCAAAATAATTCCATAAATGTTACAGCTTTACGGTAAAAGTTTACCAAGTTAATCGTTCATATTATGTATAGAAACACCCACATATCTGTTTACCAAATCTACTTACACTTTTGTATATTTAATACTCTTAATATAAGTACATTTTAGCACCTCAGAGATTGAACTTTAAATCTTTTTGTCAACTAACTCACAGTTTTAGATGAAGTGGCATGACAAAAAGAATAAGAAATGTGAAGTCCAATTAAGTGGTAGAAAAGAATAAGAATTAGGAAAGAATAGCATTGGTATGACACATTTGGGAAAAGAGAAAGATGCTTTACTAGATCATTTATATTTTCCAGAAGAAGGGTAAATAAACAGTAAAATATGATATTCAGAATATTGTCATTAAAAGAGTGGTAGAATGATAGAAATAGTAGCATCTACAAATAATATCAATTTGAAAGTAACTTTCACTATAAAGACTACCTTTTCAGAGCAAACAATGTTTTGTGTGTTTGTTTTGGCTGCACTGTGCAGCATTGTGGGATCTTAGTTCCCTGATCTGGGATGGAACCCGTGCCCCTGCAGTGGGAGGATAGTGTTTTAACCATGCCCAGAAAATCCCCAGAGCAAACAAAATTTAATCTCTAAGTTATGCTATAAGTTCAGTTGCCCTATTTATTACATTTCTAGAATCCTTTTAGCTTCGCTGATTTAAATATTTCTGTGGCATATAACTGGGATAATTCCATGACATTACACATTCATTGTTTTTTTGGAAGTGTGTTTAGAACCCATAGGTTACTGTCAGTTCTTGAGAGATTTTTGCTTTAGGTAACTTCTGAAATTTATTTGGTGTTCTAGAGTTGCTTCAGTTTTATAAAGATTGTGTACTAATTATGCGTTTGTGTAAGGTATGTGGGAAAGCTCTATTTGTGATATCACAGTTAATACATTGGAGAAGGCAATGGCAACCTACTCCAGTACTCTTGCCTGGAGAATCCCATGGACAGAGGAGCCTGGTAGGCTGCAGTCCATGGGGTCACGAAGAGTTGGACATGACCGAGCGACTTCACTTACACTTTTCACTTTCATGCATTGGAGAAAGAAATGGCAACCCACTCCAGGTTCTTGCCTGGAGAATCCCAGGGACAGGGGATCCTGGTGGGCTGCAGTCTATGGGGTCGCACAGAGTCGGACACAACTGAAGTGAGTTAGCAGCAGCAGCAGCAGCAGTAAATACATTTGAAAGAGTCCTGAATTATAAGTCTGGGGAGACAGATTCCATTAGTTAAGTCACTAACCTGGATGACCTTGGATAAACTGCTTAAACTCCTACATTTAATTGTAAAGTAGAGAGGAAGAATTAGATAATACTGCAAATCTAGGATTCTGTGGATGGAGAAAAGTCTTTTGTCCCTCTTCTCCTTTAAGGTTTAGTAAATATGGTTGATATTTCTAAGTGTACTGAAAAGAGAGGCATAGTATAACTAAAATAACCCAGATTCTACTGTACAAGTTTAATGGAAATGAAATAATTACATGTCAGCCATCAAAACACTATATCAAGACAGTATAATTAATGTATTGAAAGTAGTCTGCATTTCTAAAGTTTAATGGGATTGAGAGTATTTAATTACATGGATTTATAATAAATAGAGTCTTAGACATGAAGATTAGAGCATAAGTACACAGAAAGTAAAGAGGGATTTTTTTTTAGGGTCTGTTATTATTAAAGCTTAAATTTCACATCTTGTATTTTAATTTTTCATATGGAATTTTGACAAACACCACTTGGAGGCACTCTTATACTGTTGTTCTATACAAACTTATACTATAAGAATATCATATAATGAAGTTTTCAGTTTTTATTTCATTTTTTAATTCTAATAATCACTTGGGGATGGGTAATTAACATTGGTTGTGGTCTTTAATCTTTGACATTATTCATATTTATCATCTTGCATTTTTTACTGTTATAAAGAATCTCCAGTTCCTCTTATAAAACAGATTCCATTAATTCTTATAAGAATGAAAGAAGGGTTTTAGGACAATACTTATTAATGCATTTGAGAATAAATTTTCAAATTAGGAATTTTTACTAAAATTGTGTTCATTTAAAGTCACTGTTATGCGAAGCAGAAATGTCAGTGAGGTTCTAGAGAAAATATTGATGAGACCTAATCTCATCAATGATTTAAATATTTTTGTGGGGAATATATTCAATTAACAGGATTATAATAACATCAAATGAAATACAGCAACATGCACAGCATATGCATTAAAATGGGTTTGCACAGGAAAACTAAAGCTTATAGCTACTAACTTTTGGTAAATTTTTAAAGAAATGAAATAATATTATTTGAGATGTTCTCATTTTATAGCATTTTATAACATTAATTTATTTTAAAAATTAATATAAATTCCTTCTACATATGCAAAGTATATGTATTGTTCAAAGTTCATGCCCTTTTTTGTTTCAAATATATTTGGAAGATACTGAATATCACATCAGATCAGATCAGTCGCTCAGTCGTGTCCAACTCTTCCCGACCCCATGAATCGCAGCACGCCAGGCCTCCCTGTCCATCACCAACTCCCGGAGGTCACTCAGACTCACATCCATCGAGTCAGTGATGCCATCCAGCCATCTCATCCTCTGTCGTCCCCTTCTCCTCCTGCCCCCAATCCCTCCCAGCATCAGAGTCTTCTCCAATGAGTCAACTCTTCACATGAGGTGGCCAAAATACTGGAGTTTCAGCTTTAGCATCATTCCTTCCAAAGAAATTCCAGGGCTGATCTCCTTCAGAATGGACCGGTTGGATCTCCTTGCAGTCCAAGGGACTCTCAAGAGTCTTCTCCAACACCACACTTCAAAAGCATCAATTCTTTGGTGCTCAGCCTTCTTCACAGTCCAGCTCTCACATCCATACATGACCACAGGAAAGACTATAGCCTTGACTAGGCGAACCTTTGTTGGCAAAGTAATGTCTCTGCTTTTGAATATGTGATCTAGGTTGGTCATAACTTTTCTTCCAAGGAGTAAGTGTCTTTCAATTTCATGGCTGCAGTCACCATCTGTAGTGATTTTGGAGCCCAGAAAAATAAAGTCTGACACTGTTTCCACTGTTTCCCCATCTATTCTGCTTTATTGACTATGCCAAAGCCTTTGACTGTGTGGATCACAATAAACTGTGGAAAATTTTGAAAGAGATGGGAATACCAGACCACCTGATCTGCCTCTTGAGAAATTTGTATGCAGGTCAGGAAGCAACAGTTAGAACTGGACATGGAACAACAGACTGGTTCCAAGTAGGAAAAGGAGTACGTCAAGGCTATATATTGTCACCCTGTTTATTTAACTTATATGCAGAGTACATCATGAGAAACGCTGGACCAGAAGAAACACAGTTGGAATCAAGATTGCTGAGAGAAATATCAATAACCTCAGATATGCAGATGACACCACCCTTATGGTAGAATATCACATAGGGAAGCATATGTGTGTTACTTCTTTTCTACTTTACTGTGAGCCTAGAATGTACAAAACAGTGCAATAGAAGTAATCTTTGTTTTAGTGTTACTTTCACATAAGATATTTCAATGTTTCAATTAGGAATGATGTCATTGTAATGTACAAACTATAAAACTAAAATGTTAATTTTTATCAAATTTTAATCAATTAATAATAGCTCAGTACATTAAAACAGTATGCTTGCCGTACATGAAATGACTAAATAATAACAATTAGATTTCATCTGCATGTTAATATGCTAGAGCTTGAAAAGCTTAGAGAAATTTTAATTCTTTAAACTCTTGTTAGTGCTATGACATGTTGAAAGGGAAGTGTCATTTGGATAGAGTCAGATGGGAAGGGACTCTCTTAACACACCGTACATCTCCACAAATAATTCTGGCACTTGTTCACTAGTCTTTTTTGTTGTTGTTGTCATTCATTGCTCCTAGGGATGGTTATGTATCACCAGCATCTGATTCAGCTAAGCTGTTTATTTTTCTCAGCAGTACAGAGTTTACTTTCATAATGAAACACTTTAACACAGGATTTGATTAATATTTGGACAGTTAGATAGATACATATACACATATATTATTGTTTGCACTTAATATATCATATATTACAAACTAACAAAGGGAAAGGTTTATTATTTAAATTCACACATGAACTACATTTCATGTAGTCCCCAAAATGTACCTTCTTTAGAGCTGAGAAAACAAAAAAAAACAGAATTAATTGACAGAATTTTCCCCTTTTCAAGGTTATCATTTTATAAAGGCATAGTAGTGAGATGTCTATGTATAACAAACTACTCCAAAATAGTGGAGTAGCGACCACTGATATGCTCACAAATGTGGAGGTTGAAAGGACTCAGCCAAGCCAGTCTCAGGGTAGGACTGGGACATAGGGAAGACTTTTTATAAGCATCTGGTGTTGGGTTCTGTGAGGAAGCCTGTAACTCTTTACCTGTTTTATATCTTCATAGAGCTGCTCAGGGTAGTGAAACTTCTTACATGACAGCTTAATGCCCTCAGGTCAGTGTCCCAAGAGAAAAAGCAGAATGTGTGTGGTCTTTACTAAACTATCCTTGGAAGTCATATGGCATCACTTGAACCATGTTCTTTTCTTCTAGGCAGGCACAAAGACTACTCAGTTGCAGAGGAAAAGACACAAATTCCACCTTTGATTCAGAAATATAAAAAAACCATGACAGTTCTTACTGTGGTTGTTTTATTAAGTTTTCCAATTGAAAGTAGGCTTCAGTTACATCCAAATTATAAATGTCAACACAAAAGTATGACGGTATATTTTAATTATAAATACATTCAATTTGATGTTTAGAGATTTTTAACTTAACCAAGTATATATGTTCTTACAGATGGACTATGCTTTTTTTTTTTTTCAAGTTTAAAATAAAATTTGTTTCTTCTATACTAGTGAAGAAGTATTTTCTAAATCTGTAATTTTCTATGACTTTGGGATTTTCTGATCCTGAAAGTCTGAGGATGGACTCATTAGAATGGTCCAGTTATATGTGTAAAGCTTGAACCCCTTGACAATATCCTTAATGGGTGAATCCAACTTAAGGTCAGATGCATACAGGAATAATTGACTAGCCCAGGGAAGTCCATTCAAGTTATACCCAGAGACAATAATTGGAAATGTCTTTTGTAATTGTTATTGTTTTAATTTTTTTGAAAATGTCTTCTGTATTTTAAACTGCCTCTTTACCCTGGCTAAAAAATATTGAACCTGGACCTAATGATATCAATGTATATATACACATCCTGGTGCTTCCTTACACTTTTGGATTATGTAAGGTTGTAAATTCCTGGTAAGATCACTTGTGTCAGATAAGTAACCCCTACAATGTAGAGCAAGCTTTTACCAAAAAGCTACTTCTCAATCAGCATAAAAATCTACTTAAATATTTTTGTCTCCTTTCCACCCCTAGCCCCCTCCTCAATTTAATAACAAGTTTTATTGACTGAACAAACATGCTGCTTAGATGGAAAGACAAATGTAAAAGACTGACACGTAAACGTGACACCAATAATGTGGGTAGTGAATAGAAAGAGTATTTGGCTTCTTCCTGTGATCCAGAGTACGATCCCAGACTTAGGGAGCTGAAGAAGAGCCAAGATCGTTACAATAAAAGACTTTCAGTGTATTCTTTGTCCTACTATCCTTGAATTGAAAATTCTGTTAGAACGTTGATATTGTTCATTTTGTTATGTTGAATCGAGAGGAGATAAGTACTCTTTCTACTTCCCATCTCCTGTCTCTATCTGCTCCATCTTTTCTGACTGTAAATTGAAAGAAAACAGTAAATATGCTTTCCATTGTACATAATACCTATGATATCTGGCTCTGAAAAATTCAATAAATATATATGAACTGAATGAATAAATTAAAAAAAATTAGAAGTCTCTTTGCTGTCAGGTATGTCTTTGACCACCAGTGAAGAAACTGTAAAGAAATTTCTAGAAGAAAGTCATTTTGGAATAGAGAGAGGGCTGGAAAATTTACTGAACAACATAGTAGGCCCTTTCCTGTTACAGTTCCAGAATATACTCCATTTTATAATATTTTGATACACATGTAAGACATATAACCATTCTCACAAACTTAAAGATTCCCCAAAACATGTTTACCTAGCCTGAGAACAGCAATACTTGATTGCTTTCAATCAAATAAGAAAAATGCAGAAGCATATTCTAGGGAAAATACTTTAACAGTAATCCACATGCCCTATTACCTTATTTAACAACGTAAATCAGCTGATGGGCTTACTGTTGGTATATGTGGATGAAAGCCTTATCCAAAATGAAAGTAAATAGTATGTCAAGAAAAGAGGAAAGGAAGAGATGTAGGAACTGCAGTTTCCATGATGATGTTTATTTGCTAAACTGCTAAATATTTCGTTGTCAGAAGGTAATTGTGGGATTGAGGAAATACACAGCATTTAGAATTAAATAAGCTTTAACACTAACTTTGGAGAGTTACTCTCTGAGTTAGTTAGCTTATTTGTCAATATGGTTGTGACTACTAGATAATATAATGCAAGCATCATGCCTAGAAGAGGGTCTCTCTCATCCTCATATTTCTCTTCTTTTTATCATCATTGATTTATACTGGAAACCTAGGGATTTAGAAAGTGCTATGAATGTAAAACAGTAATAAATGTCAGATATCTCTCAAACTATTGAAACTGGACTTGATGTCATCAGTGTATATACATAAGTGTGAATATATCCCAGTGCCTCATTTGACCTTTGGAGTGTATAAGTCTGTGAATTCCTGATCATATCACTTGTATCAAAGAAGTAATAAATCCATTACAATGTAGATCAAGTGTATGCCAAAAAGCTCTTTCTTGACCTTAAGTGAATCTCAGTCTAGTGGGTGAGATATATACAACATAGAAATATTAAAATAAAAGAAGTAAGATATGAGTGTAGGATTTGGATTCCAAAGGCATAGTGCTGGTTGTGTGTTTAAATTCAAGAGTAATGGTGCTCATTCAACTCTATGAGCTTCCTATCTCTTCCTATGGAGAGTTGGAATGGGATCTATAATCATAAGCTACATTGAAGATGTAAAAGTCATAATTTGCTAAACCTATCTAGAAAATGCATGTTTCTAAATATATAAATGTATGCTTTTTAAATTTTTTTCTTAAGTTTTTCTTTGAATTTTGTTCTATGAATTTAATATAAATAAAAGATAAAAGAAAGGGAGAACAATTGGAAAATTAGCATATATTTAATATCTGATCTATTAACATGTCTTTGTTCACCAAATCTAAAATTTAACTCATTTCTTACTTAAGAAAATAATAAAAATCAACAAATCAGAAAGGTTTCAGTTCAATAAGTAATAACTAATTACACCTATTATGGCCTCAACTTGTCTATTCCTACTCCTTTCCAGGATATTAGCAGAATTTATTGCTGTTGCTGTTATAAAAGCACGGCTAGTTTCAGATTCCTACGATGGAATCCAGAGTTGCATTTGCCAAACATTCCATCTGCACCACCACATATCTGTTCCTCTTGACCGTGTAATGCTCTCTGGCCCGTGGACTATGGAAGACAGTGATGTGTGTCACTTCCAGAGAACTCACTAGTTCTCCTTCACCTAAGGCAACAGCAGACAAAACCTCATGCTGATATGATAGAGCTGTAAGATCATTGCTGTCTCAATTGATGGGGCCCTAGTTATCTGAACATTAGCTCCAATCTGTTCTGAAGGAGATCAATCCTGGAATTTCTTTAGAAGGAATGATGCTGAAGCTGAAACTCCAGTATTTTGGCCACCTCATGCGAAGAGTTGACTCATTGGAGAAGACTCTGATGCTGGGAGGGATTGAGGGCAGGAGGAGAAGGGGACGACAGAGGATGAGATGGCTGGATGGCATCACTGACTCGATGGATGCGAGTCTGAGTGACCTTCGGGAGCTGGTGATGGACAGGGAGGCCTGGCGTGCTGCGGTTCATGGGGTCGCAAAGAGTCGGACACGACTGAGCAACTGATCTGATCTGATCTGATCTGTAATAGATGATGTTCAAGGGAGCAGTAGATCTTTTTGTTGTTGTTGTTATTGTTAAAACAGAGACCTTGGGGATGTTTGTTAGCCCAGCATGGCCTACTCTGTACTGACTGACTATTCTCTGAGATGTTAGCATGATGGCCTCCTTATTACATCACTTGATGCTTAGTGATGTTTGTCCATGTAGACATTCAGCAAATATACCAAAGTACACTTGAGAAATTAAAGTAAGTTACAACATTATTGTTTAAACGCTAAGTCGTGTCTCTTTTGCTTCTCCATGGATTGTTACCTGCCAGGATTCTCTGTGCATGGGATTTACCAGCCAAGAATACTAGAGTGGGTTATCATTTCCTTCTCCAGGGTATCTTCGAGAAAGGGATAAAACCCATGGTTCCTGTATTGGCAGGCAGACTCTTTATCCCTGAGCCACCAGGGAAGACAAAGTTATAAAATATGAATAAATTGCTGAAAGAGAACTAAGGGATTTGAAGGATCAATTCAGTTCAGTTTAGTTCAGTTGCTTAGTCATGTCCTACTCTCTGTGATCCCATGGGCTGCAGCATGCCAGGCTTCCCTGTCCATCACCAACTCCCAGAGCTTGCTCTAACTCGTGTCCATTGAATTGGTGATACCATCCAGCCATCTCATCCTCCGTTGTCCCCTTTTCCTTCCTTCAATCTTTCCCAGCATCAGCGTCTTTTCTAGTGAGTCAGTTCTTCTCATCCGGTGGCCAAGTATTGGAGCTTCAGCTTCAGCGTCAGTCCTTCAAATATGAGGATCAATAGTCTTCAGTGATTATTTGTCATTAAGTAATTATAGTGGATGAAATTAATAAGGATTGAGCAAAAAAGCAGGGAAGTGGTATATAGCATATACTCTTACCTTATACTTTGAATCAAACAGATCCACTAGCATACTGAAGAAATCAACTTTCTTAGAAGAGTCTAAATATATCCACTGTTTTTCCTTTTTTCCCAATTTATATAGAAGAGTATAAGTGACTTACTGGTAACATTCTACTGAACCCATAGTACAGGGATGAAAGTCTGAGGCTCTCTTTTTTCAATCAAAGTTATGTATATGCTAAAACTGTGAAAGCAACAGTTGTGGAAAGTTTAATCTAAAATGATTTCATTTTGTAAAAGAGTTTTTGAAGTGAACTACATTGAAATTGCATAGATAAATTACAGGAGATTTCAGATGATTCTAAGAGAAGACAAGTGAGTTAATAACTGCATTTCAAATTTCAAGTCTTTAACAATAATTATTTTAATGCAATATGTTGGTTATTCATGGAAAAGGAAGTATAGATATTACCGATGATGTTCTAAATATAATATTTGTGTACTATTAAACCTTATGAACTATGAATATGTGAATTTAAAATGTTACTTCTTCATTCATTTCAGATGACTTGATTCTGGTGCTGAGGTTGAGGCAGTATTATATTACTTCAGAACATTGTAAGACTAAAACCTAAAGGACTTTTTAAAAATTCAGTTATTTGTCATTCATTTAAAATATCTGGATGAGCATTTTTAAGATACACCTGTCTCATGTAATAATTGTCACTGGCTAAAAATTTAAATCAATGAGAAGCTTTTTTTTTTTTTTAATGCAGCTCTCTGAAATCTTAGTTCACAGTCTTCTCTAGTATTAATAGAAAGACTCTGTTGCAGATATGGGTTCATGTACACACATAGGTACTAGATAGATTTATGGTAGTGGTTTATACTTTACATGGTTAAAGTAAAAGTGTTAGTTACCTAGTCGTGTTCGATTCTTTTCGACCCCATGGACTGTAGCCCACCAGGCTCCTCCGTCCATGGGATTTTCCAGGCAAGGATACCAGAGTGAGTTGCCATTTCTTTCTCCAAAGGATATTCCTGACCCAGGAATCAAACCCAGGTCTCCTGCGTTGCAGATGGATTCCTTACTGTCTAGGACCTGCTGCTAATTTGACTGGCCAACTAGTGAAAGACTTAAGTGCTTCCTTGTAAAAATGACTCAGCAGAGGTAGAATTATGCACTAGAGCATTAATAAAAAGGCCGTTTGTTCTAACAAAATGTTTTGCAATTTCCTAGTTATTCTTTAAAAGTTTAGTGAGACTTCTAGATTACAGATCTCACAATTTGCATAATATTGACACCAATTGTAGATTTGTCTAAAGTGTTTATAAGGCAAAGAATGTATAAGAATATGTAATATATATATATAATTTTAGCTCTTCCAAAATGGTACCTCAATTTAAAGTCTAATTAATTCAACATTTTTCACTCTCTTACATTTTAAACATGGTGCCTAACTCAGTAGAATGTTTGGTCTGATTCAACATTTCATTTCCAGAATAAAGATCCTTGAACTAAAGTGAAAATAGATAGTATATATGCATGAGTCCTAAATTTAAAATTTATCAATTAGAATTGTTTCAGTATCAATTAGTACCACAACTAACTCAAGATTATTTAGACAATAAGGTACATGGCCTCATATAACAGGATTCCTTAGGAAGGAGATTTCAGAGTTCATTAAATTAGTGTCTCAATGAAATCATCAAACTACCAAGTTCTTTAATATCTCTGTGCAAACATCCTCAGCCTGTCAACTTAGGTCCTCTTTAGCCCTTTGGTGTTGCAATAACTGAGTAGTTCTCAGCACCCCCCACCCTCAAACCACCATCTGAATGCCCAAAGTAGCAAAGTGTATGTGGATCTTTCCAAGAGGTTTCCAGAAACCCTGGAAGCTTCCTTACACACCGTTCTTTTCTGAAATTGCATAATAAAATCCACCCTAATTCAATCAGGATTGGGATGAGTAGAATTACCATGATATTAGTAATTGAGATTCACACCATAGCTAGATGTAAGAGGAGCCCACCTTTTTAAAGCAGGTGGCTGCCTGATTTCTGAGTAAATCCATGGTTAGATTTACAAAGAAAAAACTGGGGAAGAATGGCAATTAGGTGAGTGGCCAATAGTACATGCCATAAAGCATGATAGCACTATTTTAAAGAGGCCATAAATAAATACTAAGAGGAAAGAGATGAGAGGCAAAAATGAGATATTTTGGTATTAGTTCCCATTTGCAGAAATATCATCATCATTTTCTATTTGATAATCTTTCCAATGATTAGAATTGATTAGAAATGACTAGAATTAGAAATATTATTGATGATGCTACGTGTAGTAAGACTGAGCATTTGAACAACAACAACAACAAAATATCATTTTAATTAGGAAAGACTGGGAAATACATGTAGAAAAGATAAATAATGCTTTTGAGCATTTTTCATCCACAAAGAATATACTTAACCCCTCATTTACACGTGTAAAGAGAACAAGAAATCTTTAAAATATTGGGACAAAAACTAGTTTCTGTTACAAAAGAAAAGGAAGTTTATTTCTAGGCTACACTCAAATGCTATTTTTAAAAATCTATCACGGTGTGTTAAATTTTGTGGTGCAAAATTAACCTTAAGAAGAAGTTCAAAACTAGCATATTATCTCTCAGTTGTTATTAAGTAAATTTAATTGGATTAATTTGAAGGGTAACTTTCAGGTCTGAAGTTTTAGCACACAGAATCATGAACGGATTTTCATAAAAAAGCATCATACTCTAGCTAATAATTTTAACAGTACTACTTTGAGATTTAATTTTGAGCAGAGATTTCAGTAACAAGAAAGTGTTCCTTCCATGATGTCGGTTTAGATACTGACACATCCAATATTAATGTGGTAGAAGTTTAACTTAACTCACAATCAGACCTGCGGCACTGTTACCTCCTGAAATCACCCAAAGGTCACCCTTCAGGCGAGTAGACATGGCTCTTGAGACATGATGTACTTTTGTTTGAACAACAGATGACTCAAATTGGCTCATTTAGAAACCCCTTACAGCTGATAACTGTAGTAAATTTTTTATCGTATTTTATTTTCTAACTCAAATTTAATACTTTTGTTCTTAATACCAGTGGGTTTAAGGAGAGTCTTTTGATCTATTGTTAATTTATTGTACACTTAACACATTTGGTTTTGATGAGTCATTGACTAGGTGGCTATTGTTCTAAGACAGATAATGCCTAGGTAGCAGAGAAGTTGCATTAATGTCTGGAAAATCTTTTTATCTTCTAGGGTGCTAAGTGCATTGTCTTCTCACATAGGTTCTGAGTTTCCACCTCTTTTCTAGAAGACTTAATTATAGGAAGAAAACCAGAAATACTCCTGTGACCTTATCTAGTTACACCCAAATTAGCCATCATTGTTCAGTTTCAAAAGAATTAAATAGATCTTTTTTTTGTTTTGATTACATATTCTTACATTTTTTACTTGCTATTTTCAATTACATCTCCTTATGGAATGATAATTAATATGATATTATCATTCCATTGCATATGCTCATTGTTTTTGGATAGTTCAGATAGCATTTTTTCCCCTTATGTTTTCATAAATATATGCTTACTAGTCAGATCACACATCATACGTGTTTACTAAGTCACTGTCTCATGCAAGGGTGGAATATTACCTTATTCCTTATGCAGAGGACTCTTCCTATTCAAACAAGATTTAAGTAAATTATAGCCCCCCCTGTGTTCATATGTGAAATTAGTGAGACTTTTAGTGTTTCATGCTTATTAACATCTTGGTCAAATTAAAGGAGGGTGCAGGAGAGCTGATTTTCCCATAGAATATGAAAGCCAGGGGAATTAAAATGAATGTGAGGATGTCAGAGGCTGCAGAAATACTACCTTTGCTTGGATTTAGTTATGTCTGGGCATTCATGGCGTTCTAGTAGGACATCCCTAAGAGAATTTCCTTTGCATGGCATCTGAAGAGATCCTTAGGAAAAACTCCATTTGGGAGCAGAATTGTCTTGTGTAAATCTTGGTAAAATAGTCAAACAGGCCAGTCTGACAGAGGGAGAATTCATCCCAAGAGAAGCACCTGGGTATGAGAGCTGACTGTAAACAAGTCATCATTGTAGAAGGAGAGTCATGAATATGATTAAACCATAATGAGTCCTTTCCATAGAGCCCATGGAGAGCCCAGAGAGGGAAAGCAAAACAAAGCAAAGCAAGCAAAGTCGCTCAGTCGTGTCCAACTCTTTGCAACCCCATGGGCTGTAGCCTACCATGCTCCTCCACCCATGGGATTTTCCAGGCAAGAGTACTGGAGTGGGTTGCCATTTCCTTCTCCAACCCAGGGATTGAACCCAGGTCTCCGGCTTTGCAGGCAGATTCTTTAGCAGCTAAGCCACCAGGGAAGAATAGAGAGGGAAAAAGAGACTATAAAAGAAAAATTATATTGAAATACTGTGCAAAACATTGAGGTGTGAACAGTTCTGCTTTGGGAACACTCTGGCAGAATACTGCATTATGGGTAGTAGCCTTTGGCTCCACTGTGCCACAGATCACCGTGTAGCTTGGACACCATGCCAGGCTAGGTCATTGATAATAGAGTCCTGGTGTATTAGTTAGGTTTCTCTAGAGAAAGAAAGAGAGATGAGGAAGGGGAAAGAGAGGGGGAGAGGAGGGAGGGAGGGAGGGAGGAAGGAAGGAAGGACACAGATTTATTACAAGGAATTGGCTCACACAATTGTAGCTGCAAAGTCCAAACTCTGAAGTGTGGGCAGACAGGGCTGGAGAGCTGATGGTGCAGAGGAAATCCAAATGAGGGCTACAAGAGAACTTTCTCTGGCTCCAGGAGTCGAGTCTTTCTGTTCAACTGATGAGGCCCAGGTACAATAAGAAGGGCATTCTGGTTTACCCACACTATACCTATTTTCATGTTAATCTTGTCCAAAACACCTTCTAACTTGACACATAAAATTAACCATCACAACTGTTAATGACTGATGGGAAAAGATGTTCTTAATAAACATATTTAACACCCCTATGGGATTCTCGAAACTAGTGGTATGAAAAGAGGTTGTTAGACTGTAACAATAGCAATGGAGATAAGTCAGTGGAATTTAAATCATTGTAGTCATTTAATTTTATACCATCATGTAAAACAAGCTATTAAGGCCAATACAAGTCCCAGTTACACGTTGTTGCACAGTGGGCATTTTAGGCTAAAATCCATTAAAAAGTTAGATAGTGTCTGATTTAGAGTGTTTAGCAAAATATCTTTTTAATGATACTTAATGATTATTTTTGTGTAGAGGGTGACATTATTTCATAGTATTTAAAGCAGGATGGAATTAGTTCACTTGAGTTCAGACCCTGGCTCTAATTTCTAGCTATGTGACTTGCTGTAAATTACTTGATTTTTCTATGCTTCAGTTTCTTTTGTGAAAATAGAAATACTTATATAACCTTCTTCACATGGTTGTTGAGAAAAGTAAATGATTCAATTAATATTGCGTATCTGGGACAATTCATAGTACACAGTGGATGCTTGCTAGCTATCGTCACTTTTATAATTTTAATAATGGGAACCCACTCCAGTACTCTTGCCTGGAAAATCCCATGGACAGAAGAGCGTGGTAGGCTGCAGTCCATGGGGTTGTGAAGAGTGGGACATGACTGAGCGACTTTGCTTTCACTTTTTAATTTCATGCATTGGAGAAGGAAATGGCAACCCACTCCAGTGTTCTTGCCTGGAGAATCCCAGGGACGGGGGAGCCTGGTGGGCTATTGTCTGTGGGGTCGCACAGAGTCGGACACGACTGAAGCGACTTAGCAGCAGCAGTGTGATCAAGCTATCCAAGTGCTCAACTTATCAATCCTTCCATCCATTTGTATTCATATATTATAGTGGAGAGTGAAAAGGTTGGCTTAAAGCTCAACATTCAGAAAACGAAGATCATGGCATCCGGTCCCATCACTACATGGGAAATAGATGGAGAAACAGTGGAAACAGTGTCAGACTTTCTTTTTCTGGGCTTCAAAATCACTGCAGATGGTGACTGCAGCCATGAAATTAAAAGACGCTTACTCCTTGGAAGGAAAGTTATGACCAACCTAGATAGCACAAAGATTCGTCTAGTCAAGGCTATGGTCTTTCCTGTGGTCATGTATGGATGTGAGAGCTGGACTGTGAAGAAGGCTGAGCGCCGAAGAATTGATGCTTTTGAACTGTGGTGTTGGAGAAGACTCTTGAGAGTCCCTTGGACTGCAAGGAGATCCAACCGGTCCATTCTGAAGGAGATCAGCCCTGGGATTTCTTTGGAAGGAATGATGCTAAAGCTGAAACTCCAGTATTTTGGCCACCTCATGCGAAGAGTTGACTCATTGGAGAAGACTCTGATGCTGGAAGGGATTGGGGGCAGGAGGAGAAGGGGACGACAGAGGATGAGATGGCTGGATGGCATCACTGACTCGATGGACGTGAGTCTGAGTGACCTTCGGGAGTTGGTGATGGACAGGGAGGCCTGGCGTGCTGCAGTTCATGGGGTCGCAAAGAGTCGGACACGACTGAGTGACTGATCTGATCTGATCTGATTATACATCTGAATGTCAAAAGTTGAAATTTAATAATATTAGCATAAATTAAAGAATAATAAGTGGAGGAAATGGTTTGTACTTCTATACCTTGTACTTATAACTGATCTTTCTTAAGGAAAAATATAAAATTTTCTGTATGTGTTTTGCCATATATACAGTATGGATCATATTCAGTGGACACTAGCATACAAGGAAAGTTCCTTTATTCTTCTTTTCTTTTTTAACTAGACTTTATTTTTTACAGCAGTTTTAAGTTCACAGCAAAATTGTGCAGAAAGTGCAGAGATTTTCCAATATTACCTGTACCCAACACATGCTTATAAACATTTGGACAAAAATGGTACATTTGTTACTAATGATGAACTACACACACAGACACACACACAGAAGTCACTCAGTCATGTCTGACTCTTTGCGACCCCATGGATTGTAGCCCACCAGGCTCCTTGGTCCATGGGATTTTCCAGGCATGAATACTGGAGTGGGTTGTCGTTTCCTTCTCCAATGATGAACTACACTGACATATTATTATCACTAAGACTCCATGGTCAAATGCACAGTGGATTCACGCTCTGTGTTGTACATTCTATAGGAATGGAAAAATGTATAGTGACATGTATTCACTGTTATAGTATTATAAAGAGTAGTTTACTGCCCTAAAATCCTCTGTGCATTCATCCTTCCCTCCCCATAGCTATCAATGATTTTTCTCCTGCCTGCATAGTTTTGCCTTTTCTAGAAAACCATATAGTTGAAAGCATATAGTATAAAACCTTTTTAGATTGGCTTCTTTCACTTAGTAATAGACATTTAAGTTTCCTCCATGTCTTTGGGCTTCCCAGGCAGTACTAGTGGTAAAGAATCCACTAGTGGATGAAAGACACACAGGTTCAATCTCTGAGCCAGGAAGATCCCCTGGAGTAGGAAATGACACCCCACTCAAGTATTCTTACCTAGAAAATTCCACGTCTTTTAATGGCTCAATAGCCATTTATTTTTTGTGCTGAACAATATCCCATTGTCTGGATGTAAAACGGTTTATTTATCGATTTCCTTATGAAGGATGTCTTTATTGCTTCCAAGTTTTGGCAGTTATGAATAAAGCTGATGTTAAACATTTGTATATAGGTTATTGAGAAGAGATAAATTTTTAACTTCTTTAGGTAAACACCAGGTCACATAAATGCTGGATTATATGATTAAGGATATGTTTAGTTTTGCAAGAAATTGCCAAACTGTCTTCAAAATGGCTGTAACATTTACATTCTTACTAGCTGATGATTGAGGCTTCCTGTTGCCCCACATCTTCATCATCTTTCTGTCTTGCCAAGTGTTTGAGATTTCGTTCATTCTAATAGGTAGTGGCATCCCTTGGTTGTTTTACTTTACATGTCCCTTATGACATATGATGTGGAGCATATTTTCATATGCTTATTTGCCATCTGTATTGCCTTCTTTGTGAGGTATCTGGTAAGGTCTTTGGCCCATGTTTTAATCAAGTGATTTCTTATTGTTGGGTTCCAAGAGTTCTTTGAATGTTTTGGTTAACTATCTTTTATCATATATGCTTTTTACAAATATTTTCTCTCAGTCTATATTTTCATTGTCTTGCCTGTGTCCTTCACACTGCAGAATTTTCTAAGTCCAGTTTATCAGAATTTTCTAAGTCCAATTATTTCTTTCATTGATCTTGCCTTTAGTGTTTTTTCTAAAGAGTCATCACCAAACCCAAAGTCATTTAGATTTTACTCTGTTATCTTCTAAAAGTTCTATACTTTTACATTTTGCTTTTAGCTGTGTCATTTACTTTGAATTAATTTTTCTTAATGGTGTAAGGTCTGTGTCTAGATTTCCATTTTTTCTTGTGTGTGTGGATGTTTAGTTATTCTAGCACTGCTTGTTGCTTTTCTTCTTTATGTGTGAAAAATCTTTTCACCTGTATGATTCTGTTGTGAACAGAATTAAAAATTTTTGCATGGAGCATCATTTTTCCATAAAAGAATGACAAAAATTATAGATATTTTGACTCGGTATTTGTCAGGTATTTGCTCAAAATCAAACAGCCAACAAAAGCAGCTGAAAACATATACTAACAATAATAAATTTGAATTTTCAAGAGAAACTTAAAATTTTGGACAGCTTTAATCTGCCATTACAAGCCTGTCACCTTTAAAATATTTAAAGAATTTTCTAATAATATCAATGGTGCTATTAATGTGATTTTTAAAATATTATATTAGGAAACATGTCTGCATAAATCAATGAACTGCTGCTGCTAAGTCGCTTCAGTCGTGTCCGACTCTGTGTGACCCCATAGACGGTAGCCCACCAGGCTCCCCCATCCCTGGGATTCTCCAGGCAAGAACACTGGAGTGGGTTGCCATTTCCTTCTAGAATCAATGAACTAGTATTTACCAAATTACCAATACAATATTATAAAATCATGTATTGACAACATCTATTCAAAATGCAGATTGTTCAGCAAATACTAGTGGAGTAGAGTGGTTAAAGTTTACTGATATAGTTTCAGATTTCATAACGCAAATAGCCTTAAGAAAATATCTCTTGTTGAATACTGATGATGTATCAGAGAAGACTATAACCATATGAAAAGTTTATTAATATAGTCCTCTACTTATTATATATATATATTTATGAGGAAAAATGAGTTTTTCAGTATATAATACAGCTGAAACAATGTATTGCAACTGATTGAATAAGCAGATATGAATCCAATTGTTTTTTTTTTTTAAAGCAGACATCAAAGAAATTTTCAAGATGTGAATAATATCACTCTTTCCACCATTTTAAAAATATAGTATTGCTGATAAAATGTGTGTATGTGAACATGGGACTTCCAAGGTGGCACTAGCGGTAAAGAGCCTATCTGCAAATTCAGGAGATGTAAGAGACACGGTTTACATCCCTAGGTTGGGAAGATCTCCTGGGGAAGGGAATAGCAACCCATTCCAGTATTCTTGCCTGGAGAATCCCATGGACAGAGGAGCCTGGTGGGCTATAGTTGCACAGAGTCAGACACTACTGAAGCGACTGAGCATGCATACATATAAACAAGAAGTGGATTTATTAATACCTGTTTAAATAAGTTAGTAAAATATTTTTAAACATCTGTAGTTTTATAATAGATTTAACCCGCATAAAGAAAAGCTCCTTGGGGGCTTTGTGCCAGTTATCAGTGTATAGCTTCTCCACTCTGAGTTTTTTTTTTCCCTTAACCTGTGAGAATGGAGCTATGATTTTGTAAATATTTCTTGGCTGCCAAGCAGAGGAAAGTTCAGTTCAGTCTATAATGCCAATGGAGTGACACTAGAGGTGGAGGAGGCTTTCTTTCCAGCTTCTGGTGTGACTTTATTGCCAGGATTCTATAGAACATTCTTACTGTAGCTTTCAATGTTAGGCAGCAGTAGCATTGCCAGGACCCTCAGACTCTCTGGGATCTGGAGCCCAGCCCAGGTAACTGATCCTTGAATCCTTCTCTTCAGCCCGTTGCATATATTCCCATGCTCGAGGTCTAATCAGGGTGACTTCTAATGAGCAGACAACACAATCTTTATCTCACACTGCATAGGCTGTGCACAGCATCTCAGATTCATAAACAGGGAGACCTGTAGAGCACGTTTTCATTAGTAGCACCCATAATGATGTTCTGACTCTTTTTGAGAGCCTGAGAACTAGTTTCAGCTCTCCTGTACCCCAGAGGGTCCTACCACTTGCCCATTGAATCTGGACCAGCTGTGCTCAGACAGCTCATCAAAGTTCTCTACCACCTGGTAGATTGTACCAGACCTTCAAAAGATCTGAACCCCAACCTTGGGAACATCATTTTCTTTTCAAGTTGGTCATTTTTTTCCATCAGACCCTGGGAACACTTGAGTCACATTTCCTCTTTTATAGTTACTGTGTAATAACAGCTTTATAATAATTATTTACATAAACTTCACCTATTTAAATTACTGTGTGCTTTCTGGCCCAGGGTCCTCAATAATTCTAAGATGGTGAAAGGGTTCTGGAACCAAAAATTTGACAATGACTGCTATAGGACATAGTAAAAGTAAGTAAAGGTGGGTGGTCACTGCCCAGAGGGGCCAGGGAAAAATATCATTTGAAGTACTTGCCCCATTGGCAATAGGTCAGACCCATTCTAGTAAAGATTTGAAGACTTAACTGTCTATCAAAAATGGATGAGAAAGATCCTCTTGTGGGTATAATAATAATTCTGAAACAGTATCCTTTTACCCTTATGTTTTTAGTTAATAAAACTGGCATTGATCCTGGGACATTTAAAAATGCATACTGATCTTTTCCCAAAATTTATTTCTTCTTCAGTCTTTGCAGTGTAGTCTATACCTCAGAGTCTAACCAATTCTTATCACCTTGTATCACTATTACTCATGAACTAACTCTGCATCATTTCTTGCCTATATAATGACATATTATCCTAACTGGATTCCGGGCTTCTGTATTTACCCCTCTATTCTGATATCTGCATAGCAAGCTGACATTTATAATAGAAGCAACCAGGGTAACACTTCTAAAAAAACAAAAACAATAATTAAAATACCATTACTGCCCTAATAAAATCTTCCAATAGTCTTCCATATAGCTCAAAGTAAAAACCAAAATATTTACCATGGCCTAAGATTTTCCACACAGTTTTTCTCTCATTACTGTTTGCCTGCATCATCAGGTACTTTTCCCATCACTCCTGTTCCAACCATACTTGCTTCCTTGAAAATAGGAGGTACGCTATACCTCAGGGCTCTGACACATTTCAAAACTCCTTGATGGCTGGATAGTTTTTCACTTTATTTCTACAAACAGCATCCAGAACAATACTTAAAAAACATTATTTACTCTGTAATCTTTTTTAAGTAAAGGAATAAACCAGTATGAGCTGAAAGGCTAAGAAACCTAGATAGAGTCTAAAATTATAGTTTTCTCCAAAGTGAAACCTAATTCTTATATTTACCTCTTGTTATATATATTTTCCTATAGACTGCATTTTAGAGGATATTGCGGTTTCAGTTCAGTTTAAAACTATATCCCAAGATAGTGTCAAAATAAAAATGTTAGAACCAAAGCATTTAGAGTCATTCAAAAATCTTTAATTAAGTACCTATCACACTTAAGATACCCTTTTAGCTACTGTATAAGCCAAAATGATGAAAATATGACATATGTCAATTATGAAAAGGCAGCAAAGTGTACTGTGCATAATTTCACTATCAAAGTGGCAGACCAAGCACACATTGAAATCACTGCATTGCCACCTCAAATCTACAAAGTATGGGGAAAAAATGTGAAAACAAATTAGTGAACATATAACTATAACTAAAATAAAACGGAATCCCTCAGAGGCACTGGATTTGTGCAAATTCTTTGAAAAAAAAAAAAAAGTGCTTCCAACTGAAATTTTCCACAACAATTAAAATGGACTTAAATGGCATGTCACAACCTTCAAGGGAGATTAGGCAGCCCAAGATACTATGTGAGAATTTTGTTCACAAAACTAAGGTACACAACTAATGATCAGCAAACATCAGAAGGAGATCAATACCATGAATGAGAAAAAACAAACATTAAATGTATGAAAACTTCCAAAGAGATAAAATTAATTTTTCAATCTAGAAGTTGAATCTAAGTAATACAAAATAGATAGGAATGTTTGTCTCATTCGCATTTAGGAGACTTAGACATTCAAAGAGATGTCCTAGGAGACTTAGAAATCAAAGAAAATGAGATCTATAGATGGTGGATCATTTGGGGGAAAGTTAGGTATTTAACCATATGCTCAGCAAACATAAGATTTGAACTGATAGTGAATAAAGACAAATTGCATTTCATCAGAAGTTGAAAGGTGATGGGGACTCAGACATTATGATGGCACATAGGGAGGATGCAATCTCTGGAATAAAGAATTAGTGTTAAGGAAAATGAACAAATAAGAATCAAAATTCAAGACAGAGATAATGAAAGTTGGAGAAATTTGGATTTGCATTAGCAGATAGTAGGAAAAGTACTAGGTTCATTCAGTTCAGTTCAGTTCAGTTCAGTCGCTCAGTTGTGCTTGACTCTTTGTGACCCCATGAGTCGCAGCACGCGATCACCAACTCCCTGTCCATTCCCTGTCCATCACCAACTCCCGGAGTTCACCCAAACTCATGTCCATCGTGTCAGTGATGCCATCCAGCCATCTCATCCTCTGTCATCCCCTTCTCCTCTTGCCCCCAATCCCTCCCAGCATCAGAGTCTTTTCCAATGTGTCAACTCTTCACATGAGGTGGCCAAAGTACTGGAGTTTCATTAGCCAGGAACAAATATACATCACTATACAGAAGAGAAGCAGTGTAAAGACAATTGTTCTTTTGTCCTGAAAAAAATAATAGTGAGTCATGGAAGAAAAATTTCTAAATATAGGCAGTGTTAGTAAATACTTTTATAACTCTAAAGATTTCTGAAAAACTTTTGCCAGGATGTTAGAATATTATTTGGGTTTACATACTTTATCTCATTAATTTTACACATTTTCAAAATGATACTGAACTGATGAATATCATATGTAGAAGTTTTGGTGGTGGTGTTGTTCAGTTGCTCAGTCATGTCTGACTCTGCTACTGTTAAGTCACTTCAGTCGTGTCCAACTCTGTGCGACCCCATAGATGACAGCCCACCAGGCTCCTCTGTCTCTGGGATTCTCCAGGGAAGAACACTGAAGTGGGTTGCCATTTCCTTCTCCAATGCATGAAAGTGAAAAGTGAAAGTGAAGTCGCTCAGTTGTATCTGACTCCTAGCGACCCCATGGACTGCAGCCCACCAGGCTCCTCCATCCATGGGATTTTCCAGGCAAGAGTACTGGAGTGGGGTGCCATTGCCTTCTCCGATGTCTGACTCTGGGAAGCTTTAATATATGGTTCCAAATTTGCTGGCACTTTTCCTGTTGAGTCCATGCACTTTCTATTTTGAAACTGGATGGTTTGGGACCTACAGTGAACATGGTAATAGAAAAAAAGTGAATGAGTGCATATTGTACAATCGTGGTTTCATACCCTCAGGTTGAGAATGGTTTCTAGGCAGCAATAGTAATTGGAATGAAGTTTGGTATCTTGAGGGAGGGTGAAGTTATGAAACAAAAGTGAAATTAAAAAAAGACAAAACTAAATCTAAAATATAAAATGAAAATATAAAACATTATATTTACCTTTATGTGGTATTAGCTTTATGACTGGGTCATGGGTGGCTATTAGGAAGGCGTAAAAGAAACGGAAAAAGCTATTCTTGGAAACTGGAAGAAAATACATTTCTTGTTATGTAGTGATAAAGACGGCCAAAACCAAAATCAGACTGGTTATATTCTTTGTAGCCAAAGATGGACAGTCAGCAAAAACAAGACTGCGGCTCAGATCATGAACTCTTTATTGACAAATTCAGACTGAAATTGAAGAAAGTGGGGAAAACCACTAGACCATTCAGGTATGACCTAAATCAAATCCCTTATGACTATACAGTGGAAGTGAGAAATAGTTTTAAGGGACTCGATCTGATAGATGGAGTGCCTGATGAACTATGGACGGAGGTTCGTGACATTGTACAGGAGACAGTGATTAAGACCATCCCCATGGAAAAGAAATGCAAAAAAGCAAAATGGCTGTCTGAGGAGGCCTTACAAATAGCTGTGAAAAGAGGAGAAATTAAAAGCAAAGGAGAAAAGCAAAGATACAAGCATCTGAATGCAGAGTTTCAAAGAATAGCAAGGAGATATAAGAAAGCCTTCCTCAGCAATTGATGCAAAGAAATAGAGGAAAATAATAGAATGGGAAAGACTAGAGATCTCTTCAAGAAAATTAGAGATACCAAGGGAACATTTCATGCAAAGATGAGCACAATAAAGGACAGAAATGGTATGGACATAATAGAAGCAGAAGATATTAAGAAGAGGTGGCAAGAATATGCAGAAAAACTTTATAAAAAAAGATGTTCATGACCCAGATAATCACGATGGTGTGATTACTAATCTCCAGCCAAACATCCTGGAATGTGAAGTCAGGTGGGCCTTAGAAAGCATCACTACGAACAAAGCTAGTGGAGGTGATGGAATTCCAGTAGAGCTGTTTCAAAACCTGAAAAATGATGCTGTGTAAGTGCTGCACTCAATAGGCCAGCAAATTTGGAAAAATTAGCAGTGCCCACAGGACTGGAAAATGTCTGTTTTCATTTGAACCTCAAAGAAAAACAATGTTAAAGAATGCTCAAACTACTGCAGAATTGCACTCATTTCACACGCTAACAAAGTGATGCTCAAAATTCTCCAAGTCAGTCTTAAGCAATATGTAAATCATGAACTTCCAGATGTTCAAGCTAGATTTAGAAAAGGCAGAGGAACCAGAGATCAAATTGCCAACATCCGCTGGATCATCGAAAAAGCAAGAGAGTTCCAGAAAAACATCTATTTCTGCTTTATTGACTATGCCAAAGCCTTTGACTGTATGGATCACAATAAACTGTGCAAATTTCTGAAAGAGATGGGAATACCAGACCACTTGACTTGCCTCTTGAGAAACTTATATGCAGGTCAGGAAGCAACAGTTAGAACTGGACATGGAACAACAGACTGGTTCCAAATAGGAAAAGGAGTACGTCAAGGCTGTGTATTATCACCCTGCTTATTTAGCTTATATTCAGAGTACATCATGAGAAATGCTGGACTGGAAGAAGCACAAGCTAGAATCAAGATTTCCAGGAGAAATATCAATAACCTCAGATATGCAGATGACACCACCCTTATGGTAGGAAGTGAAGAACTAAAAAGCCTCTTGATGAAAGTGAAAGAGGAGAGTGAAAAAGTTGGTTTAAAGCTCAACATTCAGAAAAGTAAGATCATGGCATCCAGTCCCATTACTTCATGGCAAATAGATGGGAAAACAGTGGAAATAATGGCTGACTTTATTTTTCTGGACTCCAAAATCACTGCAGATTGTGATTGCAGCCATGAAATTAAAAGACGCTTACTCCTTGGAAGGAAGGTTATGACTAACCTAGACAGCATATTAAAATGCAGAGATACTACCTTGCCAACAAAGGTCCATCTAGTCAAGGCTATGGTTTTTCCTGTGGTCATGTATGGATGTGAGAGTTGGACTGTGAAGAAAGCTGAGCACCAAAGAATTGATGCTTTTTAACTGTGGTGTTGGAGAAGACATTTGAGAGTCCCTTGGACTGCAAGGAGATCCAACCAGTCCATCCTAAAGGAGATCAGTCCTGGATGTTCATTGGAAGGACTGATGTTGAAGCTGAAACTCCAATACTTTGGTCACCTGATGAGAAGAGCTGACTCATTTGAAAAGATCCTTATGCTGGGAAAAATTGAAGGCAAGGAAGAGAAGGGAACAACAGAAGATGAGATGGTTGGATGACATCACCAACTCAATGGACATGAGTTTGTGTAAACTCCGGGAATTGGTGATGGACAGGGAGGCCTGGCTTGCTGTGGTTCATGGGGTCTCAAAGAATGGGACACGACTGAGCAACTGAACTGACTGTGTGATGAAAAATTAAGCACAGCTAGCACCTGAAGTAAGATATAAAATAGACTATGTACCTAATGAACAGATAGATATGACTAAGGACATTTCTGGGCAATGTGTTTAAGGTGTTGGTTGTCTTTTTGTGCTTCATATGGTGAGACTAGGGAGAAATGAGCTAAATAAGAATCAATTTATTTTTTTCAGGCAAAGCTTAAAGAAACTATAAGAGCCAGGATTCTTGGCTTTAAAATGAACCAACCCACCCCCAGTGCATTATTTCAGGTCTTCCAAGAATCAGATGTCGAGACAGGATTACATTGTAATAAGTTTTTAGGGGGAAATACCTGTGAGGAAAAAGGAGGAAGGAGCCCAAAGAGGGAGGGAGAGCTGCTGGACCATGATACAGCTACACTTGTAAAGGAAAGAGAGAAGAAAGGAAATTTGGATAGGCAGAGTCTTATACTACAGTGCACTTCTAATAAATTTTAACACAGCCAAAGTTTCTGGGAATCAAGATTGTATAGAATAGACTGTGTGTACAAAAATGGTGGTATCTTCAAGAATACAGCAGCTTCATCTATCAACTGTATTCCTACAGAAGACAGTTTGAGTCTTGGATTTAGCCAACACAGTTCACTGTTTGTCCTGAACAGATACATTTGTCTACACATGTTCAAAGAGCAGCTCCTCCATGGTTCCCTGGGAACTTTTTTCCTGAGAGTAAACTTAGAAAGGGGAGTAATGTAGCCCCATTACTATAGCTGAGCTTGGAGCCATAAGCAGTACTCTTTCTTTCCCTCCTCCATTATCCAGTCTAAATCCCCCTTGCTCTCAGCTTTTTCTTGCCTGACCTTAATGGAACACTAAAGTGACCAAACTTCCATTCTTAAGTGGTTGAATCCTTAGCTGTCATATGCTTCTCAAATCCAGTATGTATTCTCATTTAATAAAAGCAGCTCTTCCTTCTGCTATGCAGGGTAAATTATTCTTGAAAATATGGTGACTTCTGTTACCTGAGCAGGAATAATAAGAATCAAATTGAAACAACTATTCAACTACAAAATTGGGCTGCCTCTTACAGAAAAGGAAGGATGACCCAGAGAGCAGAACAAGGGCCTGGAGGTTTGACTAACAGACACAGAGAATTCCAAATCCAG
Source organism: Tragelaphus eurycerus (assembly GCA_935064755.1). Lineage (NCBI taxonomy): Eukaryota > Metazoa > Chordata > Mammalia > Artiodactyla > Bovidae > Tragelaphus > Tragelaphus eurycerus. The sequence continues at coordinate 1,487,970 of CAKXYN010000132.1, read as the reverse complement.
GAGTAAAGAAATAATATAATCAGATAAAAATAGTTGCAACATTTGAGAAGTCTTAGGGGTAGCCTAAGTCTATTGTGCAGATCTGATAAATGTACATAAACAGTGATCAGATGACACTTTGGTGACTTTTTAAAATAATGGGAAATTATTTGACTCTCCTCATAAGAGAGGTATGTCCTTTTGCCAAGAGAATAAGTGAGGTTTGTATTTGCTTCAAGTAACAGAGCCTGGGTGAAGTGATCCTATGTGACTGGAGCTAGTTTGTAAATGTCCATGTAGCTTCTTCCTGATTCACTTGGAATACTCACTCTCAAGACAGTCTCTCTTAGAAGCCAATCAATACATAGTGAGGCTATCAAATCATGTGGAAGGCCTTATGTAGGTGCCCTAGTTAATGCATCCAGTGATGCCTGTCCTTTGAGTAATCTCATCTCTGATACAAGAAAAACATGAGAAGAAAACTCTAGATGATTCCAGTTCCCTGCTGGACTTGAGCTCTTCCCAGATGAGCCCCAAACCCTGTGAAGCAGAAAGGCTGCCATCAGTGTGTCCTACCTTAATTGTTGGCCTACAGAATCCTTGAACATAATGAAACAGTGATATTCGTCACTCCCGAGTTTTGAGTGGTTTCTTTGTAACACTAGTAATTAGAAGTTCATCCAATATTCCTTATTAAAAATACTAAAAATTTTAAATTTAAAATGAAACTCTAATTTAAAACTTTTCCTCTATTCCAAATCAGTTAGCTATTTCTTTTCCGCCCCTCAGATATTTGAAACTATTACATCTGTAGAGTTCCTAAATCACAGCTTTCTTATATACCATACTCCTGAATTTGGAATTTGAAAGAGACACCTATGCTATGCTATGCTAAGTCACTTCAGTCGTGTCCGACTCTGTGTGACCCCAAAGATGGCAGCCCACCAGGCTTCCTCATCCCTGGGATTCTCCAGGCAAGAACACTGGAGTGGGTTGCCATTTCCTTCTCCAGAAAGAGACACCTAAAAAGATGCTATTGGAAAGATTATAATCTTTCCAAAATAGTGTATTTTGGAATGAAAAATAATATCTGGCAATGCCATTATTAAATAATTAATGACTGGACAATATAATATCCTTAGGAAGAAAGGAAAAAAAAATACTTATTTTGCTAGAATGTGTGTTCATTGCTGTCGTGTCCAACTCTGTGACCCCATGGACTATAGCCTGTCAGACTCCTTGGTCCATGGAAATCTCCAGGCAAGAATACTAGAGTAGATTGCCATTTCTTTCTCCAATTTAGCTGGTACACATTAAAAAAAATAAATATCTGCTGAATATTTTAAAAGTCTTATAAACCAAAAAGCAAAGTGTACCAAAGTAGGTACACAAAACACATGTACCTCCTTATAGAAGTGGAGGTGTTTGCACACAGAGGGAGTTAACAGAGAGAGATGCGGAAGCAGATGAGGAAGTATAAGAAATACGGAAACACAGGCTAATTTTGCATGTTACTGTGGACCATGTTTTCCTAAAATTACAGAATGTTGAGGCCAGAGAGCCATATGATCTCATTCATCAATTAAAATTTAGTCAATTTCACTCTACAACATTTTTCTATTTTGAGTAGCAATATTCCCAAAGCTTAATGTGCCATTTAGGTTCTCAGAAGGGCCTTTGAACAGCCTGTGGTGATAGAACAGGCCTTCGTTCAGTGAAATCTTGCTGACAGCTGAGAGCAGAACATTGCATTTTGTACCCTTAAGATAACATAATTGCCAGGATGCAATTGCTCTTTCATCTTATAGTGGTAATCAATCAGTGATTGACAAGTCTAATTAGAATCCTTGGTATGTGCGACATGATAGCACTTTCTAACAGCATTATAGTCTAAAACATCTTTTCAGCAGTCCTGTAAGAAAAACATAATATTTTATAGATAATTCAATTTACTTTGCTGCCATTGCTATTTGCATATATGGAAAGGTTTTATTGGGGTAGAATAATACCAACTTTGAAAGTATAAATATACTGCTCTAATGGTTTTATAGTGTCTCCCAAGGCCTCACTATTTCTGCTCTAAAGGTTTGATGATTTTTCAAATTGGCAAGGATAGATTATTGTATGTGTATAATTTTTTATTGTCTTTAGAACATGGTGTATTTCAGGTGCATAGATTTATGTTTTGATGAAAAGCTTCCCCCTCCTGTTTTCCCAAGAGAGGTAATTCATAGTGGGATACAGTAATCAGAAGAGAAATAGCATCTGTTAAAAAATATGGTGCTTAGTTACAAAGTCAAGATAAAATACTGTATTTTGTGAGGCACTGAAAATATCTAGAAAAATCAGTGCTCATTTCCTTCTGTAATATGACATGTGTTAAGAACTCTCTGAACAGATTTTTTTCACACTGAAATATCTTCAAAAATGCTAAACTTTAAACTGGATGATTACACTGTGTATTTGTCTTTTAGCATTTCAATTAGGATCTGTTAATCTTGAACTTGTGCAACTTATTTTGTATGCAGACCAAGAAAGTGGAATTACGGGAAGTGTTAAACCATTATTTTTGTTCTTGATAAAATGGTAAAATCATGTAACAAATTCCTTCACATTTCTGGTATTTCTTTTAGAAAATAAGGCTTTCCATCATACAGAAAGTGATAAATTACCGAGAAGGCATACTGTTTTTTCTTTCAGTCTGTGGATTGTATCAGAGATGTGGGTTTTCCTGAGATGCCAAAAGAAAAGACAGTGTAAAAAATAGACTTGTAATTTTGCTCTGAATATCCCAATAGAGTAATTTGAATTTAAATGCCTCCATTGTCAATCTATAAATTAGAAATATGTGTTTTCAAAACTAAATTTAAAGCTGAAAAGAGAGCACAATATCTGAAAAAGCATCAAAAAGTTGTCTTTAGCAATGTATGGATGCAAAGGTGACTAAGGGGATCCATCTGAAGCAGCTCCAGATGAGCAAGATGGTAAAGCAACACAGAAGACATACAACTCAGCAATTCATTTTTGCAAGATGATTTTTTGAAGTTATGTGAAGTATTTATCATTTTTCATATTTTTAATACCATAAGTTTTCTCTTTGATACTCTCGCTCCACACAGCATTGCAGTACATCAAGAACTCAGCAGAAATACCCTGCTTTTGATGACTTCATTTCAGCTCCCATCAACTACATGGAAGTTTTATTTTTAAATTCAAAATAAAAATACTACCTGAATATGGCATTTGATCATACAAGCCAAAAAGCATGTTAAAAGAAAGCAAGACGTTGCTTCAGAAAAATGCTTAGAGAATGTTCTTGAAAGGTCTTCTCGGCACTGGCAAGGCAGTCACAAGTAGATACATTATTTTATAAAATCAGCGAAACATATTTCTGAAGAAAAATATCTAGAATTTGCACTACCTTGAATTTCTCCTTCATGATTTTCTCAACTATTTTCCATCTACCTACTTCCTCCCAACTATTTAATTTTTTCTCCTCTACTCTGTATTTCAACTAGCTATTTCCACCTAAATTTGCATAGTATATAGGCTTATTTTTGCAATGTTTTTAGATTCAACATTTCAGTTGAAACTCATAAAAACCTGAAGCAAATATACAGTACTATGAATTTGATGATGCATATATGCATATATCGGAGAAGGCAGTGGCACCCCACTGCAGTACTCTTGCCTGGAAAATCCTATGGACGGAGGAGCCTGGTAGGCTGCAGTCCATGAGGTCGTTGAGGGTCGGACACTACTGTGTGACTTCACTTTCACTTTTCACTTTCATGCATTGGAGAAGGAAATGGCAACCCACTCCAGTGTTCTTGCCTGGAGAATCCCAGGGACGGGGGAGCCTGGTGGGCTGCCGTCTGTGAGGTTGCACAGAGTTGGACACGACTGAAGTGACTCAGCAGTAGCAGTAGCAGCATATGCATATATATATATATATATATATATATATATATATATATATATATATAGTGCCGTCTACACACACACACACACATATATATATATACACACAAATTAAACTTGCAGGAGTTTAATTCCTGCTTATCTTGTAACACAAGTCAAGCAAGAAAAGGAAACAGGTGTCTAGATATTATGAGATATTCTGCCATTCCCTAACTTATCCTGACACTTGGTACTTTACAATTTTAGTTTGATGTTCTAAAACTTAAAATAAAATCCATTCTATTAATTTTGTATCTAAGTCAAAAAGCGAATTAAAAAAATCAACAAAATTGGACATATGTTTTTTACTTAAACTGTCTTTTCAAAAAGAGGAACAAAGTATACTTTGAGTCCTTAATTTTATTTTTGTAGGTGCAGAGAGAAAACAGATCTAACCCAATAAGGAATATCATTATAGGAAGACTCCTACAGGGTTTTTCAACACACATAATCAAGGTTCTTATAGGAGGAAAACATATCCTTAGGTTAAGAGAATGCAAAGAAATTAAATTGTTAAGAAGGCTTTTTCTTAACCTTGTTTACTAGACAGCAAAAGAGACACTGATGTATAGAACAGACTTTTGGACTCTGGGAGAGGGAGAGGGTGGGATGATTTGGGAGAATAGCATTGAAATATGTATAATATCATATGTGAAATGAGTCGCCAGTCCAGGTACGATGCCTGATAACAGATGCCTGGGGCTGATGCACTGGGACGACCCAGAGGGATGGTATGGGAAGGGAGGAGGGAGGAGGGTTCAGGATGGGGAACACATATATACTTGTGGCGGATCCATCTTGATGTATGTCAATAGCAATACAATATTGTAAAGTTAAGCAAAATAAAATTTAATTAAAAAAATAAAATAAAGAAGGCTTTTTCTCCATATGTGCTTGTAATAGAAGGTGCACTTATTAGTGTGACATCTTTCTAAATTAATTGACATGTTATAAATCTTATGTTTGTGAACAGTGGGATTTTATCACTTAAACAAAAAATTTAAAAGTTGTTCATGCCATAAGTAAGATACTCTGAAGCAGATTGGAAAGGAATATGCCAGATACACCTTCTGCTTTCCTCATTGGTGAAACTGCCCTGTATCTGAGCATAAACTAAGCATTTAGATGCCCAGCACAGAGCTTGTACATCTCAGTTGCTCATATATGCTGTGGGTTTCCTCAGCAATGTTCTCTTCCTAAATATTTACTTTGAAAACTACAAAAAAATATTCACTACAGTAAAGCCATTAAAAAAGTATTCAACAGATCTCATGCTATCTGGGTAAAAATGTGACTAAATTTAAATTATTTGAACAACTGAAAGACATTAAGCATTGTAAGGGTAACCATTGTGAGAATAACCATTTATGATAGTACTCTTCAACCATAAGTCATTGACTAATTTTCCATTTAAACTGTATTTCCACCTAGTACAGATCTTAGACTCAAACCTTAGTGAAGATCATGAAATATTGTCTGGACATATACTATTGCCTTTCACCTTTTCCCATATGAAAAGGTGAATAGTTGACTTAATGCTCTATTTTTCAGCAAACATGCTGAAAGATCAAGCATACACCTTTCTGGGGAAATGTCAGAGAAGTAAAATTCAAGATGAAATAAAACTAAAAATAATGGCACTTAGTGCTTTGTTTTGATATATTTAATTTTAGTGGAACAAGCCTTCATTAAATACTTAATTTGTTAAATAGATAATACTGAGAATAAAAAATGAGTAAGACAAAATCCTGATCTGTAGAAGTTACAGTCTGGTGGAATGCCAGAAATATAAATAATTACACAAGTGTGTCTATTATATGTGTGTGTGTGCAAGCTCAGTCATGTTTGACTCTTTGCAACTCCATGGATTGTAGCCCGCCTGGCTTCTCTGTCCATGGAGTTTTCTAGGCAAGAATACCAGAGTGGGTTGCCATTTCCTACTCTACCACAAGAAAGAATATTTATGTGGTAAGAAAGGTAAAAATGCAGTTGTCTGAGAATTCAGAGGAGGGATATGATATCTATGACTGAAGCTCTGAAAGATTGCATGGAGGAGGTGACATTTAAATGGCCTCATAGACTGATTAAAAATTTTAGTAGGTAAGAAGTGGGAAGAATTATTCCAGGAAAAAGAACTGAATGTGTAAACCGTCTATGGGGTCACACAGAGTCGGACACGACTGAAGTGACTTAGCATAGCATAGCATAGCATAGAGTTAATTTAGAGGACCATGAGTGAAATATAAGAGAGATTAGTTGAAGTATTGAATGCTTTTGGATGTTTAACTATGTGTTTAAAAATATTTATTCATTAATTCAGTAGTCAATGGGAGAGTCTGTGAAGAAAAATTATATTATTTGAGCTATACCTTAAGAAAATTAATCTTCTGACAGTGGAGATTATTTACTGGATTTTCCAATTCAGAAACTATTAAAACACTAGACAGGATATGAAAGTGAAAGTGAAGTTGCTCAGTTGTGTCCGACTTTTTGTGACCCCATGGATTGTAGCCTACTAGGCTCTTCTGTTCATGGGATTTTTCCAGGCAATAGTACTGGAGTGGATTGGCATTTCCTTCTCCAGGGGAATTAAATTCTCCAGCCATGAAATTAAAAGATAAGGAAAGTTATGACCAACCTAGATAGCATATTCAAAAGCAGAGACATCACTTTGCCAACAAAGGTTCGTCTAGTCAAGGCTATGGTCTTTCTGTGGTCATGTATGGATGTGAGAGCTGGACTGTGAAGAAGGCTGAGCACCGAAGAATTGCTGCTTTTGAACTGTAGTGTTGGAGAAGACTCTTGAGAGTCCCTTGGACTGCAAGGAGATCCAACCAGTCCATTCTGAAGGAGATCAGCCCTGGGATTTCTTTGGAAGGAATGATGCTAAAGCTGAAACTCCAGTATTTTGGCCACCTCATGCGAAGAGTTGACTCATTGGAGAAGACTCTGATGCTGGGAGGGATTGGGGGCAGGAGGAGAAGGGGACGCCAGAGGATGAGATGGCTGGATGGCATCTCTGACTCGATAAATGTGAGTCTGAGTGACCTCCGAGAGCTGGTGATGGACAGGGAGGCCTGGCGTGCTGCGGTTCATGGGGTCGCAAAGAGTCGGACACGACTGAGCGACTGATCTGATCTGATCTGATCTGATCTCCAGGGGATCTTCCTGACCCAGGAATCAAACCCAGGTCTCCTGCATTGTAGACAGACGCTTTACCATCTGAGCCACCAGGGAAGTCATTTTTTAGCAGAGTGATAACATTAAGAGTAGAAAACAAGATAGGTTAGAACAAATACAGAAAAAGAGGAATCAAGTCTTACCTTGATGGGAAAAGAGATTCAGAAAGACAGGAGAGAAAATAAGTAAATAAATAAACAAATTACTTTTAGAATGAAAGCTAAATTGAGATACTGATGTAAAAGTATTTTTAAGAACTAAGCCAATAAGATGTGAAGCAGTTTGAGACCAGAAGAGGGCAGCTGTGTGCCTAGGATAAATCCAGAAGCTGCGTGAACACTGACGTTGTTGTTGATAAGTGTTGCTAACTTGTCCTCATCTTTACACTGGTCAGTACAAACACCAGTGTCCCTCAGGGAACTGAATTTCTTCATGCAAATTAATGCATTGACATTTTGGTGTATCCGAGATACTTTCTATATTTGATTAGCATCATTGAATTTTTATGCTAGAGAAGGTAGTGTGCTCATTTTTTGAGTGAGCTGAAACACAGTTCTTGAATTTTTTTCAGATGAGGACCCGATTCATATCTGAATAGTAAGGAATGACTAATGTATAAGTTGTGTTTTTATCCATTAACAACTTCCCATTTAAAATCCTAAGTGTTTTGTTTAAGAATAGCTTCAGCAGAATTCATCTGTTCCAAGATGCCCGAGGGTTTCGAGGAAATAAAGATGTGGGAAGAAAAACTAAATCTCTGTGCTTCAGTTGTCTAATCTGTGCCATGGGGGGTGGGGAGTAATAAAAACCTCTATTTTGCTGTGTAGGTATGAATCATAAAATAGAAAATGGAGCAAAGCACTAAGAACGGTGTCTGGAACATGATTAGAGAAACTAGTGTTTTCTATGATGATGATTGAGATGAAGAGGAAAGAAATGGACAATAAGAAAATAAAAGCAATAGTAAAAACAGTATTTAGTTTTCAAAATAAAACAGAAAAAATAAAAATAAGCTATTTGATGGAAACTTCAAGTTTCTCCTATTTTCTGCTCTGGAAAATTATTTCTCTTGCAGAATTTTATTTCACTATTAAGTGTATAGTAAGTTTTGCTTGTTTTTTTTTTTTTTTCCTTCAAAATATTACTATCCATTGGAAAGTAAACAAATTCATACCTCAGAAATAACAAGGTATATTCAAAACAAAGTTTTAATAATATAAAAAACAAAGTGTGTCTATATTATAAAATTCACAATTAATATGAGAGAAAACAATACAATGGACTGAGTACATTTTACTCATATTATTTACTGGTGCTACAATCTGTGGAATATGACATTAGGAATGGTGCGTTTGAAAAATAACTGTGAATTGCTTTCAAGCATTTTTACTACATTGGCCAATTATATATGTAAAGCATCTTATAATAATGCTATTTTATAACAGCTTTTAAGAGGAAACAGACCAAGAAATAAGCCATCAAGCTTCAAAAGGTGATAGCAATCCATAAGAGAAATGTTTTGATTTTCCCCTTAATCTAAATGGGCTGCTCAGTAACTTGCTATTAAAAGTCACTTCTAAGTTTGATATAGGTACTAAGTTTTTCAGTTTTATGGTTTTCTATAAACTTGGATTTAGTGTGTGACTCTTTCCCAAAAGCTATAATTTTGGACTTACTATAATTAAATTTAAGTTCTTATCTACTAGAAAGGATGGTAAAATATATTTCAAATATGTGTAGGGTCAGGTCTTCAGAAGGTTGTGAGCAAGGGTGGTGAAGGCATCTGTGATAAGAGCTCATATTTCTCTCACCTCAGCAATAGTGCTTATAGGATAATAACTATTCACATTAGTTCGTGGAAGGGAACCATTAACTGTTAGTGTATATGAGTAACTAGCAAAAGCCATTTTAAGTCAAACTAAATTGATGGATGGCTGTGACATATTGGCCTTTGGGGTCATGATTATAAAGTCCCTGAGGAAGAATAGTTCTATGCTCTCTACCTATAGTGCAATGTCATCAATTATTAAGGGGTTAATAAGTACTAATTTAATTAAATTGATAAAAGAAGAGAAAACAATAGAATCAAAATATAAGGTATAGAATTTTGAAATAGTATGTATAATTTAAGCCTAAATTCTTTTATATTATTTAGTACTTTGTATTAAATTAATTTATATCATAAAAGTAATCTCTAAGTCCTAAAATAGCAATAAACAAAAAACTTTCTAGATTTTTATTGGTGGGCAATGTGAGGAAAAAATCTAAAGGCAATTGATTAAACACTAAGTAGAAAGCAAATATATATTTTAAAAGATGAAATAAAACAAAACAATGGTTTCAAATGAAGTTAAGGAATAAATCTATGAGGTCATATGCCACAAAATCAATTTGTATCCAAAAAAAAAGTAGATCCTAAAGAAGATATAAAGTGTAATCTTTTTCTGTTAAAGACAGTAGAAATGAAGGGGTGACACAATCTCTGATGCTGATATATGTCAGTATCCTCCTCACTGAAATACTCTATATATTCTTGATACCCATGATTGTGAGGAAAGAATCCTGCTGGAGGAGAAAGGAGAAAGGAGAAACAAAGTTGAGACTCTGGAGGTCTTGCTTGGTCTCATAAATTATGGTTGCATAAAATATACTTTTTTTAAAAAAGCTTAATAGTAATTGACAAAATGAACCTGGGAGACAAAAAAAAAAAAAAAAAAAAAAAAACGGGACAAAACTTATGGACACATAGCAAAAAGTCAGATATTTTCATGTCCAGAGGGTCTTAAATATCTCCATCAGATGAAAATGAAATAATATATCTCTGTTCAGCAACTTCCACATTGGAGATTCTCATAGCTTTTGACTGCCCCATTGTTTTAACCCTATATGTTTAATTTTCAACTTTAAATTAATTCCTTTGGCATAAACTGTGAAAATATGATACTTGATCACCTTCATTGATTTGTATATAAACTCAGTTGGAATTCAAAAGAGCTTGGAACCTTCCAAAAGGCAGACTGAGATGCATATTTTATGCAGATTCTCATTGTTGGGTATAGGGAAGGAAAAAGTGACAGCCAGAAGTCATGAGGTTAGGATGATATACATAACTTTACGTGCCAGAGAGTCAAAGACACAAGAACGTAAATCAGAGAACTGTTCCTGCTCATCTCTCAATTTCCTTCTGCTATCTTTACTATTTTCTGAAACCATAAATCTTTAGATTTGACCCCTTGTTTATTAAAGTAACCACCTAATGAATCAAAGATTTTTATTTCATTTTCTGGAAATTCACATGATCCAAGTCCATCCTCTCTTCATCTGTCAATCAGTAATAATATATGTAAGATGATTAAGGTAAATCTTGTCTGCTGCTACTACTGCTGCTAAGTCGCTTCAGTCGTGTCTGACTCTGTGCGATCCCATAGACGGTTGTCCCTGGGATTCTCCAGGCAAGAATACTGGAGTGGGTTGCCATTTCCTTCTCCAACTAGATTGCAAATGGAAGATTTGCTGTAGATTGGTAATTCCTCCCGTTTGCAATTTATATATTACAAGACTAAGAAATTTAATACGATAATAGTAATAAGGTATATATTATGTAATAAACAACTAATGAAGCATTTTGGGGGTTAATGATTTGAAAAATGTATTTATATCTCCAGTTAAGCATTTATTTTTATCTGAAATGGTTAAGGAATTAGGAATCTGTATCCTCTAGAAGAATCAAGACTGAATTTTATTCTATTTGTTTTTATATTAGATAATATGGATTTTATTAAAGAATAAAATAAAAAAATATCCATAAGGAAAAATATATATATATATATACAGCTTCAAAATCACTTAGAAAATAGAAGCACTTTTTTATAAAAATTTATATGGGTTAAGATATTTATTCTTGACTTTTCAATTTTAGATTAAATGTGCTACTATCTATTTGCAAAACAAAAACAAAGACATTAAGATTATAGTTGTACTATTTAATACCCTGGAAAAAAACTGAGGATAAACCTCTACCATTGGCACCAGTCGTAAGAGTTCAAATCTGTTTTGTTTGAAGGTGCTCTGGTGACTGTAGTGTGCAGTGGAAACTGAGAGTCACTGCGTAAAATTATTTAGCCAAAGACTCACTGTCAAAACCTGGGCTAGAACAGTTTCCCTTATACTCAGATCAGTAATTACCCTGGTCCTTACACCATAGTTGCCTATCTTGTTTTTATATCACAAAATGATGAGTTTGATGTAATCTATCATTAATCCCGGGGAAGGCAATGGCACCCCACCCCAGTACTTTTGCCTGGAAAATCCCATGGATGGAGGATCCTGGTAGGCTCCAGTCCATGGGGTCGCTAAGAGTCGGACACGACTGAGCGACTTCACTTTCATGCATTGGGGAAGGAAATGAAAACCCACTCCAGTATTCTTGCCTGGAGAATCCCACGAACGGGGGAGCCTGGTGAGCTTCTGTCTATGGGGTCACACAGAGTCGGACACGACTGAAGTGACTTAGCAGCAGCAGCATCATTAATCCAGAGTGGAAAACTAATGGAAAATTTGTGTCCTGATATGAATAGACTGGCTTATTTTCTATATTTACATTGTGCCTGTCAATGACTGTATCTACTGGGTCCAAGTAATACTGGAAATAGCTTCTTAGGGTCAGCAATATCAGCCAAAATAATGAAATAGTAGCTGTGTCAGGAAACAACCTCACCTGACTTCTCTAACAGTTGGGAAAGAATATAAAGTGACCTGGCCTCTCTAACTGATCTTACACCAATTATTATAGTGCATCACTCTCAAAAGGCCAAGATATCTTAAACCAATGCCCATCGATAAAAGCTTTTCCCATAAACTCTCCCTATTAATTAAATCAGATGTAGCTTTTAAATTGATGAGACTGCAAAGATAAGTTTTTCCTTATGCTTGGTAAATTTATCAGTAAAATAATGTGAAACAAAACAATGAGTAAGAATACCTTTAAGAAAAGAATTACATTATCCACATTCAATTGCCACTGTGTTTGCTTAAAAGAGTTATGAGGACAATTTAGAAATCAAAGAAAAACCTTAATATTGGGCTAGTAGTCAAAACATAAAAGGCAGTTTCATGTCATGTCTGTTTTGCCTTTTATTGCATAGAACAATGCTGAAAATGAGCTTAAGTAAAATGAAGGATCATTAAGCTAATACCGAAGATTTTAGATAAAAGTTATATTAATTTTTGAAAAGTGAGACACATATATTGATGTACTTAAAATATGTGGTTAATTTTCAGCATCATGTTAGACCATAGAAATTGTAGAACCAACTGAGAAGTCAAAATGAAATATTCTGTCATTCCTGAGAACTAATACAAATCTAATTTTGTACACTGGTTTTTGAAAACTAATAAATATCAAAATAAATAAAATATTTTTTTACCTCTATTAGATTTGAGATATCTTTCAATCCAATGTCTTAGGACTGAATGAATTACTTAGACTTTTAATATTAATTGTATAAAGATTCCTTGGAAAATCCTGATGCCTACCTTTATTTAGTTAACAATGACAAAGAAACCTTTAACAATATTTCTGAAGTTTTATGCCATTTAGAGGTTGCCTTTGATTTTCAGAAGGACATGCTATAAATAGAGTCACTTTCAAGAAACTCTTGAGTACAGAGTTTCATTGGGACTGAATTTCAGGCAGTTTTTATTTATCTTAAAAACTAGTAGGAAGTACCTCTGAATTTAATGTAGGGCAACCATTAACATATCCTGTATCTTCCAAAAATATTTAAAATCAATTATTAAAGGTAAGAGGTTAGGGGAAGTATAGTGTAAAATCAAGGTAAAATTCCTGTAGTTGAAAACTTCAAATTCCAAAATATATCTTGATACCTATAATATTAGCATTTCTATACTATATTTAGGGAGAAGGCAATGGCACCCAACTCTGGTACTCTTGTCTGGAGAATCCCATAGACAGAGGAGCCTGGAAGTCTGCAGTCCATGGGGTCACTGAGGGTCAGACATGACCGACGACTTCACTTTCACTTTTCACTTTCACGCATTGGAGAGGGAAATGGCAACCCACTCTAGTGTTCTTGCCTGGAGAATCCCAGGGACGGGGGAGCCTGATGGGCTGCTGTCTATGGGGTTGTACAGAGTCGGACATGACTGAAGTGACTTATCAGCAGCAGCATACTATATTTAAGGCCCTTAGAAATACTAAATTCTAATAAAAAATCAGATACTTCTCAAAATCAAATATATATTTTAGTTAGTGAACAAAATATAAAAATTAACTTATTCAATCAATCATATACTTCCTTTGCACCAAGAAAAACACTAGAATCTCTCCAAAATCTCAGTTACTGACATGTATGAATGACAAAATAAGTTTTGGAGTCAGACACATGTAGAATTAATTCTTGGTGTCACCTCTTACAGATTGGCAGACATGAGTAATTTCTTTATAAATGGTAGTTAAATTTTTATTAACTGAAAATATTTTATTTTGGGTCTTGCTCCAGCAAGGCCTTGCTCAGTAAAGCTTTAATCCAATTATCTGCTAATGAGTGGGGTTGCACTCCCTCCCTGGCAGTTGTTTGGCTTGAGGTCTACCAGATCTATGGTAGGGTTAATGGAGAACTCCAAGAGGGTTTATTCCGAGGGTTGATTCCAAGGGGGACCTTCCACTGACAATATGACAACCCAAGCCTCCACAGGAGGCTCGCCAACACTAACTGGTAGTTTTGGTTCAGTCTCCTGTGGGGTCACTGCTCCTCTCCTCTGGGTCTTGGTGCCTGAGAAATTTTGTTTGTGCCCTCCAAGACAGGAGTCTCTGTTTCCCTCAATTCTCCAGAAGGCCTGTAATCAAATCCCACTGGCCCTCAAGGCCAGATTCCCCAGGGATTCCCAATCCCTTTATCAGATCCCCAGGCTGGGAAGCCTGTCATGGGGTTCAGAACCTCCACAATAGTGCAGAACTTTAGTATGATTGTTCTCCATTCCGTGGGTCACCTACCTGATGTGTATGGGATTTGATTTGATCATGACTGTGCCCCTCCTACTGTCTTGCTGCAGCTTCTTTGTCTTTGGGTGTGGGGTATCTTTTTTAATTTATTAATTTATTTTAATTGGAAGCTAATTACTTTACAATATTGTGGTTCCAGCATCCTCCTGTCAATGGTTGTTCAACGCTAGTTAGAATTTTGGTGCTTTTGCAGGAGGAGACGAGCACACAGCCTTCTACTCCATCATCTTGAATCCAGATTATTATTTTTTTTAATTTGTGCTGCTAAATTAGTCATCCCAAACCCCTTTATGTATAGTTCCCTCGTATCTGCTTTATCATCATATCAGCTCCTTAACTGGTTTTCTGTGATCTAGTTTATCTCCATGAGGAGAAGCCATTACTTTACATCAATTGCCACATTACTTTATTGTGAATATGTAATCTTCACTTCAAGTCTTTTCAAACAAATATCTCCATTTGGGAAATGCCTTATTTTATCTTAATTGCTTATCCAAACCAAAAAAGTAATATGCAGATTGCTATGCAAAACCTTATGGTAACCACAAACCAAAAACCTATAATAAATGTACACAAAAAAAAGAAAAAGGAACCCAAACATAGCACTAAAGATAATCAGTAAGTCAGAAGAGGAAAGAACAAAAGAAGAAAGTCGATGGGGGAGGACATTCAAAAACAGTTTTGGGACAATTAAAACAATGGCAGTAGGAAAACACATATCAATAATTACCTTAAATGTAAATTAAGTGGATTATACAAGAAAAAGGCATAGAATGGCTGAATAATACAAAAACAGGACCTGTGTTTATGTTGCCTGTGAGAGACTTACTTCAGGTCTTAGAGACTGAGGGTAAGGGGGTGGAATGAAATTCAAAAGAAAGTTGGGGTAGCAATATTTACATTAGACCACATAGATTTAAAAAGAAAAAAAAAAAAAGACTATTACATGAGACAAGGAAGGACAGTACATAATGATCAAAGGATCAATCCAAAGAGAAGATATAACTATTGTAAGTATATATGCACCCAGCATTATATTTGGACCCAACTGAGCTTCCCTGATAGCTCAGTTGGTAAAGAATCTGCCTGCAATGAAGAAGATCCCAGTTTGATTCCTGGGTCAGGAAGATCTGCTGGAGATGGGATAGGCTACCCACTCCAGTATTCTTGGGCTTCCCTTGTGGCTCAACTAGAAAAGAATCCACCTGCAATGCAAGAGACCTGGATTTGTTCTTTGGATTGGGAAGAAACTCTGGAGGAGGGAAAGGCTACCCACTCCAGTATTCTAGACTAGAGAATTCCATGGACTGTATAGTCTATGGGGTTGCAAAGAGTTGGATATGACTGAGCAACTTTCACTTTCACATGCAGCCAACATAGAAGCACTTCTCCATATATAAGGCAAATGCTAACACACATAAAAGGATGAATTGACAATAACCCAGTAATAGTGGGGGACTTTAATATCACACTTACAGCAATGGCAGAATATCCAGATAGATAATAAATAAGGAAACATAGACCATAAATGAAATGGCACATTAGACCAGACGGACTTAACTGACATTTATAAAGCATTTCAGAGGAGCCTGGCAGACTAGAGTCCATAGGATTGCAGAGAGTCAGACATGACTCAGCACACATGTATACTAACTGAAAGCAGCAGAATATACATTATTTTTAAGTGCACACAGAACATTATCCAAGATGGATCACGTGCTGAGCCACAGAGAAAGGCTCAGTAAATTAAAAAAAAAAAAAAACTGAAATCATATCAAACATCTTTTTGACCCAGCACTGTGAGGCTGGAGATTAACTACAAAGCTACAGTAATCAAAACAGTATGGTAGTGGCATAGAAACAAACATATAGATCAATGGAACAAGATAGGAAGCCCCCAAATAAACCCAGGCATTTATGGTCAATTGATCTTCAATAAAGGAGGCAAGAATATACAATAGGTAAAAAGCAGTTTCTTCAGTGGTGTTGGGAAAATTAGACATTATGAGCTCAAAATGATTAAAGACTTAAATATAATTCAGGATACTATAAAACTCCTATAGAAATACATAGGCAGAACACACTGATATAAACCAAATCAATACATCTTTTTGCATCTGTCTCTTAGACTAATGGAAATAAAAACAAAAATAAACAAATGGGACCTAATTAAACTTGAGAGCTTTTTCACAGCAAACGAAGCCATGAACAAAATGAAAAGGCAACCTACAGACTGGGAGAAAATATTTGCAAATGATGCTACCAACAAGGGATTCATTTCCAAAATATACAAACAGCTTATACAGCTAATATTAGGAGAGAGGGGGAATGGAAGAAGACCTAAATAGACATTTCTTCAAAGAAGACATAGAGATGACCAACAGGCATGGGAAAAGATGCTCAAAATTCCTAATTATTTGAGAAATACAAATAAAAAGTATATTGAAAGTATCACTTCACACAGGTCATAATGTCTGTCATCAAAGTTTAGTGACAGTAAATGGTAGAGAGGGTGTGGCAAAAAGGGAAATTTCTTACACTGTTGATGGGAATGCAAATTGATGCAGCCACTATGGAGACCAGTATGGAGGTTCCTTAAAAGACTAAAAATAGAGTTACCACATGATCTGCAATTCCACTCCTGGGGACATATCTGGGAAAGTGTAAATTTGAAGATACATTCTCCACAGTATTCCTAGCAGAAATTTTTATAATAGCTAAGACATAGAAATAACCTAAGTGTCCATCAACAGTTGAATGAATAAAGAAGATGTGATGTGCACACACACACACACACACACACACACACACACACACACCTAGAACACTGTACATTGTTGTGCTCATTTGCTCAACACAAAGAGCTGTGTCCTACTCTTCGCGACCCCATGGACTGTAGCTCACCAGACTCCTCTGTCCATGGAATTTTCCAGGCAAGATTACTAGAGTGGGTTGCCATTTCCTCTTCCAGGGTGTCTTTTTGACATAGGGATCAAACCTACATCTCCTGCATTTCCTTCATTGACAGGCGGATTCTTCACCACTGTGCCACCGGGGAAGTTAACTGCTGCTGCTGCTACTAAGTCACGTCAGTCGTGTCTGACTCTGTGTGACCCCATAGACAGCAGCCCACCAGGCTCCTGTCCCTGGGATTCTCCAGGCAAGAATACTGGAGTGGGTTGCCATTTCCTTCTCCAGTGCATGAAAGTGAAAAGTGAAAGTCAACTCTCTCAGTTGTGTCCAACTCTTCATGACCCCATGGACTGTAGCCTACCAGGCTCCTCCGTCCATGGGATTTTCCAGGCAAGAGTACTGGAGTAGGTTGCCATTGCCTCCTCTGACTTGGAAAGTTACTTGCCCATAAAACGGAATGAAATAATGTCATTTGCAGCAACATGGATAGACCTAGGTTTTATCATAATAAATGAAGTAAGTCAGACAGAGAAAGGCAAATACCATATGATTATCACTTAACATGTATAATGTAAAAAGTATAATACAAACAAACTTACAAATAAACAGAAACAGACTCAGAGACATAGTAAACAAACTTAACAGCTACCAGAAGGGGTAGCAGGGAGAGAAGACAGATCAATTAGGAGATTGGGATTAATAGAAACACACTACTATATATAAAATTAATAAGGAAAAGAGACCTACTGTATAATAGCTGTGTGCATGCATGTGTGCTAAGTCACTTCAGTCCTGCATCACTCTTTGCGACCGTAAAGACCATGGCCCAGTCAGGATCCTCTGTCCATAAGATTCTCTGGGCAAGAGCACTGAAGTGTGTTGACCATGCCCTCTTCCAGGGGAGTCTTCCCAAACCAGGGATCGAATCAGTATCTCTTATGTTTCCTGCATTGGCAGGAAGGGTTTTTACCATTAGTGCCACCTGAGAAGCCCACTGTGTAGCACAGAGAACTATGTTCAGTAATGTACAATAACCTACAATTGAAAAGAATCTGAAAAAGAATATATATATTATATCTATATACAAACATGTATATATATATATATATATATATATAAATGCATCACCTTACTGTAGAGATGAAACAACATTTTAAATTAACTATACTTCAATTAAAAATTAAATTATCTAATGTCTAGTTGAATATGATTTATTTCTAAATATTTCCCCAAAGAATATCTACCCTAATTCATTCTCATTTTCTACACAAAATTCATGCATTATTAAAATTCCCTTTTGGTGCTTTATTTATGTGCTAGCATATAGTTCACATAAACTGTTCTTTATACACATATGTAAATATTCATTAAACACTAGCATACAAAGATCCTGTGTTTGATTCTGTAAGACATTCTAGAATAATTCTGATAATCCATAGGTAAAATTTTGTCCAATAAGGAAGTACACATCTGATTATACCTAGTTATAGAAAAAACATGATGTACCATATTTCCACATGGCTCGTAATGCAATCATTGTATGATATATTATTGATTTATGACATTTAGGTTAAGCCAATTAATAAACTCTACATCCACATAGGTGTATCTTTCCTTTTTTCCTTTGCCTTTCACTTCTCTTCTTTTCTCAGCTATTTGTAAGACTTCCTCAGACAACCATTTTGCCTTGCTGCATTTTTTCCTCAAGGATGGTTTTGGTCACTGCCTCTTGTACAGTGTTAGGAACCTCCACCCATAGTTTTTCAGGCACTCTGTCTATCAGATCCAATCCTTTTAATCTGATTGTCACTCCCACTGTATAATCATAAAGGATCTGATTGTAATGCCTGATTAGCTTAGTGGTTTTCCTGACTTTAATTTAAGTTTGAATTTTTCAATGAGGAGATCATGGTCTGAGCCACAGTCAGCTCCCTGTCTTATATTTGCTGACCGTATAGAGCTTCTCCATCTTTGACTGCAAGAATACAATCAGTCTGATTTTAGTTTTGACTATCTGGTGGTGGCCACGTGTAGGTTCATCTCTTGTGTTGTTGGAAGAGAGTATTAGTTATGACCCATGCGTTCTCTTGGCAAAATGTCATTAGCCTTTCCCTTGCTTCATTTTGTACTCAAAGGCCAAACTTTCCTATTACTCCATGTATATTTCATCCCAATCCCAAAGAAAGGCAAGGCCAAAGAATGCTCAAACTACCACATAATTGCACTCATCTTACACGCTAGTAAAGTAATGTTCAAAATTCTCCAAGCCAGGCTTCAGCAATATGTGAACCGTGAACTTCCTGATGTTCAAGCTGGTTTTAGAAAAGGCATAGGAACCAGAGATCAAATTGCCAACATCCACTGGATCATGGAAAAAGCAAGAGAGTTCCAGAAAACATCTCTTTCTGCTTTCTTGACTATGCCAAAGCCTTTGACTGTGTAGATCACAATAAACTGTGGAAAATTCTGAAAGAGATGGAAATACCAGACCACCTGATCTGCCTCTTGAGAAATCTGTATGCAGGTCAGGAAGCAACAGTTAGAACTGGTCATGGAACAACAGACTGGTTCCAAATAGGAAAAGGAGTACGTCAAGGCTGCATATTGTCACCATGTTTATTTAACTTATATGCAGAGTACATCATGAGAAATGCTGGACTGGAAGAAACACAAGTTGGAATCAAGATTGCTGGGAGAAATATCAATAACCTCAGATATGCAGATGACACCACCCTTATGGTAGAAAGTGAAGAGGAACTAAAAAGCTTCTTGATGAAAGTGAAAGTGGAGAGTGAAAAGGTTGGCTTAAAGCTCAACATTCAGAAAACGAAGATCATGGCATCTGGTCCCATCACTTCATGGGAAATAGATGGGGAAACAGTGGAAGCAGTGTCAGACTTTCTTTTTCTGGGCTCCAAAATCACTGCAGATGGTTACTGCAGCCATGAAATTAAAAGACACTTACTCCTTGGAAGGAAAGTTATGACCAACCTAGATAGCATGTTCAAAAGCAGAGACATTACTTTGCCAACAAAGGTTCGCCTAGTCAAGGCTATGGTCTTTCCTGTGGTCATGTATGGATGTGAGAGCTGGACTGTGAAGAAGGCTGAGTGCCGAAGAATTGATGCTTTTGAAGTGTGGTGTTGGAGAAGACTCTTGAGAGTCCCTTGGACTGCAAGGAGATCCAACCAGTCCATTCTGAAGGAGATCAGCCCTGGGATTTCTTTGGAAGGAATGATGCTAAAGCTGAAACTCCAGTATTTTGGCCACCTCATGCAAAGAGTTGACTCATTGGAAAAGACTCTGATGCTGGGAGGGATTGGGGGCAGGAGGATAAGGGGACGACAGAGGATGAGATGGTTGGATGGCATCACTGACTCAATGGATGTGAGTCTCAGTGACCTCCGGGAGTTGGTGATGGACAGGGAGGCCTGGCGTGCTGTGATTCATGGGGTCGCAAAGAGTTGGACATGACTGAGCGACTGATCTGATCTGATTTGATACCTTGACTTCCTATTGCAGATGGTGACTGCAGCCAGGGAATTAAAAGACACTTGCTCCTTGGAAAACGAGCTATGACAAACTTAGGCAGCATATTAAAAAGCAGAGACATCAAAGGTGTCTCATCAAACATACTCAGGGCTATGTTTTTTCCAGTATGTTTTTTCATGTACGAGTGTGAGAGTAGGAACATAAAGAAAACTGAGAGCCAAAACATTGATGCTTTGGGTCTGTGGTGCTGGAGAAGGCTCTTGACAGCCCCTTGGACAGTAAGGAAATCGAACCAGTCAATCCTAAAGGAAATCAACCCTGAATATTCATTGGAAGGTCTGGTGCTGAAGCTTCAATACTTTGGCCACCAGATGCAAAAGCCAACTCATTGGAAAAGGCCCTCAGAAGATTGAGGGCAGGAGGAGAAGGGGCAGAGGATGAGATGTTTGCATGACATCAATGCAGATGAGTCTGAGCAAACTCTGGGAGAAAGTGAAGGTCAGGGAAGCTTGGCATGCTGCAGCCCATGAGGTCTCAAATAATTGGGAACAATGGAGCAAGTGAACAATTATTAAACTCATTACCTCAGGGTCAGAAATATCCTCATTTTAGAATGAGCATTGGAATATAATAGCTAAGGATGCAGTTTTGAAATCAAAAGTTTTGAGTGTACCACTCCTTAGAGATAGGTTATTGCAAAAGACATTGAACTTTTCTATACTTACCTGTCCTCTTGTGAAAAATGTATGTAACAAGAGAGAGCTTATCATATAAGGCTATTGTGCAGATGGGATGGAAGGAGTAACATGTAAGTCAATAGGCAAAAAAGTTGGTTTGGTGCCCGGAGCCAGTACAGGAGATCCCACCCATGACAAGGTCATGCAGGAGAGGCCTGACGAGCAAGGCGAATCAGGACTCGAGGGACCCCCTGGACCTGCTTGAGCATCTACCCCCAAACAAGAATCTGTCTGTTTCACTATTTTACGATTTTCACCAACTCCTCTGACATTAACGGGGGGCTATCCCCGACCACCTTTCTCTGAAGGAAATCAACTTATAGCTCTAGTTAATAAGCCTCCTGGGCACAATAGGAGTGTTTCAATCCAAACCCCTCAGATGGCTTTCTAACTTGCCTGACAGGTTTATCCGGACTCTTACAGCTATGATATGATTGTTTACAGCCTCCCAACCATGAGAGGCATGGGAAATTTAAGATATTCAAATAGTATAGAGCCTTTTGAGGAGATAAGAATTATTAGAATAGAACTGGTGAAGGATTTCATTGTTGAGCCAATGCTTGCTGCCAAGTTTCCATATCCCTTACCCACTGTGTCCCTGGGAGCATATTAATTAATATTGTTGATATATAGAAAAAAATAAGTAGTGGCCTTGGTGCTAAGAACTTTAGACCCTTGAGGTAGTAAATTCTTTCCTTGCTACAGTCCACTGCACCTTTGCCCTATAGGAATGCAACTTTAGTGCTTTCAGAGAGTGGCACCAAACTTTAGAAAAATTACTTTTAGAGAAAATAAGTTTCCTGGTTAACTAACCTTTATCAGAATAAAGAGTCATAAAATGTTAACAAGCCTCCTGGCCAGAAGATGATGTAAATCACCTAAAGCCTTTGTATACAATAGGTTTGCAGAAAGAAAGCCTGGTCTAGATAAGGGTCAAGGACTGCTGACTTTGCATGACTCTGTACCCCCTATTATCCTCTATGTACAACTTAGGGTATAAAAGCTCCTTTTGAAAATAAAGCTACGGACCCGGCTTCATCAGAGCTTGATCTCCCCGTGTCATTCTATTTTCCTTTTCTCTCCTTTTCTCTCTCTGTTCCTCTTTCAGGATGACTACTTGGAATACAGGGGCTCTCTGAATTTACTTTTTTGCCTGGGTTTCTAAGACCCGATCGGGAAGGCGCCTTGAGTATTCACCAGGGAGAAGACATCCTGCATCCTCACCCCACTGAGAGGACGCCTGCAGCCTCCGTGAACAGAGCAAGTTCCAAGTCAGGAGCTTTAATAACTTTCTGTGTAAACCAAGGAAGATCAAGCCTCTTTCTCTCCCCTTTACTTTCCCTATTGGCTGACACCATCCTCCTGAGGGAATCCCTGGATCCTACCAGGGCTGGACTCTCGTAGTCTGGGTTTTCTGTAAGATGTTATGCAAAAACCCAAACCAACTTTTTGGCCGACACTATATTCCACATGGAGCTTCTTGGTAGCTCAGCTTGTAAAGACTCCCCCTGCAATGCAGGAGGCCCTAGTTCGATTCCTGATTTGGGAAGTTCCCCTGGAGGGAAAGCAGAGCAAACCACTCCAGTATCCTTGCCTGGAGAATCCCCAGGGAGAGAGGAGCCTGGCAGGCTAGAGTCCATGGGATCGCAAAGAGTCTGACACAACTGAGTGATGAAGCACAGCATATTTGGAATATAATAAGAGCTAAATATTTTTATTGTTGTTCAGTCACTAAATCGTGTACGACTCTTTGTGACCCCATGGACTGCAGCACATTAGATTTCCCTGTCCTTCACTATCTCCTTGAGTTTTCTGAAACTCATGTCCATTGAGTCAATGATGCCATTCAACCATCTCATCCTCTGTTGCCCTTTACTCCTCTTGCCCTCAATCTTTCCCAGCATCAGTGTCTTTTCCAATGAGTCAGTTCTTTGCATTAAGTGGCTGAAGTACTGGAGCTTTAGCTTCAGCATCAGTCCTTCCAATGAATATTTAGGATTTATTTCCTTTAGGATTGACTTGTTTGATCTCCTTGCCATTTGAGGGTCTCTCAAGGTTCTTCTCCAGCATCACAGTTTGAAAGCATCAATTCTTAAATGCTCAGCCTTCTTTATGATCCAAATCTCACATTCATACATGACTACTGGAAAAACCATAGCTATGACTATATGGACATTTGCCAGCAAAGTGATGTCTCTGCTTTTTAATATACTGTCTTGGTTTGTTATGGTTTTTCTTCCAAGGAGCAAATGTCTTTTAATTCTGTGGCTGCAGTGACCACCTGCAGTGATTTTGGAGCCCATGAAAATGAAATCTAACTCTGTGTCCTCCTTTTTCCAATCTACTTGCCATTAGTGGTGAGACAGGATGCCGTGATTTTAGTTTTTGAATGTTGAGTTTTAAGCCAGCTCTTTCATTCACCTCTTTCACCTTCGTCAAGTGGCTCTTTATTTCCTCTTCACTTTTTGCCATTAAAGTGGTATCATCTGCATTATCTGAGACTGTTGATCTTTTTCCTGGAAATTTTGATACCAGTTTGAGTCATACAGCCCAAAATTTTGCATGATGTGCTCTGGATGTAAGATAAATAAGCAGGGTGACAATATAAAGCTTTGTCATATTCCTTTCCCAATTATGAATCCATCTGTTGTTCCATGTCTGGTTTTAACTGTTGCTTCTTGACGTATATACAGATTTCTCAGGAGGAAGGTAAGGTAGTCTGATATTCCCATCCCTTCAAGAATATTCCACAGTTTGTTGTGATCCACACAGTGAAAGGCTTTAATGTGGTCAGTGAGGCAGGTTTTTTTTTTTTTTTTTTTTTTAAATTCCCTTGGTTTTTCTATGATATCACAGATTTAGCAATTTGATCTCTGCTTCCTCTGGCTTTGAACAAAGCAAGTGGAGGTGATGGAATTCCAGTGGAGCTATTCCAAATCCTGAAAGATGATGCTATGAAAGTGCTGCACTCAATATGCCAGCAAATTTGGAAAACTCAGCAGTGGCCACAAGATTGGAAAAGGTCAATTTTCATCCCAATCCCAAAGAAAGGCAATGCCAAAGAGTGCTCAAACTACCTCACAATTGTACTCATTTCACACGCTAGTAAAGCAATGCTCAAAATTCTCCAAGCCAGGCTTCAGCAATATGTGAACCGTGAACTTCCTGATGTTCAAGCTGGTTTTCGAAAAGGCAGAGGAACCAGAGATCAAATTGCCAACATCCGCTGGATCATGGAAAAAGCAAGAGAGTTCCAGAAAAACATCTATTTCTGCTTTCTTGACTATGCCAAAGCCTTTGACTGTGTAGATCACAATAAACTGTGGAAAATTCTGAAAGAGATGGGAATACCAGACCACCTGATCTGCCTCTTGAGAAATCTGTATGCAGGTCAGGAAGCAACAGTTAGAACTGGTCATGGAACAACAGACTGGTTCCAAATAGGAAAAGGAGTACGTCAAGGCTGCATATTGTCACCATGTTTATTTAACTTATATGCAGAGTACATCATGAGAAATGCTGGACTGGAAGAAACACAAGCTAGAATCAAGATTGCTGGGAGAAATATCAATAACCTCAGATATGCAGATGACACCACTCTTATGGCAGAAAGTGAAGAGGAACTCAAAAGCCTCTTGATGAAAGTGAAAGTGGAGAGTGAAAAGGTTGGCTTAAAGCTCAACATTCAGAAAATGAAGATCATGGCATCTGGTCCCATCACTACATGGGAAATAGATGGAGAAACAGTGGAAACAGTGTCAGATTTTATTTTTCTGGGCTCCAAAATCAGTGCAGATGGTGACTGCAGCCATGAAATTAAAAGACGCTTACTCCTTGGAAGGAAAGTTATGACCAATCTAGATAGCATATTCAAAAGCAGAGAGACATTACTTTGCCAACAAAGGTTCGCCTAGTCAAGGCTATGGTCTTTCCTGTGGTCATGTATGGATGTGAGAGCTGGACTGTGAAGAAGGCTGAGCGCCAAAGAATTGATGCTTTTGAACTGTGGTGTTGGAGAAGACTCTTGAGAGTCCCTTGGACTGCAAGGAGATCCAACCGGTCCATTCTGAAGGAGATCAGCCCTGGGATTTCTTTGGAGGGAATGATGCTAAAGCTGAGGCTCCAGTATTTTGGCCACCTCATGCGAAGAGTTGACTCATTGGAGAAGACTCTGATGCTGGGAGGGATTGGGGGCAGGAGGAGAAGGGGACCACAGAGGATGCGATGGCTGGATGGCATCACTGACTCGATGGATGTGAGTCTGAGTGGCCTCCGAGAGCTGGTGATGGACAGGGAGGCCTGGCGTGCTGCAGTTCATGGGGTCGCAAAGAGTCGGACACGACTGAGCGACTGATCTGATCTGATCCTCTGGCTTTTATTAATTCACTTACACATATGGAAATTCTTGGTTTACATACCAAGCTTGAAGGATTTTGAGCTTAATTTTAGCTATAATTTTAAATTATGATTGATCTTATATGATGAATGTGGAATAATACACATCTTAGAACTGATAATTCAGAAACACTTCTAAGGTGAAGATCCAAAAGTCTATATCCAGTTGGGGGAATCAGAGCAGGTATACAGTTAGTGGCATTTCAAATTGATCTTGATAACTTAGTAGGAAATTATACCTAGTCCAAGAGATGTGACAGCATTGAATATGTAAAAATAATTGGGCATTCTTATATTTTCCCTCTAGAAAGTTTGTAATCACTTTCAGAACAAAGTGCTTGTTCTAGATTTCTTTTTCAGATTTTAAGTATGCATTTAAATATCAAAGGCATAGTAGGCCCTCAGGAAAGGGTTTTTTTTTTTTTAGTAAAGTTTCAATGTAATGAATTGGACATCATTTTGAAAATTACTGGAAATGTGCATGTGCATTAGTAATTATCACCATAATATCAAGATATTTTCAACGGCAAGACAGCATTGATAATAATGATTTGTGCACTGTATTAAATTTTTAAAGGTTTGCATTCTGCAAGAACATAGAACTTTTCTCTCTCAAAATAGAAGTCTTTTTTGTGGGAATCTGTATAAATTAAAAAAATTAATGGTGAAAGTTTAGGGCCAAAGGAAAGGACATTTTTATAGCCAAAATATTTTATAAAAGATATGTTATTAGATTTCCCATTGTTATTTCACCAGTGGCATTTTGAATGTAACATACCCAAAATATAAGTAAATGCAAAGAAAATGTGGACGATCATATACTGTTCTATAGAACACTTTCATTCTCTTTCTTGCTTTCAATTCATTAGAAATTGCCCATCAATATTCAGTTCAGTCAAGTCACCCTGTCATATCCAACTCTTTGTAACTCCATGGACTGCAGCACACCAGGCTTCCCTGTCCATCACCAACTCCCAGACTTTGCTCAAACTGATGTCCATTACCAACTCCCAGACCTTGCTCAAACTGATGTCCATTAAGTCTGTGATTCCATCCAATCATCTCATCCTCTGTCATCCTCTTCTCCTCCTACCTTCATTCTTTCCTATCATCAGGGTCTTTTCCAAAGAGTCAGTTCTTTGCATCAGGTGGCCAAAGTATTGGAGCTTCAGCTAAATTAAACTTGAATTGAAGAGTGTAGGGAAAACCACTAGACCATTCAGGTATGACCTAAATCAAATCCCTTACAATTAGACAGTAGAAATGAGAAATAGATTCAAGGTATTAGATCTGATAGGCAGACTGCTTCATGAACTATGGATGAAGGTTCATGCCATTGCACAAGAGACAGGGATCAAGAACATCCCAAAGAAAAAGAAACACAAAATGGCTATTTGAAGAGGCATTACAAATACTGTGAAAAGAAGATAAGTGAAAAGCAAAGAAGAAATGGAAAGATATACCCATTTGAATGAAGAGTTCCAAAGAATAGCAAGGAGACATAAGAAAGCCTTCCTCAGTGATCAGGGCAAAGAAATAGAGGAAATCCACAAAATAGGAAAGACTAGAGGTCTCAAGAAAATTAGAGACACCAAGGGAATATTTTATGTGATGAAAGGCTCAATAGAGAACAGAAATGATATGGACCTAACAGAAGCAGAAGATATTAAGAAGAGGTGGCAAGAATTCACAGAAGAACTATACAAAAAAAGATCTTTATGACCCAGAAAATCACAATGGTATGATCATTCACCTAGAGCCAGACATCCTGGAATGCAAAGTCATGTGGGCCTTAAGAAACATCACTACAAACAAAGCTAGGGGAGTTGTGGAATTCAAGTTGAGCTATTTCAAATCCTAAAGGATGATGCTGTGAAAGTGCTCCACTCAATATGCCAGCAAATTCGAAATACTCAGCAGTGGCCACAGGACAGCAAAAGGGCAGTTTTCATTCCAGTCTCAAAGAAAGGCAATGCCAAACAATGTTCCAACTACTACACAATGGCACTCATTTCACACACTAGTAGAGTAATGCTCAAAATTCTACAACCAAGACTTCAACAGTATGTGAACTGTGAACTTCCAGATGTTCCAGATGTTCAGATGGTTTTAGAAAAGGCAGAGAGAAGCCAGAGATCAAATTGCCATCATCTGCTGGATCATCATAAAAGCAAGAGAGTACCAGAAAAACATCTATTTTTGCTTTGTTGATATGCCAAAAAACTTTGATTCTGTGGATCACAGCAAACTGTGGAAAATTCTGAAAGAGATGGGAATGCCAGACCACCTGACCTGCCTCCTGAGACATCTGTATGCAGGTCAGGAAGCAACAGTTAGAACTGCACATGGAACAACAGACTGGTTCCAAATCAGGAAGGAGTACATCAAGGCTGTATATTGTCACCCTGCTTATTTAAGTTATATGCAGAGTACATCATAAGAAACACTGGGCTGGATGAAGCACAAGCTGGAATCAAGATTGTCTGGAAAAATATCAATAACCTCAGATATGCAGATGACACCACTTTTATGGCAGAAAGCGAAGAAGAAATAAGGAGCCTCTTGATGAAAGTGAAAGAGAGAGTGAAAAAGTTGGCTTAAAGCTCAACATTCAGAAAACGAAGATCATGGCATCTGGTCCCATCACTTCATGGCAAATAGATGGGGAAAAAATGGAAACAGTGACAGACTTTATTTTCTTGGGTTCCAAAATCACTGCAGATGATGACTACAGCCATGAAATTAAAAGACACTTAGTTCTAGGAAGAAAAGTTATGACCAACCTAGACATCATATCAAAAGCAGAGACATTACTTTGCTACAAAGGTCCATCTAGTCAAGGCTGTGGTTTTTCCAGTAGTCATATATGGATGTGAGATTTGGAGTATAAAGAAAGCTGAGCACCAAAGCTTTGATACTTTTGAACTATTTGTTAGAGAAGACTCTTGAGAGTCCCTTGAGCTGCAAGGAGATCAAACCAGTTCATCTTAAAGGAAATCAGTCCTGAGAATTCATTGGAAGGACTGATTTTGAAGCTGAAGCTCCAATACTTTGGCCACCTGATACAAAGAGCTTGCTCATTTGAAAAGACCCTGATGCTAAGTAAGATGGAAGGCAAGAGGAGAAGGGGATAACAGAGGATGAGATGGTTGGATGGCATCACTGACTCAATGGACATGAGTCTGAGTAAACTCTGGGTGTTTGTTGGTGATTGACAGGGAGGCCTAGCATGCTGCAGTTCATGGCATCGCAAAGAGTTGGGCAAGACTGAGTGACTGAACTGAACTGAACATAGTATGCAGGACATTACTCAAGAAGGTGGTTTACTAGATTGTCAGCATTAAATGTAAGGGCATATCTATCTCCATTTGAGTTACCAGTTGACTCTGTTTTTCCAGAGTGTGTATAATAAATTTTCATCATGATTATCTATAGTCCCATGTTAGCTTTGTTAGCTAAGTGCTGTACAGGTCGTGTCATGTCTTAGTCATGTCCAACACTTTTGTGGCCCCCTTGACTGTAACCCACCAGCTTCTTCTGTCCTTGGAATATCCCAGGAATGTATACTGGAGTGGATTCCCAGAGGATCTTCCTGACCCACAGATCAAACCTGCATCTCTTGTGTTTCCTGCAATGGCAGGCAGTTTCTTTACCACTGTGCCACCTAGGAAGCCCAAATGCTATACATAGATTATTTTTAAGTGTATATAACATGACTCATAATTATTCTGACTTTTGGTGGTTGAAAATGTGTAAAACTTAATATTATCTTCCTCTGAAGAAATGGGGTTTAAAGGAGATATTAGAGTTCATCAACAGGTTACTGAATTTGCAGTTTAGATGTGTACTTTGTCCCTTTTGTCAATGGATTTTGATTCTTAGGTCACAAATCAAGCATAAATATTCTTTGATTATACTAAACCTTTCTTTGCTATATTGGAATGGACTCTCTAATGCTGCTTAGTACCAAAACAAATAAAATAATCTCAATTGGACAAATGATAGATAACAACTTTCAGCAGTCATATTCAGATTTGCAGTGCATGTTCTGGGACCTTTAAATTTGCATAATTTCCTCCTGAAATAAATTTTAATTGAATACTTTGTACCCAGTTATACTCTTGTTTGAAATCTTCCAAAGCACTCTCATTGCCAAGGAAACCATTTCCTTGTGATCTGTGCATTCAGCATTGTTTCACTGTCTGGCTCATTTTTCTTTTTCTCTTTCACACTTACCATGACTCAACTGGAAATTTCATGTCATACATTAGTTAAAATAAAGCACATTGCTTGCCTTTGAGTACAAAGTTCATTTAAAAGATGCAGAATATGAGTTTCAACAATGGCTTCTTCACCATATCTTTTTGTGCGGATATGGAAAAAAGATAAAGAAACCAAAAACAGAAAAACACAACCTTTTCTTCCAGGCTTTATTCTGCATTTGCAAGCTGAAAAGTGTATCAAGTCTTTGATTTGATCTCCCAGCTATATATGAGTGCTATGAAAGTCTGACACAAGTGCTTTTTCAATAATTTTTTAACCCTGGTTCTTTGCATATAGTATAAAAAGGAGAAGGTGGGGAAAAAGACATAAACATGAAAGAAAACTTTAAAACAGTAAAATGATTCAAGTCAGATGTTTTCTAAATACTTCTTTTCTTACCATCTCACACCCTATTCCAATTCCCAAATTTTACTATTGACAGACTACCTGATTTGTAACCCCTTTGCAAAATGCATTTGTGTACATTTCAATTAAGAAAAAATATATAGTCTTGGTAATAGTTTGATAACAGGGTTGATTTTTCTTCCAATAAACTACACATGCTTAATACATTGAATAGCACCATCAGCAGAATTTTGCAAACATGTATGGATTGCCTAGGATATGAATGCTACTTATTGAATATAAAGGCAGAATCAGTAATTGACTGGTGATAAAAATTAAACAAGATAAAACCCTGTAATAAGTGATAATACGATATAGGCACCTCATTTATCTAATTATATTTTCCATGTACAAAAGCATACAAAATTATTACAAGTAATAAGACATCTTCTTATAAAATATTTTGTTATTTATAAAGTTCATACAAATTGAGTTTGTTTTTCTTCAAATCCATACATATGCAGAACGAGGTAAGAACATGATCATCTGAAACACAGAAGTATGCTTTATTCTGGACAACTAAATTTACCAGAATGCTGATGTTTGCTCTTAAAAATATATATATAGTTTTAGTTTCAGTCTTACAGAATTAATTTCTTGTAAAATAACTGTTCTAGTAACGATGGGTTGTGTGTGCTGCATGCTAAGTTGCACTTAGCTAAGTTTGTGCTAAGTTGCACAAAATCTGACTCTTTGTGACCCCATGGACCATAGCCTACGAGGCTCCTCTGTCCATGGGGTTCTCCTGGTAAGAATACTGGGGTGAGTAGTCATTTTCTTTTCCAGTGGATCTTCCCAACCCAGGGATCCAACTCTCATCTCCTGCATTGGCAGGTGGGTTCCCACCAGTACCACATGGGAAGCCTAATGATGAGTTAATTCAATTCAAACTGAGTTTTCCACTGAAAACAAATAGAAATACAGTTCAACATGTTAGTTTGGAATCAAAAGGTAGAGTTCAAATCTTCCAAGGAGGAGCTGTCTTAGTAAATACTTTACACTTACAGTCTAGAATTGCAATTTTCTAGGTTCCCAAGCCCTGGGAGTAAGAAACTTTAAAAAATAACCAGCCATCATCACAAAGATAGAAACAAGTTTGAATCAACTCACCCCATGATCTAGAAGCAAAAGCAAATTATGTTTGAGGGAAAGGAACAGTATTTAAGGCCTCAGATTATTTATGAATTTAATTTAAAATATTATGGACAATGTCTGGCATTAGATAAGAAAGATTAACTTTACAAATAACAAGAACTGAATACAAATTAAGAAAAAATAATGTAACAGAAGCAGATATTAATTTTAGCAGACAGAGTTTAAAATAACTGTGAGAAATTTGTTTAAAATAAATGAAGAAGAATTTCAATGAAAAAGCATTTTAAAATAAAAATAAAACCAAATGAAATTTAGAATTAAAATTTATTATATGTTAAATAATAAAGAAACATGGGTTTTAAGGAAGATTAAATCCAGTTGAAAAGGAAATTAGCAGACTAAAAAAAAAAAAAACAGAAGAAATTGTCCAAACTGAAGGAAAGAGAAAATGAATAGAAATATAGAATATGAGTCATAGAAAAATTATATCATATGTGTGATTGGACACCCAAGAGGAAAACATAGAATTAGAAGTTATATATGAAGATAGAAGGGCCCAGAATTTCCCCCAAATAGTTAAACACATTGTTAAAAATTCCAAAAATGATTCAAACCCCAATAAAAATAAGTAAAAAATATGATGATATTTAGACATGTAATAAAACTACTAACATCAGAGAAACAAAAAAACCCTAAAGCAATTGGAATGGATAAAACATACAGATAAACACACACACTGTCTACTATCATTGAAACTATACTAAAACTGGGAACTATTTTTTCAACAGAAATAAGGGGAGCTAGAGGAAAACTGAATTATATTTTTTAAGTGCTAAAGAAAATAACTGCCAAGATAGGATTCTAAAACCAGCAAAATTTTCCTTAAAAAATATGGCAAAACAAATACAGTAAGAAAATACTATTTGTCCCCTGTAGGTTTAAATAAAAGAAATGTTTTAAAGAGAAAGATAATAAAGCTAGAAAGAAGTAAAGATTCAGGAACAAGTAATAACAAATAAAAAGGTTGGCCATTTGCACTTTTTAAAAAATATTGGCAAACACTGCAGCAATAATAACAACTTTGAAGTTTGCTATTGAAGGTTATTACATTATTGGAGAAGTGGTACATGTGCTAATTTATATTAAATATTAACAAATCAATAATATTTAATTTATAATTTAGCTACTAAAAATAATGAGAATGTGAAAAGTGAAAGTGAAAACAGTTGCTCAGAAGTGCCCAGCTCTTTGCAACCCCATGGACTGTAGCCCACCAGCCTCCTCTGTCCGTGGAATTCTCCAGGCAAGAATACTAGAGTGGGTAACCATTCCCTTCTCCAGGGGATCCTTCCCACCTTCCCACCCAGAGATCAAACCTGGGTCTCCTGTCTTGCAGGCAGATATTTTACCATTTGAGCCACCAGGGAAGCACCTGAGACTGTGAAGGACTACATTAATAGAAAAAAACATAAGATAGTAAAAATGTGTAATTAATCAGAAGAAAACAAAAATGATAGCAACATGGAGAAAGTATGACAAATAGCATATGATTACACAGTTGATTTTAAAGTTGATTTAATTCAGTGATTACAGTAAATTTAATAGATCAAAAATTACTTATTTTCTGTATTATGTATGTGTTGATGTATGCTATGGATGGTTTATAGATGTGGATTATGGCAGGTTATATTCCTGCCTTCTGCATCTCCTTCTGTTTTTGAAATGCATATAGAAGGAAGTTTCTATTTGAGATGAAGGAATTCAATGTTTTGGGGAAGAATTATCCAGAACATATCAATGAGTGAGCCAAAACATCACCTATTATTTTTAACAGTGGCTATATTTTTAACAGTGGCTATGTTCATGTTTTAGCCTACTGTATCTATTTTACTTATTTATTTATTGCTTTTCTTTGTTGTTTGCTACATTTTTATGAGGGATGCACAATGCTTTCATGGTAGGAAAAAAAAAAATGAACATAAGTTACCTGTGGATGAATTCTTACATTTGTAGAAGAGAAGGCAACAACAGCAAACTAAAAAATAAATAGAAACAAGCACACAAGGGCTGCTGTTGGTGGAAGTCATGGACAGTTCCTGTCCAATGGCCTTTGGTCGGTTTGAATGCTTTCCCAGAGCCCTCAGGGTGGACACACTTTCTGATGTAAAGAAAATAGAGCTGTGTAACTACTCAAACTATGTTTTCTTGTTCTCTGTTCTGTTGGTCCTCAACAATCAGCTCCTGGTTGAGAAGCCTGGCCTTTCATAAGCTTCACCAGTGAAACAAGGTGCTTTGAATCTTTTGCACAACGCATTGAGCCACAGACGTTTATCAGGTCTTCTTATAGGTTCTTTGATGCTCAGCATAACTATGTATTCCAGGGGGTGTAGATGTTGTTTGCATGGCAAAGAGCTTCTTTTGTCTTTTCCAATGGATTTCTGTTTCTGATGTGAACCTCACTGTTGAAATACCCAAAGTCTTATGTATGAAAAGGCATGCTCTTATATATAAATGTCATATATATATAAACTGATATATAAATACCTGGGTACTCACCATTAGAAAAACTTTCAGCCATGGAGGGTGGGGAGGGGGCAGGAGTGGTGGAAAGAGAATGAGAAAGGGAAAGGAGAGAAGGAGAAAAAGAGTAGGAATAAGAGGAAGTATCCAGGGGACAAAATGAAGCATGAGTGTATCAAAAATCAAACTGTACTTTTGAATAAGATTTAGATTTTAATTTGAGGGAATATATCAAAAAATAAAGTATATTAAGAAGAAAAGTGTAATGCATCTTTCTGCTTCTGTTTAGTTTTCAAATATTTTATTGTAGTCTTCCTGTTAAAATATGTACAATATACTCTCCTCTGATTATTGGTGTAATTTCCAACAAAACTTAGCAATATTATTTTTTTTTCTTTAGGGAATAGGTCAATCACTTCACTTCAGAGTTTTCAAAATACTGATTCTTATTTCCTATGTGTTACCTTTTTCTATAGAGGGGTAAACCTGAATAAATATATAACTTAAATATAGATGGTAAAATGACAAAAATTCTCTATTTTGACTTTGTCAACTTGGGATTTTATTGCTAGCATCATTTAAAATTCTGCTAGTTCAGTTACTCTTGTCCTATTGGCTTTCACTCAATGTATAAGTTCTTGTCAGGAGAACAACTGAAACTCACTTTATAAAAGTTTAAAAAAACACTGTCCTATGAAACACAGGATGCCTTTGGAGTTCAGCATTGAAAATGTAAGGAAAAGGCAGTTTTTAGAGACAAGAATAATGAAAAGTAAATAAATTATAGAGTTTGATTCTGGGCATGATTTTACCTGTATTCAAGGAGATTCTCATAGTCTCAGTGTATTTAGAACTGCAGAGGAACTTTAAGAGTATCCAGATATATATTTGGCAGCTGGAGCCATTTTAAATTGAAGTCAATCAGAATGTGATTTATTTATGTCCTAGAATTTATTATTTAAATTAAAGACACAGACCAAGCTTTAGATGTGTTCAATGATGGAGCTCTTCAGCAGGAAAAAAAAAACAAAAAACACATGAACGCTCAGGCATGTGAATTGGTACTACCAGCATGAAGAAGATGATGAAAGGAGAGATGGAATGCATTTCTTTGTAAGACGTTATTTTTATACTCAGAACTTAAATTCTCATTTTTTTTCATCAATTATACCCCCAATAAATCTAGGGGGAAAGCTCATCTGTGCTGTCTGGTGTTGGACTAAGAACTTTGAAGAGCACGTAGAGTATGTCCTGCTAGAAATGAAAGGGTAGACGAACAATTGGTAAGAGAATAACAGTAAGCATAATAACTGGGATAGAAGACAGTTGAAGCAGGAATATCTGTAACTTTGCAGTAACCAGATTTTAGATATAAGGTTTAACATCTAAATAGCCCCCAGCTATTCTTGTTGAACCAATAAGTAGACATCTCAAACACTAAACAAGACTTTTGATTCCATTATTTTAAAAAGTACTATATATGATACTTGACATGCAGTAGATGCTTACCAAATGCTAGCAAATATCCATGTGTATTCTGGGCTCAGTTTTCAGATCCTCAGTTTTGCCTGATACACATATAGCACCATTTCACCAGAATAAATGGAAACATCACTTCAGACTCACTCATATATCAAATTTCTCCTTATCAAACAACAGGTGATTCATTTACTTCTTCCTCTAGAAATATAATTGTCTTTCTCCTTAGATCAGTTTCATTCTCTCTCTCTCTTTTATTTTTTTTTGCATTTTGTAGTATGATTTGAATTCAATATGCAGCTATCTCTATAATAGATCAGTCTTTTAGTTGTGTATTTCTGCATATATATATATTTCCCTTTAGCTTAGTTTTCTTTCTTCTTCTTCTTTTGTTACCATCTTAGGAAGCTAGCCTCTGTTGCCTTAGCTAATGGAGAAAAACCTGTATGAAAGCAGTTATTTGTAAATGGCCATCTTCATTTTATTGTTGAACACATCATTCAGGTCCTCAGATGGTTCCTTCATAATGCTTATCTAGGGAAGCAGAATAAGAATGATTTAATTTGAAAGAAAGGAAATTGTTCCTTGAGCTATAAGCAAACCAATGAATGGAAAATATCTCCTTCCTTTATTCTGTGACTAACTTTCTACTGCCTTGGATCCTTCTAGCACCTTGCTTTATTCAGTTGCATGGATTATGGTCTCTTTCACATCTTAATCATTTGACCCTTCTTCTACTATGTGAAAAATAGACTAAATCTGTCAAAGGTTCATAGTTGTACTCTAAAGGAAACTAGGCAAAAGTGGGTCTGGATTTTCGAAACTGAGTGCTAGAACTTGAACAGTGATGTTAGAATTAGGCCAGGGACCAGGCTAAATTTATTTAAAATGAAGAGGAAAATTCCAAAAGAGACAATTTAGAGGCTATTTGTCAATGTTTACTTTAACATTGAAAGTTATTTTTTGACCTATTTCTTGATACAGCGTTGCTTTCTAAAAGAAAAAAAAAATATCTAACTGCTATGAATATCGTAATTGCATCTTTGCTTAAGATCTCAAATAGTTTTGAGAGACTTTGCCAAGTTTCCTATCTGAAAGTATCTTTATTCGTCATACGGCTTTTTACTAGGAAGTACACGTTATGAACTAAAGAGAAGGAAGGGTTATTACAGAAACCTGGCCTAAGGAGAACCAGGATTGGCTTTAGAGCCACATCTATTAAAAATATAATTAAGAGAATGTTTTCCTAAAACTCTGGATGAGGCTAAACTGGTCATCTGACATGTTGCCTGGCTTGTAGAGGGATTTCATGACATCTGTGCTTAATGTATTCTTTTCTATAATCGTTTGTATTACTATGTGTCCATTCACCCAAAACTAAAAGGAAGTCAAGTGTTCAGACTAATATAAAACTTCAAAGATTTCTTT
The DNA here is from genome assembly GCA_935064755.1 of Tragelaphus eurycerus. Taxonomy (NCBI): domain Eukaryota; kingdom Metazoa; phylum Chordata; class Mammalia; order Artiodactyla; family Bovidae; genus Tragelaphus; species Tragelaphus eurycerus. The sequence continues at coordinate 1,451,100 of CAKXYN010000132.1, read as the reverse complement.
TGTGTGATCTTTTGTCTTAATATAATTTTGTTTTCCTTGGTTGAGAGAGAGAGCTAGGGCCTGAGCATGTGGCTGTGTGGAACCATCGCTCACGTAGAGTCTCTGTATAGGAACGTCTACGTGGCTCAGAAAAAGTAATGGCAGGTCAGAGCAAGTCTTCCCAGTGGTGTAACTTTTGGTGGATTCTTTAGCTTCTCACTAGCGTAATATTAAAACCACAGAAGGGTGACAGGAAATATCCTTTGTCTCTTGACAGGTATCCAATTTCACCTCTGCTTCTACCGGTCCAATTCTCTCTGATTAGCTATTTCAGTGGCAAATGAAATAAAAATCCATGGTATTAACCTGTCATATTATGAAACCTTTTTTGCTCTGGTGCATACATTTGGCACAGCTGTGAATTTCACATTTAAATAGCCCTCCACCAGTGGACTGCTTGAAACTATTGCTTTTCTATGGGAAATTAAACAGGGAGCTGCTTAATGCTCCTTGTTAGTTTTTTAATAAAAATGAAAGTGAGACACCAGCAATACCAGTGCAAATGCCTGCAGGACCTCATGGCTGTGCTAAAAGCCAAGAGGAGGAACCAAAATGCGTATGACTCTAAACGGCCCTGCACTGGTGGCTTTGCAATATCCACTCCACTGCAGTCCTACGAAATTGCCTCTCAAATGTTGATTAGAGGTCATGTTAAATTGGGAGAGTCTTCTCCTGGGATCGTTAGGCAGCTTTGAATTTGGTTTCCTAATAAAATACTGAAAGTTACAATGTAGAGGCAGAGCTACAGCTGTTGAATTTGTGCAGCTTCTACGGGTTTAGGGTTTAAGAAGAGGAGTATAAAAAATAGAGGGATGGGGGAGAGAGGAAGCAGAGAGACTGGGAGAATGAGATGCAGAAAGAGGACACACAGAAAGAAGACAAGACTGAAAGGCAAAGAAAGAGTAAGAGCAAGACAGCAAGGGCAGAAATAGGAAAGATGAAAGAAAGAGAAAGAGGATAGACAGCACTCTGAACATGAGTGTCTAGCATGGCATCAAACAGAAACTGTTCATCTAAGTTTATTAGCCCTTGATCTCACCAAACTCATTTCTAGGCCTTAATACTAGACTTTCAGGGAAAATAATTTCAAATTAATCCTTATTTCAATGCAGGATTCTTATTTCAATTCAGACCATTTCTGGTGGAGTGTTGCAGAGGTTTGCAATTGTAAACATGGCATTAGTCACCAGCAACAGTATCCCAAATTAATGTTTTATTTATTTTCCTTACTTACCATACAAATAAATTTATTGAGACAACAAAACTCAATAATCTATTTTTTTTAATTGGGATATGAACTAACTTTAAATCTTAAAAAGTTACTGTATGACAGACTGTTGACTGGAAAAAAATGCACAACATGAGAATTGTGAGCTGAGGAAATAGATAATACTGCAATAGTGAGGACTTTGATACATCAATGATTATAGAGACAAAATGGTTAACAATGGTTATATCATAGAGACAGAAAATCAATAAGGAAATACTGGTTTTAATCTGCATGTTAGACCAGATGAGTTTAACAGACATTTATAGAACATTTCTTCCAACCACAGCAGAATATCCATTTTTCTCAAGTGCACATGAAGTTTTCCCCAGGGTAGATCATATGTTAAGTAGATCATATGTTAAGTCACAGAAGAAATCTTGATAAATTTGAGAAAATTGAAACAATATTAAGCACCTTTTCCAGCAACAATGTTATGAATCTAGAAATCATTTATAAGAAAACTGGAAAATTCACAACATGAATTAATATGTGGAGAATTAACATGTTACTAAACAACACATAGGTCAAAGATTATGAAAAGAGAAACTAAACAAAACAAAAGTTGAAATAAATAAAAATGGAAATATAATTAAAATATATGAAATGCAGCAAAAACAGATCTAAGATGGATATTTATATAATAAAAACCAACATTAAGAAAAAATATAGCTCAAATAAGCAACCTAACTTTATACATCAAGGATCTAGACAGAACAATAGTAACAATAATCAGTGTAGTAGAAGGTTAGAAATAACAAGGATCAGTATGGAAATAAATGAAATATTCATTAAATAGAATATAAAAAGTTCAATAAAACTAGGAGACATTTTTTAAGGTAAACAAAATAAACCAAACTTTAGCTAGAGTTACAAAGTAAAAATGAGAAAGGGCTCAAATAAATAAATCAGAAATGAAAGAGAAAATGCTACAACTGGTAGCACATAAACACAATGGGTTCATGAGAGATTATTGTGAACAGTTATATGCCCACAGATTGGATTATCTAGAAAAAAATGTATAAATTCCTAGAAACATACAACCTGTCAAGACAGAATAATTAAAAACCGAAAAATCTGAGCAGACTAATTACTAGTAAAGTGATATCATCAGTAATCAAAAAAAAAAAAAAAAGCCTCTCAAGAAATAAAAGTTAAGATCAGATGAAGTGACTGGTGAATTCTATGGAACATTTAGAGAAAAAAATAATACCAGTTATTTTAAAATTCTTCCAAAATGGAAGACAAGGGAAATTTTCAGACTTCTATTATGAGACCAGCATTACTCTGATGCTGAAACAACCAAAAAAGCTACAGGAAAGAAAATTATGTCAATATCCCTGATGAATATAGATGTGAATACCTTCACCAAAATATTAGCAGACTGAGTTTGATGGTGCATTAAAAGGATCATTTACTATGATCCAGGGGGATTTATTTCAGGGGTGCAGGGATAGTTCAAACTCTGCAAATCAATCTGTCATCACATTTACAAAATGAAGGAAAAATTATTGACCAAACTCAATAGATACAGAAAGTAATTTCACAATTTTCAACATCCATTTATGATTTAAAAAACTCTTAACAAACTGAGTATAAAACAAAATTATACTCAGTTTAATAAAAGTCATATATAACAATCCACAGCTAGCATACTTAATGGTAAAAAGAAGAGCTAAGATCAGGAAGAAGACATGAATGCCCTCTTTCAGCACATTTAATCAACAAATATTAGAAGTCTTAACTAGAACAGTTAGGCAAGAAATAGAAATAAAATGCATCCAAATCAGAAACAACAAAGTAGTAAAACTGTCTCTGTTTGCACATGACATAATGTATCTGTACCAGACATAATTAATAAATGAATTTACTAAAGCTATAAGATACAAAATCAATATATTAAAATCAACCGTGTTTTTGCCCACTAAGAATGAATTATAAATACTAAAATATAATCCCATCTGCAATTACATCAATAAAAATACTTAGGAATTAACATAACTGAAGAGGCAAAAAACCTGTACACTGAAAACCTTAAGACATTTGTGAAAGAAATTGAAGAAGACACAAGCAAATGAAAGCATATTCCTTGCTAACAGATTGTAAGGATTAATGTTAAAATGTCCACATTATCTATAATAATCTATAGATTAAATGCAATCTCTATAAATTTTCCTAAGGTATTTTTCACCAAAACAGAGGAAAAAAAAATCAAAAATTTGTATGCATCCACAAAAGACCCCAAGTAGCTAATGTAATCCTAAGAAAAAAGATCAAAGTTGGAGGCATTATATAATTTTTAAATTAAATTCCAACATTGTAATAATCGAAGACAGACCCATAGATAATGGAAAATAATTGAAATGTCACAAATAAACTCACAAGTATACTATCAACTCAGATGTTAAAGAATCTGCCTGCAATACAGGAGACCCAGGTTCAATCCCTGGGTTGGGACGATCCCCTGGAAAAAGGAATGGCAACCTACTCCAGTATTCTTGCCTGGAGAAGTGCATGGACAGAGGAGCCTGGTTGGCCACAGTCCATGGTGTCACAAAGAGTCGTACATGATTGAGCAATTAACAATTCATTTTCAATTTACAATGAAGGACGCAGGAAATACAATAAGCAAAGGGTTCAGCTCAGTTCAGTTCATTCGCTCAGTCATGTCTGACCCTTTGTGACCCCATGAATCGCAACACGCCAGGCCTCTCTGTCCATCACCAACTCCCAGAGTTCACTCAAACTCACATCCATCGAGTCCATGATGCCATCCAGCCATCTCATCCTCCATCTTCCCCTTTTCCTCCTGCCCTCAATCCCTCCCAGCATCAGTCTTTTCCAATGATTCAACTCTTTGCATGAGGTGGCCAAAGTACTGGAGTTTCAGCTTCAGCATCAGTCCTTCCAAAGAAATCCCAGGGCTGATCTCCTTTAAAGTGGACTGGTTGGATCTCCTTGCAGTCCAAGGAACTCTCAAGAGTCTTCTCCAACACCACAGTTCAAAAGCATCAATTCTTCGGCGCTCAGCTTTCTTCACAGTCCAACTCTCACATCCATACATGACCAGTGGAAAAACCATAGCCTTGACTAGACAGACCTTTGTTGGCAAAGTAATGTCTCTGCTTTTGAATATGTGATCTAGGTTGGTCATAACTTTCCTTCCAAGGAGTAAGCGTCTTTTAATTTCATGGCTCACACAACTCAATAGCAAACAAACAATCCAATTAAAAATGAGTAAAAGAACCAAACAGATACTTATTTTTTTTTTTTAAGGAAAACATCAGATCAGATCAGTCGCTCAGTCGTGTCCGACTCTTCGCGACCCCATGAACCGCAGCACGCCAGGCCTCCCTATCCATCACCAGCTCTCAGAGGTCACCCAGACTCACATCCATCGAGTCAGTGATGCCATCCAGCCATCTCATCCTCTGTCGTCCCCTTCTCCTCCTGCCCTCAATCCCTCCCAGCATCAGAGTCTATTCCAGTCCATTTTAGTTCGCTAATTCGTAGAATGTCAACATTTACTCTTGCCATCTCTTGTTTGACCACTTCCAATTTGCCTTGATTCATGGACCTGACATTCCAGGTTCCTATGCAATATTGTTCTTTACAGCATCGGACTTTACTTCTATCACCAGACACATCTACAGCTGGGTATTCTTTCTGCTTTGGTTCCATCCCTTCATTCTTTCTGGAGTTATTTCTCCACTGATCTCCAGTAGCATACTGGGCCCTTACTGACCTGGGGAGTTTCTCTTTCAGTATCCTATCATTTTGCCTTTTCATACTGTTCATGGGGTTCTCAAGGCAAGAATACTGAAGTGGTTTGCCATTCCCTTCTCCAGTGGACCACATCCTGTCAGATGTCTGCACCATGACCCACCCATCCTGGGTTGCCCCACGGGCATGGCTTAATTTCATTGAGTTAGACAAGGCTGTGGTCCTGGTGTGATTAGATTGACTAATTTTCTGTGAGTATGGTTTCAGTGTATTTGCCCTCTGATGCCCTTTTGCAAGACCTACCGTCTTACTTGGGTTTCTCTTACCTTGGGCGTGGGGTATCTCTTCCCGGCTGCTCCAGCAAAGCACAGCCATCGCACCTTACCTTGGATGAGGGGTCTCTCCTCACCGCCGCCCTTCCTGACCTCGGTCGTGGGGTAGCTCCTCTCGGCCGTGCTTAGTGCGCCAGTCCTCACCGCCGTCCTTCCTCGGTCAATGGGTAGCTCCTCTCAGGCGTGCTCTCAGTGCGCCGCGCGGCCGGCGAGGGGCTCTCAGTGCGCCGCGCGGCCGGCGAGGGGCTCTCAGTGCCGCGCTCGCGGGTAGGCCGGGAGCTCTCGGTGCCGCGCTCGCGGGTAGGCCGGGAGCTCTCGGTGCCGCGCTCGCGGGTAGGCCGGGAGCTCTCAGTGCCGCGCTCGCGGGTAGGCCGGGAGCTCTCAGTGCCGCGCTCGCGGGTAGGCCGGGAGCTCTCAGTGCCGCGCTCGCGGGTAGGCCGGGAGCTCTCAGTGCCGCGCTCGCGGGTAGGCCGGGAGCTCTCAGTGCCGCGCTCGCGGGTAGGCCGGGAGCTCTCAGTGCCGCGCTCGCGGGTAGGCCGGGAGCTCTCGGTGCCGCGCTCGCGGGTAGGCCGGGGAGCTCTCAGTGCCGCGCTCGCGGGTAGGCCGGGAGCTCTCAGTGCCGCGCTCGCGGGTAGGCCGGGAGCTCTCAGTGCCGCGCTCGCGGGTAGGCCGGGAGCTCTCAGTGCCGCGCTCGCGGGTAGGCCGGGAGCTCTCAGTGCGGCGCTCGCGGGTAGGCCGGGAGCTCTCAGTGCGGCGCTCGCGGGTAGGCCGGGAGCTCTCAGTGCGGCGCTCGCGGGTAGGCCGGGAGCTCTCAGTGCGGCGCTCGCGGGTAGGCCGGGAGCTCTCAGTGCGGCGCTCGCGGGTGGGCCGGGAGCTCTCAGTGCGGCGCTCGCGGGTAGGCCGGGAGCTCTCAGTGCGGCGCTCGCGGGTAGGCCGGGAGCTCTCAGTGCGGCGCTCGCGGGTAGGCCGGGAGCTCTCAGTGCGGCGCTCGCGGGTAGGCCGGGAGCTCTCAGTGCGGCGCTCGCGGGTAGGCCGGGAGCTCTCAGTGCGGCGCTCGCGGGTAGGCCGGGAGCTCTCGGTGCGGCGCTCGCGGGTAGGCCGGGAGCTCTCAGTGCGGCGCTCGCGGGTAGGCCGGGAGCTCTCGGTGCGGCGCTCGCGGGTAGGCCGGGAGCTCTCAGTGCGGCGCTCGCGGGTAGGCCGGGAGCTCTCAGTGCGGCGCTCGCGGGTAGGCCGGGAGCTCTACAAATGGCCAAAAAGTTCATGAAAACTTCTCAGCATCATTAATAATGGATAGCAAAACCATAATGAGATATCACTTCATACATGTTAGAATGCCTGTCATCAAGTAGACAAGTAATAGCAAGTGTTGGCAAGGATGTGAAGAAAAGGAAACACTTGTGCACCCACTATGGAAAACAGTATGGTAGTTTCTCAAAAATTTTAAAATATAACTAACATGTTAATTAGAAAACCCACTGATAAATATATATTCAAAGGAAATTAAACAGGATATCAGGATATTAGAGAGATGTCTTTACCTTCACATTCATTGCAGTATTGTTCACAAAAGCTAAAACATGGAAACAACGTAAGTGCCCAACAATGCATAAATTAAAAAAAAAAAAAATCAATAATGTCAAGTGGGCCCTAGAAAGCATCACTACAAACAAAGCTAGTGGAAGTGAGGGAATTCCAGTGGAGCTATTTCAAATCCTGAAAGATGATGCTGTGAAAGTGCTACACTCAATATGCCAACAAATTTGGAAAACTCAGCAGTGGCCACAGGACTGAAAAGGTCAGGTTTTATTCCAATCGCAAAGAAAGGCAATGCCCAAGAATGCTCAAACTACCACACAATTGCACTCATCTCACACGCTACTAAAGTAATGCTCAAAATTCTCCAAGCCATGCTTCAGCAATACATGAACTGTGAACTTCCAGATGTTCAAGCTGTTTTTAGAAAAGGCAGAGGAACCAGAGACCAAATTGCCAACATCTGCTGGATCATCGAAAAAGCAAGAGAGTTCCAGAAAAGCATCTATTTCTGCTTTATTGACTATGCCAAAGCCTTTGACTGTGTGGATCACAATAAACTGTGGAAAATTCAGAAAGAGATGGGAATACCAGACCACCTGACCTGCCTCTTGAGAAATTTGTATGCAGTTCAGGAAGCAACAGTTAGAACTGGACATGGAGAAACGACTGGTTCCAATAGGAAAAGGAGTATGTCAAGGCTGCATATTGTCACCCTGCTTATTTAACTTATGTGCAGAGTACATCATGAGAAATGCTGGACTGGAAGAAGCACAAGCTGGAATCAAGTTTGGCAGGAGAAATATCAATAACCTCAGATATGCAGATGACACCACCCTTATGGCAGAAAGTGAAGAGGAACTAAAAATCCTCTTGATGAAACTCAAAGAGGAGAGTGAAAAAGTTAAAACTTAAAACTCGACATTCAGAAAACGAAGATCGTGGCATCTGGTCCCATCACTTCATGGGAAATAGATGGATAAACAGTGGAAACAGTGTCAGACTTTCTTTTTCTGGGCTCCAAAATCACTGCAGATGGTGACTGCAGCCATGAAATTAAAAGACTCTTACTCCTTGGAAGGAAAGTTGTGACCAACCTAGATAGCATATTGAAAAGCAGAGACATTACTTTGCCAACAAAGGTCCGTCTAGTCAAGGCTATGGTTTTTCCAGTGGTCACGTATGGATGTGAGAGTTGGACTGTGAAGAAAGCTGAGCACCAAAGAATTGATGCTTTTGAACTGTAGTGTTGGAGAAGACTCTTGAGAGTCCCTTGGACTGCAAGGAGATCCAACCAGTCCATTCTGAAGGAGATCAGCCCTGGGATTTCTTTGGAAGGAATGATGCTAAGGGTGAAACTCCAGTACTTTGGCCACCTCATGCAAAGAGTTGACACATTGGAAAAGACTCTGATGGTGGAAGGGATTGGGGGCAGGAGGAGAAGGGGACGGCAGAGGATGAGATGGCTGGATCGCATCACTGACTTAATGGACATGTGTCTGAGTGAACTCTGGGAGTTGGTGATGGACAGGGAGGCCTGGCGTGCTGCAATTCATGCAGTCGCAAAGAGTTGAACACAACTGAGCGACTGAACTGAACTGAATGGAATATTATTCAACCATGAGAGTGAATTGTTTTGTCTGAGACAATGTCATAGGATCTTGAGAGCGTTATGCTAAATAAATAAGCCATACAGAGAAAGACAAATACTTCATGATCTCACTTTTATGGAATCTAAATAAAAATCCAAGCTCACAGAAACAGAGAGAAGCATAATGCTTTGCAAGGACTATGTGGGGGAAATAGGGAGAGTTTGGTAGAAAGCTACAAAATTTCAAATATAAGATAAATAAGGTATGAAATTCTAGTGAATTACCTGATGATGGTAGTTGATAGTCAAGACTTTATTGTTCCATTATTGAAATTAGCTGAGACTAAAACTTAGATGTTTTCACATTCATGAAAAGATAAATATGGAGATGATGGATATTTAATTATCTTGAAAAATCATTTTTTGCAATTTACATGTGTATCAAAGCATGATGTGTACTTTAAATATCTTACTCTTTTCAATTATTTTTCAGTAAATCTGAAAAAAGTGTACAAAAAACTTATATGTGAATATCCTTAGCAGTATCATGCATTATAATGCATATATAATTATTATATATAATGCATAATGATTATTATGCATAGAAATCAAAAGTACACACTACACAAATGTCCATCATTGACTGAATGGATAAACATAGGTGGTATATTACACAATGGAATATTTGTTGATATTGAAAAGGTGTGAAGTACTGATATATTCTGCCACATAGATGAACTTTGGAAACATTAGGTTGAGTGAAAGAATTGAGAGACAGAAAGTCCACATATAAATGATTTCATTTATATCAAATAGGCAAACCCCTGGAGACAGAAAGCAGGCTAGTGGCTATCAGAGTCTGTGGATAAAGGAAATTGAAGAGTGACTGCTAATGGGTAAGGAGTTTCTTTTTGTGGTGATGGAAATGCTTGGCTGCACAACATTGTGAATATACTCAGGGCCACTGAATCGAACACTTTAAAATGGTTAATTCTATGTTGTGTGAATTTTCTTGGTTTTACAACTGAGAAACAATGAAAGGCTGATGCTTGCTGCAACATGGATGAACCATGGAAGCATTAGCTGAGTGAAAGGATTTAGTCACGAAAAACCATATATTACATGATCCCATTTCCATGAAATGTTTGTAATACGCAAATATAGTTAGAAAGTAAAGTGGTTGCCTTGTGGTGGGGATGGAGGTGGGGAAGGTTGGAATGTGATACCTAGAGAGTATTTCATTTATTTGGGGGTTGAGGAAAATGTTCTGATATTGATTATGAATATACCAAAATGTCTTAAGTTGTGCACTTTAAATGTGTAAATGTTATAGCAAACTGAACCTCAATAAAGCTCTTTAAAAGGAGAGATGTTGGGTGTCATTTCTTCTAAACTCTTGCTTCAGTAAGACAATGTTTATTTTTACAAGATAAATTTGTAGTAATATTTTTAGTTTTTACTTAAGGAAAATGGAGGGTTTCCCTGGTGGTTCAGATGGTAAAGAATCTGCCTTCAATGAATGAGACCTGGGTTCAGTCCCTGGATTGGGAAGATCCCCTAGAGAAGGAAATGAACCCACTCCAATGTTCTTGCCTCAAAAATTCCATGGAGAGAGGAGCTGGCAACAGGCTATGGTCCATGGGGTCCCAAAGAGTCAGACACGACTGAGCTATGGATCAAAATCATAAGTAAAATAATGTGTGAATGTTGAGACTCTCTAAAGATAGGTATATGGTAAGAGGGAGAGATAAGAATGTTCTTACAAATTATTTCTATGGAAAAATCCCTGCTTATCTCACCAGCTCCTCATCTACCTCTTGCTTGGTTAATATTTTGGATCATGAGGATGTTGAAGAACAAGTCTCCAAATGAATTTTACAAAGTTTTGAGTTAATTTAAAAATTGAATGAGAAATCTCATGTTCAAACATTCCTCTGCCTATTAACCTGAACTGTGAACAAAAAGAGTAGTAGATGAAAAAGATGTCAGTCAAAGTCTAGGATTTATAGAGAGTGGAGCAGCACATTTAAAAGACGAAACTCCCCATGCCAAGGTCCTGGCTTCAGACTTTCCATAGAAAAGAGCTCAGAAGAGTAAACATGAAAAGGAAGAAAGATGGGTATTGAAAGTGGGAGAAGGAGAAAAATATATCAGAGGAGAAGGCAATTTTGAATGGCTCATATGGATTTTATTCTTCTTTTTGCCTGAATGGAAATTAAAATCTGCCAGATTGTGAGACTGAATATCAGGATATCAGGTGACATGATGTGATTCATACAAAACTCATATAAGTACTCAAAAGAATCAAAAGTTTCTGGGTGATAAAATGTTTCAAACTCTTCAATATACTTTTAACAATTTCTCTGCCTCTGTCTTTCCACATTTTCTGGATATGTGATAAAGAGATTTATCTGATTTCAGTTTTCCTTTGCCTGATCTTTTCATATCTCTAGCCCACTTAGTTTCAACAGTTAGCCCAATATACCAATTTTAATCAAAGAACATGATTTCTCACTTATGTTGTTTCTCTGTATTTGCCTTCCTCTCCCTTATTCCAGACCTGTTCACAGACTACCAGAAGCATATATCCTTTATTTGATCTCCTTGCTGTGATTTAGAATATTTTAGAATTTGCCAGGTTGTAATGTGGTATTCAAGTTGTCTGACTTAATATCAGAGTAAGTTGTGCACAAAAAGAATTTTGCAAATGAAATTGCTTAAAGACAAGATGATGACACATCACAATTTTCCTTTCCTAGTCAAAAGCACTACAATGTATTAGGTGGAAATTATCTGTGTGTCTGGGAAGACACGGTAACTCAAAACTGCTACAGCACTGTAAGGTTCTACAGTTGGGAAAAAAAGAATAAAACTGCCAAAAGAGCAAGAAGAAAGTTGAGAAAGTGATAAAGTCTTAAAATGCATTCATGCATGACAAGTACATGGATTTTATCAACTCACTTTTAGAAAAGTTGAAGGAAGTGCTGAATTATGTTTTTTTCCCCTCTTATTCCTATTATTGTGATTGTTATTGAATACTTCCAGCAGCAGATCTGTTTTCTTTAAAAGAAACTCCTAATTTCATTAGGAATCTCCTGTTTTCATGGCAGTCTGTTACTTTCCTCTCAAGTCAGCTTAAGATAACAGTTGATGCCCAGTGGCTAACCTCCTGGTAACTTATACGAGTCATTTGATGATTAATTACTCATTGAGCACCTACAGTGCCCAGGGAAAGCCTCACACTCTGGCTAGCAACTTGCAGCTTATTAGGCAAACAGTGACCAAATGAAGCAAACAAAAATGTGACAGATTTGCTCATTTTCCTGTGAGTTCTAGATTCATGAAAGGGGATAGTATTCCCAAAATGAGATTAGGGTCTGTATCATTTTAGAAATTATAGTGAAATAATTTGAAAATGATCAGCAATGTAACAGCACCACAAGTCAGGGATAATTTTGGACAGAGACTTTCTTTAGTTGATTTAAAGTATATTTAAAATATATTTTAGATATATTTTAGATATATAGTTCATATATATATATATAGCTCTGTGTGTGTGCATTTATATTTATCTATTTATCTCTATCTATCTATCTATCTATGTAGGCTTCCCTGATGGCTCAGATGGTAAAGAATCCACTTGCAATGAGGGAGACCTTGGTTTGATCCCTGGGTTGGGAAGATGCCCTGGAGGAGGGCATGGCAGCCCACTCTAGGATTCTTGCCTGGAGAATCCCCATGGACAGAGCAGCCTGGCGGGCTGCAGTCAATGGGGTCACAAAGAGTTGGACATGACTGAGTGACAAAGTATGCACACACACATATATACATATGAGGTCCATGGGTTGGGAGGAAGACAAACAATATTTATAAGGTAAAATATTTTCAATCTTTGGCTATGATAAATTAGAAAAAAATTGGCATGACGTTTTTTGTGGCTTTGAACACAAAATAGAACATTAATATCATTTATAAGCAAAAGTGCATCTTAAAAACAGGGCAGATGATAATTCAATTGTGAAAATTGAAATTTGAAGGATAGAGATCTTCTGAGTCCTTCGCTAGAAGAGACACAATTACCTCATCTCTGCTGCCAGGGATTCACATAAACTTAGTTCCAGTTCAGCAACTCATTCTTGAGACCATTCTTGGATTGCTTTATCAGTCTCTGAGGCATGAACTTTGAGTTCTCTATAGACCTTATTGCAACCGGACACCTTAGGGTCGTGCCTTACTAACTCATGTGATTGCAGATATTTAAGAGAAACCCATGCAGGCCATGGAATATAAAGACATGCTTTCTATACTGTATGTTAGTTTGCCAATAAGAACATGGAGGTGGGCTGTGGGGTGCTGCTCTTAAATTCAGAAAATAAGTGTAAGTTTGTAAGCATGAGACTGAATAGCCCTTGTCATTTCGCTTCTATCTGGGGTGACATTTTGAGCCCCATTCTTATTAACTTAAATGTCTAAAGCTACTAGGTTCATTGGATGTTTTGAAAACTTGCCCTTTTTGTTCATTTTCTCATCTGTCAACACTATAAAATGTAAATGACACAGCTACACACAGAAAACTGGGAATCCTATTTAGTTTGTAAGCCTTAGAAGTCCTTCAAAACAAAGCTTATGCATACATAAAAACACTGATCAAAGTAAAGTCTGAGGTCTAAACTAAATGAAGTTCAGGGCAATGGCTCTCAGTAATAAAGGTTATAAAACCCAGGAGATAAAATGGATGTGATATGTGGGTCTTTGTATTGCCAGCAAGTAAGGCCACATGACTTATAGAGAGCACTGCATTGAACTGAAAAATACAGAACTAAAAACAGAGTAACCACCTTGCCCTTATTTCAGGGAACAGTCATTTCTTTCTTGCCTAATGTGGTTTGGCATAGAAAATAAATAAATTAATAAATAACCCACGGGCTAATATGTTAGACCTGCATTTTGATATATCCATTCTTCTTCCTGAAAAGTTGTTGAACTATTGTCTGATTGTCCACATTCCCAAAATATCTTCTAGTTGATGCTTTTTCTAGTAGGGTTGACAAATAAAATATAGAATCCCCAGAAGATTTGAACTTTAAATGAAAAACAATTGAAAAATGTCAATATATATGATGCAACATTTTGGGCATACTTCTACTAACAAAAAAATCATGATTTACCTGAAATTATAATTTAGCTGGTCATCTTATAGTTTTGTTTGTTAAATATGGCAATCCTAAATGTAATGATTCTTAGTAGAATAATCTACACTTTTAAAGGTTGTGTTTATCTTCGCCAAACCTATAACTCCCTCTTTAGCTCTCCTGATTGATTACTAAAACATTTGTACATAAGTGAGGAAAACAATATTTACAATTTCTTCTAACCCCAGAATCCTCAAGAAACAAAGTATTTTCACTTCCTGGGATGTAGATCTCTTTAGTAGAACTGCTTGATGTGGAAGCCACTGCCTTCTGTGGCTGCAATGTGCAGAGCCAAAGTTCATTTGATCTCTTCACTAACTGGAGCTATCAGTGCATTTCCACTTCATTTATTTTCATTCCCTGAAGTAAGAGCACAAATAGAAAAAAATTTAGGACAGTAATTATGTGACAGTAGGTGCTGAAGAAAGGGCCTACAGTGACATGCTTTGGAGCATTAAAAATTTTGTAATCAATGATACTTCTTACTCAATGTTATGATTCATTTATTTTTAAACATCTTGTGGCCACATACAATCTTACCCTGGAAGACGAAAAAAACAAACAAAAAAAAAAAAATTGGAGGAAGATTTCATAGAGACTTGTGATCTTTATGTCTTCGTAGACTTGTTCTTGAATAGAAATTGCTATGTACATTTCTGATGATAAAGTCTCTTACACTTGAAAAAAAAAAAGATATTTACTTTTATACTAGGTTAGAAATCTTTGCCAAAGAGGATCCTTTTGCCTTATTTTATCTACCTGCATCTGTTTCCTTAATGTTTTATCCATTCTTACATTTTTCCCGTTTACACAGTGAGTTTTTTTTTTCCATCTCTAAGTGAAGATAGCACTTTTTACCTCCCTGAATTGTCTCATTCAATAAAGATTAAATGAAATGAATGTCAAAACTTCTTAGCTTAGTTCTGAACAACAGTAGTTTATTGTTTGACATCAATTGATTAATTGCCTTCTGATGTGCTACTCATACCATTTTGCAATGAAATTATTAATATGCTTTCTGTATAATTTAAAATGTGCAACAAACTTGATTATTGCCACCACATGAAATGTTGGATTCTATCATTTTCTTGGCATAATTTGAAGGGTAATTGTTATAATTTCAGTCTTATTATGCATTTGTCATAAAGGACTTCATGTTTTGTGCTGTTTTTTGTGTTGTTAAAATTCTTGGCTAAGTTGAATATCAACTAGCATTCCATTCAGTTCAGTTCAGTTCAGTCGCTGAGTCGTGTTCCGACTATCTTGACCCCATGGACTGCAACACACCAGGCTTCCTTGCCAACTCCTGTAGCCTACTCAAACTCATGTCCATCGCATCGGTGATTCCATCCAACTATCTCAGCCGATGTCATCCCCTTCTCCTCCTGCCTTCAATCTTTCTCAGCATCAGAGTCTTTGCAGTTGAGTCAGTTCTTTGCATCAGGTGGCCAAAGTATTGGAGTTTCAGCTACATATAAGTCCTTCCAATGAATATTCAGAACTGATTTCCATTAGGATTGACTGATTTGATGTCCTTGCAGTCCAAGGAACTCTCAAGAGTCTTCTCCAAACCACAGTTCAAAAGCACCAATTCTTCGGTGCTCAACTTTCTTTATAGTCCAGCTCTCACATTCATACATGACTACTGGACAAACCATAGCTTTGACTAGATGGACCTTTGTTTGGAAAGTAATGTCTCTGCTTTTTGATATGCCATCTAGGTTGGTCATAGCTTTTCTTCCAAGAAGCAAGCTTCTTTTCATTTCATGGCTGCAGTCATCATCTGCAGTGATTTTGGAGCCCCCAAAATAAAGTCAGCCACTGTTTCCCCATCTATTTCCCATGAAGTGATTGGACTAGATGTCATGATCTTAGTTTTCTGAATGTAGAACTTTAAGCCAACTTTTTCACTCTACTCTTTCACTTTTTTTGTTATAGTTTTAACTAATTGATTGGAATTATTATTTTTGAAATTGAATTATTACTTTTTTAGTCTTCATGTATTATGACTTCCTAGAACTTATATCCGGGGAAGGCAATGGCACCCCACCCCAGTACTTTTGCCTGGAAAATTCCATGGACGGAGGAGCCTGGTAGGCTCCAGTCCATGGGGTCGCTAAGAGTCGGACACGACTGAGCGACTTCACTTTCGCTTTTCACTTTCATACATTGGAGAAGGAAATGGCAACCCACTCCAGTATTCTTGCCTGGAGAATCCCAGGGACAGGGGAGCCTGGTGGGCTTCTGTCTGTGGGGTCTCACAGAGTCGGACACGATTGAAGCGACTTAGCAGCAGCAGAACTTATATCACAACCACTGAAGATCATTAAAACTTAAACTATATTTTTAATATATAACATTAAAAATAATAAAACATTATAAATAAGATAATTGTAGAATTCCTTAAATATTAAATAAAACAGAGTATTATAAAATGCAACCCTAGTTGAGACTTTTCTCCTGGCCCAATTGCACCTGATATCAATGTCTGTGATTCTAATAAACTTTTAAAAATATTCATGCCTGATCTTCTTCTGTGATATGGAATGGCCACAGTATCCTTTGGAAGATGGAGAATGCCAGCTTGTTGAAGACTCTCAATTGTAATACTTTTTTGCAATTAGATCAGTTCTGTAGAAAGCAAGCGAAATGGGTAGAAGTGCCATATATGTTGCTCTTCATCTCTCTGTGAGACACGCCAGACTTATGTCCTAAGGGCACAAACAGATTTGGGTGTGAAACTTTCAGCTTCCTCCTGTTCTCTTACTTCTCCCCTGTATCAGGGGCTCCCAACTGAACAGGCTGAGAATTAGTGCACCCTTCCAGGAGGGTTTGGCTCAGTCTTTGCAGAAATTCAAACAGTACCAAGTATGGTCAAAGACTATCAAGAGGATCCAAACTGTACATAGGAGCCTTTATGGGACTAACTTTACTTTATGAACTTACTTGGAGAGATGTAATGTATTTCTTGGGACAGATGCTGAGTCCTGACTTGAAAGCTTGAGTTTTGGAGGAAGCTACTACTTTTGGAGATCAATGTCTTGAACGTGAGATAAGGGCAAAGAGGGAACATGAAATAGCCCTCCTCCCTACGGGGAGCCAAACAGTTCCCATAACAGAGCCATTTTGCTGGATTCTTGAAGGACTCAAGCAAGCATGTGCTGAGACTTTAGACTATGCTAAGTTGGCTGACATAGAACAGGGAGAGAAGGAAACTCCTGATAAATTCCTAGATAGACTGTGGGAGGCTCTCCACAAGTTTACTGATGTTGATCCCAAAAATGAGGAAAGAGGAATGATCTTAAAGTTAGATTTCTCACTCAGTCAGCTCCAGATATCAGCCATAAGCTACTAAAACAGGCATTCAGACCAAATAGGTCTTCTGAAAAACTGTTGCAGCTGGCTCAGACAGTATATTATGGTAGAGAATATGAGGAGGAAAATAGGAAGCAAAAAAAGAACCAGGCAGAAGACTGAAGCCCCCCAAATGGCTGTTAGACTTGCTCTGAAATAGCCTGAGAAAAATGCCCAGAGGGACCCAGGTGAAAAGGGATGGACTTGTTATTACTGTGGAAAGGAGGGGAATCTCAAGCGGAATTCCCCTTGGGCATCTAAGTGGCCAAGGATTTGAAGGATAATTTCTAGAGTTAAATCTATACTAAATTATCCCCTATCCCCTATCTATGATTTTAAGACAATTGAGAAGATTCTTGGGCAATACAGCCCATTGCTGCATTTGGATTCTGGGTTATGGGGAACTTGCCTGGCATATATCAAATTATAAGTGAGACTCAGCAGGCCCAAACCGACTAGCTGATTTGGTCCCCAGAGACTCAAAAGGCTTTTAAGGCTTTCAAACTCTCTCCTCCAGGCTCCAACTTTGAGCTTGCCCATAGGATCAGAGTTTAGTTTGTTACTGAAAAAAAGGCTATTGTCACATTCTTTAAGGGTAATTGCTACTATTGCTTTGCTAATGCATAAAATTCAGAAGGTACTAATGGAGAAAAATCTTACTGTACTGACTTCTCATGATGCAATTGGGATCTTAAACTCTAACATTCAGAGCAACAATGCTCCACCTTCAAAAAAGCTGTAACTCAAGAGGTATCAAAAGCTCTAGGAATAGAGTATCGCTTACACTATTCCTGGGGACCTCAATCTTCAGAAAAAGTTGAAAAGGTAAATTACATTATTAAGATGCATCTGTGGAAGCTAACTCAGGAAACTCAAGACAGTTGGTTTAAAGTTTTACCCATGGCTTTGAAAAGGGCTTGAACCTAAGAAGAAGAGACTGTGTCTATGACAGACTGTTTTTGTGCACAGATATTATCATAGATTCTGAAGCCTTATAACTAATTACGTGACTCAACTTTCAGCTCTTCAACCTCCTCATCAATTCAAGGCTTCCCATAGTGGGTTTTTCCATTTCAAGGAAAGGGCTTTCTTCAACCCTACAAATACCTTCACCAACAACAATCATATGTAGTGCCACTTCTTGGTCTGATGACATCTAACAGTTCTAAGATGGACTGATCTAACTATGGACATACTGTAACTTTTAATTTTGATTGTGTTTTAATTTGGTTTAATGACTGTTTTGCCTTACATCTGTAACTACAAAATGGGATTTGTTTCTAACTGTCTGAAAGCTTTTAAGCTACAAATGGTTGTTCAAGCTCCTACGAGTCCCGTGACCTCCTCCAATTATTACTTGAGGCCCCTGGATCAGAAACCCTCAATATGAGGGTTAGGAGAATATGCTGCCTCAACAATTTAGAGCCTGTGCCCCTGGCCAGCAGGAAGTAGCTACAGAATTAGAGCAATCCCCCTTTTCCCTTGGCAGCTATAGTCTCTTAAAAGAAAAAGGTGGAAATGAGAGAGCTCATCCGTAGGTAGGTTGATAAGGAGTTTGAGGCCCTTGAGCAGGAAGGGGTCCAAGGACCTCATGAAGGAGAAAGGGGTCCAAGGCTCTCAAGGAAGAGAAAAGGACAAACATTTTTTTCTACATTGCTTTCTCTTAGTCAATATAACAATGTATCTTGCTCAAGGGCATGTTTCTCCTTAAAAAGAACCTTCTGACTAATCGTGTTATCTTAAGATGTATATTATCGGAGTGGGTCTGTTAAGAACCCTTTACTGTAATAAGGTACATAGCTCCCTTGCTAAGACTAATGAGCAGGGCAATCTCCATCCTCCTCTGATGTCTATATCAGAAGCTTTTTCTGTCCCTTTTTATATTTGAATAAAACTTCATTACACAAAATTGATTGAGTGATCAAGCCTGTTCTCCAGTCCCAAAGCTAAATCTTCTACTTGCTGCTGCTGCTGCTGCTGCGTCTCTTCAGTCGTGTCCAACTCTGTGCGACCCCATAGATGGCAGCCCACCAGGCTCCCCCCGTCCCTGGGATTCTCCAGGCAAGAACACTGGAGTGGGTTGCCATTTCCTTCTCCAATGCATGAAAGTGAAAAGTGAAAGTGAAGTCGCTCAGTCGTGTCTGACTCCTAGTGGCCCCATGGACTGCAGCCCACTAGGCCCTTCCATCCATGGGATTTTCCAGGCAAGAGTACTGGAGTGGTGTGCCATTGCCTTCTCCAAAATCTTCTACTTAGGAGATCTCAAATCTGACATTGTTCACCATAAGCTATCATATATAAATTCCAGTAGTCATGTATGAACATGAGAGTTGGAACATGAAGAAGTTTGAACACCAAAGAATTGATTCTTTCAAACTGTGGTGCTGGAGAAGACTCTTGAGAGTTCCTTGGACTGCAAGAGGATCAAACCAGTCAGTCCTAAAGGAAATCAACACTGAATATTCATTGGAAGAACTGATGGTGAAGTTGGACCTCCAAAACTTTGGCTACTTGATGCGAAGAGCTGACTCATTGGAAAGGACCTTGATTCTGGGAAAAATCAAAGGCAAAAGGAAAAGGGGGTGGCAGAGAATAGTATGGTTAGATAGCATCACCAACTCAGTAGGCATGAATTTGAGCAAACTCCAGGGGATAGTGGAGGACAGAAGAACCTGGCATATTGCAGTCCATGAGGTTGCAGAGTGGGACACAACTTATATTTTGTGACTGAACAACACAAAATATATATAGATTTGTGATGGTTTAATGGTGATGGTTTAGTCGCTAAGTCATGTCCAACTCTTGCAACCCCATGGACTGTAGCCTGGAAAGCTCCTCTGTCCATGGGGATTCTCTAGGCAAGAATAATGCAGTGGGTTGTAGTTTCCTTCTCCAATATATAGATTAACAGGCGCAATTTAACATTCAAAATATTTTCCCAGTTTGAGATTATTTTCATTCTTGTCTATATACCTGTGTATAAATCTATAACATTCTGGTGCCTAGAAGTACATTTGGAATGAGACAAATCTACTGAATTGAATCAGTGAAGGAATTCACATATTATTTTATTTTTCATATCATCTCTACCTCTGGCAAAGACTTGAAACTGCTTTCCAACTATAATTCTGTACAAAAAAATAAAGGAAATTTGTGTAATCAACTGATGACTGCAGTAGATTTATGTTCCATTTAAAATTAGAACAAAAATTTAAGCATTTTCCTATATAGCTCTATGTTCAGTGGATAATATTGTGCGACAACAAACTAAACATGACAGCCAATTAAAACTATATCCCCCCAAATCAAAATAATTGTGAAGAGTGAATCATTTTCAGAATTGCTGAAAAAAAGTGCAAAATACATATCACCTTTTATCACAATTCAGCTGTTATATGAATTGCCTTTTATTCTAGTTATCTCTAGACTTTGTAATAATTTTTCCAGAAACATATTGACTTGAAGTATAAAATTCTTCAACTGTAATAATCCTCATCAAAATGAATATCCTCTTTAAACGTCAAGTCCAGAATAAGCACATTCCTTATAGAAGCCAATTAAGCAGTTTTTACTGTAAGTCGATACTCAAGCCAAGGCTAGAACTAAAAACATCTGTATAGACTTCAAGCATTTATGCCAAAGATGAATTGGTGACCATTATTTTGCCATATTTTTTTCTGAAGATCTGGGATAGTATCTTTTTCCTGTATTGCCCTTAGAGTTTATGAAGCTACATCATTACTAAGCGGGGGGAGAAAAAGAAAAAGCTGTTTTATACATCAGTTTTTTAAATACATTCCAAATTTATACTATGGACTGCACTGACTGATACATCAAAATTAAAGCATCTATAACCACCAGCACCTTGTATGCATATGTGCTTGCTCAGTTGCTGAGTCAACTTCGACTCTGCAATCCTATGGACTATAGCCCACTGGGCTCCTCTGTCCATGGGATTTCCCAGGCAAGAATACTGGAGTGGGTTTCCATTTCATTTTCCAGGGGATTTTCCTGACCCTGAGAGCAAGCCTGTTTCTCCTGCATTGGCAGGTAGATTCTTTGCCACTTGAACCACTTGGGAAACCCATCACCTTGTATATTCCCTCAAATTTTCCAATACATGAAAAATCTAATTGAGAACATTTGCTCATATTTATTGAGTAAGCATTAAGAATGTTTGATTGTTTTATTTAATCCTCACATAATCTCATAAATCAATATTATTATTTCCCATTTTTATAGATAAAGAAACTAAAACAAAGCAATTAAGTAGCTTACAACTATCTCACAGCTAATACAATATAATAGACAAATCATTTGAAATGTACATACTTTTTTAAGAAACCATATCCTTAACCTTATTTTGTGTTTCATCATATATCGTAAATTGTATTGAGGCAGCATTAGAAAAATGATGCTATTAAAGTTATGATGTGAAAAGTGAGAGAACACAGGTGATATGGAGTAACTATAATGATGAAACCCAGCTTGATGATACACAAAATAAACTAGATCTTTCCTTTAAACATTTAAAAACAGTTCTGATGCCGGGAACCAGCACAGGAGTTCCCACCCATGACAAAGGTCATGCGGAAAGGATCTGACATGCAAAAGTGAATCAGAACTGGAGAGGCCCCCTGGACCTTCCTGAGCATCTACCCCAAAACCAAAATCTGTCTGTTTTACTATTTCATGACTTCCACCAACTCTTCTGACAGTAACAGGGGACTATCCCTGACCACATTTCTCTGAAGAAAATCAACTTAGAGCTCCAGTTAATAAGTCTCTGGGCATAATAGGAGTGTTTCGATTCAAACCCCTCTGATGACTTTCTAGCTTGCCTGACAGGTTTGTTCGGACTCCTCCAGCTATGCATGTGATTGTTCACAGCCTCCCAACTACAAGAGGCACAGGAAGCTTAAGATATTCTAACAATGCAGAGCTTCTCAAAGAGTTAAAATTGTTAGACTAGAACTAGTAGAGGATTTCTTTGTTGAGCTAATGCTTGCTGCCAAGTTTCCATATTCCTTACCTACTGTGTTCCTGGGAGTGTATTGATTAATATAGTTGGTATATAGAAATGTAAGTAGTAGCTTTAATGTTTGTAACCTTAGACCCTTGAGTTAATTCTTTTCTTATTATAGCCCACCACACTTTTGCCTTATAAAAATGTAACTTTATCTAATGCTTTCAGAGGGTGGCGCCTGACTTTAGAATAATCACCTTTAGAGAAAAATAAGTTTTCTGAAGAAAGGGTCATAAAATGTTAACAGGCCTCCTGGCCAGATGATGTAAATCACCTAAAGCTTTTGCATATAAGTTTGCAGAAAGAAAGCCTGGCTTCGATAAGGATCAAGGACTGCTGACCTTGCATGACTCTACCCCCACCCGACAGCCCCCCATTGTCCTCTATGCACAACTTAAGGTGTAAAAACTACTTTGGAAAATAAAGTGTGGGCCTTGCTCATCAGGCTTGGTCTCCCTGTGTCGTTCTTTCTCTTTCCTTTTCCGTTTTCAGGCTGATTCCCTGGAGCGCAGGGGCCCTCTGGATTCACTTTCCTGCCTGGGCTTCTAAGATCCACTCGAGAAGATGCTTAAGGTGGGGCACCTTCAGCTATTCAAGAGGATGCCTGTGGCCTACATGAACAGAGCAAGTCCTGTGCTGGGGCTTTATTGGCTTTCTGTGTAAACCAAGGAATATCAGCCTCTTTTCTCTCCTATATTTTCTTGACTGCAAAATTCTTTCCTTATCTCTTTCTCTATTTCTTTCAGTTGCCGAAACTATCCTCCTTAGAGGAATCCCTGGATCCAAGCAGGGCGGGACCCTGGTATTCTTGAGTATTATATTTCAGGCACTAGGTTATCATTTATGTGAATACAAATAGACATGGATATTATTCTGTGGAGCTCATCATCTAATTAGGAAGACATTAAAAATTATATGTTTTGATAAAAGGAAAAATATGAGTTATGGAAATTATAGCATGTCAATTTCTAGACTGTGTGACTGATGTAGGCTCACCATGAGGGGAGATGATGAAGCTGAGATTATGATTGAGAAGGAGGTAGCTTGCTTGAAGTGCTATTTTTTCAGGGTGAAGCTGGTGCAATGACATGAGTAGGAAGATCAAAGTGAAAGTTTTAGATTTAAGAAGCCAACATAGATGAAATAATGAGGGATGAATAATTGTATAAAAATTCGGGAGAGAGAGAGAGAGGGCATCTCTAGAGAAAGAGAGCCATGGGTTGAATCTTGAATGCATATCTATTTCAAGAACAATTGACAATCTTTGGAAGATTCTTAGCTCAACAATAACACAAATATGTTTATGTTTAAAAAACATTACCATGACTTCAGTTTGGTAACTGATTTGGTGATTTCCACTTTGTGGAAACACAAAGTGGTCAAGATGGGAAGGGCAAATGAGATGGAATCTGTTGTAGCATTCCAACTGAGGTAGACTTTAACCAGAGAGTTACACTTTAACCACAGGTAGCATTCAGATCAGATCAGATCAGTCGCTCAGTCGTGTCCGACTCCTTGCGACCCCATGAACCGCAGCACACCAGGCCTCCCTATACATCACCAGCTCTCGGAGGTCACTCAGACCCACATCCATTGAGTCAGTGATGCCATCCAGCCATCTCATCCTCTGTCGTCCCCTTCTCCTCTTGCCCCCAATCCCTCCCAGCATCAGAGTCTTCTCCAATGAGTCAATTCTTCGCATGAGGTGGCCAAAATACTGGAGTTTCAGCTTTAGCATCATTCCTTCCAAAGAAATCCCAGGGCTGATCTCCTTCAGAATGGACTGGTTGGATCTCCTTGCAGTCCAAGGGACTCTCAAGAGTCTTCTCCAACACCACAGTTCAAAAGCATCAATTCTTCGGCGCTCAGCCTTCTTTACAGTCCAGCTCTCACATCCATACATGACCACAGGAAAGACCATAGCCTTGACTAGGCGAACCTTTGTTGGCAAAGTGATGTCTCTGCTTTTGAATATGCTATCCAGGTTGGTCATAACTTTCCTTCCAAGGAGTAAGCGTCTTTTAATTTCATGGCTGCAGTCACCATCTGCAGTGATTTTGGCGCCCAGAAAAAGAAAGTCTGACACTGTTTCCACTGTTTCCCCATCTATTTCCCATGTATGCCATGATCTTCGTTTTCTGAATGTTGGGCTTTAAGCCAACCTTTTCACTCTCCACTTTCACTTTCATCAAGAGGCTTTTTAGTTCCTCTTCACTTTCTGCCATAAGGGTGGTGTCATCTGCATATCTGAGGTTATTGATAATTCTTTCAGCAAACTTGATTCCAGCTTGTATTTCTTCCAGTCCAGCATTTCTCATGATGTAAACTCCATATAAGTTAAATAAACATGGTGACAATATACAGCCTTGACGTACTCCTTTTCCTATTTGGAACCAGTCTGTTGTTCCATGACCAGTTCTAACTGTTGCTTCCTGACCTGCATACAGATTTCTCAAGAGGCAGATCATGGGCTCGATAAAGGACAGAAATATTATGGACCTAACAGAAGCAGAGATATTAAGAAGAGGTGACAAGAATACACAGAAGAACTGTACAAAAAAGAGCTTCACGACCCAGATAATCATGATGGTGTGATCACTGAACTAGAGCCAGACATCCTGGAATGTGAAGTCAAGTGGGCCTTAGAAAGCATCACTACGAACAAAGGTAGTGGAGGTGATGAAATTCCAGTGGATCTATTCCAAATCCTGAAAGATGATGCTGTGAAAGTGCTACACTCAATATGCCAGCAAATTTGGAAAACTCAGCAGTGGACACAAGATTGGAAAAGGTCAGTTTTCATCCCAATCCCAAAGAAAGGCAATGCCAAAGAGTGCTCAAACTACCTCACAATTGCACTCATCTCACATGCTAGTAAAGTAATGCTCAAAATTCTCTAAGCAAGGCTTCAGCAATATGTGAACTGTGAACTTCCTGATGTTCAAGCTGGTTTTAGAAAAGGCAGAGGAACCAGAGATCAAATTGCCAACATCCACTGGATCATGGAAAAAGCAAGAGGGTTCCAGAAAAACATCTATTTCTGCTTTGTTGACTGCAAAGCCTTTGACTGTGTAGATCACAATAAACTGTGGAAAATTCTGAAAGAAAAGCATGCTGTCCATCAATTTGATGACTGAGTGGTCATCATACTTTCATACCATCCATCATGCTGCTCATGGTCAGAAGTTCAGTGAGAATTTAACATGAAAGTTTGGAGTATTATTGTGCCCAGGAGGGGTGTTATTTAGGCAAGAGGATACACTGAGATAAACTGCCACAACTGAAAATAGAATTGTTATAAAGGGCAGTGTGGCAGTGATGATTATTGTAGAGACAGTGGTGGTTTGTCTTTAAGCTCTACTCTGATTGAATCTAAAAGATTGAGTTTCCTTTCATTTACTTGTCCCTTCTAATCTGGATCATACAGATTCTTCTTATCATATAATATCATTGCTACATACAAATTAATCAAGTCATTCTAATTTTGGGGGCCTTGGCAGAAAATTTAACGACTACATTACATGGATTAAGTTCCACAGACCTTCACAAAATAGGCTAATGTTGAGAAGAGAGATAGTCTCATAAACAAGAGTTTGGGATTAAAAGTCAATGCACTGGCTCACTACTTGTCTCATCACTTAGCTACAAAACTGTTACAGCTGTTCATGGCCATCTAAAATAGCAGATAACATATTGCCAAAGGATAATTTGGGTGTCAGGCCCTATTTCCTGGCCAGATTTCAAATTGAATAATTCTCTACCAACTTCCTAAATCTTTCTGTTCGTTTATGGGGCAATATCTATTCCTTTTCTTCCTTATGAATAATGGTGTGAGCTGTTAAATACTTGCCATTGTATATTCCAAAGCTGATTTGATATTCTAAACCCAAATAATAAGAATGACAATCCTAGTTACTCTTCTAAATGGTAATAAATAATTTCAGAATACTTAAATTGAATATCTTTGAGTAAACACTTTGAATCAATTATAAAATGTGCAAGTTTGCTACAAATGGAATTTCATATTTAGCCAGTGGAGCTTTTCAATAAGTGCTTTAACTTCAGACCAAATGTTGACATCCATTACTATCAGATAGAAACTTACTAGTTGAAAGCACTAGCAATATTTTAAGTTATATTTCCAGTTTAAACCTTTCTGCTTCTTTGCTTTGTTTTTTCTCATCTCCTTCCTTCTACATTCTTTTAAAAGAAGCACTCAAAACAACTTGGATGGAAAAACTATCTTGACTTCATATAAAAATCAGCATCTTAAGTGACTTCCAAGTTGTTTTGATGGATATTGTTTATCAAGTCATTTCAGTCTCTCTGTTTAAAATACACAAAACCAAATGTACTCCGACAGACAGTAAAGTAAATCAAATAATATATATTCAGTTCTTTCCCAAATGCCTGAAACAAGTGCAGCACTTACGAAATATGACAAGTGCTTTGCTGGCTTTATCTTTTTCTTTCTTTATCAGGCTTGAAATCATTTTTGAAAGGAAAAAAAAGAGTATACTGTGGACATTTCTATTTCAACAAGATATCTAGCTATTCTGTACTATGTTGAATATGAAAGGTAAATGAAGAAAATAACTTTAAATGGACACATTAAACTGTAAGAACTTGAACGCAACTGATAATCTTCTAAGAGGCAGATTTTGGAGTAGGAAAAAGTTTATAGTTACTCTCTTCTTTTTCCAGGAAAAAAAGGAATATAAATGAAAAGAAAGTACTAGCTTATTTATATTAAAAGAAAATTTAATACAGTTTATTGAATAATTCCAAGGACATTAATTTTAAGAATCATTTAATAATTTTAATCTACCCATTGTTTGACAGTTATGCAAAAAGTATACATATTTAGTTATTGGAATAAGAGCAGCAAAATATCCTGGAAAACCAAGACATTACCTTAGTATCTCCACATAACTAGGATATTAGTGTCATGTTATGTCACGCTTACTCCTTGGAAGGAAAGTTATGACCAACCTAGATATTCAAAAGAAGATACATTACTTTGCCAACAAAGGTGCATCTAGTCAAGGCTATGGTTTTTCCAGTGGTCATGTATGGATGTGAGAGTTGGACTGTGAAGAAGGCTGAGCACCAAAGAATTGATGCTTTTGAACTGTGGTGTTGGAAAAGACTCTTGAGAGTCCCTTGGACTGCAAGGAGATCCAACCAGTCCATTCTGAAGGAGATCAGCCCTGGAATTTCTTTGGAAGGAATGATGCTAAAGCTGAAACTCCAGTACTTTGGCCACCTCATGCGAAGAGTTGACTCATTGGAAAAGACTCTGATGCTGGGAGGGATTGGGGGCAGGAGGAGAAGGGGACGACAGAGGATGAGATGGCTGGATGGCATCACTGACTAGATGGATGTGAGTCTGGGTGAACTCCAGTTGTTGGTGATGGATAGGGAGGCCTGGCGTGCTGCAGTTCAGGGGGTCACAAAGAGTTGGACACGACTGAGCGACTGAACTGAACTGAACTGATATCACTTTCACTTTGAAATATCTAAGTGTGAATTTCTGATTTTAGTCAACAAAAGTTGATTAAATATTTAAGTAGCTGAAGCATGCTAATCTGTAGATCACTAACAAGCTGCATAGTATCTAGCTTCTTTATTATTCTCTGGTCTTTAACCAGCTTTCCCTTGCTCACTTCCAACATGGTTCAGTTCATCTCTGCTTAAAATGCAACTTTACACACACTCTTCTTTCTTTTCCTCCCCCATATTCCTTGTCTTCCTCTCTTTCTTCATATTCCAACCCACATACACTAATGATATTCTCTTTACTTCAACCAAATATTTTCATTTCCTCCAGGAAACACATTCTCTATAAATGTGATAATGATTAATCAAAAACATTGTTAAATTTTATAATTATTTGGTTGCAAGGTCAAGGTGGCGGCCGAGATGAGCTACCTCACAACTGAGGTCAGGGGCGGCAGGAGAGAGGAGCTATCCCACATCCAAGAAGCTGTGGCTGCATAGGCGCAGGAGGGCCGAGAGGAGCTACTCCACGTTCAAGGTCAGGAAGGGCAACCTTGTCCAAAGTAAGGAGCACTGGCTGTGCTTTGCTGGAACAGCTGTGAAGAGACACCCCACGTCCAAGGTAAGAGATACCCAAGCAAGACTGTAGGTGTTGTGAGAGGGCATCAGAGGGCAGACACACTGAAACCATAATCACAGAAAACTAACCAATCTGATCACACGGACCACAGCCTTGTCTAACTCAATGAAGCTAAGTCATGCCATGTGGGGCCACCCAAGACAGATGGGTCATGGTGGAGAGGTGTGACAGAATGTGGTCCACTGGAGAAGGGAATGGCAAACCACTTCAGTATTCTTGCTTTGAGAACCCCATGAACAGTGTGAAAAGGCAAAATGATAGGATACTGAAAGAGGAATTCCCAAGTCGGAAGGTGCCCAATATGCTACAGGAGATCAGTGGAGAAATAACTCCAGAAAGAATGAAGGGATGGAGCCAAAGCAAAAACAGTACCCAGTTGTGGATGTGATTGGTGACAGAAGCAAGGTCCAATGCTATAAAGAGCAATATTGCATAGGAACCTGGAATGTTAGGTCCTTGAATCAAGGCAAATTGGAAGTGGTCAAAAAGGAAATGGCAAGAGTGAACATCAACATTGTAGGAATCAGCAAACTAAAATGGACTGGAATGGGTGAATGTAAACTAGATGACCATTATATCTACTACTGTGGGCAGGAATCCCTTAGAAGAAATGGAGTAGCCATCATGGTCAACAAAAGAGTCCAAAATGCAGTACTTGGATGCAATCTCAAAAAAGACACAATGATCTATGTTTGTTTTCAAGGCAAACCATTTAATATAATGGTAATCCAAGCCTAGGCCCCAACCAGTAACACTGAAGAAGCTGAAGTTGAAAGGTTCTATGAAGACCTACAAGACCTTTTAGAACTAAGACCCAAAA
This sequence comes from Tragelaphus eurycerus, assembly GCA_935064755.1. NCBI lineage: Eukaryota > Metazoa > Chordata > Mammalia > Artiodactyla > Bovidae > Tragelaphus > Tragelaphus eurycerus. The sequence goes on along the minus strand of CAKXYN010000132.1, from coordinate 1,422,084 downwards.
AAGATGTCCTTTTCATTATATGGGAATGGAATGCAAAAGTAGGAAGTCAAGAAACACCTGGAGTAACAGGCAAATTTGGCCTTGGAATATGGAATGAAGTAGGGCAAAGGCTAATAGAGTTTTGCCAAGACAACACACTGGTCATAGCAAACACCCTCTTCCAACAACATAAGAGAAGATTCTACACATGAACATCACCAGATGGTCAACACCAAAAATCAGACTGATTATATCCTTTGCAGCCAAAGATGGAGAAGCTGTATACAGTCAACAAAAACAAGACTAGGAGCAGACTGTGGCTCAGATCATGAACTCCTTATTGCCAAATTCAGACTTAAATTGAAGACTGTAGGGAAAACTACTAGACCATTCAGGCATGACCTAAATCAAATCCCTTATGATTATACAGTGGAAGGTAGAAAGATTTAAGGGACTAGATCTGATAGACAGAGTGCCTGATGAACTATGGGTGGAGGTACATGAAATTGTACAGGAGACAGGGATCAAGACCATCCCCTCCAAAAAAGAAATATAAAAAAGCAAAATGGTTATCTGAGTAGGCCTTGCAAATAGCTGTGAAAAGAAGAGAAGTGAACAGCAAAGGAGAAAAGGAAAGATACAAGCATCTAAATACAGAGTTCAAAAGAATAGCAAGAAGAGATAATAAAGCCATCCTCAGTGATCAATACAAAGAAATAGAGGAACTACAGAATGGGAAAGACTAGAGATCTCTTCAAGAAAATTAGCAATACCAACAAAACATTTCATGCAAAGATGGGCTCGATAAAGGACAGAAATGGTATGGACCTAACAGAATCAGAAGATATTGAGAAGGGGTGACAAAAATGCACAGAAAAACTACAAAAAACATCCTCATGGCCCAGATTACCACAGTGATGTGATCCCTCACCTAGAGCCAGATATCCTGGAATGTGAAGTCAAGTGGACCTTAGGAAGCATCACTACGAACAAAGCTAGTGGAGGTGATGGAATTCCAGTTGAGCTATTTCAAATCCTGAAAGATGATGCTGTGAAAATGCTGCACTCAATATGCCAGCAAATTTGGAAAAGTCAGCAGTGGCCATAGGGCTGGAAAAGGTCAATTTTCATTCCAATCCCAAAGAAAGGCAATGCCCAAGAATGCTCAAACTACTGCAAAATTGCACTCATCTCACACGCTAGCAAAGTAATGCTCAAAATTCTCCAAGCCAGGCTTCAGCAATATGTGAACAATGAATTTCCTGATGTTCAAGCTGGTTTTAGAAAAGGCAGAGGAACCAGAGATCAAATTGCCAACATCCACTGGATCATGGAAACAGCAAGAGAGTTCCAGAAAAACATCTATTTCTGCTTTCTTGACTATGCCAAAGCCTTTGACTGTGTGTATCACAATAAACTGTGAAAAATTCTGAAAGAGATGGGAACAAGACCACCTGACCTACCTCTTGAGAAACCTATATGCAGGTCAGGAAGCAACAGTTAGAACTGGACATGGAACAACAGACTGGATCCAAATTGGAAAAGGAGTATGTCAAGGCTGTACATTGTCACCCTACTTATTTAACTTATATGCAGAGTGCATCATGAGAAACGCTGGACTGGAAGAAGCAGAAACTGGAATCAAGATTGCTGGGAGAAATATCAATAAACTCAGATATGCAGATGACATCACTCTTATGGCAGAAAGTGGAGAGGAACTAAAAAGCCTCTTGATGAAGGTGAAAGGGGAGAGTGAAAAAGTTGGCTTAAAGCTCAACATTCAGAAAATGAAGATCATGGCATCTGTTTCCATTGCTTCATGGGAAATAGATGGGGAAAGTGGAAACAGTGTCAGACTTTATTTTTGGGGGCTCCAAAGTCACTGCAAATGGTGACTGCAGCCATAAATTAAAAGACGCTTACTCCTTTGGAGGAAAGCTATGGCCAACGTAGAAAGCATATTAAAAAGCAGAGACATTACTTTGCCAACAAAGGTCCATCTAGTCAAGGCTATGGTTTTTCCACTGGTCATGTATGGATATGAGAGTTGTATTGTAAAGAAAGCTGAGCACCAAAAAATTGATGCTTTTGAACTGTAGCATTGGAGAGTAAGTACTCTTGAGATTCCCATGGACTGCAAAAAATCTAACCAGTCCATGCTAAGGGAGATCAGTCCTGGGTTTTCATTGGAAAGACTGATGCTGAAGCTGAAACTCAATACTTTGGCCACCTCATGCGAAGAGTTGACTCATTGGAAAAGACCCTGATACTTGCAGGGACTGAGGGCAGGAGGACAAGGGGACAGCAGAGTATGAGATGACTGAATGGCATCACCTATACAATGGACATGAGTTTGGGTAAACTCTGGAAGTTGGTGATGTACAGAGGCCTGGAGTGCTGCAATTCATGTGGTTACAAAGAGTTGGACATGACTGAGCGACTGAACTGAACTGAACTGATTCTATGTAGACTTGTTAATGTGTGGTGATTACACCTGCTTTAGATGATAAATCATCCCTATGTATTAGTGATATTTCCTTACATAAACATTTGAGAACATTTCTTTCTTACTTTTCATCTTAATCCATGTTAAATTATAGATGCCTGCTCTGGCATATTGCAAAGGTTTTAAAACTTTCAGGAACTAGAAGACCTCTTAGATTTGCTGTCTTCAAGTGATAATGAATAAGTGAGGGGGGACAAAATCAAGGAATAGAGAAAGATAGCACAGCGTAGGCTTTAAGATATATTTATGTACTTTGTTAGCCCACTGTTTGGAAAAGAGGATCCTGGTTACTTGCAACAGAAATTCTTCAGAATCGAGTGATAAGTTCTATTTGGGGGGGGGGCAGTTCTATTTTTTTTGGGGGGTGGGGTTGATACCCAGTAGAAACTAACAAGAAAAAAAAATGTTGAAGTGATATATTAAATAAATTATAAGAACAACTGGGTGGCAACCCACTCCAGTGTTCTTGCCTGGAGAGTCCCAGGGACGGGGGAGCCTGGTGGGCTTCCGTCTGTTCGGTTGCACAGAGTCAGACATGACTGAAGCAACTTAGCAGCAGCAGTAGCAGCAGGAAGTATTAGTTTTCTAAATCTGAACAGCCACTGGGATTATTATTTAAAATTTTGGGGGGAGGAGGTTAAATTGAGAGATTGGGATGGACATTGCACACTGCTATATATGTAACAGATAACTAATAAGAACCTACTGTACAACCCAGGGAATTCTATTCAATACTAAATAGTGACTTATATGCGAAAAGAATCTAAAGAGTGAATATATGTGTATGTGTAACTGATTCATCTTGCTGTACACCTGAAACTAACACAACATTGTAAATCAACTATACTCCAATAAAAATTTAAAAAATAAAAAATTTCTTCACAATTCACTTAAAAACAAAACAAAACAAAACAAACAAACAAACAAAAAAAGAACAACTGGGGTACTAATGTTTTCACAAGTGTCAGTCCATTGCCAATAGAAACATTTAAACAGTTCTCATTTTATGGGAATAGCTATTGTTGAGAAGTCTGTAGAAGCAAGACAAGTGGCTGACACTGATGCCAAGTGCCCTGTAGTAGAGAACATATCAATCTACTTAACTAAGGGCTCATAGTTTTGTAGTGTCCCAGTTTAAGTATCACTGAGGAGTGTATTTGATTTGACTTTTTATTGATGTGTGTGTGTGAATGAGTGTATCTGTATATATATTCAAAGTCATGTGTCAGTATCTATTATTACAACCAAATACTTAAGCTTTATGAACTCATAATAATCTTATTTGCTACAACACCATTTCTTTGGCTTTACTCATCTTTCTGGTCTTGGGCATCATAATCTTGCTTTTGTACTTTGGAATTTTAATCTTCATTATCTTATTTCCCATTTAAATATCCACTAAGATTTCTGTTAGAAAATTTACAATGGGATCTCCTCAACTTTTAGTTAATATTTCTGATTAAGCTTTGTACCATACAATAATTGTGACCAACTGCTAGGAAGAGAAATAGGAAATCATAGTGATTCAAACAAAATTAAAGTTTTTATCACCATCTCATAAAAGAAGTATAGAGTTAAATGCTCCAGGACTGATAGGGAAGTTACATATTGCCTCCAAAGATGCCAACACCTTTAATATTTGACTCCAACATTCTTAGCACTCAGCTTCTAATTTCAAGGTCAAGATACAAATAATTAGAGTTCATCAACCATTAGGTTTAAGATTTAGGCAGGAAGAAGGAACTGGAAGAAAGTTCTAACAGCAAAGAGGTTCACATTAACACTCTGTCCCAAAGGTTTCTCAGAAGCACCATCTGTCAACTTCCATTTAAGTCTAATTGACCACCTTGACCTTAAAAGATCCTGAGAAATAATGTCACTTAATCAGGCACATAACCACATACTAAAAAATAGTAGTTGATTCCTGAAGAGAAACAGAATACGCTTTAAGTAAAAGAAAAACAAAACAAAAAAAACCTTAATATTCTCTGATTAAAATGCATTCTTCTCTCAGTAATATATATATATATATATACATATACATATATATACAACATATATATACACACAGTATAATAATGAATATTTCAGCTTCCTCTGAATTTTACATTATCTTTAAAAATTTCTATTTACCTCAAATATTACAGTATTAAAGTATTCCTACTCTGACTTCTATAACTTTTATACCATCAGTTCAGTTCAGTTCAGTCACTCAGTCGCGTCCAACTCTTTGTGACCCCATGAATCGCAGCACGCCAGGCCTCCCTGTCCATCACCAACTCCCAGATTCACTCAAACTCACATCCATTGACTTGGTGATGCCATCCAGCCATCTCATCCTCTGTCATCCCCTTCTCCTCCTGCCTCCAATCCCTCCCAGAATCAGAGTCTTCTCCAATGAGTCAACTCTTCGCAGGAGGTGGCCAGAGTGCTGGAGTTTCAGCTTTAGCATCATTCCTTCCAAAGAACACTCGGGAACTGATCTCCTTTAGAATGGACTGGTTGGATCTCCTTGCAGTCCAGGGGACTCTCAAGAGTCTTCTCCAACACCACAGTTCAAAAGCATCAATTCTTTCGTGCTCAGCTTTCTTCACAGTCCAACTCTCATATCCATACATGACCACTGGAAAAACCATAGCCTTGACTAGACAGACCTTTGTTGACAAAGTAATGTCTCTGCTTTTGAATATGCTATCTAGGTTGGTCATAACTTTCCTTCCAAGGAGTAAGCGTCTTTTAATTTCATGGCTGCAGTCACCATCTTCAGTGATTTTGGAGCCCCCAAAAATAAAGTCTGACACTGTTTCCACTGTTTCCCCATCTATTTCCCATGAAGTGATGGGACTGGATGCCATGATATTAGTTTTCTGAATGTTGAGCTTTAAGTTAACTTTTTCACTCTCCTCTTTCACGTTCATCAAGAGGCTTTTAGTTCCTCTTCACTTTCTGCCATAAGGGTGGTGTCATCTGCATATCTGAGGTTATTGATATTTCTCCCGGCAATCTTGATTCCAACTTGTGTGTCTTCCAGTCCAGCATTTCTCATGATGTACTCTGCATATAAGTTAAATAAACATGGTGACAATATGCAGCCTTGACGTACTCCTTTTCCTATTTGGAACCAGTCTGTTGTTCCATGACCAGTTCTAACTGTTGCTTCCTGACCTGCATACAGATTTCTCAAGAGGCAGATCAGGTGGTCTGGTATTCCCATCTCTCAGAATTTTCCACAGTTTATTGTGATCTACACAGTCAAAGGCTTTGGCATAGTCAATAAAGCAGAAATAGATGTTTTTCTGGAACTCTCTTGCTTTTTCGATAATCCAGCGGATGTTGGCAATTTGATCTCTCGTTCCTCTGCCTTTTCTAAATCCAGCTTGAACATCAGGAAGTTCACGGTTCACATATTGCTGAAGCCTGGCTTGGAGAATTTTGAGCATTACTTTACTAGCATGTGAGATGAGTGCAATTGTGCGGTAGTTTGAGCATTCTTTGGCATTGCCTTTCTTTGGGATCGGGATGAAAACTGACCTTTTCCAATCTTGTGTCCACTGCTGAGTTTTCCAAATTTGCTGGCATATTGAGTGAAGCACTTTCACAGCATCATCTTTCAGGATTTGGAATAGCTCCACTGGAATTCCATCACCTCCACTAGCTTTGTTCCTAGTGATGCTTTCTAAGGCCCACTTGACTTCACATTCCAGAATGTCTGGCTCTAGATCAGTGATCACACCATCATGATTATCTGGGTCGTGAAGCTCTTTTTTGTACAGTTCTTCTGTGTATTCTTGCCACCTCTTCTTAATATCTTCTGCTTCCGTTAGGTCCACACCATTTCTGTCCTTTATTGTGCCCATCTTTGCATGAAATGTTCCTTTGGTATCTCTGATTTTCTTGGAGATCCTTAGTCTTTCCCATTCTGTTGTTTTCCTCTATTTCTTTGCATTGATCTCTGAAGAAGGCTTTCTTATCTCTTCTTGCTATTCTTTGGAACTCTGCATTCAGATGTTTATATCTTTCCTTTTCTCCTTTGCTTTTCGCTTCTCATCTTTTTGCAGCTATTTGCAAGGCCTCCCCAGACAGCCATTTTGCTTTTTTGCATTTCTTTTCCATGGGGATGGTCTTGATCCCTGTCTCCTGTACAATGTCACGAACCTCATTCCATAGTTCATCAGGCACTCTATCTATCAGATCTAGGCCCTTAAATCTATTTCTCACTTCCACTGTATAATCATAAGGGATTTGATTTAGGTCATACCTGAATGGTCTAGTAGTTTTCCCTACTTTCTTCAATTTCAGTCTGAATTTGGCAATAAGGAGGTTTACATAGCTTGGCAAATTGCTATGTAACGTGCATTGCCTCTGTGTAGGTTAAATATATTTGATTGGCCAAAAAGTTCATTTAAGTTTTCCATAATACGTTTGTGTTTTTCCATAAGTATTTTGGCCAACATAATACTTCCGCTTTCCAGTGTCAAGTGTGGCCATGTGACTTACTTCAGCCAATAAAATGAACCTGAAATGGTATGAGCCTATCTCAAAGGAAGCTTTATGTGCTGTTGTCTGTTACCATCAGCTCTCTTGTTCTTTTTCCTTTGCCATCTGAATAGCATTTTCCAAAATACAGCTCTTCCTTCAGCTTGTGTTCTAAAAGGTGATGCATACAGAGTAGTGGCAAGGCGCATGACAATCACAGACACAAAATACAAGCAAGGACTAAACGAATGTAATTTTATACTTCTAAGATGTTAGAGTTTCTTATTGTCCTTGCATACATCAGGGAATGTTGATTGATACTAAGTACATAATTGACTTATTTTAATAAAATTTAATAATTTTAGTAACAAAAATTCTTTTTTTTTGGTTTGGTGCTGTTAAAATTACTTGATAAACAAACATCAAAGTCACAAGTGACTGAAGAGTATCTTTCTTCCTTCTCATACAAGTATGCTTTAACCATTACCAGAAACTGTACTTGTTGAGTTTATCTTACAGAGCTCTCATCATTATTCCCCACACATGTGAGATGAGGGAAAATAAAAATGGTATTCCTTTTCCATTTTTGCTCTTCTTTTTTTGAATGAGAATCCTTTCCCCATCTCCAGATTCTCCTATTAATAAGAAACAATCAGATCAGATCAGTCGCTCAGTCGTGTCCGACTCTTTGCGACCCCATGAACCGCAGCACGCCAGGCCTCCCTGTCCATCACCAGCTCCCGGAGGTCACTCAGACTCGCATCCATCGAGTCAGTGATGCCATCCAGCCATCTCATCCTCTGTCGTCCCCTTCTCCTCCTGCCCTCAATCCCTCCCAGCATCAGAGTCTTCTCCAATGAGTCAACTCTTCGCATGAGGTGGCCAAAATATTGGAGTTTCAGCTTTAGCATCATTCCTTCTAAAGAAATTCCAGGATTGATCTCCTTCAGAATGGACTGGTTGGATCTTCTTGCAGTCCAAGGGACTCTCAAGAGTCTTCTCCAACACCATAGCAACAAAAAAGAAGCTCACTAGAAATCAAGCAGTGGCCATTCAAGTGGGACTTCCATTCTTTCAGAAACAGTTGAAATAAATCAAAGTTGCCTGAGGAGAAATAAAAATGTGATTTTCTCTCATTGAGCCAAACTGTATTGTTTGAACTTGCCTCTAAAATTCTAAGAAGCAATTGTGCTGCTACTAATTAAAAAATGAGAAAAACAGTTTCTTTGTGTGTGTTTTAGGGGGCCTACTAAGTTAAATTGTTTTAAGAAACATCTCTACATTGAGTTGGCAGACTATAGTATAACAGAATTCAAAACAACCATTTTTAACATAAAGCAAAAAGATTATTTAAAGAAAAATATGTTATAGATACTAGACTTAGCTCTTTGAATTGGTGTATATAAACTTACATATATATATATATATGTATTTCTTTGGAAGGAATGATGCTAAAGCTGAAACTCCAGTATTTTGGCCACCTCATGTGAAGAGTTGACTCATTGGAGAAGACTCTGATGCTGGGAGGGATTGGGGGCAGGAGGAGAAGGGGACGACAGAGGATGAGATGGCTGGATGGCATCACTGACTCGATGGATGTGAGTCTGAGTGACCTCCAGGAGTTGGTGATGGACAGGGAGGCCTGGCGTGCTGCAGTTCATGGCGTCGCAAAGAGTTGGACACGACTGAGCGACTGATCTGATCTGATCTGATATATATACTTTTTTACTTTTTTCCTGCAACACTGATTCAACTACAATAATTTAATTCTCATGTAATTCAAACAACTGTATTCCTTTTAGAAATAAGATTAGACACAACAAAGGTAGAAAAAGAGATCTAGGACTGGGTGATATAATAGACATTCTTTAAAAGTAGCAGTAATATGCTATTGAAAAGGAAAACACTTTAGGGGGAATGTATAAAGAGAAGGTAGCATCAGAGCTGTCTCTGGAGCCTGTGATTCTCATGATGTGGCACTGTAGTAATTGACTTCCCAGGTGGCACTCATGGTAAAGAACCTGCCTGCCCATGCAGGAGACATAAGAGATGCAAGTTAGATCACTGAGTTGGGAAGATCCCCTGGAGAAGGGCATGGCAACCCACTCCAGTATTCTTGGCTGGAGAATCTCATGGACAAAGGAGCCTGGCAGGCAATAGTGAACAGGGTTACCTAGAGTTGGACGAGACTGAAGTGATTTAGTACACATGCACTTTCAGAAACTAGACTTCTTAAGATAGAAATCATCAAAGAAATATTTGATAGTAAATCCCGTGATACAGCAAGTTGTAGTGCACATGACAGTGAAAGAGATAATATATGCCACTTTGAGAGATGGACCCTTAAATAAAGTGATAAAATATAATTAAATTAATGGAATACAGTTAAACTTAAAAATTCCCAGTTTTCCACCATATCCTTCCTTCTTCACTTGGCAGCAAGAATTAAAGGATCTAATAACAATCCAGAAGTTCTAAGATATCCTGTGTGCACTAAATCAGAAAAGCCAATGAGAATTATATCCTCACTGGGCATAGTGAACACTGCTTGAACAGCCTTGAACTGCAGGGAAAAGAGGTGGAGACATATCACCTATTAAGACTCTATTTGTGCATGTGATCCACTGTCCCTTAGATTTAACATACAAAACACAATTTTAAAAAATACAGTTTTAAAAAATTTCAAGTTGCCAATAGCAGAACCAAACAAACACTGTACCCTTGTGAGTAAGGAGATTTCTGCAGCGGCAGAGGTCACAAGCCCATGAAGCCAACTCAGGACAGATTTCCCTTCCTTTCATCCTTCCTTCCTTCCTCCTTCCTTCTTTTCTCCCTGCTTCAATCCTACTTTCCTTTCCTCCCTTTCTTCATTTTTATGACTAAAGTGATAAAGCTTTTCATCTTAGAAAGCAATATTAATGATCCTGCATGATCATGGCTTCTTTAAAACAAACAAACAAACAAAAAAACAGTGAAAATACAGCCTAGTGGGGGAAAAGCTTTTTAGAAGTATAAGCATTTTGTTACAGGGCCAGAATTTTTACTAGCCTGATTATCAGATAGCAATATTAAGCAAATAAAGTTTTTAAGAAAGATGCTGATGATCAAAACAGCTATTTTCTTAGTCCAGTTTCAAAGATTTGTTTGAGAAGGAAAGGAAAGATGGAAAGAAGAGAAGGGAGGCAGGAAGGGATGGAGGAAGGAAGCAAACAAGAAAGGAAGGAAAGTGAATCTGGTGAATATGAGTCTATAGAGCAAAGATCCTTGACTTGGGCTGTGATATTAACCAGCAATAAGTGCTCATTTTTGTCCAGCCCCTGACATTTTAGTATTGTTTATTATAATAGTTGGCCTCTCTGAATAAAACTTAGTTTGCACTAAGACAGAGAGCTCTACCCTAATTATGACTTGAGCAAGAATAATATTTCCAGGCAGAACAATGGGAGTAACAGGAAGAGTAACAGTTGTGAATTCTGTTGTTCTAGTCGCTAAAAAAGAATAATTTTTTTTCAAAATTATTCTTGTCCAGAACAACCTAGCAAGTTTTGCTATGCTAAATATTAAAACTGTCTAGAACAACCTAGACAGTTTTCCTACCCTACAGAGCTTCCTCTTTCAATTTTCAAGCTTTACAGGTAAGATAAAGAAAAATTAAATTTGAATTTTACGTTTCTATTGTTTACATTTTGTGTGTCAGTGGCATTGCCGCTTTGTGGCACCATGAACTGTAGCCTGCCAGACTCCTCTGTCTACGGAATTTTAAAGGAAAGAATACTGGAGTGGGTTGCCATTTCATATGCCAAGGGATCTTCCCGTTGCAGGGATTGAACCCATGTTTTTTGTGTCTTTTGCATTGGCAGGTGAATTATTTACCACTTGCACCACATGGGAAGTCCCAGGTGGGAAGTAAGCCATTGTCTGGCCCAAGCCTGACTGTGAGACTTAAACCTGCACAATGGTTTTAGATTTACAAGATTACACTAATTTACTTCTTCAACTCAGGTCTTCTTTTTTCTAAATTCTGTGAAACCTTATCTTTTTTTTTTTTTTTTTAGTATACAGAGAAACAAGAGAAACCAACAGGAGCAGTGTTTACTTATTCATAAAGTCAAGCTGCCTTAACACAAACTTTCTATCCCCCTCATCCTTCATAACTAATTGAATCTTAACAGCATCCTCTAAATGATAAATAATATTTCATCTTAACAGAAATCTTCACAGAAAGTAGTTAATTCAGAAGTGTTCATGATTGCTTTTTCTCCTGTGTTTTAAGTGTTTTCCTTGGTGATTATTTTCATCATTGCCTTTGTTCCAGTCTTCTAATCAGGAAGACAGAGTTACACAAAAAGGCCTCACTGGAAAATAGAATGTCAGGCTGGAAAAAAATAGGTGCATAATTGAAGTTTTGTAACTGGTAAGAGATTGAAGGGCTCAGAAGATATTTTGCTATTATTGGCATGGTTAAGATTACTTGGATGTTTTGGTTCTTGAGCTAAATAAGTATACAGTGTGTCAGTAGTTCCAAACAGTGATTCTACTTTCACTTTTCTGCTCCATTGAGATGAGTGACTTTAATGTCAGTGAAACTTATGACAAGATCAGAAGGGAGATTGATTTTGGAATGGGAAAAATAATGTTAGAAAACCAAGATTCACAAAGCAAAAAATTGCATATCACTACACATTAAAAGTATGCTGCTAAGTCGCTGCAGTCCTGTCCGACTCTGTGCAACCCCATAGATGGAAGCCCACCAGGCTCCACCATGCCTGGGATTCTCCAGGCAAGAACACTGGAGTGGGTTGCCATTTCCTTCTCCAATGCATAAAAGTGAAAAGTGAAAGTGGAGTCTCTCAGTCGTGTCTGACTCTTAGCGACCCATGGACTGCAGCCTACCAGGCTCCTCCATCCATGGGATTCTCCAGGCAAGAGTACTGGAGTAGGGTGCTATTGCCTTCTCCCATTAAAAGTATAGTTGTGATCATAAGTATATTAATTGATTGAATACTCCATGCCTCACACTGACTTAGTAACAAATAATACAGGGAAATCCTTGTCTATAGGTAAAACTATTTCTGATAAGAATTTCAAAATACTTTGGAAGAAGTTGAATTTGTTTACTTAATTTGAAATGCTAGTAGCCAAAATCATATGAAGCATGAGTTGTACAAAGAAAGAAATCAGTTCTTTGTGAGCTTGTCAAATATAATTATGGCTTTAGTTTTCAATTATATTTCTGGAAGAAAATAAAAACATTTATTGATTTTTAAGTTACTACTGGTAAAATGTATAGCAGTTATATTTTTATGCTGAGAATACTTTAATTGTGACTTATGTTTGAAAATTGTGAACAATACAAATACATATTTCTTCTTTCTCTTGGCACATTGAAATAATAGTAAAACAAAACAAATAGCAAAAACCACAACAATAAAGAATATCAAATAGCGGCCATGAAAAAATGAGAAATGTTAGTGAATTTCTGGAAGATAGAAAACAGTAGGCACAGTGTTGACTGATGACATGAGAAGCCACGGTTCAGGTGACAAGCAAAAAGCATTATAACTGATGAGCTGGCTGAGCTGCTTACTAGGCTCCAGAAGGCAGGAGTGAGAAGTTGGGTTGAATGCAAAATCACAGGGATGATTGCCCATGCTTATCCACCATGCATATGGGATGATTGAAAATAATTTCTTTGTTTAAAAAAATGGAAAATAAACAGCATTTTATGGAATGATGGGCAGAAATAATGGATATTAGTGACCGAATTCCCATGGTTAAACTTAAGGTTCTCCAGCAGAATGATCATGTGCCAGACCTTTACCCCGATGATAAGAAACAGAGAAAAATATAAATAATAGAACTAAGGAATAGAAAACCAAAATTCTAAAAAAACTCTTGTGCAAAGTCAACTATACTTCAATAAAAAAAAATTCAGAGTGTAAAAGAAGTATTGCATTCATTAAAAAAGGATCACAAAATAAGCAGCATTTCCTGAAAACTAAAACCAAATGGTGAGATTAAAATATAAATTTGAAGAAATATCCCTGAATCTAAAACATAAGAATACACAGAGGTAAAAGTATGAGAGATAATATACACGGGCTTCCCTGGTGGCTCAGAGGTTAAAGCTTCTGCCTGCAATGCAGGAGACCTGGATTCGATCCCTGGGTCAGAAAGATCCCCTGGAGAAGGAAATGGCAACCTACTCCAGTATTTTTGCCTGGAGAATCCCATGGACGGAGGAGCCTGGTAGGCTACAGTCCACAGGGTTGCAAAGAGTCGGACACGACTGAGCTACTTCACTTAACTTCATTGGGAAATTCAGAAAAGATTATCAAGAACAACAATAATATCAATACAATGCATTTTCTCTGAGTTAAATTTCTTGACATTAGGGAGGACTGAATCACAAATACAACGAAGGAAAATTTTTTAAAGGTTAGATATAGTGAGGGTATCTTAAAGTTCTCAACAAAACAAAACAAAACAACCAAATCCTGCAGTAATACATAAACACACACACCCATCACACAAAATAACTACTGAAGTTGAGCTGTAGCATTATTACTTCATATAAGACAATAAATTTAGCTTTGTTTCCATGGCACTATGTTAAAGATGATTTTAAACCCAGAATGTTTTTCACTATAAGCCTTTTGGACTAATGGATTCTATTTTGTAGTTTTAATCTTTTTTTTTTTTTCAATTGAGATGATTGTAGATTTGCCAATCCTAAAGGAAATCAGTCGTGAATATTCATTGGAAGGACTGGTGCTGAAGTGAAACTCCAATACTTTGGCCACTTGATGTGAAGAGCTGAATCATTGGAATAGACCCTGATGCTGGAAAAGAGTGAATACAGGAGATGGGGATGAGAGAAGATAAGATAGTTGAATGGCATCACTGACTTGATGGACATGAGTTTGAACAAGCTCCAGGAGTTGGTGATGGACAGGGAAGCCTGGCGTGCTGCATTCCATGGGGTCACAAAGAGTCAGAAATGAGTGAGTGACTGAACTGAGCAAGAAAGAAAGTGCTTCACAGGTGCCTCAGTGGGTAAAGAATCTGCCTACAATGGAGGAGACAGGAAACGCGAGTTCAATCCCTGGGTCAGGAAGATTCCCTGGAGAAGGGCATAGCAATCCACTCCAGTATTCTTGCCTGGAGAATCCCATGGACCAAAGAGCCTGGTGGGCTATAGTCCAGAGAGTCGCAGAGTCAGACACGTCTGAAGAGACTGAGCACAGTATAGAAGCACAAGAAAGAATACAGGGAGATCTCTTAAACACTTTGCTCAGTTATTTCTCATAGCAAGATTTTTAAGTTTTTACAGTAAGTAAAAACTATAATACAGTATCTCGAACAGGATATTGACACTAAAATTTAATTCATAGCTTTCCAGTTGTTTTAGTTATTCTCATTTATGTGTGTGTATGTTTGTGTGTGAAAGAACATGTACATTAACTTCTACACAGGTATGGACTTTATTGGTTCATGTATCTATTATTACAGTTAAGATAGTAAAGAATTGCAGTATTGTAAAGATCCCTCGTGTTTCCTTTTTATAACAAAACCCTCTACTTTCTTATGCACTGCCATGTTGTTGTTACTGTGGTTTGGTCACCAAGTCAGGTCCAACACTTTGTGACCCCTTGGATCGTAGCATGCCAGGCTACTCTTTCATCCACTATCTCTTGGAGATTGCTCTAATTCATGTCATTGAGTTGGTAATGCTATCTAGTCAACTCATCCCCTGTGGCCTCCTTCTCCATTTGCCTTCAGTCTTTTCCAGCATCAGGGTCTTTTCATATGAGTCGATTCTTCATATCAGGTGGCCAAAGTATTGGAGGTTCAGCTTCAGAAACCATCCTTCCAATGAATATTCAAGTTTAATTTCCTTTAAGATTGATTGGTTTGATCTCTTTGCAGTCGAAGGGACTTTCAAGAGTTTTCTCCAGCTCCACAATTCAAAAGCACAAATACTACGATGCTCAACCTTATTATAGTTCAATTTCCACATCCATACATGACTATTAGAAAAATCATAGCTTTGACTAGATGGACCTTTGTTGGCAAAGTGATGTATGTGTTGTTTAATAATGCTGTCTAGATCTGCCATAGCTTTCCTTCAAAGGAGGAAGAGTCTTTTAATTTCATGGCTGCAGTCACTGTCTATAGTGATTTTGGAGCCCAAGAAAACAAAATGTGTAATTGTTTCACACTTTCACCTTCTATTTGCTGTAAAGTGATGAGATCAGAGGCCATGATCTTCATTTTTTGAATGTTGAGTCTCAAGCCAGCTTGTTCACACTCCTCTTTCACCAGCTTCTAGAGACTCCTTAATTCCTCTTCATTCTCTGCATTAGAGTGGTATCATATGCATATCTAAAGTTATTGATATTTCTCCTGATAATTTTGATTTCAGCCTGTGATTCATCCAATCCAGCACTTCACATGATGTACTCTGCCTATAAGTTAAATAAGCAGGGTGACAATATACAACCTCATTGTACTCTTTTTCCAATTTAGAATCATTCCTTTGTTCCATATGTGGTCCTAATGGTTGCTTCTTGACCCACATATGGGTTTCTCAGAAGACATAAAGGTGGTCTGGAACTCCCATCTCTTTAAGAATTTTCCACAGTTTGTTATGATCCACACAGTCAGAGACCAGAATAATTCATGAAGCAGAAGTAGATGTTTTTCTGTAATTCCCTTGCTTTCTCAATGATCCAACGAATGTTGCCAGTTTGATTTTCACTCCCTTTGCCTTTTCTAAATCCAGCTTGTATGTCTGAAAGTTTTCAGTTCATGTACCATTGAAACTTAGCTTGAGGGATTTTGAGCATAACCTTGCTAGCATGCGAAACAAGAGAAATTGTAGGTACTTGGAACATTCTTTGGCATTGCCCTTCTTTGGGATTGGAACAGTCCTATGGCTACTGCTGAGTTTTCCAAATTTGCTGACATATAGAATTCAGCACTTTAGCAGCAGTATCTTTTAGGATTTTAAAATAGCTCAGCTTTAATTCCATCACCTCCACTAGCTTTGTTCGTGGTAATGCTTCCTAAGGCCCACATGAACTCAAACTCCATAATGTCTGGCTCTAAGTGAGTGACCACACCATCATGCTTATCCAGATCATTTAGCTCTTTTTTGTATTGTTCATCTGTGTATTGTTGCCGCATATCTTTGCATTGCTTATTTAAGGTCTTCTTATCTTCCTTGCCATTCTCTAGAACTTCACATTCAGTTGGGTATATCTTTCCCTTTCTCCCTGGCCTTTCACTTCTCTTCTTTTCTCAAGTATTTGTAAAACCTCCTCAACCAATGGCCTTCTTGCATTGCTTTGTCTTTAGGATGGTTTTGATCACTGCTTCCTGTACAATGTTATAAACCTCTGTCCATAGTTCTTTAGGCACTCTATCAGATTTAGTCCCTTGAATCTGTATGTCACTTCTGTATAATCATAAGCAATTTGATTTAGATCATACCTGAATGGTCTAGTGGTTTTCCCTACTTTCTTCAAGTTAAGTCTGAATTTGGCAAAGGAATTCATGATCTGAGTCACAGTCAGATTCCAGCTTTGTTTTTGCTGACTGTATAGAGCTTCTCCATCTTTGCCTGCAAAAAGTATAATAAATCTGATTTCGCTATTGACCATTTTGTGTTGTCTATGTGTAGAGTCTTCTCTTGTTTTGTTGGGAATGGGTCTCTTAAGACCCTTTACTGTAGTAAGGTATATAGCTCCCTTGCTAAGAATAGTGAACAGGGCACTTTCCATCCCCTTACTGATGTCTATGTCAGAAGCTTTCTCTGTCTGTTTTCATGCTTTAATAAAGCTCTGCTACACAAAAGCTTTTGAGTGATGAAGCCTGGTACCCAGTTCCAAAGCTATATCTTCTACTTTGGAGATCATGAATCCAACATCATTAATTGTAAGCTATCTTGCAGGCTCATATGGGATCTTTAGGAGAAGGTAAGAACATTCAGAGCTCTAGCCTCTTTGCTTTCTCAGTTTTCACATTATAAACCTCTGTCCATATTTCTTTAGGCAGTATGTCTACCAGGTCTAATCCTTTGAACGTACTTGTCACTTCTACTGTATAATCATAAGGAATTTGATTTATGTCATACCTGAATGGCCTAGTGGTTTTCCCTACTTTCTTCAATTTAAGCCTAAATTTATCAATAAGAACCTAATGATCTGAGCCACAGTCAGCTCCAGGTCTTCATTTTACTGACTTTTATAGTTTTTACATCTTTGGCTGCAAAGAAAATAATCAATCTGATTTTGGTACTGACCATATAGTGATGGCAGTGTGTATAGTCATTTCTTAGCTTGTTGGTAAATTGTGTTTGCTATGTAAAGTGTGTTCTCTTGATAAGCCCTGCTTCATTTTATACTCCAAGGCCAAAATTGCCTGTTAATGCGTACTTCTTGATTTCCTACTTTTGCATTCCATTCCTCTATGAAAAGGCACATCTTTTTTTTTTTTTTTTTGGTGTTCTAGAAGATCTTATAGGTTTTCATAGAACAAGTCAACTTCAGCTTCTTCAGCATCAGTGGTTTGGACATAGTCTTGGAGTACCGTGAAATTGAATGATTTGCCTTTGTAAATGAGTCAAGATCATTCTGACCTTTTTGAGATTGCACCCAAGTACTGCACTTAAGACTCTTGTTGGACTACTAGGGCTACTCCATTTCTTCACAGAGATTCTCTTCCATAGTAGCAGATATAATGGTCATCTGAAATAAATCCCCATCCATTTTAGTGCACTGATTCCTAAAATGTGATGTTCAGTTTTGCCATCTCCTGCTTGACCACATCCAATTTATCTTGATTTATGAACCTAACATTCTAGGTTCCTATGCAATGTTATTTTTCACAGAATAAAACTTTACTTTCACCACCAGACACATCCACAACTGACTGGCATTTCTGCTTTGGGCCAGCCACTTGATTCCTGCTGGAGCTTTTAGTAATTGCCCTTGACTCTTCCCCAGTGTATTGGACACTCTCCTACTGGGAAGGCACATCTTCCAGTGTCATATCTTTTTGCCTTTTCATACTGCTCATGGGGTTCTTGTGGCAATAATACTGCCTTCCCCTCCTTCAGTGGAACGCATTCTGTTAGAACTCTCTACTATGACCCATCTGACTGGGGTGGCCCTTCAGGTTATGGCTCATAGCTTCATAGCGTTAAGTAAGCCACTTCACCATGACATGACCATAATCTATGAAGTGGAGAATTTAAAGGACATTAGAAATCATCTGATCTAATAGAACTGTTTTAGTGATGACACCACCCTTATGGCAGAAAGTGAAGAAGATTAAAGAGCCTCTTGATGAAAGTGAAAGTGGAGAGTGAAAAAGTTGGCTTAAAGCTCAACATTCAGAAAACGAAGATCATGGCATCCAGTCCCATCACTTCATGGCAAATAGATGGGGAAACAGTGGAAACAGTGGCTGACTTTATTTTGGGGGGCTCCAAAATCACTGCAGATGGTGATTGCAGCCATGAAATTAAAAGACACTTACTCCTTGGAAGGAAAGTTATGACCAACCTAGACAGCATATTAAAAAGCAGAGACATTACTTTGTCAACAAAGGTCCATCTAGTTAAGGCTATAGTTTTTCCAGTGGTCATGTATGGATATGAGAGTTGGACTATAAAGAAAGGTGAGTGCCAAAGAACTTTTGAACTGTGGTGTTGGAGAAGACTCTTGAGAGTCCCTTGGACTGCAAGGAGATCCAACCAGTCCATCCTGAAGGAGATCAGTCCTGAATATTCATTGAAAGGACTGATTTTGAAGCTAAAACTCCGATACTTTGGCCACCTGGTGTGAATAGCTGACTCGTTTGAAAAGACTCTGATGCTGGTAAAGATTGAAGGCAGGAGAAGGGGACAAGAGGATGCAATGGCTGGATGGCATCACCGACTCAATGGACATGAGTTTGGGTAAACTCCAGGAATTGATGATGGACATGGAGATCTGGGATGCTGCAGTCCATGGGGTTGCAAAGAGTTGGACATGACTGAGCGACTGAATTGAACTGAAGTGATAAGAGAACTAAGGCCAAAAATGAGCAAGTTAAAAAATGTGTCATTTCTCACTGGTGAAAATTGCTGAAGTAGAAGAGAAGTAAAACAACAAAGCAGCCTAATTCTGGTTCAAGTTCACTGATAATATGAATTACAGAAGTTTTTTTGTAAAAGTGATAATATTGATGTACCAACCAAGCTGATACATATATACTGAAAGTAGATTGTAGATAAATTCTATTTTAATAGATAAGGAAATTTTCCTTAGGGTATTTTACCATTAAAACCAACAAGTAAACAAATGAATAATACTTTGAAATTAATTTTTTCATAAAAGATTATTTCCTAATGTGACAAATTCCAAGTTATATCTTTAAAATTTTAATTTTCATATTTATTTATTAAACAAACATGTACCTGGTATATGCAACACATTTTAGATATGGAATTTATATATAATTATACATCATCCTACATAGTCCTAGTACATAAGAAAGAAGCTTAACAAATAATAAAACAGATATATGTCACTAACTATAATGTTTAATTCTTTTACCATTTTTATTCCACTTCCATAAAAGAATATAACAAATGCTAAGCTTATGCTGGGGACTTCCCTTAGTCAAATAATACCCAGGAGAAAGAAATGGCCACCCACTCCAACAGTCTTGCCTGGTGAATCTCAAGGACAGAGGAACCTGGCACGCTACACAGTCCAGGGGATCTCAAAGAATTGGACATGACTTAGCAAATGAACAACAACAAAATTATGTAAAAATCTTAGAGCCAAGAATTCTTGTTGGTGTAGTTGCCAAGTGTTTTATTTTTATACACACACAAATTTCATAATACATATTTATTATATTTTTGGTCTATAAATTATTCATAGTACGATAAAAGCAATTTATCAACTATAATTGCTTTTGTATTTTGCCTTTTCAGCCCCGTTCATTTTTGTGACATATGTCTAATTAGTTTTCTTCATAATGATTCTGTCTTAATAATTTTTTATATTTTCAAAGTTTTTCAATCTTTATTATATTTAAAACATTTATAGGTTCACGAAGGGAATGACAGAGGATGAGATGGTTGAACGGCACCACTGACTTGATGGACATAAGTCTGAGTAAGCTCTAGGAGTTGGTGATGGACAGGGAAGTCCAACTGAACTGATAGTTTCCCAGGACAAGTGAGCAGGAGGTAGAGAGATTACTCATACAACCCCTGCCCTCACACATGCATCACATCAGATCAGATCAGTCGCTCAGTCATGTCCGACTCTTTGCAACCCCATGAACCGCAGCACGCCAGGCCTCCCTATCCATCACCACTCCTGGAGGTCACTCAGACTCACATCCATTGAGTCAGTGATGCCATCCAGCCATCTCATCCTCTGCCGTCCCCTTCTCCTCCTGCCCCCAATCCCTCCCAGCATCAGAGTCTTCTCCAATGAGTCAACTCTTCGCATGAGGTGGCCAAAATACTGGAGTTTCAGCCTTAGCATCATTCCTTTCAAAGAAATCCCAGGGCTGATCTCCTTCAGAATGGACTGGTTGGATCTCCTTGCAGTCCAAGGGACTCTCAAGAGTCTTCTCCAACACCACAGCTCAAAAGCATCAGTTCTTCGGTGCTCAGCCTTCTTCACAGTCCAGCTCTCACATCCATACATGACCACAGGAAAGACCATAGCCTTGACTAGGCGAACCTTTGTTGGCAAAGTAATGTCTCTGCTTTTGAATATGCTATCTAGGTTGGTCATAACTTTCCTTCCAAGGAGTAAGTGTCTTTTAATTTCATGGCTTCAGTCACCATCTGCAGTGATTTTGGCGCCCAGAAAAAGAAAGTCTGACACTGTTTCCACTGTTTCCCCATCTATTTCCCATGTAGTGATGGGACCAGATGCCATGGTCTTCGTTTTCTGAATGTTGAGCTTTAAGCCAACCTTTTCACTCTCCACTTTCACTTTCATCAAGAGGCTTTTTAGTTCCTCTTCACTTTCTGCCATAAGGGTGGTGTCATCTGCATATCTGAGGTTATTGATATTTCTCCCAGAAATCTTGATTCCAACTTGTATTTCTTCCAGCCCAGCTTTTCTCATGATGCATAGCTTCTCCCATTATCACCAGCCCCTAATTGAATGTTAAATTTGTTACAGCTGATGAACCTATATTGTTACATCGTCAGCCACAGTTATAACAACTGCTTATGTTACTGTTCACTCTTGGTATTATACACAATATGGATTTAGACATGTCTATAACAACATATGTCCACCATTATGATATCATACTGAGTATTTTCACTGCCCTAAAAATCCTGAGGGCTCATCCTATTCATCCCCACTCCCACCCTGCCACAACCCCTGGAAACCACTCATATTTTTACTATCTCTTTAGTTTTGCCTTTTACAGAATATCATATAATTGGAATTATACAGTGTATAATTCTTTCAGATTGGCTTACTTTAATATTCATTTAAATCAGTGCTGCATTCTAGTCCATTGTCTGGATGTACTGCTGCTGCTAAGTCATTTCAGTCGTGTCCGACTCTGTGCGACCCCATGGACTGCAGCCCACCAGGCTCCCCCAACCCTGGGATTCTCCAGGCAAGAACACTGGAGTGGTTTGCCATTTCCTTCTCCAATGCATGGAAGTGAAAAGTTAAAGTGAAGTTGCTCAGTCGTGTCAGACACAGGCTGCAGTCCATGGGGTCGCACAGAGTCGGACACTGATTATTTATCCTTTCCTTTTGAAGGATATTGTTGTTGCTTCCAAGTTGTGGTAGTTATGAATAAAGCTGCTTTAAACATCTGTAAATAGGGGATGGCTTTCCTACTTTCTTGGTCCAGCATCAGTTTTAGACAGGACCTTATCTCTGGCCTTGGGGAGTAAAGTTTTGCCTGTGTGCATCCTTTACTTTTTCCTCAAATGGTAGCCAAACTCCATCTTCTGTCTGTTTTTAGTATTGAGCAAAAGACAGTCTCTAAACTTGTAGGATTCCTAAAGCCAAGAAGAAACCTTACTTAAATACGAATGGGGTTATTCAGTTTATCACAACTCCCTCTGTTTACTTAAAGTATACTTAGGCAGTCAACTTTAGGCCATATTCTCTCATTTACTTTGCCAGTCCTATACTGCCTGAGCATTTCAATAGGGAAACCCAGATAGATTTAAATATATACCATTTAATGGAATGGAATTCTGTCAGATAAGACCTACCATATATAATATATTCCTATTTTTAAAGATATTTATAGGCTTCCCTGGTGGCTCAATGGTGAAGCATCTGCCTACCAATGCAAGAGAGATAGGTTTGAAACCTGATATGAGAAGATCCCACATGCTGCACAGCAGCTAAGACCGTGAACCACAACTATTGAGTCTGTGCTCTAGCTACCATGCCCTAGAGCCCATGCTTTGTGGCAAAAGAAGTCATCTCAATGAGAAGCTTGCACACTGCAATTAAAGTAGCCCCAACTTGCCACAGCCAAGAAATGCTCATGCAGCAATGAAGACTCAGAACAGCCAAAAATAAATAATTAAATACAATTATAAGAATAGGATATTCTTATGTTGACAGAGACAAAAGAGTCCGAAATGCAGTACTTGGATGCAATCTCAAAAATGACAGAATGATCTCTGTTCATTTCCAAGGCAAACCGTTCAATATGAAGATAATCCAAGCCTATGCCCTGACCAGTAACATTGAAGAAGCTGAACTTGAACAGTTCTATGATGTTCAAGATCTACAAGACCTTCTAGAACTAACACCCCCAAAAGATGTCCTTTTTCATTATAGAGGACTGGAATGCAAAAGTAGGAATTCAAGAAACACCTGGAGTAACAGGCAAATTTGGCCTTAGAGTAAAGAATGAAGTGGGACAAAGGCGAATAGAGTTTTGTCAAGAGAACATACTGGTCATAGCAAACACCCTCATCCAACAACACAAGAGAATACTGTACACATGGACATCACCAGATGATCGACACTGAAATCAGATTGATTATATTCTTTGCACCCAAAGATGGAAAAGCTCTATACAGTCAGCAAAAAAAGACTGGGAGCTGACTGTGGCTCAGATCATGAACTCCTAATTGCCAAATTCAGACTAAATTGAAGAAAGTGGAGAAAACCACTAGACCATTCAGGTATGATCTAAATCAAATCCCTTATGATTATATAGTGGAAGTGAGAAAGGGACTAGATCTGATAGACAGAGATACTGATGAACTAGAATGGAGGTTCCTGACATTGTATAGGAGACAGGAATCAAGACCATCCCCAAGAAAAAGAAATGCAAAAAAGCAAAATGGCTGTCTGTGGAGGTCTTACAAATAGCTGTGAAAAGAAGAGAAGCAAAAAGCAAAGGAGAAAAGGAGAAATATACCCATTTGAATGCAGAGTTCCAAAGAATAGCAAGGAGAGATAAGAAAGCCTTCCTCAGCAATCAATGCAAAGAAATACAGGAAAACAAAAGAATGGGAAAGACTAGAGATCTCTTCAAGAAAATTAGAGATACCAAGGGAACATTTCATGCAAAGATGGGCTCAATAAAGGATAGAAATGGTAGGAACCTAACAGAAGCAGAAGATATTAAGAAGAAGTGGTAAGAATACACAGAAGAACTGTACAAAAAAAGATCTTCACGGCCCAGATAATCACAATGGTGTGATCACTGACCTAGAGCCAGACATCCTGGAATGTGAAGTCAAATGGACCTTAGGGAGCATCACTATGAAGAAAGCTAGTGAAGGTGATGGAATTCCAGTTGAGCTATTTTAAATCCTGAAAGATGATGCTGTGAAAGTGCTGCATTCAATATACCAGCAAATTTGGAAAACTCAGCAGTGGCCACAGGACTGGAAGAAGTCAGTTTTCATTCCAACCCCAAAGAAAGGCAATGCCAAAGAATGCTCAAACTACTGCACAATTGCACTCATCTCACATGCTAGCAAAGTAATGGTCAAAATTCTCCAAGCCAGGCTTCAGCAATATGAGAACCCTGAAATTCCTGATGTTCAAGCTGGTTTTAGAAAAGGCAGAGGAACCAGAGACCAAATTGCCAACACCCGCTGGATCATGGAAAAAGCAAGAGAGTTCCAGAAAAACATCTATTTCTGCTTTATTGACTATACCAAAGCCTTTGACTTTGTGTGGATCACAATAAACTGTGGAAAATTCTGAAAGAGATGGGAATACCAGACCACCTGATCTGCCTCTTGAGAAATCTGTATGCAGATCAGAAAGCAACAGTTAGAACTGGACATGGAAAAACAAACTGGTTACAAATAGGAAAGGAGTACGTCAAGGCTGTATATTGTCACCCTGTTTATTTAACTTTTATGCAGAGTACATCAAGAGAAACGCTGGGCTGGAGGAAGCACAAACTGGAATCAAGATTGTCGGGAGAAATATCAATAACCTCAGATATGCAGATGACACCACCCTTATGGCAGAAGTGAAGAAGAATTAAAAAGCTTCTTGATGAAAGTGAAAGAGCAGAGCAAAAATTTGGCTTAAAGCTCAACATTCAGAAAATTAAGATCATGGCCTCCAACTCAATGGGCATGGTTTTGGGAGTTGGTGATGGACAGGGAGGGTTGGCATCCTGCGGTTCATGGGGTCACAAAGAGTTGGACACCACTGAGCGACTGAACTAAACTGAACTATTTTTAAAAAATAAACTCTAAAGTCTAGCTATGTAAGTCTCTGGTAGTCTTTGGGTAAGTCACTTAACTTCTTGGAACACACTTTCCTCATTGTCAATTAAATTGAATATAAAAGTTAAGTACAGTTTTGTAAGTCATTATTCTCATGTAAAGATGAAGAAAATTTAGTTATCTACTGCAAAGGAATTTGTCCTTCAGCCTACGTGTTATTTGATTAATATCTAAAATATCTTTATTCTTAAAAATTATATGACTCTAGATTCTTATGTTCAAGGAAAGAAACTCAGACAAAAAATAAATAAAATCATTTAACCACACTAGATAATATTTGAAGTTAATAGTACAATATAGCTTAATTCAGTCTGACATAATGCTATTGATTTTAGTTTTAGGAACTGATTTGTGCTCCTTTTGTCTCTTTTGATTAATATTGATAGAATATTTCAGCCTGTCCAAAGGCTCAGACAACCCAAATACTTAGGTGTATTGTATTTCAAATAAATTTAAAGTTTTATTCCATTAAAGCTTGGCTTAATAAATAAAAGTCTCCAAAATTTAGTTCGGAGCATACTACTTCCAGATTTCAGATAATAAATATGTTTTAGTATTATTAGATATATTTCACAGAAATTATCATCTCAATTCCCATTTTTTAAAATAAATATTTGGCTGTTGAAGCTTTAATTCCCTCAGCTTTTCTTTTTTAAATTTTTTTAATTTTAGTATAGGTGATTTCAGTTCAGTTCAGTCAGTTCAGTAGCTCAATCATATCCGACTCTTTGGGACCCCATGAAGCGCAGCACGCCAGGCCTCCCTGTCCATCACCAACTCCCAGAGGTCACTCAGACTCACGTCCATTGAACTGGTGATGTCATCCAGCTATCTCATCCTCTGTCATCCCCTTCTCCTCCTGCCCACAATCCCTCTCAGTATCAGAGTCTTTTCCAATGAGTCAACTCTTTGCATGAGGTGGCCAAAGTACTGGAGTTTCAGCTTTAGCATCATTCCTTCCAAAGAAATCCCAGGGCTGATCTCCTTCAGAATGGACTGGTTGGATCTCCTTGCAGTCCAAGGGACTCTCAAGAGTCTTTTCCAACAGCACAGTTCAAAAGCATCAATTCTTTGGCAGTCAACTGTCTTCACAGTCCAACTCTCACATCCATACATGACCACTGGGAATTACAATATATCAATTCCTGTTTTATTTGGAAAGAAGATAGTGCTATGGATAGTAACAGCTCACCACTTTTTGCTCTTTATGAGATTGTTTTCTTGGTATAGTTTGTCCTAAGATTTTTATAATCATAAGATACTAAAATCAGTACTCATTATATCTTTAAATGTAATGCTTATTAGCTATATAAATTAAACTCTGTATATTGATATAATGACATCGTATTCAATTAAAGAAAATACTTTAATAACTTTGTATTAACAATGAAAATATCTATATGCTATGGTCATAGTTTATTATAAATCTATTTTGGTGTGTAAATGTGTTTGTAAAAAGAGAGAATGAGTGTAAGTGTTTGTCTATGTATCAGTGTATCTTAACTCCTTATCTGGGGAATAAGAGCTGCTGTACGTGTTTTAATTTTCCTGTATTTTTTACTCTGATATTCTTTTCCTCCTGACATCACCATTAGTGCTAACACTCAGTGTCTTATAATTCAATTCAGTTATGACCAAACCACCAAGAGTTAGTGTCAGGCTCCACAAGTTTAGGGGCTCAGTCCCACAACACTGTCCCCACCTTTAATGACAATGTAAAGTCATGATCAACCATACTTCTGATTAACTGGTTATGATTTGGAAATTCCCATAACTACCTCCTCAGGTGCAGTGATTTGGTAGAGTGACTCACATAATTCACTCAAGAAAGTACTTTACTTATGTTTATTGGACTATTATAAATTAGCAAATGGAGAGTGAAATGAAGAGGAATACAAGACAAGGTGTTAAAGGGTTCCAATCATAGGAGCTTCTGTTACTATGGAGTTGGGGAGTGCCATCCTCCTGACATGTGGATGCATTGGACAAATCAGCAACTCTCTGAACCACATTGCTAGAGGTATTTATGAAGGTTCCTTGCATAAGCATACTGATTAAGTCACTGGCCATTAGTAACTAACTCAATCTCCTTTCTTTCAGTCCTTTCTGGATATTGGGGTGGGGCTGAAATTTCCAAGATTGTAAACAAAACTTGGTTTCTGGAGTTAAGGATGTCCAGCCACCATCCTAAAGCTATCTAGGGTCTAAGTAAAAGTGCTTCATTAGATCAAAAGACAGTTCTAACACTTTAATCACTCAATAAATTCTTAAGCTTTTTTAGGAGCTCTCTGCCAGGAATTGAGAACAAAGACTAAATATCTTTCTATAATAACATCCTTACTCTCACAGCATCTGATCCCATCCCTTCATGGCAAATAGATGGGGAAACAATGGAAACAGTGACATATTTTATTTTCTTGGGCTTCAAAATCACTGCAGATGGTGACTTCAGCCATGAAATTAAAAGACATTTGCTCTTCGGGAGAAAAGATATGACAAACCTGGACAGCATATTAAAAAACAGAGACATCATTTTACTGACAGAGGTTCGTATAGTCAAAGCTATGGTTTCTCCAGTAGTCATGTTTGGACGTGAGAGTTGGTCCATAAATAAGGTTGAGCACTAAAATATTGATGTTTTTGAACTGTGGTGTTGGAGAAGACTCTTGAGGGTCCCTAGGACTGTATGAAGATCAAACCAGTCAATCCTAATGGAACTCAATCCTAATTCATTGGAAAGACTGATGCTGAAGCTGAAACTGAAGCTCCAGTACTTCGGCTGCGTGATGGGAATGCCAACTCACTGAAAAAGACTCTGATGATGAGAAAGACTGAAGACAGGAGAAGGGGATGACAGAGAAAGAGATGGTTGGATAGCATCACCAACTCAATGGACATAAGTTTGGGCAAGCTTCAGAAGCTGGTGAAAGGGAAGCCTGCTGTGCTGCAGTCCATGGGGTCACAAAGACTCAGACACAACTGAACAACTTAATTTTTGTTATTATTATTTTTTCAATTATAGTATGCTTTTGTAAAAAGCATGGCTTCCCTGGTGACTCAGAGGGAAAGCATCTTCCAATAGTGTAGGAGACCTGGGTTCAATCCCTAGGTCGGGAAGATTCCCCTGGAAAAGGAAATGACAACCCATTTCAGTATTCCTGCCTGGAGAATCCCATGGACAGAGGAGCCTGTTAGACCATGGTCCATGAGGTCACAAAGAGTTGGACACAACTGAATGACTTCACTTTTCTTTCTTTTTGTGAAAAGCATGATATAACATGTAAAATTTACTATTTAGCAAACTATAACCTTTACATAAAGTAAATGTATAGTTATATAAAGTAATCTGTACAGTAAGTGTACAAATATTTGACTCATGAAATAAATATCTGTGAGCTAAAGTATTTCTTGTGGTATGTTTAAAACATATCAGAAGACCTTTAGGATGAATTTAACTAGGTTTACATGGTCACCTGTATGTTATGTTTTGAAGCCCACAAAACTTCTATCACCTCTCTTTCCACCATCACCGCTGTTCTTGTCACAGAAGTCGAATTACCACATAATATTTTCTTTGACTCTATTTCCTTCATGGGACAGTATGCAAAAGAAACATCAGTATTGAAAACAAGCCCTAGAAAGTATTCACTTTCTTATTACAAGTTTTTACCATTTAGTAAAATCTCAATTTCCCCTACCCACTCAGCACCTGTTAAACAACAGTATACTCTCTGTTTCTATAAGTTTAGCTTTTTTAGATGCCAAGTATTAGTGGTATCATGTAGGATACATCTGTCTTTGTGTGACTTATCTAACTTAGCATAATGCCGTCCAGGTCCATACACATTGTCCCGATTATTTCTTTGACTGAGTCTTTAAGTTCAACAGCACAGATTCATTGAAATTTTGAGCAAATTGATTATCAAATACTTTCTTAGGGGTCATGGATTCCATTTAGACTATAGTGAAGAATCTGCCTGCAGTGCAGGAGATGCAGGTTCAATCCCAGGCTCCCTGGGTTGGGAAGATCCCCTGGAAAAGGGAATGGCAACCCACTCCAATATTCTTGCCTGGTAAATTCCTTTGACAGAGAAGCCTGGCAGGCTACAATCCATGGAGTCACAAAGAGTCAGACACAACTGAGAAACTAACATTTTCACTTTCACAAACTGGCAAACTATGGTCCTGGACCCAGATCTGACCCACTTTCTGTTTTTCTAAATAAAATTTTTGGAACACAATTTTTTTTTTTTTTTAATACAAAACTATGAAAATCAGTGAAACCCTTGAATTAAACTTTAGAAATATCAACAAAGAATACTATTCTGGATATGTGTTGTTGTTATGCTTTTTAACTTTCTAAATCCATGCTAAAATCTTTTTAAATCAGAATTTTGTGAAGTTTTTTCAAGTAAGCCTCTATTGCAGCTCCTGTAATTAACTTTTGTCTGTCCGTGATAAGATCTTGCCAGTGAAAATCAATCTAACTCACTTCAAGCCTTTTAGGTTGTGGACCTACTCAATCTGCAACACCGAGTCAAGAAAATAAAATTTTGGATTCCCAAACAAATTTCCTTTTTAGGAGAGCAAGAAATAGATTAAAGGTGTGGCCATGAATATTCTTTTCTCATTTTAAAAATTTATTTTGTAATAGTTTAATGTTAAAATTTGGTTCAGGAGAACACAGGACCAATGAACTTTAAAATGTTAGGTTCCGATAAGAATTTACATTTACCAAGAAAATAGTAGCTTAATTTGGTGTCAGAAAGGTGAATAAGACATAATTTTTCCCTCAAGGAATTCATAGTCTAGTAAATGACAAAACACAATCATAACTTTAATTCAGAGAGAATACATATCAGAAATCAATATTGTACATCAATTTCTGAGTTTTTTGAGATATATTTTAAGATCATTTGAGCTTGCACTAAATAGACCACTTTTAGGATGAAACAAAATGTAATTTAATGTTGTATTCTGGGAGAAATTGGATAAAGATTCAGAGTATAAGACATTCTCTGAGAGGACAAAAAAAGAAACTGAAAAGAGAAATGCACTGTGTGAGAATAAGCTCAATGAAGGAAAGGTGTAGAGGGAGAAAGACTGGCCCTGGATAAGTGCTAAAACAGAACAGACCTAGATTCTAGAGTGATGTGCCAAAGATTGAGATCAATTTATAACTGCCCTTAGCTACTGCCAACATTAGTTGGAGATAGTTGAAGATTGGAATAGAATTATTTGAAAACACTGCGATGTCTAGCCTCACTTGGAAATTAGACCATTTAGATTGCCAACTTCATAGCTTTCCCCCTCTTTTTTAAACAGCTTGTCAAAGTATAATTAATAAACTGAAAACTGTACACATAACATGCATATGATTTGATGAGTGGGGATATACATAACACACTCTTGAAGTCATCACTTCAATCAAGTAATAAACATAATCATCACATCCAAAAGTGCCCTCGTGAAATGTCGTTTGTATGTGTGTGTGTAATAACAACACTTAATATACTTTCTACACTTTTAACAAAAATTTTAAGTATTTCAGTGGTATTAACTGTAGGTAATATGTTATAAGTTCTTTTTTGTATAGTTGTTCTGTGTATTGTAGATGTGATGGTGTAATCATTCACCTTGAGCCAGACATCTTGGAATGTGAGGTCAAATGGGCCTTATGAAGTATCACTACAAACAAAGCTAGTGGAGGTGATGGAATTCCAGTTGAGCTATTCAAAATCCTGAAAGATGGTACTGTGAAAGTGCTGCACTCAATATGCCAGCAAATTTGGAAAATTCAGCAGTGGCCACAGGACTGGAAAAGGTCAGTTTTCATTCCAATCCTAAAGAAAGGCAATGCCAAAGAATGCTCAAACTACCGCACAATTGCACTCATCTCACACACTAGTAAAGTAATGCTCAAAATTCTCCAAGCCAGGCTTCAACAGTACATGAACTGTGAACTTCGAGATGTTCTAGCTGGATTTAGAAAAGGCAGAGGAACCAGAGATCAAATTGCCAACATCTGCTGGATCATCAAAAGCAAGAGAGTTCCAGAAAAACATCTACTTCTGCTTTACTAACTACGCCAAAGCCTTTGACTGTGTGGATCACAACAAACAGTGGAAAATTCTTAAAGAGATAGAAATACCAGCCACCTTACCTGCCTCCTGAGACATCTGTATGCATGTGAAGAAGCAACAGTTAGACCTGGACATGGAACAACAGACTGGGTTCCAAATAGGGAAAGCAGTACGTCAAGGCTGTATATTGTCACCCTGCTTATTTAATTTTTATGAAGAGTACATCGTGAGAAATGCTGGATTGGATGAAGCACAAGCTGGAATCAAGATTGCTAGGAGAAGTATCAATAACCTCAGATACGCAGATGACACCATCCTTATGGCAGAAAATGAAAAACTAAAGAGCCTCTTGATGAAAGTGAAAGAGGAGAGTGAAAAAGTTGGCTTAAAACTCAACATTCAAAAAACTAAGATTATGACATCCGGTCCCATCACTTCATGGCAAATAGATGAGGAAACAATGGAAACAGTGACTGTCTTTATTTATTGGGCTCCCAAATCACTGCAGATGGTGACTTCAGCCATGAAATTAAAAGATGCTGGCTCCTTGGAAGGAAAGCTATGATCAACCTAGACAGCATATTAAAAAGCAGAGACATTACTTTACCAACAAAGGTCTGTCTAGTCAAAACTAAGGTTTTTCCAGTATCATATATAGATGTGAAATTTGGACTATAAAGAAAGCTGAACACAGAAGAATTGATGCTTTTGAACTGTGGTGTTGGAGAAGACTTTTTTTTTTTTAAATTTTATTTTATTTTATTTAACTTTACAATATTGTATTTGTTTTGCCATATATCAAAATGAATCTGCCACAGGTATAGTCTTGAGAGTCCCTGGACTGCAAGGAGATCCAACCAATCCATCCTAAGGGAAATGAGTCCTGCATATTCATTGGAAGGATTGATGCACAAGCTGCAGCTCTAATACTCTGGCCACCTGAAGTGAAGAACTGAGTCATTGTAAAAGACCCTGATGCTGGGAAAGATTGCAGGCAGGAAGAGAAGTGGATGACAGAGGATGAGATGGTTGGATGGCATCACTGACTCAATGGGCATGAGTTTGAGTAGCCCCCAGGAATTGGTGATGGACAGGGAGACTTGACATTGTGCAATTAGTCCATGGGATCGCAAAGATTTGGACACAACTGAGCCACTGAACTGACTATGTTATAAAGCAGATGCTTAGTATTTATTCATCGTACATAAATTTTATGCCTATTGAAAAACAAGTTTTTATTCCTCCACCCTCTGCTCACTCTCCAATAAGTAACATTCCACTCTCTGCTTCCACGAGTTTATTTTAGATACCTCATATAATTAGAATCTTGCAATATTTGTCCTTCAGCAGCTAGTGTGTCTTACTTAGCATAATGTCCTTCAGGTTCATATGTGTTGTTGTATATGGCAAGATTACCTTCTTTTTGAGAGTGAATAATATTTCATTGTGTATGCCACACTTTCCATATCTATTTATCTGTCAGTGGACATTTTTCCCCCTTAATCTGGCTGTTGTGAATAATTGTGCAGTGAACATAAGTATGCATATATCTTTTTGAGGTCTTAGTTTAAATTTGTTTGGATAAATACCAAATGTAGGATTGCTGGATTACATGGTAGTCCAACTTTTAACTTTTTGCATCCATACTGTTTCCCACAGTGGCTAGACCATATTACATTCCCACCAACCGTGTGAAAGGGTTCTAATTTCTTTGCATCCTGATCAACACTTATCTTTTGATTTTTTTTTTTTTTGATTCTGTTTTGTTTTGTAAATTGTCATTGTAACAGTTGTAGAGTTGATATTTCATCATGGTTTTGATTTGCATTGCCCTGGTGATTAGTAATGTTTACTACCTTATCATATATTCTGAACTTTCTTTAAGAAGTTGTTGAGGTAGTTTAAATGTTTCCAACAATACTTAGAAAAGCACCATAAAAAACTAAACAAACAAAAACACTTTGCATATGATACTCACAAAATATGATATTTTTCAACTGTGCATTATGAGAATGTTCACCTGAAATCTGTGCCAAAATCAGTAAGATACTGAGAAGAAAAGTCTGACTCCAAAATCTGGAACAGCAGGCACAGCTGTGAAGCCAAGTTTATGGGTTTTCTAGGCCAGCAGCTGGGGATAGACTAAACAAAGAGGATAATTCCAGTGCTTTGGAAGAAGCAGAGTGATAAAAAAAAAAAAAAAAAAAAAACACATTTTAATCTTCTCTTGGTGAAGCAAAAAATATTAAAAAATCACTAAGTGATAAAAACTTCAAATAACAATGTCATTTTTAAGACTCTTTGAAAACTTCATGTTCTTCATCTCCATACACATTACTGTTGTTCACAGATCAGTGCTAAGTCAAATTTTCAGTTTCCTTTGATTTTTAAGCCACAGCTTTTTGACATGAAGCAAGTAAGCTGATAATCTTTGTGTATAATATTGTGATCTGCTGCAAAAAAAGATGTAGCATCCGAGTTTTATGAAAAATAAGCCTATAGATAGACCTTAGTAATATTCTAGGATATTGTTTTTAGGGTTTTTTTGAATTTTACACATTGACTTTATTATTATTAGTGACTTAATTAGGGGATCAGTAAACAAAGGTACGCATTAATGGAAAGGTGCAAAGTTTGAACCAATGCATATCTGAGGTGTGTGTGAAAAAATGATTTGGTTAAACCCTGTAACTTTGAGGTCAGAGACCTAGTTAACGCCTGTACAACAGAAGTTAATGCTCAGGATTTTGTTCTCAGGCTATTGATATTCATAGGTCTGGATGGTATTACTATAAGTGAATTAATGAATGAGTAAGTATATCTATATAGAAGACAAGGAAAGCCATATATGGTTCAATTATGAGTGTTTAATATATTTTGGTTATTAATACATTTCTAAAGTGCTCAATTCCAATGTAAATCTATTTGGATAAATAGCATACAGTGATAAATACCTGGAAATCAATGTTCTGCATTATTTGAGAAGTGGGAAGGCAATGGCAGCCCACTCCAGTACTCTTGCCTAGAAAATCCTGTGGATGGAGGAGCCTGGTGGGCTGCAGTACATGGGGTCTCTAAGAGTCAGACACAACTTCACTTTTACTTTCATTTTTCATTTTCATGCATTGGAGAAGGAAATGGCAACTCACTCCAGTGTTTTTGCCTGGAGAATCCCAGGGACGGGGGAGCCTGGTGGGCTGCCGTCTATGGGGTCGCACAGTTGGACATGACTGAAGCGACTTAGCAGCAGCAGCAGCTGCAGCAGACTGCTTATTGAAAATAAGAAGATATGATATAATTAATTGGTTATGTTTGGGAATAATGACGGAGAAGGCAATGGCAACCCACTCCAGTACTCTTGCCTTGAAAATCCCGTGGACGGAGGAGCCTGGTAGGCTGCAGACCAAGGGATCGTGAGGAGTCGGACAGGACTGAGTAACTTCACTTTCACTTTGTAGTGGCTCAGATGATAGTCTGCTGCAATTCAGGAGAGACCTGGGTTTGATCCCTGGGCCAGGAAGATCCTATGGAGAAGGGAATGTCAACCCACTCCAGTATTCTTGCCTGGAGATTTCCATGGACAAAAGAGCCTGGCGGGCTAAGGTCCATGGAGCAAAAAGTTGAACATGACATATTGACTTTCCCTTTCACTTTGACATTTAAATTGGGCAGTAAGAGTTACTTAAATACTGTTTCAGTTTGTTGAAAAAATTTGATTTAAAATAGAAAAATAAATAAAGTCCAAATCTAAATGGCATAACCTTTCGGAAAGAGAGATTAGGGATTTTGGCATTTCATATGTGTCCTTAGCATTAGATTTTATGGCAAAATTCTGAAAACAGATTCTTGAGAGGAAGAAGCAGAAAATCTGTAGTGAAGATACATTAAAGTTTACCTGGATTGAATTATGTCTTCAAATGTTTTGTTGCCAGATATTTCACCCTTAGGCAAATTGTCAGGGGGAAAAAAAGGAGAAATCTGAAGTACTGCCATGTGATGTTATAAATAAATCAGGTCATGGATGAATAAGTCCAGGGAGTATAAGGCTTAAGAGCAGAGTGATCTATTAATCCTGTTCAGCAGGTGAAGCTTCATTATTATTTCATTTCTCTTTTTTCTAAAGTCCATCTGTATTTCTTCAATAACACTCCCTCTCCTCCTACTCTCTGATTGTAAGGACACTTATTCTTATTTAAAAGAATTAATAGTCAACAGAAACATTTGAATCAGAATCTTCCAAATAGTAATAAATTAAAAACATATTTGTATGTGTGGGGAAAAAAATCTTCTGAATATTAGCTGATAATCAGAGGAAGTAATCTATGTCCTATCCAGGATAACAGAAGAGGAGATTCATCCCAGACTAAATGCAAGGAAAGCATACTTGATTAACATGTGAAGTATTATCTTGTCAATGTCTACATTTCATGAGATAGAAAATGTCTGCAAGGTATGAGGTAGTGGTATATCAATAAAAAAAAAAACAACTCTTGAAATTGGCAAAATAGAACACTGAACATCCTTTCAGTGGAGTGATAAATTTTATCTAGGGGACCCTTGGAGGAATATGTGATTTTACAGGGGTGTGCACATTTTTACTAATGGCACCCCACTCCAGAACTCTTGCCTGGAAAATCCCATGGATAGAGGAGCCTGGTGGGCTGCAGTCCATGGGGTTGCTAAGAGTCGGACACGACTGAGCAACTTCACTTTCGCTTTTCACTTTCATGCATTGGAGAAGGAAATGGCAACCCACTCCAGTGTTCTTGCCTGGACAATCCCAGGGACGGGGGAGCCTGGTGGGCTGTCCGTCTATAGGGTCGCACAGAGTCGGACACGACTGAAGCGACTTAGTAGTAGTAGTAGTAGATTATTTCACAAACCTATAGGGCAAGAGGTAAATTTATGGAAAAATCATAGCAATGCAAATACCCATTGCCTAGAATACATATGAGCCCTAAAATAAATATATTATTAGATAGGGCTGGAAAACAAAGCATCACAGACTGAGTGAAGAACAGCACAAAGTTATTTTCTAGTGGTTCTGGAGGTTAGGACCTGAAATCAAGGTGTTGCCAGGGTTGCCTTCTTCTGAGGCCTCTTGGGGTTATAGATAGCCATCTTCTTCCTCTATCTTAACATGCTTTCCCCTCTGTACCTGAGTCCTAATCTCATTTTATAATGAAACTATTCAGATTAGGACCTACCGTAATGACATTGTTTTAAATTACATGTTTAAAAACTCTGTCTCCAAATATTGTCACATTCTCAGGTACTAAGCATTAGGAATTAAATATATAAAATTTTAAAGGTGCACAATTTAATCCTCAATACTGTATTACTTAATGAATTGAATAAAGGACTTATTTATATATGAATGATATCATATGGTTTTTCTTTTTAAAAAATTATAATTTACCCAGTCCATTAGTTCAATCACTCAGTCATGTCTTACTCTTTGTGACCCCATGGACTACAGGATACCAGGATTCCTTGTCCATCACCAAC
Source organism: Tragelaphus eurycerus (assembly GCA_935064755.1). Lineage (NCBI taxonomy): Eukaryota > Metazoa > Chordata > Mammalia > Artiodactyla > Bovidae > Tragelaphus > Tragelaphus eurycerus. Next base: position 1,385,762 of record CAKXYN010000132.1, on the reverse strand, counting down.
TCCCAGAGCCTCAAACGCATGTCCATTGCAACAGTGATGCCATCCAACCATCTTATCCTCTGTCGTCCCCTTCTCCTCCCGTCTTCAAACTTCCCCAGCATCAGGGTCTTTTCAAATGAGTAGGTTCTTTGCATCAGGTGGCCAAAGTATTGGAGTTTCAGCTTCAACATCAGTCCTTCCAATGAATATTCAGCACTGATTTCCTTTAGGATGGACTGGTTGGATCTTCTTGTAGTCCGAGGGTCTCACGAAAGTCTTCTCCAATACCACAGTTCAAAAGCATCAATTCTTTGGCACTCAGCTTTCTTTATAGTGCAACTCTCACATACATACATGACTACTGGAAAAACCACAGCTTTAACTAGACAGACATTTGTTTGCAAAGTAATGTCTCTGCCTTTTAGTATACTGTCTAGGTTAGAGATAGCTTTTCTTCCAGGGAGCAAGCGTCTTTTAATTTCATGGCTGTAGTCACCATCTGCAGTGACTTTTGGAGCCCCCTAAAATAAAGACCGTCACTGTTTCCCCATCTATTTGCCATGAAGTGATTGTACCAGATGCCATGATCTTAGTTTTCTGAATGTTGAGCTTTAAGCCAATGTTTTCACTCTCCTGTTGCACTTTCATCAAGAGGCTCTTTAGTTCTTCTTCGCTTTCTGCCATAAGGGTGGTGTCATCTATGTATCTAAGGTTACTGACATTTCTCCCAGCAATCTTGATCCCATCTTGTGCTTCATCCAGCCCAGCATTTCACAGGGTGTACTCTATATAAAAGTTAAATAAGCAGGTAACAATATACAATCTTGATGTACTCCTTTTCCTATTTGGAACCAGTCTGTTGTTCCATGTCCAGTTCTAACCATTGCTTCTTGACATGCATACAGATTTCTCTGGAGGCAGGTCAGGTGGTCTGGTATTCCGATCTCTTTCAGAATTTTCCACAGTTTATTGTGATCCACACATTCAAAGTCTTTGGCATAGTCAGTAAAGCAGAAGTAGATGTTTTTCTTGAACTCTTTTGCTTTTTCAGTGATCCAACAGATGTTGGCAATTTGACCTCTGGTTCCTCTGCCTTTTCTAAATCCAGCTTGAACATTTGGAAGTTCATGGTTAATGTACTGTTGAAGTCTGACTTGAAGAATTTTGAGCATTACTTTGCTAGCATGTGAGATGAGGGCAATTGAGTGGTAGTTTGAACATTCTTTATCATTGGCTTTCTTTCCGATTGGAATGAAAACTGACCTTTTCCAGTCCTGCAGCCACTGCTGACTTTTCCAAATTTGCTGGAATATTGAGCAGCACTTTGACGGCATCATCTTTTAAGATTTGAAATAGCTCAACTGGAATTTCATCACCTCCACTAGCTTTGTTCATTGTGATGATTCTTAAGGCTGTCTTGACTTTGCATTCCAGGATGTCAGGCTCTAGGTGAGTGGTCAGACGATCATGGTCCTCTGGGTCATGAAGATCTTTGTAGTATAGTTCTTCTGTGTATTCTTGCCACCTCTTAATATCTTCTGCTTCTGTTAGGTCCATACCATTTCTGTCCTTTATAGAGCCCATCTTTGCATGAAATGTTCCCTTGGTATCTCTAATTTTCTTGAAGAGATCCCTAATCTTTCCCATTCTATTGTTTTCCCCTATTTCTTTGCATTGATCACTGAGGAAGGCTTTCTTCTGTCCTTGCCATTCTTTGGAACTCTTCATTCAAATAGGTATATCTTTCCTTTTCTTCTTTGCCTTCGCTTCTCTTCTTTCTCAGCTATTTGTAAGGCCTCTTCAGAGGACCATTTTGCTTTTTTGCATTTATTTTTCTTTGGGATGATCTTGATCACTGCCTCCTATACAGTGTCATGAATCCCCCTCCATAGTTCTTCAGGCACTCTGTCTATCAGATCTAATCCCTTGAATCCATTTGTAACTTCCACTGTATAATCTTAAGGGATATGACTTACATCATACCTGAATGGTCTAGTAGTTTTCCCTACTTTCTTCAATATAAGTCTGAATTTGGCAATAAGGAATTCATGATCTGAGCCACAGTCAGCTCCTGGTCTTATTTTTGCTGACTGTATAGAGCTTCTCCATCTTTGGCTGCGATGAATATAATCAATCTTATTTCGGTATATCCATCTCCTGATGTCCATATGTAGAGTCTTCTCTTGTGTTGCTGGAAAATGGTGTTTGCTATGACCAGTGTGTTCTCTTGGAGAAACTGTTATCCTTTTACCTGCTTCATTTTGTACTCCAACGTCAAATTTGCCTATTACTCTAGGTAGTTCTTGATTTCCTACTTTTACCCAGAGATAGAGAAAAAGAACATGCTGCAGCTTATTAATTTAGGTTATACCTCTTGACTACAGAAAAGTAAGCCTTCATCCTAGGTGTATTAATGAGATTAAATATATATATATATATATATATATATATATATATATATATTTGTTCCCTGCTTATGTTTGTGCCTAATGTCTCTTTTTAATATTAATTGTATCAATAAACAGTTGTCATTTTTGGATGGAATCTCAGGAAAATAAAAAATCGTCAGAAAGTTTATTTCCTCAACAGCTCTATTGGAAACAAATTAGGTTGAAAAAGAAACCCATGCCCTTGAATTACAAATCACCTTCATGTCTTCCTGTCCTTAACTCTGAGAGGAGAAGGAAACCAGTAAAAGAAGGGAATCTGATGTGTGTTTTGATGACAGTCTAGCGCTCCATGGAATTCTAGAGTTGTCACTTGTATGTTATCTTCCTTTATTAAAGCTTGCTTTACAAGATCTTCTGGGACAAATATGGGTTGGTCTGTTTGGTAACATTCTCCAGGAAATGAAGCCAGTTCAAGAGGGCTGATGGTATAGTGGGAATAGAAGTAAGAACACTAAGTTAAGATACTGAACTTACAAGGCATAGGCCCTAGACTTGAAGAAAAAAATGAGCTTCAGTCATTTCTAATGACTCAAGATATGACAGAAATTGGTACTCCTTATTGTACAGATTATTCATTGAAAAAACAGGATAGAGTTCTGATTATCTTTAAAATCAGTCACTCTGAAATTATTGTACTTAATTGTTTATTAAGAGTATCAATTCTTCAGCTCTCAGACTTCTTTATGGTCCAGCTCTCACATCCATATATGACTATCGGACTATTGGAAAAACAATAGCTTTGACTATACAGACATGAAAACATAATTAAAGACAGGAAATTAATAAAGTAGAGAAGAAGAAATTATGCATATGAGAGACATTAAGATTCTACCAGGCTCCTCTGTCCGTGGATTTTCCAGGCAAGAGTACTGGAGTTGGGTGTCATTGCCTTCTCCAAAACACATCCCTAACCTTCCTAAATCTCTTTAGTAAGTCTCATTGCTTTTAAAATAGTTAAGAATCCCCATATGGTCTAAGATTACCATTACTGAGCTCCTGTGCTGATGTTTCTGAGATTTTTTTTTTCCGAGATTATTTTATGCCACAATTTCTATGCCTAAACCACATCTCCCTTTCCATTTTTAAAGCACAGCAAGCACTCTCTGACCTCTGGTTTTCCAAACTACTATCCCTCTGACTGGAAGCTACTCTTTGTGTGGTTGGCCAGTTCTCCACCTGACCTCACTTTCAGTATCATCTCCTCAGAAAGGACTTCTCTGGACACCCAATCTAATATAGGCTTATGATTATTGCTTTAATTATAGCATTGAATATATTTTTCTGGAGGGCGCTTCTTACATTTTATAATACTTCAATATATACCATTTTCAAAGCTGTCAACAGAGGAGCCATGTCACTTTGTTTTAGCAACTGTGTGTCCATCAATTATCATGACATGTAGTAAGCAGGAAATACATTTCTTTGGGAAAGAATGAGTCTCTAGTAGGAAATAAAGACATCCATGGTTTGAAAACTATCCAAAATGAGAATGTAGATGTATAGTCATGCTACTCACAGGTTAATTAAAATGTTTGAAGTGAATGTGATGGCTAGAGGAGAGCAAATGGAAGGAGAAATGGAATAGGATTAAATCCTGAGGCATGCAAATGTTTAATATTTTAATTATAAAAGTGATACATGTGTGTTGAAAAATTAATAAAAGTTCTAGTGTAGGCTACCCTAACTAACCCTATGGAAGCCACTGTTAACCATTTGGCAAATACCTCTGAATACATATTTGTAGAAAAAACAGACACTTAGAATCAAGAATCATTAGAATTAGGACTGCTGGGAGAAATATCCACAACCTCAGATATGCAGATGATACCACTCTAGTGGCAGAAAGTGAAAAGGACCTAAAGAGTCTCTTAATGAGGGTGAAAGAGGAGAGTTAAAAAGCTGGCTTAGAACTCAACATGAAAGAATTGAAGATCGTGGCATCTGGTCCCATCACTTCATGGCAAATAGAAGGCGAAAAAGTGGAAGGAATGGCAGATTTTATTTTCTTGGGCTCCACAATCACTTTGATGGTGACTGCGCACTTTCACTTTTCACTTTCATGCATTGGAGAAGGAAATGGCAACCCACTCCAGTGTTCTTGCCTGGAGAATCCCAGGGACGGGGGAGCCTGGTGAGCTTCCGTCTTTGGGGTCGTACAGAGTCGGACACGACTGAAGCGACTTAGCAGCAGCAGCAGCAGCAGCCATAAAATTAAAAAGCAAAACAAAACACTTGTTCCTTGAAAGGAAAGCTATGACAAGCATAGAGAGCATAATAAAAACCGGAGATACCACTTTGTCGACGAAGGTACTGTAGTCAAAACTGTGGTTTTTCCATAAAGTAGACAGCGCTGAAGAATCGATGCTTTCAAATTGGTGTGCTGGAGATTTATGTTAATTCTAGAGAGATTTCATGATATTAAATATTTTATCTCTTTGCACTGTTCACTTAAGAAGGTTTTCTTATCTTTCCTTGCTACTCTTTGGAAATCTGCATTCAGATGGGTATATCTTTCCTTTTCTCCTTTGCCTTTTGCTTCTCTTCTTTTGTCAGTTATTTGTAAGCCCTTCTCAAACAGCTATTTTGTCTCTTTCCTTTTATTTTTGTCTTCTTCCATGCTGATTGAATTTTCATGGTGGGAGAGTGGGGTGTGTGTGTGCGTGTGTGTGTGTGCATGTGTAAGGGAACTGGAAAGGAAACATGCAAGAAACAGAAAAATAGAACCAGTGGCTTTTCCCTTGTCAGACTAAAATGACTCTCCACTGTCACTAAATGGAAGTCACAGCCATTAATAATATTCCAAGGGTCCTGGATGTTGGAAACTGGTAGTATTTAATTACTCTAAGAATGTGCTTTGAGGCTCTTGGCTCACTTGAGGTAGAAAAGACACCAAAACGCTATCTCTTTTAGAAGAGACATGATATATATTTTGAAGCTCTGACGTGTGAAGATAGTCTTTAAAATTATTTTGTCATTGTAGAGTCAACATATGTATTTCTAAAAATGAAAACCTAGATAATGGGACTTGCAAGTAAGAAATTTCAAGAAATTTACAAATGGGTTATAAGATAAAAATGTAGTGACTGAAATGCATACGGTATCCATCACAACTCAGATCCCTTTCAAACTACATAATTGCAACTACTCTTCTAGTGCCATCTGCCGTAAAGACAGTATTTACTGAAAAAGAACCAGATGTGGTAGACAAATTAACACATGTGCCATTGTCAAATGCTGCTGTTCTAAAGCATACAAGTGACATGGCAATTAATGCCTGTGAACAGCTGGTTTTAAAGAGTATTGAAAGTGATTACTTTGTCCCATAAATGGACAAATCTACAGATGTTTCAGGTTGTGCTCAGTTGTTGGCATTTGTAAGATATATTTTGGAAAACACTACGAATGAAAACATGCTGTTTTGTAAAACTTTTCTAATTGGCATAACAGAAAAAGTAAACTCTTTGAGATATTTCACATGACAGCACAGATTTTAGGGTAAGTCAGATACAATATACAGTTATTAATATAGATTTGTGCAAATCAAAAATTGGGGAGGAGGAGACTCTCCTGTTGCTTAATGTTTCTGGATATATTGTGCTGTCCGTGAAAGTTATCTCAATGAACATGTCTTTGAAGATATGAGAAAAAATGGCATCATTTGTTGGAACTCTTCTTTCTGCAGATCTTCAACGGCAGTGGTGGAAGAATTTTAAAAGAGCTAATTAAAATGTGCTCAAGTGCCACCTTTCTTTCTTGATCAAATATTAAACTTGCCAGACTAATTAATAATCCATTAAAGTTTACAAGGTCAGCTTCCTTGGAATATCTTTTTTCTCACCTTTTGGCTGATATAAATATTTTGAGACAAAAAGAAATGCATCCTTATTATTCCTGACAAAATTGAAGCTGCCATAGAATTTAGTCAGTGAAATTAGATGACAATATTAGGCTTACTTTTGCTAACAAATATAGCCATTTATAAACCAAACTGGAATATATTGTATGATAAATTATATGACTTTCTCAAAATAATGATAGTTTTGTTCCATAATTATTTTATAGATATGAACATTATTTTTATTTTTAAATGTGAATTTTTATTGTTTCCCAGAATAGAATATAAGCAGTACTGTTATCCAGTGTCACAGAGATCTATTTGATTATTGACTCTATTCCAAATGTATCAGAAAATACATTCAGATTACATATAGTGCTGATGTGAGAAAAAATAATTTCAATCAACTGCTTCACATTTCAGGGAATTATTATAATTGTGGTAGTTTAGTAGATACATTAACACCCTGATTATGAATTAAAGAAAGCAGTTCCCAGCATTAAAATCAAAGAGAAATGTGTGTTGTTTTTCAATTCACTAAAAACAACCAGAGCTCATAAAAATAAAATGTTACTTTCAAACAAAGATTCTGAAATAATACAGGTGAAGCATGAAGAAGCAAATTGAATACAACTTAAAAAAGAGTTCTATTTTTCTGCTTTTCTCTCCCATTGACAACACCTGCGCATTTCTCTCCATTCTGCAACTTCAACTGCTTTCTCTTAGATTCTAGTTGAAAAAAAATCATCATAATAGATCCTTTTTGTCTTTAATGTGACTGAAATAAATAGACTTCAATTGTTTGGAAGAGAATGCAAAATTTGATTAGTGGCCAAACATAATGAATTCTTTGTATTAGTATAAAGGAAAAAACTAAATTTTCTATTGGTATATAGAATGCCCTTATGGGCATAATAGATAACAGAAACTAGGTTTACTCTTCTACATTAAACAATGAAAGAAGAGAAGATATTAAATAATGTATATTGTACCACAGCCTTAGCAGGATGATAATCTTTGAGAGGAGAAAAACAAAGGGATGCAAACACTTTGATGGTTCCTGGATACTTCATAGAAAATATTTCCAGAAATGTGACTTGAGAGACTCACTTCAGTTTATGTGGTGCCCAGGGTGGGTAGAATTTGCAAGGTATACTGTATAGAAGAGTGAGCTGAAGGGTGGGGGTAACAAGGAGAAAGAAAGAAAGAGATAGATTGAGATCCAGAGATATGCAGAGGTTTCCTCTTCGGGAACCTGAGTTTGATGAGCAAATGCACACGCTTTAGCTGAGTATGAGCAGCACATGCATAAGCTGGGGAAAGAACCACTGAAAAGGAATTTAGAGAACAGTGATCAAAGTTCACATAAAGAATGAAATAGTTTGTTCTCACTTGTTTAGTCTCTCAGTTCTATGTGACTATTTGCAATCCCATGGACTGCAGCATGCCAGGCTTTCCTGTCATTCACTATATCCTGGAGTTTGTTATAACTCATGTCCATTGAGTCAATGATGCTGTCCAACCATCTCATCCTCTGTCTCCCCATTCTCCCCCTGGCCTCAATCTTTCCTAGCATCAGGGTCCTATCCAATGAGTCTACTCTTTGCCTCAGGTGGCCAAAGTATTGGTGATCCAGCCTCAGCATCAGTCTTTCCAGTAAGCCTGATTCCTTCCAGTTGTTCTCACTAGACGAGGTTAAAGGGCATTCAAATGCATGTGATACTGAGTAGAGTCTCATAAAGAATTATCTCAGTAATGAGGTCTCATTAAAACTATGCTATTGTGGATCCACCTAGCACAGAAAACCTCAAAAGAATCCAGTTTTTTCCAACTAATTAGGTGTGTGAAGAATAATATTTTTAAATGTTTAAAGACATACAAAAGCCTTAGCACTCAATCACAACATTCACAATGCCTAGCTTCTAAAAAAATCACCATGGATGCAAGGAGGTCAGGCACATAAAGCATATAATTAGGAAAAAAATTAACCAATGTAAACAGAAAAACAACAATGAAAAATATAGGAATAATAGACATAATTATATGAATAATAGATAAGGAAATTAGAACTGCAATTTAAATATATTCTATATGTGCAAGAAGACAAAAGGAAGTATGAGTATGAAAAGGAGAGGTATGTATAATATAAAAAAATAGTTAAAATGAAATTCTAGATGTTAAAATAAATGTCTCAAATGAGATACACATTGCATAAGATTAAAAGTATATTACACACCCCAAGGAAAATATTAGTGAAATTGAAGACATATCAAATGAAACTGTGTCAGATGAAACACAGGCAGAAAATATAATTTGTAGAGGTTTCATACTAATGTAAGATATCAGTAATAGGGAAAATTGAATGTGGGGTATGATCTTTACAACTTTTCTATGAATTTAAAACTATTCTCAACTATGAAGTTTGTTTAAAAAAAATAAATGGAAGATCAGTGAGCTGAGCAACAACATCAAGCAGTCTGTAATTATGTAATTGGAGTCTAGAGAAGGAGAGAGATGGCAGAGAAAGGAAAAAAAAAAATAAAGAATAATCAAAATCTTTCCAGATATGATGAAGCCATATACCTACAATTTGAAGAAGTTCCTAAAAGCTCAAGTGAAGAAACACAAATAAAACCCATCCAAAGGCATCATAATCAAATTGCTTAGACTATGGTCCATGTGATAAAAAAAATGTCTATTATATTCTGTACATCCATTCATAAACCGATTTCCTCTCCAGACTCATGTTTTGCCATAGCACCTCTTGCTGTTGTCTGGCTATTCTGCACATAGAATTTTCCAAAAAATTCTTATGAATCACAGCCCAATTCTTCATTAAATGGCTTTCCTGCTCTTATACAGCCCAGAACCACTTCAGATCAGATCAGATCAGATCAGTCGCTCAGTCGTGTCCGACTCTTTGCGACCCCATAAATCACAGCATGCCAGGCCTCCCTGTCCAGAACCACTTACTTGTTTATAAACATTCTGTTCAAATGTGACACTTGAAAGTCTTCCTAAGCAGAAGAAACTATACACCGACACATACTTGCATGCACATACGTTTCAGCAGCCTTGAGAATGAGGGTAACACAGTGGACATTGATATTATGTTTTTGATAATATGATATTATGATTTATATCATATATCAATGATATATGATATCATTGATATTATGGTTTTGACAATAAACACTATATTACATTTATTTTTGAGTTAACATTACTGTATAATGTTATATGTTTCATGTTCAGTTCAGTTGCTCAGTCATGTCCAACTTTATGCAACTCCATGAGCCATAGTACCTCAGACCTCCCTGTCTATCACTAACTCCTGGAGTTTACCCAAACTCATGTCCATTGAGTTGGTAATGCCATCTAACTATCTCATCCTCTGTAAACCCCTTCTCCTCCTGCCTTCAATATTTCTCAGCATCAGGGTCTTTTCCAATGAGTCAGCTCTCCACAATCAGGTGGCCAAAGTATTGGAATTTCAGCTTCAACATCAGTCCCTCCAATGAGTACTCAGGACTGATCTCCTTTAGGATGGACTGGTTGGATCTCCTTGCAGTCCAAGAGACTCTCAAGAGTCTTCTCCAACGCCACAGTTCAAAAGCATTGATTCTTCACTGCTCAGCTTTCTTTATAGTCCAACTCTCACATCCATACCTGACCACTGGAAAAACCACAGCTTTGACTAAACAGAACTTTGTAATCAAAGTAATGTCTCTGCTTTTTAATATGCTGTCTAGGTTGGTCATAACTTTCCTTCCAAGGAGCAAGTGTCTTTTAATTTCATGGCTGCAATCACCATCTGCAGTGATTTTGGAGCCCAGAAAAATAAAGTCAGCCACTGTTTCCACTGTTTCCCCATCTATTTGTCATGAAGTGATGGGATTGGATGCCATGTTCTTAGTTTCCTGAATGTTGAGCTTTAAGCCAAGTTTTTCACTCTCCTCTTTCACTGTCATGTGCACAACTTTCTGTACATCCATCAAGAATTTATTTTCCACCTGTCACCATACAATTCACTCCCTTTACCCATTTTACCTTCCCTATGCCCCTCCTCTGTAGTAACCACTACTCTGTTATCTGTACCTATGTGTTAATTTTTCTATGGCTTGGTTTATTTTCGTTTGTTTGTTAATTTTTTATATTCCACATATGTGTAAAGTCATACAGTGCTTGTCTTTCTCCATCTGACTTATTTCACTTAGCCCTCAAGGTTCACCCATGCTGTCCCAAATGACAAGGTTTCATTTTTATGTCTGATAGTGTTCCATGTCAGTCAGTTCAGTTCAGTTCAGTCGCTCAGTCGTGTCCGACTCTTTGAGACCCCATGAATTGCAGCACACCAGGCTTCTCTGTCCATCACCACCTCCCGGAGTTCACTCAGACTCACGTCCATCGAGTCAGTGATGCCATCCAGCCATCTCATCCTCTGTTGTCACCCCTCCTCCTGCTCCTAATCCCTCCCAGCATCAGAGTCTTTTCCAATGAGTCAACTCTTCGCATGAGGTGGCCAAAGTACTGGAGTTTCAACTTTAGCATCATTCCTTCCAAAGAACACCGAGGGCTGATCTTCAAAACACACTGTGTGTGTGTTTAAATACCACAACTTCTTTAGTTATTTGTTTGTTGCTGGGCACTTAGGTTGTTTTCATGTCTTGGCTCTTATAAATAATCCTGTGATAAACAGGGGGATGCATAGATCTATCTTTTCAGATTAAAAACATTGCATATTTTAAAATAAATATTATTCATCTGGCCAGGACTAGGACTGGGGTGAGACAAACTATTTGCCTTAGCATAAAATTTAAGGAGGAATCCAACATCTCAGTAATAAGACAAATATGTTTTATTGCATAGATAAAAAATAAAAACTAATGGAAAAATCAACATCACATTTCAAAAATTGAAATAAAAACAGAAAATATATTATTGATTTTAGTTTTCTTTTTTCACCAGCCCCCAATTAATTTCAGAATGATGTTTTTACTAGTTCTGGTTAAGAGTTATAGTTAAAATTTAACAACAGAATCTCAAATCTGTTAAATCTTAAATCTGGTTAATATTTAACAACAAAAATATCATATCAATAGAAACCAATTGAAAGCCAAATTTAAATGTATACTTGTTATTTAAGGTAGGGGAAATTGCCACATCCTTGACAGACCTTGCTTGTAGCATCAGGATTGAAAGAAATTCCATATCAGAATCGATATTCACAGAAAGATCATAATTGAATACTCTATGCAAAGATCAAAGGATATTTCTTTAAGGAAATCAATTCTCTCTGGCTCTTAATTTTCTAATCATATAAACAGTTAAAAACAATACTCTGTAAAAGCAATAATGACAACATTGAAAACCACACACACACAAACTACTCTGTATTTACTAAAGAAGTTTACTGCAAAATAGAGAAAAATATTTGTTGCCTGATTTTATTAACATAAAAATCAATATTCTTAATTTAAAATTTAAGCTGGATTTTCCAGAAAAAATGTTTTGGCCAATCGAATCAGAATTGAATTGATTTTGATCAAACACAGCAGGAATTTTGTAGTAAATTCCAATAGCACAGGTTAAGCCCAGTGTGATCAATGTTACTTCCTAATGCTGATTTTTCTATGCCACCTTATAGTCTACAAAATGTTTTCACAACCACCACCTTTGAGTCTTTTAGCTCAGTTACAAGAACTGATGTAAAGAATGCAAGCATCAATGCTCCATGAATAAAACAGAGACCTAAAGTAGAGTTGTTCAGTTTCACAGTGAGTAAAAATTGGAGGAAGTTCTTGAGGTTACCTAGCCCCAAATTCAATAATTTTCCTATTTATTTTATTAGCTTTCTTTCCATTACACTATCATATGCAGAGTGGGAGGAACATCCAATTACACTTTAGTTTTCTAAGTTCAGTTCCATTCAGTTCAGTCTCTCAGTTGTGTCCCCATGAACTGCAGCATGCCAGGCCTCTCTGTCCATCACCAACTCCTGGAGTCTACCCAAACTCATGTCCATTGAGTCAGTGATGCCATCCAACCATCTCATCTTCTGTCATCCCCTTCTCCTCTTGCCATCAATCTTTCCCAGCATTAGGGTCTTTTCAAATGAGTTAGCTCTTTGCATCAGGTGGCCAAAATATTGGAATTTCAGCTTCAACATCAGTTCTTCCAATGAGTACCCAGGACTGATCTCCATTAGGATGGACTGGTTGGATCTCCTTGCAGTCCAAGGGACTCTCAAGTGTCTTCTCCAACACCACAGTTCAAAAGCATCAATTCTTCTGTGCTCACCTTTCTCTATACTTAAACTCCCACATCTATACATGATTACTGGAAAAACCATAGCCTTGACTAAATGAACATTTGTTGACAAAGTAATGTCTCTGCTTTAAAATATGCTGTCTAGGTTGATCATAACTTTCCTTCCAAGGAGTAAGAGTCTTTTAATTTCATGGCTGCAATCACCATCTGCAGTGATTTTAGAGACCCCCCCTCCAAATAAAGTCAGCCACTGTTTCTCCATCTATTTCTCATAAAGTGATGGGACCAGATGCCATGATCTTAATTTTCTGAATGTTGACATTTAGGCAAATATTTTAACTCTCCTCTCACTTTCATCAGGAGGCTCTTTAGTTCTTCTTCGCTTTCTGCTGTAAGAGTGGTGTCATCTACATATCTGAGGTTACTGATATTTCTACTGGTGATCTTGATTCCAGCTTGTGCTTCCTCCATCCAAGTGTTTCTCATGATGTACTCTGCATAGAAGTTAAATAAGCAGGGGTGACAATATACAGCCTTGACCTAACCCTTTTCCTATTTGTAACCAGTCTATTGTTTTATGTCCAATTCTAACTGTTGCTGCCTGATCAGCATACACGTTTCTCAAGAGGCAGGTCAGTTGTTATGGTATTCCCATCTCTTTCAGAATTTTCCAAGTATGTGCTGGTAAAGACTTGCATTTATTTTTTTAACCTTTATTCTTTAGTTTATTCTTTAAAACAATTTCAAAGTTATAGAAAAATTGCAAGTATAGCACAGGTAAATTGTTTTCTATTTATCAATTGAAAGAGTGTTTTTACATGAGGCCCCATAGCACCCCCCTCCAACACTTTAGTGTGTAGTGTTTTTTTTTGACTGTTTTTTTTTATCTACAGAGTATGATACAATCATTGAAACTGACAAATTAACATTGACATATTACTATCATTTACTCAACAAAGTTAAATTCAAACCTCCATCTGAGTATTACCAACTGTTTCAGAAATGTTCTTAATGGCAAAAAATTCAATTTGAAATCCTTTGTGCATTGAATCTTTTAGTCCCCTTCATTAGGAAACCATTTTGAGACTATCCTTGGCTTTTGTGACATTGAATCTTCAAAGACATAGGGCAGATAGTTCATATAATGTCCCTCAATTTGAGTTTCTCTGATGTTTACTCAGGTTCAGGTTGTACATTTTAGGAATATCACAAAAGTAATATTGTGTTCTTAGTGCCTCTTATTAGATTGCCCAATATTTCAATTTGTCCTGTGTAAACTTTGGTCAGTTGATGTAAGTGATGTCTACCACCATGCTTCTCCAGCATCCAGATATTCAATCTATTCATTATTTTTATATATCACTGTGAGCCATGGCTTTCTGTTTTGCTGTCTTCCATTAGCATCATTATTTATTTTAATGCTCAGTAATCTCAGATTTGGCTAGTAGAAACCCTCTAAGTGTTCTTTTGGCATGCCCTTTCATTATTTGAGCCTTTTACTGTTTTCCAGTATAAGATGATATTGTAAACTCATACCTTTTCCTGCCTCACCTCTCGATCAGACCTTTCTCCAAGGAGTCCTAGCTCATCTAGGAGAGACTAGAATTAAGAAACCAAGATCCAAGTTTAAGTTGTGCTTATTATTTTTGGGATGTCCCTGCTTCCGGGCAATCTCAATAGGAAAAGTTAGAAAACACACACATAAACACGTATTTGCACCACTGTTTATTTTTGTATTTTTTTATATTGAAAACTAGGAGTTCATACAAACATCTTTAATTTCAATATGCCATAGAGTTTACATTAATCTCTTCCCTTTCTATACTTGTAATTTTCTTTTCTAATGGTCAGAAACCCAGTTCCCATTATCCCTACCTAATTTATTTATGTAATCAATTGCCCTCAGTGTAACTATACTCCCAATACTGCTACTATCGTCTTCATGCACAAATGACTTTCTTGTCCCATTTGGAATCCTGCGGCTGCTAAGTCGCTTCAGTCATGTCCAACTCTGTGCGACCCCAGAGACAGCAGCACACCAGGCTCCCTCGTCCCTGGGACTCTCCAAGCAAGAACACTGGAGTGGGTTGTCATTTCCTTCTCCAATGCATGAAACTGAAAAGTGAAAGTGAAGTCGCTCAGTCGTGTCTGACTCTTTGTGACCCCATGGACTGCAGCCCACCAGGCTTATCTACCCACGGGATTTTCCAGGCAAGAGTACTGGAGTGGGGTGCCATCGTCTTCTCTGATTTGGACTCCAGTACCTCTTTATTGCTCCTCATTATATGTGAATGTCCTCCTCTTTCCACCTTTGTTCCGGCTCCCTGAGTAGGATTGCCCACAATGTGGAAATTCTCTCTCCAGCCTCCTCAGCCCACCTAGAGCCCATTACTTCCTGGTGAAATGATCTTCCTGTTGGTGGTACCCTCACCTGGCTAGATAATAACAGCCTTGCTAAACAGTCATCTCATACAGATGCTCTCTTCAACCTACTTGGGCTTACGCAGCCAGTGAAGAGATAACCGTCTGGACACATCTTCCTCCACTGTTCATGATCTCATTGTCTATTCCATGTTCTTCCTCCATGTATACACTGGAATGCACCCCACCCAGACCACTCAAACAATGACACTGCTTTGGGCTAGCTTCTTCCTTACCTTCCTTGGGTTCTGACACTCCATGCCACACTACCTTGCATCCCATTGCCTTATGTGTTTCTTCCTCATTTTGCTGAGCCCTGAAGACCTGTGCCTAACTTTCACATCCCTCCTAGAGTTCAAAACCCAAACAGTCCACTCTCTATGCACAACATGAATTTCCTTCTCACCTCCTTGTGTAGTAAATCATATAACTAGCTGCAGTCCCATGTGGATACCCTCTTTACCATGTTTTGGTTCAGACAGTCCACATCATACTGCTCCCTTGGTGGAAATCCCTCTGAGGGGTTTGTTCTGATCTCTTTCACTGGACTGTCTTCCTTTGGAATGTCCTTTTACCCACAGTGATTCCAACATCCCATTCTGAGGATGGATACCTCTGGCATGGACACCTATTGTCCTCAGTCCCACTTCATACTGATGGACTAAATTTTTTCATGAAGAGAACAGCAAATAGAAGGCCAAGAAAAGTAAAGTGTGTTCTAAGAGCTTTAGTTGTGTCCAACTCTTTGCAACCCCATGGACTGTAACCTGCCAGGCTTCTCTGTCCATGGGATTCTCCAAGCAAGAATATTGGAGTGGGTTGCTATGCCTTCCTCCAAAAGATCATCCCAGCCCAGGGATCAAATTCATCTCTCTTACATCTGCATTGGTAGGTATATTCTTTACCACTAGCACCACCTGGGAAGGCACTTTCCCTCATCATTGCCTAATTGTTTCTCAGTAGTTGTTTTTATTCACAAAACTGGTCTGCATTTTCTTTCATTCTAATCAGACACGATAGTCTCAGATTGTTTACGTGATAGTCACACTCAGTAAATTATGCAAATAAACTAGGAACAGAAATTGTATTCTATAATACATCAACAATATATGCACATGTCGGGAAATGTATCTTTAAAAATGCCTTTGAAAGAATACTTTTTATAACACAAAATTATTGGAAAACATGTTCTCTGATGTTAACTCATTTGATAGAATAATTTCCCATTAACAGTAATTAATTAGAACAGATTTGTGTTAATTGGACAAGATTATCTTTATACATGATCAAAACCAATTGGCTTTTAGCTTTTTCTAAAATGTGAAAAACAATAAAAAGAAAGATTTTTAGTTGTAGCATCAGTAGGGAATTATTTCGACAGCATGCCTTATGGGGAAAAAGTATGTTTGAAATATGCTGGGCTGGCCTAGTTGTTCTTTCTCAGTGCTTTATATCACTTTTATTTTTAGACTTTTTCCTCACTGAATATGCTCTTGGCTTTTGGAATTTTTATGTTGTGTATATAAGTGGACACATGTGTTTTTACTCTAAGGAAAGTGAAAATATGTGAGACACGGATTTATGAGTGAAAACCTAAAATTTCACAGGTTGCAAAATCTAAAGTGTCTGTATGGTTTGTGGGACAGAAGCACTGGGGATCATTTTTAGGATGATTCATGGCAACTAAGTAAATCTCCTACTACTAAGTCACCAGAACTAACACACCTAACCTGCTTTATAATCAAGTTGCTCACAGTCCTCCAGACAATGTGCTAGAAAGGGAAAGAGGGTCTAACCGGTGGTAGATATGAAGACAATTTCAGTATCTCTGCTACACAGATGCTATTCTTTCTCCAACACCAGCACATTCGGATCAGGACAAAGAAATTTGGAAGACAGGAGGCCTTTTCTCTATAGCAGTATAGAGATGCTATATAGTTAAGCCTTCTAAATGAGATAAAGGGCACAAAGCCCTACTCTTTTTAAGACCAAACACAGAAAGTTACTTTGGCAGTGATGATCTCAAGGAGAATGCTAAGTATTCACATCTACAGTGGCAGAAAGAGTGCCTAGATGTTGGACCAGAGCCGCAACTGTCATGCCAGTGTGTGTAGTAGAAAAGACTTGTAGCAGAGGTGGCACCTAAATAACTAAAAGTGGTATAAACCCATTCTTGATGTGCAGACCTAAGCAGGAATCCCCAGAACCCTTCATCTCTATCTGTGGAAGATTTATAAAGAGCTGGATGTGAAGTTTTCAGTTAGTGCCATGTCAGAAAGTCTACACTTTATTAATGCTCTTAAGATTATTGTATACTTGCCACTTGTGCCCAATTTTATCTGACCTAATTTGTACTGGCCTAAGAAATACAATTGATGTATGAACATTTAGATTTACTCAAAACATCAAATTATTAATTTTTAAGTTTATTTTTAAATTGCTATATATATGGTTTTCATATGTGATGGACTTCCTTTTGACATTTCAGAGGAATCAGCTTACTCTGATCCTATTTTTAACATTAGTTGTCTCCCACTATCTCTTCTTCCTTTGACAGCAATCTTGCCAGACTTCTCTAGATCTCAGTCAGTCCTCTTGACTTTGATCTACTTTAAGATTTGTCAGCTCTAGTACATGTCCATCCCTCTTGGCCCATGCCTGGTGAGTTTTTTTACTATGCTTCCCTTAAGGGACAAAGGATTAGAAACTTCTGGTTTTATTTCTCACTGTCAAATAAGGCTGAGTAGGCATTTTCTGATCTCCCCAAAAGTGTGACCAACACAGAGGAGGCAGTACAATAAAGAACTGTGAATAAGATGATCCTGCAATGAGGGATCATGGGAATGCCATAAATGTTACTGGAGAAGAGCGCTTTCCTTTCCAAAGCCAAGAGAAAAGCTTTTTAAGAATAGGCTCCCAAAGTAAAGGGAGAGAGAATTTTGTTCTCCAGTGGTTGTCTTCTTAGGCCCTGCACTTGTCTTTCTGCTCTTGTACTATGCAAGCAGAGAGACTTAGAGAGAGATGTCAGAGCTAAGAAAGAGGAAGCTGAGTAGACCCTCTCTCTCCCTCACTGTTTGACAATGTCTGCTGAAGAGAAAGAAGGGAACTCATTAGGAAAAGGCTTGGGGATAGACTGATGCTGATGGTGGGGGCTGGTGAATAGCCTCCGAACAGGGCTAAACAGATCCTTATCTCTGACTTTAAGAAATTGGGCCATTGAACACCACTTTGGGAGAGATTTTTAATATCCAGTAAGTGTGGTTCCTTGGAGAAGGCAATGGTACCCCACTCCAGTACTCTTGCCTGGAAAATCCCATGGATGGCGGAGCTTGATAGGCTGCAGTCCATGGGGTTGCTAAGAGTCAGACACGACTGAGTGACTTCATTTTCACTTTTAACTTTCATGCTTTGGAGAAGGAAATGGCAACCCACTCCAGTGTTCTTGCCTGGAGAAACCCAGGGACGGGGGAGCCTGGTGGGCTGTCATCTACGGGATCGCACAGAATCGGACACGACTGAAGCGACTTAGCAGCAGCAGCAGCAGCAAGTATGGTTCCTAAGAAAGTCAGCTTTTAGGTAATTATGACATAGAAAGTAAGAGTAGCCAGTTTCAGTTATTCAGGGAAACAGCAATAATCAACTCAACCAGATTGCCATTACTCCCAGTTAAGTCAAGGAAGACTCATGTTCCCTCTTTACTCCACCTTCCAACTAGAATAACTAGCACAAGAAAAGGAAGGGCGTGTGTAAATAGTGATACTGTCAGATCTTCCGTCTCTCTGCTCCTCCTTCAGAACATTAAAGCCGCAAGAGATTTTACCTGGCATGGTGTGAGAGAGGAAAAAAGTTTAAAGCTAGTTTAATGTGAAATTTTTTCAAAATAATGGAACAGCATATTAAATATGGAAATAAAACTCTTCCAGTTACTGAGAAATGGCTATAAATTTACTGACAATTTCAAAATATTGAGACACTGCATAGCAATGTTTGGATAAATGAAATTGTTACATGTTGATATTATCCAAAGTTGATATTTCTTCATAAACTCTCTGTATTAATTAAATGACACTAGGCATTCACTTAGACTTTTTGAATTCCAGAGCTGATAGCATGGCTTTAAATTTAGACAGCCAAAGTTATAAGCAATGGAAGTCCATTAAGGATAGCAACCAGCTGACAGGGTGGAAAATTTTTTTTTTCTTCTGCTTTCAATCAATAGAGAAGAAAAAGAGCTCCACTACATGGATTTGAAGGTCAATGTTGTATGATAAAAAGCCTTAGCTGAACTTAGGACAGAAAGAGAACATTGAAGGAAGACTTGTCTGAGGCAATAGTTGGTAGGAAATGACATTAAATGGACAGAGCTGTATAAGATAGGCCAAAAACAAGGAAAGGATGGGTATGACAAGTGTAAAGCCAAATGCCAAAGCAGAACATGTTTTAAAATTAAGAAAATTAGAGACACAAGGCTTTGGAGACCCATGAGACAATTACTTTGAAGTATTGCTGAGGCATGTGTTAACTTCACTGAACAAATATCAATGAGTGTCAAACTCACTAATTAATGCAACAACTGAACTGATCATGATGCAATAAAATCCTAGCCTTGCATTGTTTCTAACCTAGAGAAAGATTCTAATGTTTCCTCTCTCCAAATTCCTGCCAATAAAACTCTTTTATCAGCTTGTACGTTACTAAAGTATTTCTGAGTCTTTCAGTGTAGTTTATTTTAAAACAATTTCACTCCAAATTGCTGTTTCATCTCTTTAACAGTTAAATATTATCAAAATCCTTATTACTGCAGCAATGGTTTTTACAAGTAGCCAGTCTAGACAGAGTTAAGGCTAAGACTTAGAAAGTTATAGCTGGATTGGGGTCTACCTGATTTTGTCTGTTGTGGATCACAGAAACATAACTGCCACAATTTGGCAGAGTTGGTCTAGCCTAAGTTGAGAAGTATAAGCATCCCACAGGCATTCGTTAACTTGATTATTCAGTATAAATTGATAATTACATCTGCCCAGAGAGCATGGCAACTATATCCCTTTGGTACACCCTTCAGCTAGATTGTGATTTCTGTTCCACCAAGTATGTGATGAGAGCTCTAACTGGGGAGGAAGTATAAGGGTTTGTTTCTATAAAGCTTTGGTTAGGCTGCCTTTTCTCTCTGAAAATGCCCAGTGTATTATTTCTTGTCAGGAGCTAGCTTGGATCAGCGCTCCACCCATGACAAACGTCATGAGGAAGGAGGCTCAGCATACGCAAAGGCAAAATCAAGCCTCAGGAGCCCCCCTGGAAATTCTCGAGCATTGACCCCTAAAAACCAGAGTCTGCCTACTTTCTGCTTTGTGTTCTCACCTACACCTCTGACTTTACAGGGGGCTGTCCTCTACTACCTCTCTGTGAAAAAAGAGTTAACTTACGGCTCCAATTAATAATTCCTGGGTGTGACAGTGTTTCAACCTACAAATTCCTTTGGAAATCCTCTAGCCTTCCTGAATAGGTTTTTCTGGCCACATGTGATTGCTCAGAGCCTCCCAACTGTGAGAGGCATGAGATGTTCTAAACTGTCTAAATACAGATTTCCTTTGAGCAGTTAAAAGATTGATTAGAAATTGTATTGGTGAAGGGTTTTTCACTTGTTGGGCCAATGTTTGCTGCTAAGTCTCCATATCCCTTACCTACTGTGTCCTTGGCAGTGTATTGATTGATATAATTGGTTTATAGAAATGTAAGTAGTAGCTTTAATGTTTGTAACCTTGGACCCTTAAGTTAATTCTTTCTCTTGTTATAACCCACCACACCTTTGCCCTATAGAAATGCAACTCCAATGCTTTTGGAGGGTGGTGCCTGACTAATCACCTTTAGAGAAAAATAAGTTTTCTGAAGAAAGGGTCTTAAAATGTTGACAGGCCTCCAGGCCAGAAGATGATGCAAATCACCTAAACTTTTGCATATGATAAGCTTGCAGGAAGAAAGCCTGGCTTACTGCATGACTCTACCCCTTCACCCATTATCCTCTATGCATAACTTAAGGTATAAAAACTATTTTGAAAAATAAAGTGTGAGGCCTTGTTCACCAAAGCTTGGTCTCCCCATGTCGTTCTTTCTCTTACCTTCTGGCTGAATTATTCAGCCTCCTCTCTCCACAAAATGTTCTCACTGAGCTATCCTTATTTCATCTGCTTTTCTTCACTGAATTTCCTCACTGAGCTATCTTCATTTTTATTACTCTTTATATCTTTAATTAATGCCTAATTAATTGTTTCCTGACCCCTGCCGACGCTGTCTCCCCTTTGAATTCCCTTGGATCCACGGGGGCTGGACCCGGGCAATTTCTCCTATTTTTTGTAGAATTTTATTTATTGATTGATTTTGATTGGTGACTGTGCTGGGTCTTCGTTCCTAGTTTTTCTCTAGTTGTGGGCTTTTCTCTAGTTGTGATGAGCTGGGGCTACTCTTCCTTGCAGTGTGTGGGCTTCTCATTGCCATGGCTTCTCTTTTTGTGGAGCATGTGAACTCAGAAGTTGTGGTTCCCAGGCTCTAGAGCACAGCCTCAGTAGTTGTGGTGCATGGGCTTAGTTGCTCCTTGGCATATGGTATCTTCCCAACCCAGTGATCAAACCAGTGTCTTCTGCATTGGCAGTGGATTCTTTACTACTGAGCCCAGGGAAGTCCTCATTTCTCTTTTGATTCTCATTCTGTTCTATGCTGGCATATAGGAGCCTTACTTGAAGGCTACTTGAAGAAAACTTTTCATTCTTACATTTACATTTGTTCAAACTAATATTTTAAGTATATAAGTTTTGCATTTTATGACAAACTTCAAAATCTTAGTTGATTATATTACTTTTACTGGGAACAGCTGTGGGTACTGTCCTCTCTCTTTAATTTAGATATACATGCTTTCTGTACTCTTTTTGCTACATACTTTCACCCTGCCACAACCATCATAAGCCCTTTTTGACAGAGTCATTTGCAACATAAAATTCCGTGCTGAAAACAGATTCTCCAAAGAATGTGTGCATTACTTTCTTTACATAGGCGTTCAGATCACATTTTCAGAATGGAGACATTCATTCCTCCAGTAGTCATGAATATCATCTGCAGGTTGTTCATTATTGGTTCACTTTGGAAATTACCTTCAACCTAAGGAAGCTGCCCTCCCCTAGGTCATACATGGTACTGAAGTCACTTTGCACTGGTGCATGCAGTCTGAAAGCCCTGAAACCATTACTTTAAGCTAGGGTAATTCCAATCCAATCCATAGAGTGTGGGACTGGCTGAGACCTATTTACATCTGCATCACATTCAGTTTATCCTTCTCTCCAGTCGTGCTCCTGTCACCTTTCAGGTGGTGTCCCAATATATCCTCCCTAGTATGGCTCTTGCATGCAAATTCCCATCTTGGATATTTCTAAGGACTCTGATTTAAGTCAGTGGGTGCCAAGAGTGATTGTAAAGAGTGAACCTATAAAATGAGTTCCAGTGGATTACTTGCTGGTTGGCTGGTATTGTGACTCCTATTACTGATAGTAAGTGACATACTAATAAGCCCTGGTATGCTACAACAACGCAATTGTTATTTTTTTCCCAGTTATAAACAAGTGGAAAGTACACATTCTTTCCATTGGACCATATAATGTCTCAGTCATTTAAAAAGTAAACAAGAAGTAGATAATGTATGGGATTAGATGACTCTTGCTGGGTTGAATCAATGTTTTGGAAAAAGGCAAAAGTAGATGTGCTTGATCTTTGTTTTAAGGCTATGTAGGAAAGTCATAGGGCTTTTCAGGTAGCTCAGTGGTAAAGAATCTGCCTGCCAATACACGAGTTGCAAGAGACACGGGTTCAATCCCTGGGTTGGGAAGATCCCCTGGAGAAGGAAATGGCAACCCACTCTAGTCTTCTTGCCTGGTAAATCCCACGGACAGAGAAGCGTGGCAGGCTGCAGTCTATGGGGTCCATGGGACATGACTTAGCAACTAAACCACCAATCACCACATGAAAGTCACAATCTCTTCTAGGAAATATATTAAAAAACTAATTTTCTAATACTAGAGAGCAGATAAAAGGTGAAGAACAGGCTCAGAATTTGAATTAGAAAGTTAGAGGAACTCCACCAAGTCATCTATGATATGATCTGGGCTTTGATAGGGAAAGAATAGAACTCCATGATAGAAGATGTTGATATCTGGGTCAATGGTTTCTAGAACTTTGACACCAGAGATCATTTAAACTCTCTGTTTGATCAAAGACAAGCATTTTATCCATGCATAATGATGATGCAGTTACCTCTGCTTGCAATACAACATGTATCTTTCTCAGGCATTACTCTCCTTTCTGCTCCTTGCCAGAAGACTCAACTAGGGTCAAATTACAGTATAAGTTGGCTGGGGAAGTTTCTGTTAAAGGAGAAAAATGAATAGTGCCAAAGAAACTTCAGGACCTAGCCAAGATTACAGTCAGAAACCTGGAAAGTACATGTGAAATTGAATATGAGGGTACTGGATCCAGAAGGGCAGAATAGAGTTATTTAAGAGAGAGCTTCTTCATATGGGAACACTTCGCTTTAACATAGAATTTAACGCTTTGAGAAGGACACTCAGAGACGGTCCTAACATACTATATGCTGCCTTGTGAAATGCTAGGAAAAATATTTTCCTTCACTAAATAAAGAGAAATGCAGAGATTCCCTGGCAAACATCAGGGAAAGGTAAAATGCTCACAGACATGGGCAATTAGAGTGCATATAGTACATAAATCTTCAAAACCTTATGGGAACCCTGAGTATAATTCACTTAGCCAAGTGCTAAGGAATATGTGAGTGAGGAATACACCAGCATTGTAAATATCTGTGATGGCTATCCTCTGTAGGCTAGGAATGATTTTAAAATATGATGGTATCTGATTGAAAGGAAAGTGATAGAATGACAAGTGAATAGAGACCAGGTGGCTCAAAATCAGAGTATAATGGAAGCCAGGGACTAGACTAACCATTTCTACAGTGATTATTAATAAAACACAGTGTTCCTCAGAATAAGCTATGTGGGCTGTCAACAATCACATTGTTTGTTTTATAAAATGAAATAAAAAAACAGTATCCATGGTAGTTCAACTTGAGTCAGTATATAGAGCCCAAACCCACAAACTGAATGGGAAGCTGTGTCTCCAACACCCTGTAACATCATAAGAAATATGTAATGATTCCCCCATTTTTGCCCCCCAAAAATCTATAAATATTTACTCAGTAACCATGCCCTGGCAGTATATGCTAATAATAAAATAAATGGAGATACTAGATAATAAACAAACCTGGTTTGCCTTACCCTGGTTCCACTTGTTCCAACAAATGCATCTGTTAGTCATTTCCCAAGTCCTTCCATATCCATTAAAATACACATCCTACTTGTTAATTAAGGCTTCTCAGGTGGCACTAGTAATAAAGAACCCACCTCCCAGTGCAGATTAGATGGAAGAGATGCCCGTTTGATCTCTGGGTCAGGAAGATCCCCTGGAGGAGGGCATGGCAACCCACTCCCGTATTATTGCCTGGAGAATCCCATGACCAGAGAAGCTTGGAGGGCTACAGTACATGGGGTCACAGAGTTGGACACTACTGAAGTGACTTAGCACATGCACAGAGCACACTTGTTAGTTGGCTGTACTTGTTGCCTGAAACAAATTATCCCAAAGTTTAGTGCTTAAAAATAAGCATTTTATTTTTCTATGATTTTTGGACAGTAATTCAGGAAGAGCTCAGCTGTGTGGTTCTTAGCACTTCTCACGCTGGTGTACTTAGATGTTGGCTGAGGCTGCAGTCATCTGAAAGCTGAGCTGGATTAAATATCCATGCTGCTTCACTTGCCTGGATAGCAGTTGATTCTCATTCTTGGCTAAGAGCTCAGCAGATGCTGTCATCTAGAGTAGTGCATTCTGGAACTCCAGGCTGGTATTCTCAGGCTATTTGGACTTTTTACATGGTAGATAGTTTCTCCCAGAGCAAGCATCCCATGGGAAGCAGGTACACACTGCCTATTTTGTTTTGTTTTTCCCGATCTAGCCCTGAAAGACCTATAATATCACTTATACTGTCCTCTCTTGGTCAAATAGTTACAAACTACTAAGATGGCTATGGTCTTTCCTGTGGTCATGTATGGATGTGAGTTGGACTGTGAAGAAAGCTGAGTGCCAAAGAATTGATGCTTTTGAACTGTGGTGTTGGAGAAGACTCTTGAGAGTCCCTTGGACTGCAAGGAGATCCAACCAGTCCATTCTGAAGGAGATCAGCCCTGGGATTTCTTTGGAAGGAATGATGCTAAAGCTGAAACTCCAGTATTTTGGCCACCTCATGCGAAGAGTTGACTCATTGGAGAAGACTCTGATGCTGGGAGGGATTGAGGGCAGGAGGAGAAGGGGACGACAGAGGATGAGATGGCTGGATGGCATCACTGACTTGATGGGTGTGAGTCTGAGCGACCTCCGGGAGCTGGTGATGGACAGGGAGGCCTGGCGTGCTGCGGTTCATGGGGTCGCAAAGAGTCAGACACGACTGAGAGACTGAACTGAACTGAACTGAAGATTTAAAAGAAAGAGAATGATAAGAGTGTGAAATAATTTTGAAATCCTTATTAAAATTGTCACATGTTCCCATAGATTCCTGTGGAGTAAAAGTTGGAGTGGAAAGGCCAAAGGAAGTTCCCGGAACTGTTCCTTCACAACTACAACTTTGTCACTGTAGTAAATCAAAACCTAGAGCCAGGTATTGGGGAGAGGAATGACATAAACCAGTGTTACCCTGGGAGTCTTAAAGAATGCAGGAGTTATAGTCTCTTTCGCATTCTCATTTAATTTACTAGTATAGCCCCTATAAAAGCCAGATGGATCCTTAAGTTTGACAACGGACCATCAGCAGTTTACCTAAAGGATAACTCCAATTGCATTTTGTGGTTTAAGAGGTTAGAACACATTAGCATAACTCTAAGTATATGATATATAGTCATTATCTGAAGAATACATCATTTTTCATTCCTGTCAGAAGCGGTCAGCATTCACATAGAATGACCAAGAGTATAAATTAATGATCATGCCCTAGGGTATGTTAACTCTTCCAGAGAAGCCAGAATTCGGTGGCCCTTCTGTAGAATATTACTGCCTGGTTGGCATTATATTAGTTGGACATGATAATTAAGAAGTAGCATGTTAGCCGGAGAAGGCAATGGCACCCCACTCCAGAACTCTTGCCTGGAAAATCCCAGGGATGGAGGAGCCTGGTGGGCTGCCATCTATGGGGTCGCACAGAGTCGAACACGACTGAAGCAACTTAGCAGCAGCAGCAGCAGCAGCATGTTAGCAACTTTGGTAAACATCATGTAGTCAAGAAGATAGGTGTTTAAAATCTAGAAGACTTAGGAGTTACCCGTATTAGCGCTGTGCACTGGAATAAGCCAAAACATAACAATGATTAATGAAGAATAAATTGCTGCAACTCATATGTCCCATCACTAAGAAAGAATTATGCCATTTGTTTGGCTTCTGATGTTAGGCAGACAGCATATTTCACACTTGAGAACAGAAGCCAGGTTTGGATAAGGGGCTTTGCAAGAAAGGATTTTGTAGCAGGCTCACTCTTACAAACAACAGAGAAGACTTGCTGCTTGGGTCATATAATACAGCAGATTCAAACTATGGCCATTAGGCCAAATCATGCCAGCTCTCTGTTTTTGTAAATAAAGTATTACTGGAACATATCAGTGCCTGTATGTTTACATATTTTCTACAGCTGCTTTCACCCTGCCCTGGCAGGGTTGAATACTGGCCATCTTTGCTTTCTATGGTTCTGATGTGCACAGATTTTAACTAAACCAGTTTAGTTAGATAACTCCAATCTTCCAAGAGCATGGTTCAATCTTTAAATACCATGGTACATTAACTGTAATTACATAAATCATAGCTTTGCTGGTAGCTTCTTGGTCTGTGAATCAATATGTAAATAAAAAATGCATACCACAGTTGTCAACCAATCAGCATCAACTCTCAGTCCACACATAGACAGAAAATAGTATGCTATGTTGCCTGTCTGTTTCCTAAGGATAAACTCAAGTGATAGTTTACAAAATGGATGATTGAAAGAGAGGCTTGTTGCATGTATGGCTAACTCTTGGAGATATTTTATGACTTTGAAAGAGCAAAGGATGAATTGTTGAAAGCTGATACAAACTGACAAAAGCTCAGTTTTCACTCCAATCCCCAAAAAAGACAATGCCAAAGAATGCTCAAACTACCGCAGAATTGCACTCATCTCACACACTAGTAAAGTAATGCTCAAAACTCTCCAAGCCAGGCTTCAGCAATATGTGAACAGTGAACTTCCTGATGTTCAAGCTGGTTTCAGGAAAGGCAGAGGAACCAGAGATCAAATTAGCAACACCCGCTGGATCATCAAAAAAGCAAGAGAGTTCCAGAAAAACTTTTATTTCTGCTTATTGACTATGCCAAAGCCTTTGACTGTGTGGATCACAATAAACTGTGGAAAATTCTGAAGGAGATGGGAATACCAGACCACTTGACCTGCCTCTTGAGAAACGTGTATGCAGGTCAGGAAGCAACAGTTAGAACTGGTCATGGAACAACAGACTGGTTCCAAATTGGGAAAGGGGTACGTCAAGACTGTATACCGTCACCCTGCTTATTTAACTTGTATTCAGAGTACATCATGATAAATGCTGGGCTGGAGGAAGCACAAGCTGGAATCAAGATTGGCAAGAGAAATATCAATAACCTCAGATATGCAGATGACACCACTCTTATGGCAGAAAGCGAAGAACTAAAAAGCCTCTTTATAAAAGTGAAAGAGGAGAGTGAAAAAGTTGGTTTAAAGCTCAGCATTCAGAAAACTAAGATCATGGCATCCAGTCCCATTAGATCAGATCAGATCAGTCGCTCAGTCGTGTCCGACTCTTTGCGACCCCATGAACTGCAGCACGCCAGGCCTCCCTGTCCATCACCAACTCCCAGAGGTCACTCAGACTCACATCCATCGAGTCAGTGATGCCATCCAGTCCCATCACTTCATGGCAAATAGTTGGGAACAGTGGCTGACTTTATTTTTTGGGGCTTCAAGATCACTGTGGATGGTGATTGCAGCCATGAAATTAAAAGACGGTTACTCCTTGGAAGGAAAGCTATGACCAACCTAGATAGCATATGTAAAAGCAGAGACATTACTTTGTCAACAAAGGTCCGTCTAGTCAAGGTTGTGGTTTTTCAAAACTGTGTCTATGGACGTGAGAGTTGGAGTGTGAAGAAGGCTGAGCACCGAAGAATTGATGCTTTTGAAGTGTGGTGTTGGAGAAGACTCTTGAGAGTCCCTTGGACTGCAAGGAGATCCAACCAGTCCATTCTAAAGGAGATCAGTCCTGGGTGTTCATTGGAAGGACTGATGCTAAAGCTGAAATCCAGTACTTTGGCCACCTCATGTGAAGAGTTGACTCTTTGGAAAAGACTCTGATGCGGGGAGGGATTGGGGGCAAGAGGAGAAGGGGACAACAGAGGATGAGATGGCTGAATGGCATCACTGACTCAATGGACGTGAGCCTGAGTGACCTCCGGGAGTTGGTGATACACAGAGAGGCCTGGCGTGCTGCAATTCATGGGGTCGCAAAGGGTCGGACACAACTGAGCGACTGATCTGATCTTCTGATGCCAAATGAGGACTCCCTGTAGTTGTGACAAAATGTATGTTCCACAAAGCTTTAAGGATTTACTATTTGGCTCTTCACAGAAACAGTCTTTAATGCTAATCTACAATATTAGTTGGCTCTTTATATACTATTAAAGAGTTACATGTAGCAGGTATATTGTGTTATAGAATCTTATTTTTAATAGGACAACTTAACAGAATTGTTGAGAAAGTCACATCTTGAATATAGATAAGCAACTACTTGAAGTTAAATATATTTCAAGATGTAAAACTTCCCACCTTAGAGAATATTATAGCACTCATTAAATTAGGGTGGATTATATTAAGTGGTTGAATGAATTTCATCTCATGCCATCTTACACGTCTCAGTCAGAATATGTCTGGAATGATTTTGCTGTTGCTCTTCCCGTCATGTAGATATATAAAAAAGAAAGTAAGTGATAAGAAGCACTACATGGTTCTGAGATTTCAGGACAGCTCTTTTAAACTTACCTTTTTATGAATCTGTCTCGTTTAATAAAAGCAACTACATTTTACTTACACAAATGTTCTGAGATGAAGAGCTTTATGTTTTCTCTTTTTTCCTTACACATCTTGAACAAAGAAGATCATTTCATGTGCTTAAATTAAGACATTGTGAGCAAATTTAAAATAAAAAAAGTTCGCAGAGTAGAATTTTTTGTTATTTTTTTAATTTCAGGGTAATTAGCTATATATGGATTTATATTATTGGTTTGGAATTTTAAAGAATATCAGAAGTGACAATATTAAATAGTTTTACTAATTTTAAAAATGAAAGCTATAGAGTTGTGGAAAGACAGGGAGGGTTGTGTCTGTCTGTGTCACCAACTGTGTGTTCCTTTCTGTCCATGATAACTTATTGTCATGAGAAGAATCTTGGTGTTAAGAAAAGCATGGGATAAAAAGTAATCACCCTAAAAAAGTGTTTTTCCAGCAATTATTCTTGAACAATATGAATACTGAAAATGATGAAGACAAAGGGGAGAGATTCTACCAATATACATTTCATACCCATAAAAGACCTGCTGAGACTTTTACTTTCATTTATTTTCACCTTGCTGTGTGACTTTGGGCAATATACTTAACACCTTCAATCAGCAGTTTCTCATCTGTAAAATGGAGGTAATAATGGTATTTACTTCAAATGTTATCTCGAGAATTTAAAGAAATATTGCTTGTGAAATGCGTAATATGAGGCTTGGCAAAAAATGTGCCCTGTTATTTATTATAGTCTATGAATGAGCTCTGAGTTCAGCCAGCAGTCACTTAAAAAAGAAAAGAAAGGCTAAATATAATATGATGGTATAAGTATTGAAGAAGCCATTTGATGTACTAAGCAGGTAGAAATCACTTTACCTATTGACCATAATCTGCTTTCTGAGGCAGCCAGGTGAATAACTCTTATCTTGTTCTTTTTGTCAGATTGGTGTCCGCATAGTCTGATAATGCAAAAATATCAGAGGCAGAGTAATAGAAGAAAATTGTAGATTGGGAAGCCAGTAAGAAGAAGTGCAAATACAGATGCCAAGGGCTATATAGCAGCTTTTGAAGCATGGGGTCTAGCAAAGGAGAACGTGAAGGAAAAAAGTTCTTTCCATGATCATCAGTCCTTGGAAATAGGAGTTTTTTCTTCCTTCTCACAGTTGCATTGTTAAACCAGGAATGTGCAATTAGCAGTTGCTTCCCTCAATGTGCTCTTCAGCTTAAACACTAAATGTAGAAGGTTTAAAAGTACAAGTAAAAATTAGCCACTCAAGTTCTGAGAATAATTAATTAGCCCAAAATGAGAGAAAATGTAGATAGTGTTAAAGAAGATTCTGCTAAGTTATTTTGCCTCAATCTAGAAGTATATTATTTTGAATAATATTTTGTTAAAAAGTTTAAAAATTAGGAATTGTCTATTTTTTAAATATTTTGGATTAAGTCTATATTATCAAATAAGAGATGAAAGATGAGATGATGACATAATTGAACATAGAGTAAAATCTGATAGAGGAAATGTGAGCTGGATGAAATAAAGTTATTTAAAGAGAAAAAAAATCACAGAGAAGAATTACTATTTACAATATAGTTAGGAAGGAAGAAATCAAAACTTTAAATATAAGACAATGTGAAGAAAAAAATTGCCATGCTCCTCCTCCATAAAGTTAAGTACTAGGATAAAGACATTTCAGTGATCAGAAAGTAAAATGACTTCTATAAATCAATATTAAAAATACAGACATCACAGAATTTATATAGGAAAAATAATTGAACGTGCAATTTACCAAAAAGATACACATATGAAAAGGTACTCAATATCATCTTTCATCTTTTCTTAATTGTAGTGTGGGTACTGCAAAATTTGAAATTCCATATGTGGATTGCATTATAATTCTAAAGAACTACATTTGATGAAAATACTTAATGGGATTATGGATATGGTTTGTTTTAGTCTACTATTCTCTTCCTCCTCCCATTATCTGCATTTTTGATATCTGTTTCATATAAGTTGTAATCACTATAATATTTTGCTATTATTTTTTTAATAGATTTTCTACTTATATCTTTTTTTTAAAAATCACTCATCCCTCTTACCAGGTTTGTGTTTTCCCTTCTTTTCTCATTATCATATAACACAAATTATCTTTCTGGATCTCTGTTTGAGCAATAAAATTTTAATTAGAACTTACAATTTAAAAAATTACTTCACTCATGTAATTTTGAATCTGCTTGTATTGATCAAATTTTACCCTAGTTATGGGTCACATTTCCCCATTTCCTTTTCCTGTGTGTGTGCTCAGTCACTTCATTCCTATCCAACTCTTTGAGACCCCACGGACTATAGCCTGACAGGCTCCTCTGTCCATGCGATTGTCCAGGCAAGAATACTAGAGTGGGTTGCTATACCCTCCCCCAAGGAATCTTCCTGACCCAGGAGCGAACCCACGTCTCCTGTACCTCCTGGATTTCAGGTGGATTCTTTACCCACTGAACTGCCTGGAAAGCCCCTTCCTTTTCTTAATATGAGTGGAAATTTTGATACTGGACAGTAAGAATCATTTTGGATTCTTGGTAGTAGATTGTATTTATTTAAATTGTGTTTAACATTGTTTTGCAATATAGTTAAGCTACTTGCCGGAGAAGGCAATGGAACCCCACTCCAGTACTCTTGCCCGGAAAATCCCATGGATGGAAGAGCCTGGTAGGCTGCAGTCCATGGGGTCGCTAAGAGTTGGATACGACTGAATGACTTCACTTTCACTTTTTACTTTCATGCATTGAAGAAGGAAATGGCAACCCACTCCAGTGTTCTTGCCTGGAGAATCCAAGGGACGGGAGAGCCTGGTGGGCTGTCGTCTATGGGGTTGCACAGAGTCGGACATGACTGCAGTGACTTAGCATAAGCTACTTGTACTTTGTTTAATACTTTTGGGGTTTGTGTTTAAGCTTTGTTAAGTCAGTGCAGAGTAGTCTTTTAATCTAGGGCTAATTGAGCTCGATTACTGAGATGATATTTTTGGAGAGCTCTATTAGATACCTTATTTTTGAAGATTTTTCCATTTTGACTAGTGGTAATATGAATTAATAATCCCAGCCATGTTCAGTTTTGAACTTGTCCAGTTTCCTCTTTTCTGGTAGGTCTTTCCCAAACATTGTGTGTTTTTCTTTAACAAATACATTCATTAGTACTCAGCTTGAGAATTGAAGGAGTCCTCTTCAAATCTTGTTACATTTCCCTCTGTTCAACAACCTGTCTCCATTATTGCGTGAAAGATTATAGCCACTTGTGGCCTCCATAACCTTTGATCTGTCTTCATGTTAGTGACCACCATATTCTTTGTAGATTTTCTCTTCTTACACTACAGCCCTGAAATTGCCTCTAGGAACAAAGCCAGGGCAGCCGGAGGGTCACTTCCTCTATTTCTCTTCACTGAAGTACCACTATCCTGTACCTTCAGTTGTTTGCTGTCTGAACAATGTTTCTAATATCTTATCCACATTTTCGGTTGTTTGCGCCATGGATATAAATTAGTATATTTCACTCAGACCTTAAATGAAAATTAGTAATTAATGTTTGATTGACTTGTTTCTATATTCAGCAGACTGATAGTAGAGTAATACTAATAGTATTCCATACTGTTTGTAAGAGGTTCAGAAATTCTTATGGACACAGACAATGCAGAAAAATTGTGCCCCAGAAAACTTTGTAGACATTAAGTAGAGACCATTAAAA
The DNA here is from genome assembly GCA_935064755.1 of Tragelaphus eurycerus. Taxonomy (NCBI): domain Eukaryota; kingdom Metazoa; phylum Chordata; class Mammalia; order Artiodactyla; family Bovidae; genus Tragelaphus; species Tragelaphus eurycerus. The sequence goes on along the minus strand of CAKXYN010000132.1, from coordinate 1,352,868 downwards.
AAAAAAAGAAAGAAAGCTGAACAATAGGTTGTTAAATATTTAAATATTTGCATGGATAAGTTATCAGCTTATTGCTTGGGAAAATTTTGGATTTGATATTAAGAAGTACTTTTGGATAGTAGAGTTTAAGAAATAACTCAAGTTACTGAAGTTAGTTATTTTAATATATATATGTATGTATGTGCATATATTGGAGAAGGCAATGGCACCCCACTCCAGTACTCTTGCCTGGAAAATCCCATGGATGGAGGAGCCTGGAAGGCTGCAGTCCATGGGGTTGCTGAGGGTCGGACACAACTGAGTGACTTCACTTTCACTTTTCACTTTCATGCATTGGAGAAGGAAATGGCAACCCACTCCAGTGTTCTTGCCTGGAGAATCCCAGGGACGGGGGAGCCTGGAGGGCTGCCATCTATGGGGTCACACAGAGTCGGACATAACTGAAGCGACTTAGCAGCAGCATGTGCATATATATATACCTCAGAAATCATTAAACTAAGGAAGAAATTTACTTCTATAAATGCTTTAAATAAAGTTTCCTAAAATAACAGGACTGAATAGGATAGCCGAATTTTTTGCAGTTCTGTATTTTTGTAATGTACTTCTCTCTAACTCATCAAAGAATGTTTAATCAGCTCTTTTCTTTTTTCATTGATGAGCCCTCACTGTGCCTGGCTCACTAAATAATCCATATACACTTTAAGGATGACCAATCATGATTCTTCTCCAAGATTCCCTGTTCATCATGGTCTTCTTAATGAAAAATCTATATTTATCAAGGTATACAATATGATATAAAATTGTAGTGGAAATGAATTTATTGCTTTATTGAAACTTGCTTTTCTGTTTACCCACATTCAATAATGGGTAAACAGAAAAGCAAGTTTCAATAATGTTAATAAGTACTATTTTACATCTTTTTCACCTTTTTAAACAGTATACTATTTGATATTTATATCAGAGTTACCAATTTTTGAATGTTTGTGTACATTCTCACAAGCAGTATATAGGGTTCTTGATTCCATTCCAGATGGCTCAGATGGCAGAAATTTGACTTCTGAAGGAATGTAAATTGCTGTCTAGGTGAATGCCTATGAACTATAAGCAATTTTTTTTTTTTTTTTTTTTTTTTTTTTGGTCAGGGGAACTAAGGATGATATTAGACGTTATATTCATTAGTTCATGTGTTCAAAAATATTTATTGAGTTCTTACTATGCTTCAGAGACTATACATCTGAGTACATAATGATAAATATACATTTCAGTTATAAATATTGTGGCATGGTTAACACTGACACCCTTTTTTTTTTGCATTTAGTTTTCTGTAATGAGTCAACTACACTATGTGTCATCTACACTTGGACATTACCAGATGGTCAATACTAAAATCAGATTAATTATATTCTTTGCAGCCAAACATGGAAAAGCTCTATACAGTAAGCAAAAAACGTCCGGGAGCTGACTGTGGCTCAGATCATGAATCCATTTCCAAATTCAGACCTCAATTGAAGAAAGTAGGAAAAACCACTAGACCACTCAAGTATGACCTAAATCAAATCCCTTACAATTATGCAGTGGAAGTGACAAATAGATTCAAGGGATTAAATCTGATGGACAGAGTGCGGTCTGTGACATTGTACAGGAGGCAGGAATCAAGACCATCCCCAAGAAAAAGAAATGCAAAAAGGCAAAATGATTGTCTGAGGAGGCCTTACAAATAGCTGAGCAAAGAAGAGAAGCAAAAAGCAAAGGAGAAAAGGAAAGATATACCCATATGAATGAAGAGTTCCAAAGAATAGCAAGGTGAGATAAGAAAGCCTTCCTAAGTGATCAATGCAAAGAAATAGAGGGAGACAATAGAATGGGGAAGACTAGAGATCTCTGATGTTGAAGTTGAAGCTCCAATATTTTGGCCACCTGATACGAAGAACTTACTCATTGGAAAAGACCCTGATGATGGGAAAGATTGAAGGCAGGAGGAGAAGTGGAAGACAAAGGATGGAGGGCATCACTGACTTAATGGACATGAGTCTGAGCAAGCTTTGGGAGTTGGTGATGGACAGGGAAGCCTGGTGTGCTGCAATCCATGGAGTCACAAAGAGTCATACAAGACTGAGCAACTGAACTGAACTGACATTATGTTTAATAGGTAGTAGTCAAATTGAAATTTTAATCAGGAACTCTTTATCACTTTGATTTAACCCTATTTACTCTCCTAATTCCAAGTATAAATCATCAAACTTCTTGAAGTACAATCTTGGATAGTTGTGAAAAATAAATTTAAATAGTAATAGATTGTAGTTTTCTCAGTATGGTTTTAAAAAATTAGCAAGATTTACCTGACTGCAGCACAAATGAAGCCCCACTTTAATTTTCATAAATTTCTAGGCTGACATTGGCTCTTTGGATAGTATTCAAATCCTCACATCACTACAAGAGTAATATTAATGAACGACAGTGTCTTTTATAACTGGAGTAAAGGGAAAGAATTGGGAGAAGCTTCCTTCAGCAAACTCCCTTCTACAGATGTGATCTGTGGCAACTTGGCACTGAACGTTTTTATCATCAAGCCCAGAAAAAAAAAAAAAAAACAACTTGATAGAGCATTTCTACAAGTACTTTCAGAGGATTATTTATGGCTCTGCAAGGATGCCAGATTGCCTCATTTTAAGACAATTAAAACAGGAATTTAGGCAGCCGCTATTTGCATCTTTGGGAGAAAACCCATTAGCACAAGGCCAGGGGATCACTGGGGCCCAGAGAAGCTACCTTGAATAATAATCTTTGACCCCAGTAAACTCAAGCTAGCTGAGCCAGTGACTCCTGTTAGAGCAGTCTGCATGTAGATGGGCACAGAAACAGAAGCTGAGAGTATTTTAGGATGATAACTAATATATTTTTTATGAGGCAGACTGAAATGAGACTCCAGAGAGAATGACAGAAAAGACTGATCAGAGAGTAAAATTGGTGAAAGAAGATTGGAAAGCAGGATTCATTGCAAGACATATAAATCATGCGATAGCTTGTGCATGAAGGCAGACTAAACTCCAGAAATCCACATTTTGCTAGAGGTCAGATTAATGAATTATCAATGTGAATACTTAAATTCTTTAATATTTTACCACATATAGGAGAAGGCCAATTGTTGACTAGAAAGAAAGTATCATCTCTGTCAGGAGGTTCAGGATTACAGTAAGAAATATCTGCTCACAGATTTTGGTATGAAACAGGAAGATTTTTTCAAAAATGCATTAAAAAAAATTAGCAACTGGCAATTAACATACACAGTGACTCACTGTCATGGTTAATGTTGACACTGATATTCCTGCTTATTGAAATAAATATTTAGCTAATGTTAGATGAAATAGCACAAATGTATTTTAATAGTCAAGGGCTAGGAGTTCTATTAGGAATAAATATGGTAAAGGAAGGAAGGTGAAGAGACCATTTTTCTTCTTTAAAAAAAAAAAAAATATCTCCTGTTCTTGACCTAGTCTTCTTCTATGAAGTTCCTCAAATGAACAATTCCAAAGTCCGTTATATTCAGGTACTGTGGTGGGCGCTGGAAGTACAAAGATATTAAAAAGTTGGTCTTTTCCTCAAAAAGCTCATAAATGAGGAAACAGAAAAACAGTGTGAGTTGTGTATTATAAGCTCATGCATGTCTTAGGTTTTTCTGCCAGTAATGAAGATGTGAACAATGAGGTGATAACATCTCATTTCCTTCTCTATGAGTTAGAATACTTCTCTGAATAATTGGAATGCTAGAGAATTTTATTCATTCAATCCCTCTAACCTGAATACAAATGCAGTAAAATGAAGCCTAACATATTAATGCTGCTTATTTCTAAGAACATTGGGGTAAAAGTGACAACTAACTAAGCTATTTATTTTAAAGACTGTAAATACTTATAATTAGGTCAGTTTTCATTCTAGATCCAAAGGACAATGACAAAGATGTTTAAACTGCTGTACAATTGCACTCATTTCACATGCTAGCAAGGTAATGCTCAAAATCCTTTAGTACTGAGAACGTTCAGTTGTACAGCTAGATTTAGAAAAGGTAAATGCCAACATCTGTTGGATCATAGAAAAAGCAAAAGAACTCCAGAAAAACGTCTACTGCTGTTTCATTGGCTACTCTAAAGCCTTTGACTCTGTGGATCACACAAACTGGAAAAGCCTTAAAGAGATTGTAATACCAGACCACCTTACCTACCTGCTCAGAAACCTATATGCAGGTCAATAAACAATAGTTAGAACTGAATATGGAAAAATGGGCTGGTTCAAAATTGAGAAAGTAGTATGTCAAGACTGTATATTGTTCCCCTGCTCATTTAACTTATATCCAGAGTACATCATATGAAGTGTTATGCTGAATGACTCACAAGCTGGAATCAAGATTGCCAGGAGAAATATCACCAAACTCCGATATGCAAATGATACCACTCTAATGGCAGATAGTGAAGAGGAGGTAAAGAACCTCTTGATGAAGGTGAAAGAGGAGAGTAAAAAAGCTGGCTTAAAACTCAGCATCCAGAAAACTATCCTGGCATCTGTTCCCATCACTTCATGGCAAATCAGTTCAGTTCAGTTCAGTCGCTCAGTCATGTCTGACTCTTTGTGACCCCATGAACCACAGCACGCCAGGTCTCCCTGTCCATTACCAATTCCGAGTTTACCCAAACTCATGTCCATTGAGTCGGTGATGCCATCCAACCATCTTATCTTGTGTTGTCCCCTTCTCCTCCTGCCTTCAATCTTTCCCAGCATCAGGATCTTTTCAAATAAGTAGTCAGCTCTTCGCATCAGGTGGCCAAAGTACTGGAGTTTCAGATGGGGAAAAAATGGAAACAGTGACAGTCCTTATTTTCTTGGGCTCCAAAATCACTGTGGATGGTGACTGTAGCCATGAAACTAAGACACTTACTCCTTGAAAGATAACTTTGACAAATCTAGGATATATCAAAGTCACTCATTCGTGTCCGACTCTTTGGAACCCCATAAACTATACAGTCCATGGAATTTTCCAGGCCTGAATCCTGGAGTGCATAGCTTTTCCCTTCTCCAGAGGATCTTCTCAACCCAGGGATCGAACCCAGGTCTCCAGCATTGCAAGCATATTCTTTACTAGCTGAACCACAACGGAAGCCCTGACCAACCTAGACAGCATATTAAAAAGCAGAGACATTACTTTGCCAATAAAGGTCCATATAGACAAAGTTATGGCTTTTCTAGTAGTCACATGGATGTGAGAGTTGGAACATAGAGAAGGCTGAGCACCAAAGAATTGACACTTTTGAACTATGATGTTGGAGCTGACTCTTGACGGTGCTTGGACAGCAGGGAGATCAAGCCAGTCAAGCCTAAAGGAAATTGATCCTAAATAGTCATCAGAAAGACTTATGCTGCAGCCAAAGCTCCAATATTTTGGCCACCTAAGATAAGAGCCAACTCACTGGAAAAGACCTGGATGCTGGAAAAGATTGAAGGCAGGAGGAGAAGAAGAAGACAGAGTATAAGATGTTTGGATGATGGCATCATTGACTCAATGGACATGCGTGTGAACAAACTTCAGGAAATGGTGGGCAGGGAAACCTGGCATGCTACAGTCCATGGGGTCACAAAGAGTCAGATAAACTTACTGACTGTACAACAACAACTAAATCTCATCTGCTGTAACAGGTTCTGTTCATGCTGTTCAAACTTTTTTTTTTTGCTTAAGGCAAAACCACCTACCCAACAAAAACAGAATACTTAATTGGAGTTGTAACTTTGACTCAGACAGGATTCTCTGAACAGTTTTTATGGTTTTATAAAGTAGTGACTGAATGTATATAATAGTGAATTTTTGCATTTTGAGACAATGTAATACAAGCTATGTTTATATATATATATATAAATATATATACATTTGTATGCACAATATATACACATACTGTTAGTAAATGGGAAATAGATGGGCAAACAGTGGAAACAGTGTCAGACTTTGTTTTTCTGGGCTCCAAAATCACTGCAGATGGTGACTGCAGCCATGAAATTAAAAGACGCTTACTCCTTGGAAGGAAAGTTATGACCAACCTAGATAGCATATTCAAAAGCAGAGACATCACTTTACCAACAAAGGTTCGCCTAGTCAAGGCTATGGTCTTTCCTGTGGTCATGTATGGATGTGAGAGCCGGACTGTGAAGAAGGCTGAGCGCCGAAGAATTGATGCTTTTGAACTGTGGTGTTGGAGAAGACTCTTGAGAGTCCCTTGGACTGCAAGAAGATCCAACCAGTCCATTCTGAAGGAGATCAATCCTGGAATTTCTTTGGAGGGAATGATGCTAAAGCTGAAACTCCAGTATTTTGGCCACCTCATGCGAAGAGTTGACTCATTGGAGAAGACTCTGATGCTGGGAGGGATTGAGGGTGGGAGGAGAAGAGGACGACAGAGGATCAGATGGCTGGATGGCATCACTGACTTGATGGGTGTGGGTCTGAGTGACCTCCGGGAGCTGGTGATGGACAGGGAGGCCTGGCATTCTGCAGTTCATGGGGTCGCAAAGAGTCGGACACGACTGAGCGACTGATCTGATCTGATGCTTTTTTTTATCCTTTCTCCTCATTCATCAAAATATAAAGGAGGAAGAGGGCTCCTCAAGGAAATGGTAGAAAATTGAAGAAAGAAAAGATGGAAAGATTGCAGATAACTGAATTGTTATGTAGAAACCTACCAGTAAATATCAGTTAGATTGTAACTTGGAAGAAATATAAAAATTTGTTGCATGATACCTAGCCTAACAAATACAATCTTCTCATATCTTGATCAATATAAGTGGTTTTCCCTTCTAATGTATTTCATCACTAATTATATTAAGGCTCATTAAGATTCTAAAAAAAAGATTTCCATATTAATGTCCCTTTAATAATTTTTTCTAATATTTATATATTTTTACTGCTGTTCTGTGCTTAGTCGCTCAGTTATGTCTGACTCTTTGCAAACCATGTACTATAGCCCACCAGGCTCCTCTGTCCATGGGAATTCTCCAGGCAGGAATATTGGAGTAGGTTGCCATGCCCTCCTCCAGGGATCTTCCCAACCCAGAAAACAAATCCACATCTCCTGCATTGCTAGTGGATTTTTTACAATCTGAGGCACTGGAGGAGCCCAAGAATACTGGAGTTGGTAACCTAACCCTTCTTCAAGGGAACTTCAAACCGCAGGAATCAGACCAGGGTCTCGTGCATACCAGGTGAATTCTTTACCAACTGAGATACCAGGGAAGGCTGTCTTTATTGCTAGTAGTTCTGTAATTTTTAGTTATTCTTCTTAAAAACCAATTTTTCTGAGCCTGTGAGGCTTTGTCTTTTCAATATGAATTCAGACTTATTTTCATTAATAAACTGTTTGCAGTTATTTCTGCTATATGTATTGTTTTTTAATGTTTTAAGTTTTCTCATTATTCTCTCCATTTCTGCCTTTGTTTCTAATTTTTCAGTTTCATTCTTGGTCTCATAATGGTTTGTAAGATAGATATTGATATGTGGATATATATCTTTTAATTATTAGTTTTAAATTTTTTAATCTACATAATAAAGCTAAAATTAACAAAATGAAAACAATTAATCTTATTTTTCCACTCTTCTCTTCCCTCTCCCAAAGCATCATCTTCTATTTAATAAATTACTCTGGTATTTGAATTACAAGATTGTATATATTTTTAAGCAGATCAGTCTTACTCATATCTCGTGCGTTTTGTCTGTTTCTTTGAGTTACATTGTTTTGTTTTTTATTTTCTCTTTTGAGTATGTTCTCTTATAATTTCTACAGATTAGGTACTTTAAAAGAATAAAATATGAGCTCTTGCATGTCCTCTTCCTTAAATGATCATTTAAGATTTTATGTTCAAAACAGTAGTTCCTCAGAATTCTGAAGAAATATATTTACAGTCTTGCAGGAAATACCGCCAAAAAGAAGTGTGTTTTCAATATCATTTAATTCTTATAATGTGTCTACATCTTAAAGTGTTTGTTTGTTTGTTTGTTTGTTTAATTTTAGGAGTTTGGAAATGTTACTACAATGATGATGTATTTAGTGTTACATAACTGTATATTTGTATATTTAAAATTCCTGCCACTTAATACATGGCAAACCTTTTTAATTTAATAATCCAATTATTCTTCAGTTCTCGATAATTTTTAATTCTTCATTAAAAAAGTGAAAATTCCTTTTATCTTCAGATCTGTAATATATTTTAAAAACAAATCTTAGGACTCTTAATTTCTCCTTGTTGTTTTATTTATTCATTTATAGTTATGTGTGGGCATCTTTCTCCATTCAACAGTTTAGCTCACTACTGTAGTCAATTATGATATTAAACAGAGAGTTTCAGAGTTTTTTTTTATTGTTGTTGTTCATAGAAGTTTAAATTTGTATAATCACTGCTTCTGATACAGCTTTGGCATTTATCACAGTATAAGGTATTACTCTTTTTGTCCTGTTAGAGTGAATCTATTTCCTCAAATGTTAGTTTTTCCATTATTTTTCGATTCTTTTCTGTTTGTTTTATATTGTTGTTTTTCCTGAAAGAGTTCAGAAGTCTTGGTTGTGTGATTTGGTTGTGTTTGTGGTATCTATAAACAAGTGATTGTAAAATATGGAACTTTCCCCTCTCACAGAATTATTATATGAAAGAAAAGAGAAACATTTTTAAGTGGTGCAATTGAAATAAACACAAAGCATAATGGTAAGGAGAAATACTCTAATATCTTTAGCTTTTGTGTTATTTTGTGCTAACAATTGCACATTAAATGACCTTCCTATCTGAGCATTCTTTGGCATTGACTTTCTTTGGGATTGGGATGAAAATTGACCTTTTCCAGTTCTGTGGCCACTGCTGAGTTTTCCAAATTTGCTGGCATATTGAGTGCAGCACTTACACAGCATCATCTTTCAGAATTTGAAATAGCTCAACTGGAATTCAATCACCTCCACTAGCTTTGTTCATAGTGATGCTTTCTAAGGCCCACTTGACTTCACATTCCAGGATGTCTGGCTCTAGGTCAGTGATCACACCATTGTGATTATCTGGGATGTGAAGATGTTTTTTGTACAGTTCTTCTGTGTATTCTTGCCACCTCTTCTTGATATCTTCTGCTTCTGTTAGGTCCATACCATTTCTGTCCTTTATCGAGCCCATCTTTGCATGAAATCTTCCCTTGGCATCTCTAATTTTCTTGAAGAGATCTCTAGTCTTTCCCATTCTGTTATTTTCCTCTATTTATTTGCATTGATTGCTGAGGAAGGCTTTCTTATCTCTTCTTGCTATTCTTTGGAACTCTGCATTCAGATGTTTATATATTTCCTTTTCTCCTTTGCTTTTTGCTTCTCTTCTTTTCACAGCTATTTGTGAGGCCTCCCCAGACTGGAAAAAGGTCAGTTTTCATTCCGATCTCAAAGAAAGGCAATGCCAAAGAATGCTCAAACTACCACACAATTGCACTCATCTCACATGCTAGTAAAGTAATACCCAAATTCTCCAAGCCAGGCTTCAGCAATATGTGAACCATGAACTTCCTGATGTTCAAGCTGGTTTTAGAAAAGGCAGAAGAACCAGAGATCAAATTGCCAACATCTGCTGGATCAAGGAAAAAGCAAGGGAGTTCCAGAAAAACATCTATTTTTGCTTGATTGACTATGCCAAAGCCTTTGACTGTGTGGATCACAAGAAACTGTGGAAAATTCTGAAAGAGATGGGAATACCAGACCACCTGACCTGCCTCTTGAGAAACCTATATGCAGGTCAGGAAGCAACAGTTAGAGCTGGACATGGAACAGACTGGTTCCAAATTGGAAAAGGAGTTCGTCAGGGCTGTATATTGTCCCCCTGCTTATTTAACTTATATGCAGAGTACATCATGAGAAACTATGGGCAGGAAGAAACACAAGCTGGAATCAAGATTGCCGGGAGAAATATCAATAACCTCAGATATGCAGATGACACCACCCTTATGGCAGAAAGCGAAGCAGAACTAAAGAGGCTCCTGATGAACGTGAAAGAGGAGAGTGAAAAAGTTGGCTTAAAGCTTAACATTCAGAAAACGAAGATCATGGCATCTGGTCCCATCACTTTATGGGAAATAGATGGGGAAACAATGGAAACAGTGTCAGACTTTATTTTTTGGGCTTCAAAATCACTGCAGATGGTGACTGCAGCCATGAAATTAAAAGACGCTTACTCCTTGGAAGGAAAGTTATGTCCAACCTAGATAGCATATTTAAAAGCAGACATTACTGTGCCAACAAAGGTCCATCTAGTGAAGGCTATGGTTTTTCCTGTGGTCATGTATGGATGTGAGAGTTGGACTGTGAAGAAGGCTGAGTGCCAAAGAATTGATGCTTTTGAACTGTGGTGTTGGAAAAGACTCTTGAGAGTCCCCTGGACTGCAAGGAGATCCAACCAGTCCATTCTGAAGGAGATTAGCCCTGGGATTTCTTTGGAAGGAATGATGCTAAAGCTGAAATTCCAGTACTTTGGCCACCTCATGAGAAGAGTTGACTCATTGGAAAAGATTCTGATGCTGGGAGGGATTGAAGGAAAGAGGAAAAGGGGACAACAGAGGATGAGATGGCTGGATGGCATCACTGACTCGATGGATATGAGTCTGAGTGACCCCCGGGAGTTGGTGATGGACAGGGAGGCCTGGCGTGCTGCGGTTCATGGGGTCACAAAGAGTCAGACATGACTGAGTGACTGATCTGATCTGCTGTTATTTTGAATTTCATTTCTCAAATGTCAGGTAATTCCTTGAAGGTTCATTTTTTTTTTAATATCTATAATGCTTAAGTTGTGACTGAAAACTCAGTAGTATTAAAAAAAGAAAAAAATTGTATTTCTGAAAATATCTTCGATCTACACAAATATAGAATCCACGAAATCTGAAACAAGAAATCCAGTTGTATTGCTCCATTTTTTCTCTGATATTTTTATCACTAAGTCTATTTACTTTAGAAGTGGATTTTCATCTTTAAAGTATGCTGAGAAAAATATCATATGTTCCTAATACTTCCTAGGAGTCAAAACAAAGCTTCATATTTGATGAGAAAATGACCATTGTGATATTACAGTCACTGTTCAATAGCTATTTTAAACAAAGAACAGGCATACATTTACCCAAAAAGATCTGTTTAGCATTGCCTTGATCAATAGTTACAAGAATGGCACACTTGACTGTCTCAATGTGCATGCAGGCATGTGAACTGTGAACTTCCAGATATTCAATCTGGATTTGGAAAAGGCAGAGGAAGCAGAGATCAAATTGACAACATCTGTTGGATCATTGAAAAAGCAAGACACTTCCAGAAAAATTTCTACATCTGCTTTATTGACTATGCCAAAGCCTTTGACTGTGGATCACAACAAATGGTAGAAAATTCTTAAAGAGATGGGAATACCAGACCACCTTACCTGCCTCCTGAGACATCTGTATGCAGGTCAGGAAGCAATAGTTAGAAATGGACATGGAACAACAGACTGGTTCCAAATTAGGAAAGGGGTATGTCAAGGCTGTATATTGTCACCCTGTTTATTTCAACTATATGCAGAGTACATCATGTTAAATGCTGGGTTAGATGAAGCACAAGCTGGAATCAAGATTGCCAGTAGAAATATTAATAATCTCAGATATGCAGATGACACCACCCTTATGGCAGAAATTGAAGAGAAGGTATAGAACCTCTTGATGAAGATGAAAGAGGAGAGTGTAAAACCTGGCATAAAACTCAGGATTCTGAAAACTATGATGGCACCTGTTCCCATCACTTCATGGCAAATAGATGGGCAAACAATGAAAACAGTGAGAGACTTTATTTTCTTGGGCTCCAAACTCACTGCAGATAGTGACTGCAGCCATGAAATTAAAAGAAACTTGCTCCTTGGAAGAAACGTTATGATAAACATAGACAGCATATTAAAAAGCAGAGACAAACTTTGCCAACAAAGGTCCATCTAGTCAAAGCTATGTTTTTTCTAGTAGTCATGTATGGATGTGAGAGTTGGACTATAAAGAAAGCTGAGCACCGAAGAGTTGATGCTTTTGAACTCTGGTGTTGGAGAATACTCTTGAGAGTTGCTTGGACTGCAAGGAGATCCAACCTGTCCATCCTAAAGGAAGTCAGTCCTGAATATTCATTGGAAGGACTGATGCTGAAGTTGAACCTCCAATACTTTGGCCACCTGATGTGAAGAACTGACTCATTTGAAAAAATCCTGATGCTAGGAAAGACTGAAGGCAGGAGGAGACGGGCATGACAGAGGATGAGATGGTTGGTTGGCATCACCGACTCAATGGACATGAGTTTGAGCAAGCTTTGGGAGTTGGTGATGGACAGGGAAGCCTGGTGTGCTGCAGCCCATGGGGCCACAAAGTGTTGGACATGACTGACCAACTGAACTGAAACTGAACCACAACCACACTCACACATAGCATTTAACTTCGCAAGTGAAGAGTTACAAACCAAAGTTTAGAATATATTATATCACCTAAAATGGAAACTATATGCAACCACATTGGCTGTTACCATACTATTGTTAATGTATTTGCCCCAAGAACACATTTATTAATTAAAAAAATACACCATTTTCCTGATGATACACAGTTTAAAAGGAAGATTTCTTAATATGTTAACTATATGATAACTCTTTTATAATGTAAATATATCATGGAAACATTTGGGAGGAAAAGCAATCAAAACTGGGAAGGTCACATTAAGCTTTAGAGGCAAACAAAACTTGAATTTATTCTTAAGACTATCAGTATGGGATCTACATAAAATGAGATGGCATAAGAGAAACTGATTTTTAAAAAATCCCTATGGGTTACTTAATCTATATTTCACAATTACCCATGTCTTCCTCAGTTCAGTATAGTTGCTTAGTCATGTCCGACTCTTTGAGACCCCATGAATCACAGCAGAGCAGGCCTCCGTGTCCATCACCAACTCCCGGAGTTCACGCAATCTCATGTCCATTAAGTCTGTGATGCCATCCAGCCATCTCATCCTCTGTCGTCCCCTTCTCCTCCTGCCCCCAATCCTTCCCAGCATCAAGAGTCTTTTCCAATGAGTCAACTCTTTGCATGAGGTGGCCAAAGTATTGAGTTTCAGCCTCAGCATCAGTCCTTCCATGAACACCTAGGACTGATCTCTTTTAGGATGGACTGGTTGGATCTCCTTGCAGTCCAAGAGGCTCTCAGGAGTCTTTTCCAACACCATAGTTCAAAAGCATCATTTCTTAGGCATTCAGCCTTCTTCACAGTCCAACTTTCACATCCATACATGACCACTGGAAAAACCATAGCCTTGACTAGGTGGACCTTTGTTGGCAAAGTAATATCTCTGCTTTTCAATATGCTATCTAGGTTTGTCATAACTTTCCTTCCAAGCAGTAAGTGTCTTTTAATTTCACGGCTGTAATCACCATCTGCAGTGATTTTGGAGCCCAATAAAATAAAGTCTGACACTGTTTCCACTGTTTCTCTGGCTATCTGCCATGAAGTGATGGGACCAGATGTGATGATCTTCGTTTTCTGAATCTTCAGCTTTAAGCCAACTTTTTCACTCTCCTCTTTCACTTTCATCAAGAGGCTTTTTAGTTCTTCTTCACTTTCTGCCATAAGGGTGGTGTCATCTGCATATCTGAGGTTATTGATATTTCTCCCGGCAATCTTGATTCCAGCTTGTGTTTCTTCTAGTCCAGCGTTTCTCAATCTGTACTCTGCATATACGTTAAATAAGCAGGGTGACAGTATACAGCCTTGACGCACTCCTTCTCCTATTTGGAACCAGTCTGTTGTTCCATGTCCATTTTTAACTGTTGCTTCCTGACCTGGATACAGGTTTCTCAAGAGGCAGATCAGGTGGTCTGGTGTTCCCATCTCTTGAAGAATTTTCCCTAGTTTATTGTGATCCACACAATCAAAGGCTTTGGCATAGTCAATAAAGTAGAAATAGATGTTTTTCTGGAACTCTCTTGCTTTTTCCATAATCCAGCTGATGTTGGCAATTTGATCTCTGGTTCCTCTACCTTTTCTAAAACCAGCTTGAACATCTGGAAGTTCATGTTTCATGTATTGCTGAAGACTGGCTTGGAGAAATTTGTGCATTACTTTAGTAGCATGTGAGATGAGTGCAATTGTGTGGCAGTTTGAGCATTCTTTGACGTTGTCTTTGGGATTGAAATGAAAACTGACCTTTTCCAGTCCTGTGGTCACTGCTGAGTTTTCCAAATTTGCTGGCGTATTGAATGCAGCACTTTCACAGCATAATCTACATTTTGACTTGTTTTATAATCAGGCTGTGTCTGAGTAGTGAGGACTTTGTGCCTATGACTCAAGAGAACTCTAAGAGGTTTTATAGTTGCCATTGATGTCACATAAAATAGAACAGATTAGAGTCTGAGTTCTAGTAGTGATGTTTACCATTTATTAATTGTGTAAATTTATAAAACTATTAAGCATAGGGGCTTACTTTCTTCAACTGTAATGTCATCTGATTGTATGACAATCAAGTGTAATATTGAAAGTAATATATGTAATATTTCCCTTTTGTTCTTAAAAATAATATATCAAATAAGGACTAGGTTTTTCAGGGGGTTCCCCCTCCAGCCAGTAGCTGCTCATTTATAGATGTGTTAGTACTCTTGCCTGGAAAATCCCATGGACAGAGGAGCCTGGTAGGCTGCAGTCCATGGGGTCGCTAAGAGTCAGACATGACTGAGCGACTTCACTTTCTCTTTTCACTTTCATGCATTGGAGAAGGAAATGGCAACCCACTCCAGTGTTCTTGCCTGGAGAATCCCAGGGACGGTGGAGCCTGGTGGGCTGCCGTCTATGGGGTTACACAGAGTCGGACACGACTGAAGTGACTTAGCATAGCATAGCATAGCAAAACGCAAAGTGTTGCATTAGAGAAGCAGAGGTTGTAATGGGTACATAGAATCTGGTTACAAAGAAATTGTATCTGGGCTGTATTGCTACATCATGCAGTAAGGTAATTCCTTCTTAACTGCCGACTTTTGTGGGTCTCGCACTCCTGACTGAGAGGGATAAGAAAGTGCTTTAGAGACAGGAGAGCCACTCAGTATAACTAAAGAATACCTGCCTCATTCCCCAACTCACCTCCCCACTCCTCCCACCCCAAATTGTTTTCATGACTGATGATGCCTCTGTGGTTTTTGATCCTCTTCATTTGAAAAATTCTCAACATTTTATCCCTCCTTGTTGCAGGTAGGAAAAAGATAAATTTTTGTTTAAATATCATCTTAAGTAAATTAACATGTATAAGCATGGTTTGTGTAATTGTAGCAGTTACTAATTAGTATAAATGGAGATCATATCACAACTAGCAAACATAATTAAAACTCATAACAAGTCTAAAAAAACCTATATATTTTGAAAGAAAAAGTTAATTAGATGAATTCCAGAATCATACTTTGGAAAGAACTTACACCAACCATATTGTACTTTACATTTAGGTAAAAGTTGTTATAGCATAAGAATTTTTCTTAGGAACTATTTGTTAATTTTAAATAATATTTTTAAATCAAGGAAAACAAAATGCCAAAAACATGAACTTTGCTCAAATTTTCCTCCTATTTCCGTGTATCCCTTACATTGTCTTTTTAAGGGAAGTTTTGTTTATAGTTTCACCATTTTAATGCCCTAATAGAAATGGCTTTTTTATGTGTTTATCATATACTGTCTTATATTGCTATTAAAAATATGAATCCTAAGTTCTTCCACCTATTACAAGTTTTTCTGAGTATACGAGCCTTACACATTTTTACATTATTTATGCTCACAGCCCCAAATATGATAACTTTCAAATATTTTGTAGTTGTGTTACTAAAAACAGTTCTGTGTGAGGCCAAACAATCCTGAAACATTGGAGTCTGGGGTAGAGAAAGCTTTATTGTAGGCCCATGGATGGAGAGGGTTCACTCATGGGCTTAAAAACCCTGAACTCCTTGAAGACTTTCAGCAAAGCCCTTTTATAGGAAAGATTAGGGGAAGGGGATGGGGGGAGTCAGTTCTTGCAAACTTCTTAGTGACAGATTCTTTGTTCTTGCAGCTGTACCTATAGGTTAGGTAAGAGGCCATGATGTTCTGGTAAACCTCCATCAAAACAAATGTTATTTTATTATGCAACTCTTTTTTTTTTTTAATCTAAAGATGCAATATTCTTAAAGGTCATAGACTGAGAGTTAAATACAGCAAGGGAAGGGAAGGCATTAAATTCTATCTCCATGGGTCTTTGTGGCTTTTAACACTTAAATCCTGTAGCTAAGTGATATTACTTCTCATTTTACTTGTTCAAGGTTCCAGGGGTTGATTTTCAACCCTGTAAGTTTAGGCCCTGGCTGAGAGAGGGTTCCTGTGCAGGTTGGTCACCTTGCCTGGGAGCATTCATTCAACAGCCAGCCGGGGTCCTCTGGCCAGTGTTTAGGCTCTGCTGAAGAGGCAGATTTCAGCTGGCCACACCCTCTGGGTCAGGGCCCTCGACCACTGTGCCCAACCGTTGTCACTGAAGAAGCAAAGTGCCCAGGACTCAGCCGGCCCTCAAGTTCCTCAGCCCCCTCCCCCATACCCCAACAGGGGCCAGGTTCCACAGAAAGCAACCCAGGGTGACCGCCTCAGTGAACTCGGTGGTGCTGACCCTTGATGGCGGGGAAGCACTGACGCCTGTGCACTGAAAGAGCTGCAGGCCTCCTCTGCCCCATTCCAGTTGCTGAGTCATTATTTTAAAGGTGAGTGAAATGTTTATGCTAGTAATAATTAAGTTTAATTTGTCTCAGTAGAGACAACTGAATAATCAAAGAATAATAACGTTTTGCATTTTAGAGTTTAGAAAAATATTTTCCTTTACATCAGCTCTTTGGACCTTATATCAGTCTCCTGAGGTAATTATTTATATTTCAGGGCAAAATAAAAAAAGAAGTTAGAGACAATGAAAAGTCATAGCCTGTCAGTTGGAATGAGACCGTAGATACCTAAATTAAATCTGGGAACTTTGGCTGTTAAATATCTAAAAAACTGGAACCCATTTTATTGCAGATTAGCTGTATTTTCTGAAAATAAATTGTCATTTATAAGAAAGCAAGTCTAACTAGTGTTCTGGGTAACACCTTGCATCTTTGAAATAACTTATCCAAAACAAACATACATATTTGATTCTCTGTATCCACTATGTTCTATAAAGTTGCTCCAAACACTGAATTAAAATCTGAATCATTGCTCCTAGAAGAAACATAGGGTTAGATTCCTGCAAGTCTTGGCCACATTTTTGCACACTTAACCTTGTTTTATGTGTTTTGTTTATGTGTTTTTTTTTTAATGTATTATGTTTGTCCACAAACAACTTATTCATTGACATTGAATTCACTGTCAATTTCACTATAATACATGCCAGAACCAAGTTTCTCTAAAACATGTACTGTCTCAGTAAAGCACATCTTTGGTAATTCAGAACACATACAGCATATTGACTTCCCTGGTGGCTCAGATAGTAAAGCGTCTGCCTGCAATGCGGGAGGCTCGGATTCAATCCCTGGGTCGGGAAGATCTCCTGGAGAAGGAAATGGCAACCCACTCCAGTATTCTTCCCTGGAAAATCCCATGGACGGAAGAGCCTGGTAGGCTACAGTCCATGGGGCCGCAAAGAGTCCAGACATGACTGAGCAACGTCACAGCATATAAACACTGCTTGGGTGCCATTTTAAAGAACAACTTCACCAACAGAAAGCCAAAAAATATGAAAAACATGACATTAAATAGCCCACAAAACATACGCTTGCTTATGTATAAGAGCCAAAACCACCTTTCCCTGTTGCAGCTTTGATGGGAAACAATTATTTCACAATGCTATTTATTTATTTTTTTTAATATGGAACACCTATTTTCTCCCAGGATTTGTTTTCATTTTTGTTTTCTGAGTAACTCGTATTTCTTACCTATTTGTACATTTGCATGCTTTAAAATTGTTGCAAAAGTAGAGTGGGTACTGGTTTTGAGGTTATAAGTTTATTTTAGTCAGTAGGCAAATTTGCAACCACAGAATCCATCAATGAGAAGCAACTGTATCAAATTCCCAAACAATAAATATTGTGCTAGATATTAAAGATATGAAGATGAGTAACAATTATTACTGACTTTGAAAGCTTTGACATCCGCCTGGAAAGAGGGGATATCAACAGATAATCATACTTTATTGTCATTATGGTCTTATTATTAGAAAATCGGGAAGGAGGAAAGAACTCAGTTTTTAGTTAGCATGAAACTATGTGTTTTATTCCTCTTTCAGTATTATACATCAGAAACAAAATGGTCATATCCTACCACAGCTTTTTTTTTTTTTTTTTCACCGTTTTCCATTTATGAACTGTTTCCTCCTGTTGATATGGAAAAGTCTCAAAAAGCATTGCTTCTGCATTCCTCTATCTTTTTAGGGGTCAGCGAGGCAAATTGAGGCTTCATGGAAATTTGAACTTAGAAAAGTGAAACATTCCTTTCATCTCTGTATTACTTACCACCACTATTACTGTTTCCCACTGAATAATTTCTAAAAATTTTATTAGAAAAAAATCATCAATGCATTTGTTCTCCATGGAAGGCAGTCATACATAACCACGATACTATTATTTCTCATTTCTTTCTGGTCTCATCAAAATAAGATCTATCCATTTTCTAAAATTCCTCATCTAACTTAACTTTAAATTCTATTTCTTAGAGGAACATAGTGCCATTTTTTAAAGTATGTTTTATATTTGAGATCTAGTCCATTTGAATATCAATACATTTTATACTGGTATATTGAGGAATTTCATTCTCCACTTTCACTTTCATTAAGAGGCTTTTTAGTTCCTCTTCACTTTCTGCCATAAGGGTGGTGTCATCTGCATATCTGAGGTTATTGATATTTCTCCCAGCAATCTTGATTCCAACTTGTATTTCTTCCAGTCCAGCCTTTCTCATGATGTACTCTGCATATAAGTTAAATAAACATGGTGACAATATGCAGCCTTGACGTACTCCTTTTCCTATTTGGAACCAGTCTGCTGTTCCATGACCAGTTCTAACTGTTGCTTCTTGACGTGCATACAAATTTCTTAAGAGGCAGATCAGGTGGTCTGGTATTCCCATCTCTCTCAGAATTTTGCACAGTTTATTGTGATCTACACAGTCAAAGGCTTTGGCATAGTCAAGAAAGCAGAAATAGATGTTTTTCTGGAACTCTCTTGCTTTTTCCATGATCCAGCGGATGTTGGCAATTTGATCTCTGGTTCCTCTGCCTTTTCTAAAACCAGCTTGAACATCAGGAAGTTCACGGTTCACATATTGCTGAAGCCTGGCTTGGAGAATTTTGAGCATTACTTTACTAGCGTGTGAGATGAGTGCAATTGTGAGGTAGTTTGAGCACTCTTTGGCATTGCCTTTCTTTGGGATTGGAATGAAAACTGACCTTTTCCAATCTTGTGGCCACTGCTGAGTTTTCCAAATTTGCTGGCATGTTGAGTGCAGCACTTTCACAGCATCATCATTCAGGACTTGGAATAGCTCCACTGGAATTCCATCACCTCCACTAGCTTTGTTCGTAGTGATGCTTTCTAAGGCCCACTTGACTTCACATTCCAGGATGTCTGGCTCTAGGCCAGTGATCACACCATCATGATTATCTGGGTTGTGAAGCTCTTTTTTGTCCAGTTCTTCTGTGTATTCTTGCCACCTCTTCTTAATATCTTCTGCTGCTGTTAGGTCGATACCATTTCTGTCCTTTATCGAGCCCATCTTTGCATGAAATGTTCCTTTGGTATCTCTGATTTTCTTGAAGAGATCCCTAGTCTTTCCCATTCTGTTGTTTTCCTCTATTTCTTTGCACTGATATTGAAGAAGGCTTTCTTATCTCTTCTTGCTATTTCTTGATGAAAGTGAAAGTGGAGAGTGAAAAGGTTGGCTTAAAGCTCAACATTCAGAAAACGAAGATCATGGCATCTGGTCCCATCACTACATGGGAAATAGATGGAGAAACAGTGGAAACAGTGTCAGACTTTCTTTTTCTGGGCTCCAAAATCACTGCAGATGGTGACTGCAGCCACGAAATTAAAAGACGCTTACTCCTTGGAAGGAAAGTTATGACCAACCTAGATAGCATATTCAAAAGCAGAGACATTACTTTGCCAACAAAGGTTCGCCTAGTCAAGGCTATGGTCTTTCCTGTGGTCATGTATGGATGTGAGAGTTGGACTGTGAAGAAGCCTGAGCGCCGAAGAATTGATGCTTTTGAACTGTGGTGTTGGAGAAGACTCTTGAGAGTCCCTTGGACTGCAAGGAGATCCAACCAGTCCATTCTGAAGGAGATCAACCCTGGGATTTCTTTGGAAGGAATGATGCTAAAGCTGAAACTCCAGTATTTTGGCCACCTCATGCGAAGAGTTGACTCATTGGAGAAGACTCTGATGCTGGGAGGGATTGAGGGCAGGAGGAGAAGGGGACGACAGAGGATGAGATGGCTGGATGGCATCACTGACTCGATGAATGTGAGTCTGAGTGAACTGTGGGAGTTGGTGATGGACAGGGAAGCCTGGCGTGCTGCAGTTCATGGGGTCGCAAAGAGTCGGACACGACTGAGCGACTGATCTGATCTGATTGAGGAATTTATAATCCTGATTTTATCTTCCAATTCTCTGGTCTAGGGTTACAGCCTGAAAAATGAAGTGCAGCTTTTTTGCAATGCTTCTGTTTTTTGATATGGCACATCTATTTTCTTCCAGTTTCTATTTTGGGTTTTGTTTGTTCTTTTTTATTTCTTTCTCTGAGCATTGTTTTTCACTTCAACTTATCCTTTATATTCTCTACTACATCTACAACAAAAATAACACCCAAAGCCCTCATAACAATTTAAGACTCTATTGTTGATATAAATCAGACACCTTCCTGGTAATCTTCAACATAACTCAGTCTTTTATTGGGAATCTCTCATTTAATCAATCTTGTCCTTGACCTCAGTGTTTTAGATTGTAAACCATCTTTAAACTCATGAGTGTGATGGGGAATTCACTTTTAAGTTCCTGCATGTTGGTTTGCTGTCTCAAAGGGCTATTGCTTCCTGTTAATTAAGGTGAAACTTCACAGTAAACCACAGACCACTTTTTATCTGTCCCTATTTTAAATTGCCTCTCATAATATTATTGTGTAGATTTCTGTCTTATAAAAATATACCCATTTTTCTATATCAGCATTGAAATTAGCTCTTTATTTCCACTGCTCTAACATAAAACCTCTGAGTTTGCATTCTCTGAATTTGAAACTGACTTTCAACAATTATTCAAAAAACTACTTCAGTGAACTTCAAGTATATATTCACTTTCCATTCTCAAATGGTCACACCATCTTCAAAAGAACCTGCTCTATTACCTTTAAAGACTGTCATGTACCTAGAGAATTTAGATGTTAGCTACCTAAGAGCATGGTCATTTGATCATGTTTACATGATGAAATGGGATTTATTCTGGTCTTATAATTGATATTTACTTAAATTTTCCATTTATTTTGATCTCTTATGATCAACCCATTGCATAGAAAGAGATAATACACTTTGGTGAGTTCTGTTTTGATAAACCTTGCAGATTATTTGCCAGACCTCGCTGGTAATTTAGAAAACTGTAAACTGTTCTATGGTATGTAGGCAACAAAAATATATTAATATCTTAAAGCCTCATGTTATTAGCAGGAATAGAAGCTTTTGAAATATTATTTTGTTAATCAGTTGATCTTTCAATAACTAGATCTTTCAATTCTAAAATTACTGGGAATGATATTTTCAAGGTACTATAAAGTAAAATTCACTAAATAAGAGAAATATCATTTAAAAAATAAGATTTTTTTATTATATTGAATTCATTTCTCTTACTATTCTTGGTAACTAATTCATTGCTATTATTATTTAAAACTTTGATCTCCTAATTGTTAATGATTTATAATTGAGATAATTAGAAAGTACATTATATGACTAATTAGAATATGAACAGCACTATGCCTCAAACACAAATAATGAGTGGGAAATCTGTTGAACTTTTTTTAATGTTTGGAATTATATTGCCATTTGAGAAATGTAATTATCATTTTAAATAGCAGTTTTGTTCCTACAAAGAAGTTTTAAAACAAGATTGCAGCTTGAGACCTCCAAATTTGTTCAAATATGTTAAAATCTCACTTATGTCCTTTTAATTTTGATATATATAAAGTGTGAATTTGAAACTGAGATTTTTGCCTATTTATAAAAAAGAACATGTGGAGGTTACATTAAAATATGTATCACATCTCCTTTTTGAATGTATTAGGCAGAAAGCTAATTTATTATGTTTGGTTGGCATTGGTAGGGCTACTCAGTGAATATTCTGAAAGATACTTAAGTAAATCAAAGTTCTGACTCTTTACTTACCTTCTCACTGAATGACTTTAGACTAAGGTATTTATGGCAGTCATAATATATATTTAAATACTAAGAAATTTAGAAAGATTTTTGGATGAATCGTTGGTTGTTAATAAGGATGGTTTGGGTATTGCAGGCTTGTTGTGATCATTGTTTTGCCACTAATTCCATCTTAATGTTTTTTAATTAGTCATATTTCTATTAGTTTTTGTGGTCAAGAACAAACTCATTGGAAGAGCTAACTCTATAAATTGTTCAAGTACCTCAGTTATTTCTAATTTAGGATTGTTCAACCATCCAACTTTCTCATTTATTATCTTTAGCTTTCTAATTTCAGTCAAAATCATAAAATAGAACCCAAATTATCTGTTCTAGAAAAAGAGAGACTCCAAACTCCAGATAGTTTGATCTACATTGAAAACAAATACACTATTTATAAAATCCTGATAGCACATTGCAACTAATCCATGAGAACATTTACTAAAGCACATGTTTGAAAAAAGGGATGTGTAAAGATAATTTTCAAATAAGCTTTAATTATATAGAATGCAGTGACTTTAGTTTGTCCAATAGGAATCTCAGCATTGAGAGTATTTCCCAAATTGACCAGATAACTGGATTTTTATATCCCACTTCACTTGGTAGTGGCCACACCCCCTGAGTTGTGTGAACATGAGAAATATTCCTCAATCTGCTGCTGCTTCTGCTGCTGCTGCTAAGTCGCTTCAGTCGTGTCCGACTCTGTGCGACCCCAGAGACGGTAGCCCATCAGGCTCCCCTATCCCTGGGATTCTCCAGGCAAGAACACTGGAGTGGGTTGCCATTTCCTTCTCCAATGCATGAAAGTGAGAAGTGAAAGTGAAGTTGCTCAGTCGTGTCCGACTCTTAGCAACCCAATGGACTGCAGCCCACCAGGCTCCTCCATCCATGGGATTTTTCCAGGCAAGAGTACTGGAGTGGGGTTCCTCAATCTAAAAACAATGAATCACAGAATATATATTCTAGGGTTAACTGAGGAAGAAATGATGGCATCAGCACCTGCTTCAGTATTTTACCAAGTAATAGCTGAAAGAATTTTTAAAAGATACCAAATCAGAGATTTTCTATGCTAAGATTGTAGGTCAATGAGACTGTCTATGACATAAACATATTAAAGAGCTATAACAAGGCTCATTGGAGGTTACTATATTTTCATGGAAACCATTTTCTTGTATTTGTCCTCTGAGTTATGAGGAATTCAAGGTATACATACTTAATGCGAAATTTTGAAGTCATGGCATGTTAGAGAGAATCTGTGTTTCATAGGTTCTATGAAGGCTCTATGTAGGCTCATTGTTGTAATGCACACAAGAAATCAGGTTGGTAAACTTGGCACATAGATTATCTTACATCCAACACCATCCCTGGAAAATATAGATCTAAAAGGTAGTAAAAGATCAGAGCAGTGCTGGAAAACAAGGAGAGATCCACAAAGGAAATATAAATATCAAAAGAATTCCTAAATAAAGTCAATATTACTATTTATTAGAAAAATAAAAACTATATAAATTGATAATAAAAAAATCTGGATAGCATAATAACCATAGAAAAAATTTAAAATATATATTAGTCCCCAAAGTTTATGTGGCTGAGTTTTCCAAATTTTGAAGAAATAGAAAATTCCCCTTGTTATATAATCTCTTCCAGAAAAATAAGGGAAGTCGCTTTATTATAGGACATGTACAACTTCAGATTTATAAGTCAAAGCCCAGTCACTATCATTCTCTATATATTTTCAGCATCAGTAAATATGAATTCTAATTTCATACTTACCCAACAACATTTGGAGTTATTATTCTTATTTGTTTTTTAGAGATGAAAATGTCATATCCTATTATTTTAATTTATATTTTCTTAATCACCAAATGATCTGTTAAAATGTTTATTAGTAATTACTTTTATAAACATAGATAAGCTTAAATACAACAGTATATACAATATAATTAGTGGAACATATATTATGTTTGTTGCTGCTAAGTCATGTCCAACTCTGTGCGACCTTATAGACAGCAGCCCACGAGGCTCCCCCATCCCTGGGATTCTCCAGGCAAGAACACTGGAGTAGGTTGCCATTTTGTTTGTTGAGTAGGTACTAATACATGTATAGCAATGATTCTCAATAAATTCTGCATCATGACTATATCCTGGGCGGGCTCAAGCTAGAGTGAATTTTTCCTAGAATTGAGTAGATTAGATTTCTGTTCACAAATATTTAATCCCTTCTCCTCTTGACATCCATAAAAAGAGTACACTTAGCTATCCTACTGATTTTGGGCTGGGCAGTGTGATTTGTTTAGAGCAGCAGAATATGGATGGAAGTTAAAGTATACTAACTGTTAAAGAAACCCCATATTTCCACTCACCTCTCTGGTGAAAGCTTCTATTTCTTCATGAAAAGTAATTATTTTAAGTAACTGCTGTCACTCAATCAAAGTTCCAGACTGGCACAGGTGGAATAGGGCTAAACTCAACAGGAGACTTTAGTAGAACTATCTCTTAGATACATGAGCAAGAAATCCATTTTTATGTAATAGTACTATAGATCAATAGGAAAAAAAATGACAAAAGATATGAACAAATATATCACAGAAGACAACAAATAAATAGGCGCCATAAGAAAGATGCTCAACTTTACCAAGAAAATGCAGAAAAGAATCAGAGAAAGTATCATTAACATGTCAAGCAAACCAGCATTTTTCTCTTAACAGGTTGGTAGAATTGATAGTTTGATCAGATATAGTGTTAATGTGGATATGTAAATTGAGTATCATATGTCTTCGCTGAAAATAATTAACTTTAGCTTTTTTGGAACACAACTTGACATATCTCTTAACAGAAAAAAATGCAAATACCTAAA